>CM071852.1:5115976-7515976 GCA_036507275.1 Sicyos edulis
GGACATGTCTGATGCCGGAAGCGGTAAATTTTATTTCATTTGTTTCAATCATGCTTATCCATAAAATTACCCAAAAGACCCTAGGAATTTTGAGCATTGAGCTACTGAACTTGTTCATACTCTACATCCATTGATTTCATGTCTTGTTTTGCTGCTTTTATGACAGACGAAGGTGGCCATCGGTTCTCTCATGGACAATCGATGGACCGGGAATGATGGTTCGTAATGGAGGTGGTTCACTCTGCAAAAGCATCCGTTTGATAAAAAAGACGACCGGATGCGGTAAGCTACTTTTTAGTTAATTGGGGAGTGTCACACCCAAACTCTCAAGGCTTCTTTTTCCTGTAAAATACCATGATTGAGTTGAATGTTCCCTTGCTTAGGTTAGCTATGGGGTTTTTTTTTTGTTTAAGATTGTTCTTTAGGTTTGGGTTGGGTTATTCTCTTCTTGTTGGCAATGGTAAGAATTAACATAGGGAGGCTGGTGATACTTACTTGTATAACATTATTTGACTAGTGATTTAAGATGTGACCCCTGTATAAACTTTTAAGAAGTTGCTTGATTTAGAAAAGCTTTACATACTAACAACTAATACAAAAATGAAAAGTAGGCCATAGTACAGATGAGTTGGAAGAATAATATTAAATGAATATCAGATTTTATCTTCTTTCCATTCTATAATAATGTGTGGTTGTGGTGGGAACTTTCTTTAGACATAGCTTATGCTCATCTACAATCTCCACCACACTTGGACTCTTGTGCAAAGAACAAACTGGTTCTCTTCAATCAACGGTCCAGATCTTTCCAAATCAAATTGCCAATTGAATTGTAACTATCTGATTAAACTAGCTGTAGCAGAAAACTAATGAAAACAGTGCCCAAGTTTTTCGTGGTACAAATTAAAAGTAAAAAAAAATAATTGAATGCAATACAGATTGATGATACACTACAGGTCTATTAATATACAAACAATAAACTGCAGCAACTAAGATGGTCACCTTTTCTTAGCCCTTTTTCTAGCCCGCTTTAGGGGTTCTTTTCCACCACCTTCCCTGGCTCTCTTTGCTGGAGTAGAAGTTGGTTCGGCCTCCACTGCCTTCTTTGGCGGTCGCCCGACGCTGCGCTTGGAAGGACTGGTGTCCTCCTTAGGGCGCTTCTTGTCATTGCTTGGTGTTACCGATGTCGCTTTTTCCTTTCCTTTATCACTTTTGCCACTCCCTTTCTTTTGTTCTCCCGCAGCTGCATTACCAATATTAGTACTTCCACCTCTGCCATTTTTCTTTGTAGTCTCTGCAGGTGAGTTCTGCTTGATCCTCTTCAAAAAATCTGCTGCACTGCGCTTCTTCTCTAGCGCAACTATTTCGGATTTCTTCTTGTCTGAATTTGGTGTCCCTGGTTCGTTTGCTGAAGAACCAGGTTTCCATCCAGTAGTCTGTTTCTTGTTGCTAGGACCGGTAGAGTTTGTGGCATTATCGTTGCTTCTTCGCATGCTTCTAGCTCCAGTTATAGGTTTCTCTTTAACCTTGTTGTCTTTTGTAGTACCCTGGTCTTCCACAATAGTGGAAGCCATTTTGATACTTGATTTTAGATCAATGGCCGACTTCTCATCATCATTGCTTCGATCACCTTTTTCGCCAAGACCACTCGTCGAAAGCTTTGATGAAATTTTGCTTCGTTTTCGACAAACTATTATAGGGACAGAGGACTTCTGCTTTGTAAACAAGGATTGGGTACCTTCAAGATCAGGACCCTTGGATTGAGAAGGGTATGCAGGGGCTGAATCCACTACTTCAGGTAAAGGGTCAATTCGAGCAAATGGAAGACTCTTCTTCATTTCATTGGAGACAAGATAGCGGAGCTCACAAGCACCTATCGACTCCTTGGATGATTTTGGGAAGAAGGTTATTGCATTGTTGCAAAGAAGCAATAGATCGCGATAAAATGCAATGTTGGAGGACGAATAAGAGCCAGAATTAACCTTGGCTTGAACTGTTTCTAGGTCCAAATGTTGTCGAATCATGCCCTTGTAAACTTCGGTCTCCTGCAAAAAAAAAAAAAAAGTCATAAAGGGTTACTTGCTTACATCCCAACTTTTTCCTCCTGGTCAAGTTTCCTCTTTTCTAGTATGAGAGAATATGAATATCATCAAATAAAAGGCTGGAATCTGTAAGTTTATAATATACATAAACATACTAATTCTGATTATAATATAAGGGTCTCTCTGACTATGAAGACACTGTGATCTTTATAAAAAAGTGAACTAAAAGAATATAATATGAATGGGGATGCTACACAAAATGCTTGATGACTCAGCTTGGAAGGGACCAATGGTTGAGGTGGCATGGGACAACGAGGGTGTAAATAATTTCAACATTAATAGCCAAAAAGCACATCCAATATACCAGAGCAGGATACTCTCTTTTATGGCCCTTCAATTTCTAGATTTTTTAAATCAACAATGTATCATTTAAAAAAAAATTAAGAGGATGGTAGATTTAAAAACAGACAATTTAGTCATAAATTCATACATAATCCAAGTTGATGAGTTATGTTGCTTTTTTTAGTATAGTTATGTTCTTGTAGGAAATGCATCAATCAAACTATTTAAATATGGACTAAAAAGATAAAAAAAATACATTATTTTTTAGACATATTTTACCCTAGATTTAATTTGTCTTCAAAATATCTATGAACTGGATGTTTGCCTTGGATTTCTGAAATCCACATATTGAACCATATAAAATGTTATATGCAACCAATCAAAATAACAAGCAATTGTATGGTATTGAATATATACTCACATTTATGAGTGTTCACATGATTTATTGATTAAAAGAAGTTTGAAGGCCAAAAAAGTTGGTATTTAATTTTGATAGTCACACTTAGCTGGTAAATAATTTTTAGAGACTAGCTTGAATAACAAATATTTAAGATTTAGGATTTGTCCCGTGAAAAAAGTTTAGCCAATTTATAGACAATTTAACTAATCTAAAAAAAACTAATCTCAAAGGTTACATATATATATATATATATATATATATATATATATATATATATATATATGTATATAATTATTTTAACACTAGTTTTATTTAATTATTTTTGAGGTAAAAAATCTTACCACATAATTATACAAGATAAAAAACATGAACGAAAATAAAAGGTTTGCCGCACGTACAAGATTATTTTTAGATGAAAAAGAAAAGAATAGAATAGAACCCATTTGAAACTTGTTCCAAATTTACAATTGCGCATCTCAAAGAAAATTTTGTGGGTTCCTCAAAAAAAGAAAAGTTGGTGAAACATTTCAACGAAATAAAAGGTAATTTTATTTCGCTTATGAAATAGATGCTCATCCAAAATTATCTTATTATTGAATAAAATTACTACAATTTTCTATAAATTCTTCTGCAAGTGTAATTTGATTAAAAATTAGGATTAAAAAATCCAAAACAAAAGTAAATGAAGAAGCTTTTAAGTGAACCGTCCCTTTCTTCTTCTTTTTATTAATGTTCAATGAAAATAGTCCAAATTAATGGGATAAAGTTTTTAATAGCATTTGAATCTTTGATTTTTTGGTCATTCAATACTCATATGCATTGAACTATTACTCTACTCTTAATAATAGACGAGAAATATTTAGGATTCAGACATGACTTAAAAAGTAATATCCACCTACTTAGTCTAATATGGACCACATCCTAAAGGTAAAAAGATGAAATTAAGAAAAATAAGATGGGTCTTATATTGAGTCAGGTAGATAAGCATTTTTAATTAACTTAGATTCAGGCATGATTTAAATATTTAGATCTATCTCACCAAACAAAACATTGGATCATATTATCAAAAAAAAAATTAATTTAAATAAATTTGAAGCTTAAATCCATAACGAATTCGTTACTTTGTTCAAATAGATAAAACTATAATTACCATGCCTTAAATATAATTAAGCTTCATCTTCAATATTTACTCTGTTTAGATCTTAATTTTTAACGACTTTTCATTCTTTCATGTAATATTCATTTTAATTGGTGGATTTTTATATATTTTTTATTTTACGCTTTAAACTTCATATTTACAATTATTTGTCTTGTACTTCAATTTAGCATTAACTATTACTGTAGCAGAAAACGGAAAGCTTATGGAATCAATTTGTTGTGATTGTATTTCTTTTCCTATTTTAAATTTTAAAAATAAAAAATATTTAGAATTAATTATTTATGGTATTATTTAATTAATTAAAAGAATAAATTGGAAATGGAGAAATGTTACCTGACTTAGAAGACGAGATTCGAACAAGGAGCCATGTTTATGCGCGCGTATCATCTCCAAAACCTCGTCGAACCGCCGTGACTTGACGGCGGCGGTGCGGCGGGGTTCATTGCCGCTGCTGCCGCCGGAGATCTCCTTTTTGAGGACTATCTTCCTCCCCGTCAAACTTGCCGAGCTCTGTACCTCGCTGCTCTCCCTCGTCGCCGCCGTCTCTCCGCCGTTTGACTGAGCCTCCGAGTCCGCTAACTCAGACGAGTCAACTCGCTTTGTTTCCTTTTTCCTTTTCGTGTCAGATTTGTCGCTCGTAGATTTCTTGACCACCGTGTCCGTACTGCCGTCATCCGACAGCGGTCCGGCTGGCTCGACGGCTCTCCGGTTCTTTTCCGGTCTGTACGAACCGGCAAAATCCGGTTTAGCGCCTTTTTGGTTGCCGCACTTCGAGCCGGTGGAATTGGACTGGTTGACGGAGAAATCCTCCCGGTCGGAGTCTTCACCGGCAACGTCTGGTGGCTTCGCGACTGTTCCGTTCGGTCCGGACCGGCGGTCTGGTTCTCCGAAGAGTTTTTTGTCGTTTTCTGATCGTCGTTCTCTGGACTCTGTTTTCAGATCTGGATTTCCATTGCCGGCCTCGCTGTCGTTCAGGCCTTGTTTTCGCTCCTCCTCCAATTCCTTGACCTTCAACTGCAACGAGCTGCCGAAAATCTCATTACAATGAATTCAGATCTGAAAATAATAAATTAAAAACAACGTTTCGAAAAAAAAAATAGCTACATAGATTTACTTGATTGAAACGTCATAGCGGTGAACCTCTCGTCGGAGTTCGGCAACGCGGAGTTTCCTCAACTCATCTACCCAAGGTACGGCGCTGTCGACGTTATCGGAAATTCCAACACTATTCCGGTTCGAATCGGCGTCGTTTTGTGGAGAAATGAACCGTCGTTTAAGGTCAAGGAATTTGAGTTCGCAGTTACGGGCGGTGGTTAGGAGATGAGGAAGCGAGGAACGAGTCTGAAGCTCCATGGCGACGGAATTCCAGTCCTTGAATCCATGGCGCTTAACGGCACAGGCCAGTAAAAGCTCCTCCCACGTCCCCCACACGGCGGCGCTCCGTTCACTCTCCGGCTCTTTATCTTCCGCCATTAGATTACAACAACAACAACAAACAGCATATAGGATCCAATTCTCTTTTCATTTACAAAATTCCTTGGAAAAAATCACGACAAGATTTAAACAGAAAGGGAAAGTTCATCCATTAGAGAGATTTATGATTAGGGTTTCTGAGTTTTGTTCTTCTTCTCTGCGGCGTAAAAGAGAAACAAAAATGGAAGAGACGCAAGTTCGAAACTCGTTTAAAAATATTTAAATGAATTGAGTTTTTTTTTCTTTTTTTTTTTTAAGAAAAATTGAGAGAGAAAATGAAAAATCTCCCGTTTTCGTTTGGTAAATTTCGATTCAATTCGGGCCCCTGATCTCTATAGCAGGCAATTTGTTAAATAATGAATAGCGATTTTACGTTAATACCCTCTAAATGTTCGTGAAATTACACACGCTGCCCTCCATTCAAATTATCAAATATAAATGAAGGAGCGGCGTTCCCGAATTCACGAATTTGCGTCGTCTCTCCCCTTTTGCTTTATGTCGTTTTATCTCTTCTAGGTCGATCCTTTTTTTTTCCAAATAACATATTATTGTTATGTATTAAAATATTATTTTGATCTTCAATTTGTGTTATGAGTTTTATTCAATATATATATTAGAATTGTTGATATCATTAAGTTAATTTCGATTGCCAACATGAATAGTTGCTCAAGGGCTGGTTCTGAGTACTCCACCTCTAATTGTTGTAATTTCAAAAAAAATGAAAAAGTTAATTTCAATTATAAATATTTGAAAACTTCCAAAATATTACTTTAAATTTTTTGAGTATATAAATTAAAATTTGACTTTTAAAAATTGGGATGAAAAATAATAAATTCTTAAATTGAAAAGATTGAAATCATATTTTAACATTTTTTATATCATTGGTGTAGTTCAACAAATTGTTTAGGATGAAGATTTAAATCTCAACTAATTGAGTTATATTTCTTTTTTTAAAAACAATTCTACAATATTAAAATGATTTGTATATCTAATTGATAGTACTTGTTGTACTCAAATTTACATGAAAATATATTTTTAATCTTTAAATTTAGTTAGTTTTTATTTGTTTCTATATATTTGTGACATTTAAAGAAGGTTAATATTTTAATAATCTTCAATTTTAGTTATAAAAAATGGTTAGTTACATAATTAATTGTCTTAATTTTAATATATTAATGAAATACTTATTTTTGGATTGACATAAAATATATTTATAAAATGAAATAAGTATAATCATAAACTTAAATAATGCACAATAACTAAAATTAATGATTATTAAAATATGAGGGTTAAAAGTTTTTTTTATTTTGAAATGTAGAATGAGATTGACACTACATTCTAAATTTAGAAATTAAATATAATATATATATATATATATATATATATATATATATATATATATATATATATTTCTAGTATTATATTATGGTTATTATCTTATGTAATTCTAAATTTTTTCAAATATTTAATTGTGATTTAAGAAGATGGTATAATTTTTTTTTTATCTGGCCGAAGAAGGTTGAACCTATAATATCATGATCATTATGTCAAATGTAACTTTTTGGCAAGTAATACATCGTAATAGGGAGCATTTACATTATAATTTTTAATAGAAGTTTTGAATTATTTGAAACTCAATATTTAACTCGACTATTATTAGATATGTTTTTTTTGTCCTTTTTTCTAAAAAAATTATAAATATAATTAAATTATAATTATTTGTATGCATAGTAAATAATGATGGCTACTTATTTAAAAATTAACTTTTTATAATTTTTTTTTAGAATGTTTTTATAGATTTGCTTAACATTTAAATTGTTGTATAATATATATTTTTTAAAATGTGTTGTATATATTTCTCGACTTTATATATTATAAGTACTCACTAATATTCGTATTATAAAAAAGTATATGATAATAATCATTAATGATTTTTGTTTGAAAACGATGATATTTACAATTTTTTTTTGAAACATATTTATAAATATTTTTAACTCCTCTGGCAAATTTTCATTTTTATGTATGTCTAAATGAATAAAACACCAACATATCCTCTTTTGGTAGGCCGTGGAATGCTTTTAAAAAAAATAAAATATATATTATTTGAACGCATAAACTTTTTGTTTTTTTTTTAAATATAGAATGCATAAACTTTTCTCGTATGATAGATTTAGAAATTTATTTTAAGAATCATATTTACGTTATTTTGATAGATCTCTTTTAAATAAATATATATATACCCGAAATTTTGGAGGACCACATTTTATAGGTGTAACCTTTTTCTTTTTTTTTTTTGAAATCATAGGTGTAACTACATTTATACCCAAAGGAAAGAAAAAAGAAACAAAATCCAAGAATTTGGAAACCAATGCATGTTATAGATAATATCAAACCTACTTTTATATTAAAAAAAATAACCAGTTTTAAAATTTAGGTATAATGTTACTGTAACTATACTCTAGTTAAAATCATTTTAAGTTTGGTGTAATAGAGAATTTTTGTGTAAAGAAGTCAAAACTACATATAGATGTACACCTTTATGAATATGTATTTGTAAAGTGTTGACAGCTCAAATACTTTTTTTCTTTTTATAGAAAACTTTGTTGCTATTTTATTTCCCTTTTGACCATAATTTTGAATAGGTTTATACTACTAAGTCATTTTTCTTGTTGATTGATATATTTGATTGACAAACGTTGAGTGTTTTTAAGTTATTGTCGAATATTAAAAATGATTTATTATTAACCACTTTTTACTCATTTTTAATTATTAAAATAAAATTTTTTGGTCCCGAAATAAAATAGAATGGTTTTTTTTTTTAGATTACAACAAGTGAGGGTGGTTGAGCATACACTAATGCCGCTGAATAACTAGTACAATTGGCCATTGAACATATACTAGTGTGAGCAACTGCTCACGTCGGCCAAAATAGAACGATTTTAATTATTAGTTTGTTTGTTATCATTTTGTATTACATTTTTAGAAGATTATATTAGTGTCAAATTAACTTGAAGTGCTTCTTATCTGACACTCTGTAAAATATTTTTCTAAATAATAAACTAAAATGATAAATTGATTTTAAACCAACTTTATTATTTCAAAACTTTTATTTTACCAAATACACAATATTTTGTTTAAAATTATTTTTTTTCGAGAAATATTTAAAAACTATTTTAGCCCTTCAAAAGTAGTCGACAGTTTATTGATGTGACATTATAATTTAAAACAAATAAAAAATAGTATTGTATTTTATGTTTTGTAAAGTTTTTTGATGTGCTTTGGTAGGTAAATTTAGAAATTAAATTAGATCTTAATTTAAAAGGGTGTTTTATACACTATTAACTATCCATGACTATATAAATTATCAACTATACATCCAATGTCTTACTTGCAAGACGAGCCTTTAGGCAAAGGTTATAGAAGGTATACCGATTCGGAAATGAGATAATAATATTTTAATTATTCACAAAAAAAAAAGACTTTATTGAAACTTTTATTATTTTCTTTTCTTATATATATAATCAAACAAACTCCTGAACCCCAATATTTTATATAAAATTGTTTGATTTTTATTTATTTTTGTTGAAACCAATAAAATTGTTTCATTATCCATACATTTATTTTAAATACTTAAACATGTAATTTAAATAATAATAAAACAGTTCGGACGTATACTTATTGGGAAAAATACATTATCAAAATAAATGGCCGCGAAAATGAAGTTAGAAATACTTTCTTTAGTTGGTAAATAATTCTTTGAAGACTATCTTTAGTTCTTAGATTTGGAATATAATTTTGATTTGTCTCCCTACAATTGGAAATACTTTTACTTTTAACATTTTAATAATATTCATTTTTAGTGTTTCTGTATTTTTTAGATTGCTTCTTTTTTTAAAAAAAATATTTTTTCTCTTATAAATTAAATTCAAAACTAAATCACTTCAATAAATATTGAAATTAAAATTAGTTTAGTAATTATTTTAGTCGATAAAACACTAACTATTTAATCGCATGGACTAAAAATGAATATTTTTTTTGTTTTTGGTTTTTGAGTTTTAATTTTTTATTTTTTATTTTAAAAATAAAAATCATACATCTTTCATAACTATTTTTTATTTTTTAAAAACTAAAAATTAAAAACACCTTTGATAATGGTTTTTGGTTTTTAAATTTTAATAAAATAAAATAATTTCAAAATATTATTAATATGATAAATTCCCAATTTGTGATTTTGAACTTTATTTGTAATGTTTTAATCATTTTTTTAACATTTTTCTCCCATTATCTCTTCATGTCTCACCTAACTAGACATTAGCGTCATAATTTCATAAATATATAAAGAAAGTCCGAAATTTTCTCCATTAAAGTGAGGTTTTCTATAGAATTAATTAGTTTTAAATGTGTTTCTAATGTTCAAGCAGATACAATTTATATTTGTAATTAAAAATTATAGGTTTACAATTAATATCAAATCCTACCAAACTTAACATGCAATTCAGGATAGAAAAAGAGATGGGTGGCAAAGAGATGGAGAAATCTTAATCTTAATTGTGCCCCTCTCTTTGTGACAGTTTCAAAGTAAATTCTTATTTTATTTATATTTGTTGAGAATAACTGAGGTATGTATAAAATCGGGACATTATCAATAAAAAAAGTAATAATTAAAAAAACTAACTTGACAATGGGCTCGATCATGAAAATGTGTATTTAACTCCCATTTTATTGGAGAAGAATATATTCTATATAAGATTTGTTGTCCTTTTCATCTATTTAAATTTTAAAAAAATCAATATAAAAAATTTATAGAGGTGTGAAACTATAATATTCAAATGAAATAAAATTACTATTATTATTGTTATTATTATCCTAAATTTAAATTTATAGCTTTTTTTTTTAGAATAAATTTATAGCTTCTTCGTTCAAAAACACACGTTAATATTAATAAGCTGCTATTTTGGTTGACAAAATGAAATGGAACTTAACATATATATTATTAACTTTTATATATATATATATATAAAGGCTCTTTGTCACTAACGAAAAAGTAACATAATCCAAAATTTATATAAGTTTTGTTTTGTACGAAAAGAATAAATTTTAAAGATTCAAATTTATGATTTGATCATTTTCTTTTCTCTTTTTATTTTAAGAGGCTAATAATTAGAAATGTAAGAATTCCAAGGCAATACCTCTTAATCATTTGATGACTTTATTGTTAAAGATAGTTAACTGGTTGAAATTTATATTATTTAGGTGATGAAAAAATCAAACTTTATAAAGTCATATGTGGGTTTGATGGTTGCTATAATAATAGTAACAACTAAATAAAATATAATAATATAATTATGGGTTCGGTTGATTCTTTAATTTTTACGCAGTTTTTTTTTTTAAATATAATATTTTTTTTTGTCTTATTTGAATTTGATGGCCGTTTTCAAATATTGACGAACCAAAAGTAGAAAGCTCCTCAGACCTATTTCCATATGTTTATTTCAAGGTTCATGTTGTACTTTATTTCCTAAAATTGGAAGACTTAAAACCAATTCTCCAAAAAAAAAAAAAAAAACTTACGAAAATAATGATGCTAATTATAAAAGTTCTCTAAAAAAATACATATAAGAAAAGCAAACAACAATAATACGTTAACAACATGTATCTATAACCTAGTTCAAATTTTGGATCTAAATGATTTTTTAACTCAAAAAAATATATTGATGAAATAAAAAAGGGGAAATTATCAATATACAGTGGATGAAAATGTAATTTACAACTACATGCTAGATGTTTAGATATTTTCAATATTTGGGTATTACGTAGTTTACTAATTGATCTCTAATTTCCCAATATATCTCTTCCAAATATGATTCTATCCCTTAACAAAAGTCTCAAAATAATAGAAGATTTTTTTTAATATATATTGGGATGGAAAACAAATATCAATTATCAAGATCGAACTTGCAACATTGGTAATCAAACAATGAAATTTATGCGTCACTCATCCATTTGGTAATAATAAAAGATTTTCTTTCTACCAAAAAGAAATGCACAAAGGGTTTAGTAAAATTTGAAATATATATTTTCTTTTTTTAAAAGAATAATTAATTCAAGTCAATTTTTTCTCAAGTCCAATCCCCCAGTGTTATCAACTCCTAGGCAAGCACTTTTATTTAATTATATTAGATTAAGAGGACATCAGTTTTATTTATTTATTTATTACTATTATTACTATTCATGCATAAGTGTATCTAAATGTAATATTTTTACCAAGTAATTTTTTTTTAAACTTCGTCTATCGAAGTAATGTTATAGGGAAATCTTGAATTTTGGATCTTGAAGAAACATATTCTCTAAGTACAAATCATCGACCACTGCCCCACCTTTTGAGAACATTTTTACCAAGTAGTATGCAGACGTAAATCCAACCTAAAATATGAAGATTTTTAAAAATAAAAAAACACATAAAATATAAAGTTTGGTTTTAGTTGAAAAATATTTAAGATTGTGAAATTCAAACTTTGTATTCTTTCCATAAGTAGAACTTAGATAAACTCTTTCAAATATATTATTTATAAATTTTGCATTTGGATTATTTTAACTGAAAAATACCTAAGATAAGAAAAAATTTAGATTTATTCCCTTATATTAAAAAAAAAGTTTCTTTTTATAATCATTTCATTTTTTATCTTTTATTTTTCATTTTAACTTTTTTAAAATAGGCTTGTTTGCTAACTAATTTTGAATTTTTTTAAATTTTTAAAAACATTTTTAAACTTTCAAAGGAAGTCTAAAAATAAAATAAAAAAGTTTTTAAAACAAAAAAAAATTCAGAAAAATGCTACAAAAATGATAAAGCACAAAGTTTGAACTTGCAAATTTAAAGTTTATTAGATCAATAATATTCTAAAATAGTTTTATTTTATTTTATTAATTATTAAATTTTATTTTTTAAAAAAATAAAAAAACTTACCAAACATGTATAATTTTTATTTTTCAAAACAAAAAAAAAAAAAAATGGTTATCAAATGAAATCTAAATTATTTAGTTTCAATTTCATGAATATCTATATAAACCCTAAACACTTTTCTTTAGTAGTATAAATCCTAAACACTAACCCTATATAATAAACTCTAAACGCTAAAAATCAAAATACTAAATCTTAAAAACTAAAATCATAAATTCTAAACCCTAAACATTGAATCTAAAATAAAAAACACACTAAATACTCGATGCTAAATGAAAGATTTTTTTTTGTACATCAATTCTTTTTAGATTTAAAATAAAAACAAAACCTAATATCCTTTTTAGAGTTATCTAACATTCAATATCTAACTAAAAATAGAAATCTGTAAATATAATATCTGGTTTTTATTGATATATTTTTTAAAAGGACAAGAAAAAAATCACATTCGTAAATAAACATTCTAATAAAAGATTTAGAAAAAAGGGGGAAATTGCAGTTAATGTCTAAGTTTTATATATTTATTAAAAGAATTTTTTTTTTTCACTTTAAATTGATGTCTAATCCAAAATATCAGGAGGTGAGATAATAAATATATCCCCATAATACCCCTATTCCAAAAATTATAATTTAACATTTAATAAATCAAATATAAATAATCCCCTAATTTGAGGAGATTTTAACCATTTACAACTATTTACATTTTAATAATTAAATAAAACAATATGTTGATCGTGCTTTTAAAATTAAGAATCTCATTAAAATAATATTTTATATATATCCCCAACTTGATCAAACTATTTTCTGCATGTAGATGCAAAATTTAAAGTGGAAGTCCAAAATAGTATTTTCGATAAATTGATGATCGTCTTGTTGCTCCAATATCGACAATGGAGTAAATCAATAATAATGTAGGTTATCACATATATCAAATCCTCTTCTTTCTCATCAAAAATCAATAATGGAGAAACAATATCTGACATATTTTTCATGAACTTTAGATAACATCCTCGTAAATCAATATTGAGAATATCCAAATCTCGTGAGTCGATTGGGAGGCGAGAAGACTATAGCCCTAGCGATTAAGAAGGAAATGTCATTCTAATACGTAACTACTACTTTCTCCTTCATCTTTCTTTGATTGATGTTCCATTTTTAAGTCTCTTCTTTAGTTTTCTCATGAACCCTAACTTTTATGTTACTTTTTTTTTCTCTTTTGAAAAAATTTAAAAAAAAAATTAAAATCTTCACATATTTATTCTTTTGCATTTTGTCCACGTGTTTGCTTATGTGTTACTAGATTTTTCTTTATTTTTCTCATGAATCCTAATTTTTGTGCATGTATATTCAAACAATTAATTTTATTATCACATCTCTTATAATGTACAACAATTAGTTTCACTAGTTTTTTTTTAATTCAATAGTTTCGATTTATACGATAGCTAACACAAGCATCTCTTTCAAACAACCATTCCTTTTCAAATTCGATGTCAAATCGATCCCTAGTGTCATGTTCTCCCAAAGTATTCTAGATTGTTTTTGGAGCACTATGTGTATTGGGTACACATGACAGTCATGAGTATACATCCAAATTCAAGCACATTTAACATGCATCTCTTGTGTATACACTTCAGTTCAAGCACATTTAACATGCATCTCTTGTGGTACATATAAGTACACAATAAAGATAAAATATGCAATCTTTTATAATTAAAAGAAAATCTAGTTATTTTGTGAGCTTCAAGTTTTCAAGTGGTGGAATTGAGGGTTTCAGCTTCTCCTTTGCAGATGATCGAATTGAGGAGAACTATAACGACATTTTGTCCCCCACAAAATTTATGATTCCAATCACTGCATGTAAGATACTTTGGTAATCTGGTTGCTTTTTAAATTTTAATTTAAGAATTCGGTATTCAATCAATATTGTTCATGTTTTGTTTTCCAGATTTCAAAACAAGATAACAATGCATTTATTTTATTTAAAAATAACGTATTTAATCAATAATTGAATTTTTGGGTTGTTAGAAAGTTAAATCTCTTTTATTTAAATTTTTAGTTTGGTCGTTAGGAATGAATCTAAAATTCATCTGAATGATTCAAACAAATTAAAAATATTATTAAGGGCACAATAATCAATTGTTATATAATTAATTATTTAATAATTTATAGATAATTATATTTAGACATTCATTTAAAGTATTTAAAATGGCAGACATTTGTCTAATAACTATTCAAAAAATAGACATTTTCCTAATTGTCCCTTTAAAAAGTTTATTCATCACAAAATTATAGATAAAAACGTTCAAATAATAAATCGGCCCATGATAAGCAATTAAATGGGCTTCAAGCCCATTACAAGCCCGAAAGTGGTTATTTAAACTGTGGGCTTAATCGAGAATGATTCGAGTACGCCAACGACGTCGTATCATTCTTAGAAACTGTAGACTGTATGGGCCCGTTTAGACATGCAAATTTACGAACCAATCCTGAATAGTGGGCCGGGCATTTCTCTATAATTTGGGCTATTTGCGTGGGCTTAAACTGAACTGGGCTTGGTGCATAATTTAAGCATTATCATGTTCAAGTCTCAAATATTGTTAAATTAAAATAATTATCATTATACTAGGAATCACAATAATATGAATTCGAATCTTTTTGTACTTTTATTGTTGAACGCTGTTTGTTTATTTTTGTTTTGTTTTTTTAATGAAAATTTGCATGGTATTGCAACTTTTCTAAGCAGTTTAAAATTATAGTAACTTTTTAAAAATAATTTGTTTATAGCAAAATTTGCCTATTTTAAAAAAGAATCTCATTTACCTTCTTGATCGAAGACTTTGATAAAATTTATCATTGTCTAGTGATGGAAATCTATCAATTTTATTAATAATTGATTTAATTGCACTTATTGATATAATCTAATGGAAGCCTATCAATTTATTTTATTTATTAATAATTGATTTTATCAGGATAAAATCAATCAATATAGAAGTCTATCAATTTACATTTCTTAATAAATATATGCAAATATTTTCAGTATTGTGTTATTCATAGAATATTTAACTATTTTGTAATATACATGTAACAAATGATAATCGATACGTTGGTCAATTAAGCGGTATTCTCGTATATATCCACCTAATAATTGTAAAGTTAAAATTGCCTTTGAATGAATAAAAAAAAAAATACTGGCACACCATTTTAGAGATGAATTTAAATTGTTCAAACATTCTTCGTCATGAAGTCTATTTTTTTTTTAAACCAATGGATTAAATAATTATTTAAATCATATTCATTCTAAAATGCAGGATAAAAGTGGTTTAGGTAATGAAGATATTAGTTAATTATTTGGAGAACTAGTAAGGGTGGTAACATGGTAACCAACGCCAAAGTAGAAAGAGAAAAAAGCGTACTTTTTTTACCAGATAAATAAATAAAATAAAATATAAGACTTCATTCCTACCGTGTGCTCATCTTTCCTTAAAGAAAGTAAGTGAGGAAAGAAGGACCAGCAAATCTTATAGATGATACAATTATTCTCAAATAATATGAGAGTCAATTACTAATTTAGAATTGAAATAAATTATCACCACAGAAGAAAACCAAGTGCGTCACTGACCCTCGATCACTTAAAATCAATTTTACATAAATACGGTAAAAAAAAAAGTTAATTTTCCCAAAACTTGGTCAAAGTTCCACAAAAAATCATCACCTAGTTATCCTTACACGAGTAAGGAAAATGGAGTAAAATAAAAAGATGAAAAATGAATGATATTAATTAAAAAAAAGGTATAAAAAAAACCATTACCATCTTTCTATCACTAATAAAATTAACAGCTCAAACAAAAAAAATTCAAATCTTCACTCTAATTATTATTTTATTACGTTTAAAATTACTACTATTTATGTAAATAAAATATTTTCTTATCATAATAAGATTTTGAAATGAAATTCAAATTCATCTACACAAAATTAATTGATTTTACTTTCAATTTGGAAACCGATTCTCAAATAAGCATGTCTTGAAATCTTTAACCTCAATCGATGGACTGCCCTTGGGGACATTGTTTTACTTTTAATGTTTAAAAGGATAAATTAATCATCAACAAAAACAATAGCTCGAAGATATCAATATACATTAATAAACCAATATATCACATACTCGATTGTCTACTGTGAACTTAAAAAAAACAAAAAATAGATTAAACGTCTAAATTTAAAACATGAAAAAAAAAAAATAACAGTGTTGTTGTTAAATTTTGAATAAGAAGATGCACCGTACCTGATTTTCACGTGTCGAATAACATTATAATTTATATGGTACGAAAGAATGATAAAGAACGATATGCATATATGATGTGTAGTTCGTGGTCATACAAACTCCAATGCTTAATTTTATAATAATAATAATAATAACAATTATTATTATTATTATAACCCACCAAAACCCAACTACTACAATTGGGTTTTATCTCTTTTTATTCTTTTTTTAGTAAATAAAAACGAAATTAACTTCCTTATCGTACGTCATTGACTTTTGATATTTTTTTTCATTCCAAAGATTCAATGAATAAAAGAAAGGCAGCATAATTTGAAAAGGATCGGTAAAAATAAAAAGTCAAAATACAATCTTCTTTCCGAATTTTCTTTCCAATTCTATTTTTCAAACTCAAATCCATTACTATGCGTGTTATGGTTAGATAGAGTTTGATAAATTTTTTGAATCAATTTAATTTTTTGAGTTGGTCAATTCGTTAACCATGTTATATCCTATGCATTAGCACAATCTAACTCAACTCAACTTTATATTATTAAATTTAGTTAAGTTGGATTATTGAATTATATTACTATCCTTTTTTCTATTTAACGTTTAACTCATAAACTCTAAATATGTTTAAAAAACAATAGAATAGTGTACTTAAACCTATTACATACCTCTCTTAAACCTATTATATATATATATTTGTTTAGAAAGCTTACAAGTAAGTTAATAGTCTATCTTATTAATTTATCTTGCATATACTTACATAATATATATATATATATATATATATATATAATATTCTTAATTCAGGTTGGATTGAGTTTATGAGCACAAAAATTATCAACTCAAAAATCAACACAATCTAACAAAACTATAAAATCATAAACCAATCCAACCCTTATTATTTGGGCGTTGGATAGTCCGGGTTACCCAGATTGTCGGTTTTTTTTTGTACACTTCTATTCATTGTGCTAAATTACTTTTAAATTATCTCTCAAAAACACCACGCATGCTTAAATGTACATTTTGAGATATAAAACACGTCCTATAAATTAAAAGAAAAACAAATTCTACTTCGATTTATCAAAAAAAAATCTTCTTACTAGAAAAACGCATTAGTTTAATAGACATGAATGTATATAACTAAGAGGCCTAAATTTGCTTTTAAAAAAAAACTATGAGGTCTAAACTCTCCATCCTCAATTTCGAACTTAATTTTCCTTTTTCATATTATACTTCTAAAATAACCAAACTTGTTTGACATTCTCATTAAGTTTTAAATTTTATTTACGAGGCTTAAACAGCTTAACAATATTCTTTTAGAATTTTTAAGAAATGTTAAAAAGTATCGTAATTATAATTTAAAATTCATCTCTATTAATTATATTTAAAAGTTACTTTAACAAAAAGGTTAACAAGAAAACTTAAAAGCAAGAACAAATTTTAAGGTTTATTTAAAATGTATAGACTAAATTTAACGATTGAAAGGGTAAGGATAGATAAATTCTTAAACAAAGTTACTAGAGTTATGTTCAAAGTAAACAATATCATAACAATATGAATATAAATTTAGGGATTTTATAATCCTAATTTGAAAATTGGTGAACTAAAATAGAAGAAACTCAAACAACCAAAATAATTTTTTTTTACCTTAAAAATACCTTCTTCTTTTTCTTTTTCTTTTTTCATTCAATGGACATATAAGTTTATTCATCAAAATTTAGAGGGGGAAAAAAACAACAGATAAGTTAGATATTCTCTATATGCTAGGCTAAAGTTGATAAATCTTAAATCGATAGCTTACTTTTTAAGTTAAACTTTAAAAAAATAAATAAAAACTTGGTGACAATAACAATAAATATATATAGGGTTTGTTACGCACTAGGACTTCAGAAGATGGGTATTATGTTTCATTAATCGTATTTGTATTATTAATATATTACCACTACTTTATAGAGTTTTATTTATTAATATTTGGTTGGATTTTCAAGGGGTAGTGCATGCGCAAGGTCGTCTTTTCATGCAAATCTTTGGTCTTATCTCTCAACTTCCAAAAGAAAAATGAAAATACTTTTGCTTTCTTCAAAAAGCAAATTTGTTGTGCCAAAACCTTAAAAAGGAAAACCATATGGTGCAAATCCAATGCCCTAATCTTGATTTTTAAAAATTAACCATAGAAAGAAATATGAATATTAAGAAGAGGAAAAATCGTTCACTATAGAATTTCTTGTAAAAGAAAATTATTGTCCAGTAACTTTTTGGTTATAAAAGGTCTTATGTTTAACCTAGAAATATTAATACCATAAAATTGCATGAATTCAACCTTCAACCTGAACATTTAAAAATACATAAACTACTTCTTTCATCCTAAATAGATTTAAAGATGGATAGTTAAATTATTTAATTCGGCATCAGAGTCTATTAAACTCAAATGGATCATATTCTATCCAATAAAAACAAAATTAAGATTCAGTTAAAAAATGATGAACTAATTCAAAAATGGTACTATCTTGAAAGAGAATGTTGAAAAGATCTTCCAACTTTATAAGATATGTGAACTATTCCTATCATTGCTGATTAATTTTGGAATGAATATCTATATTATATAGTAAATGATAGCATAAATGAGTTGTTAAAGTTTCTTCTTTTCAAAATTGATAGAAAGAAGGCTTTAATTATTGATATGTATGTACATGTAGATCTTCTAATTGTCTTGTCAATTTTATAATATATTTGTCGGATATGAGTTGATATTATCTTTAAGATAAAGATAATCACGCAAGTTGAAATCATTTGAAAAACGTCGTGTATGAATCCTTTTTTTGGTTTAAGACCTAAAATTTGTTGCTTTCAATATGAAATTAAAAGGGATACAAAATGGTCCCTATAAGTGGTTCATTGTCAAGTCAAGCGTAGACAAAATAAAAGTGTTATTTTTATTTTAGGGTACCTTACGAAAACCCCTACAACAATGAGTTTATTGACCTTAGAGACATCTACATGTGTTAAACTTGACACTAGGATTTTACATATTTATGGACAATTATTATAGATTATCGAACTTCGATTGGAAATAAAATTAAATAATCAACTAGATTTTATATATTCTAATTATTAGGGTTGGATGATTTTTAAGGAAGTAGGCTATATAATATTGGATTAGAATAGGATAGGGACACAATTAAAATAAAGAAAAAGATGAGTAGTTGTTCACTATGATAATTTGTACATAATCATGCTTGGTGACATTAGCTTTGGAAAAGGTGAAGGGTGGGATTGAGTTCTTTCTTCAAATGGGACTATATACAATACACTTTGGTTGATTATTTGGTTTTTTTTTTCTATCATGTATATATTGAGTGTTATGAAAACGACAATCAACAACCGATATGAAGATATGAAAATAGATAACGATAAACGCAAAAGAAAAATAAATAAAAATACATATAGATTTTACGTGGTTCATTAACGTAGTGTTAGATAGTTCAGTGGTCCAGAGGATGAACAATTTTTTTTTTAAAAAGGCGAATTATGGAGTTACAGAATGAACGTTATATTTCGGCTAAGGTTTAATTTGAATTTATACATACACTCACATTAAACTCTATTACAGCATGTGTAAGCATTAAATAGAATGTGAATACGCATACGCATGTAGAACATAATGTTATGCGGAGTGCGGTTAGTGGAATACATATTGCAATGTGGAATACGCATACGCAGTGAGACTCTCAACTACTAATCGTAGGGTATTAGTGCGTTCAAGGCATATCTCAACACCTGAGAGTAATATTCTAACTAATATAAATGTATATTTATGATTAAAATGTCGTGAATTCAAATTCTTATCTTTAATAGTTAGGACCTTAATAAATATAAACAAAATAACTATGTCTTATTACTTCTATTATTAATCACTATAATGCGGTAAATTAATTAGAATTAATGGTTTTAAATCATGATAACTACCTTGCTAGCTATGATGTAATACCTTACAAGTTATTTTGAAAAATAAATATAGATGAGTGTAAAGTAAAGCAAACATTGAATGGTAAAAAAATATATTAAGGTAGGATAAAGTTGAAGATAGGTTTCTCAACTTTGACTCAATAAATAATTTTAATTTGACCCATTCATTAATTTTAGAAAATTAGGAACAAATACAAGCATTCTTGTTGTTTATATTTAAAATGTGGACTTTGAAAAAGTCTATATATAGAATTCTAAATATTGATTAAGCTTTAGATTTTCTCACCCACCCATATTTCATGGATCACAATCTTTGAAATGGTTGAAAAGGTCCCCACTCAAGTTTACTAGGAAATTCCAATCTCCTCCCAACATGTATTAATTAATCCATCCATGTCCCTTACCATGCATCATCTAACTTTATATTATATATTCCAAGACACCATCTTTGAAATGTTAAAACCCCAAATTTATTCCTATTGTAAAGTTTTTTTTTTCCACAACATATAATCTCTTTAGATTTTAACACACATTATACAATGAATGAACCATATTAATTCTCATTAATCTTTTACTTTTAATAATTAGACAGCTGAACTTTCTAATTACAGATCAGCTCATAATACCTTTTTTTTTTCCTTTCACACACCTATTTAAATTCTTCCGAAATAATGATTTGGAAATGGGACTCTGGTCGGTTTCATATTTTAATCTTTCTCTTTTTTATTTATATTGTATGTGTCTGATTATTATTTAAATAAAGCATGTTTGGTGACATGGCATGCTTATGATATACCACATCATCATGAGAAGAGTATATGTGTCATTCTTGATTATTATTTCTCTTGTAATTTTTTAATTTGTCCGCCTACCCTTACCTTTTTTTGGCAATTGCCATCTTATTTATGGTTGGAGATACTCATCATGATGCAATTATCCCACATTGATAATGTGACGATTCTTCAACACATTTATAAAGAATATGAGTTACTTCTCTCATTATCAATTGATTTTGGAATAGAACCTCATATTCTCTAATATGGTATCAGAGCTCATGTGGGTATTAGTCCCCAAATTCTGATCCTACCCAAAATGCTTTGAATTCAAAAAAAGCAGGTGTGGACCCCACCCAAGCGGGGAAAGAGTAAGCCAATGCGGGTATTTCGAGATACTCACCTTGACAAGGTGAAGATTCTTCAACACTACCAATTGATTATGAGATGAAATCTCATATCCTCTAATATTTGAAAACGATTATATTTTTGAAATCAGTCTTACTCTTTTTGTTCATACCCCCATAAGTATGAGATTTGCGTTATATTTCTATATAAAACTTTTAAATTATCTATTTTATTAAAAAGATAATTATTTTAATCTTTAAACTTATTATTTTTATTTTTCTTTTTAAAATATAAGTTAGGAAAGTGAGACTACAAACTCTATAAAGAAGTTTTTTTTATTTTCAAATAAATAAAAGTCAAAATACCAATTTTTTAGATGAGACCAAATAATAAAATCAACCGAACATGTGAGATTGGTTATCTAACTTATTAGTTATTTTAGTTTTCTAACTTTTGAAAAGCAAGTATTTATCATATTAGTTTTGACCCTAAGAATTAACTTCGTCAACATTATAAAATGGCCACTTTTCGTCTAGAAAAATGGTTGCTAAAGTTAGAAATCAAAGTATAAATTCTTTTTTCTTTCTTTCTTTTTCAAAGTTAAATTAATCATTTTAAAAGCCAAGAGAACACAAGTGAAATAAATATAAAAGAGCAAAATATTTAGGTAAGGATGAGTTAGTATTTTTGAAATATTTACCCACCAGCCACATATTCACATATGAGTAAGTATTTACAATATTGCTCAATATAAAAAGGATAGGGTAAGAGAATCAGTTTGAACAATTTAATCTAAAATTTGAAAGTTAAGGCCCCATTGATAACAATTTTGTTTTTTGTTTTTTGTTTGTGAAATTTAAGCCTATTTCTACTCAAATTACCTACCATATGTGCTCCATCTTTATTGTCATGTATCTATATTTCTTTAAGAAAGTAGGTGAAGAAACAAGCTTTTGTAAACTACTTCTTTTTGTTTATAAATTTTGGTTTTGTTTATTAAAAGATAGGTAAGACATAGATATCCAAATAAGGAAAAAAAAATATAGTGAGAAAGTTGTTGTAGGCTTAAATTTCATAAACAAAAAATGTAAAATAAAATAGTTATCAAACTGATCCAAATAAACAAAACAAAACTTAGTTATATTCAAATGCAATTTTTTAAACTCTTTGTTTGGTTAGTTAAAAAAAAACTCTATGTTTCGCTTTGATTATCTCTACTTTTTTTTTTAAAACATGCAACTACATTAAACTACTAACGACGACTATTTCGATAATCCATATATTTGAAATCTATCTTTATTTCATTCACTAAAACATAAGACCAAAAAAAGAAAAATCCCCTACTTCAACCTTCGTTTACAAGTTGAAATCAATTTCTAAAATGAACCCAAAGAAGAGAAAGATTATCTCTATTTGTATACCTTAAACCCCTGATGATAAATAAATTAGAATGGATGAGAAAAAGAAAAAACTTTAAAAATCCTTGAAATGAAAAAAAAAAGAAAATCCGCAGAAAAAGATTTATATTTAAAGTTGTTGAGGCTTTTCCATTCACGAGTCAAAGCACGCGCAAAGAGAAAAGATTGGGAGTATGGCGGCAGATCAACCACGTGAGAAATCACGTGCGATTCATTTCAATAGAATAGGAAATAAACAATAATAATAAATATCCAAAGATTGTTTTTTAAAAACAAATCCAACTCAAAATCTATAATTAAACCTAGGTTAAAATATCATTTTGGTCCTTCAATTTTAGAATTTATTCCATTTTAGTCCTTATATTTTCAAATGCTCATTTTTAGTCCCTTGACTTTGTAATTTGTTCAATTTTGGTCCCTCGACTTTCAAATGTCCAAATTTAGTCCTTAAACTATAAAAAAAGTTCAAAATTATCCTTTCGTCGAATAAAATTTTTTTACAATCCTAAATTATTTTCTTTCTTTCATCTTTCATCATTTCTCCTTCTAAAAGTTTTATCTCTCTTAAATCTACCACTCTAATTCTCTTCTTCTATTCTCTCCTCCATCCATTTCATCAAATTATTTAACATGAGATAATTTTTCTAAATAATAATTTTCTTTCATCATTTCTCCTTCTAAAAGTTTTATCTCTCTTAAATTCATCACTCTAATTCTGTTCTCTTATTCTCTCCTCAAATTATTTAACACGAGATAATTTTTCTAATAATAATTTTTTTACTTTGATTTGTCACTTTTTGTTTACTAAAATTCATAGTATACGATGGAATAAAAAGAAGATAAAGAAGAAAAAAAGAAAAGAAAAGAGGATTGAAGAGAGGTAACATTTTTAGAAAGATGAAGGAGGGAGAAAATAATTTAGAAGTGATAAAAAATACATTTGACCAAAAGACAATTTTTAAACTTTTTTTATAGTCTAAGAACCAAAATTAGACAAATAGCAAAATTGAAGAACCAAAATTGGACATTTAAAAGTTGAAAGACAAAATTGGAACAAACAAAAAATATTGAGGAACTAAAATTGAACATTTAAAAATTGAATGATCAAAATAGAACAAATCCCAAAGTCGAGGGACCAAAATAATATTTTAACCTTAACCCTAAATCTTTCTTAGCAATATTATTAAGACTTGACTTGATTTTTTTTTCCAGTTTGAACAGGGGACAAGATCTATAAATAAAAATCAAATACTAATTTCCAAATCCATGGTTCGTGAGAATTAGATCTTTAATCATTTTGTAATAATAATAATTTCAATACAAAAACATAATATAAATACATTTGACAAGGAAGTAAAAAAAAAAAAGTAAAATAACTATACTAATAACAATTTTTTCAAAAAATTAACAAAAATAATGTTAAATGTGCCTCTGAATTTTAGTTTTAAGTGTGTGTAGAGTAATGAAAATAATGCACTTGAAAATACAGACGAAAATAAAATAAAAACAACATTAAAATTCAGAGACATATAAACCTTAAAATAAAAGCCCAGAGCCTCAAAACGCAGCGTAGAAGAATAACAAAAAGCCGGTTGGGGACACCACAGTCCTAATAATTAGCCGATCCACGGGGCACAAGACGACGTGAATTTACATTATTACCCCTACCCCGCCCATCCTTGTTTCTTTTTACTGTATCATCTTCTTCCCCCAAAAACTCACCATCAAAGCTCTGCTCTCCAAAACCATCATTACTAACAACAAAGATCATATTCACAGAAACAAACAGGAAAAAAAAAATAATAAATTTTTAAAAAAAACAGTCAATCAGATTGTATAATATATAAGAATTCTTCTTATGTTTCTGTCTTCACACTATATATCAGAAAGAAAATCCATGGGGAGAATAACAAAATTAATTTTAGAAAAAAAAAACCCATAAACAAACAATCCCCTAAATGGTGAAGAGAAATGAAATGAAATAATAACAAGAACCTGTTCATCTTTTTTTCTTGGATCCTACTGTTATTTTTTCTTCTTTTGTTATTAGGAAAAGGGTTTATGTACAGCGAATGGACCACCCTCATGATTCACCTCAGCCCTTGTTATCATTTTGTTTTGGCAGAAAATGGGAAAGAAGAGGACCAGATTGTTTGGAGACTTTGCCTCCGCCTGCGGTGGCGCCCGCGACGGTGGAGGTTACTTTCTCACAGGATGGGCACATCGTGAGTGTTGTGGCCGGTAATTGCATGTAGAATGAGTTTGTAGATTTCAGAGCTCTTAAATCGTGAAGCTCCTTTCGAAGGCGTCGATTCTCTTCCGTTAATGTCTCGCAACATCTCTTCAAATACTCACAATCCACTTCCGTTTGCTTCAATTTCGTCCTGTTCATTTCAGGATATCAGAACAGATTTGGACGAAAAATCGATGAACTCATAGGGTTCAACGGATTGGTACCTGGCTCTTCGGTTTTGAAACCAAACCTCCACTTGGCGAGGACGAAGATTCAGTTGCTTAGCCAGAGCCTGTTTCTGTTTCTGATTCAAAATCGGAATCGAAACAATCAGATTCGGAGATTCAATGAATCAAATCGCTGAAAATGCGAAAAAAAAACCTACAGGATTCAATGTATTGTGTTCTTTGAAGCTCTCTTCCAGAAACGCGGATTGCTGTTTCGAGAGTCTGAGTTTCTTCCTCGCTGAGCCATTTTCGTCTTCGTCGCTCGCTCGTGAAGAAACATTCCCTCCGCCGCCGCCGTACGACGCCGCGCTGTTCGGCGATGCGGTTCGGTCTTCGCCTTCCTCTGAAAACAACAACCGATTTCCGTTACCAAAATTGGGGGAAAAATGATTCGGAGACTTTGGGGTTAGTTAGGGTTAGGGTTTTTTTGAGATTTCGAGAAGCTTACCGTTTTCGGACGACGGCCATGGGAATCCTTGGTACGGATTTGTTAGGCTTCGAGGAACAGGATTGTGAGGGAGAAGATCGAGCTGAATCGGAGAGTCTTCATTACCGTCGGATTCGTTTTCTTCGTCGTCGGGTTCTATGTCTCCGGCGACCGGTCGTCCGATGGATAAGTCGACGCTGAATCCTAAATCGGGATGAGAATGGCGGTGCAGCGGCGTTGGCTTCGGTTTCTTCTCGGCGAATCGGAAGGGATTTGGGGCGTCGCCCAAGCTCAGGCCAAGCTCCATCGGTGCTGCGGCGGCGGCGGCGACGGAGGAAAAAGGAGATCGACTGGACGGCGAGTTTTGAAGTGGGGAGGACTTTGCGAAACAAAGAAAAGAGTATGAGGTTTAGCGCTATGGTGCGTCAAATAAATATAAAGCCGATGCAGACTTCAAAAAATAAAGTCTTAATATTAATAATGTTATTAATAGGGACATGCTTTTAAAAAAAAATTATCAATTCGGATATACTTAATTCTCAAGATTTCTCCATTTTTTATTAATAATAATAATGTACCTATGTAGCAAAAAAAAAACCAGCACTTTTTTAAAATAATTATGCATCTAAATGAAAAATGGGTGGGTCTAAATAAAATTATTTAAATGTTCTGTTCATGATAATTGCCAATCAGTTTATTATTAGTCTTCAATTTATTTATATTATTTCAAAAAACAAATTATTTATAGATTCATTCAATTTGGGAGGTCCAAGGACAAAATAAATGTTACAAAAAATTCAAACAAATTCGGATATAAATAAACCCTTTTGGAAAATGTTATTCATAACAATTTCTCTTTTTAACTATAATCTTCTTAATCAATAAGCTTTTTAGTGAGGATGTAAACCATGTACATGTGGTTATTAATATATGATATCATTGAATTATTGGCATTTTAAAATTTATTTAATCTTTTATTTGTTCATTTCAAAATTTATATTTTGTTCACTCACGTTTTTAAATAAAATGCGATTTATGCAAAATATATATAAATAAAAGTTAAAATATAAAGTTGAAAATTGAAACCTTTTTTAAAAATTTTAAATGTCTAATGCCCTCAAATTGACTAAATAGAAATGATTTTGATTAAATGACTAATTAGTGCAATTAGTTGGTAAGCAAAACAATTTTTTTTTAACAATTATGAATAACATTAGGGTTAAATTGAAAATGTGATCTCTACCATCACACAATTATATATGTGATTTGATATGACTGCTATGAATAGTGATTAGTATAAGCTACACATGCTAAGAATATTAGTAGTTCGATGACATTTGAGTACACTCGAAGACTAAGAAGTCATGAATTCAAATTTTCCACTCCAAATTGTTGTAAGCTCAAATAATAATAATAATAATAAGCTTAATATTATTTATAAGAATAATTTGATTAAGTTTTTTTAGAACTCATAATTTGATCAAGTCATGAAATATTAATTATGAAGTTTTATCTAATATTAAAGATGAATATCTTATTTTTACGATCATAGAAGGTAAGTTATAACACTCTAAATCATTTAATCTCCAGTGTTTTTTAAAAATCAACTTTTGTAATGCTAAAATGGTGTAGTTTGTAGATTATTATGTTAAGTTATTTCATGATTATTTGAAATACATCCACTCACAAGATTTAGGTGTTCTTTTTAGATTTTTCTTGATTTTAGCTCTTTTAGTTCTGATGATCTCGACCAACTAGTGAATCATAATAAAAATTGTTATAAAGTATTGTTGATTTTTTATTGCTCCAAATTTGTTTAATTAGAGTGGATATGCATTATTATTATCATTATTATTACTTAAAAAACATTTCCTAAACTACTTATACTAAATTTATAATTTAACTAAAAAATATATAAGAAAGTGAAAATTATACAGGTGAATATAAGTAGATACTATGTATATTTTTTATATATATATTTATAGACTCGTGGTAAATACATATATATTTTGTTTAGAAAAAAAGAAACAGTTATAAATATATATATATATATATATATATATATATATATATATATATATATATATATATATATATATATATATATATATATATCAAACAAAACAGAAAGTTAATATTATAATAGTCATTAATGAATAAAACTAACATAAATAATTTTTGGAAAAGAAAAACTAAACATAAATAAGCCTACAAGACATATATCTTATTTTTCTACGACAAAAAAATAATTTTAAAATAAAATAATATATATACTTTTTTTTTAAGACAATAATATATATATATATACACTTAGCTCAGCAGTAAATTAACATCTATTCGTCATGACTCATATAAGATTTAGATTTAAATCCTTGTATCAAATTATTAATTAAAAAAAAAAACTTTAAACCTACGTGCTCTTATACTAAAAAACGAAATCAACAAAAAGAGATGCAAAATCAATAAATTAAGAAGAAAAAAATTAATACTCGTTCTTATGGTGCGTGGGAAACCAGTTTGACCGACAGACTTCCCCAGAGACAAACTCACGTGATACCCCATTTTTATTTAGCCAAAAAAAGGAAGAGAGAGATATTTATTTTTTAAAATATATTGAAATTTAGAAAATACATGTAATTAATTGTTTCTTTTATTCTTATTTATGCAATTTTAAATATTTTTTTATACATAAATATTCAGTTTTAATCTTTATATTTTCATTCAAGTTTAAAATTACAATTTTCTATAAAACTGATTCAATAGTAATTTAAAAAGAAGAACATGTAAATATATTTATAATATTTATAGAGAAAATAAACTAATAAATAATATTTTTATTGAAAACTTACAAACAAGGCTAACTCAATTGCTAGTTTTAAGATTTTTTCCCCATAATTCAACTTCACTTGGAATGAAATTTAAATTTTTAAATTTTGACTATTAAATCACATATTATGCCATTTGAACGAAGAGAAAACTAAAATTTATTAAAAGTAAATGAACTTAAATTGAGAAATGAAAAATGGAAAAACTAAAAATAAATTTCCAGATAAATTTGTAGGAGAATTTTGGTTACAATGACTTCATTGCTAAGGTTGTTAGTACGGTAAGTTAATGTTAGGGGGTGTACATATGTTGAATTGGATTGGGAGATATTTTTTTTATTGATTTAAAGTATCAAATTATCCACGTTTCAAATTTAACTCGTATATTTTTTAGTTGGATTGAGTTTAGGTTGGATCATTAAGTTAACATCTTCCATCAAATTAGTCATACATTATACATAAACAAAATACAATATTCAACCCCTTTCATATCGATGTAATGGAATATTATAAATATTAAATATACAATGTATCTATTCAAAAGTCATCTACCATAATAAAAAATTTCAACTATAAAATATAATAATAAATGCATTGATTTTCATAAAATAAATGAATATTTAAAACTAACAAAAGTAGATGACATATTTTGAATTTCATAAATTAAATAGATACTTAAAATCATGAAAAACAGTAAAAAAAACAATAATAATAAAATAATAACTAAATAACTAAAGTTTAATATAAATTGATTTTAAGTCAACTCAATAATTAACCCAATTCAATTTAAGTAAGTTGATAATTTAATTCACCCCGTCAAATTAAATTGTATTGATTCGAATTATTCGAGTAATTAATATTTTGACTCTATAAACATTTCCTAAGAAACGCATAGGTTATGTGTCCTGTTTAAGATAAGGTCAAGGTTGGTGGGACCATTTTTTCTCACGTCTTCTTTATTTCAACGTTAAAATAAAAGCCAAGACTATTATTTATTTTATATTTTTAATGTCACGCTATTGAATTCAAACTTGTAATTGAACAAAATCCTGTACTAGACATTTTTGTCAAATACAAATACATTCTAGCCACACATGTCTGGCCTATCTTGAAATTATTGTAAATATAACTTATTAGACACCCATTTTAAAAATAAAGAAATCTTTGATTTGTTTAAAAAGAACTACATTTAAATAAACGTATCTTTGAAAGGTTATTGACTTAAATAAGAACTAGCTAAGTAATAATAATTAAATAACCTATATTTAAAAGTTTTAAAATTTGTTAAATTACTTTTAAAATTCATAAATCAACTATTTAAATTAGCATAACTCAATTTGCAGATTAATATATTAAGAATTACGAAATTTACAATTCAAATCATTCAATTATCTAGCGGTTAAAAAAATATAGCCTTACTAAAAGAGTTATAAAAAATTTTAACTAATGATTATTTAGCTTTATAAAGACGTCCTTTAAAAAAAATTAATATAGTTGTAGCTCAAAATGTAAAATAATAAAAGTTAATAAAGGCTAAATTTTAGTGTATTTACTCATTGAGCAATAATCATTTGTAATTAATTTTCTATTTGATTCAATAGTGTTAATAATTAGTTTGCGAGAAACATATAGTGTTAATTATTATGATACAAAAAGTTGTATAATATAAACATATTTCAAAAAAATTATAAAGAAAAATAACAACTTTTTATTAAAAAAAATAATAAAAATTGCAAATTTTAAGTTTAGTTTAGTTTAGTTTATTTTTTGGTATATCAACTAAAAATAAATTTTAATCGAACGTCAAAAAATATTTTAATTTTTTTTCTTCATTACATCTTGTAAGTAAATATTTGAAAATTTTTAAAAATTTTCAACGCAGGCAATAAAAGCTTCCCTTCTTATTCATTTAATTATTTGAGTTCTTGCAATTACATAACATGGGCCTACTCACTTATTTTATCTATCCCATTTGATCGGTTCTATTGTCATTCATGACAATTATTACAATGTTTTTTTTTTTAAAAGAGATTAAATATTTTTTTGTTAATACTTGTTTTTTATTCTCCTTGTTCCCCTTATTTTACTTTATTTCTTTATCCCACGAATAAGGATGAGATTGAGCTAAAATTAATATGGTTTGGATCTCGTCTTGTATTAACGACTATGACAATATAAATTTGATTTCTTCAATTTTACAAATTAGGAAAATAAATTTGAAATATATCATTTAATATAGTATCTAAAATTATTTGATTATAAGAGATACAATTCATTATCTCTTTAATAATATGTTAAAGATTTTTCATTTTTCTAACATGGAACAAGAATTCCAAAATTATCCTCATATCATCTTTTATGTCAGTTAAAAAATTAAAACTCATAGTATAATGGTCTAAATAATTTTGGCGAAAATATAATAGTTTGTTTTTAATGAATAAAAGTTTTTTACTTTTCACTAGCATAATAATTAAGAACATATAAGTTGGGTGGAAAATTTATCACAATGTAAATCAACTTGCTTTTTTTCATCTAAAATTCTTGTTTTGTATTTAAAGGAGTACATATTAAAAATTAACTTTGAAATATGAAAGTCAATATTCAAGAAACAGGTCTAGATCAAACGAAAAATCAATAAATAAATAAATCAAATTCAAGAAACGGGTCAAATTTCAGTAAATCATAGAGTCAAGCTAGGCAGACAGGCCTATTTACAACAGCATACGATTAGACCAATTGACATTTTCGCCAATCATTTATATTTCTAGCGGTTAAATTTTACAAAATATATATTAATTTTGATTTCAATTTCCGTTATGTTCATAAATTAATTTTATTTTATCTGATGAACGTTTGTTGAGCAAATAAAGTTATCCTATATCGGTAAGATAAAAGAAGGATTTCGTGTATATAGAAGTGGGACAAGGTGTTTAAAAAATGCTAAAAAACAAAGTTATGAGAAGTGATTTTCAAAGTGAACAATATCAATCAATGTGGAGGAGTTGTGATTTTTCATTGTCCCTAACAATGTTGACTAAGTTAATAGTTGTAGTACGAAATTTCAATAAAAATAATTGATGTGTTAGATTATAATTTTATTTGAATCAATATAAAATTTTGGGTTGGTCAATTCGTCAACCTATCTAATCCTATATATACTTATATTAAAGTAACTCATTCATATATTTTTTAGTTGGGTTCTTAGTTACGTTAATATATTTTTTCTTCTTTAAGATTTTACTCATATTTCGTAAATATAAAATAATAAAAAATACACAACATTATATATTGAAATCTAGTTACTTATTTTATTAATGGATTTTCTTTATCCATATATTAAATTATCTATCTTATGAACATCTTAACCAACTTTTCAAAACTGTTAATTGTGTATTAATAGTTAACCACCAGTCTTAATTAATATGAAACTCGACATCTATAAGGAAATAATTTTATTAAGGAAATAAGTTTATCAATTTTTTGCAAGCTATTCTCAACTCACAAATGCATTAAAATACTCCAAATTTTATTTTGACGATCGATGTAAATATCATAGCACCCCAATATTTTATCTCTTTTATTTTGCATGCTTTATCATTCTTGTTAGTACAATTCATCGTTGATCTTACCGACCATTTTTTAGCATCAACAAAATCTTAATTACGAATTAAAAAAAAAAATCATTCAATTTCACAATATCATTAGTTGGGTAAGTGATTGTTAATCACGTTTCTTTCTTTTTGAAAAAACAAACAAGGAAAAGAAAACAAATGTTTAAAAAAAAAAATTAAAATGATTAAAGGTTGTGTTTTTTGTCTGTCGTGAAACTTACAAGCGGGGTTCATCCTCATGATGATGCTCTTAAATTTGCATAAATGTATATGATCTATTCACATGCTAATACGTACTCAAAAAAATTGAATTTTTATAACAATAATAATGATAAATAGTCAATTAAATATATATTATAAAAGTTAGTGATTTAAGTTTTATTATTATTATTACTTTTTAGTATAACAACAATATTACCGAAAGAATTGTGTGTTCGTTTTAGTGTTGATAGTAATTTACTTCAATTCATCATAGATTCGATTTTGAATTACCAAAATACCTTTTATGTAAGGATGGTGGTCCTCTCTCTCCACTATTTATACTAAAAAAAGCATAACAACACTTAAAAAAAAATTAAGAATGAAAATCCACAACTTCTAGTGACAGTGGAGTTGAAATAGACTAATATCAAACAATATAATCAACTGCGCTACTAACTCATTCAATAAAATTGAAGTTTCAAACAAACCTCTAAATATTATAGCTTGGAAAAAAACTAAAATAGTCGTATATAAATGGCTAAAAATAAAATTTTAACTCAAATAATTGAAAATGGACCATAATTTTCTTATCTTGGACTGGTTCAATGCAAGGTTTGGCAATCTAAAATAAAATGGGGTGTTCCACTCTCAATTAAGTTCCAATAAACAATTATTTAGTTATAACAAATAGAAAGGTCATTATTATTATTTGTATTATTATCACTAACTAAAGAAGTTTGATTGGTCAATTTTGTCACAATCATAACAAACATCATGTAAGATTAGCATTGGAGAATCATTTGAAATGATTCTTTTTTTTTTTTTTTAAATGTTAGATTTTGTAAGCTTTTGTATGAAAATGCCACCTTCCGAATTTTTGAAATAAAAATAAAATAACATGAAAGAGGATGCGTCTAACCTACGCAAATGGTACAAAAATAAATTGTATTAAAGAAAATAAATCTAAAAGTTTTTTTTTTTTTTTTTGAAAACAAGAACCATTCATAACAAGAGGGGGGAAATTGGTCAAAAAAGCCAAAATTTGTGCTTATCATTTGATTGAGTGATTGGTGGTTAATTTGAGACTGATATTGTCCAATCACCAAACTAACAACCAATACTCTCCCCTTTGAATTAATTAATTAATTAATTTTCAATTACTATTTATAGATTTTTTTTTCTTCTTGCTTCTCAATCACACCAACAGAAGGATAGGCAAATAAAAATTGTTCAAATTTTGCAAAAAATAAATAAAAATTGTTCAAAGTGATTAAAGCAGTCAGATTATAAATTATAAACATGTTTTAGAAATGTCATCAACTACAATGAAACTGTACATTGATTTATTTTTTTTTTAATATTTATACTTGATTTCCTATTTTAAGAGAACTTTGAACTTTTCCAACCAAAAACATAATTCAAATTTTGACTGTTTCTCGTGATGGACAAAAAGTCATGATAACTGGACTTTTATATATGCATGATGAATAATTGAACATGTCATATTGCAAATAATTGAAAGATAAAATTTTGGGCCAAGCAATAATCAATGAGTCTAGAATCACCTTACATTAAATCAAGAGGTCTAAAGATGGAAGTTTGGCCTCAATAATATTCAAATATATCTATAACAATCTTAATAATAATAATAATAACTGAGAAGATGAATATTTAATATAGTTTTCACTAGAGAAATGACCACAAGATTCATACTACGTATCTTTCGATATTAACACATTCATTACGATAGCAACTAAAAAAAAATCAAAATATATTTAATAGTGAAGATTGAATGAAAAAAAAATTGCTTAACTTGGACATGCTAAATTAATGATAAAACATGTTTTTGATAAAGTTTGGGCCAATTAAAAAATTACACGTGTCTTATAACTCATATAAGAGACATGAAAAATTAGTAAATTCCATAATGTCACATGCAATATTGTTCTCTCACGCGACTGGATTTAATTCAATGAAATTATGCCATGTGTTGATTGGATCCATAATTTAAATTATTTTGCCAACTCATCAGCTTTGGCTCAAGGCAAATAGTTGCGGTATAATGTGAGCCCCACAAAATTTATTTTTATTTTTAAAGAAATTCTTTTTTATGAAAAATAAAATTGTGTAAATCACTTAATAACAAATACAAGTATGGGTCACATATTCATCCATGAATAGACAACTATTTCCCTTTAAATGCAATAATTCATGAAATTAGAAAGGTCTAATGAATTTTACAAATAGATAACAAATCATTATTCAAGGCAAAGCTAAAAAAATTCAAAGCCTTAAACAATTAGAAATCGTAAACTTTAAATTTGAATCAAGATCTAAATTTATAATTTAAAATATTTAAAACTTTAAAAAATTGATCATCTTTTCACCCATTAGAAATCAAAGTATAAATATTTTTTATTAAATAATAAACTTTTAAATTCATAAATCAAATTTTACATTTTGAGAGAAAGTATGGAACAAATATATAATATATAATCCTTTTTTAAAAATATAAAATATCTAATCCATTGCAACATTCTCAAAAAAATAAAAATAAATAAAAATCTAATGCTACATCAAAGTTAATAAAAATAAGTTCATTTCTATAAAAAAATTTAAAAGATTTCAAAGCGGGTGATTTCAAAAAAATAAAATAAAAGATAATGCGTTTTTTTTTTTTTTTTTTTGAAAAAACACTTTTTAACTCGTTATTATCATTCAAGCGACACTTTTATGCAAAACAAAAACAACTTTTATCATTACACATGGCATATTTAATGATTGTTTAAACTTAAAAATAAAAATCATCAGTCTAAAATTATCTACAAATTTGTGCCCCACTTGCTAACTTTTACCCATGAGATTAAACTATAATTAAAATTTGAGTAACAATTTTTATTAAAAGAAAAAAAAGCATTAAGTAACTTATATATGGCTATACATTTACTTTCAAATATCCCTTTTAAAAAAATCAATTATTTAATAAAAAATAGAAATGAATGAATACGATAAAATAGTACTATTTGTTTCATTTAAGGAAATGCACTTGATTCTTTAGTCAAATAGAACCATTTGTTGGTATTATAGTTATTATTATTTCAACAATCACCAACAACATACATCGTATCTAATTTAGTAGCCAAATAATATCCATCAATAATATACCACATTTTAGTTAAGATATATGTGAAATGAAGAAAACATGGATAAAGTGCTAAAACTATAAAAGTATACTTTAAACATTTTATACTCTTAATAAAATGAATAAAATGCTTTGAAAAAGGAAAATCATGAATCAGGCAAGAACAAGTCAAGATCACAATTATGAAGATAATTATTTTTCAAAAGATGGGAAAGGTAGGTCACAATAATTAAATAAATCAATGGGGGGGTAATTGGTTTGAAGCCAAAACATTAACTCCAAAAATATTTTTAGCAGGCTTTCTGGTTTACCCAAGAAATCTCCCTTCCGAACAAACTCAAGTGGCTTCCTATAAAGAAAACTAAACATTTTTTTTTTTTGGTGCAGCTTTTTTGGAACTTGTTTTTTGTTTTTTTTTAAAATAAAAAATAAAAAAATCACTCACTAATTTTGCAGTCAACGAAATTCTATCATGCTTTGTTTGGATACAAAATTTGGAAATAAACGGTTTTAAATAGTTAATGGCCACTGTAAAAAAAAAAAAACCCTTTATTTAGATTGAAGGACTGACTACCTATAGCTATAATTTTTTTAAAAACATACATATATATATATTTTAGAGAACTAAAATGATATTATATTTCTATATTGGATAATAATCCAGTTCAATATCATAATTACCGATTGAATCTCAAAAATTGATATTTATCTTTCATTTATTTCAAAGTAGTAATTATCTTTTTATATGGGATTTGTAGTCACCATACTTCAATTTATACTTTAAAAAAATGATTATATTTCGAGAGTTTATGAGATTTTTATTTTTAACCGTGGGTTGGACAAAGCTTTGAACTTCACAAAATTTTCCATCCCACACACATATTTATTTTAATTTTTTTGTGGCAATGTATATATATATTTTAAATTTTTATAATGAAGTTTAAATCATCTATATTTTTCTCTTTTTGACTTAGCCTACAATAAGACAGTGGAATGGTGTATGACCTATGAGATCATGCATCCAATTTTTTTCACTTTAAATATTATTGAATTAAAAAAAAAAAACTATTTATTCTCATACAAGTTTTTAAAAAATTCCAAAAAAAATCAGGCCAATTAGAATCCAATAATATAGACATGCTCATTGAACTCAGTTTAAATATAATTTAGAGTCTACTGTCAAAAAAAAAAAAAAGAAGAAGAGTAATGCCTATGATATGGAGGTTGGAACTAATACTAGGTGAGAAATAATTGTAATTACACTTTTAATTCAGATCTTTTGTTTCAAACAACGTACTTTAGATTATTTTTTAAAAAAGACTTTAATTCTTCGTACTTAAAATTTGGAATAGCCCGAATTTATTGGTTGATTTCCATAAAAAAATAATTTGAGGGGTTATTGAGGAGGCAATAATTAACCCAACCGAACAATAAATACAAAACAGTATAAATGAGGATAAAAAATGGAGATGACGGGGGAGAAACGACCGGAACAAACGGTAACAGGTCAACTACGCAACGACAGTGTTCGCCAATTGTCAAGCTTTTAGGAGCACTGTAATTATTGAAGTCATGCAAATTACTTTATTATAGTATTTATTATTCTACCAGTCGGCTATTTCCCTTCTAGGGTCACAGATTCAATTTTTGTAATCGATATTTATATTATTCTGATCATTATTTTCTTAAAATATAAAATTAAAAAAAAGTTTTCTTTAGATTAAAACTATTCGAGAGTGAAGTATTCCAAATTCATAATTTCTCGATTGTTAAATTTATATTAATGCTATCAAACCAATCCTTTAATTGGTAAGAAAATAAATTTTACTTTCAATTTAGGTCTTATATTTTAAAATATAATATTTTTACTCTTGAAATTTTAACAATATTTACTTTAATCACTAAGATAACAAAATCATTGATTATATATTTTAATTTAAATGACGATTAGATTAGTTTTAAATTTTAATATATTAATTAAATTATTAATTTAATTTTCACATGAATTTAATAAAATATAAATTTAAAAAATTAAAATTGACTATTATTAAAATGTCACGAATAAAAGAGTATATAGTTTGAAAATCTAAAAACTAAATTAAAATTATTGTCCAAATTTAGAATTAAAAAGTTAATTTTTCCTAAAAACAAGTGGGTGCATAAGAACGGCCAAAAGCATGGAAAACAATTTCAATATCCTCATTATTTCGCATCATCCGTTCAAACATCACCCACAAAATCCCTCTTAATTTTACCTTTTCAACTTTTTAATTAATAAAAAAAAAATAGTGTTTTTTTAGTCACAGTAGGGGAGGAGACCAACAAACTTTACAAAGAGGGCACAACTGTTCTCAAATAATATGAAAGCGAAAAAATAGTGTTTTTTTTTAAATAGCCAAAAAATAGTGTTAGTTCATATTTGTTCATCGAAAATAAGCCTCGACCAATGTAGATTTATTGGAAATCTTATTCGATGATATCTTAATTTAAATTGAATGTCAGAGGGAGAATGGTAATAAGTAAATTTTAAGTTTTTCAACATTAAGAATAATTCATGTTTTGTTTTCATGTGATTTTTTCTTCTTTTATTTTAAAAATGTAACTCCTCTTGATTGAATCCGTCTTATTTATTAAAATAAAAGCAGCTGTTTTTTTTTTGGTAATCAAGCAACTAAATCGCAAAAACAAAAAAAAAACTTTTTTTTTTTTGAAAGTGGGACCAAGTGAAAACATCTTTCGAAGTTCATTAAATTATAAATATATTAATTAGCGGGTGAATTTTTAGTTATTATTATAGGTTAAATTAATTTTGATTTTGTCTGAGCTTAAATCTGGTTCAGACTCCCCAATCGCTATGCTCTAAAAATAACTCAATCGCCTTTCAAAGTTTAAATCTTGTATTATAGACTGTCTTTATATTATGGCGATCAAGCACACCATTAAAAAAATAAAAAAATTATTAACTCACATTTCATTTAACATGTGAAATAATCGACTAATTCCTTAGGTCCCATTTGATAACTATTTTGTTTTTTGTTTAATGAAATTTAAGTCTATTTCTATTTAAATTTTTCTATTTAAATTTTCTATCATGTGCTCCATCTTTCATATAATGTATCCATCTTTCCTTAAGAAAGTAGAAGAATACTAACCAAATTTTAAAAATATAAATAAGTTTTTGGAAATTACTTTTTTTTGTTTACAAATTTTGGTTTTGTTTATTAAAATATAGATAAGATGTAGATATCCAAATAAAGAAAAAATGTATAGTAAGACAATTGTTATAGGCTTAAATTTCATAAACAAAAAAATGAAAAATAAAATAATTATCAAACGGAGCTTTAGTAATTATAAAAGACATATATCGTTTATAAGATTTTATCAATATCATCATTTAACTTAATTCTTTCTCTTTTTTTTTTTTTGAAAGCTTCTTAACTCTTAACTTTCTTAAAAAATGACCGAAATTGTAATTTAATCTAAAACATTATGCCATAAACATTTTACTATATATATATATACATTATATTGGGGATCAAACGGGGCAATTTATTTACACATTTCACTAATACTATAGTTTTGAATGGTGCTTGGTGTGAATTTGAAACAAGCCTTTTTGGTGACGAAATTTCCTAGAATAAATAATGTAGAAGATGTGTAATTTTGTACTTACGTGGCATTCATGCAAACATACATTTGACTTTGTAGACAGTTAGAAGTTTGACTATTTGTTACAACCAAGCATTGTTGTAGTTGGTGGGTTCAAAAGTCAAAACAACCCCGGGATATGAGCAAAACGAACCTCAACCTGGTTGGAACAAGTTTCCCTTTTTTTTTTTTTTTGGTCGGAGTTTAGTTTACGTGTTGGAATCCAAATTTTTGGAACCGATGTTTGGTTTGTTGAAATTGATACAATGTTTTAAATAATGTTATATTTTGATTTAGATGTATCAAAACTTTAATTTTTTATTTTTATAAAGAAAAAATAATTAATTTTTTTTAATTAAATGAAAAGAAATATTCTATACCCTAAAAATAATAAAAACAAAAGAATTATGAAATAATATTTTGTATATATAAATATTGGTTCGTATAAAGGAAAGAACATAAAAAAAGAGAATAGTTTACCATTATTTATTTTTTAACAAATTTGTTTTTTCAAACGGTATAAAAAAATGTGTATTTAAAAGAAAAGTAAATTTCACATTTTAAAACCACTTTAGTATTTTATTTAAATTATAAATATAAATAAGATATATAATTAATAAATTGGAAGATCAACCTAAAAAGAAGAAAACAAAATTAATTAGCTTTAAATAAACTTTTTTAAAACTAAATAGATAAACACACTTTTTTTTTTAACTAAAGTTTATTTGATTTGTAGAAAATAAGAAAAATGACAAAAAGACAGTTTGCAAATTTTGCATGGTTTAAAATTTTTGGAATCAAATCTCCTAAAATCGAATCGCACATTTTTTATATTTATCAAACAACCTCCCCATCCCAAAAAAACTGTTATATATCTCAATACTAACATAAATTATAAATTAAAATTTCTCAATCAATTTTTGAAATTATAAATTTAGCCTTTAAATTTAAATTTATACATTTATAAGTTTTCAGAATACAAAAATTCAAATTTAAACTTTCATTATACATAAATTTCAAATTTATACTTTGAGTTTTGTCGATGACAAATAAAATGTAAAACTACAATACTTTGGTGATTTATAAATTAGAACAACTTTTGAAATTAAAAGAATAAATTTATATATAAATTCTTCTTCTGTTATTTTTTTTCTTTCACAACAATTTTAAGAGGGGAGAAGGCTGAAGAGAGTCAATGACGCAATTGATTATCTTGACTGGTGTTTATTCAATGGTTTATTCAATGAATTCTATGGTCACGAGTTCAAGCTTAAAAATCGATATTTAACTCTCATATTATTTAGATTTGGTATTAAAATGGAAGATGGATGGTCTACAATCTACTTTTAGTCTAAATGTAGTTTTTTATTGTCGATTTCTTAGTTTATTAGGAATTTTCTATAGTAACATAACTAATTCGATAATTTATTTGTTAATAAAATTTATCAAAACTTTTTTTTTTTAATTTAAGTTCAATAAGATATTTAACAATAACGATATAAAATATTGATCGAACCTTTTTTTCATTCTCACAATTTATCATCTTTTCCAAAAACACTTCCTAAATCGATTATGTATACACATAGTATAAAGATGAAAACAAACCGTATTTATAGGTCCATATGATTCTGATTTTTTTTTTCTTTTAAATTCTACCTTAAATGAATCATCCTGATTATTGAATATGTATTTTGGGCAAAGTGATTAAACAATGAATAAAAATTATTATTACATTTTTTTTAGCATTTTGATTTTACATTTAGTAGTGCATGAGGCGTATCTGATGTCAGAGCATGCGTTATCTTTTTTGACTTTGTAATAATGGACCTACTTCCTTTCCTCTTTCTCTAAACCATGCCTTCTATTAATCAATAAATGTCTTTTCCATATTATCTTTTATTTTTTTTCTCAATCTTTTATTCATTATTACTTTATAATTGATTGATTTGTTACAAATTATTTGGATTATACACTCATTATCTCATCATAAACGCTTGGGGGTGTTTGTTTGACGTATACAAGTAGGATTTAGTTATAAGAATTATATTGAATAGTTATCTTTGGTAGTTAAAATTTGAGAGTTGTAGTACAAAATTTGTTTGAATGTAATTATTGTGTTGAAGAGTTAGAGTGAAAACCTATTTGGATATAGATTTAAAATAAATAGTTATATTAAATAGTTACAAAATTGTATGATTAAAAATGAGTTATTTTGATTGATTTGAATTGAGTGGTTAAAAATGAATGATTAGAAATTAGAATTATTTTTAAGAGTAAAAAAGAGGAGTAATTAGTAAAAATTCGTTTGGATGTAGGTTTTCCAATGGAATTATCACTAAATATGTCAAACAAACAACCCCTTTGGACATAAGAAGAACATTTCTAATTAAGATTTCACAAATGTCCCACATTGAAAAGTGGGATAGTCTAACATCAATATATGAGAGATATGTGTTACCCTCATTTTCAATTGGTTTTGAGGTGTAAACTCATATTTTTTCTATACTTTAAATGTAATTTTTTTAAGAATTAAAATAACATTATAATTATGTATTTTGAGGGTTTTGTTTGTCGTATTTAAGAAGGATTTAGATTGAAAATTTACCAATTTTTATTGAAAAATTACATCAAAATAAGTTTGTAACTACTCAAAATAATTCATCATTTTAATATTAAAAATGACTTTTTATTTCTAACAACTCATTTTTAATCATTCATTTATAACTACTAAAAAATAACTTCTTATTTCTAATCACCCACTTCTAATCATTCGAAATAACTCATTTTTAACCGCTCATTTCTAATTATTTTTTTTAATTACTCTAAATAGTTATTCGTTTTAAATTTATGTTCAAAACAAACTTTTGACTTTATATCATATACATATATACACATATATAAACATCTAAATAAATTTTTTGTCCTAGCTTTCAAATTTTAACTATTAAAATAACTTTTCAAAATAATTACCCAAACTAATTCTTCATCAAAATGTCCTTTACACACCTATAGTCTCCAAAAAAAAAAAGAAAAAAAAAGAGATTGTTTAAAAGAAGAAGAAGAAGATGATATTTGAAGGGGCTGTTTGTTTGGCATATTTATGTAGTTTTTGAGTTAAGGAGTTATATTGAGAAGTTATGTTGAGGTGTTAAAAATTGAGAATTGTATCAAAAACTCGTTTGGATGTAGTTTTTGTATAGAGAAGTTAGAGTCAAAACCTTGTTTGGATGTAGATTTAAAAATGAGTAATTATTTTTAGTAGTTAAAAAAGAAATGATTAAAAATGAATGGTTGAAAATGAGTTATTTTGATTGATTTGAAAGGAATAATTAAAAATAAGTGGTTAGATATGATTGAGTAGTTATAAATGAATGATTAAAAATGAGAATTATTTTTAAAAGTAAAAATGAAGAACAATTAATAAAAATTTGTTGGGATGTAACTTTTAAGAAAAAATTAGTAAATTATAGAACTAATTCCTCACTAAATTTGTCAAACAAACAGCCCCCAAGTGTCTAAAAAAAGTGTGTTGGGAAAAGGAAACACAAAGGTGATGACGTGGCTGAATCAGAAAGGAGAGAAGGTGGGACTCAAAGAGAGGAGAAAGTAGATCGCGTTGGAAGAAAGCAAAAAAGTTCAAATGCCCCACAAAATAATAATAATAATATTAACCAAATTATTTAAATATGAATGAATAAATAAATAAATTGAGTGTGACTAGTCGCAGACAATAGCAATCATTAGTATGATCCCCTTCTGTCCTTACTTTTAGGCTGCCCACATATTATTAATTCCCACCATTTCTTTTTTCCTTTCTTCTATACTTAAATTACAATTACTTTTAAAGAAAAAAATTGTGATAATTTTAATAGTTGAGTTTTTAATTTATTTTAAAAAATTTAAATAAAAAAAAAAAAATTCACAGACCCGCTCTCACCAAATGTGGAGCACCAAAAAAAGAAACAAAACATGGATATTATTTTGATTTTGATCCACAATTCGAATTGACATCCACGACTAGAAATCAAATGAATTCTTAAAATGATCAATAACATCTTGCCAACTGAGAATGAGAGATTACAACATAAATGACGAGTTAATTAATAATTACTACAGTATAATAGTTGAGTTTTGATGAACTTAGTTAAACCAATTGACATGAAATATAATGACTTACTTGTAATCACCAAAAAGAGAAAAGCAAGCTCCAAGACAGTAAAGGTAATGGTGGTAGCTTCAAAAGCAACATCTGAACAATCCTATGATAACCCGTGGTTGTAGAGTGAAAATGGATTAATACCAAACTAAATAACCAATTGCACCACCAATCTATATTCGGTGAGTTGTTCATTTCTCAAATCTCCTAACTTTAAATACTTTTGATGGTCGGTGACACTAAGCTTCAGGGTACGCGAATAAGGAAGCTAAGATAAATTCTAACTCATCCAAAAAAAATTTAGGAAGATTTTGTTTTCTTGTATAATTCATTTCAATTTTGTATCTAGTCGATAACGCTTATTTCGATTTGATACTTAGTAAATGGTACATAATAATTAAAAGGTGTTATTAGTAAAACTATCGACTAAGATTGCAAGAGTAAAATATTAAAAAAAAAATCACAGGAATATTTCTCAAGGATTGAGATATGTCAAGATACTAAAATGTATCTATCCAGATTTGAGTCAGACCCACAAGGAACAAAAATTTAAAAAAGTCAATAAACTACAGAATGTGAAAGTCAAAACTAGAATCCTAAACGAAAGCAAAAGTAATGGAGAAAATATATTCCAGAATTTCACCTCATTAGAGCTTGGTAGGTCATCTCATTCATTCAAGCTGTGGGCAATGTGAGAATCTTGATCATCCATTCTACTCTCCAAAAGGGTGCTGCTCTGTTCTTCACCACCAGAATCTTGATTTCAAGCGATTCTGGTTTTGGTACTGCAATTCGTTCCAATTCAAGGGTTTATAGGCGATTGAAATCGAGTCTTTTCGCTCGATTTCAGGCCTTTTCCCCTTCTTGAAGCCTCGACCATGATTGAAACTAGAAGCTGATGGAGGCAAATTGGGAGTCTTCGAAGAAACATACCTCTATTCGCCAGCTGTAGAACCGGAGGCAAATTGGAAGTCTTCAAGAATCTTTTAGTTTTATTTTTTTGAGATCCTGAGATGTATACAACAATATTTGGATTGGATGTCCCTACCCCAATTGTAATGGAATTAAAAAAACAACATTTGAATTTAAGTAATACAAATATTATATTTTTTATACCCTAAACTCTAAACCTATAATCTCTAACATGCATGTCAAACAACTTTATAACATTCTAATCATCATCACAACTTCTCTCCCCAAGAAGATGAATATGAAATCAGCCACAAGAAAAACTCTCACTATATGTCGCTCCAAGAATCTTACTCAACTGGTGAAATCCAAAGAAATAGTATTGAAATGTACAACAAAACGACAAGCATATTAATAACATATTCTTGATATTTGTGAATGACTAAGCTAGTTTACGCACTACCCAACTATTCTTTCGATTATTTTTAAACATATGTAAAAAAAAATTGTATGATTAAACCACTGGTCGACCAATTGAAGAAAGAAATATGCCTCCTGGCTTGAAAATTCAATGGTACGTTTATTGCTGATTCCTTATAAGAAGCAGAAAAAAAGTGTTCTAATCTGCAATGTTAAGTTAATGGAAAGGAAATTTCTATTGATATTTCAGGAGGCAAACAATGATTCAAATATTCCATAGACTATAATCCTAACAGTTATTGGTAGCAAATGGAGAAACATTTGGTTTCAAAAGTTCATAATATCGAAAATTTACTGTTCATTTTATATGTAGAATTGGGATAAACAGTTTACCAACCCAAAGTGAAGGAACTGAGACCAACCTTTTCTTTTACCAGTCATCTTGACCACATCATCAAAGCTTCACTTCTCTCCTTTCTAATAAAAGATAGCTTTGGATATTGAATTATCATGAAATGAATGATGTTACCAAAAGAAACTTCTCCCAGAATAAATTAAGGCAGATATAGAAACTTTCACATTTGACATTCCAATGCAGGAACTAAAAGGCCAAGCAAAACTAGGTTAAGCCTTTGTCCTCACCGGGTATCTCCTAGTCTTATTTGAATTCTCTTTTTTAAAATTCCTAGAAGGTCTTTCCGTAGTCGAATTCATTCTCTTCGATGATCTCACCCTATTACTAGCAGCATTTTCTTTGTAATCAATAGGTCTCTTCCATCCGCTCTCTTTTCGGTCAGGGTCAGCACAAACATTAGGATTACTACGAGTGTCTGTGTCTTCGTTTTCAACTTCATCTTCTTCTCCATCTTCATCTTCTGAGGAGTCAAATACTTCAGCTTCATTTTTCTTTCTAGATCCATCATCTGACCCTTCTTTCTGTTCTTGCTTCTGTTGACGAGTACTGCTATGCCCACTTGTTTTTTTACTGTCTTTCTTCACTATGTTCATAAGGTGAAGATACTTGTTTCTAATGTTCATCAAGGGGCTGCTCTGAATTACAGAACCCCTTTTATACCCTTCTTTTAAGACAACTGTGTAGGTTCCGGCCTTATTCGATAGATAGAATATGCCGGGATGATGAAGCAATGCTCTCTTAAACCTCGACCGAAGACCAAAGTACTCGCCTATATCCAATATAGTTTCCTTCTCAGTCTTCTTCATGACAAACATATGAAGAAGCTCGTGTAAAATTGCAACAGCCCACTTATCGGATTCATCGCTATTCGGGGAGAGATGTAATGCATTTTCATATGGAGAAATATAAGGTAGCTTTTGCCAATCATCCACCCACTTCTTGAACTTCTTTTCCATCTTGAAACCATTCGAGAATTTCATTGGAAAAGTAACAGGCGTTACGGTTGAAGTGCTGGGTTTTACTTTTGAAGCCATCTTCTCTAAAACTGGAGTGGCCAATTCATTGTTCCAACACACCAATTCCAACACTGGCATATCTCCTGATCCAGATGCAAAATTTGCATTTTGGTGTCCAACTTTGAAGTAATCTGGAAAATCTGGAACTATACTTCGAACGTAATCTTCGGGAAGACCCAGGTCCCATTTCAATTGATCAATGATACTTAAAGGTATTTTATGAACTCTTGATAGCATTAAGAGCTTCACAAGTCGATCTGCAGCTTGTTGCCTAGAAATCTCACCTTGGTACGTTAACTGCTCTTCGGCATCAAGCTCGAGGACTTCAGAGGTTAGCCGGACATGGGGTTGAATGCCAATCCCTCCAGGTAGAAACTCTTCAAAAATAGAGGGATATTTTCTGATCAAATCAATGGGACGCATTGGAATTCTTAGAACTTCCCTCTTCTGAGTTATGATGGAAACTGGAAGAGACTTGGACGGCTCTGACTTTATTAAATCTTTTATGTTCATTACCGGCAGAAGGTTCTTCTCTCTCTCAACAGCATGATCAAGACCACGATCTCGAACCCAATTGATCGTGCCGTCTACATACGTTCGCAAGTGTATCTGGAACAGAACGTGCTGCTGCTGTTGGGATTGATAGAGAGATCCCGAGCATGAGCGGGAGAACAAAAACATTGTATTGCTCTGCTTAGCTTTCACTGTCTTTGTTGTTTCTTTCTAGCAGCTTCAAAAAAGTTGAGAACTGAGCTATAACTGAAATCATTCCCAACAGAAAAGAGTCAGAAAAAATGTAGAGACATACTAAATATGATTGCAAAAGGAAAAAATAACAGAAGAATATCTAATACAATATCAAGGACTTCAAAACTACCTAATACATAGAAAAAACACAGTTTAGTGCCTAGTGCCTGTTATGTTATTGACAAGAACAGAGTTCTTAGTTTATTCTTTGTACATTATAAGTAATAGAACCAACATATTTTCGAAGGAAACAATCAAGAAATTATCAGAAAATACCATTAGGGGGTGTTTGTTTGTTGAATTCATGAAAGATGAATAACCACTCCTAAAAAAAACACACCCAAGAGAGTTATTGTAACTACTTAAATAACTCTTAATTTCTAGAAATCATTTTCTAACGGCCTAAAATACTCATCATTTCAAATCTACCTCCAAACAAGCTACTCATAACAAAAAGACCACATTCAAACGCGTTTTTAGGTGCAAGTCTTCAATTTCTAACTACCCAAAATAACTGTTCAAACTAACTCCTCATCCAAATACCTCCTAAGTTCACAAAAAGCAACATTCCCAACCAACCGTTAATTTGAAGAACAAAGAATAAAAAGCAGACAAAACAAAATTGCCCATCCAATTTCAGACAAAATTAAGGTTTATGAAATGCTGAATGTTCCAAATACCAAAATGAGGAAAAAGAACGCAGTACAGTAACCTAATGAATATAACTTGAAAAACAACAAAGAAAACTTCATGGTTGAAAGAAATTGGGAATATAGGAGTTGTGTTCAAAAGCAAAGAGGTTTACTTGAAAACTATGGCGCCGAGCTCTCGACCACTGCTTCTAAAACCTTTCAACTTTTCGATGACTGAACCAAATTCGCATATGAAACTTCCGATCACTCCATTTTTTCCCTTCGGAATGGCGAGTCTGCGACTGTAACAAATTGCAGAAAAGGATATGGGGCAATGCACGTGAGAAGAGCGTGCGACTGGGAAGAATTTGTTTGCGTTTTGTCGGAGTTGTAACCCTAGGCATTGTTTGGGCTGAAATGTTAGGCCCAATTGTCTGTATTTCTTGTACTTCGAGCCCAGTAAATATCGTGGGCTGAAATGTTAGGCCCAATTTACTAGAGACCTTTTGGAAATAATTAAGGGAAAAGTTGAAGAGATATAGCAACACGAGCTTCCCACCCCACGTGTCCAATATTTTCTCGCTTTCACTCTTTTTTTTTCCTCACCTACCATTTTGATCTAAATCAAACTAAAGTCTGAAAATTAAAAGAGTCTCACAATAACTTATTTCGATTTTTGAAAGTTTGTTATGATTCAAGATGATGAAATCTATGGTAAGGAATTAAACTCAAATAAATAAAGGGAAATGGTATAAAATGTCTAGATTTGAGAAATTATTCAAAAGAATGTCTAGTTTATTTTTTTCAAGTTTAAATGAATATCTCTAAATCAAATTTGAGGGGAGAGAGATAATAATTTTGTCTCTATTATACTCCTTACAAAACTCCATTTTCTTCATTAAAAATGAACTTTGAAAATAGTAACACATATTCCTTGATTTTAGGAATAAAAAATTGAAAAAGAATCACCACTCATTCCTTGATATTATGAATGAAAATTAGATTAAATGAAATTATTTTTTTAACAACAAATATAAAACCCATAATTACACGAAAATAGGATTGCAATTGCTAATCGATTTTGAAGTATTCCACGCTGTTTTGGGGTTTAGGGTTTCGAATTATTACCATTTTCCATTAGATATCGATGGGATATTTCATCAATTGACTAGTTCTTGCACTATTGATCGTGAATTTTGGACAATCTAGTCATTTCGAAGCTCAATTCCGATATGAGATTAAGCGTTTAGTGGCAATCAATTAGGTAATTTAGAAGCAATTTTGTGTCGGCAATTTGTAATTAAATCACTATAGCAACCATTTGTGACTTTTGTTCTTTGTGAGTTGCAATTTTGACTAAGCTTTGACAATCAAAGTAATAAAGCGAACAATTGAGACATGACTTAAGGCTTCGTAAGATTGAGAGCTCATTATTTTTTTGGGTTAAATTATCAAACATACTTGAACTCTATGTTAACAATATTTCCAAAATATACGATTAATTCCCACGTATAACCCATATTAGTACTCACAAAATCTATCTTCTAAATTCTCTTCGATGGACAACATTCTCAAATTCATTAAGTTGCAAATGAAACACAGAGAAAATTACAATAGATAGAGCATTTTCCTTCTTCAAAAACGCAGTAGAGCTACTTTTTCAAACTCGTTATTTGATTGTCAACTTGAAGCCAATTTGAGTAGGTGAGTGCTGACATATTCTTCATCCTTCTAATTCACAACCTCAGATGGCCAAATTCGAATCAAATATTTGCATGATGCATTCATAATAATCTACAAATATGATGAGTTGGTAACTGATAACTTTTACAAATGACTACCATTTCCCATCTTCAAATTACTACAGTATCTTCAATCTTAACAACAATCTCAATAAGAAATGGCAACCCATAAATATAGATAGAGAGCAACCACCAGTATTTACAGTAAAAGTTGGGAGATATGTACAGTTCAGAACCGTGTACATCTTCTTATATTGAATTGGTTGTGAATATTTACTCTTTGTCTGTGGAGGAACTCTTTTCTTTCTTCCTAGGCCCGCCAAGAATACGAGAAATTTGCAGACCTCTGCTGAATGCCTGGTTGAACAGCATTCGTGTCTGGAATTCAGAAACGAATGGAAACCAGGCAAGGATTGCTACAGGTGTGAATAGAAGCAACCCCATGAGAATTTCGTAAGTTCGAGCCAGGGCGCGAACAGATCCCCATAATATAGTATGACGAATTATAGGCCTACAAGCTTGTGCAATCTGTATTGAGCCATGATGATAAATACGTTAAGTAAATTACTCGGCAAAAAGAATTGTAACATTGAAATCCAAAGTGTCAAACATGAAGGTGTTTCAGGGAACTGACCAAGAGCAGTCCCCATCCTGTTGGCAAAAAGGCAAGAATGCCAAGTATGATGTCCCTGATTGTCATATGAGGGACTGCTACTAAAGTAATGAAACCAGCTACACAGATAACGAAAGTAAAGCCCTCGGCCAGCCGAAATAGCAACTGAAACCTTGCACTGAATTTACGTCGTCCAGCGGATACAGCCTACAAGTTTGAACTGTGTTAGAATAATTCCAGCAGTAGCAGGAAAGTTTCCTATTGTAAAGGCTACAACTACATTGAGTAGGAATATCTTCTGGGCCTTTAAATCTGGCTTCCATTTATTTAGCAGCAAAATAATCAATCACATATTTCTAACTCTTCTGGTTATAAAATAGAAATTAGCAAACTATTTTGTCCCATCAATCTCTTTGTTGAAGAAAGTTTCCATCTTCAGGCATTTGCCCCCCAATATTCAAGTCCCAATCTATGGCTTTCTTAAGGCAAATATAAGTAGTTTAGGTCCCTAATATAGAAAACTCTTACGTTTCTCTTGACCAGAATAATGTAAATGACCTACTTATAAAATCTCTCCTTATTTGGAGGCCCAACTATAGATTGATCAGTTAACAAGATCTATCTAAATAAGATTCGTAAACACAGCAATTTTTTTTTACCTTCATCAGGATCAATATTGAAATGAACACAAGCCAGGAAAGGCCATAAACCTGAAATGTTGAGTGATAATCAAGATTCAAGTAGAATAAATATGCTTATATGCTTGGTAAAAACAAAACCAAGGAATTGATAAGAATGCGGGAACAATATTTGTACCAGAAAACTTTGAGAGTTGATTATTTTCAAGTGATACACGAGTCCGTACTGAAAAATGAAAAATCGTAGTGATAGTAATATCTCGAAGAAGATGCCACGCTTTCCAGTGTGATATAGATGTTCTTGTTCCTTATCCCACCATGACTCCCAACTTTTATCAGGAGATACTCCAATTCCTCCACGGTTGACTATCCATTTTTTCCAATCTGTCCAGTCATCAACTATCTTTTGCCACTCAAAGCCTGATGGATTAAAGAGGAAAGGTGCAAAAAGCCACGTTCCCACCATAAACCACATAGATATGGTGATTAAGACATAAACAACCGCACCTCTATATGAAACGCCAAGTATGTGGTAAACGAGAAGAAGAATCATCAATTCAATTCCTTTGACAAAATGACTGCGAGAATATAACCTGTAATTTTCAGCAAATTTGGCATGGAACACCACAAACCCACGACCAGTACCTCTGTACTCTGCACCCCCGTGAAGTAATGTCCTTCCATAATAATGTGTCTTGGTTCCCATAGAAAAAGTGAAAAACAAAGGGGCAAGCTGAAGCTGCATTAATATGAAATCACTTAAAGCTACCCGAAAGCCCCTTTCCAGTCCAATTTCAACCATCATGGGCAAGGCCATAAGAAGCCCAATTTGCACAGCGGACTGAGAAATAAGAGCCGTTTGAAGGGACTTATTGTCTTTAATGGCAGGATGAGTACTCAAAGCTTTTTCAAGGCCACTGAGAACAAGGTAAAGGCGGCCATATAGAAAGACATAGACTGTGAGTACTGTCAGCTGCCAATGAAAAATCAAGTATGTCTCATGAGTAAAGAAAAGTGAATAATAAAGTATTAAAGATGATAGAATCCTCGTATTAGGTCTCTTGTTAGATAGTTACGAGGTTACATTTGGGTGGTTAGTTGGTTATCTCCCTCACTTCTACTTTTATTTTTTTCATGGTTGATTGCTGCGTCTCTAATACCTCTTATTTTCCTTTTCTTGTCTTCCATCAATTTTATCCAAGATTCTTTGTATTTTAGCCTTGACAACTTCAGTGACGCTTCAATTCATCCATTTTATTTTCTCTACAACGTTCATTCTTGCTTCCATTCTTGTATTAGTTTCCGGATCACAACAGGGCCCCCTCAATCACTTGAGTCAATTCAATATACTTGTTGTATTGATTTAGAGAAAAGAGTACACTTATATATCCCATAATAGACTAACTAACCACCAAAATGTAACCTCCTAACTATCTAACAAGAGGCCTAATATGAGGATCCTATTAAAAGGTGCGATAAAGATAGACTTCTCATACGTACCATAGTACTGAAATAGAAACCAACGGTGGTGAAATAACAGGATAGCATGCGAAAAAAATCAAACCGGTGACCTAGCCTGTACATGTCACGGCTTAATGTCTGTTCGCCATTACCATTGGCTATCTTAGCCTCAAACATAGAGATCTGGTTAAGGCCAACATCCCTCCCTTTACCAACTTGTATGTATTCATGATGAGTAACATTACCTTCACGTAAGGTGGAGTTGAAACCTGCAATTCAAAAAGACAGCCGTAGGAGTGGAACATATATGGTTAGACCAGATTACTCGTTTGAATATAAGACAAAGGGCTTTTATGACTATGAACATGCCTGCAAATATGTCCTCACTCAGGTTGATGACTTTGGAAGCTTTACTAACACCCCCTCTGGTAAGGTGAAACAACCTATCAAAAACATCTGGATGGCCGTAATGGAATCGAACTCTGAATAAGAAGCCAAAGGTATCAATACAGTAAATTGAGATGAGTAAAAATTGAGCATTAAGACACCCAAATATGAGATAGTTATTAATATAACTTAGAGAAAAATATAATTAATAAAATGAAGTGCTAAACTTAATAGTGTGTTTTAATTATCACAAATGTGATACGATCCGGCCTTGGCATTTTAGGAATATTAGTATTTATTAATTATTAGTTAATTGCTATTTTAAATTTATTGGGCTTGAGACTATTATTAGTCTTTTTATTAATTAGGTCAAATTAGGGTTTAGGGTTATAAATAGGAGTTAGGTCATTGTCAATCATCCAATTGAATTGTCGTCTATGTACTCTGGCTCTTTGAGAGATTCTCTCGAGAGATTTATCGTATTTTAATATAAAATTGTGGTAGATTCTATCATTTTGGTATCAGAGCCATTTGTCTATCTGGGAATGGTCTCGACTAGGATGGAAACAAGGATTCAAGAATACGAAGAAAAATCAGCCGATTTGTTGAATAAGCAACGAGAATTGGAAGCGAAGATGGAATCGATGGAGGAACGGCTAGGGAAATTAATCGAATCGAAATTAAAGCAGCAGGATTCGAAATTTGAAGCAAAACTCGAGCAGTTAAACCGCACTTTGCTGATGTGGATGGAGTCGAACAAAATCGACAAAGGAAAGGGGTTGTTGATCGAGGCTACAGGGGAAGTTTTGGCGACGAAAGCGAGCGGAGGCGCTGGTGCAACGACAGCAGGCTCGGCGAAAGGCGCGGATGGAGCGAATGTAGTGGCGAGGGTGTCGGGGCGGTTATGGTCGGGGATGGCGCGGACTCTGAGCGTGGGGGCGCGGACTCTGAGCGTGGGGGCGCGAACTCGAGCAGCGGAGACGTCATTAGCGGAATGTTCGCAGGCGCGGAGTTTGGCGGAGGCGGCACAGGTGTCGCGGGAGCGACGACATTGGAAGTGCGGTCGTCGGCGCAGGGTTTCGCAGAGGCGACATGGGCATCGAGAGAGCGGGGTTTTGCAGAAGCGCCGACATTGGCAGCACGGGCGAGAGGTTTCGCGGAGGCGACCCGGGCGTCGTAGGAGCGGGGTTTCGCGGAAGCGACGACATGGGCAGTGCGGGCACGGGCGCGATATTCTACAGAAGCGACACGGGCTTCGCGGGGGCGGAGCGAATGTTGTGAGTGGAGGTAGGACCGGCAGCGGTGGCTGGTGCGGCACGGGCACATGGGTGAGTCGGACGGTCTCAACTGGACCGGGTCGATTTGAGATGGACCGGGTAGACCGTTGGACTGAGCCATTTGATGTAGGAATTAAGGAAGACCCTAGATTTGACGATTGGAACGGTCGGAGCCAAAATTGGGGTGACGAATTACCAGGACCGGAGTTCGATCGACATGGAGACCCTAGGGTTGATAGGAGGGGAAACGGCGTTCTGGAGGAGAGTAGGGTGCGCATCGGCTATGACAGACCGTTGGCGCATGACGGTTGGAACGATTGTGGTTGGGGTGACAATGCCCGAAATAGGGGACGAGATTTCGGGTGGGGAGGAGAAGAAAGATTTGAACGGGGAGGTCAGAGAGCAGAAGAAAGGGAGGGACCGGGATGTGACAGGAGATTTAGAAAATTGGAGATGCCGATTTTCAAGGGTGGTGTTGATGAGGATCCGGTAGGATGGTTGAGTCGGGTCGAGCGTTATTTCCTGGTAAACAAGTTGACTGAGTATGAAGGGGTTGAGGCAGCAGGGTTATGTTTAGAAGGGGAGGCATTGGAGTGGCTTCAGTATGAGGAGGACCGTGCTCCTTTTCGTTCCTGGAACGAATTAAAAGATGGGCTGTTGGAGCGTTTCCAACCGGTGGCCCAGGCCAATAAGTATGCCAACTTCATGAGTTTGAAGCAAATAGGAACGGTGAAGGAATATCGCCGGAGCTTTGAGCGCTTTGCTAAGGGAATGAGCGATATTAGTATGAGTGCATTGGAGGGGAAGTGGGAAAGTGGACTGAAAGAGGAGATACGGAGCGCGATGCGTAAACTACGACCAGTGGGCATTGAAGAGAAAATGTTTATGGCCCAAGTGATTGAGGATGATTTTGCTTTTCAGGCTACCCAAAACGAGGGAAGTACTTCTGCAACAGTCAAGGCTAAAGCAGGAACGATTGTAGCGGGAATTAGAAGCACAGAGATTTTGTCCCACAGGACTACAACCGTTCACCCGACGTCTTGTAAAAAACTCACTGAAGCCGAAATTCGAGCTAGGAAGGACAAAGGGTTATGCTTCTGCTGCGATGAACAATTTGTCCTGGGACATCGTTGACAGAAGGAGCTCCAGAACTTGGATGTGTGGGTCGTTCGGGATGCGCACGAGTGACAAGATGCTGATGTGACAGACTTTTTGCCAGAAGACGGGGCTGTAAAAGATGGCATTGGAGATGGAACACCTTGAGGACAAGGTGGCTCTTGGGGGGGAAAGTATTGATACGATCCGGCCTTGGCATTTTAGGAATATTAGTATTTATTAATTATTAGTTAATTGCTATTTTAAATGTATTGGGCTTGGGCCTATTATTAGTCTTTTATTAATTAGGTCAAATTAGGGTTTAGGGTTATAAATAGGAGTTGTTAGGTCATTGTCAATCATCCAATTGAATTGTCGTCTATGTACTCTGACTTTTTGAGAGATTCTCTCGAGAGATTTATCGTAGTTTAATATAAAATTGTGGTAGATTCTATCAAAATGGTGAAACAATAAATCCTTCTTGTAGTTCTTTTAATGATGGAGCCTAAGATCTCTCAAGGAACAATTAAACGAAGTATTTGTGGTAGGATTAACGCACTCAAGTTCCTCCTTTGAATCAGCAAAATTCCAATCCCAACTTCATTTACAGCCTCGGAAGTCTTGCTTCTATGGTTTGCTTCATATCCCCATTTGATGGTTCTACTTGACTGTAACTCTTTCATTTGACAAATCTTTCACCAAAATCATGTTTACAAGAATATGGTGCCTCTTTTTCAAAACATTTGCAAAAACATTTGAGGTTCTATCCATTCTTTATAGCAATTTAGATTGTGAGATAATCTGGTTACTTCCGAGTTCTAACTAACATTGGAAGTCTTACTTTTGTTGCACTTCATATCTCTATTTGATGATGTTCCTTGGACGTACATCTTTCTTTTGATAGATCACATTGAAATCATGTCCGGAAGAAAACTGGCGCTTAGTCTTCTGAGAATTCGCAAAAATATTTTGAGTTCTACCAAAATACTCACTGTTACAACAATTTCAATTTTGAGAGGCAACCTGACTTCTTCTTGATTCAACTTATCTTGGAGAGGAGGGCCCTCTATCAAATATCTCTTGGAATACGTTTGTGTGTTGTTCAATATCGATCATAACATCAAAAGCTCTCCCTTGTTATTTGTTTTGACAAGAGTTTTCTAATCTGTACAAACAGTGGTCATTGCTGGCCAATGCAAGGACGCTCCAATACCAACTGATGGAGCCTAAGATGATGTAGCATGTTAAGCGAGAATTATTTGTAATTCTGTTTTAGTTGGTTGTTAGTTCATTTGATGAGTTAGCTTAAATCTTCTATAAATAGAAGATTCATCGTTTGTATTGGTAAAATTTAGAATCATAATATTAAATTACCACTAAATAATGGATTATGGAAAACTTAATCCATATCAATATGCTAAAATGAGGATAGCTGAACCAAGTACTAGTGACTTCAAGGTTAGACGTTGGATTCCCCCTACCCAATATATTCTTAAAAAAAAATCAATATTAATTGAAGAATGACCAGTCGAACATTTAATCTAATATAAAGGAATTTACTATCAAATAACCATAATATTTTCCAATATCCATGTTGTAAAATAGAGTGGTGAAGAAACAAGGTAGAAATCTTACTTCAAAGGGTTTGCCAACAATCTCTGCCCAATAGTAACAAAACTGTTTTCTTGATTGGACATAAACCAAGCCAGAGATGAAACACTACAAATCGATAAAAACAAGAAGTGAAAAACTTAATTGCAGGGATGAAATTATATTACTCAGAAAGAAGTAAAGTTGAAATCCATTTCCAGTAAACAAAACTGAAAGGTACCTGCCAGTGAATATATGCTCTCTCACTCCAAGAATTGTAGGATATCTGATACCATCATGCTTGGTAAGAAACTCTTCCAGCAAGTTTCTAATTTTGAAGGCCTCTTCCATATAATTATCCTATTGAGATGATTCACATTCTGATCATTAACAAACTTACTGGTTTCCTAAGCATTGTATTGAACATGTGGTACCTGGTTCATGTCAATAGTTTGTAAGCCTTCCCCGCGGGTGAAAATAATTGCATGGTTTTGATTTTCTGGCTTCCCTTCACCTAATATTGCTGGCCCAGGAAGTTTTACCCGATATATGATCTGTATCCAGGGGAATTACACTAGCATCAGCAGTGTGTGAAGAATGTGGATGTTAACGATAAAGAAAGCATGCTTGTAAAGATATGATTCAATGCAAACACACGAGAGAGAGAATAGAGATAAAGCCACGAATTTACAAAAGGAATCCTTTGATTCCCTTTAATATAAATCATAACTACGGGGTAGGGGACAAATTGCCCTTGGTTGATTTTCTCTTTGACAAGGAACTAAAGTTCATATTAAAGCAGAGTACAAAAACAAAGGGAACAAGAATAAAGTCACGAAGTTACAAAAATTCCTTTAACTGTTCTTATTCTTGTTTCTGCTGAGAATAATAAACTTTAATAGACATTGATAAAAAGTAATGATAATCACAAAAAGATTTGAGTATGAACTCTAAAGGAAATCCTAGAATTTTATGGATTCTCATATACTCTCTTTTCTGCGCTTAATCCAGGGGAGATATCTCTGCAACAACACCTCTCCAAATTGAGGCCTCTTGGATGAAACCAAAAATGTCTCCAAATCATTACCAAAAAAGGTTACAAAAATGTCTCATACCAATGAAGATGATTATTATCATTTATATGCCCATGATTTTCCCAATGTGGAACAATTATTTTTGCATCCCAACAGGGAAAATCATTAGTATATAAGTGATGACAACCATCTCCATTGTTATGAGGCCTTTTGGATGAAACCAAAAGAAAAATCATGAGGTTTTGTCCAAAGTGGACAATATCATACCAATATGAAAATCCAGGTTGGTTGTCATCCTTATCAATACTTTGGCCTATTTGTTGATGCAGGTGGTCACAAATGAAACTAACCAAATGGTGCAGTGCACAATTCAAGAACTACTAAGATATATCAAACTGCAATGAACGATGTCCAATAGTTTATTTTCCTACGAGAAACTAAGCTTTCTTTCATGGAGAACAAACAAACAAATAAAAGAGAAATCTCAAGTTCAACAACAGCAAACATCTCACATTATACTCAATAATTGCATTTGTACTTTCTGCAAGACCAATTTGTATTGAACTGTAGTCAAGATTAGTACCTGGTCTAAACTCTGAACTGGCTCGCTGGAATCTTTTGATTTTGTGGGCAAAGCAGCCTTTGCTAGAACTGAGTAGTAGGACTTCTGATTAGTCTTCTGGGATTTATCTTTACTTGGCTCTTCAAGTTCTTCAATATATGCAACACGAAGAGATGGGTACCTAAACAATGAGTAATTAAATTATAACATGAATATAGGCTCATTGCATCAGGCATCAACAGGTATTATTATAATTAGAAACATACTTTGTCATAAGCCTCATAATATCTTTAGCACAAGCATCACCGGAACGTTTTTGAATACCATATAGCTGGCAGGAGACAACATATGAGAATTTCATGTCAACTATTGCTTGACATTGCGCCCACAAAGGGCTATCCACAGCGTCCTTGTAGCCTTTCAACAATTCTGGGTAAAAGCATTGAAATTATAAAAGATTTTCTTATATTTATATTATTTATAAATGACATAAACATTATGAGAGAAGCTTTTAGTAAACATTATGCCTTTTTTTAGTGAATTATTTTTTTTAACAATTATTCAATCTTCTATCCTCAAGCTATTTTCAATCTGTAATTAAAACGGCAATCAACAATTGAATCGAAGATAAAGAAAACGTAGAAGAGAAGAAACAACACAAAAATTTACGTAGTTCACTAACGTTGTGTTAGCTAGTCCATAGACAAAGAGGAAGCACAATTTTTATTAAGGAGAGCAAAATACAGAATGAACATCATAATCGGCTAGGGTTTAATTCGAGTTTATATTTGCACTCTTATTAAGCCCTATTACAGAATGCGTAAACAAAAAACAGAATGCATAAATGAAAAAAAAAATGCGCAAGAAAATGCGGATGCATAAACACATGTGGAACGCGCAACAGAACAGGATGCGCTTACACTGCGAAATGCAAAAGTGGGATGCGCTAAACGAATGCGGAATGCATCGCAGCGATGCGGGATGCGTTTGCCGCAATGCGGAATGCATTAACGAATTGGGGGCGTTGCCTCCGCACCCTCACTCGCTGACCGGGCAACAAGGCCCCTGACTAACTAATTGCAGGACATTCAGTCGTTCAAGACATATCTCAACACAATCATTCAACTTAGAATCAAGGTATAGTCAATCATTCAACTTGGAACTTCATCTTAGAATGAAGAAATTTATGGCAAGTAAACAGATTGCTAGAACAGAATCATAATCAAGCTCAAAAGGACAACATCAACAAAAAATTCCCATATGCCCACAATTTGACTTCGATTTAGACACCCTCCAAATTTGAATGGATATGAGGCTCAAGCTCGAAACAAACAGTGAAAGGCTTATTCACAAAGCCGTAGTTGAAATCTTGTCTTATAACAAGCCTACGCATTTTAAATACTCATGGGATAAAGATGATTGAAGACTCAATAAACCTTGAACAGAACCTCTGATAGCTTATTATGTTCATTCATGTATTAAATTTGATTGTATCCTTTACAATATTTCTAATATATAATCTAACACATTAAAAGTTTGTAATTTAAAGTGTACTTAATTTTCTAAGACAATATTACTCATTAGCATTTGAAGCTATGTATGAGAGGAATTTGTATACTTTTCTTATTCATTCAAGTGAAGTAATATACATATTTATACAAGAAAATTGTAAACTAACCTCCCTAATAATAGAATGTAAACTAACCTCTCTAATTATAGAATGTAGACAAACTTAATTAAGTTAGAGAAATAGAAGGAGAAATAAAAGGGGTAGACTCTAACTAGCTTTACTTTCTACAACATTCACTCGTATGGGATTCAAAAAAAAAAAAAAAGAAAAAAAGAAGATCAGTCATTGCATTTAAGACCTTATTTTGTAAAATGGAATAAATCTGAAGACTTTCATGTAAATTACATGAGTTAATGGACTCGTGTACACTGGATTAGATAAGATTCACTTAAAACAAAACTTTATGTTTACCTTGATGCTCTACAGTATCAAGGAATGCTTGAAGTTCCAAAGCTTTGCGGTAGTACATCATGCCACGTACTATTATTTTCATTTGTTAGAGACAAGGGTCAAGATGCAACAATGCGAAATAATAAAGTGGACACTTGAGGGGGGGTTACATTACCCGTCTTAGTCAATGTTTGACCTCTATAAGATGCCCAAAGACACAGTTGTTCTTCAAGCTCTTCATTGTTTTTCAACTCTTCTTCACCAGGACACTGGATACGCTCAAGAAAGTTTGTCCATTGATCTATTGGAATTATAAGCCTTATAAGTGGAACTTCGACAATATATAATGTATCAAAGCAAATTTTATGTCAGAAGAAAGAACCTGGGAAAATTTTCTGCAAGTAGAAAAGAATAGACACTCCATCTTCATTTGGCTTCTCCAAAAGATTCATCGAGAAGAGAACGTCTTCATTGAAGTACGGAGTAAGGATACTAGGCCAAAGAAAAAGTAAATTACATTAGTTCAGATTAAGTGGAAAATTTATCAAATATATTGTCACCATCAACTTTCTTTAACTGTAGAAGAAAAAGAGAAAGATGACAGACATGTCATATTAATATCAAATGTGAGAAGGCTAGTAATCAGAGAAGTTGAACAAAACTATCAACGATAGTAGGTTGCAAAATTTCATCATAAGTTGTCCAATATCTTCATTATTAAAAGTTTCGAAAGAAAAATAGTTTTGAAGTCAAGACGTATTACGAGAATGACAGCATATTTTGAACTTTTGGAGCAGGGGGCATCTCCATGAACAACGAATTGGAGAAGAAAGAAATACGTCTTTTGGCTTCCATATTGGATGGCACGTCCATAGCTGATTCCTTAACAGTAAGCAACAAATGGAGTCTTCTAATCTGCAAATATTTAAAGAAGGGAAAGCTGTATTGATATTTCAACAGAGAGAAGAACAAAAACTCAGAAGTAACAAGTAGGTGGAAAAAAGATCATATAAACAGTCTTGTGCCAGGTCTCCTGGCATTTTAAAAATGGTGTGTATGCGATTGATTCATCGTCTCGACATTTAGCATCAAGATTCGTATCACAGGAACTTACCTTTTCTTTCCAAGCTTCAGTTTCTGGAACTGGAAAGTTAAGTTTATCAAAAAGCCGATCAAGTGATCTTGATTTTCCATCTTTTCCATAGGATCCACCATGACTTGATTCAACCAAACTACAGAAAAGGGGGGAAAGAATAAATGGAAACAATAATATAGCAAAAATGCAATTCTAACCATGAGACTTACCTTGAAATCTCCTCATCTATTATGTCTCTTGTCACAACCTCTAGCATATCCAACAAGACTATAACAACCTGATCCTTATCCTCCTCTTTATTTATTAACTGCAACAATGAGATATAATAAGAACTAAAAACAAATGAATGAAAAAAAAATATAAATGTTATTTAGCTGATACAATCACCATATATTCAATCAGCTTAATGAATTGTCCATAAAGACTAGGGAGAGCTCTCATATCTAGTTCACTAATTAGATTTTCTTGTTTTATGTGATCATCAATTATTTCGAAGATCTCTTCTATTACCCTGAAAACAACAAACAAACAGAAAGTTAGATAAACATATTGACTAAACTACATACTTTCTAAAGCTTAATAAAAATAAACATACAACTTCTCATGTTCTCCAAGAACCAAGAAATTAATAATATTTTTAAAGGATGCGTAGCACTCTTGAACAGCAAAGAGCATATATTTGTCTGTAGTTAGTCTCTTGTTAAGCTCCCGGTCTCTTCCGTTGCTATCTTTGGCCATATCCAACGCAATTGGTATCTACATAACAATGACTAATTAAAATAACAAATTAAGCTGAAATCGTGTAGAAAATAAAGTAGGCAGACATAACACCTTGCTGGCAAGCAAAAAGGGAGGCCATTGAGTAAGGGCTAATTTAGGGTCAATCCAGTTGGGTACAAGCAATAGGTCCATTTCCCTGGAACAAAATGGGAAAAAAAAAAGAATTTGAGATTTTCTAATGAACATTTGAAGCGTCAAATGTACAAAAGTTGAATACTAATTTCACCTGTTATTTATTAGGTCTTCCTCCCTGAAACTAATGATTATTTCGTTCCACATTTGAGCAAACTTTGCAGCTTGATCTCTATCGGGTGTTATCTAATTGTATGACTATCTCAGTAAGATCGAAGAATAAAGAAAAAAAAATCTGGTGTCATCATATTACACATCTGATTCAAGTGGTAGAACCAAACCTCATCAAATTTACGATCAAAAGTGGCCATAAACCCCTTTTTTCTAGTATGACCCTTCTTATCCACAGGCATCAAGCAGGCATTAAAAGCGCCGGGAAGTGATAGAAAGCGAGACCTCAACATTCCCAATGTTCGTATCTAATTAAAAGATCAATATTGAGTACAGTTCCAAGATTCAAAAGCTTACATATGCAGGTTAAAAATAGGTGAAAAGAAACCATCAACTCATTAGAGAATTGTATGTAGAAGTGTGGTTGCTGAACATCATTAACCTAATTAACCTATTGCTAGGAGACAACCTTTAACCCAAAATGATGTCAAAATTTTGTAGATGAAAAAAATTTGGCCATTAAGAGGAGGGAAATGGAATGAAACTGAGTGAGAAATTCATTTGCACAAAACAATTGCAAAATATTTTGTAGATATGAGACCGAGTGTATTTGATGAACTTTTTTTAGTCAAATGGGGAGGGTTAACTAAGAGTGGTTATTGTGAGACGTTTTAGAAATAGCATAAAAGGAATGAAGTTCCATCAACCTCTCCAAGGCGACGAAATGCACCATAAATACCACCAAATACAGTCGAGAAAATGGCAAACCAAATCTGCACATCCATGAAGTAAACCTACAAAAAGTAGCTTGTGTATACAGGTCAGTAGAGAAACTATGCTTGATAAAAGTGGATGAAAGGATGTAAACTTTTGAATGCACAATCACGTACAAGAACAATGGGAGCCCATATTGAGATCACGACACCAATGTTTTTCTCAGCTGCAATAATAATTTTTTTATAGAAATTTTAAAAATAAAGAAAAATTAATTTCATAGGGCAAAAGATCATTGCTTGTCTTCATGTTACAATGTGCTCTAACCTCCAGGAAAGAATTCATGCCATCTATATTTTCCAATATGAACTCGCATAATGGTTTTTGTTGGACCCACAAGTGGCTTAATCTGCAAAAGCCAACAACAGTAGTACTTAATTCACATGCATTATTAAAAAAAAACTTCCAAACCATCAGATTTTTTAAAAACATTTATCGGTACTACTGTATTTTTTTTTTGAAAACCGGGAAATCGGAGCTTCGCTCCCCTATACCCGGGGCACCACTGATCAGTCCCTAGACTGTAGCACTGGGATACTTTGAAGGGTATTGTATTATTAGATTTTCAAAATGGGTAACTATCAACGTACCTCATATAAGTTCTCATAATAGGTGTGTACTCTCCTATAATTCATTCATCAATTCAGTTCCTATTTTTAACAGCATTAGCGCGCCCATTGATTTGATTGATACTTTTTAGACTGAATGTAAGGAGAAAATATGGGTGTACAGTGTGCAAACAACAACCTAAAGAGCCACACGTGCAACAAAAACTTACAACGATAACTTAAACAAAAACTTACAAATTCGTTTATTATCATTCTATTGGTCAGAACGAATTTGTATAAATATTAGAACATGGGGTTTTTTCAAATTCTTTGGGGAAAAGTTCATATTCTAAGCATTGAATCAAAGAACAAGAAATACCTCTAGATAGTAACTAAAGAATAACTTTGATATAATCAGAAGAACCCAGAAGAAAGTGTACCTGAAAATCAGATAAAAATTTAAGATTAGGAGAAGTTCATGATCATTTAAGCTTGCCTACTTAGCACTCAGAATCAAACTTCTTACATCAAGAGTGAAAATGTGCTTTCATGCATTCCTCTTCCCACGTAAAGCCGAGGCTGAAATGGATTCAAAGATTTTATTAATAATCCGTAAGACGAGAACACAAAATCTATGACTATACACTAAGACACTAAGCCGAAAAAGAAAATGCAACTAACATTTTAAAGTATTTTATGGGTTAGTCCAAACCGGCTAATGATTTATATCTATGAGAAGTTTGAAGCATTGACGCCATACCTGAGACCACCACATCATGAGCATCACAACCTTATTGTTTGAACGTTCCAGGAAACGCCGAATTGTTGGAAAAATGAATAACAGCCCAGAAAGCATGTTTGGAGATAAGTAGATAACAATAGCCACAATAAAGAAGGAAGGTGAACTTAAACTATTCCCGAACCAACTTTTAATTGTTTGTGTGAAGCCAGAGGGATTCTTCCAGCTGAAGGCATACGCTACAGATAAAACTATAACCCATGCCACAGCTACTGCAACTTTAAGAACGTATCTTAACTTGACAATGAAAGACATGCTCTTCCTTGCTTTCCAGCTAAGGATGAGATCAATGATAGCTGAAAATGGAACAAATTAAGAAATTAACATACAAAGCGTGTTTTTTGTGCTTGGATTTCCATCATTGTCATTAGTTGAAGTATCAACTATCAAGTGTAACATAAAATAGAGAGGAAAAGACTTTATGGCTTTAAGAGATTAATGGGTTTGGTTAACTATCTGTAGTTAGTTTATTAGTCTGTTATATTTAGTTTTATGGCTATTAGTTGATTTAAGCTTAACCGACTGTTCTGTACTTGAATTTTAGAGAGGTTTGGCTATTCAATAAAATTTGACTGGTTATTTTCTCTCTATGATCTAATGTAGCCAAGGTGGCCAGTGAACCAAACCAAAAATCCATGTGCCTTTTCTTTTAACACAAAAATTTCATCTAGAAAAAGGAAAGAATACAAAAGGTATTCAGAATGAACTACCTAAGAAAAGAACCCATGTTCAGAACTCAACTAACTGTACAGAAATGAGGTAATAAAAAAAACCCCTAGAAACTGATGTCCAGAGAAGCATGAGACCAAACTTCCTCCATGGATCTCTCAATCTCTCCAAAAATCCCAACAGTCCTATGATTTCTTTCATTCTAAAGACCTTACCGAACAACAGAGAAGCTAGAGAGCCACATGAACGGACTCTTATCACGAAATGATGACTGCAGAAGAATCTACTCTACTATTAAGTTACACTCCGTTAAATGCCAGACAAACATCAAAAGCCTCTAAGAAAATCCCAAGCTAAACAAGAAAATCGGGAACTCCACATAAGGTGAACAATGTTCTCGGAAGAACTCCAACACATAGTACAGCACTGGCTACACCACAAAAGAAAAATGGCAACTCAGAAGGAGAATACGCTAATATGTTTTATTCTGAAGCGTGCTTAGTTTTGGTTGGTTGAGTTGTGGCTATACTTCAGTCTTCAATACTAAACCAGATGATTAGTCAGGCTTAATTAAGTGGTAAGTCTTATTTCTCTTAATTGGAGGTTCTTTTTGCAGTTTGACTCTCTTTTTGGTGGGATCTTTTATAGCCCTTCTATTTTTTAATTTTTTCCTCAACCAAAGATCCATTATTCATTAAACAGTATGTGTTGTTAAATTATTTAAATGCCCAACTTATACTTCTATTATGATTTATTCCTGAAAACATCTTGCAATCACGGTAAAAGTGAAAAAGTAGTGATTCATGTAGACCAATTAGTTATTAACCTATATACAGAAGAAAAAAAAGGTTATTAACCTCATAAAGGGGAAAAGGAAGTAGTATTGATTCAAGCGTTACAATCCAGGACTCTGATAGGCCCCACCAATCAGGCAGGTGTACACGGGCAGGGGCAGAAGAGGAAATACAAACACAGGGGGAAACACTGTTATTCTATTTGTAGGAAGTCTGGAGTACTTTAATTATTATTTATGTATTTTTGTTATTTAAGTCCTTTGGAGGGAAGTTGGGAGGTTATCAAGAAAAGTGTATTTTGAGTTAAGGTTCACAGCGAGAACCTTGGGAGAGACTCCACCCTTTTGAATGGTGGTAGAAGCTTGTAATCTGGATCCGTATTTTAATAGACAAGTCTTTTGCATCTATTTGTGCGTGTGATTCTTGATTTGGAAGTCGACGACAATGAGTCGATAGACTCCAACGACGAGGTTCTATTAGACTCCAACTGCTATAAAAAGTATAGCTAACAACTTTAACAACTAGCTCACACTTAACCAATCACTAATTAATGCAATAGTCTGGAGAAGGCCAACAGTAGCCTAAAAATAAAACAAATTCCAGCAACAAAACCAGCCTTTTAAAATATGGGTGTATAAGTGATTATTAAGGCTCTCCTCGATGACCATTTAGTTTTTTATTTTTAAGTTTTGAAATTTAAACTTATTTTTATTCATATTTCCTACAGTGTGCTCTACCTTTCTTATAATATATATAACTTTCCTTAAGAGAGTATGTAAATCCAAACAAAATTTCAAAAACAAAAACAAACTTTTGGTAGGTACTTTTTGGTTTCCAAATTTTGGTTTGATTTCTACAAATATAGATAAAATGTAGATATCCATGTAAAAGAAAACATATGGTATGATAGTTGTTGTAAGCTTAAATTTCAAAAAGCAAAAACTAAAAATAAAATGGTTATCAAACGGGTCTAAAACGAATTCTCCAATGTTCTATCTTTGTTGTACTAGTTTCTACAAAATTATTTGAAATTAAACATATTAAGATGAAAAATCCAATGACGGAAATATAAGAAATCGAAGAACAGTTTAATACAGGTTTACTTAGTTTAATTAATTAATTGGAGCCAACAAATACAAAACAAAATTTGAGAAATATACGTGTATAGCTATAGCACATACTTTTACATAAAAACCAAAGGAGAAAAGTTGGAAGAAATGAACATGTTTTCCATACCTTGGGCAAGTTTCAAGATTGCTGCTGTTATAAAAATACTCAGTACTTTCTTAAAAACATCGTCTTTGAACACCGAACCCAAATCCCCTGAACCATTCCAAGCAATGATTACCATTGCCTATGAAGAACATATTTCAACGTTACCCAACTTAAGAAGAAAAAAGAGAGAGAAAGGAAAATGACCGACGTAGCAAGTAATTTACCTGAAAACATAATATAAAAAAACTCCACATCTTGTCAAAACTTCTGAATATGTGCCAAAATGAGCGTATTTCCACAAAATTAACTTTTCCCATCAATCGATTTCGGGTATTTAGTTTCTTTTCCTGGAAATGAAATGATGCATTGTTACGATCAGAGTACATTTTTCCATCAAATAAGTCTAACTCTGTGCACACCTGGGTGGGGGGTCGATAGTTAATGTTCCCTTCTTAATTTGAGAACATCTGGTATTATATTTCGCATGTATGATAACGACAATTGATTTTTTAACCAACTTCACTTCACCAAACCATAAGAAAAGAAGACTCCAATCAAAGCAGAGATACAAGTTCCCGTCTAGACATTAACTATTTTGAAAGACATCTAAATCATTGGAAGAGAATGAGAGAATGCTAGACTGAGAGAAGAGAATGTATTAAAAGTAACTATATTAATATCTTGAAATGAATTGATTAAAAAGCTCTAAAAAACTTATCAAAGATAACAAAGATAACATGGCAAAGGAATATTTAAGGAAGAACATGGATAAACAAATATAAGAATTAAAAATATGGCATACATCATCTTTGTCAACTCTTGAATTAGACTGAAAGAAATCAGCATCAGATCGCATAGGCCAACCAAGACGGAAGCATTCAATAGACCTAAAAATTGCACCACCAAAATTCTTCAAATTTTAGATGATTCAATCTAAAGTAAAAATAGGGAACTCATGAGAAAAGGTTTACCAGAAATATTCATTCAAATCATCATAATTTCTCCACTGTGAATGCTTTGATTTACCATCTTTGCTTTTGTTTGCTTCCTACAAGTGCAAATAATTAATGAAGGAGATACTCAGTTATTAATTTTCTTCAGAACGGGAAACCAACCTATTTCAATGATCAAGAATATTATACAATACCTTAGATATCACATTATATATTGGAGTGACAACTTTCTTTAAGAAAGCCTCTTCTTCACCGCTATAAGCTGGTCTGACGTACTCTCCTGTCGTTGGGCTCACACTTCTAGTCAACATGCCGTACAATTCAAATGCCATCTACAAAGTTTATCCATACAGTAAAGCATAGGGTCAACTAGCAGAAGGAATTAATCACCTATCTTGTAAATTGTGCCAAGTTAGGAAACTTTTGATTTCACCTATCTTGTTACCACTTCTATGAGTAACTTGACAAATTTGAAGTATGAATTTTTCCAAATGTTCCAAGTACATATCAAATTTCACCAATTTCATTTCCTTCAGGGTGCAAAAGAAGATGGAGGGTTTTAAGAAGATAATTTCAATTTATTATTAATTCTCTTTTTTTACCACCACTAATCCCTAGAAGATTCCACCTCATTGAAGCCTGAAAAATATCAAGATAATTATCCTATCCTACTGAGAAGAGGTTGACTTTCACTATAAGTTCTTCTAATAATGAGGGTCTCTGTCAGCACCAACTGGTTTTCTAAATCGAAGGACGAGTCAGCAGTATATATACTTGTAAAACAGATTGTTCATTTAGAAGGAAAAACTTTTAAAAATCATGTTCCATTAATGCAATTTGGTAAGAAGAAACACGTTCAAGAATATGATGAGAACCAATACTATACTATACTTGATCTTAACCAAAAGGCCAAGAAAGATATACAGGTTCAAGAATATGATGCTAGTATGTTAAAGATGTTAGTCCATACATGATGATATATGTAGCAAAGGCACTCGGGCATGAATCTCAAATTTGCAGCTTCTCCCCATATAAGAAGATACAACCCCATATATAGTAATTCTCTCTGTTGAACTTCTTGTTGGATTTTTGGCAACCTACAAAAATATGAAAATCATATTGGATATAAGGCGCGAAAAGATGTAGTAATTTAGAAGTTTCATGGTCTTCATATTACATACATACACACACGCGTATATATATAGTCTTTTTTTTTTAATATTTTACACACATGCGTATTATATACATATAAATATAGATATATAATACACATATGTATGTATGAGTGTGTATATGTACGCATGTGTGTAGATATTCTTGCTTTGTAGCAATTACTAAACAAATTCACTAACAAAAAGCAGAAGTTACATACATTGTGCTGACATTCATACAAAGACTTCATTGAATTCTAACACTTGAAGATGCGGAAATCAGAGTCTTACCAAAGACTGCTTTTGCGACCCAGATACTTGCACCATTTTTTGTAGTTTTTGAAAAGCTTCTTCATGACTTCTGTAAGAACACGGTCATCCAACTAAATTGAAAAAGGATTAGTAGAAAACAGGGACTATGAAGAGGAAGGAAACTGAGCAAAAGACTGTTGAACAAAATAAAACCTTGGGTCGTTGATCAGGCTTTGATAACTGCCGCATCTGAACATTTGCAATCAATAAAATCAAATGTTCCCTTTGATTTGCCACGTTACCCTCCTGCAATTAGAGAGTGAAATATAATCCCACTGCTTAAAGCATAATTTGTTCATCAAACTTCGTTGATCACCTGGAAACCAAACATGGCCTGAAGCCAATCAAGAATGTCTTCATCTGTTTTCTTCTTGTGGTTCTTTGGCCATGGCAAACCCCGAGTGTTACGAAGGGCATCGACGGTAACTTTAATCTGTAAAAGAAAATAAGCATAATTATACATCTAGAGCATGAAGTTGAAGAGACGAACTAGAACCTGTAAAAATGAAAAGATAACAGATGACACCTCAGGAATTCTCATGATTGTCTGATTTTGACTGTCAGGATCAAGAGGAAGTATGTTAAATGGTCGGTACATCTGTTGTTTTTCCTCAACCATGTGGTGAGCTTCCAAAATCTTAGACATAAATCAGAAAATGTATGATCAATATTCATTTGAATAAACAGCACTTGATAGGTTAACTCAAAATAGTACTGTAAAAAATCAAGTAAACGGTGCAAAAGAATTTCTTGCAACGTTTACAGTACAATATTATCAGTTTTACCTCTTCAGATACAGCTATAGCTTCTGTTTGATTCACACCCTTCAAAACTTCAAAAAGGATTGCGGCAGTTCTATAAACTTTTGTCAGTTGGGCACTGATCAGGAAGAGAATATCAGTTCAAGAAATAAAGTGTAACAAATCCAAACAACCAAGCGAACTATATTATATTTCTTTACTATTACCGATCGGCTTTGCCAGCCTCATGCAAGGCTTTTATATCTTTTGTGTTTTTGTAGTATTGTCGATAAAAGCTATCCATTTCACGAGCATCACTCTTTTGCTTTTCTGCTAATGTTGTTACATTTTCCTGGAAGGCAGCAATACCAGTCAGCAACATAGATGAAAGGAAGTTAAGTCCAAATGGATATCTTCACTACAAGGAGCAAACATTTACAGTGCTCACATTTTTTCTTCTGGTATGATAACATAATTTCAATGCCTAATTCAAGAACCATGAAAGCAACGCCAAGCAGTGCATACCTCAATGAGTTTTTGTTATCACAAATGTTGAAAACAAGTATGCATGTTAATGTCGATGAGCATTGCTAACTTAGTGGTAATTAGAATATTTCTTGCTCAAAAGGTCAAAGGTTCGAATCCTCCCCAAAATTAATAGAGGTACGTATGTAGAAATATATAAAGGCAGATAACAATAAAAAATCAAACATAGAGATATGAGAACAAGAAGAGGGGCTGAAAATACCCGCTCTAGACGCTGAAGGAGTGCAGTCTTAAACTGCCGAACGCCACGTCCAGATGAAGTGGGATCCAATCTGTGAGCCTTTTCAAATGCGTGAAATCGACCTGATCCAGAAAATACAATAGCTCAACAATTGAATCAAAACCAATAAGCCATACTAATAAGACCCGCCATTAAATTAAAATAAGGAAGTATTACTTCAAATGAGTTCCAAATTTTGAAGCAAGATTACTGCAACTTACACAGATAAGCAACCCTCTTGTTGCTCGCCTCGACTTCATTAGCAACTCGAAGAATTGGTGCGATCTCATCAAGTGAAGAAGGAACCACCTCACTGTCCATCATCGGCTCAGGTAAATTCCCAAGGGTATGGGCTCGCGTGATCGGCTTCTTACCCGGCTGTTGATCCGACACCCGTCGTTGAGCCATGTTTAATCAGTATCGAACACCAACTTAAACTTCCTGTCTACCTTCCAAGTTCCATAAAAATTCTTGAGCTTAAAGCCTAAAAACAAAAATCCAACATGAAATTAGAAAATTCCCTCTTCAAAGTTAAGCTCGCGTGAGTGAGATAGAAACTTGATTAGCAAGAAACTAAGCAAGAAAAACAAACGTACAAGAAATTCCAATTCAAAAATTCATTCCATAAACCGAAATCGAAAATACATCCTCCAATCCAGAAATTCACTACCTAAGACCAAAATCCAAGCAAAAACAAAAGTCCTAATCGTTCAGCTAAGCAGAGAAGTATTCAAGATTATCAAAAAAAAAAAAACGAAAAGTCGACATAAAGAATAAGAAAAGTTTCCAGTAAAACTAAAAGACTCTATCTACAAAGGCTTGACTGTTAAGAACAGAGGCAAAATCAAATGAAAAATAGTTCAAAAATAGCTTAAGAGAGAGAAAGAGAGTGAAAAACTTACAAATGTTTAGAGAGAGAGAGAGAAGTTTTCGGCAATGGCGTTTTTGAGACGAACCAGAAAAGAAATACGCGGGGAGACGACTGCTGACGTGGAAAACAATTTAACTGATTTTTTCAGCTCTATTCGTATGTGCTAATCACAACACGCCACGTAGCTCTTTAAACTTTTTCTTTCTTCCCATACCCATTTACTTGTAAGATTTACAAAGAGGCCCCTCCCAGTCCCGTTAACGACAAATGATTTCGTATGTGGGGGCAAGCAGCCACCCAGTAGAAGAAGCTGATTGGCCAATGAAGTTTGACTTCTCAGAACGGGTTTATCTGGACTTGACTGTATGGGATCTGTTCTCCATGCACAAGCCAATTTTTATTTCCTTTGTCCAAAAATTATGGGAGAAAAATCTCTAATTAATTATAATTTTAAGTATATAATATTTTTTAGAAATAAATAAATAAATTAATATATTATGTTAGACACATTCAATTATTGGATGTTTTTTTTTCAATCTATAATTTTATTATTATTAAATTATATTAGATGTCAAGTTCTAATTGACTTTAAATATTAAATAATAGTAAAGTCAAATATTGATTAATATAATTAATATATAATGTATAATATTAGTCATATTAATTGTTAAAATTAGCCTAATTCAAGAGTAATTAATTTATATTTTTGTCAGAGACTCGAGTCTCATTTCCAACCATTGTTGTATTAAATAATGAGAAGTCAATTTCATATAACCGTATAAGTTTCATTTGATAGTCTTTTGTGTTTTTTTCATGGGCAATCGTTAGGTTTTGGTTTTGTTTTTGTTTTTTGAAAATTAAATTTGATTTTTCCTCAATTTTTTTATAATCATTTTCATCTTCTATTAAGATAATACTTGAATATCTGACCCAATTTTATAAATCAAAATAAATTTTCAAAAACTATTTATTCTAATTTTTAAAAATCGGTTTATTTATGTATAAAAAAGTAGATAGCTAAATAAGCGAATGCAAGTAAGTTCGACTGATACCTATCGAAAGGTGTCATAAGTTTAATTATGGAAATCGATATTTGACTCTCATTTATATGAAAATAATATAAATACGAGACATATTACAATGTAGATAAAAATTTCTTTTACATTTTCAATTTGGTAACATAGTGTCATTAAAAAAACGATTCTTAGAGGTAGACAACTAAATCACAAAGATTCAACTTAAATTTTAATAAACACCATGGATTTATGCAAATCAAAAGTCTAATCATATTATACCAATTTATCTATTTAATAATAAATATAATTAAAAGAAAAATAAAAGATGTGACCGTGATACTTGTAATTTACTTTCGTTGTCCGCATGCATGGATGACTTTTTTTTTCTTCTTGTTTTTGCACGTCTCTTATTATATCGCCATAGTCTTGACTATTCTTAGACAATATTTGAAAGTTAAAAATAGAAAAAATAAAGGGAGTCAAACACAACCAATCAAGCAAACCAACTAGTGATTTCAAGTTTTATTATTATTATTATTATTATTTTTATATTCAATAAAATGAGTTTGAACCTATAAGAGGTACAAAATGTCGTTAAAACACTTACATATAAATCTCTAAATTTTTAAAACTTTATTACACGATCAAATATAAATTTAAAATGGAAGTCTTTCACGTAAAATGCGGATCTTTTTGGGCATGTTTACATCCGCCATCAATGAATCATCTCTATCCAACAAAAATCAAGAGTGTAACACATTTTATCTTTTGTATTACATTTGTAATATAATTTCTAAAATAATTTCATCTATATCATATTAATTTCTATTAGTAATAAAACTCAACTATTGATAGAACTCAATTTGAAATTCTATCGTTAGTAGAAAATTCAAGTAGTGATAGAAGAAATCTTTCATGGATTGAATTCTATCACTAATAGAATTCAGCTAGTGATAGAATTCAATTTGAATTTTTTACTACAAATGAATTAGTTTTTATTTTATTCTATTGATGAAAATATTTTGTCTTTTTTTGTTATACATTCAAAATCTCCTAATTAATTTGTATTTTTCTTTTTTAAAGTTAGAGACTCAAAACTCATTTTATATTGCAGGGGTGATAATGAAAATCGAAAATCAACAAAATCGAATCGAGCCAAATTGATTTATTGGGCCGGGTCAAATTTTTCATATAATATTGGATATATTGGTTTTAATTTAGAGAAAACCGAAATTTATTAGATTCAATCGGATTCTATATGTAAAAACTAACAAAAAGCAAACCAAACTAATATTGATTTATTTACTTTCATTTTTTTATGTGTTAGTTAAACTTTTTATTGGTAAATGACTAATTATTTTTGTTTAATTTAATTATAAATTATGAGATTTTTTAGGAAAATAACATTAAAATATGAATGGGAAGTAAAATAGCAAACAAAATAGTAAAAAAGAAGTAAATAATAGGGAACCGAATAGAAGAAATCGAGCCAATAATTTTATCCTTTAACGAACATTGGTTTGGTTCCTCTTGTTAAATCAATTAGATCAGATCGATTATCGGTTTGACCTAAAAATCAAAGAAAACCGAACCAATGATTTTATTTTTTGTTGGACATTGGTTCAATTCTTTTTTTGGCAAATTGATTGGATCGATTCAATTATCAGTTTGAACTAAAATTGAAGAAAACCAAACCATTATCACTCATATCGTTATATTTGTAACTTACCGTTTTTTTATTAGTATGTATGGATGACTGCTTTTTTGCAGTTTTTTAGTTATTATATTTTCAATAAATCAAATAACGAAATAAACACGCCACCATCTTTTTATATAATTTTTTAGTTTCTTACCACTACTCGACTTAAAATAATAATAGTATTGTTACCATTATCAATGCAATCCTATTAGATGTGGATGACTTGTTTCATATTGTTAGCATTTTTCTGCATAACTTTAGTAGATTACTATTAATTATTGTAATCACATATCTTAATTCTCAAGCAAAAGAAAAGGCCTGCCCTTTCAAAAAAAACAAAAGCCTGCTAAAACAAAGTATATATTGTACATCCCACTTTCCATTTAATTAATATTATTGTTATTTTTAATTATTATCGGAAAGATGCTTTTTAATTTGTGTGATTGTATAAAGTTTTCAATTTGGTCATATCCTGTCAATTTCACATTAAAGAACGACCTGTACATTTTAAAGTCTTCAATGGATCCATGGCACTTGGTCAAGGCTTAAATGTAAAAAATGACTTTGTGGTTAAGGAACTGTTGCCAATGCCATGTATTTTTTTTTATTCGTTCCTTTACTTCTCTAATCTTAGAGCTGAAATTACAATCTCTAAGATTATAAAAATTAAGATTACAGTCTCATCAGTTCTCTACAAGATGGATAAGATTACAATCTGTCTTTTCTCTATAAAATGGAGCGTGACTATATATGAATGAATAAAATTAGCAATAAAATTCAATTTACTAAGTAAAATAACTTTCATGGGTTGGCCTCTTAACCAACATGAAATTATAGATCGATTGAGTCGGCAATGTGATTGATTATCTAGTTTGGTGATAATTTATTTCCATTCCACGATCACGGATTCGATTTTTGGAATTGATATTTGTAATCCCTCCACCCCTAACTTGATACTATAAGAAAACATGAAATTATAAAGCTCCAATTGGATAGACTCGATACCATTCACAACCCCTAAGTCAACAAGTAACAACAAACATGTATATATGTATATATGTATGTATATATGTATGTGTGTGTTTATATATATATGTGTTTATAAATTATTATTTTATTATGTTCCTTTATTTAATTTATAATTTAATATTAAAATTTAAGCTAAATTTTGAAAATTAAATACTTAATTGTTTCATTTTTTTCAAAAACAATTGACCAAAAAATCGGTTGTTTTGTAAGGAAAGATAAAAGCTATTGTAAATTAATGACGAGAAGATAAAATTTAAATTTCAAAAATAGAGAAATATCGAATCATTCTTAGTTTAATTTCCATAAAATAATTTATAGTCGACCGGAAGAAATAAGTATCATAATAATACAAACAAATCATACCTGCCATAAAAAAGTGACTTATAAAATAAAATAATATATCATCCAAAGACTTAACAAATATAAAATGGAAAGACTATTGGAATATGATAGACTATTAATTTCTTCATTAGAATCTGATCTTCATATTATTTCATCACTACTGGTAGTAAATGAAATATTAATAAATTTATTTCATCACTACCATAATCAATAAATTGAAATATTATTGGATGGATTGGTGGTGCAATAATTTCATTGTTGGTTGTAAATCAGTTCAAAACTTTATAAATTTGATCCAAAAAATCTGTATTTGTCCACTCTTCTCCGATATGTACTCAAAAAAAAGGAAAAAATCGATATTTGTCCACCTCCCGAATTACATGTGCTCCCTCGCTATCTGCTTCCAGGAAATTCAATTCCAATTCCAATTCCAATTCCAACCAAATTTGCCCATCCTTTTGGGCACAGGCTTCATAGTAAACGCAAATTGCTTCTCAATATAAAATCAACGACTTAAAAGACCGATACCTGGAGAAACTCTACTTTTTTTTTCTTTTTTCTTTTTTTTACAATAGAAACAATTGGTACCAATTAAACAAATATTGCAATTCCCAACTTGTTTTATGGCTTTAATTTGAGTTTCATATCAAAATTTTATTTTAATTGGTGAAATTTTAAATATTTAATTTTAGTCCATGCATTTTTATTTTTTTTATAAAAAAACTTAAAATTAGTTCATATGTAATTTGAAGCTAATTTTATTTGAAATTGGGTCTGTAATAATAGATTTCAATGCACTAAAAGATATAATGTGAATTTCTTTCTAAAAGTTATTGACAGAGAGTCAAGCAATGTTTTTATAAAAAAAAAAGAAATCAAAGAAATTTATTGTTTATATTAGTTTTAAATTTTAGTGATTTTTTTTAGATCGGTATCTAGACTAAATTTGATTTAACTATATAAAAATAACAACATAACTGAACAAGGTTATGGGTTTTAATTAGAGTAGAACCCTCATATAGTAAGGCTACAAGTTTGAATTTCTCAATTTTCGTGTACATGAGGTTGGATTGGTTTATCGAGGTGGACTTCTCTCCTCTTTCCTTTTAAGGCCCAATCCATATATTCTAAAGCATAAATCTATGGAAGAAAAAAAATTACAAAAAATAAAGAATGAAAGAAAATATGTATGATACCATATTCAAACTCAAGATGTGTATCTTATTAATTATTGTATAAATGTTCCTTACTTACATGGCTATATATATATATATATTATTCTTCATTTAAATTGAGTTAGGTTAAATTAGTAAAAGAATTGATTAAAAATGATCCAATTCAAAGAAAATGATTCAGTTATAACTTAATCCAAAGAAAATTGCAACTCAACTCAACTAATACTATTTGGGTTGGATAGTCCTGATTGCTAAGGTCATCAATTTTTTGTACTCTTACCCTAACTCCATATCTAATATGGAGTGGGTCCAAAAGAAAGCATAGATATATTGTTCAATTAGGTAAACTATGTTTTTTTTATATCTGTAACTGTCTGAGTCAGCTTGCGCGTACCTCAACTATTGTCACATGGCATACCGTTTAATTCTACAACATTTGGATGCAAAGAAAATCAGTAGAAAATTAATTCTTAGGAAATTAATTAGTTAAACTATGTTAGCTCACTCCTTACGTATTAAATATTGGGATGTTAAATATTGGGATGTTGCATTCTCTACAGTTATCTACCTAACAAACAGATTACCCACCTCATGAATTGGCATAGTGTTTATGAACAATTGTTTAAAAAAATATTTGACCATAGGAACTCTTGAGGTCTAGGGGATGTCAATATTTCCATATTTGAGGCTTATAACAATAATCCAACTTAGATTCCATCATTGTATTTTCTTGGATATAGCTATTTACATAGCTATACATGTTTAGATCTATCAACAAAGAAAATGTATAATATCAAGGCATGTTTTGTTCATGAATGAATGATATTTTTCTTATGTTGATCATACCAAATTGTGTTTCTTCTATTGATTCATAATTATCTAAAAAGGTTCCACTACCTGTCCTAACACAAAATGTAAACTCATAACACACATGCACATAATGCATCACAACATACATTTACTGATGCATCACATTCCTCTTCAACATCTACACCTACTGCATCTAATACATAGAACATGTGCCTGTAGCTTACAACACCATAATCTCACACTCAAAGTTCTACTTCTAAGGGGTTACTTATTCAAGAAGTTCATCACTTTATGGACATATCAACTTAATTGTACTGCTAGTTCATTGTTTGATGCATAAGGTAATCAATATTATATGATCAATAGGTCCAAGGCTAGCATATATAAACTTAAGATTCTTCTATAATACTTCATTAGTCATGAGCCTCCTTTTGTTAAATTGTCTAAATCATGCCTTTTGGGTAAAAGCAATGGAAGAAGAGGTCAGTGCTTTTATATGGGAACCTTGAATTTTAGTTTCACAATCTAAAAATAAAAGGATTATAGATGCAAATGGATATTCAAAGATTAAGGAGATTAATATGGTCATATAGCAAGATGTAAGGATATTTGATATCGTCATTTGTTGAAGCGACCAGAGTTCTATCGATTTGCTTGAGTTTTATTGATGTCATAAATTCAATTGGTTTCCAATCTGACATTTTTGCTTATGGCATGTGGTATGTTAGATGGTGGCTCACTTCAGAATGCTTCTCTAGTTTGCATATTTTGGTTTCCACATAATATTGGAATTAAGCTTTGGAGCCATTGGACATAATGAGATTGTTGTCTCCAATTTAGTATACCATTCGGCATTCGCCAACTCTTGTATGCTCTGAGATTAAGAGAAGAAATGAAATGGAGAGTCAACAAGGATTGACCTTAGAAATTAGTACAATTTATAATTTTATTTGTATGTATTACTTCATTTGAGAAGGATGCAATTAAGAAATAGAGATCGAACAAAAAAATAGTCCCCTTACAACAATTGAATATATATAAATTGTTATTCTCCTTACAACAATTTTATTTGTATATATATGATCATGACCAAGTTATAATATCATTATATCTTGCTACATGACCATGTTATTCTCCTTAATCAAACATCTTATGAAGAAGAAGCAATAAAGATCGACGAGGAGATCAACTTATCATTTTACCTCTTACCTCTTTTATTTATAATCAAACACCGAACAATTTTCTACTATTTACTTAATCTTTATTAATTCAACAACAATTAAAAATATGTATATATGAAAAAAAAAAAAACAAATGAAAATATATAGATTCAAAACCAATGATTTATTAATCTATGTCATTAACATATATTTATGTCTTCTTACATCTCCCACTCACACAATTGTGAGATAAAAGTAAATAACAAAAAAATGACATTTTAATTTCAATTGATTTTCATTCCGATTTGAAGTTCATTCCCAAGTCCTAGAAGGTAAAGATAACCAAATAAATGACATCAAAATTTAATTACAATTGGTTCATGCAAACGAGAGGACGTGTCACATTAGCCACACGAGTCGCCTCTCCTTCGTCAAACCAGATCTTCAAATTCAAGTTCCGAAATCGCCAATCAACTCAGCAAAATCCGAAGCCGATCACCGGACAACATGGCCGAGGAAGGCAAGGCGGACGAGCAATTGTTCCAGCTTATCGCCGGTCTTCTCCACCAGGTCAACTTTTCCGTTTCAATTTTCGATTTTCAGTTTCTTTGCTTTGATCTATCCTCTTCGGTTTTCTAATTCTATTCGTGTTTTGGTTAGTTTTTTTTATGAATTGGAATTGGTTAATTTTTCATTTAGGTATTTTGTGGGGATGTGTGGATTTCTTGTTGTTGTTAAAACTACGATTTAGGTTGATTGTGTTTTTTTTAGATGTTTGGAAGATTAGGTTAATCGTCAGGATTGAGCTCGTTTGTAGTTTATTGATAATCGTTTTACTCTTTATTGTTTATTTTGGGGATTTGTGGTTTATAGAGAAATAAGAGTTGGGGTTCTGGGGCTAGAGTGTTTGCTGTTATGCGTTGTTGATGATTGAACCTTTTCTTGGATCTTAACTTTTATTCGAACATGTAGAGTTGAAGATTGGTTTGATCCTGTTTTTATCATGCACTGTGTGTAGCTAAATTGTCATAAACATGTAGAATTTTGTGTATGCTTTAGAAACATTGAAGAAAGTAATGGGGTTTTCAGTCATTTATAAATGAAATTGAGCATTGTTTGTTGCAGTAGGAGATAATGGTCTTTGTAAAAGGGGGCAAGAAAGAGGTTTTTTTTTTTTTTTTTTACTTTGAAGTTTGAATTGGTTATTGGTGTACACAATGTGCTCATCTGAACTTGGACTTGTTGTTAGGAATATACATTTAAAAGAACCATAGTGGTCTAAATCCTGAACTAGGTTCTTTCCAACCATTCAGCTACCACTCATGCTCTGTGTCACTTGTCGTGTTCACGTATCATGTTTCGCCTACCAAACTCAATTGGTAAAGCCTCCTAGGGTGAAAATAACCAGCATCTCTCAATTTACAAGTTTTTATTTCTCCTAAACCATCTCGAAATTCGTTTGATCAATATTGGCATGGTGTTGGGTTGGGTCAAGGAGTACTCCTTAAAGTTGTACTTTGTATTCTCATTGTCACACTACACGTTCATTATTATGCATCACGCCTCAATCATGGATTTCAGATCTCTTGAGTTTGGGTCCTCGCTGTGGTGACTATATTATTTATATGATTCAGTCTTCATACCTCTCAATTACACAACAATTTGCCTTGTGAATCAAGATATTCTCTCTTTTGTAATAAGAAAATGTAACTTGGCATTTATCTTTCAACTAATTGCATTTTGTCCTGCGTTCAAATGTACTTCATGTCCATCGTAAACTACCAAGGTCAGTGGCATTGATTATAGAAAGGAAAATTAGATTTTTTTTTATGGGACAAAAGTGTAGAGGAATATTGAGCCATCTTGTTAACTGTAACATTGTAGTTGAACACTAGACTTGGGATAGGGTTGGATAGATAACTTAGGGAGAGGAACATATTCGCTTGATAAAATGGTGATAGAGATTATAATGGTATGGTAACAAAAAATGGCTATAGAGATTCCCTCCAAAGATAAGAACTTTGGAATAGAGTGATTGCGAGTTACTACAAAAAGGAAGGGATTGGTCGGCCAAATAGAGAACGGCCGGAAGCATCTAAGCGAATAGAGCAATTTTCTGCAATTAAAGTGGCCAATGTTAGAGATTCATCCCTTTTGGAACAATTGTTGGGTTGGGATGGCCTTCTCTGTCAAAGGTTTTTAAGACTTGGCGTAGTTATGCCCTAAGGAGCACAGATACGAGATACGGATACATAGACACCATTATTTGAAAATGTAGGACATGGATATGTCAAGGACACGTTATTTATTATTATTTTTTATGATATACTATTAAAAGATCAAATTCAAAATATTTTAGTTTTTTTACTAACTATGAAAAGTAATTCAAACAAGGATGAACGTGAAGATTCAATTAGCATTTGAATTTAATCCACGTAGTTAGTTATATGAGTCTATTTAAATCCATTAAAGAACAAAATCTCACAATTCTTTAAATGCATACCAAAAGCACACAAAACAAAATTTTGTCAGCCTAAGAATTTATAAGCCTACCCTCAACAATCTCCAAATTTTAGTTTTTACCTCTTTTTCTTTTTCTCCATTCTGTTTTTCCTTTTTCTATCTTAGTCTATCTATATATCTTAGATGGACGACGTCGGTGATGGCCTCCACCCACCAACACTATCCGTTGTCGTGTTATCGGCCATTTGAAACAAATAAGTCTTAATGAGGTGTCCATGAAGTGTCCGAAATTAAAAATAATAATAATGATGGACATGGAATTTTGAGTGTCGGATACGTGTTCGAAGAGTGTTTGAAAATATCAATGTCGGAAACGTGTCCGACACAGACAAGTTGTCAAAATAGAAGTGTCCGTGCTTCCTAAGCTTATACCTAATAAGGATTAGGGAGTATGACACTACCCGTTGTCGTGTTATCAACCATTTGAAACAAATAAGTCTTAAATGAGGTGTCCATGAAGTGTTCATAGTGTGTCCGTGAAGTGTTAGAAATTAAAAATAATAATGAAAAAGGACACGAAATTTCGAGTGTGAGACACGTGTTCGAAGAGTGTCCAGAAGTATTGGTGTTGCCGTATCGGACACGGGTCTGACACAGACAAATTGTCAAAAATAGAAGTGTCCGTGCTTCTTAGGCTTATACCTTATATGGATCAGGGAGTATGACAATCCAACAGGCATGGGGAGAATTCTAGTTCTTGCTAGATTGTTATGACCTGAGCTAATTACCAAAATTCCTTTGGAATTCGGTCAGCAGTTACAAGTTTCTTCAAGCTCTTCTTTCTCTTCACATTTATCTGAGCAAAAGCGATATTATATAATATGATATCAAAGTCCATTAAACGTTAGAAAGGTGAGGATAAGTGTGTTACTCTTTTCATTTGCCAATTAGTTTTGAGATGAGGAACTTCACTTAATCTAATGATATCAAAGTTCATTAAACCTAAACCGTTATTTAGTTAAAAAAGGAAATTGAAATATGATCCAAGAATAGTAAACTTAAAGAGACACCATCCCTCTAGGCCTAATAAGGTAGGTGGGCTATTCCTCTCATTTTCTAATTGATATTGGAGTTGGGACACTGTTTATCGGTTTCAGCGAGTAACCATTGTGTAATAAATTGTAATCATGTCCATTACAAGTATCTGTTCGGCATCACCTATCCATGCCTGGAAATCTTATGAACTTCTCTGCTCTTTTCTTTCTTAAGATGTATTTTTTTGCAGGTGGAATCACTGACCAACCAGGAAGAAGTTGAACTGCGTACGAAGATTGAAGCCCTTGGACTTGAAGTTACAAAAGTACCCTCAAAGTCCTTAAAGCAGCTCGATGAGGTCAGTCTGATTTCCTTTATACATTCATTGCTTTTATCTTTGTTCAATTGCAAGCATTTTCTAGAAGAGATTAAATCTAATGTCTAAAAAGTCTTTGTCTATTATATGGCCCTCTATTCAGATGGAAATTGCAAAGGAGTTAGATAAGCTATCTGAAAAGCTAGATAATGTGGATGAAATGATTTCTTCAGCAATGGCTGCAGATCCACAGGTGCAGTCTCTGTTGAGTGATACTGCTGATATTTGGATGCCAGTGATAACTGCTTCCGCGGATGACCGACGAAAATTTACAGCTTCAGTTGGAGAAAATTCAGAAACAGAAGAGAAATGTGCCAGTTAGATTTCAATTATCTATCACATTTTATTGTTTTTTATGAAGATTTTGTTCAAATGCTAGTATTTACAATGGTTGGAATGCTTTTCCAACAGGTAATTTATTGTGACATCGTATTCTGTAAAATCCTTCATAATTGTCTCTATAGATAAAAGGTACGAGGTCTTCTTTTCCCCCCCTTTTTTATGTGTAGCAAAATTGGGTATGTTAGTTTGATATATTGCTCTCTTTTTCTTTTTTTTAAAAATATATTTCTTTATATTTTTAGTTTGTATGAAATTATGTTAATGGGCAAGACCCTATGGGCAATAGGTCAACAATATCACAATATTAGTGTTCGTTTAGTAATCTATAGATCATAGGTTTGAATCACTTATCCTCATCTTTTAACTAAAAGCACTTAATTTGTGCAGCAGCATTGATTTTCGATTAGCCAGCCTAGGATATCTTTTTATACAGTGATTATTTTTCTTCTGTATATGATATTTAACTGAATCGAAAACCGACAAGATCTAACTGAACCAAACCAATTCATATCGGACATATTGATTTTTATTTGAAAACCAATAGTTATTAGATCGGTTTGATTTCTATTCGTTAAAACCAATAAAAACTAATATTGATTTATTCACTCTTATTTTGATATGTTTGTTTAGCTTTTTTTCTTTTTTTTTTAAATTGAAAAATGACTAACTATATATATATATATATAAATTATAAATTTTAAGAATTTATTAGGAAAACAACATTTGAATAGGGGTTAAGAAGTAAAAGAAATCAAAGAAAATCAAGCTAATGTTTTTTCATCAAGGAAAATTGAACCAATAGTTTTTCCTTTTCAAATCTATCTATCTATCTACACACATATATATACATATTAGCGGGAAATTAATAGTTTGTTAATGTGAAGAACTAAAATGGAACAAAAATTAAAGTCAACGGATCAAAATTAGATATTTGAAAGTCTAAAGACCAAAATAAAACAAAAGGCACATTTAAGGAACTAAAATTAAACATTTGAAAATTTAATAACGAAAATAAAATAAAGATAGAAGTCGAAGTACCATAGACATCGAAGGAGTAATGTCACAGATTTGAACTGGAATCTTGAAGAGAATATACCTTCAAAGCTCAAGTCTTCAACCAATGTGTCATCCCTTGGGTAGAATATTTGCTCACGATAAAAAAATGTATACCTTACCCTAAACTCAAGCAATCAACACACAAAATGCGGTACAGAAAACAAAGTATAATTTGAAGTGTCTCGTAGAAGAAAAAATGCGGCTGAATCAGCTTCTCGTAGGTAGAATATAATTTAACATTGATTGAAGCCATGCCAACCTTTTTATTCAAATGGCTCCAACCATTTCCTCTCCTGAACATGAACTTTTTTCAAGCTGCTTTCTTGCAGTGGTCCTCGAGCCATTTCATTGTCACGCTCCTCGGCCTCTCGATTGGCAACCCCAGAGCTCGGTCCCAGATTAACTGAACCCAAAAAACAGAATACAGTAAATCTCAAAAAAAAAAAATTGGTAAAATCAAGAAGACTTGAGAATGAATGTAAAACAGATTAAAAAAAAAAACCTGAGAACAAAGCCCAATACTCCTTGAAACACCGAAGGGAACAGTATAGTACCTGTGCATAGTTGATATTCAATGAAAGTTGTGGCGCAACTCAACTAATCTCATGGGATAACATCTGATCCTACTACAAGTAACTCTACGTAGGTAATCACTATGGATTAAAAACATCAATGCAAATAATTGAACCGTGCACTACCTTGCTTCAGTCAAACCAAAATAGTTAAAAAGCAATCCAATGTGAGCATCAAGATTCGGCCATGGGTTTTTAACCTGCAAACGTGGAAAATGCCACAAGAAGAGACAACTGTATAAGATCCTTGTGTGTGATGAGCATCAACAATTCTTAGGAAAGTTTCATGCACTCCATTTAAATTCGTTTTGACTCAAACATCAAGATGTATCTCATTGTCGATCTTGGACATTTGGTTCAAACTTGTGAAAGGTTTAATCCATTTTTTGATCATGTGAACTGATGAGAATCCCACATATGTGAGGATATCTCTCCTAGTGTTTATAAGATAAGTGGACTACTCCTCTTATTGCCAATTGGTTTTGACTTTTGTGATGGATGTTCACACTATCTAATATGGTATAAGAGTAGGAGGTCCTAAGTTCAAACCCGTGTCGAGTCATTTTATCCCCAATTAAAATTAAAGTCTACTTGTAGGACATTTCTCAAATTTTAGATCCAACAAGGGGGAGTGTTGGTTGATATAAATTAAACTTACCTCAACTCATCAATTTAAACTTTTGGGTTGATTGGTAGTTTAACATAATTCAATGTGAACTTCTTGGAGAGACTCCATTTCATGGAATCTATGTCCAGAAGAATTTCAAACCCTAACCGCGCCTCCCTCCACTCGACTTAAGAAAAGAATCCACATATGCTTCCAGAAATTACTAATAACAGAAGATGAGAAAGCATGGACAATTGAGCTAGATAAAGTGATGCTTGCCTTGCCAAGTTCTGTTAGGATGGGTGGCACAACTTCGTAGAGCTTGGATACCTGCAAATGCCCATCCTAAGTTATCGTGTGAAGGATTTTCAACTCAAATAATAATAAAAAAAATATCTACACAGTGTGAGTGTGTGAATGCTTGTGCAAGTTCCCAATTAGTAAAAATGACAACCAGCTGAAAAAGAGGATCCTCTGGCAAATGCTTCAATGCAAACTCTCTCAGACAAGTATATCTTGGATCTGTTTTACGAAGAACTCCATGACCAAATCCTGGAACAACCTACAATGTGAAAGGAATGATAAGGAATTAATGGAAGTTCCTGAAAAAATTATGGAACCTTAAATCTCCTCTTTCTATAGTAGATAAGATCCAAAATCCATTGCAGGTTTATGAAAACGAAAAAAAATAATAATAAAAAATAAATCTCTTAGATAATTTAACCATTATGACCGTAATGCTTGAAGGAATTTTTTTTGGCAAACTGAGAGGGGAGGATTTATGAAATTTCCAACTTAAAAAGGCCAAAAATGCATATTCCTATCCTTGAAGACCTGAAGAGAGATAACAATCGTCACCATAAAACAAAAGTACAGTTACCAAATTACAAAAATGATACCAGCTTTGATAAGCGAAGCTGAAGGTAAGTTAAGTATGAGAGGGCCTGACATTTTTTTTTATATTCATGACTGTCTGGGCCAGCTTGTGCGCACCTCAAGTAATATCATAGGACATACTACATGACCCTACAACATTTGGATGTTAAGAAAACTTGTAGAAAATTAATTCCTAGATTGGTGGTCACCATGAATTGAACCTATCACCTTGTGTACCCCAAAACCCTCTTTGACCACTTGAACACTCCATGATGATTCCATGCCTAATAGTTTTAGGCAGATAAAATGAAAAAATGAGTTGTTACCTTGCCACTGTTTAGTGTTTTCCAAACATAGTCTTTCAACTGATCCTTAGTCATGTTCTCTCCACACTCATCGACTATAGATTTAATCCAAAACAAAGCTTCCTGCACGCATTGCAAAATAAGCAACAACAATTAGCAATCTCTAATGTTGATAAGATGCACAACGCAAAACTTAACAATTTGCTATGTGTTCATGTCATTAAGTTTATTGCAGATATTTAGGTTTAACGCTCAAACATTACTTGATTTCAAATCTACAGTCCCAAACTGAACAAAATAAGTTCCACCACTCAAAGGATAAAACAGCAGAAGCAAATAAAATTCTGAAGGTGCTATCATGCTCTTTTTTTACCCCAACAACATTTTGGAGACTGGGGATTCAAACATGTAACTTCTTCGATACTGGGTTGGTTGTACAATCAAACTATTGGTTATGATGAATAAACCCAAAAAAATTTCTAAACCTTCCACTTCTCTACTGAATTCATTTTTCCACTAATATAATAAATTGAAGGTGAATCACTTGAGGAGGGAATTATAAAGAAGATAGTAGTAAGAAATGAATCCATCATTATCTTGAGAGCCTTACAAAATGGTAATTATATACTTCATTAGAAGTTTAAATAAATGGAGGGGAAGAAAAAGTAGCTGTCAAAAAACAATCTATCCCGCACCTGAATTGCCAAACCATGTAATGGTCCAGCCAGCCCATTTAGAGCAGCACCAAATGATAGATAAGGATCTGCAAGTGCACTAGAAACCTGCACAAAAGTCTTAAATAACTCAAAAGAGTGACACACACATGAATATTGATGTGCAGAAACATTACACTGACAGCTAGACTTGCAAAGGTCTTGTTCGTATTCCAATCATTACACAACAGAAGTTCAGACAATAGAACCATGCTACAAAATATAAAAAACAACAAAAAATCTGATAAGTGAGATAACTTACAAGGTGTCCAGTGTGAGCGCTGACATTCCCACCTTCATGATCACTGCAGGTCATTTTTACACACAAACATTAGATCTTATTTGATTCTCTCTCGGTTGAGATATGCCTTAAACGAATCAATACCCTACGATTACGTAATCGAGAGTCTCATTGCCCAGTCAACCAGCGGGGGTCTATGTAATTGGACTTTTATCTATAATGGGGTTTAATGAGAGTGCACTATATAAATTCAAATTATGTATTTTCGCCTCTCCTCAATAAAATCATGCCCCCTCTTTGCACGTGGAGTAGCTAACACAACATTAGTGAACCACGTAAAATTTCTGTGTTGTTTCTTCTCTTACGTTTTCTTATTTTCAATTGGTTGGTTGATTACCACTTTCACAACACTCTCAAATTTAAATAGCTGCTATATCCAATGGAATGGACCAACATATACTTACCTATGGATAGTAATATAAAGCCTCATTAGTTCTTGCATTTGGGGACTATCAAATCCTAACATATGCGAAAAATTGCCGCCATAATCCAGAGAGTCGTCTTTTGGAATTATATGACCGTCCTTGTACATCCTTCAAATATGTTTAGAAAAAAATCCAAATTAATCAATCAAGGTAACAAGGAGGAGACCATGCAAGAAGGTGCCAGAATATTCTAAATATGGAAAGATAGAGAAGAAATATATAATTAGAAAATGATTTACCAACCTGCGGTAGACATAAGAAGCTACCAAAGGCACTCGAGCTATCAAATTCAGTGAATCTTCATATGTTGGTTCCCAATACCTAACAAAATTAATAGTTTTCAGCATTTGAGCAAATAAGAATCCTGGATCTTGAATGCATGAAAGTTACTTTGATTTATGAATTCCTTTCTCATGGGCTTTCTGGAATTCACTTTGAACCTGAAAGGTAGTACAAGTAGACACATTAAAAAGACAGGTAAAAACAGGTGCAACTAGATAATTAATTACATTTCCAACAAGCTAAAACTTTTTTATAGGATCCAACAAACTAAAGCTCAGCAGCAAAGGGTTGATAAAATTGAAGCAAAACATAAAATGATGGGGTTTGATGCTAAAGAACATTTAAGAAATAAAATATGAAATTTCCAAATCGGTCCACTTATCCCAAACAAAACCTTTCACATAAAGTTGACCAAGAAAATCAGAATCGCCTTATCCATGTGTGTGATAAATAGAGAACTCCATCACTAACCTGAAGACCCAAAACACCTGCAGCAAACTGAGTCATTGGATGAGATGTAATGGGAAGAGTATCAATGGCCTTGTATACATAATCTGCAACCAGAAATGACCCATAACTATTTAGGAAAATGTCTTTGCTGGAGACAGCTACAGTGGAAGTTCTAAATAATCAAATATACTTGTGCAACAAACAGACCAAGGGGAGATTTTAGAGCTCCCCAGCTCTCTCAATAACACAAAAAGATGAGCTTCATCAACATGACAGCCAAAAACATACCACCCCTCAACCACTTAACCTCCCCCAAAATTTGTCTCACGTTCCTTTAATTAACCATGTCCTCTAGGCCCCACAAATCACCTAGGAAGTACGAACACTTCTATTTTGACAAAGTATCTATGTCTTCCAGACACTCTTCGAACACACTCAAAATTCCATGTCCTCCTTTATTATTATTATTTTTAATTTCAGACACTTCACGGATACACCGAGGACACTTCATGGACAACTCATTTAAGACTTATTTGTTTCAAATGGCCGACGACACGACAACGGGTAGTGTTGGTGGAGGCCGTCGATGACAACATTCATCAAAGATTAGATGGACTAAGATGGAAAAAGGAAAGAAAGAGAGAAAATAGAATGGAGTTAAGGAAAATGAAGTAAAAACTAAAATATTTTGAGATTGTTAAGGAAAAACTTATAAATAACTTAAATACTTTGGATTTGATCTATTAATAGTATGTCGTAAAAAATTATAATAAATAACGTGTCATCAACGTATCCGTGTCCTTGTATGTATCTTGTATCCGTGTTCGTAATTCTTAGCAAATCACACACCCCTTACATAACATCCACAAGGTGGTCCTCCATTCTTCCCTCTCCTCCATGCATAAAACATAGTGATACAGGGTTTCATAGACAATCTGATTTTCATACTATCTTGTCCTAGAAGCATCCACCACACAATCAATTTTTGAACAACTTAATACAGAAGCATGCTAAACCTGGAACAACGGCTCGGCTTTGTAACTCCTTGGATAGCGCATCGACTTGCTCTTTGCTTGGTACCTGATACATGAAGAATAAATTATGATGTTTTGGCAGTATAAAGCAAAATCTTGCTTACAAGAAGTAGGTTTATTCTAACAGCTGGATGTTTATTGTCCTTATGACACTGATCAAATTCCTAAAGATCAAAGCTATTCAAGGACAACTGGACAAGTTTTTGAACTACACACCTTTCCTGTAAGAAGAAGCCACAGAAGACCCTCAGGTAGTGGCTCTCCATCAGACATTGCAGCTGGTAGTAATTTTTGACATTCAGGAATTGATAAACCCCTGAAGCGAATACCCTGGAAAGATATACTCCAAATTCATCAGTATATTAACACCATCATTCATCCAATTCATATAGACCAGGGATGACCATGTATATCAAGCACAAAAATCCTTAAGAACAAACGATTAAAGACCAAATCACTTCAATATGTATTAACCAAAAGGATTATATACCTCGTCAGGGTCAAGTAGAGATGTTTCCCACAATAGCCCTGTCATTCCTCTCATTCCACCAAGTACCTTCACAATGTAAGAGACAAGACATTTAATTTGATAAAAAAAATGTATCGAAAATGCTAGCATAAATGTTAGAGATTAATTTCCATAAGAGCTCCCTGAAATGATTTGTTGCATGGTACTATATGACCATCACGAAACAATACGCTTTGCCACTGGTATCGGAGAACAGCAAAATATAAACTAGAAGTGACATACTTACCATATCGACAGTGATGTTGCCCAGTTGAACCTTTCCATATTCTGCTTTGAATTTTTTCAGGCGATCCTGTAATCATTAAGCATACTATGAATATACATATAAATGAACAATAAGGTTTTCCTGGAAAGGTTGGTCAGGCTCAGCATTATAAATGCATTGAATCACTTAGTCGCACTGTTTTACACTTATAACGATAACCAACCAAACTAGAGACAAGAAAACAGTATCTAAAGTAATGCCCTGAAGAATTTTTGTCAAAAACATGAATCCTATTTCAGTGAATTGGACATAGTCATTCGTTCACTCGATGAAAGGCCAGTGAGTGAATTAACTTGGACTTTAAGGATCGAACAACATGGCTGTTGGTTGATATTATCAAATTTACTCCAACCAAATAGCTTAAACCTTAGAATTGATCGGTGGTTTCACAAGAATTAACATGGTATCAGAGTAGGATGTCTTGTGTTCATAATAGAGAATATGGAGTTCCACCTCAAAACCAATTGGCACTAAGGAGAGTAACTCATATCTCTTTTATATTGATGTTGGACTCTCCCACTTTCCAATGTGGGACATTTGTGAGATCCTAACATGCCCCCTCAAGATGGTGTCTCTTTTGGACTCACCAATCTTGAATCGGATCTCAATTTCATTCTTTATTGGGTCGATACCCATTTGGACTTTATGGGCTCTGATACCATATTAGAGAATATGAGATTCCACCTCAAAACCAATTGACAATGAGGGGAGTAACCCATATCTCTTTTATATTGATGTTGGACTCTCCCACTTTCCAATGTGAGACATATGTGAGATCCTAACAGTTCAATCCCCTACCAAATCATTTCATTCCCAAATAATATTGATTCAACATGGTATTAGAGTAGGACCTCAAAGAAGATCCACGTGGCAACAGGTAGGGGGATGAGGGAACAATGCCATGTGTTCAACCCCGACAATTAAGACGTACACAAGAAGAAATAGAGGGGCGCGCGTTGTGAGTGGAGCAGGGGAGCCGAACCAAGGGGGACCATTGAGGGAAGGAGAAGATAAATAGGGGGAGGGAGAAACAGGGAGGGGATCTTTTTTCAAAAAGGAACTTAGTAAAGTCAAGAGTGACTTAAGAGGGATTCCGGTGCTCCCGAAGACACTGGGCATTATCATATTTTGTGCTTGTTCTGTTCTTAGTTTATATTTCCAGTCTTTTGTATTACGGACCGAGGGTCATAATTAGTAATAAATAGTTCTTTAAAAACATTGCGATCTCATTCTTTTATCGTTCTAGTAGAGGTACCGGTACCTTTACATGGACATTCTCAAAATTTTCAAGCACACAAACTTTAGTTGATATAAATAAATATACTTCAACCCATTAGTTTAAACTTTAGGATCAATGCATATGATGTAACATGGTTCAATGGCCTTATTCATTGAGACATAAAGAGGGGTGCTACGCCAAATCATTATTGAATACACACTGTTAGGACAAACAAACCTGCTGCTCTGGAATCAATTCCCTCAAATGAGATTGTAGGTCCTGCACACACAAATATAACTTTTTGAGTAAAATCACTCATTTGAAAGAAGTAATCATTCCATCTGTCATTTAAGTAGCCCAAATCAACCAATTAGAAACAACCAACAATGCAGATGAAAAATAAAAAGATTAACGTAAGTTGAGAGCATTACAAGATCGGATGAGCTCTGCATTTGGAGCCATCTAACAGAGTTACAGAGATTAGACTGCTGTCCCTGAAGAATCAAGAACATTGCCAAATCTGTCAAAAATAACAAACCATTACGAACAAAAGGCAATAATTCGTAAACAAATATACTCACAACGCGCGATCGTAGCTTGGAAAGAGCCGTCAAACTTCTGAAGAACGCCATTGCTCTCAAAATTCCTCACCTGCATAGTACACATACAAAACTAGGTAAAAACAAAGATCACGGACCTTCAGAAAACGGCAAAAATAGAGTAATATACTTGCTGATTTGACCCAAATGGATTTAACTTTTCGCTTCATCTTTATTGAGGTTTTTATCTCATTTGTGGTGGAAGTCTTTTTCGTCCACACAATCCTTATCTCATTGGCCATTGTGTAAGACTGTGGCGGGAAAAATCAAAATGGGTTTTGTTTTTCATTTGTGGGGCAGTAGCTTTGTGGGAGCTTTTTCATCGAAGGGGAAAAAAGGTTTTTTTTTTTTCTCTTGTTTTTGGCTTGGTGCCATTGTAGAAGAAAAAAGCAAAAAAAAAAAAAAAAAAATTCTTTGCTGAGTGCCATTTTGTGAGCATAAAGAAACATAGAAGTGTTTGTACTCTCTTTTGTTTCTTTTGTTTTGTTGATCATTTGTGCTTCTACGAATTCGTGGGTTTCGTTGCAAGGTGGCACCATTTTGGAACAAAGGATTCGACTTTTTTTCGAGCTTCAAAGAGGACATTAAAGACGGTGGATTTGGGCTAAGTTTGTTTGTTCATCCTTCTCTCTTGATTGTTGATTGTGTTTATGTATATGTTCTTGACATTGAAGTTAATAGAACTTTGATCTCACCTTAAAAAGTGGAATATACCACATTAAAGTTAGTAGATTATTTGTGTTTTCCTTTTTATTTTTTTGCAGAAATCAGGGTGGGAATTCATTGTGGGGTTCGCGATTCCCACCGGGAATTTTTTGCCGTTCTTTTGTTATTTTTCAAGTAGATGATTTTTCATGGAAAAATATATATTGGTTTTCATTTAGATAGTTAATATTTTCTAAAGATTAAATTGGTAAAATGAGAGATAAAAATATAATTTTTACAGCTCACTCCTTGTTTTCCCGCCTAATCGGGGATTCACCACCCCATTCGGGATAGGTCCCCAGGGAAAATGGACATCCATAAGTAGGATAAGAGTAAATAATAGTGATGTGATGTATAAAAAAAAAATTTGTTAAAGAGAAAATAAAAATAATTAGGAGGAGAATGGAAAAAAATTTGGAGAATGATTCATGGCCTAACACGGGAAATCATCCTCATTCCCATCTCTTCATTATTCTTGGTGGCTCAAATGCACCCTTAGTGTGTTTGATAATGGTATGTTGATTTGATTTGAGAAAAGATCTTGTTTAGTAGGTGGAGTTATGGTAAACCCTAATATCAAATCAAATACGAATGTAAAAGATGAAGATCGATTTGAATCGATTTTGATTGAGAATCCAAGAAGTTGCAGCATCTCTATTCTTTATTTGGGAATCAAAAGATGTGGGAGAGAAGTTTCTTCAAAAGCCTTTGGAGGCTATGGGTTTTAAAGATATATTCCTTATTGAAAATAGGTAGGGTTGGAAAATGGGAATGGCCGTGGATTTGAGAGCCTCCATGGATAAATTAAAGTAGGGAAATGGCAGAGGAAAAAGATAAGAAAAAGAAGGGTTTTCAAGGGGCATATAGAATTTGGGGGAATATTATTTTAGGAGTTGTTTGGTGGAGGGGTTAACTTTGAACACAGATTAAGTTAACACCCTCCGATCTTTGTTTGGTGCAAGTATTAGAAAAATTGTAATCCGTATTAACTTAACTCGGATTTGCACCGTAAACACTATTGCAAATCCAAGTAAATCGTGGGAATGAGGCGTTCTCTCTCTTCCTTCCCTTCTTTCTCATTCATCTTCTGATTTTTTCTTCATTTATCTTCCATTCAGACTTGTAATCGACCTTTTTTCTTCACTAATCTTACTCCATGTTTCAATTTTACATCTATTGACATCTAATTTGCCTAGGTTTTCTCAGATCTGATTATTTTTCGTTCTTATTTATCCTAATTTTAGTTCGCCTTTCTTTCTATTTCCTAGATCTGAACTGGTTTTTTGTTTGCGCCATTGATTTATATTTTGGAGTTCTTCTAGGGTAAAATGGTTCATTATGTCAATGGTACGTGTTGATACGTAATCAGGAAAAAAAAAATCTTAAACAGAAGATGCAATGACAGTAAATATAAACATGGGTCAACAAAAAAACAAATGTATGTGCACAAATTGTATGTCATGGTAAACCAAAAAAATAAATGTATGGGTACATAGACAATAATAAGAATGGTTGAGTATGGGATTAAGAGACACACAAAATTGAAGGGATATAGGAGTCGAATTGAAGGTGTATACGATGATGAGAGTATTTTAAGGTATTTTTGTTCAACCCGTCATCCTCAATTTTGTTGGTGCTAATTACCTCTACACACCCCAACCCCAACGTAGCAATCATCGCAACTGGATGGAGGTGGCAGGTGAGTTTTTTTTCTTCTTTTAATTATAGGTTGTATCAAAGGAAATTTAGATGAGTTATTTCATTTAGTTTTTATTTTTTGTTTAGTTTATGCATGATTATGTAGGTACTTCATATTTTAAGAAAATAAGAAATTAATAACAACAAATTTTTCTTTCTAAAGTAATATTTTATTTTTTATCATCTTAGTCAAAGATTTAGGAATTTTTTTCAAATTTAAATACGAAATCTTTTGCCATGATTGTTACAAAAATCTCATTTCAAATTAATTATAGAAAATAAAACAAAAATAAATTTTAGGGGTATAACTGTCCATTTTATTTTTACAGATTAATAATTTATTTTTCTAATTTAAAAGTAGAAATTCATTTAAAGTCCAAAATATTGTAGACAACCTCTTAATATTTCTTTCAATTTTAGTCATTTAGCTAGTTTTCTCTGACTTTTATATGGTACTAAAGGATAGGTAATGAATAATCAAGCCCATTTCGAACTAGAATGGTCATGAAATGATCCAGCCCAATTTTATAATGGGCTGAATAGAGCTCTGAGCCCAAATGAGAAATTAGGAGACAACGGAATGTGAGCAGGTCATTTCACAAGCCCAAAAATATGAAATTCAAAAAAAAAAAAAAAAAAATTTGTAGTTCTTTATATGAGGCAGCTCCCATGTAAGTAGGTGATTGCAAATTGTGCAGATTCTATGTAATAAAATTAAAAAATTAAATGAGAAATAATTCTCCACAGTGAAACCCTTTCCCGCAACTTCCTCGTGGGGAATCCCCACCCCATCCCTCCAAAATTTAATAATAAATTTCATGGTAATGTAAATTAAAAACAGTGACGGGATGAGAGACGGTAAAACCATTTCCATCTCTGCTCCGTCCCTATCCCATGAATATCTATAATCTCATATATATTGTTATGGAACCTCCATTCTTTTCGAATTGAGATCCTTAACATGATTAATCAAAAGTTCAATCATGCCTTTAATTATTAAAAATCAACTTTGATTTCACGTTTTTAAACACAATTTTCATACCACAAAAATTAGTTTTGAACAATTAAAACCATGCTTTGAATTTATAAGAATAATAATGAGGAAAATAATGGTATTCAGACCGTATAGTACAACCTCTAGTGTGAGGCAGTGTCCTAAACAAAAATGTCAATATATATTGAATTGTTGGTCCAAATTAACTCATCAAGTGATTATCTGGATGTTTATGGAGGCTTTCAAAATTATTTATCATTACCAAGCATCACAATTTCGAAAGAGAAGTGATTTCAAACATGTCAAAAGTGGTTATGACAATTGCAAAATCACTCGTCATTATAAAAATGGTCCAACTAATTAATATAAGGTGGGATTGACAGACTGAAATATTTTTAGGTGGTTCAACATAGACATTTAAAAGATGGGTTAATCTACATTATTAGATAAGTCCATTTAATTATAGTTTACTACCATTTAAACTGCCTATATTCAGTTCCTTACCTGAAATTAAACATAGGTGAAGGCTGAAGCTGGGCATATAATTGAGATGAAAATAAAAACTATTGACTAGAAATCAGCTAAAACTGGCTAAAAAGTGAGTTGTGATAGAATAGAGAACCACACTGATTAAAGCTTCTAAATGGAACATGAAATTATGCCAATAATGCTACACTACTTGGTTGAGATCAGCTTGACAACTAAACCTATAAGTGAAGTGACAGAAGAACTAATTATCCAAAGTAGGAGGGAAAAGACAAAAAGTCCAGCCAAAATGGTAAGAAATGGAGGACCTTGGGCATCACCAGTTGCTTTACTTCCATCCTTTTCCTCCTTGGTGGAATTCCCATCTGAGGAATTTGATGCTGTTATAGAAAAAGATCTTTGGCTTAATTCCAATCCTTTGATGTTCTTGTACCTGTATAAAAGGAATCACACAAGCACTCTGTTAAAGAAAATCCAACCCTCGAGTGATCTCCATATTGTCTACTTTGGATATTAACTCTCATGAAATTTGTGGAAAACGCCAATTACAAAAGGGATCTCCAACTATTCAGTAGAGTGTCATAACTATCACTATAGAAAAGTGGAGATGGTTTACACCATGATACTGATGGACATATATGTCCTCCCTCATTTTTTTTTTTTAAACAAGCTAACCATGCCCGTCCTTAGACCAGGCACCGGAGACATCGAAGGAATAATGTCACAGGCAAGTCTCGAACTCTAGACCTTGAGGGAGAGTACCTTCAAAACTCAAGTCTTCAACTACTACGCCACTCGGTAACTCTTATTTAATTAATGTGGAAGTAAAATTACATTTTGTTTGTATTCCTAAAACACTCATCAAAGTTGCGATATTGTGAGCACAAAGACCAGTCATTGCCAGACTAAATGTATTCAAATTTCTGGCAAATGTGACAAGCAGGTGAAAAGAGAATCTCAGCTATTGACTTAGCTATATAAAATCATCGTATCACTGTCTTTAGGAGGAAAAAGTAGAGGTAAATGCTAAATATAGCAAAAGGCAAAAAACTAAACACACAAAAGACAAATAAAGATGGAGCCAAAATGATATGAAACAGTATTTGCTCCAATACTTCCGTAAGGCTTTAAAGAGAAAACTCTAAATTACTGCAAAGACAGAATCCCCTTGCCATCGGTTCGATTCACTCCACTTCATATATATGATTTCAACTTGAGAGAACAGATAGAATTTAATTATTTCTAAAGAAATTATAAAAACCCATTCCAAGATTATCATTTCCTGACAATCTTAAATGTAACTACATCCCCATCAGAGAAGACCTTTCATAAAGAACCAACAAGACTTTGCCTAGTTGCATCCAAAATTCTATGCATGATTCATATTTAATGCCAAGCAAGTACCGAATCAAAAAATCATCCTATTTAAACTTTGAAGAAGATCATACAAATAAAGCCAAATTCGAATACGTCCCCAAGGGGTAGCATGGTGGTTGAAAACTTGGGCTTTGAGAATATGCTCCCCTCAATGTTCAGGTTCGAGACTCAGTTGTGACATTTATCCTTCAATGTTTCATGGTGCCTGACCTAGGAACGGGCGTGGTTATCTTTTTTAAAAAAAAAAAGCTGAATCCGAATACTAGTATAAACTCTCTGACGAATTAAGCTTCGGTGATTAATTCTCTACCTGTCAATTCCTCACGACTTTGCATTTGGTTTCACCCAAATGTCTTGTACGTGTAGAGATGGTTCTCATCACTTATATACCATGATCTTCCATTTATCTAACCAATATAGATCTGGCAATCCAATAGACTGGTGGAATAGGTATAAAATCAAAGGCGTATTACAAACAAACAGACTTATTATAGTATAATCTCTTCATGTTAATAAGAAAAACCAATTAGGAAATAGAAACTAGCGCCAGATCCAATTATCAACAAAAGAACAAATCAAAGTGGATCCCGTGTACGGAACTTATAGCTAAAATGCAGAAAGTAGTCGCAATACAACGCATAATTAAGAATCTCGATATCTTTCGAGATTATACAGCTTGAATGCGATGGATCGAAGATGAGTGAGATCAAATGAGGTATTTACCTGAAAGAAGGAATCGGAAAGGCGTTGGGATGAAATTTAACGCCGGCGACGGCGGATTTCAGATTCAAACATGGACGACGGCGGCGACTGCGAGAACAGAGATTCAGTTCACACGGCGGCGCGATCAAGATGGAACCCATTCGCCTTCACTCTTTACAGAGACTTTGGCGCTTCCGAAGAGATGAGAGTTCACTCCATTCTCTGTGGATGATGCTTAATCCATTCCTAATCCACGTGTCATTTTGTTATCGATCAACTTTATTTCTTTTTTTCTATTTTTTTTTCTGGTATGTTTTTTAATTTGGTAGAAAAAAGTAAAGTGAAGTGGAAAGTTTAACCATTGTTGTCCAGTAATTAAGTACTCGGGTTGTTGCTTATCACCAAATTTACTATCCCAAAAACAAATACAGCAAAGTGATCAAATTTAACTCGTTATCTTCGTTATAAAATTGTATATGATATCACTAAAACTCTATTCTTGTTCATTACTTTCCATTTGTGAGCGTTAGAGTCATTTTAAAATGTCTCGACTACTTTTACTAGACAATTCATTTGACTTTACAACATTTGAATGTCAAGTAAATCGGTAAGAAATTATTTCTTAAATAAACAGTTTTCATGAATTAAGTTCGCAATAATCTCTTTAACTATTAACCAATCTTAATCGTGTAACAAGAGTAGTAAAAAATTGGTAAAATCAAGAAGAATTGAGAATGAATGTTAAACGGATTAAATATAAAAGAACCTGAGAGCAAATTCCGAGACTCCTTGAAACACCGAAGAGAACAGTAAAGTACCTGTGCATGTAGGATATTAAATGAAAGTTTTAGTTGTCAATTAGTTTTTTTTTCTTCAATATTTGTGAGAAAGTTTTAGTTGTCAATTAGTTTTTTTTTTTTTTTAATATTCGTGAGTGTTTAACAACTTGGGTGCAACTCGACTAATCTCGTGGGATAACAGTTTGACCCTACTACATTTAATTAACCAAGCAACTTGTCATGAGTGTCTAGTATAGCAAATTGAGTGCAACTAAACTACTCTCATGAGATAAGCGTTTGAATTTACTACATTTAATTGATAAAGTAACTTGTTGTACTACAAATTTGTGGCGGTCTGGCAACTTAAGTGCAACTCGACTAATCTCATGAGATAACCATCTAACACTACTACATTTAGTTGATAAAATAACTTGTAATATATTAGATTCTAGGTAGGTAATCACCATCAATTAGTTAAAAAGTTAAAAAAACATCAATGCATATAATTGAACGGCGCACTACCTTGCTTCAGTCAAACCAAAGTAGTTCAACAGCACTCCACTGTGAGCATCAACATTCGGCCATGGATTTTTAACCTGCAAACGTGGAAAATGCCACAAGAATAGACAACTGTATGAGATCCTTGTGTGACGTTCGTGAGTATCAACAATTCATAGGAAAGTTTCATGCATTCCATTTAAAAATATATTGTGTTTTGACCCAAAAATATAGATGTATCTTCCTATCTAAAAGAAAAATCAAGATGTATTTCATGTTCGATGATTCGATCTTGGACACTTGGTTCAAACTTAGAAAAGTTTAATCCATTTTATGATCATGTGAACTTCTTTGGAGAGACTCTGTTTCATGGATCTATACGTTGGTAAGCATGGTCGAAAATTTATCTCGAGAAGAATTTCAAACCCTAACCGAGCCTCCCTCCACCCGACTTACAAAAGAATCCACATATGCTCGCAGAAATTACTAATAACAGAAGATAAGAAGCATGGACAATACAGCTAGGTAAAGGGATGCTGATCTTGCCTTGCCAAGTTCTGTTAGGATGGGTGGCACAACTTCGTAGAGCTTGGATACCTGCAAATGCCCATGCTAAGTTATCGTGTAAAGGATTTTCAACTTAAGTAAATAAAAAAAAGATCTACACAGTGTGCGTGAATGCTTGTACAAATCCCCAATCAGTAAAAATAACAACCAGCTGAAAAAGAGGATCATCTGACAAATGCTTCAATGCAAACTCTCTCTGACAAGTATATCTTGGATCTGTTTTACGCAGAACTCCATGGCCAAATCCTGGAACAACCTACAGTTTGAAAGGAATGATAAGGAATAAGGAATTAATGGAAGTTCCTGAAAAGATGATGTAACCTTAAACTTGAAAAGGGATGAAAATGGAAAAGAAAAAAATATCTCCCAGATAATATAAATTAACCACTATGACAGAAATGATTAATGAAATTTCTAACTTTTTTTTTTGGATAGGAAATGAAATTTCCAACTTAAAAAGGCCAAAAGTGCATATTCCTATCCTTGAAGACCTGAAGAGAGATGACAATTGTTATTATTAAACAGAAGTACAGTTACCAAATTACACAAATGATACTAGCTTTGATCAGCGAAGCTGAAGATAAGTAAAGTATTAGTTCCATGCCTCACATTTTGAGCCAGATGAAATGAAAAAAGCGTTTATTTTGTTACCTTGCCACTGTTTAGTGTTTTCCAAACGTAGTCTTTCAACTGATCCTTGGTTATGTTCTCTCCACACTCATCCACAACAGATTTGATCCAAAGCAAAACTTCCTGCAAGCATTGCAAAATAAGCAACAATAATTAGCAATCTCTTCATGTTGATAAGATGCACAGAGCAAAATATTTGCAAAATATTCATGTCATTTAGTTGATCGCAGATAGGTTTAATGCGCAAACATTGATTTCAAATGTACAGTCCCAAACTAAACAAAATAAGTAAACAGCAAAAGCAAATAAATTTCTGAAGATACTATATGTTTTTTCGGAGATTGGCGGATTCAAACCCGTAACCTCGGTTGTACTATCAGACTATTAGTTATGATGAATAAAACCCAAAGAGTTTTCTCAATCCTTTCACTTCTCTACTGAATTCTTTTTTCAACTTTTACAATAAAGAAGATAGTATCATGAGAGCCTTATAAATGATAATTATATAATTCATTAGAAGTAATAAATGGAGAAGAACAAAAAGTAGCTATTAGAAAACAATCTACCCCGCACCTGATTTGCCAAACCATGTAATGGTCCAGCCAGTCCATTTAGAGCAGCAGTAAATGATAGATAAGGGTCTGAAAGTGCACTAGCAACCTGCATAAAAGTGTTAAATAACTCAGAGAGTGACACACGCATGAATACTGATGTGCAGAAACATTACACTGACAGCTACAATTGAAAAGGTCTTGTTCGGTACTCAAAAAAAAAAAAAAACCGGTCTTGTTCTTCTTCCAATCATTACACAACAGAAGTTCAGATAACCGAACGATGCTAAAAAATACAAAAACGTAGGATAACAAAAAGTCTATAAGTGAGATAACTTACAAGGTGGCCAGTGTGAGCGCTGACATTCCCACCTTCATGATCACTGCAGGTCATTTTTTACACACAAACATTAGATCTTATTTGATTATTCTCTCAAATTCTAATAGCTGCTAAATCCAATGGAATGGAACAACATATACTTACCTATGGATAGTAACATAAAGCCTCATAAGTTCTTGCATTTGGGGACTATCAAATCCTAACATATGCGAGAAATTGCCGCCATAATCCAGAGAGTCGTCTTTTGGAATTATATGGCCGTCCTTGTATATCCTTCAAATATGTTTAGAAAAAAATCCAAATTAATCAATCAAGGTAACAAGGAGGAGACCGTGCAAGAAGGTGCCGGAATATTCTAAATATGCAAAGATAGAGAACAAATATATAATTAGAAAATGATTTGCCAACCTGCGGTAGACATAAGAAGCTATCAAAGGCACTCTAGCAATCAAATTCAGTGAATCTTCATATGTTGGTTCCCAATACCTAACAAAATTAGTAGTTTTCAGCATTTGAGCAAATAAGAAGCTTGGATCTTGAATGCATGAACGTTACTTTGATTTATGAATTCCTTTCTCATAGGCCTTCTGGAATTCACTTTGAACCTGAAAGGGAGTACAGGTAGACACATTAAAAGACAGGTAAAAACAAGTGCACCAAGATAATTTATTACATTTCCAACAAAATAAAAAAAAATTATAGGACCCAACAAACTAAAGCCCAGCAGTATAGGGTTGATAAAATTGAAGCAAAACACAACATGATGGGTTTTGATCAAAACAAACAAATGACAAGTTGGATGCTAAAGAACATTTAAGAAATCAGATATGAAAATTTCCACATTGCCACTTATCCCATAAATAATAATAAAATCTTTCACATAAAGTTGACCAATAAAATTAGAATCACCTCATCTATCCGTGCGATAGAAAGAGAACTTCATCACTAACCTGAAGACCCATAACACCTGTAGCAAACTGAGTCATTGGATGAGATGTGACGGGAAGAGCATCAATGGCCTTGTATTCATAATCTGCAACCAGAATAACAAAAAAACACCAATTAGGAAAATGTCTTCGCTGGAGAGGAAGAGGCTGCAGTAGAAGTTCTAAATAATCAAATATATTGGTGAAACAATCAGCAGGGAGATTTTACTTTTTAGAGCTCCCCAACCTCTCAATGACAAAAAAAGATGTGCTTCATCAACATCACAACCAAAAACATTCCTCCCCTCAACCACTTAACCTTCCCCAAATTTTGTCTCGCGCTCCTTTAATTAACCATGTCCTCTAGGCCCCACAAATCCACAAGGTGGTCCTCCTTTCTTCCTTTTTCTCCATGTATAAAACATAGTGATACAGGGTTTAAAAAATAATCCTTTGGGCAATCTAATTTTCATACTATCTTGTCATAGAAGCATCCACCACACAATCTAATTTTAATACAGAAGCAAGCTGAACCTGGAACAACCGCCTGGCTTTGTAACTCCTTGGATAGTGCATCAACTTGCTCTTTGCTTGGTACCTGATACATGAAGAATAAACGATGATGTTTTGGCAGTATAAAGCAAAATCTTATTTACAAGAAGTAGGTTTATTCTATCATCTACATGTCTATTGTCCCTATAACACTGATTAAATTCCTAAAGATCAAACGTATTCAAGGACAAATGGACAAGTTTTTCAGCAACACACCTTTCCTGTTAGAAGAAGCCACAGGAGACCCTCAGGCAGTGGCTCTCCATCAGACTTTGCAGCTGGTAGCAATTTTTGGCATTCAGGAATTGATAAACCCCTGAAACGAATACCCTGGAAATATAATACGTCAAATCCATTAGTATATTAACACCAACATCCATCCAATTCATATAGAACAGGGATGACCATGTACATCCAGCACAAAAAACCTTAAGAACAGACAATTAAAGACCAAATCACTTCACATATTTTAGCCCTGTCATTAATACCAATATCACATATGTATTAACCAAAAGGATTGTATACCTCGTCAGGGTCAAGTAGAGATGTTTCCCACAATAGCCCTGTCATTCCTCTCATTCCACCAAGTACCTTCACAATGTAAGAGACAGGAAATTTAATTTGATCAAAGATGTCACAAAAATGCTAGCATAAATGTTAGAGATTAGTTTCCATAAGAGCTACCTGGAATGATTTGTTGCACGGGACTAAATGAACATCACGAAACAATAAGCTTTTCCACCGATATCGAAGAACAGCAAAATAAAATACTATCCATATCAACAGTGATGTTGCCCAGTTGAACCTTTCCATGTTCTGCTTTGAATTTCTTCAGGCGATCCTGCAATCATTAAGCATACTATGAATATACATATAAATGAACTATAAGACTTTTCTGGAACTGTCAGGCTAAGCATTAAATGCATCGAATCAATTAGTCCCACTATTTTAAACTTATTACGATAACCAACCGAACAAGAGACAAGAAAACAGTACCTACAGTAATGCATGAAGAATTTTTGTCAAAAACATGAATCCTATTTCAGTGAATTGGACATAGTCGTTCGTTCACTCGATGAAAGGCCGGTGAGTGAAATAACTTGGACTTCAATTTAATACTTTAAAGAATAAGGTTGGAACATCCTAGGTGTTGGTTGATATTATCAAATTTACTCCAACCTACAAGCTTAAATTTTTGGATTGATTGGTGAATTAACAAGATTCAACATGGTATCAAAGTAGGAAGTCATTTCATCCCCAACTAATACTGATTTTCACTCGAAGGATATTCTCAAAATTTTCAAGCCCACAAACGAAGTGTTTGATTGATATAATTAAATTAACTTCAACCCAATAACTTAAACTTTTGGATCGATGGATGATTTAACATGGTTCAATGGCCTTCTTGTTTATTGAGACTTAAAGAGGGGTGCTATGACAAATCATGATTAAATACACACAGTTAGGACAAACAAACCTGCTGCTCTGGAATCAATTCCCTCAAATGAGATTGTAGGTCCTGCATGCACAAATATAACATTATATGTAAAATCACTCATTTGAAAGAAGAAATCATTCCATCTGTCATTTAAGTAGCCCAAATCAACCAATTGGAAAAAACCAATAATGCTAGATGAAAAAAAAAGATTAACGTAAGTTGAGAACATTACAAGATCGGATGAGCTCTGCATTTGAAGCCATCTAACAGAGTTACAGAGATTAGACTGCTGACCCTGAAGAATCAAGAACATCGCCAGATCGTCAAAATAACAAATAATTATACGAACAAAAGCAAAAAAAATCGTAAACAAATATACTCACAACACGCGACCGTAGCTTGGAAAGAGCCGTCAAACTTCTAAAGAACGGCATTGCTCTCAAAATTCCTCACTGCATAATACACATACACAAGTAGGTAAAAACAAAGATCACGGGCCTAGAGAAAACGGCAAAAATCGAGCAACAACGTACTAAACACGCAGTGATAAACGGTAAACCCTAAAATCAAATCAAACACAAATGTGGAAGAAAAACGAACGTCATGAACAGGTGAGATTGAGAACGAAGATAGAAATCAAACGGGAATCAGTTGCAGGAAAATTGAACGTACAGGAAAGTCAGAAAAGGAGAGAAAACCAAGACGATGAAGATCGATTAGAATCGATTTTGATTGAGAATCCGAAAACTGACGAGCGTCTCGGTTTTCAGTTCTTTATTTCCAGAGGGAATCAAACGAGAAATCTTTTGAGACTATGCACTATGCAGGGTCTCTCGCAAGGAACCAGACTTGTCTGCTTCACGGGCTGCAGGTAGGTACTGTGTCTAGACACATGACAACGTTCATATAGTGCCACATGACAACGTAATTTCTATAGTTTGTTCTTTTTTAAAAAAATAAATTTTTATAGTTTGTTTCACTACTATATCATACGAAAACAATGGGAGACATAGATCGATTACTTAAATATTAACGATTATAATTTACATATCGAGAGAGAGTCAGTGACACAGTTGATTATATTGTCCGGTGTTAATTCATTTGAACTTCTCGATCACTAGTGGTATTTGACTCTTATATTATTTGAGAATAGTTGTACCGTATATATTTATGTAACTTGAGCTACTGTTTTTTTATGGCAATATTATTTTAATGGTTAAAAATTCCTACATCGCTGGTTATTAAGGGATAAAATTGAGTTTATAAAAAAAATCTTTAAATAAAGACGCAAAAATACGATTGTTATTAAATAATATTTAGGTCATGGTCATAAATATTTTCATAAAGTAATTAACTATGCCCATTTCCAATTTTTATTTGAGCAGTTCTCTCTTAATTAAATTGAGAATCCAATTCTTATAATTGGATAAAAGTTAAATTCTAGTTTTTTTTTTTAGAATCATAAAAGTTAACTTTTAGTTTTTTTGTTAGAATCAAAGTGTTAAATTTTAGTTAAAATAATTTCAAAAATTAGAATCATTGAAATTTTTTATAACTTAAGCTCCGTTTCATAACCATTTTTTTAATTATTTTTTGTTTATTAAAATATAGGTAAAATGTAGATATTCAAATAAGGAAAAAAGTAGAGTAAGGTAGTTGTTGTAGGCTTAAATTTCATAAACAAAAAACGAATAACAAAATAGTTATCAAAGAGGGTCTGTAAAATTAGTTTTTTTTTTTTAAGAAACATAAAATTAGTTATTGATTTATCAATCATGATGATATAAATTTAGTAATGGATTAGATAAAAAAAATTGTATTATTTATACATAGATAATTTTTTAATTCAATTACTATTACAATTACAAATATATATATATATATATGTGTGTGTATATATATAATCATTACTAAATTATGAAAGTTTCTTTGGACCATTTAAACTATGATTGTTATCTTACCTGGTTTTTTATATTTGGAATGTACACTAATGTCGCACAATTCCTATGAACTATTTTTTAATTTTAAATTATGATATTTAAAAATTATTTTAATTTTAATTTATTATAATTTCAATCAATAAGACGATCATAGTTTTTTTTTTTTGAGAAAGAATAAGACGATCATAGTTTAGATCTTAAAAATTGTTGTTTAATTTTTATCTTAATAAAAAGTTTTAGCATAAGATTTGTGGTTTTCATCTCGATTTTTTTTTTTTTTTGTTTAAGTACAAAGAGTGTTCATTAACTAGTATATATTTAAAATCATAGTGAATATATATTTTTCATTATAGTCAATTAAAGGCAATAATGTGTGGCCAAAAGTAGCAAGATTCTTGTGACATAATACATTGAAAAGAATAAAAAGTTTTAAGTAATTAACGAATTGTGAATTCATTCAATGATTAAACATAATTTAATAATTTTACAAACTTGCATAATCATTCACAAAAAAACAATTAAAAAGTGGAATAGAAATGACAGAGCAAAAGAGCACACTATAGCACAAGGTGCAGCTAAATTTAAGAGCAGCCTTCATCGAACACAGTTTCGCATTCGCCGCCGATGAGAAACGGCGACCGGTCCTGACTTGGCGAAGGAGAAGCCTCGGCGGCGGCGGAGGGCAAATCGGAGAAAACAGCGACAATCCGACGAATACTAAGAGATCGAACGCGTCTGAAAGAGAGAGACCGGTTGACGTTTGTGGAGAAGACGTCGGAAGATTTGGAGATAATTAAGTAAACGAGAAGCTGCACGAGGACGAACATGGCCGCCGTCGGTAGAACTCCTTCCAATTGGCTGGTAATCTCCATTAAGAGAGTTTCAGTATCAGAAATCAACGGAATATGATTTGGATCTATTTTGCAATTGGGAATGGAAGAATTAGGGTTTTATAAATAATTTGGGGAAAGGGGAATTGGAAAAGCGTGGGGGTTTCGTTTAATTCAGAAATTGAGGCTTTGCTTTGACTTGGCGCGTTGAACTTCGTCGACACTGAGGGGTGGGATTGGCGGTGGAGCCGTGGAAGTTTCCACCTGCTTGCGGCCTTTACAGCTCTTTTGCGTCAATCATGAGGTTACACCCAATTCTTAATTGGAATTGTATTTTTGTTATGTTATTAATTCAAAAATCTAAAATTAAAAATATAGTCACTTTAACGAAATTGGTTAATGTATTCATAATGAAAATTGCTACGTACTTCTAATCCTATCGAGTATTTGTCATCTAATATTAAAATGTACTAATAATTAACATCAATGAGTATAATATAATATTAAAATGATTACCGATTATAGATGCAAATCCAAAAGCATATCAAATAATTTTAAGAATTTACCCTTAGCAACACATCATATTTCTTGTGTTATATTTACGGCACAATTTTTTTAAAAATTTATCTATAGCACATTATCTTCTAGCATCCAACCAGTGATAGAAAATATAAGTAGCAATAGAATAAGTCTATCATTGATTGAATTCTATCACTAATAAAACCCAACCAGTGATAAAACTCAATTTGAATTTTCTGCTACAAATGAATTGTTTTTGATTTTGTGTGAAAATATTTTACCTTTTTTGTTATACATGCAAAATCCCCTTGGATTTAAGGGTTGGGGGAGGAGAGTAGAGGAAATTATCTCAATCACATATTTGTTTTTTGTACTCAATAACCTCTCTTAACTCATCCTCAACTCCTTCTCAAATCACATCAAACATATTTTATTATACTAGAAAATTCTAACATGCGTTGCACGTGATTATCATGTTCTTATTATATTTTCATTGATTAAAACATATGTATATAATATTCTGACAAAAATTAAATTAAATTATATATATAATATGAGATATAATGAAGTCATGAAATTATGATAAAAGTACGATATGATAAAAGCTTCACGTTTAGCATGATGATATGATACCGAGGGTCAGTGGCGCAGTTGGTTATGTTGTCTGGTATTTGACTCTTATATTATTTTAGAGTAGTTGTGCCCTCTATATAGGGTTTCTTGATTCCCTTCCCCTACTATGTACTAAAAAAAAGTATGATGATATAATAAAAGTATAGGTAGGAATTTAAAACTAAAACTTAAAGTATATAATGTGCGTTCTTTTTAATTAGAATTGTATTCGACCCATGCGTGCATAGTGAACAGCCCTAAATAGGTTTATAACTTTTAGTTTTAAAAAATATTTATGTAGTTTAAATTCCAATCTTTTTATGGATGTACGTTTTTTTAAATGTTATTATTGTTGTATCAAACGTAACTAACATATTCAACTTCATAATTATCAAACTAACATATTCAACTTCATAAAGTGTAGTTGCAAAGTTGGAAGTTGGATTGGGACAAATGACGTGTATCTCTTGCTGATAATAGCATCAATAATATCTTGAAGATTGAAGAGTTTTTTAAGACTATGAATTGAATGAAAAATTTGAAGAAACATAATAGATCAAAATGATAAGAACAAATGACGAAGACAACCAATTTTATAATAAAAATTTAGAATTACATAACTTTTTGAATTTCAAATGTTACAAAATCTCATTAATTCATTATAAATGACAACCAAGAATTAAGTAAAAAAAAACCTTTTTATATTCCAATTCTTAAGATGTTTATACATTTATTATTAGATGTTCATACATTTAGTGACAATTACCCACCTCCATAATTGCTTCTAAAACAATTACCCACCTCAAAACCTTTTATATTTCTAATTGATTTTATATTAATTACTCTCTTTTTTCCTTCGGTTTTAGCATAAGGGTTTTTTTTTATTTATTTGATGGATAGGTTTGTAAATATGTAGTTTGGCTTAAGGGCAAAATCGTCCAAAAATGATTCTCCCCTTAAGCCACACTTTAAGGTAGTAAGATTAAACTTTATTTCAATAAGAATTAATATAAAACAAAAAAAATTTCTCTCTTAAACATCAATTAAAAAAAAAAAATCTAACATCGTTTTTCAAAACACAAACCTTCAGAAAAAATTTATAACATCCCTTCTTCAAAACACCCATTTCCAAACAAATAATTCATTCTTTCATATCACTTCACTTTCTCTTCCTCTCCTCTCCCAAACTCCAAAATCCAATCATTCTAAGGTTATCAAATTAATAAATTGAGGCTTGACAAAAAATAAATAGTTATCAAACAAGTTAAAATAGTAAGAAAAATCATAAATAATTATCAAACGAGTTAAAATAGTAAGAAAAATTATAGATTAATATAGTTGTAGGCTTAACTTTTAAAAATAAAAATAAAAAATAAAAAAAAGCCTTTAACCCAGAAGTTTCAACAAATTTTCTTGGTTGGTTGGTTTTTTTTTTTTTTTTTTGGTATAATCTTTCAGTCACTTTCAGTATCATGCATCAGTGATAAGAAAAAGCTTGAAAAGGTCCACCGGTTCATCTTTCTGCTAAATTTCCTTTTATTTCTGAAAGATTCCAATTAAAAAGGTAGACTTTGCCTAAAAGAAAAAAAGAAAAAATTAAAGTTATTTTGAGAGGAAGGAAAAAGACTTTCAAGTCCTTTGCTCTTTTTGAATCGGTTGCTTCTTTCCCCAACATTGCACATTCCTTTCTAGGTTTTAGAACTGGTTCTTTCTCGTCATTTTACATATTAAAATGGTTGGACATAGATCTTTTTTTTCTCTAGAGATATAATCTTATAAGCTATCTCGCCTAGCATAATAAAATCTAGCAAGCTCAAGTTATGATATAAAAAATATCATTTTAGAAAGCAAGCTCAAGTTGCTGTCCTTAGTTAAAGATTTTTTTTTTTTTTTTCTTTTTTGGATATATGTATTATTGTCTAATCCACCATTAAAATGTCAAGAAGATTTATAAAAAATAATTTTTTCGATAAATAACCATGATAGATTGAATTCATAGCATATTTGATATTTTTCTTATTTTAGTCTTTATATGTTTAAATTTATAAAAAAAAGTCTTTATACATTCAGTCTTGTACTTAACTTTTTTTTAAAATAATTAGTATTTTCTAATAGATATTGAAATAAAAATTATTATTATTATTGGTTTGCAAAGCTAACTTTAAGATTGGTTGAAAATACATGAACTGAATTTTAACACTTAAAAATGTAATGTTTAAAATAGAATGAACCTCTATCGAATGGGTCGATGACGTGATTGATTATCTAATTTAGTATTAATCTATTTTCACTCTACGGTTCAAATCTTATTATATAGGTTACCCAAGATGAAAGAGGAGAAGGAAAAGTAAAATAATAAGAAGAAGGTAGCAGAGTCTTTCTCTGTAGAAATTTACATTTCCAACCATCTACTTAGGTAGCTTTCTAAGAGTCCTCTTTCACAAGCATACTCTACTATTACCTGCAGTAACAAACAAACAAATGAGTAAACAAAAGAATGCTTGACAGAGAAACTTTAGCTATATGGAACATGTAAACATTCAGTTTCATACCATGCAAGTAAAATGATTAAACATTACAAACATTACTCTAATGCGAAGTGATTTTATAGCATGCTATAATCTCATGTTTGGTAGTGATAAAAGGACATAAAAAATTCATTCTTGACTCAAAAAAAGGTAGTGTGGTTTTAGAGAAAGTAGAATTAGATATCTCATTCTTGCAGTTCAGTAGTTGAATAATGACATGAAAGATGCAATGCTTCTAATTATAGTTTGGTAACAAACAGAAACAAGTGTTTTCCTTTTAAGAAAAGAATAACAAATGTTTTATCTCATAGGATAGAGACGTATTAACCAGTATACAATTTTTGTACTTCAAGACTAAGTTTTGAACACAAAGGTACCCATAATGACTAGAGTTAGGATAGCCAGAAACAAATACGCCTATGATCATCATATGCGAAGAAGGCAGTAAACATAGGAAACCAAATCTGCCATGATAATCATACATATCAACCATGTTTGATTGTAGAATGAATAAATCTATTGTCTTTACATGTAGTTATGTCTAAAATTAAATTGCATATTTCCTCCCATGTTTGATTGTCTCGTGCAGTCCCAGACTATTCATACATCACGAAACCTATTGATCAATTAATCATTTTTCATTCCAGAAGCCAAAAATTGGCATAGGGAAAATAAAAAATACTATTGATAATGGGATACCGCTAACAAGACCAAAGCTCAACTGACATGATGTATGACCTAATGAAAAAAAAGTTATGCGTTCAAATCTTTCCACCCCAAAAGTTGTATTAAAAATAATAAATAAAATGATGAGATAGGATAAAAACTGAAGAACTAAAAAGTGGTTGATCTTATGGTTCTGATCTAACTTTGGGGTTAATTTTTCAATACTAGTTTTAAAACTAGATTTCTCAGAATTCTTGAAATGCTTATCACAACTTGACAAGTTTTCTGAATCGTTCCAAATTTGTAGTCTTTTCACATCATCACCAGAAAATCAATCAAGTGTTGTCAATAGAAAGGAACAAAACCAAAAACAGCCAATACAAATCCTCAAAAACTTATCAAAGATGTCAATCAATGAGTTCTACCAAACTCAAATTAGTAAATTGGCAAGTCCATACTATATTTTTTTTTTATTCAGAGAGGGAATCAAACTTGTAACTTCATGGTTACTAGATTATACACATACTACTAGAGTCCATAGTGACGTACTCTCTTATCCTACCCTAAAGATTTGGATTATCACAAGCCACTCCATGTATTATTGACTCATATCAATTATCAAACATAACCTCTTCTATTACAAGTTCAGTACAGAAATCCCTCACATCAACACAAACAACAATAACATATAGAATGAACAAAGAACATCAGCCAAAAGGAAGAACAGAACACAAACCTCAAATTGGCAGAAACAAAACTCCAATATCCTCCTAAACTAGAGTCTCAGCATCCTCATAGACAGATCCATCAATTCCCACAAGTCCATTCTCATCACCACTGCCATTAACAATCACAATCCCACTAGAAACAGTCTCACCACTGTGAGTCAATTCCCCACTCCCAATTTCAGAAACCCCCCATCGAGCAGGAGATTGAGACGAAGAATCCACATAAATCCCCTCACTAAAAACAGAGCTACGCCTTCTAGCAATATTCTGAAGAGTAGTCCCAAACCCATAACTACCATCCTCTTGATGCATCAAATCCCTAGCCCTCGACAGGGCCATAGTCGCCGCACTACACACGCCATGATCTGAAGGGTCATCAGAAGGAAGCTTAAAACGGCAAAGGGGGCAAGAATCGTGATTAGAAAGCCAAGGAAGGATACAATCGGGATGGTAGAGATGGGAACAGGGGAGCTGTTTGGCTTCGACGTCGAGAAGGAACTGATCCTTGCAAATGGCGCAGAGTAGAACTGGGTCTTGGTCGAGCATGGTGGAGGAGACATGAATGGTGGGAATCGCCACGACGGAGGGCTTGATCGGAGTGAAGGGGGCGAAATCGGAATCGGACGAGGAATCGGCGAGCTGGTTGAAGAGGCGGAGGAATTGGGGGCTGCTGAGGAGGTAATTGTCGTCGGCGGTGGCCGGAAGTGGGTCGACGATGAAGAAGGATGAGGGATCGGAAGTGGGAAGGGAGATATCCATGTGTTCGAGGAAATCAGTGAGACAGTGAGGGCAAAGGAGAGAGGAGGAAGAAGAAGAAGGGGAAGCCAAAGTGACGCTCATATCGCACTCGTGACACCAGTATGTGCGGCGGTTGGCGGCGGTGGTGACGGCGGCGGTGGCGGAGGCGGAGGACATGGTTTTTTTATAATTTGTTATTTTTGGAGCTTAGATCGATCTTGCCCCTCAAAAACGGGTTACGATTTGAGGATTTGGATTTATGGGGTGGTTTTGAAATTGGGTTTTAGGCACTCAGTGGCAGGGCTGTCCTGGTGGGTCCGTCTCCTTTATTTGGTGGCTTATAGCAATTTTAAAGTAGTTAAGTATACTATATATTAAATGTAGAGAAATGGAGTAACGTATTCCGTCGCTTTGGCCGAGTGGTTAAGGCGCATGCCTGCTAAGTACATGGGGTTTCCCCGCGAGAGTTCGAATCTCTCAGGCGACGTAAATTCTTTTTACATTTTTGGCTATTTTTTCGATTCCACGCGCTCTCGTTCTGTACCTTTTGCTTTTTATTATTATATTATTATAATATAATCATTCTTATTTTTAAAATCTTGCTTTGTTTTTTCAATGCCATTTTTTTCTTATTATTTTTTTCTTCTATAAGTTCGATCCTGTAATTTTTTTTTCAAAAGAGAGTATGTTTGTCTGAATTCATTTTTTTTTAATGATAAGTTTACTGGGTTAATTAGTGATTTAATTACTGTTCTAAAAATAAAAATAATAAAATTGGTGATTTAACCCATTAATAGTTTGAGTTTGAGAATAGGAACTTAAGTGGCCAAAATAATTAATAAAAAAAAAAAAAAAAAAATATTGGAAAATTTGAAACTTGCCACGTATATTGTTATTTAACATGCCATACTATAGAACATTTTTGTCCTCATTTTAATTTTTTCTTAAAAAACAACAAATTGATAAAATGGTTGTTTCGAAATAAATTTAAAATTCAAGAATAAAAGTAATTGGAAAGTTAATGGTCGTAAATAAAACTTGTCTTTACTAGGGGTGAACATGGGTTGGGTTGGGTTAGAGAGGTTTTCAACCGAACCCAAATTTTCGGGTTGGTCATTTTTCCAACCCAACCCAATTAAAGAAACAACCCAACCCAACCCAACCCTTATATTTTCGGGTTGGGTTGGATTAAATATCGAAATTCAATAATAAATTATAATTATAAATATCTTTTATCAAATCAGTCATACATTATATATAAAACAAAATATAATCTTCAGTCAAGGTAATGAAATGAATATAAATATACAATCATATTCATATAGAAGATTCCAATTATAAAACATAAAACAAATAGATAATTAATTAAAACAACAAAAATAGATGACATAATTCGACTTCTATAGAACAAATATATAATTAAAACCAACAAAGATGTTTTACGACTATATATTTATCGTGATATATAAATGATAAAGTTTTGAAAAAATACTAAAGATTATGGAAAATAAAAAGTCTAACAATAATAATTAAATAAAAATATATATATACACATGTATAATTATGTTATAGTATAAAAATATATATATTTTAAAACTAAATAATAATTTCGGGTTGGTCGGATTGGGTTGGGTTAATTTTAGGTCAACCCTTAACCCAACTCAACCCAACCCAACCCATGAATATTTCTTGATTTTCAACTCAACCCAACCAAAAAATTTATTTAACTCAACCCAACCCGTCAATTTGGGTTGGGTTGGTTCGGGTTGTTCGGGTTTCGGGTTGTTTGAACACCCCTAGTCTTTACCCTAAATTTCAGACATTTTTTTTAAACAATAATTTAACATAAGCTACATATTACTCGCTAGAGATGGTAATTGAAGCTCCAAATTATCTAAAGTAACAAACATTGATCTATGGGTTGTGAAGGTTATACAGTGTTCTAAAGAGCAATTCAGAGTGGAAAAAAAAGAATAGAAAAGTGAAGTGTTGGGAAATAAAATATTTACAATGAGAAGAGTTGAACACTCAATCGATTACACTTTACACACAGCTTCGATCTACGCATAGGATTCCATCTAAAATCAGAACCAAAATAAAAAAACAAAAAAAAACTAATTACAATAATAATTAACATAAACAAGTATTACATGATCACAAGATCTGATTCATTCCTAGCCAAACTTGAAAAAGTGCATCAAATCAGCAAAGTATTGTTCGACGACAACAAGACGACATATGGAACATTTCGAGCACTGATCGGGGATCCTCGGCCCGAATCACCGGCTCAAGAGAGGAAACCACCGTTCTTGGAAGTAAGAGTGATACGAGATCATGAAAAGGAGAAGAGCCAACAAGAACCCTACGCCCCACGGCGTGCCTCCGGCGCGGTGGAGCGAGTCTTTTTCGGGCAAGGGGACGAGGGGTGGAAGGCGGCCATTTTCGGCATTGGAGAAAAAGTGGATGAGGAGGAGAAGGAGGAGAGGCGAGACGATGAGGAGGAGCTTGAGTTGATCGAAGACGCCTTCGACAACGGACTCGTAATTGGAGTACCAAGAGAAGGACAAGAACATGAGGAGGATGAGGAAGAAGAAGCAGAGATGAAGGGGAAAAGTTGGCTGAGAGTGGGAATTTGCGGCGGAGGAGCTTCCGTTGGCAGCCATGGACGGCGGCGTTAGAGCTTTTGTTTTTTTTTTTTTGGGATTTAAGAAATGGCTGTGTGGCTTGGTTTATGGTTATATGTGGAAAAATTTATGTGGCTAGAAAGCTTTTTATATACATATAGTGTGAAAACTGAGTTGAGATTCGTTATTTGTTTATTTGTTTTTGTCTCTTTTGATATTCTTTATCTTGAGGTCTTATTGACCTTTTGATATGAAGTGTATTTTTAGTGGCTAATCTATTTTTAGTGATATTTTTTATCTGGCACCTAATCTCATTTTCACACCTATAGGTGGCAAAAGAACATTTGAATATTTCAAATTTTGATATGAACTTTAAATTAATAAATTTTTTAACCTCACAAATCAATTTTTTATGTCAAATTCAAGAGAACTAAACTTAAAACGCCAAAAATATATTGGGATATGATCTTCTACATCTAAATAGATAGCCTTTTACTGTGAGTAGAAGTATTTCAAGTATTAGGATGAAATAAAATAAGCTTACTTTGCAATAAATCTATAAGACGTCCTCGACTATAATGACTATGTAACTTATCATTAAATTAAATAAAAAGGAAAGCTATTAGTTGGTTATTGCATAATTTGTTTCATTTCTAATTTTGTCCCATCAAATTAGAATAAATATCACTCTAGAAATATTTTGTAGATTACTCATTTTTCTTTTTTTTGAGAAACTAGAGTACTCATCTTTGTTTATTAGTTAAATTAACTAAAAAAAACACACACACATGGCACTAAATAATTATATATCCGACCCTATAATATAGAAATTTTCAATATATATATATAATGAAACGTTAAAGTTATTCTCATGCATTGACTATGTATGGTATCTTGGAAGGATAATGTGAGAACTTCGTACCAAGGTAATGTAAGAGATTTTAAAATTGGTTGTGAAGGAAAAATTCGTAGAAAACGAAGAGAATAAATACTATAAATAAAAAGAAGTAATACTTTTTTTAAACCCTTTCAGCTAAAATTACTAATATACAGTAAAAATAGACTAAAATTACTATAATCACACATTTTCTCTTTTTCTCTATTTTTTTACATGCTATTTTTCCCTATTTCAACCACTAAAAGAAGGAGAGACATTTGTTCTTACTAAATAAAAACAATTATTTACAAGTGGTTATAGTCATTCAACTTTAAATCTCGTTACATTTTAATCTATTTTAAGATGGATACAAGTAATATATTTCATATGCAATTAAAATTTTGAGCATATAAATATAATTCTAAATATATATATAAATATTTAGAATTATAAAATATAATTTATAGTACTTACAAAGGCTGTGGGAAATAAATATGGATGGTGTATACAGACAAAAAACAATTCACAAAAACCCTTGGCATAGGATTAGTCATTTTTAATAAAATAACATGAATAGAGTAAATTCCTCTATTTAAACTTATGATCAAAAGTCAACGACTTGCATTCTTCAAAAATAAAAACTAAGAAGAAAATAAAATAAAATTTGATTATCTATCTATTTAAATTATAACTCAAATAAATTTTGATTTCACAAGATAAATCGACATACTACTAAAATAGATTATTACATTTTAAAATACAAAATCAAAAGTAAAAGAACTTGATCTAAATTCAAATCAAGTTGTCTTCACTTTTATATCAAAACAAAATAAGAACTTAATCAACTTTGTCTTCACTATTTTAGCAAAACAAAAACAAGAACTTAATAAACTTGTAAGTAATCAGAAAGGAAATAAATAATTTATATAACTTGAAAAAGAAATTAAAGAAAATCCTCCAATAAAATGCATAGACAAAGATACACTACAATTGGACAATTCCATAGGACGGTGGCGACTTTTGTATGGTGGAGATTCGAGTCATCAGTATTAACAAATAGGAAGATGCCACGTACGACCGACCATGCAATTACAAGTCCTTAAAAAAAGTAATTAAAAAGAAAAGGTCAGTTCAAAATTAAACGACCAAAAAAACTGGGCGGTGGAGAAAGTTGATTAATTTCTAATTTGAAATAATTGTTATAATTTTGTTATTAGCCATGTTCAATGAAGAACTGACAAGTGTTTATTTAATTTGTGATATTAATTAATTGGAAGTGCTAAAAGTGTGATTATGATTGGTTAATTACTGATCCTTTTACGATGCGTAGTGTGTTGAATATTCTATTTAAAGTTACTGTCAGGTATTGGAGGTGAAGGCTGGCGTTGTCAGTACTGTTACTCTTGTGACGTGTGACGTGGCTGTACATAATAAAGTTGATTTGATAGTTTTATTTTATTTATAAACTTTGATAATTGTATATTTAATATGCAATGTACGAAGCATATGTGATATGGCCAAATTAAAATTGGGAACAAAATTTGGTAACATTTTTTTTTTTTTTTTGTAAATTAAATTTATAATAGCTATTTTATTGTAGATTTTTTCTTAATATTTAAAGTTTAAAAAATAAAACTAAAATTTGAAAGAAAAAAAATTGTTTTCAAAAGTTTGTTTTTGTTTCTGAAATTTTGTTAGCATTTCAATAGTTTGTAGAAAGATTGAACACACTGTAGTAAAAATAAGGTTAAAGTTCAAAAATAAAAAATAAAATAGTTATGAAACGAGGAATAAAATTTAAATATCATTTTGATTCGTGTCTATTTATTTATGTATCGTACACTAAATGAAAATATATTTGTCTTTTTCTGATTGTTTGGTTGCCATAGAAATGTTCAAGCTCTTCGTTCTATTTTGGTAAGGATTTATGATTTGGGTTGAATTAGTTTGAAGATTTTTTTTTTAAATCAACTCAAATTTTTTAATGGGTAATTTCGTCTACTCATCTAACTTTATATATTAGAGTAATAACAATTCAAATCAACTCATATATTTTGAGTTGAGTTTGGATTTGATTAATCTCATTTCTACCTAAAAAAACAATTGTAAATTTGAAAAAAAACAAAAAAACAAAAAATACATTATATTACACTTAAATACATACCTATCTTATTAGTATATATTTATGATTTTTTAATAACATGTTTCTTATTAATATGCTTAAGAAAATATTTTATTACTTAATTTTACTCATACATATATATTATTTTTAGTTTAAATTGATTTGGTTTGGGTTGGATACTAAGTGTTGTAGTTTTTTTATACCCCTATATTTTTGTTCCATATTTTTTGAAATCTTTGTTTTAGTTTGATTAGCAAAAAAAAGAAAAAAAGAAAGGTTTTAGCTTGTTTTAGTTTTATTTTAGTTTATTTATTTTTTGACAAACACGATATTAGTAACAAATGCCCTAAAATAAAACCTACCTAAAAGACTAACACCATTTGGATATATATTTAACCTTTAATAATCTCTTTGTCTTTCTAATCCACCATCTCTCTCATTCTGATTGGACATAGCACCATTTTGTCACACACTTTTATGTTATATGTAGATGACACAATATATAATACTATACAACAATGACTTCCAAAGTGGTATCATGTGTCATGTGTCAACTAGATCCCACAATACATATGACTTTGAGTCATAAAGTTGCTTCATAACCAACTAGAGGAAAAAGAAAAGGAATTCAGAACCTTAATGCATAAGCATATGAGAAGGGAAATAAAGTTTTGGAAAAGCTAAACAAAAAGGCCCCATTAAAAAGAAAAGATCACAATAGAATGATATTAAAAAAAATCTTGCACTACTATTGAATGGGTTAGTGGCGCGATGGTTTCAGTGTTTGGTTTCTTATCAATTCAACATTAGTGTCACAGGTTCGAGCCCAAGAATCGGTATTTGTCCCACTTCTCCAATACATACTAAAAAAATAAAATAAAAATAAATAAAGGATGATGCAAGGAATTTGACTTTTTATATATATTCCAATCTGAGGAGTGGGATTCAAACCTCATATATTAACATGATGAATTTAGTTTATTTTTTAATGTTTTTTTTTTTTTATAATTTTTTTGACAGCGACGTGAATTTAGTCTATACTTTCAATGTGAAGTTTGTATCTTGTTTATGCTTCCACTTGGTCTCTGAGAATTATAAAATGTATAAAAAAAGTCGAAAATTTAATTTTATGTTCAATAAGTCTTTGACCTTATTCAATATTAAGTAAGATTATAAATTTACCAAATACAAAAATTTTAAGTTAAGAATCTAATTAGACATAAAATTTAATATCATATTTTATAAATTAGTTTTTTTAATATGTTCAAAATTGAAAGTTTATTAACATATTAAAATTCAAGAATTTATAAGATACACGATTTTCTTATGATTTTAAAAAAAGAGTATTATAAGATACACGATTGAAAGTTTAAATACCTTTGAATACTTTTATTAAGATTTACATATTTCTATAATTGAGTACATGAGCATACAATCTTTTGATCATTAATCTTGATTGAGCTACGTTTTGTAATTTAACGATTAAATAGACACTGTACTCAAAATTTTAAAAACGATTAAATAGACACTATTTTTGCAAGTTTGAAAGAAAATTTGTAATTTAACATTTTGGAAGGCATAATATTGGAATTTCGCTTTACAAATATATATTTGTTGAAATATCGAATTCAAGTGGATTGGGAGCGGCTCCCGAATTGTTTAATGGGCCACGCGTAACGGGTAATGTGAAGTTGAGCTTTGTTAAAGAATAACATATTGGGCTTTGCACAGTGATAATATGGGCTCTGATTGTGAATTGGCCCAAGAAGAGGGTGATGGCCCAGGAAAATATTTATCCGTTGGATCTTAATATACATTTTCCATGTTTATTATTTAAGAATATTATTTAATCAAGCAATCAAAATTTTTAATTCAACTTTTTATATATATATATATATATAAGTCGAGATTCGAACATTTGACTTATTAGTAAAAAATAGATATCATCACCAATTAAATTATTATCAAGAGGCCAAAACTCTAATCAAAAAGAAAAAAAAAGTGGCCAAAACTATCCATTTATGCCTTTTATTTTTAAAGTAAATAATTTTTTTTCATGTTATTGTTTTTGCTAGAAAAGTCTACATTATATTGTAAAATTAAAAGGTTGATAACATGTTAGTTTTATTATTTGGTGATAAACTAATTTAAAATTATTGTCACGAGTTTTATCCTAAAATTTATATTTATTTCTCATTTATTTAAATTTTTGTGAAGGATTATAAATAAACATCTTATTAAAATGGTATTATTTCTATTCTATTCTTGTTGTCAAGCTTAGTCAAATCAACATGGGTTATTTATTATTATTATTATTATTATTATTATTATTATTATTTTTGACTTCTAAATCAACATGAGTCATGGAAACATATATTAATGAACTTCAGTATATCTTTAAAACTTCACAACTTAAAAGTATTTGAAGAAAAGAGAAAGTAGTCTCTCCAATTTAGTCACCGAACAACGAAATGATTCTTCGTTAATCTAAGATAATCCCTATAAATACTTATTTCGTTGAATTAAATAAAAGAAAAGTTACTAATGTTTATTTATTAGTTAAAATATTATATGTTTACAAAGATATTACCAACACACAACAAAATTACACGTATCTCTGATCCAAAGATCCCAACAAAATTGACACATCAATGATAGAATTGGATTAGAAACAGAATCTGACGTAATAATGTAATCTAAAATTTGAAACATGACTAATGTACAACTATTACAAAGGTATTAAAAAACTACTACAACTAAATCATAGAAAAGGTTTTCTTATAATCAAATGAGTTGGTAGTGCGATTAGTTATTGAATTTGGTGTTAATTCATTTCCACTCCATAGATACGGTTGATAAAAAAAAAAAAGGAAAAAAGTTTCTTGTGTCATTATTGCATATAGATATTGGCAGCCTCTCAAAGTTAAGCCTTTTATTTCTTTGTGCTGATCTATAGTGGGATTGGTGAAAGATTCCCGCACCACTATCAGCTCCCCCTCAAATCATAACACTAAGTATCCGTTTTTATAAAGGGTGTTAGGAATTAAAAAAATTATGAATAGTTGTAATAGAAGTGATATTATATGGAAGGATTGAAGTGTGAATTTTATTTTAGGGAGACTTTTGGAATTGGTGTATCGAAAGGTTGGGTTGGATCCATTCAAACAAATTATTACAAATTCTTTATCCAAACACAAATTAGTGATGCCATCACTGCATTTGTTTTTGTTCCATTCACTTTACAATTATGAAATAAGTTGAAAATGTAGAAATGTATTAAATATTAAATTAAAGATTTCGCAATTATTAAATATTTTTGAAGTTAAAAATTTATTAGAAAGCTCGAAAACTCAAATACACGTTAAAGTTAAGAACTTCAATCAATACAAAGATTAGAAGACTAACAAATATAGCATTATCACGTTTATTAGTATAATAAATGTGAAATTGAGCATGAATACGTAATATGAAAATGATTAGATTCTTTAAAAGTTGATTGGAGTTGATGTTGCTAAACATTATAATGGTTAAGACATTGTAATATTTTGTGAAAATTCTAGGTTTAAATTTAAATTTCATATGATTAGGTCTTTTTTAATATTGTTGTAAGGAAAATTTCTAGTAAAAGTCCGGTAAAACTCAAGAGCAGGACGAGAGCCCACGAATCAAAGGAGACACAACCAAAGTTCTGTAAGGAGGTACCCAAGCCCAGCAAGAGAGCGAGGGCCAAACTTGCAAGAAGCAAGCCCTAGGTGACTAAGGTAGCCAACTCAAACCTCAGATCGGTCGAGATAAGCCAACTCAAATATTATATTATCAAAGACCTTTTCCTTGTATTGATATCACTCTCACACACGTCTTATATTTCAGTTTACTATTTTTCCATTTTTGGGCAAGGTAGTTGGGTTGGGATATACAAAGACCTCTCTAGAATCCCAAATGGAAATGAGCTTTAATGGAAGTGCGTTCATGTTAGTGGAGTGTTATAATCACAAATTTTCATTTTTCAATGTAATCATAACTTCATAGCTAGTGGTCCAAAATTCAACCACCACCATGGGATTATTTTTGCAAATAAGTTTACTTTTTGAAAAGAAAAAAAAAAGTTGAGAATTTTTAAATAGCTTTTGAGACAAATCTCACTCAAGGACACAATTTCAAAGGGTATAGTTTAAGAGAATTTTATTTTATTTAATTTGCAGAACATAATCAAATTTTAAAACATTTAATTGATATCGTTTAAATGAAATTAAAAAAATTAGGATTATTAGAGAATATGAGATTTCACTTCAAAATCAATTTGGTAATAAAGAGAGTAATCCTTATTGATGATGTTGGATTCTCCTACTTCTCAATGCGCTCTCTCAAGATGGTGCATGTTTTGGGTTCACCAATTTTGAATCGGATCTCAATTTCGAGCTTTATGGCCTCTGTTACCATATTAGAAAATATGAGGTTACACCTCAAAATCAATTGAGAATAATCCATATATCTTTTATATTGATGTTGCATTCTCTCACTTGTAGTATATTTTTGAGATATATTTGGTATCTATATTCTATTTTGTCAATACTTTTAAAAATAATGTAATTCTTAAAAAAAAGAAAAAGAAAAAGATGTCACCATCTTTTTCCTCTTTCACACTAGAATCTCCCACACATATAAGGAAGTGGAAACATCAATTTTTTCTTCATCTCTCCCCTCTAAAACTTCACCATTTATCAAAATATATGGACTTTTACCTGGCTTGCAAATTGGTTTTGTTGGGGCTCTTGGTAATGGTAACGTCACCGGCGGTGAGGTATGCAGCGGGAGATGGAGAGAAAGACAAGGAGGAATGCGCGCCGCAATTGGCTGGGATGGCCACGTGTCTGACGTACGTGAGCGGTGAGGCAAAGGCTCCGACGCCTGACTGCTGCACGGGGCTGAAGGGAGTGCTGAAGAGCAACAAGAAGTGCCTGTGCGTTATAGTAAAATACCGAAATGACCCTGACCTCGGCCTTCAGATCAATGTCACGCTTGCCTTGGGCCTGCCCGATGTTTGCCATGCCCCTGCCAATGTCTCCAAATGTCCTGGTAAATCAAATCCAACTTTTTCTAATTATTTTATTTATCTGCTAAATACATGTTTTAATCCATAATCTTTAGCATTTTTTTTCATTTACTTCTTTTTATTAAGAGATTTGTATTCAATTTTTCGTATAATTATCATTTTATGAATCATATTTATAAATTTATCAAAAATCAAAATGGTTATATCAAACAATACCTTTTTTTTTTATCGAGGGTCAGTGACAAGTTGGTTATCTTGTCTGGTGTTAATCCATTTCAACTCCATAAATGAAAGAAAAAAGGTGAACTACTCTTTTCATTATTGATTGATTTTGAGATGAATATCCACACTATCTAAAAAACTCAATAAAAGATTATAGAATTATATAAACATAAAAAAATTGTATTGGATAAATTGTCCAAAAATAATTATAAATGTAGACAAATTTTAAAGTATTTGCATTTATAATCATTGATATAATATTCATTATCTTTTTTTAGTACAAATTGGAGAAAAGGGGACCAACAAATCCTAAAGACACAATTGCTCTCAAATAATATTAATTAATATTGATAATAATAGTGATCATATTTATAATTATTTTCTAGATTTGACTAATTGTAAATTATGAATATGAATGTTAAAAATCAAATGATTAATAAAAAAGGACACAAGTTTTTACTTAGAGCATTAAAATTGAAAAAAAATGGGAAAAAAAACAAGAACAAATATTTAGTAAATTTCTTGAAAATATTTTAATGTGAGATTTGTTTTTAAAAATGGGGTTGATGCAGATCTGTTAAACTTAGCACCCAATTCACCAGACGCTAAAGTTTTCTATGAATGGGGCAACGCCAAAAGCTCCACTGCTGCAACAGCAGCAGCTCCCATAAGCCCTTCTCCTTCCATTAATTCCACTGGTAATTTAATTCTCAACTTTCTAAAACATTTTTTTAATTTGGAAATTGTAAATATAATAGTTTTTTTTTTCCTTTAAAAATTGTAGTTGGAGGAGGCAAGATTGGACCAGAGAAGGGTGGAGCTTACAAGATTGGCAAGAAATGGCTGTTGTTGGAGACTTTGGTTGTTGGAGCTCTTTTGCTTTTGTTTTTGTGGGATTCATATCATGTGTAAACTATGTGTTGGGCATTTTTCTTGATTTTATATCTATCATATATGTTGATGTTTTGTGTTCTGCTATATATTTGAGTATGTAATTCCTAGTTCATTGTTCTTTTTTTATTTTTAAATTGTTGTGTTTTACATCAAAATCTAATTTTATATACATAATAATAGTAAAAAATGGGGGAAAAACAAACAAACACCAATCCAAAACAAATAACCTACATAAAAGTAGTATTGCTTTCAAATAGAATGAGAGTAAATTACAATTGAGTATGTAATTGTTGGTGCATAGGTTGATTTATGGCTTTCATGTCCTTCTTGTTGTTCAAATCATCACGACCACTACGATTGAAGTTTCTTGGATTCAACAACTGCTCGAGATTTATATGTTTATCTACCTAAGTCTCATACAGTCATATATATTGGAGAATTTGCGTTGTATAACAACTTTTTTACTACAGTTTACAATTATAGCACATTTTTAAAAATAATTCTTTTATAGCAAATTCTGCCATTTAAAAAAAAATTATTTGCCTTTTTGATAGAAGACTTTGATAGAATCTATCATTCTCTAGTGATGGAAGTCTATCAATTTTATCGGTGATTGATTCTATCGGCTCTTATTGATAGACTATTGATAGAATCTGATGGAAGTCTATCAATTTACTTTATTTATTAGTAATTGATTCTATCACCCTTTATCGATAGAATCTATCAATATAAAGTCCATCAATTTACAATTTTTGCTATATGTACAAATATTTTCATTATTGTGCTATTCATGTAATATTTTATCCATTTTGTAATATACATGCAAAAGCCCATATATATTGTGATAACCAATTAACTCTTTAACTTGGTCGAAAACCATTTTTCGCGGATATAATAGACATGTAAAAGCTAATTTTCAGTTCGTATTAAAAAAAAACAGACATTTATCTTCAATTCAATCTAATAAAAAACAACCAGCATTTTTTAGATCGATTACTTTTTTATGTATAAAAGTAGCCCCACACATATTTTAAAAATATTTGTGACATTCATATTTGATTTTAGCCCATCAAATCTTAGAGTTTTTGTTGAAAAAGTTGTATATAAATGTTAGGGGTGTTCAATAATCATGTCATTTATTTTTGTTAGTTTAATAATCTATTGTTTTATAGAAGTCGAATTATGTTATCTAGTTCTATTATATTAATTATTTATTTGTTTTATGTTCTATAGTTGAGATCTTCTATATGAACATCATTGTAAGATTAATGGTGGATGACCTTTGATTTGAATATTTTGCATGTTTAATAATTATATTAATTTCATTATCTTAATATGATAATGATTGGAGATTATATATTTGTTTATGTATAGTATACGACTAATTTGATAAAGGATATTTATATTCACAATAAATTGATGAACCCGAAAACCCAACCCAACCCAACCCAAAAATATAAGATTGAGTTGGGTTGGATTGAAAAAATGACCAACACAAAAAGTTGAGTTGGGTTGAAAACCTCCCTTAACCCAACCCATCCCAACCCCTAATAAATGTAAATCCTATAAATATTATGCATATAAGATGTGGCTTTCTAAATTTTAGATTTTGTAATCTTTTTGTGCGTAAAAGTAAAACTTTCAAATAATTCAAGTATGGTTCTCAAGATAAATTTTCTAAACCCACCACTAAGTTACAACAGAAATTTCCACCAAGTCTCTTACTAATCTAGGCTATTAAATAATGGAGATCTCTAAAAACCATGGCCAATATTTATTATCTAGATTTACTTTCCAATAATACTAATAATTATTGAAAATCCCCCAAAGTTTACAATAAAAAGCATTAACACGATAATTTCATATATTTATACGATATATAATATATATACATATACATATATATATATACACACACAAACTTTAAGAAACTTAATCCACATTTTCCAATGGAGTGTTGAAACTAAAAAGAAAAATAAAAAACTCCATTTTCACCAACCTCTGCAAAATGATGAAGTTTTGATTAATATTTTTCCCTCCATTGTGAATTAGAGAAAGGGTTTTTTTGTTGGCTTCTTCAGCTGGTGTTGATCTCCACCTTTGATCAAATTTCTCAAAAATTTTCCAATCACTTTTTTGAGCTTCACTCCTTGTAGTCCATCATGATGGTGTTTCTTCACAATTTGAAGATTAGTGTTGCTTATCTCTTCTTTACTAAAGTGTTGTCCAAGCGAGTTCCTTTCTCGGCTGCCCTCGTCAGTTCCCGACTTCGTCTCCTCTTTCCCTTCGCCATTGATGAGTTGCTTCAAGCTTTTATGATCCTTGTTCTTGAACTCCTTCATTGTGGTATTCTCGAATCGATCTTCTTTGCTCTCGACACTAAGATCGACGTTGTTCAGTGCGAGAATTTGAAGCTCATCTTGGATTTTTGCTGGCTTTCTTGTTCTCTTTGACATGGAGATGTCATAATGGTGTTTATGAGAAATGCCCTCACTCCCCATTGCCTCACAAATGGAAAGGCCATTGGCCATGTGTTACATGCCCTTCTATATAAATATATATAATTATTTTTAAAACAATAGAATAAATAGATGTCTTTTCTTATGAAAGGGAAGGTGATAGAAAAATAATAATAGTGAAGATTGCTTAGCCAACAAATGAAGGGGGTAGTTATAAAGGCATTTCAATAGGTGCAAAGTCTCTCTTTTTAGATTGTTTGTTCTTTACAGCTTGAGAGAAAAATGGTCACAAGTCAGCTACAAAATGGAAAAAGGCTTGTGGGGTTGGTGTTGTTTTTTAGTATTACCAACCATCTTTTTCATTCAAATGAATGAGTAATGATGTTGCCCTTTGCTTGGTTCAAGAGGATATGTGCTAAAATAAATTTCTTCTTATTTTGTGTCTTCTTAAATATCTTATTTGTAATGTGAACAAAAAATTATCCCAAATCAAAAAATTATCTTATTTTTTTTGTTACTTCAATAAAAAATCTTGTAAAAGTGTTCTAATGATTAGACTATATAAATATATGTTATGTTTGATTTTATTTTACTGGTACTTTCGAATGCCCACTATTCCATTCAGGCAAAAGACCAACATTCAAATCGAATGGGTCGATGACGTAATTGGTTATTTTTTTAGGTGTCAATCTGTTTCAATCCCACGATCATGAGTTCGAGTTGGAAAATTAGTATTTGACTCTCATATTTTTTTAGAACAGTTGTATCCTCTATGTAAGGTTTATTGATCTCCCTTCTCCTAATTTGATCGATTGTGGGCGAGAAGGGACTTCAACCATAACACTTGATTCATTAGCTTGGGTCAATCCTTTGAACTACCTACCTCACCCGCGTATACTCAATTTGCTTTACTAATATATCAGATTCCATCAAAACTCTAAAATTAAGTGTGCTTTGAGAAAAGTATTATTTAAGTTGCAACTACTTCAAAATCCTCCTACCACACTTTTTATAATAAAAAGGTTTATCTCTCTCATCTGTTGTAATTTAGTATAAAAACTAGTGTCTTGAGGTTTTTTTAAATCAAAATTAGTAAATGGTAATTTTCATTTTAATATAAAAACGATACGAATATTTTCAACATTTATACAGAGTACTCAAATAGAGACTAAATTTATTTTTAAAAAGTTGACTATTGAATTTAAATTTTATAAAGCAGTGGACATTTAAAAATATAATGATTAAAATAGTTCAAATCTCCAAGTACGAGGCTAAATTAATAATTTACGGTTTTGGGCCCTCGTCTATGTAAACGGTTGAGTTGGTTACAATAACTCAACTGATATTTGTTGAAACGGTGGTTATCTAAACCTACGTACTCGTTTATCTAAACCTCACATATATTATTTTTTGATAAATAACTAGCTCCACAAACACCGTTTATCATAATTCATGTTATAATAACTTGTCCTTCAAACACCATTTATAATAATTTATTTTTATCATAATCCATCATTTATCATAATATTCCATCTAACATAACCAAATCAGTGTTCCAAACAAACCTTTAACAAAAATGTTATAAAAAAGAAATGAAAGGAAGGGGCTAACTTTTAGATGTATAGGACTTTACATGTCATTTTTATATGAATTTGAGTTGTATGTAATTATCAAATCGTCCTATTCTAGTTCGGTGAAAAAGACCCACCACACTACATCCTACGTGTAAAAAGTAGATTAGTGTGATTTATGAATTATTTAGTTGGTTTTATTTTTAAAGATACGTAGTTGGTATTTGATTGTGTTACAAAATAAGTTTAAAATTTGAGTTTAGCGAGTTAATTATTTGTAAAAAGTTAGCAACCTTATATTTAGTTTGATCATTTTTAAAATCTTGTTTGATAATTGTCAGAATAAAAAATATTCTTCAAATCAACAATTTAAAAATAGATGCAATACTATGTTATTCAAAAGAATTGCCTAATTTGACGAGTAAGAAATATTTTTCAATATTACACCTTTAAAATATTTGCACATAAATATATCGAGTAAAGTGTATTTATCTAAAATAGGAATCATAAATGCTCATTGATTTTTAAGAATCAATTGAAACAACTATCTGGAGAACAACTTGTAAAGTCTTTGAGACAAATCAATTTCAAGAACAAATTATAAAACTCTTGAGACAAATCAATCTTAAAATCATGTAAAGTTTTTCAAAAAATTCAACCTTAATAACAAATTGCAAAACTTTTAAAATAAATTAAATTTGAAACAAATTCTGAAACTCTTCGAAATCCATTTAAAAAAAACGAGTTCAAAAGCAATGGAAACATGTTTATACAAGGGAGAAATTGATGGGGGGAGAATTAGTTAAAACGATCAAGTAAAATATTTTTAAATCTAAAGATGAAATAAGTTCAACATGATTTAAAAGATATAAAATATAACAATTTAAAAATTGAATGAAACTAACTCAAATATCAGGAAGCAATGGACACTTTTCGTTTTTATATTTTATATTTTTTAAAAGTTACATTCAGGTGTCAGAATATGAAGCAAAATTAGATTTTGGTATTAGAAAACATTGGTAGTTGGGTTAAGTTTTGAATTTTTATTTATTTTATTAATCATAACATAATGTCAAGTCATGGAGATTCGTTTGTCTGTAGCGAAGGATGGGCATGAATCTAAATAACCGAGCTCTGTTTCACTTTTTGCTCCTCCTTTTCTAACTTCGTAAATCTCTAGGTCAAGTCTCCTTCTCCTTTTGACACGTGTCTCTAAAAACATTTTTAATATTCAAATTTTTAGTATTATTGTTATGAAATTGTTTTTCTTAAATTTTAAAGTGGTAAATAAAACCCTATTTCAAATTACATCAAGGAAGAAGTTTTAGGGTAATCATTATTCGAAGATTCAATTAGTCAAAGATGGTCTTGGAGTGCATAAGGTGATAGGTTCAATCTTCATGGTGACCACCTACCATAAACACACATCATTAGTGAACCACAAAATTCAATGTTAACTAATACATCATAAAATTATTTTAAGCATTTCTTAACCATGAATTGTGTCTTTTTTTTTAATTATAATTTCTCCATTTAAATGTAGTCACTATTCGTTTAGTACTTCTTATGTATTCGAATATTACATATTCAATGACTTTCACTTTGGTTCATTTCCAAACCATAGCATCATTTCAAATCAAGATTGAGACCCTTTCGACCACCCACATTTTGTGCAACATTGTCTCATTATCTACTTGACTCAAACTAATTCAAGAGGGAAGACTATTCCTTTCAATTATCGTGAGCGATTTTATCGTGTTAAGTTTTCACTCACATACTTTTTTTGGAAAAAAAAAAATCATTCAACCTAACTTTCTTCGAATTAATTAAATATTGTAACTTTGATGTTTGTTAGATTGAGCCATGGAAAATAAAAATGCATCTTAAAATTGGGGAAATGAAAGACCAAAAAAAAAAAAAAAAAATTAAAAACATATTGTTATTCTATATTTGAAAATCCCAAAATTCCATTGAACCTAAGACAAAATTAGGGGACCCTGTCTCCTTCTTCTTCGAATTGTCGTCCATTAGAGCTTCAAAAAAAGAACCGTCACTAATGGAGTTCTGAAAAAAGAAAGAAAGAAAAGAAATTCCACCCTGTTCTAATTGTCTCTAACTCTGTAATGTTCTAAAACCTTCGAACAGAACAACAATGGCGTCTCTCACTCCCGGCGTTCTCTCAAAACTCATCGAAAACGCCGGCAACCGGAGCTTCAAGGCCACCGGCGAGCACCGGTCGCCTCTGCTCCAGGTCCTCGAGATCGTACCGTCTCTTCCCGGTGCCGGTGACGACGACCCGTTTCGAAGCAGAGGCTTCTTCTTGAAACTCTCCGATTCTCTTCACTCGGCTTACGCTTCCATTTCCGACGCCGACTTGGATTTAATCTTCACAGACAAGATTCAGTTGGGTCAGTTCGTTCATGTCTCCCGGTTCGACCCTCCCGGACCCGGTTTTCGTGTCCCCGTTCTTCGTGGGTTGAAGCCCGTTTCTAAAAGAAGGCCCTGCGTTGGGAATCCCGTTCCGTTGGTGTCCAGTGACGCGCTGCCGATTTCACGCCCCGCCGTGTGCGGCGGGGGTGTTTCGAGACGGGATGTGGAAACCAGGAGAAGGTTGAGTCTGGACTCGGCGAGGAAGGGGTGGGACCGGGGGACTTCGCCGCCGGTCAAGGCTCTGAAGTTTTCGCAGGTGAAAACGAAAGAGAAGAGCGGTTTGGTACGGAAGGCGACGAGTACAGTCAGAGGGAATGATCTGAAGTCTCCGGCGGCCGGAGAGGCGGGATTCTGTTCTGTTCCGGTGGCTGTGGATTTGAAATGTTGGTCGGAAAAGGCGATTGCGTGGATGGCGCTGCCGTCCACGGTGGCCGTCGCTGGAAAGGTATTATTTTATTATTTTTGAACTTTGAACTTTTCTGATAATAACTATTTTAGTGCCCAAAAAAACTATTTTGGTGCCCGTTAATTTTACAGAAGTTCTCAATTCTTTTGAAATACGTTTTCCCAATTTATTTATTTTAATTTTTGTTTAATGTTTTAAAATTTTCAAGTATGTTATTAATGTCTGCAAGTTAATTAATTAAATCCCTTTAATTAAAATTTTCAGATAAGATATTAATATGTTTTCGTAAAAATGTATGATATTAATATATTTATTTGCGTTAATTTTTATGACTTAAAAATGTATAGAAAGTATAGAAGAATAGCAATTTTTGTGTTAAAGTGAACTTAACAAAAGTGACATTTGTTGCTTCAAAAAAAAAAAAAAAAAACTTAAGTGACATTTGCTATCATGAGTTTTATGGTTTGAGTATCTCAATCCCCATATATTAAAAAAAACCAACCAACCAATTTTTAGTAATATATATATATATATATATATATATATATATATATATATATTTTAAAGTTAAAAGACACAATTCATTAAAACTTTGAGGGAAAATTATAATTTTAGTTTATAAGTTTAGTCTTTATATTTAAGAATTAAACAACGAATGGGTCAGTCATTTGATGGTTTTATTATTTGGTAAAAATTTAATTTAATATCATGATTTTGTTATTTTATATATGAAAAGTGAGTATTATTGAAATATTATGATAAAAGTATTCAATTTTTTAATATAAAAACTAAATTGCAATTATATCTAAATTGAAGGATTAAAAAAAGAAAATTCAAACTTTAACAGTTTTCTTCTAAATTTAATGGTAAAGATATTTTGAAACTTTTCTATGTTCATAAGTATTTTTTAAACAAATTGGTCGACCAGTTTTCTAAATTCATAATATGGGTAATATTATGAGGAATTTGAAGAAAATAAAGAAAGTGAATTATGTTATAGTGGAATGTGAATATTTGCAGAGAGCTGTTAGAAGTCGAAATCTTGCATTTAAGGCAGCAGTTCTTGCTTTGGAAGAAGCATCAGCTACTGAACCTATACTCCATTGCATGTGGTATCATAATTCTCTCTCTTCATTCTTTTTGCTATATTTGTGTTCTTTTTGTGGCCTCAACTCATCTATTTTTCATTTTCTCCATGTTCCTCTTTAAGGATATGTGTGACACCATTTGGTACGATTTTTTTTTTTTAATCAATTTTAAAGAAAAAGTAAAAAGCAAAAAGTAAAAATTTTGTGGTATCAAATAGTGCCACATATACCTTCAAGGAAGGAGCCCGCCCTCCTTATAAGAAGGGAAGTATTTGTGTTTGGAATTTGGTTATATGTCTAATGTTTCTTTGAGAGGAATACTATCCATTATAGTAAAATTGAGAGATAACCAACTTAAATTAAAAGTAAAAAGTCAAATAATTATTCTTCTCAAAAAAAAAAAAAAAAAGTCAAATAATTATCAAACCAGCAAAAAATCAAATTTAAATCCACCCATTCACTTATTTTCCCTTTGTGTTGCAGCTTATTTGCAGAGCTCTGCGAATCTTCAAAGCAAGTTTCTGGTGGTTCATTGGCAGAGAAATTTCTACAACTCTATCAGAGAATCAAACAATCACACGCAACCTTGAATTCCTTACTCAACAAAATGCCATCAACTGATCCAAACACAAACAACAACACCCATGATGCCACTTCATGGATTCAAGCTGCCATTGCCACTAATCTTTCAAAGTTCGATTTGTTCGAGTCGAAAGACGACAAGCTCGAAACTCTCACTCATAATACACAACTCTATGTTGTCGTCGAGAATGCTATGAAGAAACTCGATATAAAAAACAACTCCCCCAAACCGAGCCCTACGAATCGCAAACATCATCCATCTGATTTGAGTTCTAATCTTCCACATTCTTCTAAAAGGGAAGAGTGGAGTAAAGGGAAGGGTTTAGAAGAGGCTGCAGAACTAGCTAAGGAACTACTCGCGGTTTCTCGTCGATGGTTCGTAAAATACTTGGAGGATTTGCTTGGCAACGGTTTTGAACTAAACGTAAGGGAGGAAGACGGTGGAGTTGTTCATCTTCTTAAGCAACTTAAAAGAGTTAATCAATGGATGAATGAACTGATCGAAGAAAAAGTCGAGATCGATGATCGAATGGAGCAGTTGAGAAAGAAACTATACAAATTCCTTTTGGATCATGTCGATATTGCCATTCGTTCGAGTCGGTAGCGAGTCAAATTGAAAGATGACAAAAAACTGGACTGATGTTGAAATCTCAAAGACTAACTCCTTCCAAAGTTTAGAGTAGAAATTTAACCAAAAATTGACCTCATTCTTCCTTCACAATTTACTTGGGTGTATCTCCAATCAAATTATGCATATGTTAAGTTCTAATTATCATTTCAAGATGCTTTTTATTTTTTTCCATGTAGTTGCATTATATCGTAAAATTTTGTGGGTTGTGAATTCCACGATGAAAAAATGAGGCATCACAACTTTTATAAAAAAGATGTATCAATAGTATGTGATTTTATCTCAAAATTAATAAATAATGAAAGGAATAGTCTATATCTTATAAATGTTGGTAGATTTTTTACTTTTCTAATGTGAGATTTTCAATAAGATGAACTTCTTCTATAATTGCTAATTGATTTTGAAATAAAATTCAATATTATCAAATACTATTTCATGTAAGTCTGCTTTTGGGTAAGATTTTCTATGTCAAATCCTTCCATAAAAACTTTCATTTTAACGACGCTATATTGTCAAACTCGTTAAGCATACATTTATGCCAAATAAATGTATTTCAAAATGTCAAACTCCAACAAACTCTACATAGAGGGCATAACTACTCTAAAATAATATGAGAGTCAAATTACTAATTTTCGAGTTCGAATTCGTGACCGTGGAGTTGAAATGGATTAACATTAGATAAGATAACCAACTGCGCCACTGACCCTTGGTTCTAACTTTAGAAAATTGCCTATTCTAATTATTTTTTCAAAAAATGAAGCTGTGAGTCCACCTTTGGAGAATTTAAAAAATGATTTATATTGATGAACAATTATAACCAGGATCATGACTAACTTCAGATTTTGATTTCTTGAGTTTATTATCATATATATATATATATATATATATATATATATATATATAAGTTTTGAGTGATTGATAATCAAGTTATTGTTTAATAAGAGGTTTTCTTCCCCAAATTTTATACACTTATTTATTAAGCTACATAGTCAAATTTTCGTATCCACGTTGTTTCATTGGTTGCCTTATTTGCCTTAACTTAAAAAATGTTTAGACTATGCTCCATTTGATTCAAATTTTGGTGTACCAATTAGAATCACATGAACTAAAATTGAAGATTTAAAATTTGAAAAAATATTTTTTTTTTTGGAAAATTGGGAAATCGAAGCTTCGCTCCCCTATACCCAGGGAACCACTGACCCGTCCCTAAACTGTGGCACCAAGAATCTTCAAAGGGTATTCTAGTTTAAGCGCTTTCCAGCGGTCTCGAACTAGTGATCTCTCAAGAAAGCATGCATTGAAGTCCTTAAAAGTTTGAAAACTAACCTTCTTTCGGAAGATTCATCATCCTTATGATCTCTTATACCAAATATATCTACCTTTTTCAAGAATCATGACATATTAGGGGTTAATCCGAGTTAGATGAAATTGAATTTCTTTGACCAACCCAAACAAATTTTGGTTTAGTCAATTCGTCTACTTGTCGAACTCTATATAATAGAACAATCCAATCAATTCATATATTTTTAGCTTGAGCTGAGTAGGATTCTCGGATTAAGTCAGTTTCAATTTTCCTCTCTATGACTCAATTCATAACTCGTAAATATGTTAAAAATAATGAAAAAAGCATGATAATACACTTAAACTTAAGTTACCTAATGTCAAAAGGAGCAGAGCTGAAATGACATCTTATATGATCTAGTAACTAAAAGGTTACGGTTCGAATCCTCCACCTCCACAATGGTAAGTATTGGATAAAAAATAAACTAAAGTTACCTACCTTATTTAGTGTATGGTTCCGTACCAATATGTTAAGAAACTCATCTTAATTATCAATTAACCTTACACACATACATCATATTATTCTTAGTTCGGTTTGATTTGAGTTGAATTACCCGCAAAAAATTGGTGAACTTGAGAATGGACTCAACCCAACAAAAAAGATAAAATCATAACCCAACCCAACGTAAAGGAAATTGCTACCTATTACCCTCCCTCAATTGGCAAGTTTTTGTTGTAGTTGTTGTAATCCTCAAACACACCTCTTGCATGTTCCTTTATTTAAATGATACGTATCCTTTTCTAATAAAAATACGTTTCAACCTAATTAAAATCCACAACCAACATCCAACCCATCTCTTTCTTGTACAAGTAGAACAACACAATTCAAGGGGGTGGTTGAACATTCCATATGAGTGCAAGAATCCACCATCCTATACATTACACTAACTTGTTAGAAACATCATCAAGAAATCCCACAAGAAAACAAAAGTAAGAAAAGCCATTGTCAAACAAGCCACCATTTTTCTTTTCTTGCACTTCTATACTTCCTATTCCAAAACCTCCCTACATAAAGTTCAAACATCACTCATCTCCAATCCCCATAAGCCAAGCCATGAAATCTCTTAAGCTTGTTGTTGCTATAGTGCTTGTTGTTGTGGTGCAGCTGGTTGGTCAAAACTCAGAGGCTGCAATTACATGCAATGATGTGAGTGGGGACTTGTTGCCATGTGTGAGCTACCTTGTGAGTGGGAGTGGGAATCCTCCAAGTGCTTGCTGTGATGGTCTCAAAACACTTTTAGGTACAGCCACAAGCGTTGATGACAAGAAAACTGCTTGTAATTGCATCAAGTCGGCTGCTGGTAGTATCAATTACAATCTTAAATTGGCCCAAGAACTTCCTGCCAATTGTGGTGTTACCCTGCCTTTCCCGATCTCGGCTGACCTCGATTGTTCTCGGTATGAAAGTTCATCGATTAAAATAAAATTTTATTCTTTTTTATGTTGAAGTTATTGTGCTCTTAAAATTATTAGTCGTCTAATCGGTTTAGTTTGGTATTGTTTGCCAAATTTGTATTGATAAGTAAAGGCGTAAAAAAACTGACAATCCAAATAATCCGAACTACACAACTTAAATTGTAAGAGTTGAGTTTGATTATTATATTATTTGGGTTGATTAGTTGGGTCACAATTTTGTAATTTTCATTGGGTTGGGTCGGTTCTTGGGTTAGCCAATTTCTGGCTCGTTCAACCCGACCTAACTTTGTAAGATTCATTAATAAAATATGTTCTTAGTATATTGGTAAGAAACATACATAATTAGATGGGTAACCTAGGTCTAAATATAGCATCATGCACTTTTTTGTTTTTTACCTATTTACGAGCTAGAGTAGAGTCTTAGAGGAGAAAAAAAAATATAAATGCAAAAAAAAAGAAGAAAAACTATTCGGGAAATTATTTATGATCCATCTAAGTTGCTTGTTTTCTAATTTCTTCTTATTTTTTTTCGAACAAACTAATGTTAATTAGCAAAGCATATAATTTTTGTGTGTTTAATTTTCAGGATTAGTTGATTCTGATACAACATTTGATCAGAAGGGACAAGAGATATGCCAGCATTCTACTATAAAGTTGGAGAAATTTCTACATATTATGTAATAAAATAAAACTAGATGGAATGGGAATCTAATCTCATGGATTTTTAGATTCCTGTATGTCTTGATATCATGTGTGCTGCAGTGTGTGTTTTTGTTTGTTTTTCTTATATATGCAATATAAAATATGTTAGCCTATTTCCATTTTTAGTACAATCATTTCTTTGCATTAATACCTTAAACTATGCTCACTTTAAATTGTTCTATTTTCTCCCAGTTTCCAAGTATTTTTATAGATAAAATATAATGATTTTTTGAGTTGAAACATTATACATTTTTGTAGATTTCTAATGCAACAAACAAGTACAAAATCGGAATGAAAGGAAGTTGATTTTTTTTTTAAGATTACGATAATTGGGGTGGAGAAATTTGAACTTATGATCTCGTAATCAATGATTGTACATTAATACGGATGAATTACTGTTCTGGTTGGCAAAAAGAAAGTTGATTTGGTCTCTAACTCATAAAATCAACTTTTTTATGAAAAAGAAATAATAAGTTGACATGTTTATGGTTTTTTTAATGCAATAATAAGCCAACATTTTGTGGGATTTTTAAGACCATCCATTAATGAACGCGTCTAAACTACAGTCTTTTTAGGAGTTTTTGTGGTTAGGTAGGTTTATTATTTAAAATAATAAAACTTTTATTCCTGTTTGAGGATGTCTTTATCGATAAAAATTTGGGATCAGCAAAGTATGCTTTTTATAGAGTGTCTAGTTCTAAATTTACAAGTAAACTTTATTTTAAAATTATCTATTTACAGGTGACAACTAATTTCCCTGTTACTTAAAAAAAAAAACTTTTATTTCTTCTTAAATTATTTTTCTTTGGACAAATTAATGACAACTCTGCCTATTGTGTTATTGTGTGCTCGATTTTTAGGATTAGTTAGTAATTCTTAGACAGTATTTAATCAGAAGATGGGAGCATAAATACCAGCATTCTAATATTAAGTTAGAAGATAGTTATTGTACTAATTCTGAAATAAAATAAAAACCCAGTTGATATGGAATCTAATCTCATGGATTTTTTAAATTATTGATTCCTTTATTTTTCTTGATATCATGTGCTGCAGTTTACTTTTGTTTTTCTTACTTACAACAAAATATATTATCCTTTTTTTCCCTCAAACTTTTCAATTATTTTGATGGGAATATTTTAGCTGAAACTGAAACATTATCTGTCAGATTTCCACACGCCAAACATGCATTTGTTGGGAAAAAAAAGTAGGTTGACATTTAATCTTCTGATTCACTTTTATGGGTATGGGATTTGGGATATTAAAATGAAATCACCACTTGATCTGAATAAACCTTTAAATAATATTAATATATATTTTTAAAAATAGTATTTTTATAGTATATTCTTAATGCCGTCCATTATTGAATTGATATATAATCAATTAATTACACAATATTGAAATTTTTTCCAAATATATTTGGAGAAGTTTTTGGCTTGAAGTTTGTGTATATATCTAGGTTTACTAGTGGAAACATATGTTTGATATATGAATTTGCTAATTATCGAATCACTGGTTCAATAATCTTGTAGGTACAAATAAATTCACTTAGAAATAGGTTTTAATTATACCTGTTAACCTTTTAGGATGTACAATTCACCCTTTTAATTCGGTCAAATTTATATACAATCTATATTTGATCATACAAATCAAATAAGTTATTGAAACTTTAATAAACATGACTTGGGTTTAGTTTATAGACTTGCTATTCATAAAGATTAGTATATTAGAAGTTTAGTTTAATTTAAAATTGAGTTATAGTTTAAGATTAGGTTTATTTTATTTTATTTCAAAAAATACACTGAATTTCTATTTAGCCCATGAGTTTGAATTTTATAATCCAATCCATTCGAGGTCGTAGACATAATTACAAAACTTTGATCTCTACTTATCTTTTTTAATTTAATTTGAATTTAATTTATGTTGTGGACATAAATAAACGAGAAGCTTTCGCTATGCAATTCTCAACAACTATTATAAATGAGCTAGTATAATCTCTTTTTAAAAAACTCCATCCAAACGATCTATTATAATTACTTAAAACAAACATTCATTTTTAATCATTCAAAATAATTATTCATTTTAGATCTATCTCTCATTTTTAAAATTTCTTTTCCAAAATTTCCATCAGAACGAGTTTTTCCTTACAATTCCTCCACTAAAATCGTCATCCAAACTAGTTATTGCTTGTAATTCCTCCACAAAAAATTTCATCCAAAAAAGTTATTGAAAAAATCTCAATTTTTAATCACTCAAAATAACTTCTCAGTCTAATCACTACTACACATCTTCATCCAAACAGCCCACTGGTAGATTTATTTAGTATATCAACCTTTTAAAATTAGATAAAAAAAAATTGTACTATATTGAACAAGCACAAACAATGAAGATGAAGAAGTTAAACACACACACTTATACACATTTCCAAAACAAATCATTAGTTTTGTTGTTCTTTGGCTTCTAAGCTTTTGAAACAAAACAAATCAACCTCTCACTCTCTCCCCCACAGTTGATGTGTGTGAGAGAGAAAAGCATAATCACAAGTTAAACATCTCAAATAATAATAATAGCCACTAAAAATAATGCACAAGAAATGCATATATAAAATATATATTTATATAATTAGAGTTGGGAGAGAAAATCAAATCACGGGCAGTTAGGATTTCTGCCCGGGCCGCCGTAGAAGAAGTAATTGCCCCAATCGCCGGACTTTCCGGTCTGAACATTGTAGCAACTTGGTTGCTCCGTGAAAGTTCCGATGTCCTCCGGCTGCCGGAGATTGTTCGACCCGTCCACCACCTGTGTAAATGAATTTCAACTTTTGGATTTAATAGTTATATTTAACTTTCATACAAAACTTTTGTAATGGTATATTTATAAATTTTAGGATATAATGAAGGAATAAATTTTCCTACCAATAAATGCATAAGAAATTCTACCTTATGTGGCAGTGTGTCACACAAATAATAATGTTTAGGCTAAATATAGAACTCTTCTGTAAATATTTGTTCGCCATTTTGAAAAAATATTAAAAATGAATTGTCCAACATCAGAAAGATAGGATCATGCTTAGGTTTCAAAGTATTTTAATATACTAAATTTAAAATGCTTATGACTAGAATATGCTTTTTATATTGCTCGAATGCTTAGGTTTCAAAGTATTTTAATATACTAAATTTAAAATGCTTATGACTAGAATATGCTTTTTATATTGCTCGAAACACATCAATACCTTGCAACGGGTGATAATTCACTTTTAATATTTTTGCCAAAACCCAACATTTCAAGATCTATGTCTCTTAATAATGATTAAATACAATTTTGAAGAACTTTTTGGGACTTTCTCTTACATTCAATTACGCAAAACTAATCAACTATAGTGATCTCTTCCAATGGTTTCTTCTACATTAAAGTTTTTAACTTTTGTGGAGATTTAAGTTTGTTCCTAATTCATATAGGGTTATATCTTATAGGTTCTAAACAAATAAATAATGGAAAATCAAACCACAAAATTGATAGCACAAGTTTAACATTCTAACAGAATCTAATGACATACTGCCCTGTTACCTAACTATTTCATTTTTCATTTTTAAAAAAAATTAGTTTTATAAAAAACTTTTTTTCTTGTCATAAATTTTTAACATTGTGTTCATAATGTAAACCAAATCTACCAAACTAAAAAAAGGTACTTTTAAGAACTTTTCCTTTGTGGGAAACGCACTTCAAAAAACATAAAACTAAAAATGAAATTATTGCTAAACAATATCTTAACTTTCAATTTTTATATTTCTAACAAATCTCTAATCTGTCACGTCCAAATCCATTAAACACCAAAATTCACAATTTCACGTATCTACATTAAAAACATTTAGAGCTTCTTTCTTTTGTCTTGTTTTGTTTTCAACTAGGCCTTCTAGAGATGCAATACATGCCACCTAAAAATTAAGATTAAATTAAAAGATCCCAAAAATTCCTATTAAAAACAAACTCCTAAACTCTAGGACAGTTCGTTTGTTTGACATATTTAAGTAAGAGTTAACTTAAGAAGTTAAATTGAAAAAGTTAAAAATTGAGAGTTGTAACAAAAAATTCAATTAGATATAGCTTTTATGTAGAAGAGTTAGAGTCAAAACTTTGTTTGAATGTAGATTTAAAACGAGTAGTAATTAAAAAAGAAATGATTAAAAATGAGTTATTTTGATTGATTTAAAAAGAATGATTAAAAATAAGTAGTTAGAATTGATTGAATAGTTATAAATAAATGATTAGAAATAAGAGTTATTTTTAAAAGTAAAAATGAGAAAAAGTTAGTAAACACTCGTTTGGATATAGGTTTTCAAGGAGAAATTGACAAATAAAAACTTAATCCTACCCTATGCACAACAAACAACCCCCTTATACTCTAAACATTCAATAATGTGGTCACCATAGTTTCAATTAAGGTCTTAAGTTTAGATGTCCATGATTAAACACAACCTAAAAGTTAAGATCAATAATAGAAGCAAGTTGAATATTATTAATTAAACTAGAAAAGTAATAAGTAATAAGAAGGAACCTGAATATTCCTAAAGTAACCGGCCTTGGCGAAGCCCTGGTCGGGGAAGTGGCCGCTGCCCATTTGAGTGGAAGTGTGTTGACCGTCGGGCTCAGAGTTGACCACCTCGCCGCCCCACTCCACCATGGAGGCGCTGTCGGTGAGATATGAAAATAAGAACGCCGGCCAGTAACCCAACACGTGCCTGTTTCCATATTGCATCCACCAATTTCCTTCTTTAGGGTCCTACTCCCAACATTTAACAAAAAAAAAAACTTTAAATTTATTGGATGATGGGAAAAAGTTGGGCATATATGTCAGATATTCTCTGTCTTTCTGAGTTTTGGAAATAGGTGGCTACGAACACTTGTCATTTGTAAAGATTGGAGTTCTTGAAAATAACGATGATAAGAGTTGGGATTGGGAATTTGGGTTGTTGTATTTTTTTTTTTTTTTTTTAATTTAATCTCTGTTCAGATTTTTTTGAAGATTATTCAAGTGGGTCTTGATCAAACTTTGGATTAAAATTGCTTTTCTTCCTGTTCTCTGTTTTGATCAAAACCCAGTACAAAAGTAAAAGAAAATTCAATGGCTTTTTCTCTGTTTTGATCAAAACCCATATCATAATTTGAATCATTCAAATGGGTAAGTGTATATTCTCCTGTTTTGATTAAAACCCAGTTCAAAACTTTAAGAAAATTCAAGTGGGTGAGTGGTTTTTTCATTTTCCCATGTTTTGATCAAACCCCAATTTCAAATTTTGAAGAAAATTTAAGTGGGTCAGTGGTTATCTTTTTCCTGTTTTGATCAAAACTCAGTTCAGAACTTGAGTGGGCAAGTGGGTTTTTTTTTTCTCTTATTTTGTTCAAAACCCAGCTAAAAATTTGAGGTAATTTGAAAGTTGGTTTGTTTGCTGATATAATGAGAAATCCAATTCAAAATTCTAAGAATACTCCATTTGGTAAGTGAGGCCTTTTCTTTTCCTGTTCTAATCTAACTCCAATACAAAATTTCAATAAAATTCAAGTAGGTAAATTGGGTTTCTATTTTTGGAATTCACCTTCCAGATGAGCAAGCTAATATCATATTGAGAACTTTTGTAAGAAGAAATGGGATAAATGCTAGCACCCATAGCAATATCATTGTTGATTTGAACAAACCCAGAACAGAGGAGATTATAGCAACCAGTAGCTTGATATGCATCACTCTGTTAAAAAAAAAAAACAACAAAACAAACTCAGTTTTGCAAATTTTACCATCAAAATCCACAGCTAAATCCCCAAAAATTCATTTAAACCAAAACAAACTTACAGTCCAATAAGTGAAAAGTCTAGTGTTGTTATCTCCATACAAATCTGGGCTAACCTGTTTTTTAATATACAAGAAACCCAATAAAAAGTTACTACAAACATCAAAATTTTCATTAAAATCAAGAGAATTTATGAACATTTTACAAACCTGCCAACCAGCTTCAATGCTATTAAGATCTTCCCCAAAAGTTCCTCCAAGAATCCAGATCTGAGAGAGGCTAAATTCGTTTGACTGTTGGATTTTTGGAGACCAAACGTTTATAGTTGCCTTAGCTCCATAGTATTGTCCTCCTTCAACATATATTATTGCATGCTAACAACTCCAAAAAGAAAAAATCCACATTTAAAAAAATTGCAAAAAAAAAAAAAAAAAATTGAAATATGCTCTGTTTCTTGAAGTACCTGATGTCCTGTTTGGCCATTGAGATCAATATCAATGGAGGTTGGTTTCACAGTGGCTTGAGGCTTCTTTTTGCCATAGTTTTTCACAGAAGTTGCTCTCAAAATGTCATCTTTTTTTGTTCTTCTAATGGGAATTGTTCCTTTTGGGCACCTTCCTTTCATGTGCCATAATTGAGTTATGGGCTTTGATTGGGAAGCTTTTGAAACCACATTATTGTCACTTAAAATCCCTTCTGGATGAAAATTTGGTCTCATCTGAAAAACCCCATTTCATAAATCAGAGAAACAAAAAGACCCAAAATTGAAAATTTGAAGAAAACCAAAGAGAAAGTACCTGAATTGTGTGGTTTTTTAGAAGAGGATGATCAAAAGCTGGCTGATGAGCCATATGAACACAGTCAATTACATCCCCATCTGGACTCTGTTTTTTTTATTTTTCAAAAACCAATTTTCAATTTCTTCCATTCATTGTAGCAGAAAAACAAGAAGGCAAAAAAATAAAAAAGGAACTTTTAATTTGTAAGCAAAAATTGAGAAAATTTCTGACCTTGATGGACTTGACAGCAGGTTTATTGAGCTTCTTCAAGTGGGCCTGAGCTTCAAGTCGCCGGTGACGGTGGCGGCTGCTTTTTCCGGCCGCCGCCGCCACTGACAAAGAAACCAGTAGCAGCAACAGCAGCTTTAGAGAACCCATTTCACTGAACTTTGAGTAGAAAAAAGTTGTGAACTTTATGGAATTGAAAAGCAAAATTAGGTGGTTTGATAATATGAATAATGAGTGATGCAATTTTACACCATAATTTTTATATCCAAGGACAATTGTCCTATGCATTTTTTTGCCATATCCCTATGAGTGATTGGTAAAAAGAAGGGCAAACTTTTGATTTAAAATAAGAATATTAATTATTTTTTGATGCCATGCCCTTGGCCTGATTACAACAGTACAACAGAAACCGTCGACGCTTTGTTGTTTGTCCCTGACCCCAATTACAGAAGTAGGGGGTATTATGGTCAATGTCTTTAAAAAAAAATGTTCAAGAAGAAAATACAAATGGTGGAGAGAGGTCAATTTGAAGACATTAAAAAAAAAGGGTCAATTTGGAGAGAGGGGTAGAAAGGTGGAGAAATCTACGAAAAGTTTATTGGGTTTTTTAGCCCACTTATTTCCAATTTCTTTTCTCTAGAAGTGGCTGGAAGGGCTAAAGTTGATTTTTTTTTTTTTGAGTATATATTAGGAGAGGGATAAATATCGTTCTCGGAATCGAATCTGTAACGTTGATATTGAACTAGTTTATAACCAAACAATAAAATTATTACACCACTTATCATTCGGTGGCTAAAGTTGATTTTTTATGATATGCTCCAAAGTGAATTTTTTTCAATGCCAATATCTTTAAGAGCTAGCTTATTCCCACAACAATCAATTTTACCAGACAAATTGCTAGAAAATAAATAAGATAAATGAAACTCAGAACTATATAGTTCTACGAGATCTTTTTGAAAATTAGTTATTTGAAAATGATTTTGGAATGATTGTCATGGCTTTTATCATATTAAACAATTACTTTCAAGCATACTATCTTACATTTATAATAGATTTTTTAAAATCAATGTTTAAAAGTGTAAAATAAATAGTAATTAAGGCTTCATCTCATAACCGTTTAGTTCTTTTAAAGATTTGGTTTGTTTTCTACCCATTTCTTTAAAAAGGTAATAATTGAATCTTAATTCAATTTTTTTTAAGAAAAATGAAAGAATTAAAAAAAAAAAAAAACTACTTGTATAAGGTAGATAAGAAATCAAACAAATTTATAGGTCAAAATTGTAACGGTCTCGGGTTTGGAATTTAGAATCTAAATTTGACGTCTCTGAGCTGCAACATTACTCTATGATCTAGTCATGTTACCAGTTTTCCTTTAACTAGTTCTAAAAGTAAAAATAAGGTCTTTTTAACATGTTTCATATAAAAATTTCTAAGAAGTCACAGCCTACAATTGTTCTAAGTTAAAAACGCTTAACTTTGAAATTTTTATGATTAAGTCGTCGAAAAGAAATGTACATCTTATTGGTATAAATTAGTAGTAACAATCAATTGTTTTAAACTATTCTTAACCATGATTTTTATATTATCAAGATCCATCTCATTTAAATGAGGTTTGGTCATTCATGTAACTCCAACCTAGAATTGTTCCAAGATAAGTACGTTTAATCTTGAAATTTCTACAATTAAGCCACGAAAATGAAGGCATATCTTGTTACCATTGATAATATCTATCAACTCTTTTAAGCCTTTCATAACTTTCATATCCTCATAATTCTTCTCATTTAGATGTGATATACAGTGCATTCATATACCCCGGCTAGTAGCTTGGCTAAAAGAATAAAACAAAACACTATCAAATGAGATCTAAAATGATATAATTACTTCCTAAATTAATTCAAACAAATCAGTTTTTAGTACGTAAAATATGAGATCTGTACATATTACATTGATCATAAAATCTAACTAACTTACTTCATATTATATCTAATTTACTTTACATTACATTTAACCTTGTTTGAATTGCAATTATTACTTAAAAAAATTCAGCACTTTCATGTATGTAGGGAAGGATGTGTGGACAGCTATGAGCTGTGGGGGGTTTGTAGGCCACTCTTTGCTTCCTTTTTTTCCCCTCTCAATCAACTAGGGTTTTTTGTCTTCTAATGTAGAAGCTCAAATTATATAAATATGCAGTAATTTTTTTTTTTATTGTTATTTTTTAAAAGAGAGAATGCATACTGTAGTTGAGTTGCTAGGCTGTTGGTGCCTTCGTTGGGGGTTTTAATTTATATATTACTCCTCTTTTGGGCTGTATTACTGACATTTATAGAGCCATAAATTTATTTATTGTAAAATCTCTCTCTTTGTTTTGAAATTCAATGGCTTGGTTAGATCTCTCTCTTTTTTCTTTTTCTTTTTTGTGCATATCACTTCAATAATATGTCTAACTCAGAACATAATTCAATTTTCTTTTTGGGGAAGAAGATCATTCTTTGATTACAACATAATTCAATTTATTTAAACATATGCATAAACAAATTTGTATTTGAATAGGAAAATATAAAAAAAAACACAAGATTTTGTTGAATTTATGCTCATACATTACTAAAATCATACCAATTTAACTGCAAACCTCCTTTCTATCAGTATATATGTTTTAACAGTAGCCCCCTTTTTATCTTAAAACCTATTCCAAATTAAGTTAAAAAAAATTGAGTTTTCACTGTTGACTTATATGTGATTCTGATTAACTCTTAAGCTTATTCAATTAAGATATAAATGCCTAGGAAGAACAAAAATGATTGCATAACCACAAGGGTTGAAATAGAAAATTGTATTTATTACAACAATGAAAGAAAAAACATGCATTTATGGATTTGACTGGAAAAAAACAAAAGAACAAAACCCCAATAGGAAAAAGATACGATATCATGGACGAATGCTGTTGGAAGATTAGAAAAGTGGTATTGTTGTCCAAATCCAGCTTTTAAAGCCACTAATTGTTGTTAAAGATTAGAAAAATAATTGAAGGAGTATAATTAATGCACACAGTGGACATTGTTTAGCAGATAATATAAAGTAAAATCACATATTATTTTCTCAAAAGAGTCCACTTTCGTTGGTCTGATGTATACAAAAACAAACCAATATTGGTACTAAAGATTTAGCACTTATTTATTAGATAATATAGGTTAAAATTATAGTAATTATTTATAGTTTAAGAGATTTATTTATTAAATAATATAGTTTTCAATTTCAAAAATCAATTAATAATAAGTGAAAGTAGCCAATACATCTATATTTAGTTGGATTTCACTATCAACACGATCTCTCTAGAGCTTTGTTGGAATCTATATCCTAACATTCACAATTGGTCCTAAGAGATTGGACTTTTTTATTTCTTACATTCATGGGATAATACAGTTACATTTTGGCAATTTTTCCACAGCCACTATTGGATAGCTTGAAAGTCAAAGGTGACCCAAAAATAAATTTAAACACATGTGTGTGTATATATATATATATATTCCTAGTGATGAATTTGAAAGAAAGAAAAACTGAGCTTAAAAGATCGAAAAGATACATTTAGAGAGAATATTTTAGAATATTACATAATTGTAGGTAAAAATTGAGATATAATATCATAATTAATAATACTTTAAACCATTGTACTAAAAAAAATACTTTAACCATTCACCAATCATCTGCTTTGTGGATGATTTTAGCTTTGAGATAAAATCTAATATTTATAAGTTATGATATCAATAAACATATAAAACCTAACCTAAACAAGTTTCAATCAAATAAATTGACATTCGAGGAATTAAGAATGATAAACCTAAAGAAACATAATAGAAAAGACACATTGTTAAAAATTTCATATCGAAAATAGGATGAGATTTCATATCCTTATTATTGTTTAATTAATTTTGAGATGATATATATTATGCTAATTATCTCATAAGTGGGTCATTATTTGTAGAACTCTGATTTAAATGGTTTGAAATAAACTTTTTCATACCACATTCTCTTAAAAGTTCGAAATTTTAGGCTAAATGAAAAGGGTTGGTCCACAATTATTGTCCGATTATGGACCTCAAAAGATTAGTTGGGGGACACTATCATCCGTGAAAAGATTCCCATGAAAGCTGACATATCCAGTTCTAACCTTTAATCATTGTGGGATTTATATATTTTTTCCTTAATTATTAACACAAGAGTTTTAAGGGATAGGTTCTGTTAAATTATCTTATACAAATGTGATTTTTTAACCATAGTATCTTATAAAATTGTGAAGTTTCTTTATCTTTAATGTGTAATTTTCAATATGAATGTATCTTCTATTTGCTATTTTTAGGGCAAATGTCAATTTTTTAGAATTTATGAGATATGATAACATGTTTAATCACCAATTAATAAAAAATATTAATGTGATAAGGAAAATAAATTAAATTATATCAACATTGAGGCCAGCATCATTAAATGACACTTTTAAAAAAACAAAAATTAACAACATTTGAGAGGGGATGACATCCTCATATTACCTACTTTTTGGTGTTTTAAATACAATCTATTTCAACACTGTGATATTGCTCTCCATTTTTTCAAATTAAAGAGTTTTTCTTGCATATTATTTTTGGAAGGAAATATCTACATCTTTTTCCAAAAAATTGTTTGAGAGTCAAAAAAATCGATTCCATAACATTTTAATTACTAAAATTATATTCTTATTAACATTTTTAAACAATACTATCATAGCTAATTATTCATTATGGTATTCACAGTCTCCTCATTTACTCTTTAATATTTGTATCCATAATCTTGTAACTTTAACAATTTAAAATTTAGATAACATAAAAAATACAAAATTTCCATAATATTCAACTTTGAACTTAACGAGCCAAGAGAGTGCAATTCTCTCATCATCTACCTTGATCAGGTAGCCCGTGGAGAAAGACGGGGTAATTAATGACTTTTAAAATGGAACATAGAAACAAAAAGTAAAATATGCTGTATTTTGAATTTCGAAGGTAAGAAATTAGATAGGTTCCTGGGCCTAATAGTCGAGAGAACTTTTTAGAGAATAAAAATATATGGATGTAATTTATAATTGTCATTTATCTAGAAAATTTTAGTAAAAATTCAAATATAGTAAAAATTGGAAAGATGTTATACTTAATATTTGAAATGATGACTTTAATAAAATGAAATAAATTAAAATAATCAAGTAAAATTGATCAAAGATTGTTGGAGATATTCACTTGTGGTGCAATTATCCTACATTGATAAGGTGAGGATTCTTCAACACATTCACAAGAGATATGAGTTACTCCCCTCATTGTCAATTAGTTTTGAAGTGGAACTTCATATTCTCTAATAAAGACAATTAAAATTGAAATATTTTATCATGTTGAAATATTTTTAGAAAATTGCTAAAATAAAAAGAGAGATGGTAGAATTTATTACCCACCACAAATTCTCAATTGATTTTCTATCACTTTTTTGACATACAAAGTCATACGAATTTTCTCTTAAAAATAATTTGGTGGACTTTAATTGTTCGAACTGATCTAATGAAATATACAAAAAAAAAAAAGAAAAAAAAAGTGCAGAGATATTTAAGAAAATAATCCATTCATGTTTCTCTGCTCTCTGCACGAGTACTGTTGAATCACATGCATCAAATGTAAAGTTTCTCTCTCGTGGGATAAAATCCAAATGAAGAAGATGATAAAGCTATTAGCCTAAGCTTGAATATTAATCATTAATGCACATATACACCAATCAATTCATACCCAATAAACTAATTTTAATCTCATATGTTTTGATGAATGGATATGGGGATTAAAAAATAATAATAATGGACATATGGTCCCATCAAAAACCAACCCTAATCTCTCATTTCTCTATTTCTTACGTCAAGATCATCTCTGTACAAACTTAATTCCCAAACCCATCTAGATGTTTTTCGTAAATAGTAAGGTTGAAAAACTCGTTTGAAAATTTTCGTTTGTTCAGTCCAATGGGTACAAAATTCGATTTATTTAAACTTTTCATATTTTTCTTATATCTTCTTCATCTTCGTTTAAATAAGAATTTTTTCGGATGTTTTTGTTTTATTTTTTTCATTTTTTATTTATTTATACTCTTGAGGGTTTAACTGCAGTATATTTAGGGGATTTTGCATGTATAACAAAAAAAGACAAAATATTTTCATCTATAACATAAAATCAAAACTAATTCATTTGTAGCAAAAAATTCAAATTGAATTCTATCACTAGCACAATTCTATTAGTGATAGAACTCAATCAATGAAAGACTTCTTCTATCACTGCTTGAATTTTCTACTAGTGATAGAATTTCAAATTGAGTTCTATCACTAGTTGAGTTTTTATCACCGATAGAAATTAATATGACATAGATGAAATTATTTTAGAAATTGTGCTGCAAATGTAATACAAAAGGTAAAATGTGCTGCTGATGATAAATTCTTGTATATTTATGTGTTTTGCTCCCAAGCTTTTGAGCTTTGTTCTATTTTTTTTTTCTTCTTCTTTTAACCAGGTTTTTTTCAATTCTATCTCTAGAATATCCAATGCTTTATTTTAGTTTCGCAATTTTCAAAGTTGGTTTCAATTTGGTTAATTTTGAAATGTACAAATTTAGTTCTTAAATTTTCAAAAAAAATAAATAAATTGCTCTTTAAGATAAATTTAAAATTAATATTAATAAAAATTTGTTCAATAATATTAATAATTTTAATTTAGGAAAGACAAAATGTCAATATATCTCTAACTTATAACTTATAACTTGTAGAGAAAGATGGTATTTTTTTGGAGGAAAAAATCAACTGTTTTTCAATAATAACCAATTTTATGTTTTTTTTTATATGAAAAATTATGACACATGAATATTTGAAAGTTAAAGTACGAAAGTTAAAGTACGAAGGTAGAACAAAACTCGAAAGTCTAAGAATTACAATTCGATATTTGAAAATCCAAAAATCAAAATAGAACAAAGCTCAAATCATAAATAGGATATAGATTTATTAAAATTAGTATATTTAAAGTACAATTGACATGCTCCTAAGAACATAGTTCAATTAGCGGTTTTTATAACTTAATAACGGAAAGGTGAACATTCGAATCTTTCAACCTCATATATATATATATATATATATGTATATATATTATTGAATTAAAAAAACTCCAATTAACATTTATGAAAGGTTAAAGGTGTGAGTATCTTTCACATTCCTTTCAAGATGATGTAATATTGAGAATATGTTCTTAAGATAGATCTGAAATATTTAGGAAAATACCTTAAAATTAATTAATAGTCAAAAAAGTAGTTTATATATTTTATAAAGATGTTGGAAACTATCCGCCTTTTCGATGTTAGACAAAGGTGAATACCCTCTAACAATGGAGTAATGATTAAAGTAGACCATATATATTTTAACCAGCGAAGTTAACCATTGAATTCATATAAATACTTTGTAGAATTACCACAGTTTCTAAAATTTGAGTAAATTATGACATTTATCTTTAGAACCTATGTGGGGTAATGGAAATCTAAGCCTAGCTCTCACTTAAAGAGAAAAATTACAAATCACTAAAGCTATATATGCTCACTAATGGCAACACTTTATCTAAATTTGAGGTATGATTTAATGTGAAGAAATTAAAACTTTAGACTAGAAATTGGTACATGGGTTCCCTTGAATTTTATCATTCCAATAGTTGGGTTAGCTTCATCATCTAAATCTAGGCTTTTTTTTTCTTCTTTTTTTTTTGATAAGGTTGCTAATTATAAGGTCAGTGTCATGGTGGCCACCAAAGTCCCATGACAGATAATTTTTCATTCATCTCTCACTAATCACTAGTGGGGCATCACAGTTTCACAAAAAAATCTGAAACTGAACTATTGTTCTTAACTTTCAATTTCATTTCCTAACAGAAAATCAAAGTTATTTCCATTTCCATCCCAATCTCAATCAAACGCCGTGTGAATCAAGCAAATCTTTAACTTTTTTTTTCTTTTTTTTTTTTCCATTTTTATATCCATATATGACACCAAAAACTTGTAAACTCTTTTTGTCTCTTACAAAAAAACAAACTCACTCAAAAATTTTCCCATCTCTTTTCTAGGAACCAAAACAAGGGACATAATATAATAACATCACTCGTATAATATACAAAAATAAAATCAACGAATAAAGAATTAACACCCGAACACTTGAAGGTGTTTGGATGATATTTTGCATCAAGTGTTTGTAGAGGAACTACACAAAATAACTCGTTTAGATGTAGTTGTTTATAGAGGAATTGAAGTCAATAATTCGTTTGGATGTAGTTGTTTGTAAAAAGAATATAATAATAACTCGTTTGACTGTAATTGTTTGTAGAGAGATTGCAGACTTACCCATTTAGATATATTTGTTTGTAAAAAAGTTATAATAATAACTCGTTTGATGCGAGTGTTTCTTGCCCAAAAAAAAACTGAGAAAAATTCAATGAGGGAAACCAATCACAACCGCTATGTAATATTTCTGAACTTTGTCTTATGAGTGGAGGAAGAAGTCGACTCTAAAACAGGTTAAAGTCGCCAGATAAATATGAATGATATTTTTTCTAATATTTCCTTTAATATTTTTTTATATTCTTTACACTTCAAGAAGTTTGATAGAATTTGTGAGAGTTATGCACTATTTTAAAACAAAATCCTAACAATGATACAAAACAGTTTAGAATTTTAATTGATGTTTTTTTTAAAAAAAAAAAGAATTTTAATTGATGCAATAATGAACTTTAGAGATTTAATTGATTCAGTCAAATTGATTTTTCGCCAATATTTTTTTTTTCCCAATTATAGTTATTAAATATATAATTTGAAAAACCTCATTGGGCTGAGTTTTTTAGAGCGACAGTCCGACCCAATCCCAAAAGACTCAATACTCTTAAAGCCCACCATTGGGTCTGAAAATTGACTAAATAGAGTTGCGTTACGGGTTCAAAAGAAATTTACATGATTTTTTTTAGTACGAAATTTTCATGGTTTAATTTAGAAGAACTTACGGTCAAAATTTAAAAAATAATTATAAATATAGTCCATTTAAAAAATAAAAAAATTAGCAAATGTATCGTCGATACTAATATTTAATATTGTCACATAATTTTTTATAATATTAATAAGTAATTATAATACATTTTAAAAATGTATTAATAATTACAGATACAAATATTTTATAATTTGCTTACATTTAATTTTTAATTAATGTGAGAAAATAATCAATCTAATACAATTTGTTTTATGTTATTATTATTATTATTATTATTATTAGTACATATCTGAGAAGGTGGGACAAATACCGATTTTCGGAATCGAACGTGTAACAGTGGTGTTAAACTAAATTACAACCAAACAATGAAACTATTATGCCACCGACCCATACGAGCTAACCTAAAATTAGTTTTGATTGGGCGGAGCTAACTTAAATTTATTATTTTTTGAAATTGTGCATTATGATCTTTGTAACTTAATCCCTTGAACTTTTTTAATTTATCAATCACTTTCTAAATTAAATAAGTGTTATATTAAATGGGAGAGATTCTCACATCCGTAGGGAAAGTAAGTTGTCATCTTTTTTTTTCAAGGAAAAAAGAATATTTGATTAGGTTCACTTAACCCCCTTTGTTTGCTGGTGTGTTTGTTGGTTCGAGATAGCATTAATTTTGTGAATCATATTAATAATTCAACTAAATGACAATCATAAAAGTTAAATTTGAGTAACAAATAAATAAAATTAGAAAAATTAAATAAATAAAGAGTTAGGGATTAATAAGATTTCATATGAATTTTGATAAAATTATATAAGAGGTTCGTGAAATATGAAAAGAGGAATTGAAAAGTGATTATAATGTTTTAAAAACAAATAAAGAGTTGACTATTGTCTCCTCTCCTCATCTGAAATATCCAATCACTCCGTCATTTTTTTTTGAGACAAATCAACCTGTCATATTTAATTTGGTTAGAATCTTTAAATTTTGAATATTTATTTTTTTTTTTTAAAGAAAAATCTGAGTATTATTTATTAGTCGTATTATTATTATTATTATATTTTGACAAATGATGGCGATTTTGAAACCTACCACAACCACCCAACTTACCTAACAAGATTATAAAGGGATGATATCAAATTTCACTTAAATGTTTTTTTTTTTTAATAATTAACTTCATAGTTCGGGTATTAGATTAAAAACTGAATGGTATAAACATAAAAGTTGGATGCTCAAATATGATACCAAGCAACTTCAAATTATCAAGTTGGAATTTTTCCTCATTTTTTTAGTAATGGGTGAACCAAAAACTTAGATATCTAATGAAGTAACATAATTTGTGTAAAATCATATCAAATTTATGAAAGGTTTCACACGGTTTGCTCTTTTTTTTTTCAAATTCTTTTTCTTGAATATTCTGAGTGGTCGTTTTTGTTCTATCTTTTATCTTATCTCTTATTACTTCATCTATCAAATCATATTCTGTGGTGTAGGAATGGATCCAATTAAAAAAATGAATTGGACATAAAATGTTTTATTAGTCAAATAAAGATTTATCTGTATACGACAAAGGAAACTTATTACATACGACAAAATTTTAATATTGATATTGATATGCTTAAATAATGTCAAAACTTTCTTTTCTAATAATCAATAAGAAATTGATTGAATTCAATTAAAAAAAATGATTACAAAAGTAAAATTAAGAAATTAATGTAGCAGTAAATAAATTCATTATGACAACTGCAAATCTCCTAATAACTTTATGAGTCATTAAGGACTCGTTTGATAACGTTCCTGTTTCTCGTTTCTTGTTTCTTGGTTCATGTTTCTTGTTTCTAAATTTTTTAGAATAAAAAACAAGAATGTATTTGATAACCGTTTCTGTTTCTTATAAAAAATAAGAAACAAAACAAAACTTGTTTGATAACAATTTCTCGTTTCTTATTTTTTATTTTTTAAAAAGTTTTTTTAAGTATAGTTTTTTTAAAAAAAGTTAAGACAATGTAGTATAAAAATATATAATATGAATTAAAAATTAATTAAAATAGTTTTAAAAAATGTATATAATTTAATATAAATAAACATTTTATAAAAAAAAAGTTATATGTTAGGTTTATTTAATCATTTATATAGTTTTTTTTATTTTTTAAAAAGTTTTTTTAAAAAAGTTAAAACAATGTAGTATAAAAATATATAATATGAATAAAAAATTCATTAAAATAGTTTTAAAAAATGTATATAGTTTAATATAAATGAACATTTTATAAAAAAAATTATATGTTAGGTTTATTTAATCATTTATATAGTTTGATGTTCACTCAAATATATATTGATTATATTATTCTGAAAACAATGCTATTAATTTAAAATATGAAAGCAATGTTAAATGTATCATATGCATTAAGCAGATAAAATAATAATATATATAAATTTTATTTAAAACTAATGGAATATATAATTTATATAGTTTGATGTTCACTCAAATATATATATTATTATGAAAACAATTGAAAATTAAGATTTGTATAAAAGAAATTTTATAACTAGTCACATCACCACTAAGCCAGTTAACTTCTAAGTTACATAAATGCGCTTTTTAATATATATATATATTCAACGCTACTTCAGTCTTAAAAAAAAGAAACGGAACCAAAGAAACTAGTTTTGGTAGTTTCTCACTTTTTCACATTTTTTGAGAAACGTTTTTTTTAGGGGATTTTGCATGTATATCAAAAAATGGCAAAATATTTTCATCTATAGCACAAAATCTAAAATAATTTCATTTGTAACAGAAATTCAAATTGATTTCTATCACTTGTCGAGTTCTATTAGTGATAGAATTCAATCAATGATAGACTCATTCTATCACTGCTTAAGTTTTCTATCAGTGATAGAAATCTAAATTGAGTCCTATCACTAGGTGAGTGATAGACTATCATTAGGTGAGTGATAAAAATAAATATGTTATAGATGAATTATTTTAAAAATTATGCTACAAATATAATACAAGAGGTAGAATATGCTGCTGATGATAAATTCTCTTTTTTTTTATTTGAGAAACAATAAACGGGAACAGTTATCAAACAAGTCTGTTTGTAAAAAATAAGAAACAAGTCTGTTTCTAAACCCTAAACAAGAACGTTATCAAACGAGCCATAAAATGACTCTCCAACTTTGAGCAATTGTTGTCAGGCTGCTATCAAATTGAACATTAATTATAGTACTTGATGAAAGCTAATTAAGAAATCAGCAATCTATTTCTAAACTATATATGTGTTAGGATTAACTTCCAAATATAGCAATGTACTTCCAAACTACAAAAAAAAAAGTCATTTAAAAAAATTGTTAGATTCTTGGTAGAGGGGATTTATAATGGGGAGTTTAATGAAGATTTATGAGTGGTTTAGTGTAGCTAGTTGTATACAAATAAAGAGTTTTAGAAAGATAATTGTTCACGATCTTTTTTTAACTAAAAACTAAAAATCCTTTATTTAACATTTTTTGTTTTGGAGAGACTTAAATATATAACCACTCAATTAATAAGATATTACAAAAATTATCCTCTTTCACATTTCAATGATATATTTAGTTGAGACTAATCACTATACTAACTAAAAGAGAAAGAGAAATAGAGTAATCTAAGGGATGATTGGAGCACCAATAATGACTACCTTTGGTAATTGTTATAAGCCAACTTAGCTTTCGGCTTCAATTATGATATGAACTAATCATTCTAATTAAATTGTATGATCTTATAATTGTTAACCAATATATTATATTCACTAAAAAAGTTGATAGCCATTCTGATGGGATGACTCAATTGGTAAAAGAGATATAAAGTTATGGGTTCAAAACCCATAATGATTTCTTTGGCAAAACTATGTGACAACACATAATTATAATCTACTCCACAAACACAAACAATAATATTTCTCAAAAAAAAAAAAAAAAACAATGATAATCTATTAATAGATCGTTGCCTCATGCAAATGCTCCTTAAAATAATCGTTGGATACAAAAGCAGCATATTTCTTACAAAATTTCCACAACCTCGCTAATTCTTCATGGTTATAAATGGCCAAATTTGTGTTTAATTGTAAGCACCAGAAGCAAGTTGTGCTCTGAGTTCTTTTCTAAGGATTTTACCTGATGGAGCTTTTGGAATGGCTTTGACAAAAAAAACTCGTTTTAGTCTCTTATAAAATATCACTTGTTTGGATATGAATTGCTTTACATCTTCTTCTATTATTGCAACATCGTTCTCCTTCACCACAAACGCCACTGGCACTTCCCCGGCCTGCTCGTCCGGCATGCTTTAAAGAAACACGACAACAATTAATTTATCTTAAAATCTTTTCTCAAAATCAATTGATGACGAGAGATGTAGTCCATCCAAGATTAGTCTATATGTGTATATATTGCAATGAGATTTCCAATGTTTGCAAGGTGAGACCCTAATTAATATTGATGATAATAAACATCAAAATTGAATTGAGCTTACCCAATTACAGCAGCATCTGATATGTTAGGGTGAGCGATCAGAAGAGCCTCAAGCTCCGCCGGCGCCACCTGAAACGTCTTGCATTTGATAAGTTCCTTAAGGCGGTCAACGACGAAGACCTCGTCGTCGTCGTCAACGAAACCAATGTCGCCGGTGTGAAGCCATCCTTCTTTATCAACAGTGTTCTTGGTAGACTCCAAATCATTCAAATACCCTTTCATGATCTGGTCCCCTCTTATCCAAATCTCACCGGAGGAATTCGCCGGCAGCGAAACGCCGGTTTTGATGTCAACAATTTTCATCTCTGCATTTCTCATCACCGTCCCACAGGCTCCATCCTTCACCGGAAACGGTTCTTTCGCTAAGGCCAAACTCATCGTCAGAACCGAACCGGCCTCTGTCATTCCGTACCCCTGCCCGATAACCACCCCCGGAAACTTCCCCCTCACCGCGTCTTCCACCTCCTTCACCAGCGGCGCTCCGCCGGATTTCAGCACCCTCACCGACGACATGTCGTATTTCTCAAACTCCGGCGACTTCGCAATGGCCGAAAATATAGGCGGCACAATTGGCAGGACAGAAACTCTGTATTTCTCCACCAATTGAAAAACCGAAACGATTTCGAATTTCTGCATTAACACAATCGCGGCGCCGGCGCGTAGCCCACACAGCAGAATCGAACTCAGAGAATAGATGTGGAAGAGCGGCAACACACAGAGGATGACGTCATCGCCGCGGTAATACAGGTTGGGATTTTGGCCGTCGACCTGTTGAGAAACGCTGGTGACGATTCCTTTATGAGTTAACATCACACCCTTTGGCAGGCCGGTGGTGCCGGAGGAGTACGGCAGCGCCACCACGTCGTCGGAGGCGAAATCCGCCACCGGCGCTTGGATTTCATCGGCGCCGCTCAAAACAGAGTAATGCAAACAGCCCTCCACCGCAAAGTCAACACACACGATTTTGACTCCGTTTTCAGCCAAATCCTTAACCCGATCGTAGAAGCAAGCCATGGTGACGATCAATTTGACATTGGCGGATTTGGCCTGTTTGGCGATTTCGACGGCCGTGTAAAAGGGGTTGGCGGCGGTCATGGTGGCGCCGCCGTAGGAGGCGGCGAGGAAGGTGAAGACGAACTCCGGGGAGTTGGGAAGTAAATTCATGATGACGTCACCCTTCTTAATTCCGAGAATTTGAAGGCCGCCGGCGACCCGACGGGCGGTTGACTGGACGGCGTTGTATGAGTAAACGTGACCGGTGGCGGCGTCGATCAAACAGGGGCGTGACCCGAATTGGGCGTTTGTTTGGAAAACGTAATCGTGGAGGGGAAGGTGATTGGGAATTTGAATATCGGGGAGTTTTGATCGGAAAATGAAGTCATTAGTTTCAACGGCCATTTTTGTTGGATCAGAGAAATGAAAAAGCAGAGATGGATTTGGTGTGAGGATTGATGAAGAGGTTGAAGGAATCTTATACACAAGAGAAATTGAAATTTGGGTTTGGTGGGTGAGAAAAATAAACGCTATTTATTATTATTTTACTTTTTTTAAACATTATAATTTTTATTCATTAATGGATTGGGTACGGAGGTTTTTCGATTTCGTTTATGAAAAAACAAAAATAAGTCGAACAATAATTGTAGGTGGAGATGATTGATGCTTGCAATAACGTTTAAATCGAGTCATTGTGAGATTCTTCATGTCGAGTGTGGAGTGAGTTGGCTTAATGTGATCGTTGATGGGTGTTTGTTTGACATATTTACGCATGACTTCGAGACTTTAAGACGTGGAGTTATATTGAATAGTTATTTTAAATAGTTAAAAATTGAAAGTTCTGTAAAAAATTTATTTGGATGTAGATTTAAAATGAGTAGTTATTTTTAGTAATTAAAAAAAATGAATTATTTTAACTAATTTAAAATAAATTATTAAAAATAAGTAATTTAAAATGATTGAAAAGTTGTAAATGAATAATTAAAAATGAATGGTTAGAAATTAAAGTTACTTTTAAAAGTAAAAATGAGAAATTAATAAAAACTCGTTTGTACGTTGGTTTTCAAGGAGGAGTTAAAAAATCCTAAAATTAAATCTTATTTAAATATATCAAACAAACAACCCCGAAGTGAGAGTAAATATTAATATATATATATATATATATATATATATATATATATATATATATATATATAATTTTCAATCAATTTTCTCCTCATGACTTAGGGGCACCAACTAGCAGTCAGAGTACTCTTCAAAAAAAAAAAAAACTAGCAGTGAGAGTAAAATATATCTTAGAATTGAGAATGAAATTGAATATTGTTTGAGAAATTAATCACATAACCCCTCCATCTTGAAATTTTAAGAGTAGAATACCCCAAAACTTAGATATTCAACCATTATATTGTCTGTAGGAATATTCAAATTCAAATTATGACATAGATATGAATTATGTCATAATTTTGATGTTTTTAATTCATATCTTGAAATTTTTAATTTTGATGTTTTTTTAAACTTAGATATGAATATTCAAATTAATCCTTTCTTAATTATAACATACACCTATGAGTTAGTGCTCAAATTTGAATTTTGGATTTTTGTTTTTTTAAGATTTGTGCTAGTTTTTCACAATTTTTTCTACAATAATCAACTTCTATCATTGGTCGAAAAGTAATAGAACTCTAGGATAGAACACTAACAATTAGAAATCAATTCCCTTTAATATCTATTCGGAAAAATCAATGTCATATTATTTTCTGGAAAATACATGCCGTTGAGTATTGCTTCTTGCATATGTTACCTCTTCTATTCTTTCTTTTTCTTTTCATGTATTCAAACTTAAAACAACATTTATTAAAGAAGAATATGATTTAATTCGTGTTTCAACAAAATCAAAGGAGTTATGGAACAAGTAACTAAAACCAATTCAATACTATAGTTACACATTCGACCCCTCGAAAATTGATATTTGACTTTCATTTAATTGGGAGTAGTGATACCCTCTATAGAGTTTGTTGTCTTCCTCCTCTAATATGTAAAAAAAAAAAAAAAAAGATAATTCACAGAAGGGCCATATTATTTTAACACAAGATAAGGTACATTTCCACCGACAAACTTATAAAATTAGTTAAATTCAAAAAATAATTATAAATATAGTCACTTTTAAAAAAATTTAGCAACCATAATTATAGATAGTAATAATAATATTGTATTAATAGTCAATAATACTATAATAATACATAATATTGTATTAATATTAGAGTATTAAAATATATTAATGATTATAAATATAAATATTTTGAAATTTGACTACCTTTATAATTATTTTACTATTATTATTTTTTAAATGCAAAGTGTGGGAACGGAACTACAATAGATATGCTACTATTTCCAAATAAATGAAAATTGAATAGTGATTCTTAAGATCGAACTTGTGGTTATGGTGTTACTGACTATATTATTAAAATTATTCATCCATTACCATTACCATTTCTTTTTATTATATTATTTAATAACAAAGTTCATATAGAAAAAAAAATAAAAAAAAATAAATGTTGCGTTAGTTCACAATGTTGTCTTGCCCTATTTGGCTTGGTGAAATATGATGTGTGCAGAAATTCACTCTCTCTGTCTTACGTGAATAATTGATCATATTTTTTTGGCAAGTAGGTTGTGTTTTGAGCAAACATCTGATTTACCATGTGCATACCTGGTTGTGAATTTGTCTCTATCTTAATAAATTTGTATTTAAATATGTAAATAAAGAACTTTGGAAAAAAATGAACTTTAACACCATTGAGGTAAATCAACCTGCACCAACGAGAGTAATAGCTCGACAATATTCATATATATCCTATAATTAAGAGGTTAAAGGTTTGAACTCTTCCATCTCCAAATTGTTACAATCTCAACAAAAACAAACTCTCAAATATAAGATCTCATAATATTTATCAATTTTAAAAAATAAACCATGGTCGTAGAGTTAAATTAATTAAAATCAAACAAGATAATTAACTCATTTAGTAGTACGCATTTGTTAGATTAATATAATCAAAGTAAAATCTTTAATTTAAATTTATAAATTTAGAAACAAAAAACATATACATTCGATCACCTCATATTTATGAGAGTAAATCGCAATGTAAATAAAATTTATTGGCTAAGTTTATTAAATAGTATATAATATTGATCTTACAAATTACAACAAAAAGATGTTATGAGTTTGGAATAAAGACTGTATAGAAATTTTAAAAAAGAAAAGACAAAAAAAAGACAGGTAGAGAAATTTGTTGTCTAATTGCAATCCCTTGAAGCAAGTTTAGCTCTGAGTTCTTTTCCGAGTATTTTGGCTGATGGAGCCTTTGGAATGGCCTTCACAAACAGCACTCTTTTTAGTTTTTTTTTATAGAACACCACTTGTTTGGATATAAATTGTTTTATATCTTCTTTTTTTCTGTGATTGTGTCGCCGCTGGCACTTCTCCGACTTGCTAGTCCGGCATACTGTTCATATAAGATTTTATTGCAGACAATATAACAATATTATTCATCTGAACATACCCAATAACAACAACATCACATAGTTTAGGATGAGTTATTAGAAGGGCTTCTAGCTTCGCCGGTGCAAACTTGAAAAGTTTTGAATTTTATAAGTTTTTTTAGTCGATCCACGACGAAGAGCTCGTTGTCGTTGTCAATGTAGCCGATGTCCTCTTGGTTGACACCAAATCATTCAAATATCCTTCCATGTTTTCGGATCACCGCCCCGCAGTCTCCGACTTCACCAAATCATAAAAATGTGTGTTTGGTTGGATTGTTTTATTTTAGTCTTTTGTAATTTGTGCTTGGATGTTCAAATGTGAGGTCTGAGGAGATGGGTAGAGACAGTATCTGTCTGCTTTGGCCATTGACGAAAGAGAGAAGAATGCCCTAATGAAGTTGAGAGCATTTACAAGAGTGAAGTTCCAATAGTTTTAATTGATGTTTTGTTCTTTATTTTCTCAAAAAAAAAAAAGAAAAAAAAAAGGAATGTGCATATATATATACTTGACGAAATTTTTTTAGTTGATATTAATTTTATTACATTCAATGTTTCTACCTAACAAAGAAGTTTATCCGTGGAACTAATTATATTCAACAAAAATTAACTTTATTATATATCATCCACCCTAATATCGTTGATATTTTTTTTCTTAAGACTTTTTAAGGAAAAATTAAAAGAAATAAATACGAATCACATTTTTCAAAAGGTAGGTTACCTACTTATATTTCTAAATTAATTTATTTTTTGGGTCTAATTAATTAGTTTATGATTTTTTATTTTTTTTTTATATCCAAATCACCTTAATTGATAGATGACCATTTATAGATTGAATTCATTATTTTAAACACTTCAAGACTCTTTAACCACTAAATCATTATATGACACATATTCATTTATGAACTTTCAATTTTATATTTTACAAAAATATACTAGAAACAAAATTGAAGGTTTAGAAATGTAATAGAACTAAAATTTAAAAATAAAAAAATAAAATAATAATAATAAAAATGATTATTATACAAATAAAAGAAATTTAAGTTTGTCAACGGATTTTATTTTATATTCTTGAAATTTACGGATGCACTTATATAATATGAAGATTCATCTCAAAGTCGATTAGTAAATAAGAGAGAACAAACTTATCTCTATCTTATTCATATTTGTTGTCTCTTCAATTTTTTAAGATGGAATTGTCAACAAATTATAGGCAGATGTTGCTATCATGGTGATTTGTAATTTGTAATTTTGTTTTTCTTTTTGTTAAAGGGATGCATGGTTTAAGGTCAATCAAAGTCTTTCAATAAGAAGCCAAGATTGGTCAAACTTTGAAACGCGCTGTCGTTCAAAATTTTGGTTCTTTTTCAGTGTGGCGCTTCTCCTTCCAACGACCAGACCAAGAGCGTTCCCATTTTGTTTTATTTATTTATTTATTTGTTTGTTTGTGGGTTGCTTTACTTTCTACCATTTAAATTTAACCACTTTCACTCTTTCTTTTCTTTTTTATTAGTAAAACTTTGATTCTTAGTTTGATTTTTCTTATTATTACTAAATACGATTTTAGTCAAGGTTTTAACTTAAAGGCATAAAGTTCTGTATGCTTATCACAATATTATATATATATATAAAAACGATTGTGATAAACAACCAGTTATCGGTTCGTACTTTGATTTAACTAAAAGAACGGTAGATTTACGAATTTCTAAATTTCATGAAAGAGCAAAATTTGATGATAGAAGGAATAATGAATATGTGTTGTATTTTTTTAGTTCATACCTTAACAATTTTAGAGATTCAAACATCATAATCTTTTTTATTTGTGGATACAAACCAATGTCGTTGAATTATTTCTTTTGTTAGTGATAAGAGTTGTAATATGCTATTTTTTAAAAAAGATTATTATAGTATACCGGCTATTTTATGCGTGAACTATTATGCAAGAGCATTTCATTGAATCATCGGCCTAGCTATTAGGAATGATCTCAAACATATAAATTTGAATAATTTATTTTATTAAATATGACAATGAAATTCTTAATCAAGATATTACATCACAAACAAGAGGTAAAATTACTTCAACTATCAAATCGTTGGTGAGTAAATCAAACTTAACATGTATTTCAAACTATAATCTTAACTCATTTAAAAAATAATTATCGTCAGTTTGGTTTTTAAGCAGAGATCATATATGGGAATTTTGTGTTTAATTGTATGTTCCGGAAGCCAACTTTGCTCTGAGCTCTTTTCTGAGGATTTTGCCTGATGGAGCTTTCGGAATGACATCGACAAAAAACACACGTTTTAGTCTCTTATAAAATATAACTTGTTTGGATATGAATTGCTTTACATCTTCTTCTGCGATTGTGTCGTCGTTTGGTTTTACCACAAACGCCACCGGCACTTCCCCAGCTTGCTCGTCGGGCATACTGTTTAAAATAATTTCATTAGAAATAAAATCCCCACAAAGTCAATTAATAAAACTAAATTGATCTGAACTTACCCAATAACAGCAGCATCAGACAGTTTAGGATGGGTGAGCAGAAGGGCCTCAAGCTCCGCCGGTGCCACCTGAAAAGCCTTGAATTTTATGAGTTCCTTCAGGCGGTCGACGATGAAGAGCTCGTCGTCGTCGTCAATGAAGCCGATGTCGCCAGTGTGCAGCCATCCTTCTTTATCCACAGTCCTCTTGGTGGACTCCAAATCATTCAAATAACCCTTCATGATTTGGTCTCCTCTGATACAAATCTCTCCGGCCGTATTTGGCGGCAACGAGGCGCCCGTTTCTGTGTCAACGATCTTCATCTCTGCGTTCCGGACCACCGTCCCGCAGGCTCCGGCTTTCACGGGGAGTGGTTCTTTCGCAAAAGCCAAACTCATGGTTAGAACCGGACCGGCCTCCGTCATTCCGTAGCCTTGTCCAAGAACCGCCTTTGGAAACTTGTCTCTCACGGCATCTTCGAGCTCCTTCCCCAACGGGGCTCCACCCGATTTCAGTACCCTCACCGACGACACGTCGTATTTATCAAAATCGGGTGACTTAGCAATGCCCAGAAATATGGGCGGCACAATCGGCATGACTGAAATTTTGTACTTCTCCACCAATTGTAAGAGCGTTGCTATTTCGAATTTCTGCATTATCAAAATCGCAGCACCCGCGCGTAGTCCACACAGCAGAATGGAATTGAGCGAATAGATGTGGAAAAAGGGCAACACGCACAGGATAACGTCGCCACCATGGTAATACAGGTTCGGATTTTGGCCGTCCATTTGTTGAGCAACGCTCGTGATTAACCCTTTGTGAGTTAACATCACACCCTTCGGCAAGCCCGTGGTGCCGGAGGAGTACGGCAGCGCCACCACGTCATCCGAGGCAAAATCCGCCGGAGTCGCTACGAATTCATCGGCGCCACTCAGAACAGAGAAATGCAAACAACCCTCGACCGCAAAATCAACACACACGACCTTCACTCCGTTTTGGGCCAAATCCTTAACCCGATCGTAGAAGCAAGCCATGGTGACGATCAATTTGACATTGGCGGCTTTGGCCTGTTTGGCAATTTCGACAGCCGTGTAAAAGGGGTTGGCCGCGGTCATGATGGCCCCGCGGTAGGAGGCGGCGAGGAAGGTGAAGGCGAACTCCGGGGAGTTGGGAAGTAGATTCATGACGACATCGCCCTTCTTAATTCCGAGACTGTTAAGGCCACCGGCAACCCGACGGGCAGTTAGCTCCACGTCCAGGTAAGTGTAAACGTGGCCGGTGGCGGCGTCGATCAAACAGGGGCGTGACCCGAATTTGGCCTGGTTTTCGAAAATGTAATCATGGAGGGGAAGCTGATTGGGAATGTCAATATCGGGGAGCTTTGAGCGGTAAATGAACTCCTGTGTTTGGTTTGATTCAACAGCCATTGTTGAAGAAGTTAAGTTGAAGCTGAAAATTTAGATCAGAGAGAGAGAAAGAAGAGAAAAAGTAGAGGTGTGTTTGGTATGAAGATGAAGATGGATGAAGAGGGGGAAGGGATTTTATAGAGATATGAAAATGATAGAAAAATATTTGTTTGGTTGGTGAGAAAAATAATCTGTTTATTATTATTATTATTATTATTATTATTATTACCTATTTTGTTATTGTGAACTTGTGTTTGGTGGTGTGATGGGGGAAATGGGTACACGCAGTGGTGGGTATTATCGTCTTTCTATCAGTATTCACCAACTCCCAATTTTATTGACCATGAAGCAAGAAGAAATTTTTAGTGTATGTTTAAGTCCACTCGCTCGTTACAGATTCGCCAAACTTTTTATTATTTTAACCAACAAATGTTTTATTTCAGGTTCGGCGTCTTTTTTATATTACCAAGTTTTCAATGAGTTGGCTATGAAAGCCCTATTGGAATCTATTAAAGTCATGTTCTAATTATCTCCATTGATGTCTTTGATGATGAAAGATTTAACTTGAATCATTTTGTAATTTTCATGAGATCTATATAAACCAATTCATAGTGCTCCAAATTTAGAAATAATTAAATTCGATTTGAGAAAAATTAGGCAAGTTAAAATTAATTAATTAGCCACTTCAGTTAGAATAAAGAATTAAGAGCTCAAATAATAGAGATACAAACCTAAAATCAATATTCAACCTTTAATTATTTATATTTCTTGTGCAAATAAAGTATCCCACATTTTTAAGTTAAGAGGAAGATCTTGGGTATATAAGGATAGATAAGGCCCATTTATGATTCATTGTTGTTCTTAACAATATTTTTAGTTCATCGACATCCGTGGAATTGACTTTTGTTTATTTCTTTATATTTGAAAGTTTGTTAATTTATATTATAGACTTAGTTCAACCCATAATTAGCATATATCATTAATTTAGCTTTGTTTGATAATCATTTTGTTTTTTGTTTTTTGTTTTTTTATTTTTAACTTTTTAAAAACGGGTTTGTTTGATAACCGATTTTGGTTTTTATTTTTTAAATTTTAAAAATATTTTAAAAATATTAAAGGAATCCAAAAACTAAAAAAAAAATCTTTTAAAAATAAGTTTTTGTTTTAAAAAAAAGCATGAAAAAATCAAGAATAAAAACTAAAAAACTAAAAAAATCTAAACAAAATTTGAAATTTGAAACTTGAAAACAAAAATCAGATATCAAACATGTTTTTTGATTTTTAATTTTTAAAAATAAAAAACTAAAATCAAATATCAAACATATATGGTTTTTATTTTTTAAAATCAAAAATGAAAAATTATAACAAAAAAAAAAAACGAAATAGTTATGTGTTAGAGATTACCAATTTCTCAACTTTAAATATTGTCGTTCTCGGAAAGAAATCAGCAACTAATTGAGCAGAGAAGATAGTGATGTTTCATTAATTTCCATCCAAACAAAAAACCCGAAAATGTGAACAAAAACGTGAAGGAAAAGAAAAAGGGGCCATATAATTGAAGAAGTAGAAAACTTTAATACGTTGCCAGTTTAAGGATCTGTCCTGAATTATGCCCTCTCGTGAGAGTTGGAGAATGATTTCTCCTAGTTTTTAGAAGCAACTAATTTATACATATTTTCTCCTTCCCACAACATTATTTGCGACATAAATCTACTGAATAATCTTAGATTGTAGATTTAGTTCCTAACATTGATAATTATTTTAATTTTTGACACTAAGCTTCGAGTATACCCATTGATCGTCACATATACATCAGGGTAAGGGTAGCATCAGGGTTGGTCGCTCTATAAATGAAAAGCAAAGAAATTAAATAAAAAACTGGTAGTATACAAATTTTAACTGTCGGAGATACTTATCTTGTGATGCAATTATCTCACATTGGAAAAGTGATGAGTCTTCAACACATTTATAAATAATATGGATTACTCCCCTCATTGTCAATTGGTTTTGAGGTGGAACCCCGTATTCTCTAATATGGTATTAGAGCTCTATGTGGATTATTCAAAAAAGCAAATGTGGATCCCACCCAAGCGGGCATAAGAAGCTTAAGTATGTATTTGATTCCAAAGTTTAGATTTGACCTATGCGGAGATACTCACTTTGTGATCCAATTATCCATACGTATATGTGTGCATATGACGTAGGATTAACTTTTGAAGTGGGAATTTTGAGGTAGCATTTTTTCTACCTCCAGTTCTACAAAGTATCATGGGTTTAGAAAGCTCCAACTTCTCAAATCCTAAAAAAAACAAATTAGATCTGCTCCAAAGTATTATTTATTTCTAAAATTAATGAGGCTACACTACTAGAAATCTTACGTACCATGACACTTGTTTTCCTCTATATTACAAGAAAGAAAAATAAAAAGAGTCATAATAGGTCAAAAGGAAGGTTTTTCATTTTTTTAAAACTTATGATTATATTTTAGAGTCATAGAAAAGTATATTAGGTTTTGTGTTCGAGCCAGATATGACGTTGTTTATTTTTATAAATATTTATGTAGTTTAAAAATAGTTTTAAAAAGTAAAAAAAGAAGAATTTTCTTCTTAACCTAGCTACCTCACGTGCACGAAAGGACACAGGAAAACCATCCCTCACCACTCTCTTCTTCGCGAACTAGGTCGAAAAAGCGAAGCCGCGCGCCTCGGGTTTTGTTGGACAGAACATTGATAAAAGCTCGAACACAAAGTTGGTTTTGTCCATCCATTTATTTCATTTCTTTTTGGGTGTTCTCTCAATCTCCCTCTGGGCTGTTTGTTGGAGGGTTTTGTCGAGCTGTTGGAGAAGCGTTTGTGCAGCTAGTTTTTTTTTCTTTTTTTTTTTTCTTGAGCGGTTACTAGAGCAAATAGATGGGCAATTTTATCCTTTTTTCATATAATTATTTTCACACTTTTTGTTCATCGTTCTAGTTCAAAGGTGAAGAATGAAAGACACTTGTGAAAAACCTTTAAATTTTTTTTTTCTTTGATTTCATCTCCTCTTCTCACCGACCGGAAATAAAAAATGGAAAATCAGACGAGGACCTGTTCATCATTGTCTACGTCTGCCTTGTCTCTGAGATCTTCTCAGACGAATCTCAAAAAAATTGGAATGCCATAGACGAAGCTCTGCTCATCGTTATAGGAAACCATGGCGGCAAAAGGGGAAATGGGTCGAGGGGTTTTTATTATTTATTTTTTTCCATAGCTTCCATTAGATTTCCACAAATAAAAAAAAAATGGAGAATTTAAATAATCTAAAATTCAACAAAAATGAATTGGAAAAGATAAAGATGAAACCCTTAATCAAAACAGGATTATAGGATTTTCAATGCTCTGCAATCCTATAATTCCAATAGTCAGGTGATCGAATTTTCACCCCACAATCGAATAAAGTTTACATAAATGGATTGGAGAAAACGATGAAGAAACCCTTTTTTTTTTTAAAGGAAGAAGAAATGGGTGGGTGAAGAAGAGAAGAAACCCTGTTTTTTGTTTGAAAAGGATAAGAAATAGGACTGTGAGGATGGGAAGAAATCCAGAATTTTGAATTGAATTTACTAAAATAACCTTTCTTTTATAATTTAAGATTTTTTAAATTACTCAAAACTAACCAATTATTTCTACAACCACATTACAAACAACCATATTCAAACGAGCTATTGATACATTCACTTATTGGAAATCTCTTCCTTTGTTTTGGTTTTCTTTGATGTCATCATTATTCAACATGTATTTATTTTGATGCAAGGTAAATGAATTTGATCTGCCTCAGTGGAATACTATTATAAATCCTTTAAAACAAAAAACCATTTATGCGTTTATAGAAACTGAATTCCAGGTTTATTTTTTCATTTTAAAAACTATTTCATTTTAAAAACTTAATCATTGATTAATTATATTAGGGTTAATTGTAAATTTGGTCTTTATTGATTTGGGGAAAGTATACATTTAGTCCCATAATAATAAAAGTTAAGATTACATCTTAGGTTTAATATCAACATTTTATAGATAATTTCAAAAGTTTGATAAAACTCCTAAAAAACATTTCTATGATTAAAAAAACTATTTTAAAGAATTTTATCAAACTAGAGAGAATAAATGCTAAACTATTCCTATGATTTTCATAGGAGCAAGGAAAATAATGATATCCTCTAAAAAAGGAAGCAAATGTCTAGCAAAATGCTTGTCATAAAAAGTTCTAACATTGTCATCATTTCAAAACTACTTCATTCTTTGTTGTTAGAGGAATAATATTGATATGCATCATGTGGGATCAAGTCTAATAGACTAATTCTAAAGTAGATTTCTCTTATAACGAAGTTCCTTTTTCACTGTTTTTTTTTTCTTTTACTTTCTTTGGCTCGTTCTTCATTTGCAATAAAGTGGAATAAGGATGGTGAAAAGTTTATCTTCTTATTTGTTTTAAGTTAAATTTGTTTCGTTGTAGTTAGTAATTGTTGCATTTTTTGTGGCTTGAGGAATGAGATTCGAGTTTGGTAGTCTTTGTGTAGTGAGTTTTTTTTACTTTGGAGACTCTTTGTTTCACTTTGGTGTTTGTTAGGTTAATTGGATTGATTAATGGGTTTCTATATTCTTGTTTAGAATCTAGTAAAAAGATGAGTTCCACCACTTACCTTGTTATGTGTTGCTTTAGGTATTTGGAGTCATGGTTTATGTTGTTAATGTATGCTTTTAGGTCAATGATTTTTGTTGCTAATGTCTGTTTTAATCTATTGGAATTCATTTTTAGAAAGTAAAGTTTGTTTCTAGAAGTAAAAATTAGTTGTCAATATCATTTGTAAGTGTTTTCTTGTTTTTTTTTAAGTACTTTATTTAAATGAGAGAAAAAACCTGAAGTCCTGAATGCAATTTTTTTTAATCTTTCTTAGAATTATACAATGGACAAATCATGGATGAAAAAGAATAGATTGTCTAAAGAATATGAGTTGGGAATAGAAACGTTCATTGAATTTGGTCTACAACACGGTAATGGTTTGAACACAATTCGTTGTCCGTGTTTAGAATGTGGGAACCGCATATATCCAATGATGTTTACAATGCTTAGGTATCACTTGTATGCTTATGGGATTGATAAAAGTTATACAGTATGGTTTTGGCATGGGGAAGAGTTTGAACCTAAGAAATCTAGGAATAATTTGGTACCTGAAGAAGTGGACAACAATGATTTTTTTGACACCATTAACATGGTCGAAGCTGCATATGCAGAATATTCAAATATAGGGAATATGTTTGACACTATGTTTGAAGATGCTAAGAAGCCGTTGTACCCTGGATGTAAGAAATTCACAAAGTTGTCTACCCTCATAAGATTATATAATATGAAAGTAAGATTTGGATTGAGTTTTGTACTGAATTTCTTAATGACCTAAACCCTGTTGGTTTAGGAACATTTCAAAAACATGTCGAAAATAAAATTGATAGGCCATTATCAGCGGGTTCATCTGTTACACCTAATAGACAACAAATGAAAGAAGCCCATATCTATATTCTCAACAACACAAGTGTGATCCAGCCCTACCGAGAGTATGTGAAGTAATTTTTTTTCCTACACGCATGTTTGCATTTGTTTAATTCACATCTAATGTTTGTGTTCATAAAATAGACGTTACATGGAGACCTTGAAAGGTGTACACCCTAGAAAATCGAGGAATGAGAAATGGTTACTTGAAGAACATAATAGGTCATTTTCTACTTGGCTACGCAATGAGGTAACATAGTTTTGGTTCATTTGTTATAAATTAAGTATACCCAGTATTTTTTGTTATGATGTTACGCATTTGGTAGGTGTTGAGAGAAATAGAAGAGGGGAAGCTCATATCAAATGTTATTAGATGGTTAGCACATGGCCCCAACCCATCGTTGATAACATATGAGGCGTACAAGTGCAACGGTTATAGTTACAACACAAAGCTTCGTGACAACAAAAGAGTTGTTCAGAATAGTGGTTTAATGCTAGTCGCGACAACGATGCAAGTGTCTAGTGCTAAGGACAAGAGTCCAGTAGTTGGTAACATGACTTTCTACGGTGTTATTAACGAGATATGGGAAGTTAGCTACAACACATTCACATTTGTTCTTTTCAAATGTGGTAGGTTGAAAGCCATAATGGTGTGAAAATTGATGAACTTGGCTTTACATTAGTTGACCTAAATCGCATTGGACATGTAACAGATTCGTTTATAATAGCTACACAGGCCAAACGAGTTTTTTATGTACAAGATCCTTGTGATGAACGGTGGTCCATTGTTATCATGCCACCGCAAAGAGATATTGTCGATGCAAGTTGTGATGACGAGCTTGGAGATATTTCATTGGATTGTCCTTCTGTTTCAAGGTGGAAACAAGCATTAGATACAAATGAAAAAGACGTTTCATATACCAGAGATGACTGTGAAGGAACATGGCTTGCTAATAATAATTAATTACGTACGTGAAGTTATACACAAAATTCATTTTTTCCCCAAGTTCTTATCGATATTTTTTAACTAATATAAAATGATTATTGGTTTACTCAGAGGTAATCGTTGATGTACTGAGAGAAGCGCTCAAGTTTTTAATTATTGTTTTTTTATCTGAACTTAATTCATGAACTACTCTACTCGTGATATAATGATTGTGTTCTACTAATATTATTATGTTTTTTATATGAACTTTATTCATAATACCTTGTTACCTCTCTTTTTTTCAAATTATGTGAAAAGTTTTTACAGATGGAGGAATCATTGGATGATACTATACCGCCGAGCGACAATGACATGGAGTATTCGCTTGATGACAACATACCAGAAAATAATCAAGCAAAGAAGGATGAAGAGTTGGGTCAAACATCCATAAAAAGTATAAAAAAACGTGGTCGTAGTGGGATGAAAGAGATTATCCGCGTTCGTAGTGAGGGTAAGCGACGCGTGATTGAATATAACGAAGATGGCCAACCTATTGGCGAGAATGCTGCATCTATGCAAAGTTCTATTGGAACATGTGTTCGTTTCCATGTTCCACTCTCTTACGAGTCATGGCACTTTGTTCCACAAGAAACTAAAGACAAGATTTTAGAATTAGTACAGGTAAGTGTATTAATGTTTGCTTCATTATTTAATGAGAACCTTTTTGAATTAGTACAAGTAATTCTAAATTCCAATAACATTTTTATACATCTTTCTTCGTAGGATGCATATGTTATAGATCCAAGATCAAGAAAGAATATCTTGGAAAGTGCTGGAGTGGCGTATAGGAATTACAAGTATAGGTTGACCAAGGAATTCATAAATCCTTTTGAGAACGATCCAGAAAGTCTCAAACATCCACCATATCCAGAGATTGAGGAACACAATTGGACTGCATTTGTCAAATCAAGACTCACAGAAAAATTTAAAGTAAGTTTGAATTTCTATAAGTTCACTTTATTTATAGTTATTGGATCTTCGTCACCTTTTTGGCATTGTCAATCAGGAACAAAGTATCAAAAAGCATGGATATAGAGCAAAAAATCAATACGATCATAGGTTATCGCGTAAGGGATATGCAAACTTGAAGGAGGACATGGTATGTAATTCCTTCAAGTAAATGTTAAGTTTTATTACTTCACTCTATTTCTATTTCTTGAGAAATATCAATATGTTGTAGAAAAAATCTCAACCAAACCAAGACACGATTGATCGTAGTACAGTTTGGAAGAAGGCTCGGATTGGGAAGGATGGAGATGTAAAAAATGAGAGCACGCAACAAGTGATAGATCGTATTGTACGTATTCTTGTGGAAAAAAAGAATTATATTTCACCTTTGATATTAATGACTCGTGTTGTTGATTTATTTTAGGATGAACTTCACGCTACGGAGAATATTAAGGAAGAAAACTTGTATGCACGCGATGATATCCTTTCTAAAGCGTTGGGTAGCAAAGACCCTCGAGGAAAAGTTAGGGCTGTTGGAAAGTTTGTAACCCCAACAAAATATTTCAATACGCCATCGCAAAAGCCTACGGCAAAGCAAAGTGGGAGTACACAATTTGATGTGGAGAAAGCACTCATGGCCGCGTACATTCTTGAATTAGAAGAGAAGTTGCATAAAATCGATGAAGCCGAGTCTTCAAAAGACAAGAATTTGAACGGAAGTAACCAAGTTCAAGAAAAAAAACGGAAGAAAAGAGACGAGAAAATCTTGAAAAATATTGGGAAAAAGGAGAAGGCCAAAGCAACTACCGAATATGGGACAAAAAATGTTAGTGATTCCAACACTTTTCAGGTGAGAACTATTAACCCATATTTTAAACTTTGTTTGAAAGAGCATATATATATGTATATATATATAAATTAATAAAGTACATTAATTTGTTTAGGTTGGGACAAGATGTAGATTGGTTGTTGGGTCAAAAAATAATATTGTGGCAGCAGGTACTATTTTTTAGGATGATGGTAAAGTTGTCTCCGTCTCCATTGATTTGGTTGTTGATGGGGGGTGTCCAGTTCCCATATCACTAACGGGAGAAGATAGTTTATTGTCCCAAGAAATAGGGTCACATCTGCAGTGGCCTCGGCATTTAGTTATATTGGACAAAGATAAAGTAAGATCAAAGTCTATTTTCTTATTGAACGAGCTTAAGTAATTTTTTTATATAAAGTAACATGCGTTGCAATTAATGTTACTAGGACACAAAATGCAATGAAGATCCACTAATACCAACACTCACACCATATCAATCCGCCCCTGTAGCACTACGTTGCTTGTTTAGTCAAGCTAAACGTATCCGATCAAGTATTCAAATAAAAGTGCCCGAGGGAGTGTTTGGTAAAAATATGACATGTGGTATATGGATTGAGTTGCTGAAAGATTTATGTGAAATGCGCCCGATAGGAACTTCTTGTACGATGCATATATGTTGTAAGTATATTTAACTATTGGTTTGTGCATGTGTTTGTCATATACTCAATTATGTATTGACATATATTTTGGTACGTGCTAAAGTGCCTACACATGCTTGTTACTGATAAGAAAATGGAAACTATTTTTAAGTTTCTGGATGCTGGTTCTATATCAATGTCCAATAACAAGGAATCACGTGTTCATGTATTGGCGAAACGGATTGAAGGTTTAGATGTGAATGATCTACTTATTGTTCCATACAATTCAGGGTATGTCATTATTTGATTTTGTTTTATAATGTTTCATATTACAATTTATACATGCTAATTTTAAGTGTTTCATGTTTTAGGAATCACTGGATCCTAATAATCATAGATCATTCGAAATGTCTTGTCCAGTGGATGGATCCATTAACAAACCGACTTCCCCAAGATGTGAGTGAAGTCATTGGATTGTATGTTCACTAAACCCTTTTCTTTTTTTAGTCAAACAGTAACTAGTTATACTATTATGCAAGTATTTGTTTAAAATAATAAGTATTTGTTTTAAAATCATAGGTCGTTCAAAAGGCTTAAAATGAAGAAGCCGATATGGAAATCAGTGAAGGTTAGTTCGTTGACTAGCTAGTTAAGAATAATCATGAATATTTTAATGATTTTTATGTAAATGTTCGTGTAAACATCAGGGTCCGAAACAACCAGGCGTAGTGGAATGCGGCTATTACATTATGAAATATATGAGGGAGATTATATTGCATAACACAGCTTTAATACATGATATAGTAAGTATATAACTCTATGATTTTAATATTATTTTAAAATTATCTATCAAATATGTCAATATACTTTTTTCTTATTAACAGATGAAGGATGCACCAAAAAGTTATACACAAGATGAGATTGATTTGGTGCGATCGGAGTGGGCAGAGTACGTGGCTACACACGTATTCTCCGTATAAACGTGATGATGGTGGACGTAATTTTTTTGGATGCAGTAAACATAACTTTTTGTTATTTACTTGCTTTTTGTTGTCGCAATCAATCTTTTTTGTAAAGATGCGACAAGAGTTAAAATGCTCCAATAATGATCTAATCTCTCGGAGTAGTTCGATTGATTTACTGCATATGAAGGGAAAATGCTTTTTGCAAGTTGGGTCAACCAATCTTCATGCCTTATCTCATGCATGCTATGCTGCCCCTGCTAATTCTCCGATTTTGACAAAGAATTCTCCCGATGTGCAGTTCACAGGTTCAACCATTTTGTCAAGCAAGTATGCCTTCTATTTTGTCCCTTAGTTTGACAAGTGTTTATTCTAGGAGCTTTTAATTGTATGTTGGTAGGTATTCTTTCAATCTGCTAGTTATAATTAGATTAGGACTATTGAGATAGTAATGTTGAAAATTGAAATCCTTTGGACTATCTTTGTCCCTAAGGGGCTATCTCGTTGGCAGAGGCTTAAGGTCTCCAAGGTATGCTCCTTTGGAGGTCCAGGTTCGAAATCCATAAGTGAGCTTAATTGTAAAATCGCTTGTTGTCTTTCGGGTTCAAGCCTTGGGATAGACACAAGTGTTTTTAGGTATGTACTATGGACACAAGCTTCATTGTATGTTTTTTTTTCTAGGTGTTTGAGCGCATTGAAATAGTGGAGTATCATCAGATTAACACCAACGAAACTCGAGCAATGCTTCCTGAACTTCAAAGAGCAACATTTTTGTCCAAAGACCTCATTCACCGAAGCTTGCCAACATGCACACGATTCAGTTCTTGTCATTCTACTATTGTTATGACCTATCAAACATGTTGTTGTTATTAAGTGCATCCTTTATTTATTTATTTCTTTTTATCTAAGTGCAATGGACGTGTAAAACTTGAATTGTGATTGTTGAAACATATTTCGATTACCTTTGTTTTTGAAATAGGATGTGACAACAAGTTATGGTTCGACTTACGTTGTTGTTGAAAATGGGACGTGAGAACAAAGGTTATTAAATGCATTCTCATCGTATATTTTTCAAATCAGGATGTGAGAATAGGTTATGAACAAGAAATTGTAATATGGCCAAAACTATCAGGTTGTAATTTGATCAACCATGACAATAAAAGGGTGTCATAACTTGCTTGATCATGATACTTATCCTCTGTCGTTAACCATACTTTAATGACTATGCATATATGTCGTCAATAAAATAACCATGACAGAAATGTACTGTCATAATCCATTCAACTATGACGACAAATATGTGTCTTTATTATATCAACAATGACAATGTGTAAGTGTCGTTGATGGATAAATCATGACGATGATTATATGTCGTTAATGAATAAACTATGACAACTATCATGTGACGTTACTAAGTGTGTCGTGACTAAAGACAACCATCATAACTAGTTAGTCTAGGACACTTCTGGATTGTCGTTATTAGTGACTCAGTGACATTTTATAGTTGTCATTAATAGTTCTTCAATGATTAAAATTAGCAGTCATAATTTATCTTTTCATGACTCTTTTACTATAGTGTCAAGGTATAAGCTTTCGTGACACTGGATACTACGACTCTCAAGTTTAGTCATAAAAGTTCTTCACGACTATAAATTATAGTCATTATAGATGAGATTTGTAGTAGTGCTATAAAGTAATTTTTATAATAATATTACCAAATATTTACCGATCACTTTAAACTTCTTTTAATATAAAAACTAAATTAGATATTTGAAAATTCAAAAATATTTATGTTTTAAAAGAACGAGAAAAATAAATAAAATTTATATAAACTAAAAAAAATATCTTCATGTTGAAAATCCTACATTGATAAGTTGAGGATATCTAAAGTATTTAAAAGGTAGGTGGACTACTCCTCTCATCACCAATTGATTTTGAAATGGATGTACACGTTACTTCACACTTCAAGATGAAAGTCATAGGTAGAAAAAAAAAATTATGTAGAGATAAAAATTAATATAAATAAATTAAAATGAGAGAAAAAGAATTTTAAGAAGAAAAAAAAAGATGGCTACTAAATTAGTAACATTTTGACTTTATTATCAAATCCCATTAGCGGCGACGATATGTACCTATTTAAAAACATGCTGGTTAGAGATAAAAAGAGAAAAAAAAAATGGTGGTTACTATTTTTATAGTTTCCATTTTCTAAATACCCATCAACGATTTTTTTAAAGAAAATTTGTTCATATTAGTATACACACATCAACTAATGTTACCGTATATGTTTGAGCTTTGACCTAAATAAATTAATCGTATATTATTAACTTTGCAATAAAATAATTTTTTGATAAATTACTTTTTTTATAAGATCAACAGAAGGATTCGAATTTATTAATTTTTTAATAAATTAATGGTGGTTACTTTTTTTTTTCGTCTTTTTTATCACTAGCTACCTATAATGAATGATTTCTTACCAATTGTTATAATAATAACTGTTACATAAAATTACTCAAAAAAAAAAAAAAACTGTTACATAAAAATAATCAAAAGTGTACCCTAAATATATATATATAAATACTTTTTTTAAAAAAAAATATAAATACTTTATATACTTTATAAAATTTAAATGCTTAATAGATATAAAACATTAAGTGGCCATCTATTTAAATACGATCCAAGATTTTTAGGAAATAGACATCTCGATCATTATATTTGTTTTGCCTCGTAATCAAGGATTAACAAGTATCTTGACGTTCTTAAGTATCTTAAAATTTCCATAAAAAAGACATTCAACAAGATTTGAATGTCATTTTAATAGATGTGTTTCTATAACCTAATAGCCATTTTTTATTTATATATTTACTTTCATTACTTTTTCATTTTTCTATTTTAAAATTTATATATATATATATATATATATATTTAATTAGTTCATTAATGAACACTTAAATAAAATTGGTTACATTTATATGTAACATTTACATATAAATAAACTTTATTTTATATATTTTACACTGAAATTTGAAGTGTTTTTTTTGGTACTATTGTAGTGAAGAAAGATGAGAATCAAGTCAAATACATTTTCAGTAACATGGAAAAAGATAATCAACTGATTACGGACTCATTCGCTCTATAACATTTTTTAAAGATTAAAATATGTATGGACGATTAAAAAAAAAATGTACCGCACAATAAGTCCACGTCACTTGCTCCATGTTCCAACTACCCCGGAATGGGAAATGTCGAAGAAGTTCCCAAGTTATCCCAACCACATCTGTGTCTTTTCGATAAAAACAAATTTTTAGGCATTTAGAAAAAAAAGGCACCAATTATAATTTCATCCAGATTTACAGAATTGGGAAATTGAAGCCTATTTCTCCTTTTTTTTTTTTTTAGGAAGATAGATACATTATCGAAAAGAGGGAGCACATGATAAAAAATTTGAATATAAATAGACTTAAATTTTATAAACAAAAAATAAAATGGTTATCAAATGAGACCTTATTTAATTGTTTTTTTTGTTTTATCAAAGTTATTTTGGTTTTCTTAGTACACAGTATTATAGATGTGAGTTTGAATTATAATCTTTGACTTAAATATAGGGTTTGCATATTTCTAAACCATTTGAAGTGAAGTAGTGGTGTAGTTAATTATCTTGTTTGGTCGGTGACACGAGTTGAAGTCGGAAAATCGGTATTTGACTTTACAATAATTAAGATTGGAAGACTTTTTTTTTTATACACAAAATATCTTATATAAACATAGCTTAAAAAATATTAGATTTTTATGCACTCTTACACGCCATAACAACTCAACAACTCAGTTGTTCTTATATAATTATTTTAAAAATTAAGTCATGTTTATTAATTCAATATAAAAAGAAGTTATCTTATAATTGAGAATTATATCCCATAATTTAAATAACTATTAAAAAAATTGACGTGGATTTATTTTTGTGAAAAATAGCATTAAAAAGAGCACTCACTATTGAGTTTAAAACACTTAATATCTATATAAAAAAAAAATAATAACAAACACTTGATATCTTTCTCTCTTTTTTTGAAACGAAAAACAGTTTATATCTAATCCAAAGAAATCTAATTCGTTGAAAATAAAGTCATAATTCAACCTAGGGTAAATGGTGAAGAAGGGTACTTTTTACGAACCATTTGTTAAAATGGGTTTGTTGCATAAGATTTTATCAAAAAGGGTTGTTGCGTCTCTGGCCACATACTTTGAAATCGGTCAAATATATTTGTCGTATTAGGTGGCGTCTCTACAGGAGACGCCATACACGTGGAAAGATTTGTCAACTGGAAAATATTTTTGCCTTCCCGTATTTCAAAAAGAATTTTTTTTTTTTTTTTTTAAGATCCATTTCCACCTAGGTATGTGTTAGTTATTATTTTAGGTAATTGTTTTAATTTTATTTCACTTTTACGGACCCACTACCCATCTAATTTTGTATGCAAGTTTTGATTATAAAAAAAAAAAATGCAAGCTAGTATTTAAGTATTTTTATAATATTTTAAAACTATTGAACACCTTCTTCCTAATACTAATAATAATTATTGAACATGAGTATAGTTAATATCATAATGCATTGAAATTGGGACCTAAAATAATAATAATCTAATAAATTTTTTTATCAGATTTCTTCACATACAGGAAAGCACAGGGCATTGTCCTGCAAAAATGACCCGAGGGAATTATTATTTAGTTGAGAAATATTAGGTTATGTCCAACAAATATGTTATTCTATTTTGTTTTCTTTCTATTTTTTGAATTTCAAATAAAATAAAATGTTGTTTATTTTTAATCATATATGGACATTAATATTCTCAAAAAAAAAAATGTTGGCTTTAATATTTAGATCACATAATACTTTAAAAATATTTAGAATCTAATATTTCTCTTATTTTAATCTAAAAAAAATATTTCTCTTATTTAGATAATATTCTTTTTTTTTATTCATTTTGATAATATTCTATGTATTTTAAATATACATTTTCAAAAAATAAATAAATAAATATACATGTTATCCTTCATATCATAACCATTAATAGTAAAATATTAAACATGTAAGTTAGTTTTATTTTAAACAAAAAAAAAACTTAAAGGCTTACATTGGTCCAGAAACAAATAAAGAAAAATAAAAACAATTGCAAAAAATAATAACTAACATGTACCTAAAATGAGGGAAGTGAATTCACAATGAGTTACAGATTTGGAAAACAAAATTTAGAAAACACTTTTTCAGTTAGTTCTGTGTGTGTGGCGTCTCTACCTAATAGACAAATGTTTTTTTGACCAATTTCAACCTAATTCCTTTTTGGAGAAATCTTCTAAAACAAACCCATTTTAACAAATGGTTTTTAAAAATGACCCTTTTTTACAATTTACCCATTCAACCTAATTCCTAATTTTATTGATTTTCTTTTCTTTCTTTTTTTATTCAAATTTCATTGATTTTCTTTCCCGAGTCTTATAAAGTAAGATTTAAGAAAATACAATCACCACGTTTTTTGAATAATAATTGGATGCATGGTTCATGGTCTAAGAGAGTTGGTTGAATAACAAACAAATTTCATGTGTTGACTATGGTAGAAAATATTTTAATTTTAATAATTAATCTTGGTTGACGATGAGTCAAAGGTTGAAGAAACGCGGTCGTTCAAAGTTTTGGTGCTCCTCCACTACCGTGGCTTGTGCTTCTCCATCTGCCAATACCAAGTGGGTCCGTATTCAATTCATTTACACCTTTATTATTATTATTTTTTAAAAATATCAATTTACATCTAAAATTGGTTGTTGAAGTTCCTAACTTTTCTATAAGGGTAAATTTTAAATTTGGGTTGAATCAATTTTTGTGAAAAATACATTTAAATTAAAAAAAAATAATCATTATAACTCTATAGACTAATCTTAAATTTCAATATACTTATGAATTATTTTAGTTCTCACTTGAATTTTATTTTTTGAAAAAATAAGTATAAAAGTAAAGTGAAAAACTCATAAAAACTTAAAACTGAACATTATTGGTTTTTCCAAAAAAGAAGTGAGCATTATTGAAAGTTAAAAGTTAGGAGTAAGGGTGTCCAATTTTGAAAATTATGAATTAAATTGAAAGTGCATCCCAAACTTACGGATTAAAAAGTTAAGGGAAAATTGCAAAAACCACTCTAAACTATAATGTTTATAATACTTAAAATCTTAAACTTTTAATTTGATCAATCACTTCTATTCATATTTGTAATAAATAAAACACTAAACTTTTACTTTAAGGTATGAAGTGTTTGAACCGTTATATATATAAAAATATAAAAGTTGTCTCTCCTCCTCAACCTTTGTCTTCTTCTTCGATCTTCATTTCTTAATTTCATCTCGCATAAATGTGAACTCAACAAACATCTAAATAAATCAATGAAATCGGCCAATTATCCATTAGAAGCAGCAATGAAATGGGCATTTCAATACCCATGGCATGTGGGAAGTGTTGAATAATATTGGAATATGCTAGATCATTCAACTTTTTCTTAGATGATCAAGGAATGTTCTAGATCATACACATATGCTCCAGATTGATGAAGAGAATTTTATAATATCATTTGTCTAAGAATGGTGAAGAGATTTCTAGAATACTAATGGTCTAAGAATAGTAAAGAGAATTCTAGAATACCATTGGTCTAAGAATGGTGAAGAGAATTTTAGAACACACCTTGTCTAAGAATGTTTGAGAAAGATCTAGATATGCTGTTAAGAAATATCTACTCATTCTTATCCAAAGTGAAGCTGTGGCAAAATCATGACCACATGATTTACTTGATGAACATGTAAAAATGTGGACCATTGGATCATATTTAGAGCCCAAGTTTATGAGTACTATAAATAGGTAATGTCATTTGTTGGCAAACCATCCCAAAATCTCTGCTGACACATAGGGATGTCCATTTTCTCCGTGGGACCCGCCCCGAACGGGGCGGGGAACGGGGTCGGGAATGGGGGAGAAAAAATCCCTGTTGGCTAAACGGGGCCGGGGACGGGGATTGTACTCCCCGTCCCCGATCCCCTCCCTGATTATTTTATTTATTTTATTTTTTTCTTAATTCTACTCCTTTAATTTTCAAATAATTATATCTTTGTTGATGATATTTTCTATGCATATGAATATTTCTCTTTGATAATTAACATTATAGTTGAAACTTATAGATATTTTTTTTTTTAAATCTAATTTTTTGAATTTTTTATCCAAAAAAATATTAAAAAAAAATGAAAAAAGAAAAAAAAAAATGGTAACAAATCCCCGCGGGGAATCCCCGCCCCGATCCCCGAAAAAAAAAATCGGGGATTTTTTCGGGGACGGGGAAGCCATTCCCCGGCCCCGCCCTGCCTCGTGGACATCTCTACTGACATACCATATCTAAGTGGGTGAGGGTGTGAGATAAAAATAGAGAATTTCTTTATAAGAGAGTTTGTTGCTAAAGAGAGAAAGTTTGTAACTCCTATTTTTATAATGAAATTCTTCTATTTTTGCACTGGTTTTTATCCTAATTTATTTAGGAGTTTTTCACATAAAATTACTGTGTCGTTCTTTCTAGGAAGTTGGATTTTTCTATGAGTTCAATACTATCGTCACAAGTTCGATCTCAATATCGATGTTTGACTCTCATTTATTTAAAAATAGTAATATAGTCTTGATAGAGTTTGTAATTCTCCTCCTCTAATTTATACCAAAAAAGAGTTTTACTTGTATATTATAAAACAATAGTAGTTGAACAAAAATAAACCTTTGAAATTTTAGTAAAAGGACGAGGTCTGGACTATATGTCCTCTCTCTATCAGAATTGTTAACCAAAATCTGTCCACTGCATATTTTCATATATTCGACCCAGTTAATAACAACTCAATTTTTTATAAAAAAATTTCAACTAAATTTAGTCTAATAAATATTCAAACAGTAAATTTTGTGGTAGTTAGGTATGGAAAGAGAAAATAAAATTAAAGGATTTTTTCTTTTGATAAAAAAGAAAAAATAAATAATAAAAAAGTCAGCAAACCTATGTTCCTTTTTTTTTATTTAAATGAAAGGAGGGGGTTGGTGAATAATGTCATTATTATTATTATTATTACTTATTATTATTTTTCTGCTGATATATATATATATATATATTTTGAGATTAGGAGCTTTTGCATGTATATTACAATAATGAAAATATTTGTACATATAGCAAAAAATGTAAATCGATAGCCTTCCATATCGATAGATTCTATCGATAGACGCTGATAGAATCAATTACTAATAAATAAAGTAAATTGATAGACTTCTATCAAATTCTATCAATAAAGACTGATAGAATCAATTACTGATAAAATTGATAGACTTCCATCACTAGAGAATGATAGATTCTATCAAAGTCTTCAATAAAAAAAGTAAATAATTTTTTTTTAAATAACAGAATTTGCTATAATTAAATTATTTTTAAAAATGTGTTATAATTGTAAACTGTGGTAAAAAAGTTGCTATACTTACAAATTCTCTTTAAAAATTGAAAAATCATACGAAAAAACAATTTAAATATTAAAAATAAAAAATTTAATCATCGAATTAATTTTAAAATTTATTAAAATGACAATGCCTAAAATTGGAAGAATTAAAATGAAACCGTGTATATATAAAAAGATTATAATTATATTCTAATCCCACGTGAACAAGTTGAAGTTTATTACAGAATAGTTGGCGTGCATGGGATTTATTGTGTATATCAGCATATTATGAACTTTCACATGAGATATGAAATTAATAAATTTTATTTGATAAGATGCAATTTATTTTATTCTTATTTGTGAGGTAGATTATCTTACTTGAGTTTATATATAATATATTAATAAAGTATTAATTTATTATTATGTTAGGTTCTTGAAATGAACAAACTATACTGTACATTTGAGAATTTCAAAAAACGAGTACTTTTTTTAGAATAATAATAATAAAAAACGAGTACCCTTTAATTGAATATAATACGGCACATTTTATATATTTTTAAAGTACGTACATTATAAATATATATAGAAGAGTTTTTTCATGATGGATAACTGAATGGACTATGATGAAACCAATTTGTTGCAACTTTGACAAAATTTTCAAAATCATATTATAAAACAGTTGTTCTATTATATAATCGTGGCATAATCATGATATCACACCCAATATAGCAACGTAAAATCTTTTGTTTAACCTAATTCGTCAATTAATTTCAAAATAAAACCTAAGGTACCTAATAATTATTAAATAAATTTTTTAATTAAAATATTACATTGCAAACCCAAAGTAAAAAATGAAACTCTATTATCTAGAGATTTATCTTTTAATTTATCCCAACAACGGAATGTAATATTTTGACATTATTATCTAGAGACTGAATTAGCTTTAACTAACATTTAGGGTATGTTTGATGTAAGTATTAAGTTACCTCAGATTAACTTAATCCCTTCAATTCTTATTTGGTGGACGGACCCAACCCAACAATAATTTATATTTAAAAGTCTATTCAAATTATTTTTTTATATTTTATAGTTTATTTAATATATACTTAAATAATTTTTAAATTTAATGTTAAATGTTAAATAGTTTAAATAAATAAATTATTCAAGTGAACAAAGAAATATATTTGAATTTCAAAAACAATTATTTGAATTTGGAATAAAATTTTATTTTAAAGATATATTATGAATTTTCTTTTCGATTTGGAAGGAATATATATTAACAATATAACTAACAAACAATTTGAAATAATGGATATTAACAATTGAATTAACCAATCTTAAATTTATATCAAGAAAACTTATATAATTTTTTTTAGATTTGTAAAATACAAAATGCATACATCTCATAGAATGCCAAAAAAATAACAAAAAAATTGTTTTGTTAATTTTTTTTTATAGTATTTAAATATGGGTTCGGATCCCCTTTATTGTAAAAAAAATTATATTCATTTTAAAAGTTATCAATGAGTTTTAATAAATAAAAAATCAAATAAAAGAGGTTACACAGTAAAATTTCATAAAGAATTTGAATCCATTTAGATACTTTAGTTTAATTAATTAAAAAAACACTATTAAATAATTTAATTGACTATTAAATAAGACATTGTAGTAATTATGTTACAAGAATTGCTAAATTTTAAAACTAATTTTTCTACTTAGAATATAATTTGATTTATTATTATATACAAAAGAAATTTTATTTGTGTTATTTTATGACTTTTTTTCTAAATATGTAAATGAGTTTTTATTATACACTCATATGTGAATGTATTTTTGTTATTTTTATATTGATTACAATTTTAATTTGAATGAGTATTAACCAATAAATTAGGTAGAACAATTTTAAAATGCATGAAAATTAGGTTTACACTTTCATAATAACTTTCATCGAGATAGTTCCATCTATTTAAATTACTTTTAAAATATAAGTAAAATTGAATTACCATTCAAAAAAATTAATTAAATTGATTTTTTATTTTATATTGTCATATTATAAATTATGGTGTACTATATATATATCTATATAGATATTTTGAACTCAAAAAGAAAAAAAAAATTATACCAACCAACCTTGTAATTAAGTAATTAAATTAAAATGATTTTTATATAATTTTGACGTCTTTCTAAATTTGTTGAATGAATAAAATTTATTATATTATTTTTTGAAAGATAATTTAATATATATATATATATATATATATATATATAAAGTTAAAATTGAAATAAATAATAAAATATATATGGGTAAACAAATATTATATTGTTACTATTTCAAATGAATATCATTTATTTATTTATCTATTGTCAAGAGAAATAAATTAAAGAGTAAACATTTTTTTTTAAATGCATACAAAATGTTAAATTAAAATTCATATTAACTTAATCCGTATACAAAAAAAAATAGTCAGCTTAACATAATATTCCACCAAACACAGATTAAATCCTACCCGTTAAATATTCAACTATTATTTTTTTTTCTAAATTTACCAAACTATATTGTCAACATTTTATTTAACTAGAATTTTTTAACGTGCTTTGCACGTGATATTTTTTTTCTCAAAGTGTGGTATGTGAAATTCTATTTTTATTTATTAAAATACTTATAAATAATAATATATATTTTAATATATATCATAATATTTATGCTAAAATTTTACTTTGTACATAGTTTTTTTTTCATTCGTTTATCATTTTAATTTAATCTAATCATCATCTCGATCTTTTTATTTACATGGACGTAAATCATCTTTTCATATTTCCAACTCTTTTAAAATACTATAACACTCATTAATTAATTGAAATATATTATGTGTCTTTACTATTAATTGTAATATTTGAAAAAATCGATTTTAATAGCTCAAATTTATTATTTCATATATATTTATTTGTTATCAAACATTTCATTGGACGTGAAAGTATGGGAAATAAAATACAATTTCCTTTAAAAAAACACACACAATCTAAAATTTCAAAATTCCTTTTTTTTTTTTTTTATAATTATTTCACCTTATATTATATAAGTAATAAAAAATAAAGAAAACATTGAAAAAGAAAAAATAAAATCTATTAGGGGCTTTTGCATGTATATTACAAAATAGATAAAATATTACATGAATATCACAATAATGAAAATATTTGCACATATAGCAAAAATTGTAAATTGATAGATTCTATCGATAAAGAGTGATAGAATCAATTACTAATAAATAAAGTAAATCGATAGACTTCCATCAGATTCTATCAAGAGTCTATCAATAAGAGTCGATAGAATCAATAACTGATAAAATTGATAGACTTCCATCACTAGAGAATGATAGATTCTATCAAAGTCTTCTATAAAAAAGGCAAATATTTTTTTTTTAAATGACATAATTTGCTATAAAAGAATTATTTTTAAAAATGTGTTATAATTGTAAACTGTAGTAAAAAAGTTGCTATACATCGCAAATTCCCAATCTATTTTTTGTCTCTTCTCATCCTTTCTATCATCACTAATAGAATGAATTTTGATGAAATATCAATTTTTTAAATATTAATTTAACACAAATTGAGTAAATAAAATAATAATATTATATTTTTATTTTAAAATCTATTATTCTCTATCAAAACGATATGGTGTATAGATTTATATTTAAAATTAAAAAATATATATATAAATAATTCATTCATTCATTCATAAAATTGATCAATTTTAAATAGGTACATATGTCAAGATTTCACATATCAAAGAATAACCAACAAATTACATGTTCAAGCCATATTTATTATAATAACAAAAAATAATAATTATAAAAAATTATCTTTCACTAATTTGAAGAACGTTATATACACTTCTTCTCCTTCAAAATTTTAAATACTGTATAAATTTTTTAAAAAATTATAAATTAGTGTTGAACCATAAAATAAATAACAGAAAGAAAATATAATAAAAATAAAAATAAAGGGAGAAGAAGAGAACCAATTAAATACTGATTGAAAAAACTGTTTGTTACCTTCGACGACAACGGCTCCCGCGTGCACAATGGTAACACTCGACCCCAACTCGAACGAAATCTCTACAACATCAATGATAAAAGAATTATTAGTAATTTGAATTAAAACAAACCACGATATTCTTTAAATTTGAAAAAAAAACTCAAAATTTTCATTTGATTTTATACTTATTTAATTTGAAGATATTATACGATTTTCATGACTAATAATAAGTTTGTGATATTTATAAAATAAGCTGGAACTAAAATTTTCTCTAAATTAGAAAGAGAAAAAAAAACTCAAGATTTTCATTTGATTTTATACTTATTTAGCTCGAAGATATTATAAGATTTTAATGATTTTAATAATTTGAAAAAAATAATGGCATATTTGTAGATATATAATATGGCTTAAGGGCAAAATTGTCTAAAAATAATTTTCCCTTAAGCCATTAAGGTAGTATGATACTCAGTTTAACTTAATACGGACTAACTTAATCTTAATTCCTGTACCAACTACGCCCTTCGTTGATGAGTAAATCCTACCCATTAAATATTCAACTATTATTTTTTTCTTCTAAATTTACCAAACTATATTTTCAACATTTTATTTAAATTTCTCGACGAGTTCTCTCCTGGGCAAACGATATTTAAACTTTTTCTCAAAAAAAAAAAAAAAACGATATTTAAACATTATGTTCCATCCAAATATCTTAGTTAAATAACAATTTAAATATTTTTAAAAATAATGATGTAGGTAGCAAAAAAATGAGATGGTCCCTATAAAAATTAAAATGATCAAAATATACATATTTCAATCTTTCATTTGATAATTTTTCAATCAATTGGTTGATAGCTTTCAATCAATGTTTGATATAAAAATGATAAAATTTATTTTTTTTAAATGCACCTAAATCTACCATACATATAGTATTTTACAAAAAAAAAAGAAGAAGTTATAATTAAAATGTAATGCATAAAGTTGCTAGGGGAAGTAAATTCCCTTAATTTTATTAATACATTTATGTAATTTTGAGGATTTCAAATATCAGTACCGAATTGAAAACGAAGGATTTGAGTTCATAATTGTTTAGCCTTCCTTCTATTGCAAAATTGAAAATAACTAATATTTTGTATGTTGAATGAACCTTTTTTTTCTTTTTCTTTTTTTAAATTTGCAAATTCATTTGATGTAGCTGAAAGGTTTTGTTAATAAAAGGACTGCTATTTTCATCTTTTAAAAAAAGGACTGCTATTTTCATTAAAAAAAAAAAAAGAAAGAAAAGAAAAGAGACTGCTAGTATAAAATGTAGGATGGGTGCATATGGGCTCTGTTCGAGAATTTTGAGATCAATCGGAAATAGTAGTAATTGTCTAGTTTTTATAAAATAAAATTATTTAAAGAATGTGTAATTTATTTTGAACTTTAAATAAATGTTTAAATAAAAAAATATACTCTCCAATCATTATCATATCGTTGCAATGAAATAGATATAAATATTAAATATACAAAATATCTAATCAAAAGTCATCCACCATCCTACAGAAAATCTCAACTATAAAATATAATGACAAATACATTTAAGAAAATTATATTGAATGAGTTATTCTAAAAAGAAATAATTATAAGTATAGGCAATTTTTAAATATTTGCATTTATCGTGAATAATAAGTTTTAATATTATATAACAAATACTCATTAATATAGTATTTTGTATTATTGATATAATATTATAAAAAAATATGTGATAAATTTAATAATACTAATGATTATAGTTACAATTTGTTTTTTGAAAAATAAAAATATTCATAATTATTTCTAAATTTGACTAATCTATGTAAGTTCCCTACTATTTTAAATTTCATTAATTTCTACATTTAACTTTCATGTTAATTATGTTGTGTATTTTTGTTGGGAAGAAGTTACAATTCATACTTAATTTCGGCCCATTCAGTATTGAGCCCAATTAGGCACAAATGGTGGATGACGTCGATTAGCACACAAGGCATTGGGCTTGTAGCTTGGCTTCATTTCGGAATTTAATAAAAGAAACGGGGCATTTTCATAATAAAATAAAAGTCGAAGGGCATATCTGCAAGTTTATATATCTGCAATTTCAGTTTCCCACCTTTTGTTCTCCATGGTTCTCTCCAAGCTCATTATTCTTGGTAACGGATAGCTCAAACCATCGGCTCTTCGTTCCACATTGCTCTGGAATGTATGTTGCTTCTACCATAATCTCAATTTTCTTTGTTATTTCTTTGAATTTTCTGTGTCCATTTCGCATTTTTCTCTTTTTTTCTTGCAAATTTCAAGCTCCAAAGAGCTGCGGGAACCGCGAATTCTGAATTTGTTGCGTTATGTATAGCTATGAAGCTGAAGAAATTTCACTGATGATTCTCAAGACACCGATTCTAATCGAGAATGGAGATGAGGAATTAGGAACTTGCTCGAAAGATCACCGGCGATGAGGAATTAGGTACGCTTAACATTCCAATCCAAAGTTTATTTTATGAACTTTCGATTTCGGCTCATCCATTGATAGAACAATTAGTGTTTCCATAATTGATATGTTTTGTGTTTTATAAGCGTTCATTTGTTGATTGTTGCAAACTGTGAAATCAATGTCACGATTCTCTGTATATAGTTGGTTAGTTAAATCGACATCCATGACTCTTTGGATTTGTACTAGTAGCGTCTTTTGCCCTCGTATACTTGTTGATACAGTTAAGAATAGTTGTATTTTTGGCGTCTGGCAGTGAAAATAATTGAGAGAACAATCTGACACTTCCTTTAATCTATATTTCGTTTCACAATTGTAACAACGCCTATAGATTCTCGTAAATGTCCATACGTGTCTCTCTAAAATTACTACATCCTTGCCAATATGATTATAGCTCTAGTGGCATCTTATAGAAAGGTTATAGGTTCGAATTTTCTTTATATGACAGTGTAGCTTTTTCTATTATGTTTTTGGGGTGGCAGGATTTTCATTTTTTATCCCCTCACTAAGGCTGGTCTCTAACTTAGGATGTTTATTAACAAAATCATAATCTCTGACAACTACTTAAAACAAATTTGAAAATTTTTTGTAGTTTTTCCTTCAAACAACTAGCCACATTGTGACAGCCTTCTCAATAATTTCTCAGCATTCATTATTAACAGTTTGTGGCACTTAGATACTTGAGGGATTTTTTGCCTTTCTCTATTGGAAGCAGCTGGTTTTTGATTCCTTAATACTTCATTTTCCGTCTGATTGTTTGGATTTCATATCCGTAATGAGTTTCAACATGTGAAGAGCTAGTCGTGGACTTGGTAGCTTTGTAGTTCATGTTTTCTCTCGGTATTTTCTCTCTTGTTGAGGTACTTGAATGTCATGTGGTGATTACTAGTATGATTCTTTCATCTTTTGATTTCAATTTTTAATAACCCGTTGAGTTTAAAGAAAAAAAACCCATCTCTGATCTCTCCGTCTTCCTCTATTTTGTGGTCTCCATTAAACCCTTGAAAGGTGTTTGGATGAGGAGTTATTTTGAGTAGTTAAAAATTGAGAGTTGTAGCTAAAAATTCGTTTGGATATGAGTTTTTGTAGAGGAGTTAAAATCCTTGTTTGGAAGTAGATTTGAAATGAGTAGTTACTCTGAATGATTAAAAATAAATGGTTAGAAATGAGGAATTATTTTGTGTAGTTATAAATAAATGATTAAAAATGAGTGGTTAGAAATGACTAATGGTTGGAATTGTCCGTTGTTTGAAAGAAGACTGGGGTAGTAAAATTTGACAAAAAGCCAACCCGAAACCACATAGAAACGGCTGTCACAACATATTAAACTGCCAATGACTGTTTTACAATCACTTGACTGTGGACCACATGAATGGTCCATTGGTCTCTGCAGACCTTCCCTTTAGCGTTTGCTACAAACTGATGTTTCTGTTTTGACATCTGCTTTTGTCATTTTCCAATTCTGACCGATTGTTAAGCCTAGTACTGCATATTTTTGGATATTATATTTTCACCTCTCAAAGGGCCGTTAACTGCTGATATACCCAATTAGGATTTCAGGACATAACGTCGAAGAAATTATTTTCTTCTCATATGCTTTTAATCAAATGCATCCTATTCTAGGATCATAATTTTACAGATATATATTATGCTGAAAAAAACATTCTTCACGGGCTCAAAGTAGATGCTAGAATTATGAACAAAATAAGTAATTTTAATAAATATACAGCACACCTTAACATTTAGATCGGAATAAAACTGTAGCTATAAAGGATACATTAGAAAAGAAACAAAAACCTTTTTTTTTGTGCAAGTATGATATCAGTCCTCATCTATAAAAGTGAAATTTCACACATCCTTATTTTGGTGAACTTTGATCGCCTACATCTTTCAACCAATCAACAACTTCTTTGATGATCGGTCTTTCAAAGGGGTACTGACTAACACACATGCAAGCATCATCGAGAACCTGGATCATCTCTTCTTCAAAACCCTTTCCTCTCAGAATTGGATCAAAGACTTCATCTTGTTTGCCCTTATTACTCATTTGTGTACCCAGCTAACCAACTCTCGTGATGCCTTTGGTCTTGATATCTCTACAGATCTCCTGCCAGTGAGTCAAGCATGACCACACCAAAGCTGTACATATCTCCTCCAAAGTGGCGACCCATGCTACTGATCAATCTAGAAAGTCCAAAATCTGCCACATGAGCTTCAGATTTCTCATCGAGCAGGATGTTACTGAGCTTAATGTTACAGTTACAGTATGTGGCTCACATATTTGGTGCATGTAAGCCATTCCAGAACTTGCTCCTAGTAGAATCTTTAACCGAGTCGGCCAATCAAGTTGAAATGCACCATCAACCTTCTCATGCAACCAGTAATCTAAACTTCCATTTTCCATGTATGAATACAGTACATTAGGAGTCGACTGCCTTCATGCACCAGTAACCTTGAAAAGTAATCAGGTTCTGGTGTTTGGCTGCAGACAGAGCCTCCACTTCTGCTTTAAATTCCCTTTCCATCATTCCCCTGTCTCCCGAGGGTTTCTTCACAGCAAGTCTTGTCCCATTTTCTATTGTGTCCGTATCCCCTCTTGGATCGATCCTCCCCTTGGACAATATCCATAACGCTAGCAGGGTGGTGATAAGAGCGATACCTGTACAGGTTCTAAGTTCAAGACCTGTTTGTGACATTAATTTGTAAACATCCTTCAATTGTCTCTCCACTTTTTCAATGTATCTCAGTGCCAGCCTATGAACTGGCCATTGGTTCTCCAAGATTTAGATGAACGAAAATTCAAGTTTCCAGGTTATCAAAAAACTAATAATAAAACAAAAAATAAAGACTAATCCAATGACAAGTATTTTACTGAAATTTTCATTACTTTTATTTTGAACGGTGGAATGGATTACTCTAGTCTGGCTAGGGCAAGAGCGCTGCACGATACGAGGACCACACAACCCTGAATTTCCTTCATAGCTAGTGCTAAGAAAAGTATCAAACTGACCCCCAGTTGGTATTGGTCCTTGAAGGTCATTAAAGGCTACACGAAACGAAGACAAGAAACTGAGGCCTTCAAGGGAGTGAGGGATTTCACCAGTAAGGTGGTTATGAGACAGGTCTAATTTCTCCAAGTTGCTGAGATTGGAAATTGTATCGGGTATGCTGCCGGAGAATCTGTTGTTGCTCAGACTTAGTACATGTATAACCTTTAATTGCCCAACCTCCAAGGGAATAGGGCCACTAATGGCGTTGTTGCCCAGGTATAAAGCTGGCGGAAGGCTGGAGAGCTGATTGTATTGGTGATTGGTAACATTACTGGGTGCAATAAAGACGGGCAACGCAAAAAAACTCTGCTTTGTAGGATCCAGAATCTGCTGTGACATCAAAGCCTTTAGTCTGCATAGCTGGGTGGGGAATGTTCCGGAAATTAGATTATTAGACAAGTCAACATAAAAAAGACTCGGCAAATTACCCAACCATTCAGGTATCGAACCGACAAGACGATTAAAAGACAGGTCCAAAACCTCTAGGTTCCTGAGTTTTTCTATCCATGAGGGTACTTTACCAGTTAACTGACTTGCTCCAATAGCCAAAACCTGGAGATGTTGGAATGTGTTTGCATCTACAATTATATCCCCATCTGGCAGTGCTTCACCCATGTAACTACTGGAGAGGACAAGAGTTCCAAGGTTTCTGCAAGCCATCAAATTCCTTAGTGCTCCAGTTAAATTGGTTAGATTATTCTTGGAAACTGAGAGGAAGGACAGTGATTGAAGAGCTGCAATTTCTTGAGAAATCTCTCCAGAAAACTGATTACCAGCCAGTCTAACTGCCTTTAGAGACCTGCAAGAGTAAAGACTTGATGGTATACTACCACTGAACATATTGTTGCCAAGATCAACTGTAGTGAGGCTAAGAAGGCGAGAGAAATCGACATTCGAGAGATCTCCTTGCAGCATATTGACCCGCAAATTCAACAAAGTAAGATTGGTGCAATTCATCAGTGATGTGGGTAGAGTGCCTGTGAGATTGTTGACGCGAAGCGATATCTGTTCCAAGTTGGAAAGCTTTCCAATATCCGTTGGGATGGGGCCAATCAAAGCATTGGAGTACAATTCTAGGATTCTGAGGTTGGTGAGATTACCAATCCCTTCCCCAATGTTCCCGGAAATATGATTAACATGCAAAGAAAGCTCCTTTAGAGTGAGAACATCATAAAGATCAGAAGGAATAGAACCAGTGATAGCATTGAAACTCGCTCGAAAAACCTCCAAATTAGGGCAATTTCCCAGCCCCTGAGGTATTCCATGGCTGAATTCATTAATGGAAAAATCTAACAATCTGACGGAGCTTAAGGATGTAGTATTAACACAAAAGGAAGTAGGGATGAAACCTGCAAAACTATTGTTTCTGACATTAAAACTGGTCAACCTCCCAGAATTCGCCAGTTGCTGGACAAACGAAGCAGATATTTCTCCATAGAACTGATTGCTAGACAAATCCAGAGTCTCAATCACGAGTCCAGACGATAGCGACTGCGGCGGAGGCGGTAACTGACCGGATAGAAGATTGTAGCTCAAATTCAAGACCTTGAGGCGACTTAGGGACGTGAAGAAATCAGAAGGGAGAGAACCCTGAAGACGATTATGGGAGAGATCAAGGTGCGAGAGAAAAGTAAGATTCGTGAGAGATGAAGGGAATTCACCACGAAGACCTTTAGAAGGGATCAAAAGCTGAGTAACTCGATCGTCATCGCTATTAGCGATTGGTTCACAACCGACTCCTTCCCAGAAACAACAATCAATCGAGAAAGACCAATTGAGAGATGGAGGAACAGAAGAAGAATTGATGAAGAACCATAGAGAATCGCGATCCGATGGGTTGCAAGAAGCAGAAACAGAGAAAGGAGTAAAGAATTGGAAAACCAGAAGAAGGGTCAAAACAAAGAGGTTGAGGAAGTTGAAATTAATGGAGAAATTGGTCACTAAAGGTTGATGAATTAGACCACCAACCAAGGAGGTGGCCGTTCTATCGGCTCTCATCTGAAAATAAAGAAACAAAAGGCTCTACTAGATGAGGAGAAAAATCAAGGTGGAGAGTATAACGATTGTTGAAAGTTAATATCCGCTCTTATTATTCGATGGTCAAAGCTCTCTCCTATATAAGAAAGTCAACGTCTATGCATGCAGAAGTTGACTAAGTAACAAAAGTCCAAGTAACCATGGTGAAGAGGAAACTAATTGTAACAAGAGTAACACATTAACTAACAGAGATAAAACTATAAGTTATTGACTTAATTACCCCTCCTCAAGATGGAGGTGTCAAAATGTAGCGTCATTTGGACGTAATTTTATGATAAAGGCATTGAGAAAAGGAGTGGCTGCTTTTGGACTATCTGCCTTTGGACCATCACTCTTTAGAAGTTGTTGTCCCTTAGTATATTTGTTAATACAGTTAAGAATAGTTGTATTTTTGGCGTCTGGCAGTGAAAATAATTGAGAGAACAATCTGACACTTCTTTTAACCTAAATTTAGTTTCACAATTGTAATAATGCCTATAGGTTCTCATAAGCATGTATATAAGTCTCTCTCAAATTATCTACATTGATTTATCAATAAAAATATAGTTATAACGATGTCTTGTACATCTTAGGCTCCGTTTAATAACCATTTGATTTTTTGTTTTTGGCATTTTGAAATTTAAGCCTTTTTTTATTCAAATTTCCTGATGTGTTCTACATTTCATCCAATATATCCATATTTCCTTAAGAAAATACATGAATACTAACCAACTTTTAAAAACAAAAACAAACTTTTAGAAATTACTTTTTTTTTCTCAATTTTGGTTTGGTTTCTACAAATGTAGGTGAGATGTAGATATCCAAGTAAGAAAAACATATGGTAAGGTGCTTGTTGTAGGCTTAAATTTCAAAAACTAAAGACAAAAAACTAAATAGTTATCAAACGGGACTTTAATAACTGAGAGGTTACACATTCGAATCTCAAAAAAAAAAATTCCACATTGGTCATGACCTTGGCAGCTTTTTCTATCATGTTTTTGGGTGTGTTTGTTTTTAGTAGAAAAGAGTGGAGTGGAAAGAAGTAGTTAATAGTAGTTTGGAGTGGTTAACTACTCGTTTGGAGATTGAGGTTAATAGTAGTAGAATAATCAATTACTTATTTGAGAATTGAGGTTAATAGTGGTTGATATAATTTTTGGAATTGGAGTTAGTAGTGGTTAAATGATAAATTTGATGGGATTGGATAAAGGGTTTGATGAGTAGTTAAAGGGGATTAAGGGGTGGTTGTTTACTATCAAATACAAACGAGTGGTTTTTGAGATGAGTGGTTAACCACTCTTCTTCTCCAAAAATACAAATTGGGTGTGGTAGAATTTTCATATTTTATCTCCTCACTAAAGCTGATCTCTAAGTTAGGAGGTGAATTTAAAAAAATCTGAATCTCTGACAACTACTTAATACAAATTAGAAATATTTTTGTAGTTTTTCCTTCAAACAGCTAGCCACATTGTGACAGCATTCTCAATAATTTCTCAGCATTCATTAGTAACGGTTTGTGGCACTTAGATACTTGAGGGATTTATTGCCTTTCTCTATTGGAAGCAGCTGGTTTTTGGTTCCTTAATATTTCATTTTCTGTCTGATTGTTTGGATTTCATATCCCCGGCCCAAAAGTTAGTAGTTAAATTCAACATCTTTCACAATGAGTTTCGAAATGTTTAGAGCTAGTCACAGACTAAGTAGCTTTGTAGTTCATGTTTTCTCTCTGTGTTTTTTTCTTATTACCATTCCTGTCTTTCTTGTTGAGGTACTAGAATGTCATGTGGTGATTTACTAGTATGATTCTTTTGATACGACAACCTTACCCGAATCTCCACATCGATATGATATTGTCCATTTTAGGCATACATCCTCATCACTTTGCTTTTAGTTTCATCCAAACTACCTCATATTATTGGAGATGATTGTCGTCACGTATATACCTATGATTTTCCTCTCATCTAACCAATGTGAGATATTTTATTTGCATCCTAACAAGGTTAGGATGGATCACTGACCATTTACCAACAGTTGAATCACATCAAGTAAGTTGGTGAAAACCGACCAATGGTTGGGATGTCCGTTGTTTGAAAGAAGACTGGGTTAGAAAAAAGTTGACATAAAACCAACCTGAAACCACATAGAAACGGCTGTCACACCACATTAAACTGCCAATGACTGATTTGCAATCACTTGACTGTGGAGTGTGGACCACATGAATGGTCCATTGGTTTCTGCAGACCTTCCGTTTAGAATGTGCTACAAACTGATGCTTCTGTTTTGACATCTGCTTGCGTCATTTTTCAATTCTGACCGATTGTCAAGCCTAGTACTGCATATTTTTGGATATTTTTTCACCTCTCGAAGGGCTGTTAACTGCTGATATACTCCATAAGATTTTCAGGACATAACGTTGTGGAAATTATTTTCTTCTCATGTGCTTTTCGATAATTGAATGCATACAATTCTAGGAGCATAATTTTGCAGATATATGCAGAAAAAAAATCTTTACAGGCTTAAAGTAGATGCTAGAATTATAAACAAAATAAGCAATTTTAATAAATGCAGCACCACCTTAACATTTACATCGGAATTAAACTGTAGCTATAAAGGTTACATTATAAAAGAAACAAAAACCTTTTTTTTTGTGCAAGTATGATATCGGTCCTCATTTATTGAACTGAAATTTCAAACATCCTTATTTTGGTGAACTTTGGTCGCCCCCACATCTTTCAGCCAATCAACAACTTCCTTGATGATCGGTCTTTTTAAAGGGTTCTGACTAACACACATGCAGGCAACATCGAGAACCTGGATCATCTCTTCTTCAAAATCCTTTCCTCTCAGAATTGGATCAAAGACTTCATCTTGTTTGCCCTTATTCCTCATTTGTTGTACCCAGCTAACCAACTCTCGTGATGCCTTTGGTTTTGATATCTCTACAGGTCTTCTGCCAGTAAGCAACTCAAGCATGACCACACCAAAGCTGTACATATCACCTCTCAAAGTCGCGACCCATGCTTGCCCATACTCGGGAGGAATGTAGCCTAAGGTGCCAACAAGTTCGGTTGTGACATGTGTCTGGTAAGGATTGATCAATCTAGAAAGTCCAAAATCTGCCACATGAGCTTCAAATTTCTCATCAAGTAGGATGTTACTGGACTTAATGTCACGGTGTACAATATGTGGCTCGCATATTTGGTGCATGTAAGCCAATCCAGAACTTGCTCCTCGTAAAATCTTCAGCCGAGTCGACCAATCAAGTTGAAATGCACCATCATCCTTCTCATGCAACCAGTAATCTAAGCTTCCATTTTCCATGTAGGAATACATCAGCAGTCGACTGCCTTCATGCACACAGTAACCTTGAAGGGTAACCAAGTTCTGGTGTTTGGCTGCAGACAGAGCCTCTACTTCTGCTTTAAATTCCCTTTCCATCATCCCCATGTCTCCAGAGAGTTTCTTCACAGCAAGTCTTGTCCCATTTGCTAATGTTGCTTTGTAAACCAATCCAAAACCACCGCAGCCAACTATGTTTTCTTGATTGAAATCATCAGTTGCTTTAATTATGTCAGAAATGGTAAGCTCCTTGATGTTATTGGCATTGTTTGGAAACAAAATGACTATGCTGGGGTTGTTGTCAGCATTGTAATTAGAACTGATTGAAATGATGTCCAAATCTATTGTGTCTGTATCCCCTCTTGGATCGATCCTCCTCTTGGACAATATCCATAACGCTAGCAAGGTGGTGATAAGAGCGATACCTAAACAGGTACCCAAGACCAATCCAATGACAAGTTTTTTACTGAAACTTTTATTTTGGACGGTGGAATGTGTTACTCTAGTCTGGCTAGGGCAAGAGCGCTGCACGATACGAGGACCACACAACCCTGAATTTCCTTCATAGCTAGTGCTAAGAAAAGTATCAAACTGACCCCCAGTTGGTATTGGTCCTTGAAGGTCATTAAAGGCTACACTAAACGAAGACAAGAAACTGAGGCCTTCAAGGGAGTGAGGGATTTCACCAGTAAGGTGGTTATGAGAGAGGTCTAATTTCTCCAAGTTGCTGAGATTGGAAATTGTATCGGGTATGCTGCCGGAGAATCTGTTGTTGCTCAGACTTAGTACATGTATAACCTTTAATTGCCCAACCTCCAAGGGAATAGGGCCAGTAATGGTGTTGTTGCCCAGGTATAATGCTGGCGGAAGATTGGAGAGTTGATTGTACTGCTGATTGGTAGTATTACTGGGTGCAACAAAGACAGGCAATGCAAGAAAACTCTGCTTTGTAGGATCCAGATGCTGCGGTGACATCAAAGCCTGTAGTCTGCAAAGCTGGGTGGGGAATGTTCCGGAAATATTATTATTAGACAAGTCAACGTAAAACAGACTCGGTAAATTACCTAACCATTCAGGTATCGAACCCACAAGACGATTAAAAGACAGGTCCAAAACCTCTAGGTTCCTGAGTTTTTCTACCCACGAGGGTACTTTACCAGTCAACTGACTTGCTCCAATAGCCAAAACCTGGAGATTTTGGAATGTGTTTGCATCTACAATTATATCCCCATCTGGCAGTGCTTCACCCATATAACTACTGGAAAGGACAAGAGTTCCAAGGTTTCTGCAACCCATCAAATTCCTTAGTGCTCCATTTAAATTGGTTATATTATTCTTGGAAACTGATAGGAAGGACAGTGATTGAAGAGCTGCAATTTCTTGAGAAATCTCTCCAGAAAACTGATTACTAGCCAGTCTAACTGCCTTTAAAGACCTGCAAGAGTAAAGACTTGATGGTATACTACCAGTAAACATATTGTTGCCCAGGTCAAGCGTGGCGAGGCTAACGAGCCGAGAGAAATCGAGATTCGAGAGATCTCCTTGCAGCTTATTAACCCGCAAATTCAACAAAGTAAGATTGGTGCAATTCATCAGTGACGTGGGTAGAGTCCCTGTGAGATTGTTGATGTGAAGCGATATCTGTTCCAAGTTGGAAAGCTTTCCAATATCCGTTGGGATGGGGCCAATCAAAGCATTGGAGTACAATTCTAGGATTCTGAGGTTGGTGAGATTACCAATCCCTTCCCCAATGTTCCCGGATATATGATTAACATGTAAAGAAAGCTCCTTTAGAGTAAGAACATCATAAAGGTCCGAGGGAATAGAATCAGTAATACTATTGAAACTCGCTCGAAAAACCTCCAAACTAGGGCAGTTTCCCAGCCCCTGAGGTATTCCATGGCTGAATTCATTCACGGAAAAATCTAACAACCTGACGGAGCTTAAAGACGCAGTATCAACACAAAAGGAAGTTGGGATAGAACCTGTAAAGCTATTGTTTCTGACATTAAAACTGGTCAACCTCCCAGAATTCGCCAGTTTCTGGACAAACGAAGCAGATATTTCTCCATAGAACTGATTGCTAGACAAATCCAGAGTCTCAATCACAAGTCCAGAGGATGGTGGCTGCGGCGGAGGCGGTAACTGCCCGGATAGAAGGTTGTAGCTCAAATTCAAGACCTTGAGGCGAGTAAGGGATATAAAGAGATCAGAAGGGAGAGAACCCTGAAGACGATTATGGGAGAGATCAAGGTGAGAGAGGAAAGTAAGATTCGTGAGAGACGAAGGGAATTCACCACGAAGACCTTTAGAAGGGATCAAAAGCTGAGTGACTCGATCGTCATCGGTGTTAGCGATTGGTTCACAGCCGACTCCTTCCCAGAAACAACAATCAATCGAGAAAGACCAATTGAGAGATGGAGGAACAGAAGAAGAATTGATGAAGAAGAAGAGCGAATCGCGATCCGATGGGTTGCAAGAAGCAGAAACAGAGAAAGGAAGAAAGAATTGGAAAACCAGAAGAAGGGTCAAAACAAAGAGGTTGGTCAATAAAGGTTGATGAATGAGACCACCAAACAAGGAGGTGGCCATTGGATCATCTCTCATCTGAAAAAAGAGAAATCAAAAGACTCTACAAGAAGAATGGTGGGTAGGAAGAAGAAGAAGAAGAAGCTAAACTGGAAGTACAAAGTCATAATCAGGTTTTGAGGGTTATCTTGTACAAGGATGGTGGAAACCATTGACCAAACAGGGAGAATAGAGAGAGAGAGAGAGAGAGAGAGAGGGTGACGTTGACAATGGAAAGTCAAGATATATAAATATTAGCAAATGGGGGTTTTGCTCTTATTACCCTCCCACTGGGTTGAGGTGGGAAGTGGAGGTTAATGGCCGATATTGGGTTTTTTTATAAAAAAAAAAATGAATTTTAAAAGATAATTGGTTGCTTATCATCATTATTATTCTGACTAATTTATTTATGTATTGGAAGACAACGTGTTGAGCAGACGGGTATGGGTGGGCAGAGGACACAGTCACGGTCACCCATTTCATTTGTCTACTCCACTTGTTCTTGTTGGCCCTTTCTTTATAACCTCATTTTGATTTTTTTCTAATTTCTTCTTTAATTTCACATTATACCACTCCTTTTGAATTAGATCCATTAAGAGGTAGCCCATTTCTTTTCAATATTACATTATAACTCTCCTTTCGTGTAAGATTCGTTAAACTTCTGTCTTTTTTTCCTCTTCACATTCTACCTCCATCTCCTTCCATATTATACCCAAACCATAGCAAACATCATTTCACTTTTTTTTTTAATATTAATGATGGTTCAGACGGCTTGCATGCACCGACTAATATCACATGACATATCATCTGACTCTACAATATTTGAATGTCAAGAAAACATGTAAAAAATTAATTCATAGGTAGATGACTGTCTTGGAGAAATTTAGAAACCGAGTTTCATCGATAATTGTAAAGAAAACTATCCAAACCTGATAAAGAGAAGAAAAAACAGAGAATAAAATGGCCAATACTAGACCAAAAACAAAAGGAAATCAACCTCGGTTAATATATGACCAAAAAGATGAAAATTCATAAGGATTATGTTAAGTCTAGATCCTGGTCTTCTTGAAGAGGCCTCTTTAGATTTATATTGATTGTTGTGTTCATGAGTTCTTGAGTAGCCTTTGCCTTCCTTTTTGCTGATACCAATTTATATGGAGTTAGGATAGGTGGAAGAAGGCTGTATCAAAGTCTTCTTCTTCAAAACAGCCTCTGCTAAAGAGTTTTCTCCCAAATATTTGTGATTTTCCACTTAAAACGTCATAAATAATTCTATCCATTAAAAACCTGAACTTTCACTTTAGACTTGACAACTAAGTTAAAGAACCTTTTTACTGATTTATTTCTAGAATTTGTTCCATTACAGATTGTTTTTATCATTACCATCGATTCTAGTATGAAAGGAATCCTTGATTATAATCAAATCTTCAGATGGATGTTTTAGATTGGTTGGTTATTGATGAACACAAATCCTAATGTTAATATCTCTAAGAAATATCTTTTCTACTATTCTACCTTGGAAAGAAAATCCAAAGATATATAAAACTTCACTTTCCGATTGAAAATACCCAGGATTTTGGATTAGTAAGAGGGGAGAAAAAATGACTTTCCATTTTTGGGCTTCAAGAAAAGGGAAATGTAAGAAAAAAAAACATTGGATGAAAATAGACGTGTACTGTGGCTATGCCCAAAGATCTAAGGCAACTATTTCACTCCCAGAAATGGCTCCAACCAAAGCCTTTGGACTTTTTATGGACAGTTCATATTTAGTGTTTTTTGTTTTATCCCTTCAGAAGCTACTTTCAAAATTCCCCTTTTGGAAAAATAATCTAATCTCTAATTTTGATCTCTATCATGTATGAGTAGTTCCAATTTTGACTTTATCATAACATTGGTTTAGAATAACTTGCGTGTATCTTTCACTCATTTGACCCGATCATTACCTGATATTAAATTTCGGATAAAATGTCATCATCGACTGAACTTATTCATTCTCACTCCTGTATTGTTCATGACTCTTAGTGACTCTAACTCCTTTCCTTATCATTTAAATATTTCAAGGTGATCCTTATTTGGTTATCTTTAGAGACTGTTTGGGTAATTGTTGTTAGTCCACTCACTATTTGGGGCTTCTAACCTTTTCACTAACTAGTATTGCACTTCAAATTCAAACAATTATAATCCATATAATCATTATCTACAACTCAAATACGATAAGGATAATCTATCAGCAATCATAACCCACCAACCAGAGTTAGAAATTAAATATTTCTTCAACAATTTACTTTACCTGATATGTTTTTTAGATGTCAGCTTACTGTCTATCTTGTTTACAGGAAAAAAAAAACGTCATAGAACTCTTTTTTTTTTACATTTAATACTGTTATGAAAACGACAATCAACAACCGATCCAAGAATTAAAAAAAAGTGATAGAAGAAGAACAAACGCTTAAATTTTTTTACGTGGTTCACTAACGTAGAATTAGCTAGTTCACTGGCAGAGAGGGAGAACAATTTTATTAAGGAGAGACAAATTACAAAGTTACAGAATGAATATCATAATACGGCTAGGGTTTAATTGGAGTTTATATATGCACTCTCATTGAACCCTGTTACAGAATGCGGATGTGCTAGCACGCGCAGAACGCACAACATAATGTGAAAGTGCTAGCGCTGAAGAGTGCGAAAGCTGGTTGCGCTAAGCACATGCGAAATACATTTCTGCTATGCAGGAAACAATGATATGCAATGCGAAAAGCGTTCCAGGCCACCGAATACTTGGTGCGTTCAAGACATATCTCAACAAATACTTGTATAGATTTCTTTTAGAGAAATCGAAACCGAAAAATCCAAGTTAAAACCATTAAACAGTAGAGCCAAATTGAAACCCAACACTAATTATATAAGAATTAAAATGATAACTTCCTTATAAAAATACAGAGTCAGCTCTGCATAGCTAAGCATGGGTAGAACCGTAGAAGGATTCCTTTCCATTCGGCATTCACTAATGGTTGACACTTTTTTTTTCAACTAATAAATAGAGATGTGATCCAAAGAACAAGTCTGTTGGATTGCTGGGCCCCCATGAAGTCAAATCCTTTCCTTTGAGCACATTGGCCTTTGCCACTCAAACTCCACCTTTGAATTTTGGCTTCAACTTCAAGCTAGCAACCATCCCATTAATCTCATACATTGCCCCCTTATTGCTTGTAATTTTTAAATAAAAGCTTGCTTATTTTTTTTATTCATTTTAATGATTATAAATGCACTTGATAATGGGCTTGGAATAATTTTTTTAAAATGTTTTCTTAAACAAAGTTATGCTTCTATGAGCATTTTGTAGATGTATGAGTATAACTTCTTAAATGATTTTAAATAATAAAAATATATACTTAAAAATTAGATAATTTATTATTTTTTATTATTTTTTTTTTTTTTGAAGAAACACTTGAAGATAGAATATCAAAAAATGACCTTTTGGTGGTTAACTAAAAATCTTCCAAATTTGTGCTATGAACAAAAAAAAATTTGTAATTATTAGAATCACTTACAAATATAGTGCAAAAAAAAAAGTTATTTGATTTATTTTTAAAAATGTAAAAATATATACATTTTTTCGTTCATATTTTATTAAGAGTCTTGTTGTATGCGTTAGTATTAGGCTTTTTCTCTGTTGCATATTGGCATAGTTTTTGGTATAATTTTTATAACAAAACTAAAGTGAAATATTCTTCCTTTTTTAAAAGAAATCTTAAAGATGCATTTTATCTACAGAAGGAATACATTACTAAAATTGGCAATTGATTCTGATTCTTCATTTTCTTTCAAAATTCTTCTTTTTTGAAAGAGGACTGTCTAAATAGCTTTATGAGATGGAAGGTGTTTGGCGAACTGTTATTCGTGAGTATGCAAATTAGTGGGTCTGTTTTCTTATATTTTAAGGGAATAAATTCCATGGCCTATAATCAAAGAGGCAAGGATATTGTTTTATAGTATACTTGGACCTTAGAGAAAGCTGGAAAATAAAAATGTATCTTCTTGATAAAAACTTGGAATGGGTATAAAATATTCGGTAAAGTTGGAAGACAGAATTTTGGAGGAAAGGAAGTACAAAACGATTGATTTTTCGAATCTGGGTATACAACATTCTATGTAGTACATGTAAAATTAGATAAAGTTGGAGAATTGAGCATAGAAATAAATAATAAATTTACTTTCGAATTGAAATTTTATTCTCTCATAGTGAGATGGCTTGACGTGACTCTCAGTAGAAAATTTGGAAGGCTACTATTTAGTCTGCATTTTGCTTTCAATTTTAGTTTATGTTTTTTAATCTTATGTATTTGCCTGTGCAAGTAGAGGGATGAGGGTTTTCAGGCTCTTTCGAATAGGGTTGTTTGCGGAAATGCCTCTTGGGTAGGGGGATTCGAACTCAGAACTCCAATGATATCATGTATGACTCGATAATTAAGAGGTTTTGAGTTTGAATTTCTTTACTCAAATTATTGTCGAATTCACCAAAAAGAGAATGTTTTCCTTTTAATATCAATATGTTGTAAGAAAACACCATTAAACAGAAAATTACAATTAGGCCTAATAATGACCTATCTTGATCTTTTGTTTTTTTTTTTTTCCAAGTGGAACAACAATCCTTGTCTCTTCCCTGCAAGAGAGAGGAAAAAACTTTCAAAATATAGTCGGGCTAAAACTCTAAAGTTGATTCCCTAATTCAAGACCCAATCAGTAGACATTACATTAGTAGTGGAAGGGCTATCATATAAAGATTTAACGATTCTTTTTCATTAATCTACTAAATTCTTGAAACTTAAACCTAGACGCAAGGATTTATAGAATTTTAGAGAACCCCAACTATGCTTAGAATCAAGCAAATCTAAAGAGGCTTTTTCTTCTGCTGGAAAAAAAAATGATAAAGTTATATCAACAAAACATAAGAAGATATTTCGATTCTTTTGTTTGTTGATGAGGTGGCACTGGGGAAAAGGGATTTGCAGTCCCCCGCCTTACCGCTCGGCCATGCGGCCAAAACGATACAAAATATTGGATTGGCTCAATAACCAAAAAAAAAAAAGTCAACCTCTTCTATTTTATATTTGCATCACAATTTCTAAAATAATTCATTTATAATACATAATATTTTATCAGTGATAAAATAATTCTACCATTGATTGAATTCTATCCATGATAAAACTCAATTTTCTATCAGTGATAGAATTCAACTATGGAATGAGCCTACCACAAATTAAATTCTGTCAGTGATGGAACTTAATTAGTGATAAAAATCAATCTGCAGATTTCCTGCTACAAATGAATTAGTTTTGATTTTATACTATAAATGAAAATATTTTGTCATTTTTTATTATTCATGCAAAATCTGGAAATGCAATTTAATAGGTGATGTGTGCAGAGAGTACAAGAAAGAGAAAGATGGAATGGTGAATTTTTCAAATGAGGAATGATTTATGCAAAGAAGTCCCAAATTAGAAGTCTTTTTAGGTACTGACCTTGAACAAGAGAAGAAATTGGATGATTGTAAAGAGGCCCAAATTAGAAGCATCCACTGGGTTTAGATACTAATCGTGCAACTTCGATTGATTTGTTTTAGTGCAAACAATGGTAGATAATGATAAGCGAGAAAAAAAAAACCATTAAAATGCTTAATTACTGGTTCAAATGCTATCATTATTTGAAGAATCAATGGCTCGGATTGTAACTTTGCACCTTTGATTAATGGATTCAGAGTATTTCTTCTTGCGATTCTAAGTGACTTTTAAGTCTTCTTACACTGATTTTCGTTTGTGATGTGTGAGGAAGAACTGAACAGAAATTGGGAAGAAAGTTTGAGATTCCTTCTAATGCAGGTTAAGTGAAAAATTTTCTTTGTTTAGTTAGATTTTGGAGAAGATTCCTGCCAAAGTTTAGTAAAATAGCTATACTATTGACTTTTTTTTAATTCAATATAGGAGAATAAAAAATCTACGATCTCTTAGTTATAAACATACATTTATGCCAGTGAAAATAAAAAATCTATGATCTCTTAGTTATAAACATACATTTATGCCAGTTGAATTATTATTCTCGTTAGAAATTGAGCTACAGACTTTTGTTATAGCCATGCATTTTGTCATATATGTATTAAAGATTCAAATGATGAATGCACACATTAACTATCTTTTGAGATTGAGTGGATGCTAGTGCAATAAATATACTTCAAGAGAATAAATCTTTATTTGAGTACAACTTTCTATTAATATCAGAGAGTTATTTGGTCCTTTTTGTTGGCTAGTCAATGGAATACATATATATTTTGTATAGCAAATTTAACATTGATATGAGAAGAATATTATCTTACTTTCTTATCCCTATCCTCGCCTCCCATTCCATTCTCCATTCTTTTGAAATTCCCCCATTTAATTTTGAACAAATTGGGATCCATACTCTAGTAACCAAATAAGTTTTGGGTCGTCTATTAATTTTGAAAATATGATTTGGCTGCATATGAATGTATTCTAGGTTTTAGGTATCTAATGACTTGGATGCATAACATGACAGATTTTGTGTTTTGTCAATGCGTAAAGAGATTACTTTTATGCCAGTATGACTATAGAGATTTCGAGTATAAGATGAGTTTTACTAGCTGTATACGTTGTTCAGAGTCGTAATGATTAATTTCTCTATATTTATGCGCTAAACTATGTTTAGTCTCATTTATGGTAAGTAAAAAAGATAAATCTTTATTTTATGGTAAAAAATAAAATTCAAACTAATTTTCAAATACTGGGAAATTTAAAAAAAAAACTAATTCAAGAGAGTACTTAAGAATCACAATTCACATTAAGAAATCCCAACAGTTTTTTTTTTTAAATCCCAACAGTTTTTGTTTAGGTTATATCTTCAAACGAAGAGTCATAAATAAAGGAATTATATATTTGAACTTTTTCTTAGTCTCAAGAGCGGTGTCTGCATTGATCAGGAAGACGACATGTCGTCGAATCCAGGCTCTGAATCGTCGGCTCGGAAGCTTTGTGAGATTTGTGCGGAGAAAAGAAAGAAAGAAGAAATGTATAGAATGGAGACGTGTTCTCACTCGTTTTGCTGCGATTGTATAATCAAACACGTCTCTGCAAAGATCGCCGATGGCTATTCCTCTGTTTCCTGCCCCAGTTTCAACTGCCCGACTGCCCTACAATTCGATACCTTCTGGTAATTTTTTGTTTCTCCCATTTATCTTTTTTTTTTCTTCTTTCTTAATTTAAGGATATAAAATAAAATTTGAGGCATTTGGTTTTGTAAAGGAATTAAGAGTAAAAATCTTTTTTTAACGTAAATTTAAAATAAATAATTCTATTAAAAATGAGTCATTTTAATTTATTAAAAATAAACTATTAAAAATGAGTGATTTGAAAATAATGAGTTAATAGTTAGAAATAAGGAATTGTTTTTAATAGTAAAAATAAAGGTGTTGAATTGTTATACAATTTTGTTTAGTTGTAATTTTTGAAAGAAGAATTAGTAAACATTCTTCGATCTAAATTATCCTTAAATATGGAAAACAAACACCCCTAATTGAGCAATTTAAAAGCTGTCTTGAACGATAGTAGTTAGGATTTTAAAGGATTCACTAGTAAGTGTGCTGCAATTCAAGTACATAAGGAGTCTGAAAACGATGAGATATATTAAAATCGGATTCAAATATTCTAAAAGTTGAGGACATTTTAGCTCATAAATTAATTGTTTCAATCAAGTGAAATTGATGGAAGCAATTTAGAATGAAGTCAATTGTGTACTAAAAAAAAGACAACTGAAGTTGATCAATTTTTTATTAAAATTTACTATCTACAATAAATTTTCTACTTTTTTTTTTATTAAAGTATTATTTGATTAATGTACTTAAGTTTGTTCCATTTGTCTAAAGAGAGTTTCATTTTAGACGTTACTTTCAAAATATCTCATTATAATTTATGTATTAAATTAACATAAGTTTATTGTTAGTTTTTTAATTAAAAAACTAATATTTCTCTTGAGAAATTTTATAGATAAGGTCACATTGTATTAAAATTTACTGTTAAATTATCATAATGACTAATATTAGACTATATTAAAAATAAAAATTGAGCATTTAAAAGTGAGCAAACCTCACTTCTTTTTTATAACTAATGGACAAACCTCACAAGAAAGTGTTTCAGCTTTTGTTTTCTGAACTCTAACATTATATTATAGTCTATTTAGAGGAACCATTATTTGAGTTTTTGTTAGATTTCGTTCTTTGAAATTACAAATTTCCAATCTTAGTTTATGTGTTTAATTATTCTGGTTTCTTTCTAGTTAATTTTTCTTAAAAAATTTAATCTCAATTTAGTCATGTCAACAATTTTAATACAAAAGTAATAAGACCAACCCTCTTGCTCCAGCTAACAAGAGCAATAGCTAAGTATTAGTATATATCCAATGATTAGAACGATAGATTGTAGCTTGCTCAATATTTGAGTTTACTTAATTCTCTTAGTGTACACCTTAAGCATGGTCCTTAATCTTGTATAGTATTTTCTTTGCTACTGTCTTTTTTTTGCGTAATTGTCGAGTCTGCTTATGTGTACACTGACTATTATCCCTCAACCCTTTTTTCTGTTTTAGCTTAGATCGTTTATGAACGATTGAATGTGAACATACTTATGAAAAGAGCATTTTTTAACTTTTCTTTTTCGACTAAAAAGCAACCAAATTCCAAGAAATATTACTTTGATCAGGAAAAAAAAAGATTTCTTGTTGATTTGTTTGTGCAGTAAAATGGTACCGAAGGCAGTGGCTGAGAAGTGGGACAAAGCGCTTTGCGAAGCGCTTTTTTCCGAAATGGAGAAGGTGTATTGCCCGTTCAAGGACTGCTCTGCGCCCATGATTCTGGAAAAAGATGAACACATAACGGATTGCGAGTGTCCGGATTGCCACCGACTGTTCTGTGCCGCATGCGGGGTGCCTTGGCATGCGGACGCAACCTGCGAGGAATATAAGATTCTGAAAGAAGATGAGAGGGGTAGAGATGACATTTTGATGAACAAACTTGCCTCTAAAATGAAGTGGAGGAGATGCCCTAGCTGCAAGTTCATGGTTGAGAAGATTGATGGTTGCTTGCACATCACTTGCAGGTTTCTTCCTTTCTCTCATACCATATATTTTGTGTGTTTTTAACTTTTCTTAGCATTTATTGACAATTAATTATGATAAGAATTTTTAATCTACGATTAGATTATTACAAATATTGAAGTGTAGGACCAAATTGTTACCTGTTAAAAATTATGGATTAAAATTATTACAAATTTAGAACTATATAGATTAAAATGTTATATTTATGAAGTTATTTGTTAGAATTATGAGTAATGTTTCTAGCTCTTAGTTGTCCTATCTACATATATTATTTCGGGTCGACTACGAAAATAGTTACATCTCAATGCATTGATATTTTTTCTAGATTCTAGAAAAAGAAATATTTTCTTTTTCTAGATTGTAATCTTTAACTATACATATATTCTATATAACTTAGTTCTCAAGAAAGTATATGAATGCTAACTAAGTTTCAAAAATAAAAACAAATTTTTGGTTTGGTTTCTTAAAATATAGGTAAGATGTGGGTATGCAAGCCGAAAAACACAAAATAAAATAGCTATTGTAGGCAATTTTAAAAATAAAAAACTATAAACAAAATGATTATAGAACGGGTCTTTGTGAAATTAATTTTGTGTATTGTTGATGAAATTGTTGTAGGTGTCGATTCCAGTTCTGCTATGCCTGTGGATCACCTTGGTCTTCCACCCATGGTGCCTGCCAACCCTAACTACTGAACGTCTTTAATTTATTTGTTCAGTATTTTTCATATTGTCTTAATAAGTTCATCTGTGCTTGAAATATTTTCTAGAAAAATGAGGTAAAAGCAAGAAAGTATATTCTGAACTGTGAATTATATATGGTTTCTACATGCACATTTTATGGAACCATGGTGGAAATTTCTTTTTTTCTTTTCTACTAAATAATATCTAATTAGTACAAAGAAGTGTGAATGAATTGGTATTTTAACTTTTTCTTTTTTTTTCTTATGATTTACTTTTTATGAGTTTTTTTCCTTCATCTTATGATACGATACAAGGTGTAACTTAAAATAGAAAAATGATTAATATTTAGTTGAAGAACGTATGATTTACTTTTTGATATATGTTAGTATAATTACATTGTTCATTGTTTAAGGCTAAAGTCAATTCATGTTATTTTATTTGTCACAGTATTTGTTAACGATTTAGCTAATTTATGTCGTATTCTTATATATGGTCATTTTCATATTCTGCCAGCTCTGTGGTTGGCTCTCAAACTTTACATGTTCACTCGTCATCATTATAAGATTTTGATGTCATCATTTTTGCTGATAATAATAATATTATTATTAATTAGTCGAAACATTCTTCTAATTATTTGCCTCATTGAATATTTATATGTAAATAGTATAGGCTTTCAAATCATTGGACTTCAACATCAAATGATCTTTTTAAATCAAACAATTGACCTCTCGGCTGATATAGAATATGTTTGTGTCAGCTAAAACCTGTAATGCCTCAATCTCAAGATTTGGACTTTGATTTATCCACTCAATAGTTTTGATATTTTTCTTCATACTTAATCATGCTATCTACTTGTATTTCATTTTGAAATATTAACACGTAGATCTAGTCTCTATCTTCAAAGAGTAACCTAACAGTTGAGGATAAGGACTCCAAAATATGTTTTTTTTAGAGATCATTCGAAATTACTAGAAAATACTTAAATTAAAATATCTTTTGAAATATCCTGATACTACGTCTTAAGGACGAACCAATGATGTTCCAAGTATAAGGGAGCAAAGTTCCGATTTTTCAATTTTCAAAAAAAAAAGTGTTGATCTAGTCTCCTAAACATAGTCACAAAGGCCTGTCCCTATATATCAAGATCGATTTTTTTAGCATATTTTATTTTTGTTCACAATTTCTTTTTTTTGAAAAATTCTTAAGATGGGATATTTTTGTTCATGTGTAATATTCATAAATCTTTCGTGAATTTGAACATTACAAATCTACTTTCTAATTAACGAGTATTACTACTTTCAAGTTTTTAAATGTTGTGTATTTGGACCTCATAAATTTATAAAATATGGACTCGAGCAATTCCAATGTCTTACTATATTCAATTGTAGAGTGCAATTGCAATCTAGTCATGATGATGTGAAAAGATTACATTTCTTAACTTTTGTTTTGTTTTTCTTTTTGATCATGAAGTGATTGATTATAAGTTTTGTGGTGAAAGATGTCCATATTGGTTTGGCAATTGGCTTGTCAGTCCCAATGACTAGAAACTCCACCACCTTCAGTGCTTTATAACATAGATGTACGGCTCCTAATTTGGGGCCTAGCTTTAAAATTATGCTTTCATTATTCATTTCTTCAATAATATAACAACATACAAAATTTTGAAGTTTTTGTACTAGATCCGATATTTCTATAATCTTAATCCTCAGATCTTCTCAGATATTTCACTTAACCGACAATATGTATTTTTTTCTACTAATTTGTTTCATATGTAGGAACAATGAAGGTTCATAAACCTAAGTTTCATAACTTAAGTTTTTTCTGACTTGTTTATTTTTGGTCGGTTGTTGACTTGTTGATCTTTTATGTCGATCGGTTTGTGACTTGTTAATCTTTGTTCGATCTTTAACTTCTTGATCGATCATTGGTGGAGTTCTCTCTAGAGCTTCAAATCTCTCTCCTCTTTCAAATGAATGAGAGCTCCTCTATTTATAGAGCTATTATGGACTTTGGGCTTGACTTCTTGGACTTGGACTCTTTGGTTTGGTTCACTAAGCGAACTTGGACTCTTTGGTTTGGTTCACTAAGCGAACTTGGACTCTTTAGTTTGGTTCACTAAGCGAACTTGACTTCTTGGACTTGGACCCTTTACCAACTCTTGGTCCAACTTAATTCTGAGAAATATTGTCCAAAGTTGAATTTAATTTCGACATTAAATTTGGGATAGTGACGTGACAATCTATGACTGACCGAAATTTCTAAGTCAAGAGGGTTGTAGTAATATCTCATTTGGATGTGAATTTTTGTAGAGGAGTTACATGCAGTAGCTTGTTGGATGTGAATTTTTGTAGAGGAGTTATAGTCAGTAACTTGTTTGGATGTGGAATTTTGTAGAGAAGTCGCAGAAATAAGTGGTATGGTTAGAAATGAGTGGTTTTAAAATGAGGAATTATTTTGAGTGATTATAAATTAATAATTATTTTGAGTGGTTGTACTAGCTTGTTTAGATATGATTTTTTGAGGAGTTTTAAATGATCATTTGTAATAGCTCCTCTAAATACGACTCCTTCCCCAAAGACTTTAGGTGAGGAGTTGGTAAAGGGTTTGGCCACTTCGAAGAAGTTGGGGTCGAGACCGAACCCCAAACAAAACTGATGATCTAACTTATTTTATTTGATTTGGGGTCCAAACTAATGGTTAACCTAAACTAGTTTGGGATCAAGACCAAACTGTCACTAGTTAAGGAGGAGAATTATAAACCTGTACGAAAAATGTATTATTACTCTCAAATAAATTAGAGGTAAGTATAGATTCTTGGGATCGGTTGATAACTAATTACTAATTGAAGTATGGCCATTGGTCGCCATTTTTTAGGGATTTCCCCTTTTTTGTTACGGAGAATTGGAACAACAAATCTTTTAATTATTGGGTGAACACTAATTAATATTGTTGAACTACTAATCTTGTTCCTCAATAATATTTATTTCTATACCATTGCTTGGATTTAGAGCGGGATATAAAATAGTTTCTTTATAACTTCAAAATTTAAAAATTAAATTTAAGTGGTTAGACACTAACTATGTTTTATAAAAATATGTTTTGACCAATAAGTGTGAATCAAGGTTGGTCTGTGAGATCATTAGGCTCTGTATGGAATAAAGAGTTGTGGGAATAAGAGTGGTGATTGTGCTAGATATTTTGAGTGGCAAGTGAACATAAAATTTTATTTAATTGAAAAATTATGAGAGCAATTTTGAATTTTCATTTAGATAGAAAGTTAAATATAATTTTGATATTGAATAAGTTAGTGACATAATGATTTTATTGTTTGATTGTAAATCAGTTCAACAACAATAGTAATACCTTTTATATAAGAATGTATTTGTCTCAATCTCCAAATATGTCCTCAAAATATATATATAATTGTCATAGAAAAGTTCCGTTTGAATTAAAAGATTATGAAGTGATACGGTAATTTAAGAGTTTAACTTTTTTTTTTTAGTTTCTCCATTCAAACATAAAATTGGACCAACCAAAAAAAAACACCCTAGATTTGTTTGGCTGTGGCCGCTGAGATTTCCACTTTTCAGTTCATAAATAAAATAAGATAAAATTATTTCAAAAAATAAAATAAAAGATTGAATGATACCTACAAAATCTTTTTGTCTTTGATTGAAGTTGACGAAGTTGGCACTTGCTCCATGCTTTTTTATTTTTTTTCTTTTGTAATTTTTTTTTTTTAATGACAGGAGTAGGAGCATCTCTCCGCTGAGTACATAGATCATACTGATCTATCTTTAAGATATAACAGCGAAATATATTAAAAAAATATAAATATAATTGAAAGTTGTCTACAAATTAAAATTTAAAGTCAAATTCAATTTTAAAAACTTTAACAAACGGTCAATATGAATAACTTGAGTCAAGTTCTCATCCCTAATTATTATAATCTCAAAAAAAAAACCTCCAAAGAGCATATTCTCTCAACCCAAGATTTTGTCACCCATATTATTTTATTTTTAAAAATTCTATATTTTGATTTAAAAATATTATACTGCTCAGTTTAAATGTCTTGGAAAAAACACCGACACCTCTCTTGATATTGACGGAGTAACAAACTAACCATTAATCCTGAATATTATAAATTATAATATATTATAATAGATTTTAAAGATCATTTTCTTTCAAATATTTTGTCGCTTCGAAAAGTAAACGACATCAATTCTTTTAATCGAATCCTAATTTCGTTGTCAACTTCAAGTGTTTGATTAGATTGTTTTTTAAGAAAAAAAAAAAACAAACAGTTACTTTTTTTATATATATATAAAACAAAACAGTTAATTAAACGTAGGTTGAGCACATAATTGCTATGCTATAATCTTTCAAAAGTTTCAACTATCTCTTATATTATTATACTCTTTTTTAACCAAATAATTTGTACTATCAATAAACATGAAAATATGTATATATTTTTTTAATGTTGAGGATGATTGTCAATGGGAGAGTTCACTATTGACATGCTATAATTTTCAAGTAAAGTAATTTCTTAACCAATAAAGCTATTTAGGTTGATTTTATCAATTTTACAGAAAATCCTAATTCTATTTAGTTTTAATTGGCCTAAGTTTTTTACTGTGATTATTATTTCAAACTCCCATACTTATTTGTGAAATAAATATAAAAGTTGAATTACAAATTTAGTCACTATAATTAAAAGAAAAAAAAAAAGAATTTAATCTCTATGGAAATTAAATTTTTTTTTTTTTTTTGAGATTACAACAATTGGGGGTGGGGAGACTCGAACCTAAGACCTTTGGTCATTACACAACACCAGTGCCTCTGAGCAACTGCTCTTGTTGGCAATGGAAATTAAAATTTAATTCTTATAATTAAATGTCATTAAAAGTATTCAACCGATATAAATGTTTATTTATAATTAAGAGATCATGAATTTTTAATTTTCATTTTCAAAATTAGATAAAAAAAATTTACCATGGAGATGACTTTTATCACAACGTAATTATAAATGTAGTCAAATTTAAAATATTTACCTTCGTAGTCATTACTACCATATTTACTCATTAATAAAATATTATTTATTATTAATATAGTATTATGTATTACTAATATAATATTACTATTAATACGAATAATTATGGTTACTAAATTTTTATTAAAAATAGTTATATTTATAATTATTTTTTCAATTAGACTAATCTCATAAGTTTTCATGTATAATTTTTATTATTAATAACAACCGACAAAAAAATCACTAAATTGACTATTCCCATGGAAATGAGTAGATATTTTGATAAGTTGAGGTATTGAATTAAATAGTTAATTAGAAAATTTATAATTCGTTTTTTTAATCTAATTAACTACTTTGCTTACATTCTCACAAAAAAATGGAAAAGTACATTTTTTTGTCCTTATCTTATAATTGTTCTTTCGCTTTAATTTTTATATTTCAAAATTAAACACTTTTACCATTAAGATTTTAATAATATTCTATTTTAATCTTAGAATTAACTGGTACTAATATTGACTACGATAATGCCTAAACTAATTTTAAATATAATATATTGATGATGCAGCTATTACAATATTTATATGAATTTTATTTCTAAAAAAATAATTAAAATAGAAACTCAAAATACACGTTAACATTTTTTTTAAAGATTTTCAGTTATATATAAACAAAAAAAACACGCACACACAAAAGGTGGCAAAGAAATAATAATAATAAAATATTATATAAAATTACTTATCATCTCCTCTGTTCATCTCACTCTTCATTCAAAATGTGTATTTGAAAAAAAAAAAAAAAAAAAAAAAACGGAGCACAACTAGGGGATAAGGTGAAGCGGCACTCCCCTCCTCAAATCTCAAAGCCGATTTGCATAAAGACAACAAACAAACAAACCCAAAATGAAAGAAATGCGCAACATGGATTCCATGTTCTTTTTACAGTTTTCATTTTAATTATTTTTCAAAACATAAAATCCATGTAAGTGTTTTAATAGTTGCATCATCGATGTATTGAATTTAAAATTAATTTAGTCATTATCCTTTTTTTTTTTTTTTGAGAAACAGTCATTATCCTAATTAGTATTCTCTTATCTTACTAACAGCTCCATTATCTCACTAACGGTTTCGGTATTTCAAGGACTAAAGTAGAGTATTATTAAAATGTGAAGGACAAAAGTGTTTGATTTTGAAATATGGAGACTAAAGTGAAAGTTCAACCAAATGGTAGGGACCAAAAATGTATTTTTCCTTCAAAAAAATTACTTTACCATATTATTATTATTTTATTAAAGATTTCAACAATTGGGAATGAAATGATTCAAACACATAATCTCTTGTAATTAGATATAAACCAATGCCACCTTAACAACTAAATATCAATGTTGTTAAATTTTTTTTTAAAAAAAACTAGATTAACATGGTTTAATTCAATCGTTATTTGTTTCAAAAAAAAAAGTTATTACCAATAGTAAATAATATTTACAATTTTATCAAATTATAATTACTAAATTCAACTTTTGTTTTTTAGACAATTTATAATTCACCAAAAGTAGAATTCATTGGGTTATTTTGTTAAAATTTTAGGGAAAATTGCACAAACCATGTTTGTAACATACTTAAACTTTCAATTTGATCAATCACATCTTTATGAGTGTTGCAATTAACCCCTTAAATTAAAATTGATAATTTCGCACATGTGTGAAAGAGGGTAAATCTGTCTTTAAAAATTTACTCTTTCTTTTTTCTCTCTAAAAGCCTCGAATTCTAGAGATATTCTTTTACTAAAAATAAGATCTTCAAAGTTGAATCAATGAAAAAAAAAAGGAAGAAACAATTCACAAATTCTTAGCTGCTCATTATGTACATGTTCAACTCCCAGAAACAAAAAACACTCCAATCCCACAAAAATGGAAGCAAAACCGAAGGAGAAAGAAAAAACTCTTTTCAATTTCCAATTAGAATAGAGATTAAATCAATCAAAATGCCATTGATTCAAAATCCATTAACTTCGATTTCTCAATCAAACAACATGCAAACAATTAGAATGGTATGATGGGAAGGAAGAGCAAGAGTCGGAATAATCAAAACCAACACACACAAAGCAATATCAAACCCAAAAAATTACAGGACAGTGAAAAATCAAGTTGAAAAGAAGAACGAGGGCAACTACAGAGAAAATAAGAGTAAAATTTTTAAGACAAATTTACTCTCTTCACACGTGTGAAACTATCAATTTTAATTTAAAGGATTAATTGCAATACTTATTAAATTTTAACGGATGTGATTGATCAAATTGAAAGTTTAAGAACTTGATTTTTACAAACACCATACTTTAAGGGTGGTTTGTGTAATTTTTCCAAAATTTTATTTTTAATTTTTAAAATTTAAGTTTACAATAATTATTTTACCCGTAGATAGTTAGTTTTTAAAATTTGGCTTACATTCATTTTTTTTTTTTAAAGATAGAACACACGATAGAAAATTTAAATTAAAATAAAATAAAATTTTCCAAAATCAAAATAAAAAAATAAAATTATTATTAGATGGGCCTTATTTATCTATTGAAACCGATTATGAAATAAGTTGCTATTGCATGTACCATTATTTTCAATTACGGAAAGGCAAACGAATCTTCCTATGAAAGTTCAACGTGTCACCCAATGAGTGGTTCTCTTTCAAAAGTGGGCCGAGCCCACTTGTTCGCCAATAAGCTATCTTCAATCCGCTACGTGTGCCATTAATTTTTGCCGACACGAAATAGATCTGTGACTTATTATTTGCGTACTAACAACAATTAATTTTTTTAAAAATTAAATAGATTACCCCCACACTTTCAACTGAAAAGATAACTATTCCCGAATATTAAGGATCTTTTATTTTCGTGAAAATCTCATACCAACATCGTAATTAATTGATTTTGACTTATTAGAATCTCATATTATTTTATATGATGTAAAATTTATAAATTTAAATAGATATTTGATTCAATAAAAATGAAAATTTGATTCATGATGACTCATAAATTGTTAAAATAATTAAGAATGAAAAATTCGAATCTTTTAATTTATAAATTGTCGGGTATACATTGTTATCCCTAAAAAACTACAATGGTTAGCTTTTATGTTTCTTTCGTATTTAATGAGAATTTGTTTTTTTTTTTTAAAGTTCCAAACATATTTTCATAAAGTCAAAACTACCCCTCCGGGAAAACATTCCACTGGGCTTCTGGACTTTTTAGACGCGATGTCGGACACGTTTTAAGCAATGGTCATATTATTATTATTATAATAATATAATAATTTATTGTCATTTCCTAATTTCTGAAAAATCAAATACCAAAAGAAACGACGGTGTTCGTGTTCAGCAGCTAGACAACCACGTGCTTACTTTTGAAATTAATTTTTTTTTTTTTTACTACTTTGACCAATTTTTAGGCTCCTACCGTGGAAAAATTCGAAAATAATTGGGTAAAGAGTTTGTTTCATTTAAAATTTAGTGTCCGTCTTTTTTAAAAAATATTTAAATTAATTTTTATGATTAAATATCAATACTGTCATATACAATCTAATAATTAAGAGAGTATCATTTCAAATCTTATAATCTTTGAATATTGAGAAATTTTGAAGTAAAAAAAATTCTAAATACATAATTTCCTATTTAAGAGAGGTTCAATAATGAATATGTGAATATTACCTCTCTTAGGTGTGTTTGAGCCCTCGTTTATGTGAATGGCCGAATTGGTTATAATAATCCAACTGATGTTTGCCCCATCGTTTATTATAAACGGTGGTTACCTAAACCTCCGTGCTAGTTTATCTAAACATACGTGCTCGTTTATCTACACCTTATATATATATATATATATTACTTTTTGTTACATAACCAGCCTCTTAAACACGGTTTATCATAATCTCTTTTATAATAACTTGACCCTCAAACACTATTTATAATAACCAACCGTTTATCATAACCCATCGTTTATAACTTTTCGTGTATAATAACCAAATCAGTGCTCCAAACGCACCCAAATTTGGTCAGCGGTGATTTTTTTGATAATTTTTTCTTTACTTTTTTTCTCAATAATTTTTTTTTCAGTCAAAAATTCATATCAATTATGGAAGCGTCCGCATTTAATTGTTCCGTACAATTTTAAAATTTTAAACATCGTTGGCTCTTTAGAGAAATGTTGGTGCTTGTATAGATTTTTCTTCAAAATCATCTTAAAATGCTTCTACTAATTCAATTTCTTTTTTTTATTATTATGCAAATTATTAATAGAAGCAAAATTAGGTGCATTTGGACCCATCTTATGATACAAATGACAAAAATGAAATAAATTGAAGACAATGAATGCCTTACCTAAAAGGTGAATATCATTAAATTTTTTAGGAGACTTTGTTTTGTTGCGTTTAAGATAAGATATTATCTATGGCTGATAAATTTTCAAATAATTGTGGATTATATGTTATTATACCATCATTCAGCAACAAAATAATAGATGCAAGAGAGGACTTGATCCTTAAACCTATAACTGATAATTCAAGCTAACTAAAGTTTACTCCTTAATTAAACTTTATCTCAAAAAAAAAAAAAAAATCTTAATTGAAGTGTCACTATTAAATAGACAAATAAATTTTTCATTGGCTTGTAGCCTTTTCTTTCTGTAAAAATATATATAAACATGATTCAATAGAGAAGAGGACAAATATAAGAAGCGTAGAAAATAAGAAATGGATTAAGGGTTAAATTGCAATTAGTTTCCTGCCTTTTATAGAAAATTAACTTTGCTTTCCTTTAATTTTAAACAAATTATATTAGCAGTATAAAAAAAACTGACAACTATAACTCTCCGATTCAAATGATAAGAGTTGAATTAAATTGAATTACGATTTAAAATTTTGGTTGAATTGAGTCAATTCTTGTATTGATCAATAAAAATGCTTTAAGGTGTGTTTGGGCCCTGTTTATATAAACGGTTGGATTGGTTATAATAATTCAACCGATGTTTGCCCTATTATGTTATTATAACGGTGGTTACCTAAACTTGCGTGTTTGTTTATCTAAACCTTATATATATATATATATATATATATATATATTAGTTTTTGTTACATAATCAGCCCCTATAACACTATTTATTATAATCTCCTATTATAATAATTGACTTCATAACTTTTTGTTTATCATAACTAAATCAGTGTTCCAAACACACCATAAATTAAGGGATTCAATTTAAACAATAAATAAAATATCTAAATTATAAAATAAAAAGAAAAAGAAAAAGAAAAAAGAAAAAAAGAAAAAAAGAAAAGGAAAAGAAAAAGAAAAAGTAAGAGCACATCTTCTTTGCCGTCAAAAGAATTCTTACCGGATTGATTCAAAGGAGTGGGGTCCCACAATATTAACTAAGCAATTTTTTTTAATAACATCGAGAGATTAAAAATAATCAGATTTGTAACATCATTATTATAAAAAAAAATTGCATTTGATATTATTGGTAACTAAGAAAAAAAAATTAAATAAAAACAAACGTTGCAATTTAGTCGGTAAAAGCTAAGATTATAAATTACAGTGTAGATTGTAAATTAACAATAGCTAAATCACATTTTAATATATTAATAACTATAAATTAGGTAGTTAGAATCCTTCCTTGTTTATTACATATATATATATATATATATATATATATATATTTAAAAAAACATAAATCTAAATTTAAAAATTAATGTTACAAAAACAGATATTTATTTCACACGAACGTCAAGGAGATTTCTACTTTTTTTTTTCCTATCTTTTTTGTATATGTAGCACCATTTAGTATCATGACATTTTCTTAGAAATAATATTTTTATGTTATGTGACAACCTAAAAAATTATATTTGTAAAAATAAATGCTATCTTTTATATCGATAAGTTTAGCATTCCATATGTAGGTTAAATTAAGTAGAGCAAACTATTTATCAAAAAAAAAAAAGTAGAGCAAACTAAAATAGTGTTATTAAAAGAAAGTTAAAAAGCTGCATAGATGTTTTTAGGAGAGTCCGATTTGATAATAAGATTATAGATTTAAATTAACCTACTGTGTGAGTTAAAAAAAGTTGGCAAATATTTAGGAAGTAAGAAATAAAGCATAAATAATAAAACATGGAAAATATTTTTTTAATATCTAAATTTTGAGTTAGATTAAATCTTGTCCATATATTTTTAAATGAAATTTGACATTTTAATAATTTTCAATTTTGTTCAAAATAACAAAACCATTAGTAAATTAATAAAATGTTATGTATAATGTTGATTAAACTAATTATATATATTAATCTGAATTAAATTTTTGAAAGAAAAATAGCAAATTATCAAAATTTAAAAAATAAAAATGTTTTTGAATTAAAAATCCACCCTATATTACGTGGGCAGCCGGTCACGTGGCGTCGGTGGGCTCTTTTTCAGATATAAAACCCAGACTTCTCGTTTGATCGCCTATAATTGGCGCTTCCCGTTTTTAATTTTCTCCCCCAAACTTTTATTTTATTTTCCCTTTCATTTCTTTGCTTCTCTGTCTCTGTCTCTCTTTCTCTGCAATTCCGTAATCGCACTGATCACGATTTCTCTAGCGAAGAGCTCGCTCTGGAGCAACCGCCGGTGAAAGCAGAGGCACAGTTCTGGCCGGACTTAGTACCGTAGCCGTTCGATTCGGCGGCGGCGGTGGCGGATTTTGGTACCGGAGGAAAAAGAAGAGGCGGAGCCGGAGTCGGACCAAAGCTAAGCTTCGGTTTATGGAGCTTTGGCACAAGATGATTTTCCCTGTCCGACGAGTTTGGCTCGCTGTTTCCGCTCGAGTTAGGGCTCGCAAGAACGGTTAGTCTCTTTACACTCTCTTCCTTTCGCCTTCGAAGTTTTTGTTCTCAAATTGGAGTTTGATTATGACTTATTTGATCGAATGCGATGATCTCGACTCCATTAACTGCTTCCGATTTAAGTAATTGAAGTAATTGCTGTATTTCTGTTGTTATCTGGTTTCTGGTTTTTTCTGAACCGTGTGAAGTTTCCGTGCTGCCATCTGGAGTTCATTACTGCAGAAGAATCTGTTCATTTGGATTTAATTTTCTGCATCTAATTATGATATGCGATTTCCGAGAAAATTCTCGTTCTGGATCTGTGATGAGAGTGAAATAGTAAGAAATTGAAAATTTAGTGAAACAAAAGGTTAGATCGGATTTGTAGTACTAATTTCTTAGTGTTAGTCTTTGCCTTTTTCTATAATACTTTTATCGTCTTTGAATAAGTTATATTATACCTTGATCTGCAATGGTTATTAGCACTTATTTTCAACCACTATGATAGAGATAGATGACTTCTCTAGAAAGCAATAATTAATGATATGTGATTTTTCAACCTCCAGTACAATAATTTGGTAGGAAAAATCACAAGAAACGTCTCTTAGGACATAGCCATATGGCCATGTGTTCTTATTTTTCGAAAGCTTTTACCAAATCAAATATGGTTATGGACATCAAATCCCTTTAATTTTGGGAGTTGTAGTTTATAAGCTATCAAAACGTTTGAAAACGTACAGAACAGAGAGAGAACAGTCAGATGATCAAAATATGTGGCAGGCATTCATTTATGAGTACAATGATCAAAAGAAAAGTCTCAAGCCTACATATAGCTTGTTAGACTAAATGTAATAAACAAATACAATTTGAGTAACAACTAAACGGGTAAATGGTGAAGAAGGGTCTTTTTTACAAACCATTTGTTAAAATGGGTTTGTTGCGTCTCTACCAGAGACGCCACATACATTGAAATCGGTCAAATATATTTGTCGTATTAGGTGGCGTCTCTACAAGAGACGCCATACACGTGGAAAGATTTGTCAACTCGAAAATACTTTTGCCTTCCCGTATTTCAAAAAGAATATTTTTTTGTTAAGATCCATTTCCATCTAGGTATGTGTTAGTTATTATTTTAGGTAATTGTTTTAATTTTATTTCACTTTTACGGACCCACTACCCATCTAATTTTGTATGCAAGTTTTGATTATAAAAAAAAAATGCAAGCAAGTATTTAAGTATTTTTATAATATTTTAAAACTATTGAATACCTTCTTCCTAATACTAATAATAATTATTGAACATGAGCATAGTTAATATCATAATGCATTGAAATTGGGACCTAAAATAATAATCTAATAAATTTTTTTATCAGATTTCTTCACAAACAGGAAAGCACAGGGCATGTCCTGCCAAAAATGATCCGAGGGAATTATTATTTAGTTGAGAAATATTAGGTTATGTCCAACAAATATGTTATTCTATTTTATTTTTTTTCTATTTTTTGAATTTCAAATAAAATAAAATGTTGTTTATTTTGAATCATATATGTTCATTAATATTCTAAAAAAAAAATGTTGGCTTTAATATTTAGATCACATAATTCTTTAAAAATATTTAGAATCTAATATTTCTCTTATTTTAATCTAAAAAAAATATTTCTCTTATTTAGATAATATTTTTTTTATTCATTTTGATAATATTCTATGTATTTTAAATATACATTTTCAAAAAAAAATAAAAATAAAAATAAAAATAAATATACATGTTATCCTTCATATCATAACCATTAATAGTAAAATATTAAACATGTAAGTTAGTTTTATTTTAAACAAAAAAAAAAACTTAAAGGCTTACATTGGTCCAGAAACAAATAAAGAAAAATAAAAACAATTGCAAAAAATAATAACTAACATGTACCTAAAATGAGGGAAGTGAATTCACAATGAATTACAAATTTGGAAAACAAAATTTAGAAAACACTTTTTCAGTTAGTTCTGTGTGTGTGGCCAATTTCAACGTATGTGGCGTCTCTTGTAGAGACGCCACAACCCTTTTTGGTGAAATCTTCTAAAACAAACCCATTTTGACAAATGGTTTTTAAAAATGACCCTTTTTTACAATTTACCCCAACTAAACAGTCGAAACCTCTTAAAAACTAATTACAATAACTTCTTTTAGGATCTCCAAAGGGTGGCACGGTAGTCAATCGAAGACTTCAGCTTTGGAGTTGTACTCTCTTTAAGGCCTTAGGTTTGAAACTCAATGACATTAATTTGTAGACACTTTTTGTGTCTCCATTCTTATATGTCTCTCGATGCTTGGCCTAGAGACGGATATGATTACCTCCGATTTCCTTTTTTTTTAAAGTAACTACTTTTAGTGTACTCTCTTGATAAACTCCCCTTGGTTTAAAAAGAAACATTTAACTTGGATATAAACGTACCCTCTTGATAAGCTACGTATAAGGTATCACTATTCTTTTACTACAAGTTTTTTAGCACAACAACAATATTAAGTGATTGGAAAATAAGAACCAACAATCTCTAGGTTGAAGATATATGTCAACTATTTCTAGGGTCAGCCTTACCGAGTTGTTAATCTGTGGCTTAACATCTCCTCGGAAATATAATTGTCTAAGACAAGATATTTATCCCATAAAGCTTTCCCTGTTTAATAATGCACAAAAAGGTCCCCACTGGCATTGCAGTTGATGACAGAGTGAAAGATTAAAGCTACTTTTTTGTGCTTAATGTCTTTTCTTACAACAGTTTTGATTGTTCTGTTGTGTTCTTTTGCCCTCTATTTTTATTATAAGCAGGAGGACAAGAGGCGTGGTCGTCTCTAGTCTTTTGTTATTCTTTTTAGTTTTCTTCAAGTCGCTTTTATTGACAATTGATTAGCACCACAAATTTCAAGCTTTGTTGGATTGGTGTTAGGTCAGTCATGTCCCTTCAGCTGGGCTGGGTCCAAATTAGGCCCATTAAATTCTGAGTTTGTTGTGTGGGTGGCCCCATGCCTAAAGAAATTATAATCATATGATCTTTCAATCATAAGATTGCTGAACTATTGTTTGAACTTTGCTGTTACCAGCAGCTGGGCTTTTGAAGCTTCATGATGATGTAGAAACCTGTGGATATGAAGATGTGAAGGTGATGTGGGAAATGCTACGTCGATCGGAGTCTGAGTTGGTCAGTCACCGATCGAAGCGCAAGCAGCGACCATTCTGGAGAGTCTCTATGTGGTCCAACCATGCCGCTGCAGCCTCCTCGTACACTGCAACTCATGCTTGAGACCATCAATTCAAATCAACACCTACTTCCCGTTCAGCTCAGCTACAATTCTACGCCCAATGCTTGCAATGAATCAACTTTTTTACCAACTTGCTCAAAGAATATGTGAAGTCTTTGCACACGCAGTTATCTCTTCCACTTTGAACAGAAAAAAAAAAAAAACACCCTTTTGTAAATAACAATAAAGTTTCTGGGTTATAGTAAGGAATCGTTCGTGAATTGTTGATGCTGGCTGGGTTGGATGGATTCAAAAGTTGACCAAATCACTTGTAGTTTTGCTTTTCAACACAGCTTGAATGAAAATCAATTGAAATCCAATGTTAATTTCAGCATCTCTTAGAAACTTGTAGTGTAATATTTTTCTCTATTTATTTTTTTTGAAATAAGGTAATCACGCTCGTCTCTAGGCTAGGTACTGGAGACATCGAAGGAGTAATTTCATAGGTGGATTCGAACCTGGGACCTTAAAGAGAATATACCTTCAAAGTCCAAGTGTTTAATCACTGCGCTACCCCTTAGAGACATTGGACCACATGTGTAATGCTTTAACTAGTTGAAATACGCTGAATTGTTGATGTGAGTTTTACTGAATTGTTTCAAGTTAATGATACAAAATATTGATATTTAAACAAAATTGAGACTGGATTGAGACCTAAATAGAAACAATCTAGAACCTCTATGACATGAAAGGAATCCATGGAAACTATGATAAATTATTGATGAATCCAATAAATAAATATATTAATAAAAAAACAATCTAATTTTTTTTTTTTTTAGATTACAACAATTGGAGGTGGGAGACGGGATACATTAGTGCCGCTGAGAAACTGTTCATGTTGGCAAAAACAATCTAATTCTAGACCCTGTACAAGTATAACCAGTTTTCAGCCACAGGGTCCCATAACCATTGACTAAAGTTGTGTAGTCACCGCAATTTGTTTTTTTTTTTTCTGAGAACACCACAATTTGTAAATATATTAAATTTTTTTTTCTATAAATGTCAAATATAATTATTGAAATAATAATAAAATATAACAGAAGTGGCATGATGTGTGTAACTTAGTAACCAATAAATTAGTAGTTCCAATGTTGCACTCAAAATGTTATTATTGATGCTTGAAATTCAAGCACCTTTTTTCCTTAGTTAGTTTCGGCATTAGAAAACAGACTGAACAATTTATTCAAACGGGTCGACCTACTTTCTTATATAATTTATTTTTAATTAATCATTAAAAATACACCACACGAGAAAGATGAGTAGAAGAAAAATGTAGAGAGTAATGAAATCTCATTATATATAGACATCCATGGCCTATTTCAGCTTCTTCTCTCTTAATAAATACAAAAACAAAATAAAATCAATCTAAATATAGCTGAAAGAAGAAGATTTCTTACATCCTAAAACTACAGCTTCAATGATTTCAAAAGAAAAGAAAAGAGAGAAAAAAAAGAAAAAAAAAAAGAAAAAAGAAAAAAAACCACAGCTTCAATCCTAATCCACTTTTCACTTTCGTGAAAAAAATAAGAAAAAATGACATATAATAATAATAACAACATTGTAACGGACTACACTGTTTCAACAATGCACAATTTTAAAATATTTTTTAAAAACACAAATCTTAAAGATGGACATACATTTTGAAAAAAAAACACAATCTTTTAATGACGAGCATCTTTAATGATATACGGTTTTTATGATGGATGCTCTTTAACGATGAGCCACCCGACATTGTAGACACCTACCATAAAAGATCTATATTTTTTAAATCTCGCAATTTCTTGTCTATGTATTTTGTAGTCGCAACTTTATAAATTTTTGTATTCTCACCCTTCCCTTTAAATATTTGTTTTCATGTTTCGTTCGTTTTAGTGACGTTTGAAGTCGTCGTGTTCTTCCTTAAATTGTCGTAAATTTATGGTCGGAAATGTGAGTTTTCTCATTAATTTTGAGATTGTTCTTTGTTTCTTATAATTTTTTTTGCCTTATTTTTTATGTTTGTTCTTTGTTTAACTTGTTATCACATTTATTTGTTCGAATTTCTTTGTTTTCAATGTATTCATCGTTGTTCTCAGGTTTGTGGCTCTAAGTTAACTTAGTCAAACAAATCCTTTCACATTCTTGAAGTTTGACATTAAAATTCTCCTCCTCGTCAAACAAAATCACATCATCTTCAATTCTTCGAACTAAAAAAATCATTTCACATTTTCAACAACAAACTGATCATAGAACCTAGAAATGAGACCAAATGCCCACTCTCTTTACCAAGAGGAGATAGTTTATGTAGGAGATTGATGCAGCTACATTTTCGATGTTGATTCCCACGTTACATTTACATAGTCAATTTTTCTAATATAATTTTTTAGGAAGAGTTCATAAAACCCTTGTAGAGGGAATGAGTCTATTGATTGAATCATTATAAATCTTCATGTTACTCTACTTAATTTAATTCTAAATTTTGGACACACATCACGTAATATTGTTAGTGCTTCATGATATATATATATATATATATATATATATATATATATATATATATATATATAAAAAATCCCATACAACTAAAGGTTAAGGTCTTGGTAATTAAAACATATTCTCAACAATATCTTCAAATTTTCAATAAATTAAAAAACAATAGATAATTTTTTTTTACTATGACAATTTGTGCAAGTGTAAAGAACAGAAATTGGTCACTGGTTGGATCATTTGGGAGATCTAAAACTATATTAGATAATCTGAAATTCCAACTCAAAACTAATTGGCAATAAGAAAAGTAAATCATATCTCTTATAAAAATATGGAAGAATTTTTACCTTTTTAATGTAGAATATTGACACAAGATAAATATCTCCAACTACCATTATTAATAGAAATAGTTATGAACATTATAAACTTGATGTTGATGCTGAAATTTGGTTTTCGGGATCAACGGTGAATTTTTATGGTGTAGGGACGAATTACCTGCAAAACAGACAAAAACTGGACACCGATGTGGTGTGAGCCATGCCGCCTCCGATGCCTAAGTCAGTCAAGAGATCGAAAGAGATATGGCAAGTAGGTTAGTCGGATTTAGGGCTTAGGAATTGCTTACCTCAAGACTAATTAGCTTACATATATATAGGAGGCAAGCAGATGGCCACTTTTGGTAAAAATTAATCATAGTTTATGGAAATATCTCCTTTTTAGCAAATATTTCCATTTTAGGAAAATCTCTATTTTTGGGCCAAGCCCTAAATAGGGTCTAGCCCTAGATAAGAAAAAATCATGAACATGGGCAAAAACGGCGCACAAATCGGAACTAAAACGGGAGAGATATGGCAAAAAAGGAAGGCTGGGCCGAACCGGGTCAGGTCGACCCAACCCGCCCCGCCCCAGGTGGGCACACGCACTAGTGCATGCTGGGGCGTGCGCGCGGGGCGAGCTTCCCCGCCTCAACGCCTGTGCGACCTGTTTGGTGGGGCACTCGTGCTAGCTGGGCTCGAGCAGCTTGTGGCCTTCTCCATTCGGCTTGGGTCTCCTACCGACCCCTCTTGTACTTTTTACCGTCGAGCCTAATTCTATCCATAACACCTGAATTCGACTAAAAGTATGAATTCCAAATGATTATCATAAAATAAATAAATAACTGACTCAACATCGGACCATCAAATCCACAAGCTCGTTCTCCAACAAACATCAAAGTATTAGTTTTTTTCGAGAAGCAAAAAAAAAGAAAGAAGTATTCGTTTTTTCAAAAAGAAAAAGTAAAAATAAAGAAGTAAATATTCGTTTTTTCCAAAAAAAGAAGAAGCAAGTATTCGTTTTGTTCCATAAATAATAATAATAATAATAATAATAATAATAATAATAATAATAATAATAATAATAATAATAATAATAATAATAATAATAATAATAATAATAATAATAATAATAATAATAATAATAATAATAATAATAATAATAATAATAATAATAATAATAATAATAATAATAATAATAATAATAATAATAATAATAATAATAATAATAATAATAATAATAATAATAATAATAATAATAATAATAATAATAATAATAATAATAATAATAATAATAATAATAATAATAATAATAATAATAATAATAATAATAATAATAATAATAATAATAATAATAATAATAATAATAATAATAATAATAATAATAATAATAATAATAATAATAATAATAATAATAATAATAATAATAATAATAATAATAATAATAATAATAATAATAATAATAATAATAATAATAATAATAATAATAATAATAATAATAATAATAATAATAATAATAATAATAATAATAATAATAATAATAATAATAATAATAATAATAATAATAATAATAATAATAATAATAATAATAATAATAATAATAATAATAATAATAATAATAATAATAATAATAATAATAATAATAATAATAATAATAATAATAATAATAATAATAATAATAATAATAATAATAATAATAATAATAATAATAATAATAATAATAATAATAATAATAATAATAATAATAATAATAATAATAATAATAATAATAATAATAATAATAATAATAATAATAATAATAATAATAATAATAATAATAATAATAATAATGAAATAAAAGAAGCAAATTACTCGTTTTGCAAAAGTAAAAGTTCTACCGTTAGATCCACCGTTCAATTCATTCATGTATTTAAACTTCCCTTTGGATATTTTCTTTATGCTCTCTATAGGCATTTGATAAATAAAAAAAATAGCTTATTCATTCTTTTAGAATAATTCCATATGGATAGTGTTAACTATGAAAATCTCAGGTTCGAACCTGTGACGCTGGTGTTGAACTGGTTTACAACTAAACAATGAAATCATTGCGCTACTGACCCATTCAATTTTCTAAAATATATTTAATTTTTTTAAGAAAGTAGGTGAATGTCAATTAAATTTCAAAAACAAAATAAACTTTTGGAAGTTACCTTTTTGTTTCTAAATTTTGATTTGATTTAAGTAACAAGCTTAAGATATAAATATCCATTTAAAAAAAATTACAATATGATAATTATTAGAGAATTTACCATCAGCAGCACATTCTACCTCTTGTATTATATTTGTAGCATAATTTTAAAAATAATTCATCTATAACATATTTATTTCTATCACTCAGCTAGTGATAGTCTATCACTCACCTAGTGATAGAACTCAATTTAGATTTCTATCACTGATAAAAAACTTAAGGAGTGATAGAATGAGTCTATCATTGATTGAATTCTATCACTAGTAGAACTCAACAAGTGATAGAAGTCAATTTGAATTTTCTGCTACAAATGAAATTATTTTAGATTTTGTGCTATAGATGGAAATATTTTGCCTTTTTTTGTTATACATGCAAAATCCCCTAATTATTATAAGCTTTAATTTCAGAAATTAAAAATAAAATAGTTATGAATCGAAGTCTTAATTTTTTATACTAAAAAGATTAATTTATTATTTTCTGCTCCCCAAGCAAATGTAGCGGCTAAGATGCTCTTTTTTAATTAATTAATTTTTATTTTATTATATATCAAAGTGAGTTTATGAAAATAAATATTAAACTATCCAATAAAGCAAAAAAGAAAAACTCAAACTCTAAAAAAACATAACTTGTATATTGAATCAGATAAAATTTTATTTCCAAAAAAAAAAAAACAAAACAAAGAAATACAATTTTGGCCAATGTACTTAATTTATTATATATTTTGATCTATAAAGTTGTAAATATCTAATATCTCAAAATTGGTTCTTACAGTATATTTTTCTGTTTAATTTTTCTTTAAAAAATACTTCTATTTGTTCTATAAATTTTTTTTTGAATACATATTGTGAGAGGGGGGACAAACAACATGTTACTTCATTTACAACAAAATAATGAAATTATTGAGCTATTAACCTATTTTAATTTTTTTTTTCTATAAATTTTAGAGTATATTCATTATTAATATTGTTGATCCAATTTTAAACTATTATTAATTTCAAATTTTTCATAGGGATCAAATTTAAGCCTCTATTCGACAAGTTCTAATAGAATATATTCTATTAAAAGTGAAAAATTCAATGACCAATATTAACAAGTTAAAAATACCGACCAAAAAGGTTTTTATTAATTTTATCCTGAAATAAAAAAATTATGATTTTTTTTTTTGAAAATCCAAAAAATTATGAATTTAATTTATAATAATTACCTATTTAATATTTTTGATGTTTTTTCTTCCCTACTTCCACTAAGAAGGTAACGTGTGCGACCCATCCATTCAATTATTTTAAACTAATTTTGGAAGGAATAAATACAAGTGGTAGGATCCAATAGATTATATCATAAAATAATCAACATGTACATAAAATGATCCAAAAATCCATAATTTTTTTTTAAAAAAAAAACATTATAAACATTATACATTTGAATAGTTTGAGGGGATAAATAAAGGGTCTCTCCCTCTCCCATTCCCATTCTCATTCCCTCCACAACAGAGAGGCAGAGTAAAGCGAAAATCAGATGGATGTCTTTAAAACTCTCCATATGAACTCAGGAGTTGGTGACACAAGTTATGCTAATAACTCCTTACTTCAGGTGATCTTTATAATTAATCTTTCTTTCACTAATAATTTACATTTCATTTCATGTTTCTTTTTTAATATTTTGCATAATTGGAAGTTATATTAACATAACTTAGGGTATGTTTGGACCCCCATTTATGTAAACGGTCGGGTTGTTATAATAACCCAACTGATAATTATAGATGGTGGTTACCTAAATTACCTGCGTGCCCGTTTATCTAAACCTACGTGCCCGGTTTATTTAAACCTTACATATATTACTTTTTATTATATAACCAGCCTCTCAAACACCGTTTATCATAATCACTGTTATAATAACTTGCCCCTCAAACACCATTTATAATAACCTACCTTTATCATAACTTACTGTTTATCATAACCTTCGTCCGTCTATTATAACTAAACCGGTGCTCCAAACACACCTTCACCACTATGGCCAACTAACTATGTATTTGAATCTTTGATGTTGAATAAGAACATGATATGTTATAATTAATTAATATGATTACTTCATTAACAAATTATGTTTTCATTTGGATTTGGGGTAGCAGAAGGCAATATCTATAGCGATTGAAGACTTCTGTACTCAAAATTTTCCAACAACTTTGACAATGGCGGATTTGGGGTGTTCTTCAGGACCAAATGCTCTTATTATGGTCTCTCATTTAATTAAACAAGTTGAGGAGATTCGTAACAAACTTGAGAAAAAGGCATTACAATATCAAGTTTTCTTAAACGATCTTCCTTCAAATGATTTCAATGATGTTTTCAGATCATTGCCAAGTTTCTTGCAAAATTTGAAGAGGCAAATAGGACATGATTTTGGGCCATGTTTCTTCAATGGTGTCCCCAGTTCTTTCTATGGCAGGCTGTTCCCCAACAAAACTTTGCACTTTGTTCATTCTTCATATACTCTCCACTGGCTCTCTCAGGTGAATTTCATTAAGGTTCTATCTTATACTTAATTAACATTGACTTAATTAACTCGTGTATCTTACAAATTGTGATGTCTTTCATCGTCTTTTTGTTGTGAAATCTTCAATATGTCTCATTTCTAAATATACTTTTTTTGTTCACCATTTTCAAATTTTAATTTATTTTAGAATTAAATACCCATTTTATCTATATGAGCTCTTAAGAATATTAGGCAGCATGAAATTTCATCTCCAAATCAAGATATTAAGATCAAATCTCATATTTGACTGATATACTATTTGAGCGCATAAATAAGTATTCGATAAAAAAAACAAATAGGACATGACTCAAAGACAATGAATCCAAAAAGACATCATACAAAGGAACATGTTGAGAATCAATTAATTATACCATGTATAGGTGTCTCAAAAAAAAAAATTATACCATGTATAGACTAGTTTGATTATCAATTGGTTGTGAGATAAAACTCGTGTTAGCTATTAACTGTGAAGTGAATGGTATAGGTTCCGGAAGGGATGGAGAAAAAGAATAAAGGGAATAAAGGGAACATATTCATAGACCATACAACTCCAAAGAACGTAGTGGAAGGATTTTACAAGCAGTTTCAAAAGGATTTTTCAATGTTCTTGAAATGTAGGACCGAAGAAGTTATAAGCGGAGGACGTATGGTCCTTACAATATTAGGAAGATCAACAAATGAATATCCATCCAACAAAGATCACTTTTACGCTTTCACTCTTTTGAATTTAGCTCTCAATAACATGGTTAAAGAGGTCAGTTTCAAATAATCCATGCAATTTTTATGTTTTTCTTTGTATCGATAGATTGAGATAAATTTAATTATATCACAGGGGATCGTGGAAGTGAAAAAAGTTGATTCATTCAACATTCCGAACTTCATGCCAAGTCGAGAAGAAGTAAAAGAAGAAATTCTAAAGGAAGGAAGCTTCATAATTAATAGGATTGAAGTGTCAAGAATTGATTGGAACTTCTATAGTAAAGAAAACGATGATCCAATATCAAGTATGTATGTTGCTAGCAGTTACAACATTGCAAAGTGCATTAGATCTGTGATGGAACCACTTTTGATTTCTCACTTTGGAGAAGCCATTATTGATAATTTATTTTGCAGGTACAAAAAGATTGTTGAGAATGAAATGTCCAAGAAAAAGATTGAGTTTATCAACCTCATTATTTCACTTACAAAAAACTAAAGGGATAGACTAGCTAATCTGTGTGGTTCCAACCTAATGAAACACAGGTTTTTGTAAATATTCCTTTTGATTATGTGAGGTGTGCTAATAATTAGTGGTCATTAACTTGAATTCATACTTCCAAAATGTTGTTGGATTAAAAATAAAAACAATAAAACATTATATTGATCAAATTTAAGGCACGCATGTACTAAAAAATAAAAGAAAGGGTAGATAGCCTTTTCTATATATAAAAAGATCACAAATCCTAAGAGAGGTTATACCATTCTAAAATAATAGAGTCAATAATACATGTTATCAACCATTTGGATTTCTATAACTTTTTTGTTTAGTATGTTATTTTGTATCTTAACAATATTTTGGACTCCAATTCATAAATACAAAGTAATTACTATTTGATACATAATATCATTAGAGCCCTTGTTACCTTAGTTAGATTTTTTTAGTACAAATTGGGGAAGAGAGACCATAGAGGATATAACTGCTCTTAAATAAATGAGAGACAAATACTGATTCTAAGGATCGAACACGTGATCATGGTGTTAAGCTAGATTTCTACGAAATAATGAAACTATCAGACCACCAACCTTTTCGGTAAATTAATTAGATTTATGTAAGCGAATTAAACATGCATGTGGATTAGATCTTCTCTTCTGCATGTAAGCTATTTGGAAAAATATTTGTGAAGTATATATTTATCCAAGTTCAATAACCCATCCCAAAGGTTACTTAATTCAAAAAAAAAAAAAAAAAAAAAAAAATCAAGTGCAAGTTGACACTAAAAACCATTATGGAAGAATATTGATACTGTTCATAGGCCTTAAAAAACTTGGATTTTTTATCCTAAAAAACTATATTTGCAGTAATGTCCTCCAAAGATGTAAGTTTCAAACATAAATTAATGAGTTTATAAGCCAGTGGTATTAGATTTTGGTCAATAAAAAACCCATCGTCCTAATATTCCATTGTATAGTTGCCATTCTTGTTCAGAATCATCCAATGAAAGACCTTCCCTAATTTAGAGAAATTGGTCAAGCATTACACATTCATTAGAAAAATACAAATTTGAAATACTTTAATATATAACTCATCTCTCATATTTTCAATGCTGCAAAACTCTATAATTTCTCCATTAATTGAACTTAAAATAACACAAAAAAGAGAAAGGAAAGCTCGGTCCCCCAGATATAAACAACCATAACAGACATATAGAAATCAACTAATAAAAGCAAATGATAAAAGTAAGCATATAGTTCAGCTTGATATATTAACAATCACGAAATATGATTTGAATTCTTCAATTTTCTATTATGCTAACTAACAAAAGCAAATACACAATAATTACAAAAATCTCTGCCATTATTATTCACACAGCTTGAATTGGAATTTTTTGCCTCTTTATAGAAGTTGGCCGAGCTTTCTGACCCGTCGCCACAAACGGCATGAACATCAGCATCTCCGCCGTGAACCTAAACTCCGGCGACCGAACAAAACAACTCTTCAAAAACTCACTCGCCTCCTCCGACACCCACTCCGGAATCTTTGGCATTCCGTGCTCCTCAATTATCTGTTTCGTAATCCCAGCCTTGTCCGCGGCGACCCACGGGCGGTTCCCGGTGAGCATTTGGAGTACGAGGCAACCGAGAGCCCAAATATCACTCGGAGAGTCTCGAACGCCATGAATCAATGTCTCCGGCGCCATGTACATCAATGTCCCTCTCAAAGAATGGCCGTGCATTGGCTTGCTCGCTCTCCTCGCCAACCCTAAATCGGCTATCTTCGCTACGAATCGATGATTCCTTGGAATCAATAAGATATTTGCAGGCTTCAAATCGCAATGAACATATTGGGAATTATGAATGTGGTTTAGGCCTTTGATGATCGATCTTGTGTACCTACGAACTTCACTTTCTGGTAATCCCTTTCCACCTATTCAAAATAACCCGCAAAAAAATTATGATTAATACAATTTGGTTTAATTTGTAAGTTGGTATCATTAAGGAAAAAAAAAATCAAAATAGTCCACAGTGGTATCATAATTAAGAGGATACGAGTTTGAAATTACTCACTATTTGTTATTGAATTACAAAATCAAGACCAAGAAGTTAGATTAATGGAGTTGTAAATCACCTGTGTTGTTGATAAGATCGGCTAGGGTTCCACCGGCCGCGAACTCGAGCAGCAAATTATAAATCATCCGAGCGTTGTCATCGGTAGTGATCTCTTCTCCAAAGCATGTGATCAAGGAATTGCAACCACTTAAGCGATCGTAATTTTGTTTTTCAATCTGTAGGGTTTGGGAGTCAGAAACTTCAGCAGATTTGACGGCCATAACGGGAGGGAAAATGTGGCATTTAGCATAGAGCGGCTTAAGCGAAGCCATGAAAACCGACCCGAAGCTTCCTTTTCCGATGACGGGGCCTCTAAGCCACTGAATTCCATGGTTTGAAGAAGAGCAAGAATTGGCGATTATGGCGTTTTCTTGTGGCTTGGATTCTTGAATTGATTTTCTTTTCATCTTTTTTGGGGAATTGAAAAAGGGAAATTGGAGGATGAAGAAATTGAAAGGGGTTTGTGAGAATTTGGAAATTATATATGGTGCTATGTGGTTTGCAGTGGCTAAATTGGCTTTGTAGGGTTTTTAGGGAGAGATATATAATCACACTGCCTTGCTTCTTCGTAAAGCTATAAATCACAGCCGGCGGGAAAATGTTTCCCTGTCTACCGGCTGTTGCCTGTTACTCTTTTTTAAACAATTTTTTTTATTCATTTTTTTTTTGAATAAATTATAAATTGAGTCCCTACTAAATCTAAGAATTTTATTTCCCAAAAGTTTAATATTAGAATTTAACTCTTATAATTATGAAAAAAAAATTTACGCTCACCCGCACATTCTATCTGTTGTATTATGTTTGCATCACGGTTTTAAAAATAATTCATTTCTAACACATAATTTTCTATAAGTGATAAAATTCATCTAATAAGTGATAAAGTCTACTAATAATTGAATTATATCAGTGATAGAACATAATTTTGTATCCGTGATAGAAGAACAAGTGATAGAATGAGTCACCACTGATTCAATTTTATCCCTAATAGAACTTAACTAGGAATAGAACCCAATTTAGATTTTCTATTATAAATGAAGTAGTTTTGATTTTGTGCTCTAAATGAAAATATTTTGCTATTTTTTGTTATACATGTAAAATCCCCCTATGAAAATTACCATTTAATCGCTATGATTTTAAAATTATGATTTAATATTTGTGGTTTGATAAAATCTAAAAACTACTATTTATAATGCAAATTACTGTTATTTAATTGTAAGAGTCAAATGTTATTTTCATAATCGAACCCTAAACCCACTATCAATCAAAATAATCTATGTACCACCAACCTATTTTTAAAAAACGTTACATATAAATTAAAGGAATATAAGTTTTTTTTTTTTTTAAATTCAAAGACACATGGAAAGGAAATAAAGAAATATACTATTTCAAACTATTATAAAATAAATAAAAGATGAGAAATTGTAGTAAAAAAAAAGAGAATTTGTACAGAAGTATTTTCATAGAATAATTATAAATTTAGTTAAATTTTAAATCATTAACACTGTATTAATAAAAACTAATTAATATATATTTATAATTATTTTTATCAATGTGACAAATCTTATAAATTTAAATTTACAAAAGATTTCCAAAGAATTAATCTAAATAAATTAGTATTATGAGAAGTGCCACGTCACAGCTTCTCTTCCAATATTTCGTCGCTCTCTGTCTGGTAATGCTTAACTGTTCTTCATCATCAATTTCAATTTCAATCTCACTCTATTTCCTTTGATTTCCTTTTCGTTCTTAATATTTTTCTACTCTCCTTCATGATTCTGATTCGAATCCATTTATTTACATCAATTTTTCTTTTACTTCTCGTTGCTGATTTCTACGAATTCGTAAATGCCTTTCTTCTTCCCTTTGTTTATTGTGGTATTAAGGATTTGTTCATTTTGGGACACCTAAAGCAGCATAATTAATTATATTATATTGTGTAGACCCCGTTTGATAACCATTTCATTTTTCATTTTTTTTTTTAAAGTTTAAGCCACAATAACTATCTTACCATAAATTTTTTTTCTTATTTGAATATCTACGTCTTACTTATATTTTAAGAAACAAAACAAAAATTTAGAAACAAAAAAAAGTAGTTTCCAAAAGCTTGTTTTTGTTTTTGAGATTTGGTTAGTATTCACCTACTTTTTTAAGGAAAGATGGATACATTGTAACAAAGATGGAGTACATGTTAGGAAATTTGAGTAGAAATAGGCTTAAATTTCATAAACTAAAAACAAAAAATCAAATGGTTATGAAACGGGCCTTAATTATTATTAAGTGCATGTTGATTTCTCATTTAATTAGTTATTTTGATCCTCAAACTTAATTATTTCATTGCCAAAATTAATTTCTTCAAGTTCTCTTGACATTTTATAATTCAATGGTTTGCTGTTTTCTTTCTTGTTGAACTGCATTTTTTCCTACTAATTCCTTTTGTTCAGGATGGACACAATGGAAAATGACAATCTGAATCTAGGAAATAAGAAGGAAATTCAAGTACCTATCAAATACTTGGGTTTATTTTGTATTTCATTTATCTTTTCATGTCAATAGAATTTGGACTGTATCACGTTGCTGTTCACACCTTTCCACAAAAAGTTGCGAATAAGCTTCTTGATAAGGATGACAAACCATCTACTTCTCCATATTGATATGATATTGTCCACTTTAGCATAAGTTTTCATGACTTTGGTTTTGGGCATCTTCCAAGAGGCTCATGCCAATGGAGATTTTTGTCTTTCCTTATAAACCCGTGATCTACCCATTATTCAACGTGGGATTGCCACTTTTTTTGTATTCCCAACACTTGTTTGTGAACACATAGAAGAGGTATTTTGGAATGTTACTGAGAACTGATTGATCTAGAGTCAACCGTCCACCTTTCGATAAGAAGAGAAATTGTCTCTTACGAAATTTCATTTGGACCTTTTCGATCTATTAGGGGTGCCTAAATATTGAATGGGGAGTTTAAGAACCTTACAGCCCCATGTAGCAGAGATAACATTCAATGTAATGTCATCTACATTGATACCAAAGATAGATGATTTAGCTAAGTTCATGTTCAAGCCCGAAGAAGCCTCGGACACGTTCTTAACATTTAGGAGGTTTGAGAAAGATTCATTGTCCACATCAGAAATGAGCACCACATCTGATCAAATTCAGATTCAAATGATTATGACATTTGGGATGTTTCTTTGTTGCTTGTAACCTTGAACAATCTGCTGGCTCTTCTCTGCCCCCTCACCACATTGGCAATGCTCCCATTTCTGGTACCACATTTAGTACCTTTATTACTCCTCTTGTCTTAAACTAACATTTTCATCAAGTTACATGTAGGAGTATTAAGTATTAACTAAAAGCACAATTTCAGGAAATCAATAGACATGGCATTGAAGATTCTGGTCCTGCTAATTCATATTCCAATCCTACCATTCTCCTCTTCCACTGTATTGGCCAGTGCTGACATGGCATTTCAAGCCCATCCTCAGTTTTTATAGTCACATGATCCAGTTGAACTTCAGAAACCAAAAATTGATCCAAAACTCCAAAAGTAAGAGCATGTTTGCCAATCGATCGTTGGCGAGAGCGTTCTACGTACTCATCTCTTCCAAGTTTCTAGATCCACGAGGTTGTTCTTTACAAAGCTCAAGGACCTCACGTTGCTGTACAAGGTACTTCTGTTTCTGTATTACTCATGTAAATATATTCTCTTTTCCTATATTTCTTCATGTGCTTAGTTTCGTCTGGAAACTATTATGTATCTTGCATATGCTTATCGCTTGAATTTAATCAGAGAAGTTACTTGACTAAACTCATTTGCTCTAACTTACTTTCCCATGATAAACAAAGTAATAGACAAAAGAAAGATCCTGATCCACATAAGCATAGTTCAATTGGTTGCTTCAGTCAAGTTAGAAAACAATAATAATAATAAAAAAAGTTGGATACAATATAGAGCTTTTATTCCTCTCTCTTTCTCTCCTTTGAGTTTATTCTCTCTTGATAGATTAATCTCATTTATTTTATCAATTTTGGATTTTTTATGGTTGTTTCATTGTTGGAAGTTGTATTTACATAATTGATTTGTCTAATAAAATTTTCTAGCAAACCATTTGCAAGTGGAGTAGATCTATTGAATGAACTACTATACGTACATAGGGTTTCATTATTTGGTGCTAATCCAGTTTAACACTATAGTCACGAATTCGATCCTGAAAATTGATATTTAAATCTCATACATTGTTTGAGAGTAGTGCCCTTTATTTAGGTCTCCTCCCTCAGTTTGTAGTATGAACCATTATAAATTTTTGTTGAATTTACAAATTTTTGACACATCGCCTTTTATTGGTAGTGGTTGCTTAAATAGTACCTCTAAAATGCATGATATTAATGTCTTGGAAATTTCAAGATATTCTCAATTTGCAATTATTTTAATCAAGACTTAAGTTAACTATCCAGTGTCGTGCAGCCCCACTCATCCACATACAGCCACCCATATAATAATATTCAATCCAGAAATATACTAATCCATACAGCCCTAATTGGTCTTTTCCTTGTTAACAGAAACAAAGTATTCGGGTGGTTTGGCAAAAGTAAAAGCCTTCATTTTGGTATTGGTTTCCATGAAGCTTCATTTATTTGTACAGATTTATTTAAATTTCCTTTTGTTTACTTTCCATATTCGATTGTGTGAAGCTTCATCTCAAAATCAATTGACGATGAGATGAGTAGTCCACATATCTTGTAAATGCTCGAAGGTCTCTTCCCTTTTTTAACGTAAGATCCTCTAGATGGTGCTACTTTGGGCTAATCAATGCTTTTATCTTCAAGTTTGCAATGGTTAATTGAACTTTTATTTACAGTAGTTTCGATATAAATTCAACATTATAAACGTGATGCTTGTGGATAGGTGAGCAAATAAATAAAGGCAAAGAGAAGCAAAAAGGAGATGAGGACACAAGCTATGCCAATAACTCTTTACTTCAGGTCTCTCTCTCTATTATTATTATTTTTTAATATTAGTTTGGGCGAGCTTGCATGCACTCGACTAATTTCAGTCTATAAAAACGAAACTCATCTTTATCGATTTTTGTGATCACCAACCAATTCTTTCACCTTCTGAAGATCCATTCTTTCACTCTCGTTGTCTCAGGCGTCTTCAATGTCTCTATTTCAGTGAACATCCGGCAAAGGCTTCCAACCATCTCAGGCCAACTCTCGACTCCCAACTTATCTATTTAAATGGTATTTTTTTGTTTACAATAATTTTGGGGGAAGGAGGATTCGAATCTGTAACTTTATGGTTACTAGGTTATACAAGATGTTGTTAATGTCCGCTATCTATTTAAATGGTATCAAAGTGGTAAAAAATAAGTTTTAAAAAAAATTAAACTAACTCTTATACCATGTCATTTTTTAGAATAGAAGTAAACTCTAGGGTAATGGCCCAATAGAAGTAAGGGGCTGTTTCGGCCTGGAAGGATGAGAAGGAGAAGGAGAAGGAGGATGAACTTCTGCGTTTGGGCCTCCAAGGATCAACACCTGGGTAATGACCCAATATTTTTCGTTTTATGTGCCTTATCCGAGGATTGACGGAGAATTAAGAAGAGAATAGAAAATCGAATGATTATGAGAAGAAACATTATTTGTGTTTGAGATGAAGAGGATAATTATGAGGAGAATGATTATTTATGTTTAGGGTGGAATAAATGATTATGAGAAAAATAAAATAATGAGAGTATGATGAGAGTGAAAAATAGTGACATGCATAAAACGTTGTTGTGGAAAGAATGAAAAGTAGTTAGCGAGAGAATAAAAAAGTAATTACTTTTTAAAAATGCAATTATGGAAGAATGATTCTGAGTGGTCCAAACCCAGTAAATCATCTTCATTCTCATTCTCTCCTTATTATCGGTGGCACAAACACACCCATAATCATTCTCTTTCCGATTCTCTCCCTAATTTTCATTCTCCATATAATCATTCTCATTTTTCTTCTATCGAACATTTTCAAATGATTCAAGATTTACCATGATATAGTTTTTTTTCTTAATTTGTATAGTTCCTTGTGTAGCAATTCCGTATGATAAATCTTGCCTCATTTGGCAGTTGAAGAAAGTGTTTTGTAGCCCATAAATGCAACGAAAAGACTTTATGTAAAGAAACCGTGCCACATAGTAGGCAACACAGTACAAATGGATAAGATCTTGGAAGATATGCAGTCATATGGCTTAACTCCCAACCAAATAACATCTAACCCACAAGCTCAAATGATTGGCGCTATACCCAAATTAAGATGTCAATTCCACCAGCTCCATATACCTCACAATCCATATGCCTCAAAGGAGCAATATTATTGAGGAATCAGCTTTGCATCCTTCTTCACAAAAAACCAACTATTCGAGCGGTTTTAAGTAAGAAGTCAAACTCCAAGCCCTCATCTTCGTTATCTATTCCCACAATTCTATCATTTATATTATTTAAATTCCCCTTTTGCATACTTTTCGCTTAGCCTCTTATCTCTCAAAGCTATTGTGTATTGGCTCTTCCCTTTGTCTATGCACTTAATGGTACATCAAGTTTGGTAGTTTTAATTAATATAATAAAAATGTAGATCATAAACGTGCAGAGAAAGGCAGAGATCAGAAGCAAAGGGAGATGCACGTTTCCAAAATCCTCCATATGAATTCAGGTGATGGGGACACAAGCTATGCCAATAACTCCTTACTTCAGGTCTTTAACTCTCTTTCTCCTCCAAAGTTAAATGATAAAGTTATTTTTTAAACATTTTTTAAAGTTTAATGTTTCATAATTTATTCTTAATTTCAATGTCTTAAATAATTGGATAGGTTTGAAGTCATTCGCATGAAACAATATTTACTTGGCTTTCGAAAATTTTTATTATTTTATAGGGAAAATTATTTTTATCCTTATTTTTGGCAAATTGTTGATTTTTCTAATTCTTAATTATGATTAATCTTTAAGTAGTTGACTAGGTCCGTCTAGATCCATTAATACAATATTATATCTTTTTGTTTGCGGCTAATGGAATTCCCACATCGGGAATTTCATTTGATTCCACCGCCCCACTCACTATATATATATATATATAGTTAATGTTTTTAAATCACAACAAAAGCAAGAATTTGAGAAGAATTTTACAAATTCTTTTTCCTAAATTATTTTATATTAATTTTTAATTGCATTTAGAAATTAATTTTCGTGAATTTAAATCTTTGTGTGTATTGGGTTTGTCTCAAGATTTGATATTAAGTGGAATATGTGACGATCAAGTAATTTTATCTTTTAATTTTGTTTTCATTTGGATTTGAATAGAGAAGCAATTGAAGATTTCTGTACTTAAACAAGTTGAGGGAAGCAATTGAAGATTTCTGTACTCAAAATTTTCCAACAACTTTGACAATGGCGGATTTGGGGTGTTCTTCAGGACCAAATGCTCTTATTATGGTCTCTCATTTAATTAAACAAGTTGAGGAGATTCGTAACAAACTTGAGAAAAAGGCATTACAATATCAAGTCTTCTTAAACGATCTTCCTTCAAATGATTTCAATGATGTTTTCAGATCATTGCCAAGTTTCTTGCAAAATTTGAAGAGGCAAATAGGACATGATTTTGGGCCATGTTTCTTCAATGGTGTCCCCAGTTCTTTCTATGGCAGGCTGTTCCCCAACAAAACTTTGCACTTTGTTCATTCTTCATATACTCTCCACTGGCTCTCTCAGGTGAATTTCATTAAATAACATGAGGTTCTATCTTATACCTAATTAACATTGACTTAATTAACTCGTGTATCTTACAAATTGTGATGTCTTTTATCGTCTTTTTTATGTGAGATCTTCAATATGTCTCATTTCTAAATATACTTTTTTTTGTTCACCATTTTCAAATTTTAATTTATTTTAGAATTAAATACTCATTTTATCTTTATGAGCTCTTAAGAATATTAGGCAGCATGAAATTTCATCTCAAAATCAAGATATTAAGATCAAATCTCATATTTGACTGATATACTATTTGAGCGCATAAATAAGTATTCGGTAAAAAAAAAAAAATAGGACATGACTCAAAGACAATGAATCCAAAAAGACATCATACAAAAGGAACATGTTGAGAATTTCAATTGATATATAAAATTTACAACCTTTAATTATATCATGTATAGACTAGTTTGATTATCAATTGGTTGTGAGATAAAACTCTGTGTTAGCTATTAACTGTGAAACCGAATGGTGTAGGTTCCGGAAGGGATGGAGAAAAAGAATAAAGGGAACATATTCATAGACCATACAACTCCAAAGAACGTAGTGGAAGGATTTTACAAGCAGTTTCAAAAGGATTTTTCAATGTTCTTGAAATGTAGGGCCGAAGAAGTTATAAGCGGAGGACGTATGGTCCTTACAATATTAGGAAGATCAACAAATGAATATCCATCCAACAAAGATCACTTTTACGCTTTCACTCTTTTGAATTTAGCTCTCAATAACATGGTTCAAGAGGTCAGTTTTAAATTCTCCAAAAGTACTTTAAATGTTATTATTGTTGGTATTGCAACCAAATGTCCCGCATGGGAAAAAAAGAAGAAAGCTCTTGGGTATAAATGGGATGACTACAACTTCCATTGGTATGAGGCCTTTTGGGGGAAGCTCAAAAATGTCCATTGTCCCTAACAGTTATTATTTGTGTGATGTGGTGAATCTCATTGCATGATGATGTTAAGTTGATATGTTAAAGTAAATTTAATTATATCAACTCTTTAACTCAGGGGACCGTGGAAGAGGAGAAAGTCGATTCATTCAATATTCCGAACTTTATGCCAAGTCCAGAAGAAGTAAAAGCAGAAGTCTTAAAGGAAGGAAGTTTCATAATTAATCGGGTTGAAGTGTCAAGAATTGATTGGAATTTCTATAGTAAAGAAAATGATGATCAAATCTCAAGTATGTATGTTGATAGCAGTTACAATATTGCAAAGTGCATTAGATCTGTGATGGAACCACTTTTGATTCCTCACTTTGGAGAAGCCATTATGGAAGATTTATTTTGCAGGCACAGAAAAATTATTAAGGAGGAGATGTCAAAAAAAAAGATTGAGTTTATCAACTTCACTAATTCACTAACTAAAAACTAAAGGATGAACTATTATTATGTACTGGTTCTGGCTATGCTTGTAAAAGCTTTTGTGTTGGTTATTTCTGTTGAATATTTTTTCCATTATCGGTGTGTAATATAATAGTTTTTTTTTTCGGGCCTAAAATTGAGATTATCAAGAAAGTTTTAAAATTCAAATGAATTTTTTCACTCTTTTCCATTTTTCATCTTTTTTCTTTCTAGAATCTCTTTTAAATCCTTTTCTTTAGTCTTTTTTTCTTTTCTTTTCTTTTCTTTTTTTTCATATTCTCGCTTCAATCCACCTCATCCAATTGTTTAACATGAAACAATTTTGCTAAATAATAATGAAAGAAAAAAAAAAGGAAAAAGGAGAAGAGAGGTAAAAATTCAAGAGAGAGAAATGATGAAAGATGGAAGAAAGAGATATATATATATACTTTTTTTTTGAGAAACAAGAGAGAAAATAATTTAATTGTGAGAAAAAAAATCATTTGACTAAAATGACAATTTTTTAAAACTTGTTTTAATAGTCCAGAGACCAAATTTGGATATTCAAAAGTCGAAGAACTAAATTGAACATTTGAAAGTCTATGAACCAAAATTAAACAAACTTTAAAGTCGGGAGACTAAAATGATATTTTAACTATAATTTTTTTTAAAAGCTAAAAAAATGTCGACTAAAAAAAGTATGAATATACTATATTTTTTAAGATTTTTTAATCATTTAAAATCTAAAAGGGGTGTTTGTTGGTCATATTTAAGGAGGATTTAGATTGAGGATTTACAAACTCCTCCTAGAAAAAATACATTCAAGAGCTTTTTATAACTACTTATAATAACTTTTCATTTTTACTACTCAAAATAATTCCTCATTTCTAACAACTTAATTTTAATAATTCATTTATAACTATTCAAAATAACTCATCGTTTCTAAACCACTCATTTTTCTAACAATTCATTTCTCACTCCTCAAATAATTTATTTTTAATCACTCATTTCTAATGGTTATTTTTTAAATACTCAAAATAACTACTCATTTTAAATTCACATTCAAACAAGTTATTGTATCTAACTCTTCTACATAAAAACCACATCCAAACGAGTATTTCACTACAACTCTCAATTTTTAGCTACTCAAAATAACTTCTCATTTTTAACCACTCATTTATAAGCAGTCATTTAAAATTATTCAAAATAATTCATTTTTAACCTCTTATTTCTAATCATTATTTTTTAATTATTCAAAATAATTACTCATTTTAAATATACAGCCAAACAAACTTTTGATTCTAACTCCTCCAGTAAAATCATATTTAAACATTTTTTTACTATAATTTTTAATTTTTAACTATTCAAAATAATTTCTCAAAACTTCAACAATTATAAGTACGTAGTGATAGAAAGGAATCTAAAAAATGGTAGTAATAGAAACGATAACCAATAGTGTCGAGCTTCTATGGAGGTAAACTCAAATATTGTTAGAGTATGGTGGAGCCCATTGGGCCTTAGGTTAGGATAATAGTATATATAGATCATGATTAGAGTTGTATTGGGTGTGACTCTCCACCTTCTTCTACTTCTCAATAATATTTCTCACGAACTTTTCAATGGCTTCTCATTTTCTACAACTCAATCTCAATATCATCACAAATATGATGCACCCAGAGAATTATAGTTTTATAAGTTAGAATTTACTCTCTATATTTAGATAAACTTATGGGAATAGACAATCGTATCAAAATATATACTAGGGGAAGAAGAAGCTGAGAGGAAAAAAAGTTGCATCTCTTTTCTAAATGTTTATATATATATTAAACAATTTGCGACTGTATTTACTTTTCGTCCCACATGATCTCACATGATGTTGAACTCTCCGCCACCATATATTATACTCAAAACAGTGATAATAAAAAAAAAATTGAGAAATAATAATAAATAAATCATCTTTTAAGGCAACGTAATAATGACAATAATAATAAATAGATGTACATAATTAGTGGTTATATTACAGATTTGATTTTTTAAGAAAGAATTCAATTAGTTTGTATATTTTAAAGTCTAAAATTTAATTTCTATGATTTAGAGAAAATTAAAAATGAATCCGGTTGATGTAGGTTGAACTAAAAACAATTTCTATGCTAGGGGAAAAAGCTGAGAAAAGAAAAAAAAAAAAAACTGTCTCCAGTGTTTCATAGTTTATATATAGAGAGAATTGTGATTATGTTTACTTCCCATCTAACGTGATCCCATGTGGAATTAAACTCAAGACAATAATAATAAATCATCTTAAGACAAAGTTAAGTATTAAAAGGAGAACTGACATTGAAAAAAGATGCACAACTCGAATAAAATTACATAATATGGTATTATAATTTTATATAAATCATTGATCTCTCAAATTTCGATCCAATCAAGTGGAATAAAATATGAGTGAGTGATTTGAACTCCACCCAAGCAGACATAAATTGAAGCAGTTATTTAATCCCAAAAATTTAGATTTGACCCTAAGTCAAAACGAATATTGCAATCAACAAATTTAGATTTAATTCAAGATTATTTTTTCTATATGACACTATTTTGTAAAATCATGTTGAAAATACTTAAACTTTTTGTCCCACATTAAAATGGTAAAGAGTTTTCAACATCTTTAAATGATATACAAACTTCTGTGTGTACTACCAATTAGTTTTGAGACGATATCTCATATTATCTAATATATAATATACTAATTTTAATCTAAGAAAAAAAGAGAAACAGACTTTATAAACACCATACACTTAATGAGTTGTTAAGGCGTGGTCTCATTAAATTACATTTAATGAGCTGTTAGTGGTAGTCTTATAAATTAAGGGTCTCTCCCACTCCCATTCCAACCACAGAGAAAGGCAAAGAGAAGGAAAAAAAAAAAAATGGAGGTTTCGAAAAGTCTTCATATGAATTCAGGTGTTGGGGAAGAAAGCTATGCCAAAAACTCCTTGCTTCAGGTCTTTAAATCTATCTTTTCTTTTTTTTTTTTTTTCCCAATAAATATTTATATCTGATGAAATTATTGTTTTTTTAAACTCTCTTCCTTTACTAATATCTTCTTTTGACTATATTTAAGTTGATAGATTTAAAACTGAAATCACCAAAATGAAAAGGTTAAAGAAAGGCCGTGATCTTTTGATATTTTTTTTGTTTTTGTTTTTTTTATACATAATTTAAGCTTGTTTAACTACTACAAAATTGGTATTTATTGTCGAACAAAACCTAATTTCGAAGAGTTTTCAAAAGAAGGTTATATTAAAGTCTTTATTGACGGGTCGCATGACATTAAAAGTGACCAACGTTAAAACTCTCCTCCTCATCAAGCTTCATCCTCAATACCTATCAAATTGTATCAATTCATATTATTTTAACCACAAACCCTCGGAACCTAAAAATGAGACCGAATCTTTGTCTTTTTTATCGAATTTAACTGCATCAATCTCCTCCATGACCAATAAGAAGATTGATGCACTTACATTTGACAAAGAGGGTGGAGATTTGGACTTATTTCTAGGTTCTGAGAGTTCGTATTTGAAGAATGTGAAAGAGTTTTTTTAGTTCGAAGGATTGAGGATGATGTTATTTTGATTGATAAAAAGGAAGGTTTTATTGTCAGGTTTCAAAAATGTGAAAGGTTTGTTTGACTAAGGTAACCCAAAGCTACAAACTTGAGTGCAAATAATGAACACATGCAATGAAAACATAGAAATACAATCAAATAAATGTGAAAAATAAGTTGAACAAAGACAACCTCAAAACTCAGATGAAAAATATAAGTCAAAACTAAGGCGAAAACTCATATTTCCAACGAAAAAATCACAACTAACATGAAAACGACTATGCTGAGATGAACAGGACGATGGAGAGATAACACAATGACTTCAAACGTCCCTAAGATGAACGAAACACAAAAATGAATATTTATGGAAAAGAATGTGAAAATACAAAAAGTTGTAGGTTGCGTTTACAAAATACAAAGATGACAAAAGGTAGAATGTTAATGATGCGCATTTACAATATCGAGTGGCTTGACATTAAAGTTAGTTTTTCATTAAAGATCCATGCTTTTTTAAATGTCTGTTAGTGTTTTCTAAAAAGTTTGAAACGCATAGGTCAAATTCTCTATAAGGAGTTTTATTTTCTCCTAACTTTTGGGTTTTTTGTTAAACACCCTAGATATTAAAGTAAGAAATCATATTAGCATCTTTTAATTCACCACTTAACTCGATAATGGTACCAAAGTGGGAATTCCAACTTTGATACTACTAAATGACCTAATTAACAATCAAACTCAAAAGGGAAGTTAATCAAATATTATCACTTTTAACATTAAGCTTGAGTTATATAACTATATATTTTCATTTGGATTTGTGCAGCGAAAGGCAATATCCATAGCATGGCCAATCTTGAGGGACGAGATTGAAGATTATTTGTGCACTCAAAACTTTCCACATGCTTTGACTATGGCGGATTTGGGTTGTTCTTCAGGACCCAATGCTCTTATAATTGCCTCTAATTCAATTAAACAAATAGAGGAGATTCGTAAAAAACTTGATAAAAAACCATTACAATATCAAATTTTCTTAAATGATCTCCCTTCAAACGATTTCAATGCTGTTTTTAGATCATTGCCAAGTTTCTTGCAAAATTTGAAGAGCCAAATAGGACATGATTTTGGACCATGTTTCTTCAATGGTGTTCCTAGTTCTTTTTATGGCAGGCTGTTCCCCAACAAAACTTTGCATTTGGTTCATTCCTCTTACAGTCTTCAATGGCTTTCTCAGGTGAATTTCAAACCTCTTATTCTCTTTGGAAAAATTTCATTGTTATCATGAAATGACACAAGGCTCTATCTTATACTCGATTAACATTGAGTTAACTAGCTCATGTATCTTATGAATTGTGACCTCTTTTGTCATCTATTTGTCATGAGATCTTCAATATGTTTCTTTTAAGTATAGTTGGTTTGACTCACATTTCTAATTTATCAAAATAAATACTTATTTAAGTTTAATGGGCTCAGATGAAGTATTATACAGCATGGATTTTCATTTCTAAATTAAAATTTTGAGATCAAATCTCGAGTTTGGTTAGTATGTTATTTGAGTTCATAAAGGCTAAATAAGTATCCGATTCAAAAACTAAAACCTAGCTCATGAATGGTGAACCTAAACGGCCAACATATTAAAGAACATATTGAGGACCTCAATTGAAAGATATGAGTACTCATGAACGATTTTTATAAAATACCGAAACTGCTCTTCTTATTGTCAATTGATTTTGAATTAATGCTATTAACTGTGAAACCGAATGGTGTAGGTTCCGGAAGGGATGGAGAAAAAGAATAAAGGGAACATATTCATAGACCATACAACTCCAAAGAACGTGGTGGAAGGATTTTACAAGCAGTTTCAAAGGGATTTTTCAATGTTCTTGAAATGTCGTGGTGAAGAAGTTGTAAGTGGAGGACGTATGGTCCTTACAATATTAGGAAGAACAGATGAATATCCATCAAACAATGATTATTGTTACGCTCTCACACTTCTGAATTTAGCTCTCAATACCATGGTTGCAGAGGTAAGTTTTATTTATTTTTTATTTTTACTTTTTTCTTTTAGTAAAATTATCTAAATGGCAAATCTATTGATTGTGTGTGGTGAATCATTACGTAATGTTATATTATTAATCAACTTAAAATTTTACTTTGATGGATTGCAATGAATTTTATTTATTTATTTTTTCTTGAACGTTGAATTTGGCTTACAAGTTTTAAAAAAATATAATTTAGAAAAAATGGAAAAGATGGGATAAAAAAATAATAATACCCAATCATTTTAGAGTTCTTTTTAAGAAAAAAACAAAAAACAAAAAGGGCCACGAAGCTTTATCGTCAACCACTATATCAGTTGATAAGTTTTTACAATTTAAAAAATGGTATCCTTATCTAATTATAAAGGTAGCAACTATTAAAATATTTTTATCATAATCATTCATATGTTTTAATATTATATTAAAATTAGGATAGAATCTACCAACTTTAAAGGTTATAAATTAATAATTCAATTTATGCTAACAATGACTAATATTCCAATATGGCAATAACAAATAAAGCAACAAATCAATGATGATAAAAAAAATAAATACTAATATGTAGTAAGGCAACAAATCAATAATAATAGGGACTTTTGCATGCATATTACAAAATTGATAAAATATTACATGAATAGCACAATAATGAAAATATTTGCACATATAGCAAAAATTGTAAATTGATAGACTTCATATTGATAGATTCTATCGATAAAGGGTGATAGAATCAATTACTAATAAATAAAGTAAATTGATAGACTTCCATCCGATTCTATCAAGAGTCAATCAATAAGAACTGATAGAATCAATTACTCATAAAATTGATAGACTTCCATCACTAGAGAATGATAGATTCTATCAAAGTCTTCTATCAATAAGGTAAATAAATTTTTTTTTAAATGGCAGAATTTTCTATAAAAGAATTATTTTTAAAAATGTGCTATAATTGTAAACTGTGATAAAAAAGTTGTTATACAGCGCAAATTTTCATAATAATAATCGGCTCGGTTCGTATCAAATTACTTGGGTGCAATCATACCATCACTAATATACCAGATGCTATTAGAATTGCACGGTTAAGTGTGCTCGGACGAAAATAGTATTAAGTTGGTGACCACTTGAAAAATCCTCATGGTGCACCCCTAAAAATATTATATTAAATTTACTCATTAATGCTAGCATTATAAAATAGATGGGTTTCTAAAAAAAAAAAGGCGTATTTATTAATATCAATAATTATTTTTTCTAAATAATCTTATTGGTAATAAATTTGGCATATTTAATAAATTCTCATACACTCAATTTTTTTTTTTATAATTATGCAACTACTTGTGTATCTAATCAAAGTTATGGATATTCCTCAATAGAAGAATTGTGCAACTTTAGGTGCATTAAATAGAAAACACGTATTCATTTAAAATCATGTAACTTCAGGTACATTGACATAAAATGAACCATTTAAATGCAACTTCGAGTGCATCAAGTAAAAAAAAATTTGGAAGAAATAATTAACCATATATTAATTCAAACTTTGTTATTAAATAACTTAAACACATATTGAAATACATATTATCAAAATATAAATCAATCACCAAATTATTCACGAGTCTAATAATTCATAATTAAAAATTAAATTTTTTCAATTTCTAAACATTTTATAACCTTTAATTTGTTAAATACTAACTAACTTAGTTTTATTAAAAACATCTTAATTACCATCACATACTGAATATAAAAATTATATTATAAATATTTAAGATGTATGACATGCTTAAATAATGAAATTTTAATAAGTAAATAAAACATGTTTATACAATAATAGAAGCATATATCATAAAAATAATTATAATGTAAATATAGAGTTTTGAACTCATGATTCATTTTATTTTTTAAAATTAAAATAATACTTCATATTAATTGATATCGAAACAACGACAATAAAAAAAATAATGAAACATTGATATTAAGTAATAAAATTGCTAAAAACATCTATGAATGAGTGAAATTTATAACAATTAATAAAATTCAATAGTCTTAAAATTGATTGATTCAAAACTAAATCAACTAGTTTCACACAAAAATAAGAGCTTTGAATAGTGGACTCAACAAAAGAACCAAAAATAGAATTAAGCATAAGCCACAATTGAGATCTTGTTAATAATCTTCTATATTTAAGGATATATTATTTAATATTTAGTTTCTAAAAAAAAATTTACCACTTTTAAATAGTTAAATATTCATTTAATCATATATTAAAAATATTCCCATAGATATATTAGGAATCAATAACCATATTATTAATATTCAGATGTATAAAATTACTTAAATTATGTGATAATATTTAATGAATAAAATTCAACATATTTTTTATATGATTAAAACATACCTCTAATGAAACATATTTTATGATATAAATTAAAATATGCATGTATAAAAAACAGTTAAAATTAGAATAAATACTATCAAAAGAGTAAATACATATGATATTAAAATGATTGAACTACAACTTATGGATAATTAAATAAGATCAATTCAACACAGTACTTTTATTAAGTTAACAAACCTTAATATTTAAGTTTTATGCATATCAATTCACATTTGGATAATTTAATAAAATTAAATGAATGAATGAATTATAACATAAAACCTAAACTAAGTATATAATTTAAACAACATATTTATAAGCAAAATATTTAAACAACATATTCATAAGCAAAATTAAATATTTGAATTAAATATTTGAAATAGTAAGGTAAAGAAATAAAATATTGATTCAATGAGTTTCCACATATAATAATCTTATTATATATTATTGTTTCACATGTTTCATGGATAGAGGAGGAGCTTCAATTAAACTTAAACAAAACTGTATGCAAGTCATCTAGAAAACTAATATATAATAGAAACATGCAACTTACTTGGATCAAAGGTCGTGACAATTTTCTGTTATACAAGTAACACCCTCATTATTTTCTTCTATAAGAAGAAATCTCCAATATCATCATCATTTTTTTTTTAAAATTCAATGCCATCATAATACTAAAACGTAATAATATGTAACAAACGAATTGTGATAATATTGAAACCAAATAGCAAAAATACCCAAACCAATAAATTCAATAATTTTGAAAATATTCTAAATGAAATTTGGTAAAAATAATGAATTTTTGTAAATACAGGAAAGAAAAATACTCTCCCATAAATATGTAACTAACTCCCTATAATTAAAAATAAAAGTGAAGACGTGTTAATTTTTTTTTTAATAATATTGTTGCCAAAGGAAAAACAAATTGGCCAAAACTCGCTAAATGTGCACACAACTTCCCGGCAAAACCCCTCAAATGCAAACCACCTATTAAATAGGACTATACTACCAGTTGGACGTGTCAAGTGCAAACAATATAAAATATAACGCTAATATAATTAAAATGCTAGATTACAAAAGATTTTGTACATATGCATTATCATAAACAGAAGCATGCAATGATGAGTATAGTAATGAACTTTGAACAAATTTAAACATAAAACATGTAGTTAAATTAAACATAATTACCATTATGATTTTCCAGTTGCAAGAGTTTCACTATCATGTAGTTATAGATTTTGATGTAACATGAGATAAAGATAGAAAATACCTATCAAAGACAATTGAATTCTCACGTGTACTGTGATTGGCCAATTGAAAACTTGCATTCAGATATTTGTGCGACCAACTTGCAACGAAATCTTGAGCGATTGTTTTATCGAAGGAACGGTAGAGACTCGTGCTGATAACGTATTATGAAATTAATAACGAAAGCTAACAACAAAAGAACAAATGTAGAGAGAAATGAGATAAATAGCAAATTGTGAGAATTCTTATTGATTCTTGTTGTATTATACAATGAGAAAATAACACTTATTTATAGTATTCATAAGTGTATAAATAGACATTTGAGTGGTCCATCATGGGAGAAATAATAGGAAGTTAGTTGAGGTGTGAGGTGAGTGGAGTGCCTAAAATGGATATCTACATATTAATTCATAACAATTGGTAATTATTTTTTAGATTTCAAAAGTTTATGACAAGCTCATTTTTCATAGCTAGAACCTTTTTTTTTGTTCTTTTACATTTTTGTCCCATTCAAGACGCCACTTATGGGGCTGTTTGTTTGACATATTTAGGTAATTTTTAGGTTAAGGAGTTATATTGAGAAGTTGTATTGAGTTGTTAAAAATTGAGAGTTGTGTCAAAAATTCGTTTGGATGTAGTTTTTGTGTAGAGGAGTTAGAGTCAAAATCTTGTTTGGATGTAGATTTAAAAATGTGTAGTTATTTTTAGTAGTTAAAAAAAATGATTAAAAATGAGTTATTGTGATTGATTTGATAGGAATGATTAAAAGTAAGTGGTTAGAAATGATTGAGTAGTTATAAATGAATGATTAAAAATGAACGATTAGAAATGAGAGTTATTTTTAAAAGTATAAATGAGGAGGAGTTAATAAAAACTTGTTTGAGTGTAGGTTTTGAGGAGGAGTTGATAACTCTTAATACCAACTCCTACCTAAATGTGTGTCAAACAAACAGCCCCTAATGGCCAACCCGCGAGATCATCCATTTTAATAGAAAATTTAATATTTAGTTTTAAAATAGATCAATTTTGACAATGAATTTTTAAAATGAACCCAGATCGACAAATACTCCTTTAAGTTGTGTCCAAATGCAATTTAAATGGTTTTTTTTGTATATGTGATGTTGAGTTGATAGATTAAAGTAAATTTAATTATATCAACACTTCAATATAGGGAATGGTTGAAGAGGAGAAAATCGATTCGTTCAATATTCCGAACTTCATGCCAAGTCCAACAGAAATAAAAGATGAAGTCTTAAAGGAAGGAAGCTTCATAATTAATCGGGTTGAAGTGTCAAGAATTGATTGGAACTTCTATAGTAAAGAAAATGATGACCAATCAAATATGTTTGTTGATAGCAGTTACAACATTGCAAAGTGCATTAGATCTGTGATGGAACCACTTTTGATTTCTCACTTTGGAGAAGCCATTATTGATAATTTATTTTGCAGGTACAAAAAGATTGTTGAGGATGAAATGTCCAAGAAAAAGACTGAGTTTATCAACCTCACTATTTCTCTTACTAAAAGCTAAAGCATGAATTATTGTTATGAGGAGGTTCTAGCTATGATTGTAAAAGCTTTGGTTCAAGGCTATAGTGCAATGGAATGATGTCACTTGTTTTCATATGTAAATAGAAATATGTGGCTAAAATAATAAAATTGCACTCGATTGTTATTGACCATGTTATATATTATTCTGGGCCTTCTCAAGATTTTAATATATATGCTTAGTCCATATATAATGTTGCCGTGATTAATGTCAATAAGAGTATTGCTCAACTGACATAAAATATGTTTTTATGATCAATAGAGTATCGACTTGAATCCTATCACACAAATGTTGTTCAATTAAAAAAAAACAGCATTGATCAAATTAGGCATATATAGAAGTTATCATACAACTTTGTTGATCTATGTAATGACTCTGGCCTTTTAAAGTACTTGCTTAAATCGTGAACATAAAACCATTTTAATTAAAAAATTAGAGCAGAAGGTTTAAAACCAACGAAAAAGAAAATTGAAGCTTTTAAGAAGCAGGCCTATTAAACATTTTGTTTAAATTGTCTAATCCTCACATTTGTTTTCAAAATTAATTCTTATATATAATGATAAATGATCTGAACTTTGTATTGCTTTTTGGTGTAAAAAATCTGCCTTATTTTTGGATTATGATCATAGTACCTAGTGCTCTCAATTAGAAATCATTCATGAACCTTTTGTATGCTTCTTACCTACATTGATGTTAGAATATTAGTCTTAGTATTATTGTTATGTGTAAAGCCCAATGGGCCTAGGTTATTAAAGTTTGTTGTCCTATATATTGGGTGGTAAATAATGTCGCCAACACCATCATCTTCAATGGCTTTCATTATGTATTTCTTTACTCTATCAATTGTGTATAAATGAATTTGTATCTTTCTTCCAAAATATATATATATATATATAAATGGTCCAAACTTTTTTAAAAGTCTGTACCGCCTTGCTACCATCCCAACAGAACAGACGAGCCTGCCGAGAATGATCATCTACAACCTCAAGAGCAGAGTTTGTAAGCCGTTAATCACACTCTAGCTGCAAGGCAATGGTTCATAAACACAATAGTACAACCTATAGAACATATCATGTTCAAGTAAGGTCGTATAAATGGTCTAAACTTAATAAAAAGTAATAAATTAAAAATAAAACAATTATCATAAAATAAACATTTGGCTTAATTAAATTTTCCAAACAAAAAACACAATTCCTCCTAAAAAAACCTAATCCAAATATAAATTTGACCATAACTCATCTACAAACAACCACATTCAAATGTAGATTTTGTATTGTCCATCTTTCATTTTTGAAAATGATACTTTCATTAAGGTATGCTAGGAGCATACAAAGAGCCACAAAACCAAGGAAAGAGTTATAAAAACGCTTTCCAATTGAGAGCTATACCTATGTCATAGTCTTTAAATACACACGATTTATAACACCAAGAAGCGAATAAAATTACAATATCCTCCCAAATAGTGTCCGGCCTTCTAGCCTTATAGTGGTCTTCAAAAATACGTGAGTTTCGTTCCTTCCAAATACACCACATGACAGCTCCAACAATGTTGACCTTGATGGTTTGAGCTTGGGTGGAAGATGATAAGTGGAAAAAAGAAACCAGAAAATCCGCCATTGTGGAATGGTTACCTGCTTCCAATAGAGGAAAAGGGAGAGCATCCCACAATCTTTTAGCATATGAACAATGTAGGAAAAGATGGTCAATGCTCTCAGAGTTAGAACAACTGAGATTGCACCATTGAGGGCTATGGCATGCTTTTTTCATCATTTTTTTAACCATATTGCAAGTATTAAGGCCATTATGAAATATGGACCATATGAAAAATTTAATCTTCTTGGGAAGAGTAGTACTCCAAAATTTTGAATAAGAAGAACCATTATTCTGAGAATCCCTATTCATCAGCAGCTTGAGAGATTTAACTGTAAAACCAGCAGAGATATTAGGCTTCCAAAAAATAACATCCTCTCTATTTGATGAAGGATGAGACCAAGAAGATGAGAGAGCATTCCATCTGTTTATCTCACTATATAAAAAAAGGGTGAGAAGGAAATATATTCCAACTCAACGAATTATAGCACCAAGCATCATGAACCGAAATAGTCTTACAGGAAGATAGAGCATAAAACCGAGGCGCAAGTCTGAAAAGGGGCCCAATCCTGTCCAATTTTCATACCAAAAAGTGGTAGTATGACCATTATTAATGCGCCAAAAAATATGGGGAAGAACCGAATCCCTTAAATTAGCAATTGCTTTCCAAGGAGATCTATAGCTGCTCAATGTGAATGGGAAGATCACCCATGTAAGAAGAGAGATATTACTTATCAATAAGGCATTTCCACAACGCAGCTTTCTCATTAAAAAATGTAAAATCCACTTTCCAAGCAGAGCCTGATTCATGGTATTAATCTTTGAGATACCGAGGCCACCAACTTCTTTGGGTTTGGTCACCATATCCCACCTCACTAAAAAACTACCACCTTTGCTATCCACACCTTTCCAAAGAAATTTTCGAAACAACTTTTCTATTCCTTTGCAAACAGACGCAGGTGCATGGAAAATCGAAAGCATATAAGTGGGGAGGTTGCTGAGAACTGATTGGATGAGAGTGAGGCGCCTGCCTTTAGATAGATAAGAATATTGCCAATTCTCTAGACGTTTGCGGATCTTTTCAACAGTATCATCCCAAAAAGAGGCCTTTCTTGGGTTACCACCCAAAGACATACCAAGATAGGAAATAGGTAAAGTTTGATAGCTACAATTCCACATAAAGGTGACTGATGAGATCTGAGAGTCCAAAATATTAATTCCAGAGAACCACTCATTTCTAATCTATCGTACAATTCATCATCCAAACATCCCCTAAAAGATATTACTCTAGGCAAAGACTTGAGCTAATATTGACTTTCATAATAACACTTTGTTGCATAAGAAACGCAAAGCCTTATCGTGACTTTGCTAATATATTTGAGTGTGCACTACTACAATTTCAGCTTTCTATGACAATTTTTAATTGTCATAATTAACTTATTATGACAATTATCTCTAAAATCTTCTATGTCATGGTATCCCCTATCATGGTAATAACAATGTCATAAAATATAATTTATGACAATTATAAAACTGTCATAAATATTTTTTTATGACAACTAAAAATTGTCATGAACCAATGAGAAATAACGTTTAAGATCTCTTTTTATGACATTTAATAATTGTCATAAATTATGTTATTTTTGTAATTTTAACTTTTGTTACCATGACAATTTTAAAATGTCATAAATATAGTTATTTTTCCAAATAAAATTAAATCATAAACTATCATGAATTCACATTTCATGACAATTGTAATAGTCATGATTTCTATTTCTTGATAGTTTAAGATTGTCATAGGAAAGATAACATGACATTTTTTAAATTATAAAATTGAATATATTCTATTCATTTATTCATAAATTTATTTTATATTAATTATATTTAAGCCTATCAATTAAAAAATGACAATATTTAAATTTGTAAATAATCATGGATTTGTAAGATAATATCACAATCCACATAGATGTCAAGCTTACTTCATTGATTACCGTTCAAATAAAGTCTTATACAAAGTAACCAATATATAAATTTTGTAAATTACAATTAATAATTCATAAACGAAAGAAAAAAATAATACTTTGACAACTTGTAGATAAGTGTAGACACAAACGATCACCTCGAACAAAATACCTACAAAATGTCATAATAAAACTTTGAATTAGAAATCACAATTGTTCATCCAAGATGTTTTCTAATCATATTGAAAACACCCTTTATAGTTTCCAATCAAAACAACTTAGTCAAAATTTGAATCATAAACGCACCAAAACAACATCATCATTATTAAATCTTTGAATTATAAGTTGCAATGGAGAATAAAAGTATTTCTATGACAATAACTCCTTGTTTTTTCCAAAAACTAAACTTCTACGAAGTTCTTTAATCTCTAACAAGTAGATAAAACATAAATAGGTGCAAGAAAAATTACTTGAGTTAAATTTCTCAATAGCAGTTTGAGTTCCATCTAATCAAAGCCAACGAAAATCATAATCCTTAAAAGAATGGGCTAAAGAGGATGAATTAATTATTTGTACCTGTAAAAAACTGAAACTTGGCGAGATGTCGACACTATTTGTTCCTCTTCCTCATTACTTCTTTCTTATTCGTATGATTCTTCTAACCCTAGAGATGAGAACCGAAGAATGAAATGTCATTAGTGTTGCCTCTGAAAAAATAAAGACAAAAATATATATACAAAATGAAATGTGATTAGTGTATAAAAATGAATCAATTAATCAACACCCAACTAATATTATAAGATAATACAAAGAAACTCAAACTCAAAACCCGCAAAAAATCATTAAAAGTAAAAAAGAACGAATTAAATAACAGCCAAATTCCAATTATTTGCAGATAGCTTATAGGTTGTCTCTAAATCTCCATAACCACCTACAAAGAATAAGTTAACGAAAAATTGGTATACTAAATATAATTGGAGAACAACATCATTGAACATTAGTTCAATCATTGGACATTAGTTTAATGAAGTGAAGAATGAGCATGACTTCCAACTTTCAATTGAGAAAGAAAACATATTGAAGGAAAACTTCTTATGCACAAAGAAGTTCCAATTGTTAGCAAATAAGTTCAATCAGGAGAGAATAAGCAAGCGTGCATGACTTTCAAATTCTCTTTTAAGAAACTCATGTTAACAAAGAAGTTCTATGTAAGCATTGGGCAGTGGATATAGTTGAATATTTCAATAAGGCTAATGTGTACCTAGAACAAATTCCACTTTGAGCCGCCCCTACAAAACTCACATCACCAAATCACAATAACAACAAAGTTAATTCATGTCAAAGTTAAGGGAAAAAATAAATAAATGAACAAAAACCCAAAAAATGAGAGTGAAGAACTAACAACAAAATGTCTCAATTCACATAGAAATAATGTACCTTAGATGAACAAGGTCCTCGTCAAAATAATCTATTAAGCAACCTCTATCAAGCAATCTCATAATGCCTAAAAAGTACATAAGAACTAAATAATAAAATGGAGAGAGCAAAAGAAAGTACTAAATTTGAATTACTTGAAGGTTATATCAAGTTTCAACACCTACACCAAAATAAAAGTACTAAAATAAAAGTTTTTATATGGACATTATTTTACAAAGGGTTGAATACTGCCGATACTATGCAATGAAGGCAGACATTGAAATGCCTTAGTCCATCCATATGCATCCTCTGTTACAAGAATGAGGAAGACGTCAATCATCTTTTTGTTAATTGCTCATATGCGAGGCAAGTGTGGAATTTTCTCCCAAGCCATTATAGTCATGACATTACAAATTTCCAATCAATGAAACACTTTCTCTTTGGGGCATTTTGTTTAAATCCTTCTTCTCAAAAGGTGGAGCTTTGTACAAATTTGAAGGCCGCTATCTTGTGGTGGTTATGGAGTGAAAGAAATGCAAGGATTTTTGAAGAGGAGTACAAACCTACATATATATCGTTTCTTGTTCCAAAAAAAAAAAGTTTCAACACCTACACCTACATACCGAAACTATATTATACCTCTGCATTTGTTACTTATGGTCATGGATACAAAAATCAATACAATCATGCAAAATATGATCAATTTCAAGAATAAAATCCAAAACATCACTTGAGAAAGAGAAAATAATATAAGATTCTTAATGCTTTAAAATGCATTTAACTAGTGAAACTAAACCAAATTTAAACCAATATACATTCTCACCATAGACCTTCTGCAAGTGTTGCCTTTAATACCTCTGATAGAGTGAACAAAAAAAAAAAAGGTTAGAATTGAAAAAGTAATAAAATATGGAATATCTATCAAGGTAAGAATCAGCCATTGATTCCCATACATCTCCTTCCTACTGTGCTCCCCTTAAATAAAAAAAAAAAAAAAAAATTCAGAATGTTGAGGCTGTCCTTTAGTTAATAATTTAATACAACAAGCATGTACATATCTTAGTAAACAACGACCCCAGAAAAGAGTTTGCACCTTATATAACACAAAATCAAGTGTTTATACTTGCCATAACAATTTTCTAAGAAATTGTTCGAGCAACTTTCATATTTTTCTAAACTTGATACATCGTAAGTGTCCTACATAACAACCAGAGAATATACATGAGCCTGCTAAATTGTAAGTGCTAGACATTTATCAAATAAAAAGTTATGGCTAATGAAAACTCCATAAATATTTGACATTAAACTCCACTTCAAGAACTATGGGTGTGTTTGGGCCCCCGTTTATGTAAACGGCCGAGTTGGTTATAATAACCCAACCGGTGTTTGCCCCACCGTTTATTATAAACGGTGGTTACCTAAACCTGCGTGCCAGTTTATCTAAACCTACGTGCCCGTTTATTTACACCTTACATATATTACTTTTTGTTACATAACCAGCCCTCCAAACACCATTTATCATAATCCATGTTATAATAACTTGCCCCTCAAACACCATTTATAATAACCTACCGTTTATCATAACCCACCGTTTATCATAACCTTCCGTCTATAATAACCAAACCGGTGCCCCAAACGCACCCTATAGGTTTGAATTTCATGAAAACTTTACCAACAAAATCTATAATCTTCTGCTCGAAAACTTGTAGCTCTAGATTCCTTTTAGAATGAACTTTCAAACAAAGAAGCAATTCCTTGTGAAACTAATCCAAATTCAAACATAGGAGATTTTTAAGGAATACTGCTCATGGAAAAACAACAAAGAATCATTTGGAAAATATCCCCACAAGCATACAGTGAGAAACACCAAACAACAAAGAATGTCAAATTTGTAGTAGTGTTCCCCGCCATTTTCACCGATTACGTATATTAAAGTTATCTTGTATTAAACCCAAATATAAAAATTTTCTTCTTAGTATTGAGAAACACCAAGCATACAGTGAAAAGTTAAAAGTTAAAGGGATAAAAGAGGGTACCAACAACAATTTAAACTTAGAATGAAAATTTAGTTCATTTTACCTTCACGAAGCAAGTCATCAATAAAATATGAAAAAAATCTTAGAAAGCCAAGACAAATATTATTTAATCTCCCCTATCAAATAATCCACAAATGATTCTAAAAGAAAACTTAAATGTTCGATCAAACATGAATATAGTGGTTTAGAAATACAATCAATAAAATTAGCAATGGAATTCCAAGCTTCTTGTAACACAAAATACCACTTGTTGTTCTCAGTAAAATACAAAAGTGACAAGGGGAAAAAAAAATATAAATAAATAAATAAAAAAGCATCAAAATCCTGCTTGAATTTAAAGCCTATCATCCTTTTAATTTTTTGATTTTTCTCCATTGAAAATTCATTTCTAAAGTAAAATCATGGGGGGTTTTGTTAGGAGGAAGTATTGAAAGAAAGTGTTCTAAAACTTAATAAAATAAAATTTACCATTCCAAATGTTGAAACGATTTGGTCCTTTTTACACAATTGACAAAGAAGGCGATTGTGTGGTTGGAAATTGGAAGAAAATGATGAACGAAATTGGGCAATTTTGTCGAAAAGAAGAGTCAATGATTTCTTTTTGTTGAAGAGAAAACAATTTTGTTTTTTCGATTTTTTAGACACTATAACTGAAGTGAAATCAAGAACAAAAGGGAGAAAAGAAGAGAATCCGGCTTTTGTTATGTCGATTTTGTTAATTTGGCGAACGAAGGAGGACTCAACACGATAAAATTAAGAAAACCCCACAAAAAGATAGTCTGCAGTCCGAAAACTTAAAATGAGAGGTGAAGAGTTTGAAGCTCACCTAAAATCGCCAAATCGAAGTGATACATTCCGCGAGCTCGAGGAGTGGTCGACTTTGCAGAGATGAGATGCTTGAGAAACTGCAGCAATTCAAGAAGAATTTTCATGGTGAGGAGGAATCGAAGATAGGGATTTGGGATTTGGGATTTTGGTGACTGCCATCTATTGCAAACAAGGGGAAAGTGAAAAAGAAAATTAGGGCATCGTCATTTAATCCTCTACTTTTCTTTTCTTTTTTTTTTTAAAAAAAATTTACTTTTTTTTTTTTTAGATTTACCCTTTATTTGTTGTTCTTAAAAGAAAAACCCTTATTTGTTTTAAATTTTAAATATTTTTCCAATTTAACAATATTTATCTTTTATGATAGTTTATAAATTGTCATAAATCTTAAAAATATTTGAAATGTCTTTGATGAAATATAAAATTTTATATGACGATTATCAAAATTGTCACATTTGTTATGACAATTATTAAATTGCTAATAATTGTCATAGTTTGTGTATAACTTAAAAATCATTTTCTTTTTATACAAAAAATGTGTGTGGTTAGTTTTTATGACAGTTCTCAATTTTATTTTTAATTTTAAGTTGAAAAAACTGTCATGAAATGCTAAAATTGTTGTAGTGGTGATAGCCACAAACCACGTACGCTTGGACATGACTTTTAAGTTATCAACCACAGAACATGTCCTTTATTCACATGACGACATCGAAACCATGTCATGAATTGTCCACAAAACCAACATGATTCCCATAATATGCTCTTGCAACTAAAAATCACACAACATGCAATAAACACAAATAAATCTAATAATCAATCATGTCCTACTTGTCATACTTAGCCAAACACAAATCAACAACCATGTATTATATGCATAAAGAACATCTTATATCATAATTCACAAAGTCTTCGTTCTAAGTCTATTTGGGAAAAAGAAACGATATATTGAAAGGATATGTTAAACATATAAAAAAAAATTACAAAAAAAGCATGTCAATTTCTGGCAATAGGATTCATATTATAATTAACACAATGTTTGGATTTAATACATCAAGAAGGCGTCATAAGAATAACATTTTCCCAATTAAACCCCGGAGATCTTGGTTTGTAAATTCTCTTATAAAATACTTGCATTTCTTTCACTCCATAGCCATCTCACAAAATAGCTGCCTTCAATTCGTACCAAGCTCCACCTTCAAAGTCTTCTAATTCTACTACAAAAATGATTGCACATATAACACACCTTTATCACCTTTAATTTGCTTGAGAACAAAGTGTATCAATATGTGTATAAAATATTGAGTCATTTATGAAATTTTATTTGTCGGAAGATTACTTATAAATTACCTTTTTTAGGAATATTATAAATGTAACATGACAAGTAAGAGCACATAAAATAGGTTGTCAGTAGGTACAAAAAGTGTCATATATATAAACATAAAAATCGACAATGTCTGAGTATCAAAAATTGGGTTAGAGTTATTACAAATAATTTGTCATTCATACATATATAACTTAAACAATGTGTCTTATTAGAATAAATTTGTGATATCTAAAGAGTGTCGACATATATTTTTATACTGACTACTTTAAAGTGTTCTTAATAAATATATCAATGGTATTTAATACAGATGTCACTAATATTACTCAATCGTTACCATCACAGAATTATAATTAAAGAATCAGCCAACACTTTTTATAAAGAGTCATGGTAGGACTTTTCATGATGCCCAACACAAGAACTTCTAAAAATGAATCAAGAAAAACTTTCATGACTTCAAAGCATTATCACGATAGGCTGTATTTATAGTAGTATAACTTATGATTCATAGCATGTGCATTTCAACAAATATACATATCTTACAAAGTATGTCTCGCAACACTATTCCTATAACGGATCAAACTTAAATTATACAATATGGTTTAACTTCCATTATGATTCAAACCTTGTAGATACATCTGATAATAACATCGTCTAAATGAATTACGGCACATTCCTCTAAGTATGAGGTCGTGTTCAATTCGACCATGTTTTATGTCTATTTTATGTCTCTTTTGGAGAGAAATAAGTCATTAGGGTGTCTAGGAAAAGTACGTCAAGTAGGGTCACAACGCAACGAATTAGAGGTTCATTAGAAACTTACAAATATAAATTGTTGAATTTCAAACGTGAAATTTTGAGGGGAACATACTTTCAAAGACCAAGTCTTCAACCACTCCATCACTGCTTGGAGACACATGATTTAAAATTCATTCTCTAATTATTACGAGTATAAGGGCTAGAGAGCTTTGATTTGGGCAATTTTTCTCTTTTGTTCTCAATCTTTCTTCTAATTTTTCCTAATATGTTATATTTTTGGCTTGGTTCTTCATTTTAATGTTGTTTCAAGTTGTAAACACAATATTTTAATGTTATTTTTGTCATTTACTCTATTATGTGTAGGCTTATCTTTTGATATTCATGTAGTTTCTTGTTGCATGTTGTTAAAGGTATACATTTTTTTCTCATTTTAATAATAATAGTGTTTAGATTATGGAGTGCATCGTCTTACAAACGAAACTTACGTCGTCTAAGCAAATGTTAGGGTAGAAACTCAAAATGTTTGTAAACCAACTTTAACACTCAACAATATAAAAAAATAATTGTCTGAAATCGATTATTAATTCAGATATTAAAAAATAATAATACAAATTAAATAGCATAAAAAGTAAATTAATAACAATCATGTTTTCCTAGCAATTATTGGCGTATAATGATATCATCTTTCACATGTAGAGAGGCAGTCATTGACATTAAATCGATCAACTATTTTACATAAATATAAAACATCAATATAATAAACGGACAAAACTAGGGAAACAAAAATTTAACTTTTAATCAACATTGTATTATGATGGATCTGGCGAAATAATTTATGATTGTGAAAGATCTTCATCGATTAAAGTTAAAGTGTTATTTATAAAATAATAATTGTTTTTATAAATAATATCAAGTTGGGATTAATTTAGACATAAATTTTATGAAAGTTTAACAAATAAATAAATAAATCGTTTCCTGTCTTTATATGCTGGGTCGTATCATTTTATAAATAAATTTCAAAAGTTCATTTTAAGTACACTTTAAAGTTATTTTGTAGAAAATTTTCTAGCGTGAGCTAATACTCTAATCACCCACTTATTTTGGGATGAAAATTCATATTATCTAATAGTAATATAATATCAAAGTTATATTCCATTCAATAATAATAAAATTAGAATCTAATTTAAAAATGGTTGAACTCAAAAAAGTATTGTGTCCTAATTTTTGTAAGTTAATGTAAAGTTTCATCTTAAAACTAACTATGTAAAAGATGTTTGGAGGAATGAGAATGAGAATAATTATGAAGAGAATGAAAATTATGTAGAAAATAAGGAGAATGATTATTTGTATTTAGGATGAAAGAATGATTGTGAGAAGAATGATTGTTTATATTTTGGGAGAAGTAAATGATTATTGAAAAAATTAAATAATAAGTATCATGAAAATGAAAAATTGTCAAACAAAGAAAATAAAATGTTATAGAAATAATAAAAAAAAATTAGTTTTTTTTTTTTAGATTACAATAATTGGAGGATGAGAAAGACTCGAACCTAAGATCTCAGGTTATTATGTGTACATCAATGCCTCTTGAGCTATTATTCTATTGGCAATAAAAAAAATAGTTATACAAGAATAAAAATATGGTTTCACATAAATGTAATTATGGGTAGAATAATACTTGCGCCACAAACCTAAAAAATTATCATATTTCTCATTCTTTCCATTTTATCCCCTGCCCCAAGAATTTGTTTAATTAAGATAAACTAAAAGGGTTATTAACTACAGAATAACCACGAGTAAAAATAGCAAACACAACATTGTGTCCTTAATTAGGTAATTTCTTTTGTTTTCTTATAAAAGAAATTAGATTATTCTTTTAACTAAAAAATGAAATAAAGCTAAATATAGGTATATGTGTGCATATATAAATGCACGTGAAAGGCCAATAATTTCTCATGCACAAAAGTGGGGGCCACAATAGCCAGCCCTCATCTTTTGTTTGCATGCTAAATTCCAATTCCTAAGAATCTCTTTCCCTCCAATTTCTTTTCTTTTCATTTCCCTATCTCCTCATTTTTTTTTCCTCTTATCTCTCTCAGAAATGGAGATTGCAAAATTACTGCATTCTCCTTTTCTCATTCTCCTTCTCGTCTTCCTCGTCGATGCTGTTTCGAGCTCGGCCGACACCGTTAATGGCGGCTACAAGAAGCTCTGTCTTAATCTTCAGAAACAGTCTTCATGGATGCAGATGCAAAAAACAGTGCATAGTTGCATCTTTCAGAAGCCAAGTGAGTATTCTAAAAAAAGCCCCTCTTGAAATTTTGGGATATTATTTATGGGATGAAATTTAATGATATGTTTTTTCAGTTGCATTTATAATCTTTTAATTATTAATCAAAATTTGATGTTTTAGTTGTATTTGTTGCCATATGTTGATTGTTGTTCATTAACTTTGGGATCTGTTTTTTTTCTCTTTTTGTTGAATGTGGCTTTTCTTGATTTGCTTTTTCTAGGATCTAGGTTTTAAAAGATGAACCCTCATCATTAAATGCTATTTTTTTCTTTATAACTTAAACTATATTTTTTTGTTTAAAAATAATAAAGATATTTTTCTAATCATATATATAGAATTATTTATTTGATTTAATTGGTAGTAAATCTAACATATTTTCTTAGAGGATTTTGAAAATAAGAGGATGTTCTTTTTTAGAGGATGTGAATCTCTTATAAAATTGTCTCTTTTTTTATTATTCATCACACCCTTTTTTTTTTTTTTAGAATTAATGCATCACACTATTATCTGAAATTACATAATTTGGTTTTCCTTGAGCAATTTGTTTTCAGCCAAAAACAAATGTAATTTCTTTTGTGGATTTCTATCTTCTCTCTCTTCGGCCCTTTAGAATTTTCTCTTCTTTTTTTTTGGAAACCATATGCACCAATTAATGGTTCTAAAAAAATTTATTTTGTCTTTTTTTCTCCTTTCTCCTAAATTTTCAATGGTAATTGCTTAGAAATATGTCGTAGTGGAACAAGGTTGGATTAAGAAATATTTCAGTCAGGTTAATTTATTTGAGTTAGGATTGATTAAGGTTGGATTAATAAATTATATGTAGTACCATGTGTAGTAGGTCACTACAAGATGAAATTTATTAGTTTAAATGAAAATATTTATTAAAATGCCATCTTGATTCTTGCTTGGAACTTGTTCCGTATTGATAGTTGAAATGTAAAATGTTTGGTACTTTCAATTTGTTTTTCATCTATAAATTAAAAAAATGTGTAATTTTATTTTTATTTCTCGGAGTTTCTATGTCAATTTATACATACATTAAACAGTTAACTCACACATTTTTAATTCCTGTTGTTCTTTTAGTTACTAGAGTACTCATCATGGTTAAAAATATATCCACATTTCTTCATTTCTACAAGTTAAAATTATTAAAATGAATTAGACCAATTTTTTATTAAAACTAAGTTAAATTTATCATATAAACTATAAAAACAGGAAGTACATGGTTGGAACTCGCGTAATTCACACACATGTATGCCACTTACATGTTTATATTGATTACTTTTCAGAGGCTTCATACAAGAATAATAGTCCAATTGACATGCATTTTTATAATTTTATCTTAATATCAACTATAGGGTCAGATTATATATCTTGTAACATTAATCGAGGTGTGCACAAGTTGATCTGAACAATCACAGACATAAATAAAAAATAAAAATAGTATTCTTCATAGTTTCGAATTCCACAATTTTAAATATTATTGAACTAAAAAAAAGTTAACTTAAATTTCACAAACAAAATAAATTTTTAGTGTTCTTTTTTTTATAAGAACCTGTATATAAGAAAAACTAACGATCTATTACATTCAAGCAAAAAAAAGTCATCAATCGCTACAGAGGCAATCTACAGGGAGAGATTCCCCCACTCCAAAAAATAGTTTGAATCCAAAATAATAGTAAATTCAGGAACATCTTGAGAAACATCCTTAAGAATATTTATGACGATTTTACAATTTGATTCCATCAAAATAGAGAAGAAAGGGCGTAAAGAACTGTCTAGACTATGCCACAGTCCATCTCGAATAGCCAAAGCTTCCATGAATGAGGCAAGGCATTTGTGACAAAAACCCTAAAATAAAGTTTTGGTGTTATAATTAAGACATTACATATTGAAGTCACTGTATCTACCGTGCTATTCTCATGTTTTTTCTGAATATTTTTCCAAAATAAAATCTTGTAATATAATTTGGGGTTTAAATTTTCAGGAGTGGGGGATGGAACAACGGTATTGGAAATGAAACAGAGAGATTACTGTTCTGGCAGATTCCGAAATTGGGACAAAAACAACCAAAACCGCCTCTTCCTCGACGCCATCCGCGTCGAATCCCTCCAATCCCGATTCCGATCCGCCATTTTTCCCGGCCAATTCCACCAAAACTCCGAATCCCAACTCCCCTTGTCCTCCGGCAACCGCCTCCAAACCCTTAACTACATCGTCACCGTCGGCCTCGGCGCCCGAAACTTAACCCTCATCGTCGACACCGGCAGCGACCTTACCTGGGTCCAATGCAGCCCTTGCGCCGCCTGTTACAGCCAACAGGAACCGCTCTACAACCCCTCCATTTCCCCTTCCTTCCGCTCCCTCCCCTGCTCCTCCGCCACCTGCTCCGATCTCCGACCCGAAACCGGCAGCTCTCTCTGTCTCAACAAAGCCTCAACCAGCCCCTGCGATTACCAGATCAGCTACGGCGACGGATCTCACTCGCGGGGAGTGCTCGCATATGAGAGGCTCAATTTGGGGAAGATTTCCATTGATAAGTTCTTGTTCGGGTGTGGTCGGGATAACACCGGTTTGTTCGGCGGCGTTTCGGGTTTGATGGGGTTGGGAAGAACAGAGCTCTCTCTGGTTTCTCAAACCTCCTCTGTTTTTGGCGGGGTTTTTTCCTACTGTTTGCCTTCGACTATGGTTCAATCTTCTGGTTCTTTAACAATTGGGGGTAATGGGTTTTCGAATTTCAAAAACGTTACGCCCATTTCCTACACGAAGATGATTCGGAAACCCGAAATGTCGAATTACTACTTGCTGAACCTGACCGGAATCAGCGTCGGCGGGGTGAAATTGAATCTTCCGCGTTTGGATTCGAGTGATCGGGGGCTGAGTTTGATCGATTCCGGGACAGTGATCACCAGATTGGTTCCATCGATTTACAGAGCATTGAAAGAGGAATTCGAGAAGCAGTTTTCTGGGTTTCAATCAGTTCCCGGGTTTTCGATTTTGAACACTTGTTACAACCTCACTGGGCTTAGAGACGTGAATATTCCGACGGTGATCTTTGAATTTGAAGGCGGAGCAGAGATGGCTATTGATGTTGAAGGGATTTTTTACTTCGTGAAATCTGATGTTTCTCAGACGTGTTTGGCGTTTGCTAGTTTGAGTTCTGATGATCAGATGATGATAATTGGGAATTACCAGCAGAAGAATCAGAGGGTTGTTTACGATGTGAAGGGATCCAGGGTGGGCTTTGCAGGGGAGACTTGCGGTTTCTAGCCGGAGAGATTTTCCGGGAAAGTGGAATGGATTTTCCGGGAAAATATTTGTATAGGAAGATTGGATTGGAGAAATGGGGTTTTGTATTTAATGTTGTAATGGGTGGGGGGGTTTGGGTTAGAATGTGTGAATTATTATCTCATTTCCACTTGGGAAGAAAAAAAAAAAAAAAAGAAGAGAATTTGGAACTGTATATTAATTTTTCTTGTTTTGTAATCTGTAAATTTGGAATTTGGGTATTGGAATTAATATATACTACGCCTCTTTCAATTTGTACTGTTTGAGACTATAATAGAATTTATGGTAAATTATAAACTAATTTGACATGATTTAAAAAAAAAGTTATAACTTTAGTGTCAATAAAATCTAAAAATAGTATTTGTAGTTTGTAATCCTTGACGAATTACAAAATTTGAATGTTTAAATTAAATTCTAGTTTCTAGTTGTAAGAATTAAGTGTTTACTCTAGAATTTAAACTTATTTTTAAGATGTTATGACATAAAAAAAATTTAGACTCAACAAGAACATAATTTCAATGACATGGTATATAACTTAGTAATAAAGTTTACGAGTTCAAATGTTAACCTCTAAATATTATTGGGAAAAAATAGCGTTATTAGGCTAATGGTCCAAAAGAGAAACTAGATTCACTAAAATCATTGAAGCAAAACATTGCTAATCATCAAAATTCCGAACTCTAAGTCAGAATTTACAAATACAAGTTCAATAAGACTTGCTAAGTTCAGAGATTGAACAGCAAGAGAGAGCTAAGAAGTAGTCAAACATGATCATACTGAGCAACAAAGCTTTGAATCTATGGAAGCTAGGCATATGCAAAATGCCTGATAACCTGTCAATGGATATCTGCAAAAAAGCCAAGACACTCACTCTATCAGAATTCATACCAACATCCCCAAATTCTCAAATATAATCAAATAAGTTTAAAACAAAATCAATTCGGGTTGATTCGGTTTCGATCGACATACTAGGATTCTGTTGACTTTCATATGATTTTAGTTAGTTTATGCTTGGGTAGGTCTTTTTTTTTATAACTCAACATGTTCGGTGATATATTCGAATCTCCATCCAATGCCTTAACTAGTTGAGTTATACTCGATTTCGTTTTCTATAGAGAACAAAGAAATTGTTTTCAATGTTTCTTAAGTAGAAATTGATCTGCTAACCTATAATCCATCACATACTTAGACTTCCCAATCCTTCCAAGTTGAAGAATTGTTGGCTTGCCATTTTCCTGTTCCAAAAAGCCCACTTAAAAACTTAGCCTCTTCTCATTGAAATTCATTTTCTTTGTATTCCATTTGATCACAAAGCCAGTACTAAAAAATGTAGATTTGTACCTACCTCTAAAGTTAACTGAAAATTCTTGACAGAGGGTTGGATCATGAGACCTGAAACTGCCCTTCCTCTGTCTCTAAAGTCCAATTCATATTGCTTGGAAATCTGAAGAAGAAACAAAAGCAATGAATCAATGAGGAATCCAAAAGACTTCCAAGTTTGCATTAAAGAGTTTCGAATTGCAATCTCTAATTCACCTTGTTGTATTGAGGAACTCTAGAAACAAGCTGGTGGACTTTGGCTTTCTCTTCATCCCTCTCTCTTGGCAGCCCTGCTTTATGCTGCCCCTGCTGCAGCAAACAAGCAGTCAATTGAGGGGTTCGAAAAAAACTCGACAAAACACCGAGATATATTAGCTATGTCGATGACATGATCTATCAAATCTCGTGTTTTGGTTGACATTTTCATAAACTTGAAAGTGAAAGAATGTCAAGCACCTGATTGGTGTTTTTCAGCTGCATTGATTGATGATTGGGGATGAAAGCCTTAATGCTTCTATGACTGCCTGTCCAAGTGGTTATAGTAGGCATGAATCTGTAGAAAAAACAGCCAAATCAATGACACCAAACGGGAGATAGATAGGCAAAGGGACGGGGCGGTGGCTTACGTTACTGCAGCGTGGAGCGATTTTGGCTTGCTCGGGGTCGATTTAAGACGGCTCCCCTGAGAACAAACATGAAGAGAAACCATGTCACAATCATAGTAACTATGCAAACTTCTTTCAAATACAACACAATTTAACATTCCATTAGAACCTGATCCCATATATGGTATTTTGAACCAACAAGGTTTGTGGTCATGGATCCAACAAAACTATCATCTGCATTGCACAATATCCCTCTTGCACTCTGAGCTATTTTATACTCCGATCTCCCATTTCGTCGTCGATGCCGAGCCACTGCCAACTTCCGATCCTGCCTTCCCTTCCCTTCCTGATAAAGATTCAAATGCAAAAGCAATTCTTTTTGAAGATCAAGAAACAATAGTACTAAAAGATGTTAAAATTCTTGTAAGAACACACTTGTAATAAAGAGAATCACAAAGCTAAAAACTTACATTGGTGTATAGAGAATAGAAGGCACCACCATGAAGCCCATCTGGTGATTTTTCCTTCACAATGACACAGGTACATCTCCCCACATCCACAGGCAATGGCCGACACAACAACGACCTGAACAACAAAAAGACCATTTACATATTCACTTCCAACATCCTTAACATCCACAAACTTTCTTCGATCTTAAGCTGATAAGTTATGAGACAGCTAAATTTTACAGAAGAAATAGCAACAATTGATCAAAACAAGACCTTGTCTCAAACAATACTAATAAAAAAAACTTAAGCATAGAAAATCTAAAACTTAAGCTCTGTTAGATAACCATCTTGTTTTCAAAAATTAAGATATAAATATGCTTCTTTATGTTATCATATCCATGTGCATTTTCAAAATCTAAGACGAATAGCAAGAACTAAGAGCTCATTTTTATAATAAATTGATTTTTAATTCTGCTTGTATTTTGAAAGTTAAAGCTTATTTTTTTCAATAGTTTTCATCCTTTTCAATTGAACATTTGAATGTTTTATTATATTTCAATAACAAAACAAACTAAAAAAAACAACACTCTTCTGTTTTCAAAACATGGCTAGGTTTTTCAAATCATGAGTAGAGAATAGATAACAGAGCAAATAAACTTCACAGCAAAAACAGAGATTTTCAAAAACCAAAACAAAACAACAAATGATTATTAAACGAAACAAATAGTTTGAAAAACTTGTTCACATTTTACAAATACAACAAAGAATTCAAATATGTTTCCAAGAAAACAAAAATCACACCAAAGAAAATAAATCTTAAGATTATAACCATAACTTAAAAAAAACAGAGAATTAAAAGCGAAACTATAATGAAACAGAGCCTTAATCTCAGAACCAGATAACTAAAAACTTCATTGAACTCTCCCAATAAATCAGAAAGTGGGATTCAAATTCGAAACCCACCTGTTAGGCAAAGTAGACCAAGAAGAAGCCGGAGCAGCTTCCGAATCCGAAAAGTCCCAAATCTTCAACGAGCTCGAATGTTCCGAATCAGTACCGTCCCACAACTTCGTCGCAAAAACCTTATCCGGTTCATTCATCTGCATACACAGATGAAGCGACGAAGGCTTCAACGACTTCCCAGTGGAAAACGACTTCAAATCTCCAAGTTTCTTAGACCCATTACTGGGAATCGCATTTTCTTTGTCGCAGAGCACTCTGCTTTCATCGCTCTGTTTTTCCGCCGTGTTGGGCGGCGAGTTTTCTTTGCCTTGCCGGAATCCGCCGTCGCTGCGGCAGCGGTTGTGGCGGAGGTCGGTGAGGGGATTGGTGTATAGAGAACTGTAGGAAGATTGGCAAAGTGTGGTGGGTTTCTTGTCGCCGATCATGGTTTTTGTTTGGTGAGATGAAAACAGGGGAAGAGTTAAAGAAGGGGAAATGGGTTTGGGGTATTTTCTGGTCTGGTCTCTATCTGGTGGATTCACTTATATGTGAGGAAGAAGAAAGACACCAATTGAAAAGTAAAGGTTTGCACTTATTTGTTTATTTTTGTTTGAATTTAATTTTTCAGATGTTTTTTTTTTTAAGAAAGGTTATGAGAATTTTGTTTAGTTGGATTTTTTTTTAAATCTATTTTAAATATAAGAATTTTGAGTGATTTTTTTTTTCACATTCCTTTTTATTGTTTTTTTATTGAAGATTATATACAGTAGGGAAAGACTATATGTGACTCTCATTAAAGGTTTGAAAACTGTTTGTAATATTAATTAAAGGCTGTTTTTTTTTTTGAAAAAAAATTAAAGGCTGTTTATGGTTGAGGGTGAAAAAAAAATGGACAATCCAAATAATCTCAACTATTCCATCCAAATTTTAAAAGTTTGTTAGGTTATAATTTACATTGGGATGAGTTTAGTTGTGATTTTGTACATTTAAAAAAAATGTTGCGATTTTGTAATTTTCATTGAGTTAAGTTTGATCGATTTTATCTTGTTCGACTCAACTCAATCTAAATTAAGAATAATATTAAATAACATAAATTTAAATATAGTATAATATATTTTTCTCTACATATTTATAGGTTTTAAATTGAATAAAAAAAGAAGATTAACAAAATGCGAGAATTCAACCAAACCCTATTTCGGATTGGGTTGCTCTAATGAGGTTGGATGAGTTGATGGATTGACCAATACGAAACTTTGGGTTAGTCCAAAAATTTATCTAAGCCTACTAAACTTAGACCATGTTTTCCCATATTTATAACATTGATTGAGAAATATATACACAATAATTGAAGAGCATGAAGTCATCAGGTCCATGAGGTTTTTCCTCTTTTTATCTAGTTAAATTTAATTTTATATTCACAAATTTCTTATAAAAAGTCGACATTCATCCTTTTTAATTATATATATAAAAAATTCCTAAAATTTATTATATTAGAATAAAATAACAATTATATCTTTATTTATTGAGATAGGATTTATTTTGAATTTTAAATAAAGATGTAAAATTAGTCTTTTTAAATTAAATTCCAACTCATCACCTACTTATGTTAAGGATTTTGTGTTTTTTATTATTATAAAAAAATATTCTTTTTATAATAAAAAGAAATTACTTTTTAATATCGTCTTTACGTTTTTTAAATATTTTTATAGTATGGTACTTTTTGTATTAAAATTAAATAGAGATTAATTTCAAATTTATTAAAGTGATTCATTTTAAAAAAATTATTAAAAGAAATAAACTAATCAATTGATATGAAGTCATCGTTCATATTTAAGTTCATGATTTGAATATAAAACACTAATTGTTATTAAAAAAAAGTCAGATATTTGAAAGAAAATGTTTTGTATATAATATGAAGTGAAAAGGGAGCATAGGAAAGGTGAGAAGCTTTGAAAAGAAATATTTGAATTTGAAATGGGCATTGGAAAAAGTGGAGGTTTTGGATTTTGTTTTTGTTTGAGTGAGGAACCAACGGTAAACTTGAAAAAGGAAACACAAAGTGTGAAATAGTGGGATTTGACTCTTTCATTAAAAAATATGAAAGGCGGGAAAACTGATCCTTTTCAAATTGGGACTTTCTCAGAATCTTATTATGTTGTTGTCTCCTTCTGGACCACACTGTCCTTTTGGTTCATTGTTTCAAAATTATAAATAAACAAATTAAAATTTTGGACATTTCTCAAAACTTGTACAACAATTGATTTTGAGGCAAGCTGTTTAACTACAAGTACAACAATTGATTTTGTTATTCTTTTGAAGCTCAGTTTATGAGGGTTAAATTGAAAATGAGCCATTCAAATTTATCAAATGAATTGAAAACCAAACCCAAATTGTTGAAGTGTTTTATATTAATAAGTTAACTTCATCTTGACCCATCTCTATCATTGAGCTTTAAATTGTCTATGAAATTGATTGACAACCACAAGTATGACTAATTTGAACTATATAAAAAAAAATGTAAAATCTTTATTGTTAGAATTTCGTAATACATGTCTTCTTTTCTTGAGCAAAAATGAGAGGAATGGAAGAGTTAATAGTAGTTGGAGTAATTGATTACTCGGTTGAGAATTTTTGTTAATGGTGATTGGAGTAATTAATTATTCGTTTGGAGATTGATATTATTAGTGGTTGAATAATTAACTATTCATTTGGGAATTGGTTCTAGTAGTGGTTGAGTGATAAGTTTAATGGGTTAATGTGTAGTTTGATAAAAGATATGATGAATGGTTAAGAGTAGTTGTTTATTATCAAATACAAATAAGGAGTCCTTGAGGAGTAGTGGGTAACTGCTTCACTTCTACAAAAAGCAAACCTAACTCATACTGAAAAATAAATAAAATAATACTTAAAGGATAGTTGGTTGAAGCTACAGATTTTGAATATGTTCTTTCGTCTTTCGATACAAAGAGATATTATTGTTCTCAAATTAATTGGGAACTAAATACCGATTTTTTGGATCAAACTCATGACCATGATGTTGAATTGGATTACCAACAAACAACGAAACCATCAGGTCACCGTCCCATTCGGTATCAATATATGCTTTTTAAATCATCTTTCAATAAAATGTATCAATGAAACTTTATGAAAGTTTGAAGAGTATTTTGACTAACGATTTCCATTCAAAACTTACCAATTTTTTAGATTATGATAATGGAAGGTGGTAGATTCAAATACATGATTTTCTTAATGAGTGGATATATATTTATATTATTTAGTTATTGCTCTTTGTCGACAAATTTAAAGAAACTTATGAAAGTTCAAGTATTTGTCAAACAAATTACAATGTTCAAAGGTTTTTTTTTTTTTTTTTTTAAATAGCCTTTAATCTATCTTAATTAAGAGCTCTAAACTTGAATCCTAGTTTATTTGACGGAAGATAATATATTTTTGTTTGTCATATCTAAGGAGGATTTAGATAGAGGAATTAGATTGAGGAGTTATTTGAATATTAAAAATTGAAAGTTGTACCTAAAAACTCATTTGAATGTGGTTTTTGTATAAAGAAATTAGAGTCAAAATGTTGTTTGGATGTATATTTAAAATGAATAGTTATTTTGAGTAGTTAACAAGAAATTATTAAAATGAGTTATTTTGATTGATTTGAAATTAATAATTAAAAATTAGTGGTTAAAAATGATTGAATAATTAGAAATAAATGACTAAAATGAATAATTACTTTTAAAAGTAAAAAAAGATGAAGAGTTATTAAATACTCATTTGGACGAAGATTTTGTAGAAAAAATTAGTACATCCTCTAAAATGTGACAAAGAAACAGCACTATTAGTTTGCAAAACCAACAAAAGTGGCATATTCAGAATCATGACAAAGTAAAATGAAGAGTTGGTATGATGTGATAGACAATTAAATAAAGTAACCCACATTAGGCTGGCCCAATTGTCACAAGGGATCATGTAAATTAAAAATAATAATAATAATAATAAATAATAGAGGAAATGAATTCATATCATGTTTCAACCTATCTAAGATTTGTTCTAAAAAAACACTCAAGAGTATATAATATCTTAGAAGTTACCAAACCAAATATAGTCAGCAAAACACTAACCATATAACAGATAATTCATCTCAATTCTCAATTACAGATCAAGTCTCTCACTTTTTATACACATAGCCATTCATGAGTCAACCAAACAGGTTTCAGGCATCTTAAAAGCACCAGTCAATTGTTCAAATAAAACACATCATTTTCATGCACTGTAGAGCGTATACATCACAAATCTGTAAACACAAAATGATTGATCAATACCTTTTTTTTAGAAGAATTTTTCTTTCTCGGATATCATGTAGTCACTTACATATTACTACACAGCATTGTATGACAAACTAACTGTTTCGAAAATCTTCGGCCCAAATTGTCGAGAACTACAAACAAAAAACACAAGTTTTGGATCACAAACTCGAGTATCAAAGAATTTTCAGTTTCCCTTTAGCCATGGAAGTCTTTGCAAGCTCCAGTTGACACTGAGCTTTTTGCGCCCCATTCAGTCCAAAGCAAGAGGAGGAAGGGCTTAAGGTGACAGCAAAGTAAAGGTAAATCGTGCAAAGAAATGTCAAGAGGGCGAGTGCTGTCAGGAGGAAGCGATGCCGCCGAACGAGAGTCGTCCAACTACCCAACTCATTTGGAGGAAAGGGCTTTCGATATGATGGGGACCTCCTGTGTGGAGAAGACAGGACACTGTCAAGAACCATGTCGCATGATCCAACCTCCTCAGTCAGCCTGAAATATACAGAACAGATTAGATAACTTGCAACATGATTCTTGGCTTTTTTCACAACAAGATTGAAGTTCATATAGCAGGGTAGCTGAATATTTTTAGGACGAGTAATTTGTTTCAGTTTCTAACATTATTGGTGGCTATTTTGCCCAGTCATTATTAAGCAAGAAGACCAAACACATAAGGAGGAAAAAAAAAAACTAACACTAGCATAACTCATCATCTTAGTTCTTATACAAACAGGTGCAAGAAAAATGCAACCAACCAACCAACCAATATGATAGGACCCAAACTAGAACCCAAACATTGTATTGAAATATGGAAATATAAAAGATAAAGGAATTACAAATTAACCAAGTATTTGATAGGTACTTGAACCTTCCATTCTTGAGAATAGTCTCTCAAGCCCAAAATGATTCTATTCAATATTCGCATACCTTCTCTCTCCCTCAACCTCTCTATTTATAACAAAATATATATATATATATATATTTTTTTATAAGAATCTATAAACTTTCATTGATCAATGAATAATTACCAATCCTATCGAAACATTGCATCATATGATACCAGTGGACAAAGAGGAAAGATAAATCACAGTTACAAAAAGGGGAACCTATGAGTCCAAAGAAGCCCCTGATGAAAGGTGGATTGTATGAGAAAATCAATAGGCAAGCAACTATCCTTGAATATTCTGTTATTTCTTTTGCTCCACCAAATACAAAAAATCATAACTAACTCCCTAACTAACTGCCCAAATGTCCGTATAGTATTCCTAATTCTTTTAAGCCCCAAACCTATCATCAAATTGATAGGATCCAAGATCTAGAACAAGAACATACTATTGAGTATAGAAATATAAAGGATAAAAGAACTACCAAGTACCTACTAACCAAGATAGATAGGAACTTGGAAGCACTCACTATTTGCATAACAATTCACTATCCATTCTCTCATATTTATAACCAAATAACCTAACTAACTCTCTAATTAATTGCTCAAATATTCCTACAGTATTCATAATTCTTCTAAGACTCAAACCCATCACAACCCTCAGCAATTCTTCAACTTTTCCATTACTGCCTGATGTGTGAATAACGCAAACGGCCCTCCCAACAGTCATAATCAATACGAGAAGACATTATTTATTGCAATATATGATTTAAAAATAAGCCAAAGAATGCACTTTTGGAGCCATTAAGCAGATCTCTTAGACATCATCCAAGGTTACTTGTGATACTTAAGGGATGGTATTTAAATATTTTAGAGAAAATAACACTGTAGAGCATTCAAGCATAACTTTCAAAGTATTGTAGAGAAAGACTATTTTCTCTGTCACATAAACACTAATATCATATAATAATCGCAATCTAAGCGTCTCCAAGGGGTGGCACAGTGGTTGAAGATTTGGACTTTGAAGGTATGCTTCCCTCAAGATCTCAAGTTCGAGACTCACCTGTGACATTACTTCTTCGATGTCTCTAGTTCATGGCCTAGGGATGGACGTGGTTACCTTTGTTTCAAAATAATCGCAATCTAAGCAACCATATTCCAAGAAGTCTACCGACAAGCAGGTAAACAGGTTCAAAATATGCTCAGAATTTATCGAAATAGATAACAAGCAAGAACATGTGTGTTGAAATGCAGCTAAACAAATTGATATATCCAGGTAAATTGCAGTCAATTAATTAGCTAAAGTGATCGCTGAGAACGTTTCTTAAGTAAGGATGCATGTTTAATGACTCACTTAATTGTCAAAAATGAAAACGAATAAAAAGAAATAGAATCCCCAAAATTCAGATGCAACTGTAAGACAGTAGATTTTTCCCGTTTTAAAAAAATGGATGTTTAGCTTGAGACTGAACATTCTTGGTTATTAAATGTGAACAAGCCCCATGTTTCTGATCTTTTTATTAGTTAACGATATATCATTGTTTATCTGTCCAAAAGAGAACAATTTTCTTTTCTCTAGTAATTAGTCTTGACCACAAATATTTTTACACAATAATTGTTTTGTTTAACCCTACTACAAAGGTAATATACAATTGGTTGTTTAAAAGAACTCCAAAATTCTAACCACAATATTCTTAGAGAACAACTGCCTTGGTAAATCATAGGTAGATGTTTAAAAGAACCCCCAAAATTCTAAACACAGACAACTATCTGACCCTACTACATTGATATTTAAACGTGGTTGATTAAAATAACCCCAAAATTCTAAGAGGTATTAGATAGTGTGTACATCGAGATTAGTCCACTTATCTTATAAATACTTTAAGCATTCTCCACTTTAACCATGTGTGACAATAGTGGGATCCTAACAAGAGGATCACAATTGAACATCCAACAGAAACAAAATTATTCCTCCATGTCCCCAAATTAATCTCAACTCCTAAATTATCCATCCACCATCCAACAGAACGTAATCAACCAAGACGAGTGAATTACAAAACGAAACTCACAAGATGGCAAGGTCTCAAAAGAAAAGATCAAATCATTAATTTCACACGCACAAAAAAAAAGAAAAACAGATCGAGGCACATTAACTACAACCACAACAACAATCAATCGACCCTTTGAATAGAAAGCTGTTAAGAACGCAGCTCTGATCTAAACCCAGAAAATTCCCAACATTACACAACCAAAATGGCAAACCCCAATTAAAAAAAAAACCCATATGGAGCAAATTTCAAGCGAGATACACATCAGGAGATCAAAAGAGAAAGAGAAAGACTTACAAAATCAAAACCCAGAAGTAGAATGGAGGTAAATTACAGAGAATTAGCTGAATCGATGATTGTGGGGGAAAAAGATGCGGAAAGGGGCGTTCACACGGTTTCCAGAGTTGGAAACCTTTGTAGAGAGAGAAAGAATGGTGTATTTAGAGAGAGAGAGAGAGAGAGACGAGCAGGGCAGGTGGGTCATGACTCATGAGTGGCAGCCATGTAAATCCGGCCCTTTCAATGGTGCCTCTTCGTTGGGGCCTAGGGCCGCCATATTATTACACGGTTCATTTCGGTCATGTTCTTCGATTGTGAATTTTAATTTCTGACCCAATAATTCAACACATGAATGTATAGTTCCATCATAAAAAGTTGAATTAAAAAAAAAAAAAAAAAGCCCTTGTTTATTGGCTTTTTTAAAAAAAATTACAAATTAGAGACATCAAAATTTAAACTTATACTTGTAGAGTTTGATATCATATATGATTTGGTAAAAAAGAGTAATATTTCAAAAAAATTATAGAATTTGAATCTCTTCGTTCCTAATTATTATTGAGTTAAACGAAAAATTAGATTAATACTTAGAAAAAGATGGAGAAAATATTAATTAAATTATATTATTTTTACTAATTTAACTCAATTAAGAAAATATACCAGATAAAAAATTATTATCACAAAATAATTATAAATTTATATAAATTTTAAAATATTTATATTTTATAATACAATGAAAGTACGAACTCTACATAGAAGATTTTTTTTTTGTTTTGACATTAATTTTGTTCAACTAAACGAGAGAGTTTTATTAAATTACTATCAAAGGAAATAAATATGTCACAATATTTTTTTTTTATTAAACTACTTATATTTATAATTTTTTTTTTAAACAAAACTATTTATATCTATAATTATATATTTTTTAGTATTGTATTATTAATACTAATACTATGGATTATAGATAGAGATACCATTTTCTTTATTTACAGCGATTATAAATACCACTAATAAAAATATTATAAAATATACGCGACAAATACTTATTAATTTCTAGATTAGTAAGTTCCTAATTTTTTATTAAATAAAGTATGAATTCGTTTATTAATTGCCTAAACTATATTTTGAGCGAGATAATGAACGTAAATGGACCGGCCGAAACCACGGTTTCGATGCGAACCCGGTCGAGTCACCTGCATAAGATAAAATATCGGCGTAAAGGAAAAAGTAGGAAAAGGAAACGACGAACTACAAAACGAAGCCAAGTCTCGAATCTTGATATCGCATTCGATTGTTCGGGTTGCTCGGTGATTTCTCATATTCTCTTCACAGGTAATTCTGCGATCATTTTTCTTGAATTTGACGAACAATTTGTTCTTCCGCGATTACTTATTCCAGCAAAGAAAAACCATTTAGGTTTAATGATCGCAGTAAAATTGAATGAGATGGTGTTGATTTTGGTTACAGATTCGTTTGGTTGGATAATTTTGATTGGATTGCACTGTTTTTCTTTATGCATATTCTTGTAATACGCTTGCCTGATAATCTTTTGGGACTCGATAGTTGTTCGGTTAGGGAGAATTAGGTTTTGTTTGAATCTTTGATGTTCTTTTTCCATTGGGTTATAAGTTAGTCTTGCATTTTTGGGATTCTCTTTCGTTGCTTGTCGATAAGAATTCTGAGAGTTATTGCAATTTGATTTTCCAATGACTTGGGTCTGGCTTTTTGGCAGATAAGCTTGTAATCTGGTGGCTGCGTGAGGGAAAAAGATGTGGGCGGCTTCTTGCTTGGCGTCTTGCTGTGCAGCTTGCGCATGTGATGCCTGCCGGACAGTTGTTTCTAGTATTAGCCGAAAGTCTGCAAGGATTGCGTACTGCGGCCTCTTCGCGCTCTCTCTAATTGTTTCTTGGATTCTCAGAGAGGTGGCTGCTCCCCTTTTGGAGAAAATCCCTTGTGAGTCTTGACTTTGCCCTTTATTATGTGTCTATGGATTTTTAGTGCAAATGTTGTATTGGGCTCCTAGCTACGTTTTATCTTGTTTTAACTTTGCAGAATCTATATGGAATGCTCAAAACTTTCTTTTTTAATAAAACAATATCTTATAAATCGTCAGAAGGAATTAATCTTTTGAGTTAATTAGGAAATTGCCAATGTGATTGGTTATAATCATCCTTTTCTGTTTAGCCTACTCAACAGCTTTCACGAATTTAAAATTTCCATTTGGATCTATAGTTCCTACTCCTAGTCCTAGCTCCATCCAACTGCATAATATTGTCAAACATTTAATGATGTCATATTGAGATATGTAATCACTTCTATAATATCTTTTCACTAATTTTATATTTCCATTACCTTGGGAAATTCGGGTGACACGAACTCGTCAAATTGCATGTAGTTCATCTTTGCTAGGATGCTGCTGTTTCTACATTGGCAACTCTCCTCCTATCTTAGATGCCCTGATCTCCACCTTTGCTGTTGTGGGCATCTTCCTCGGGAAGCTTGGGTGATATTGTGGTGTTTCTTTAGCCATGGTAGGGTAAAGAAACACGAACACTTACCTCTTTGCTAGTATAACATCTTTCTTCTAAGACGGTTTACTCATCAAATCCGTCAACATATTGAGGATTATTCTTGGCTATATTCTCTTCTCTGTAAAAAGCCCCGTTAGGCGCGCGCCTAGGCCCAAGGCGCACCTCTTGCACCTCGCCTGGGAAAGGCCAGGCGCGCTTAATAAGGCGTGTGCCTTTTGGCGCCTTACGTGAAGCCCCGGGCGCCCAAAAGGCGTGCGCCTTGGAGGCTTTTTTATTTTCCTTATATTTTTTCATGCTTTCACCTTTATCCTTTGTGAGATCCCCGTACTAGGTCATTCAAAGCGCAAGATAACTAATTCAAGACATTTCAATACCTTAAATAACTTAATTCTTCAACTCACAAAGACAACATTCGCTTAAATGAAAGGTTAATAGTTGAATCTTATATATGTTTTGTATATATTCTTAGTTAAACTTCATTTCTTTCCATGAAAGGAAGGTTAATAGTTAAATATAATGTATGTTTTGTATGTTATTCTTGGTTAAAATTTCATTTATGTCTATGGAAATGTGTATACACACATATATATAAAAAAAATTGTGTTTTTTATATAGTGCGACTGATGTAATAAAGCCCGCGCCTTATGGTACGCCTCAGGCCCCAGAGGCCCATTGCGCCTTAATGCGCCTTGGGCTTTTTAAAACACTGCTGGCAGCATCGACCTACAAATTGGCCGAATCCCATCATCCCATTTCTTTTACATTTCTCATTGTTTTCATGAATATGGTCAGGCTTGTTAATACCATATTAATCCTTAGTGACTTTGCTTCTTGTTTGGTCATTGTATTCAGCATCTACCCTTTTTTCTCTGTTTTGATAGGCATGGTAACACTTTCACCCATCAATGAATTTTTTTTTCGTTTCCTTTAAAAAAACTATATAATTTATTTATAAAATCTGGTTGATGTTCCTATAAAAAAAAATCTGGTTGATGTAGCCTGTAGGTATACTATATTCTCATTATTAGAATCAGCCAGTGGAAATTGTTTGTGCTTAATCAGCTGTTAAGGGTGTTTGTTATTGCCCATTTGGAAGCATTTTTCTGTTGGTTCTACTAAACATCAAACTTGTGGTTTGTCCGATAATGCAAAATTGTTAAATTTAAAGAACTTTCTGTCTTCGGTTTGACTGATACTTTCAAGTGTTCTAACAGTTTTTTATTGCACATCTTCTTTCAGGGATTAATACTTTCCATGAAACACCTAGCAGGGATTGGTTTCAAACTGATGCAGTCTTGCGGGTTAGCTTTGGAAATTTCCTCTTCTTCACCATTCTGTCTGTGATGATGGTTGGTGTAAAAAGTCAAAGGGATCCTCGTGATGGTATTCACCATGGTGGATGGATGGTGAAAGTTATTTGCTGGTTTCTTTTGGTGATACTAATGTTTTTCATTCCCAATGAGGTTATTACCTTTTATGGTAAGAATTTGTTTCATCATGTTAGAAATTAGAAGGATGTTTTACAAATATTTTCCAGTTCATGTTGGTTTAATTTGAGATCCTTTTCCTTTCTTTATAATGGCATTAACACATTTACAATTTGCAGAGTCTATATCAAAATTTGGCTCAGGATTGTTTCTTCTCGTTCAAGTTGTTCTTTTGCTGGACTTTGTTCACAGATGGAATGACACCTGGGTTGGATATGATGAGCAGTTTTGGTTTGTTGAACTCTAGCTTTTTCTCTCGTGCCTTCTTACTCTCTTTTCCCATGTTTCTCTTTTAAGGTTTGTAACTAATGTTCGAATTTTCCTCTTCCTTTTTAGGTACATCGCCTTATTTGTTGTTTCACTTTTCTGTTATGTGGCAACATTTGTCTCATCTGGATTTCTCTTCCATTGGTTCACACCATCAGGACATGATTGTGGGCTGAACACCTTTTTTATTGTGATGACCCTAATTTTTGCGTTTGTTTTCACAGTTGTTGCACTACACCCTTCAGTAAGTATTTCCCTCTTTCATCTCTCCTCAATCAAACTGTATTCATTAAAGGGCAATTCATGATTGTGCATGTCCAGTAAGTGTGTCTGTATATACTGTATCCGTTCTTCTCATTTTGCCTCTGTTGATGGGAGGTTGTAATTAGAAAGCTCTTCTAATAGATTTGGGTAATAAGTCTAATGACCAATCTGTTGTACTATTACGGAAATTGGAGCTTCGGTCATTTATCTATTGATATTTGAGAACTTCCTATTTGTTGACCTAATAATAGCCTTTTTCTGGAACTGATCCATGTACCTGATTTTAATAGTTGATCTTAATTTCGAAAATATAGTACACCTTCGCTGTATCCTTCTACTGTACTTCAAGTATGATGTGTGTTCGTGGGAATTTTTTCAAATGCGTAGGACCTACATTTTCTTTTTGTCTCTTATGACTTTCATCTTGTCGTAAAAACAGGTTGGTGGCAGTGTTTTACCTGCATCAGCCATCTCGCTATACTGCATGTATCTCTGTTACAGTGGACTTGCTAGTGAACCAAGAGACTATGAGTGCAATGGTCTCCACAAGCATTCCAAGGCTGTTTCTACCGGCACGCTTGGCTTGGGTCTCCTCACAACTGTTCTGTCGGTAGTCTATTCTGCTGTTCGTGCTGGTTCTTCTACAACCTTGCTTTCCCCTCCAAGTTCACCCCGTGCAGGTAAGAATCAATCAGCTAATTCATTTATTATTGTTTTATTCAGGATTTTACAGTTATCAAAAACAATATTATGCAATGGTTATGTATATGTGTTGATTTCAATAAACTTAATGGAATGTCCATCCCATTGGGTTCTTATCATTGAGGGAATTGGCAAATCTGAACTTTGGAGGTTTCTACTAATTACGTCTTATGAATTGTGCATGACACTGATTTTACAGTAAGCAAGATATGATTGGGTGTACTCCTTTCAATCTTCTAGACATTGTAACCCTTTCTAAGTTGTTCATGATTGATTACCTACATGCGCTTGTTAGTGGCATCAGTGTCACCCCTATGTATACCCTCCGATCAAAAGGTCATGGGTTCGAATTCCCAACTTCCAATTGCTGTAGAACTCAAAAGTTCATGATTTTGTTTGTAGCCTCTCATATATTGAACTTATAGGTGACGGCGCTAAAATCCCTTGGGGGCGTATCGGGATTTCCATTTTGAATTGGGAGGGAAATTTTGTTTCTCCCCGTTTTGCCTAGTAGCCTCTTGTAGTCTCGTGTATTAAGCTTTTTTTTGGTATGACATTCTTCTCTATTGAATGGGCAGGAAAGCCATTACTACCACTGGAGAAATCGGATGAGCACGAGGAAAAGGAGAAGGCAAAGCCAGTGACGTATTCATATTCATTTTTCCACATCATCTTCTCTCTTGCTAGTATGTACTCAGCAATGCTCCTGACTGGATGGACTACCTCTGTTGGCGAAAGTGGCAGGTTGGTCGATGTCGGGTGGGCATCTGTGTGGGTTCGGATTGTTACCAGTTGGGCTACTGCAGCATTATTCATCTGGTCTTTGATTGCTCCCATCATGTTCCCAGACCGGGACTTCTGAGTGCTTATGGAACCGTGGGAATATTTGATGATGTTAATGTGTGTAAACTCAAGTATATTGCATGCACATGTGTATGCTGTGCATGAAAGTTTCCCGTGTGTATATGGAGCCTAAGGGGCCTACTGGATCATTATAAAACTGGACTTGAACTTGTTTGGAAGACATCATTTCACTTTCGTATTAATAATGAAAGTTGTAGTATAAGCTTAAAGCCATTTATAGTTCAAACACTACTTGTGTGATTGATACCTTCAAATTCTAACTTCCAGTGTCAAACTTGGTGTCGGTCAATTTTTTTTGTTGTTACAATTTGTGGAGTAGAGGGGATCGAACTTCTTACTTTAAGGTCTCATGAGTACAAGTTGAGCTATGCTCGTTTTGGCGAATTAGTAGGCATTGAAGTCCAAATATTCCTATTGCTATACTAAAAAGGGAAAAAATACCATAAATTTCTTTGAAGCATACCCTTATTTTCAACTCTTAGAAGTTATAATACACGAGTTCAAATTATTGGTCATCAATCCTGCCCACCAACTTCTATCAAATAGTTGCAAACAAGGGCCATGTTTTGATAAAAACAGTTTGAAAAAGATTAATTTTGATCAATTAAAAATCGTTCCATTCATAATATTAAATATTATTTGAAAACATATCAGAAGTTTAAGGACTATTTGCTTTTTTTGAGTTCCGTATGTTACAGTGCATTTCAAACTTTTAACATTTTGGTTACAATTATTGTCTAGTGAAATATGAAGTTGGAATCTTGAATTTTTTTTCTTAATTTTATTTTAATTTAACAACAATTGAGAGTTGAAGGTAAAACTATTTTATTAATAGTGAATGAATGTTTTTTTTTTTTGAAACAAATAGTGAATGAATGTATTGCTTATGAAACTTAAAACGAAAAATAAATATATTCCAGCGATACTTGTAAAAGAATGTGATCAATAACCTACATAAGTGTGTGTACATAATGGTGCATTCTAATCCTTCCATTTAAATTATTGTCGAACAAAAATAATTGTGAAAAATAATAAATTAAAAAAAATGTGGCTTTCAATTGTGGGCCGGCCCAATCAGGAAACGCAATAACTGGCCCATATATTCTTCTTATAAAGGGGTCTATTAAAGCATAAGTTTCATTTCGTGCTCTACTTTCATCATCAGTTGTCTTCGTCCGCAAGAAAATCACATCGGAGTTGCAGAATCCTTCGCCGGAGTTCCAAATCTCTAAAGCTTCAACCTGATGGCGCCGGACCCCGAGGATGAGATCAAGGACGAGAAGAATCCCCGACCTCTCGATGAGGACGATATTGCACTTCTGAAGACCTATGTATGTTCATCTATCGTAGTTTCTTTGTTTTCTACTTTATAAACCCTAAATCGGTACACTATTTTACCGCCTGTTTCTTGGATTCTACCTCATTTCTACGTTCTTATCTCTTCGTCGGATTAGATCCGGCGACTTCAGTAGAATCGTGTTGCTTTTGTTGTGTGCTCTAAGCTTAATGAAGTATTTTGAATGAAATATGCTAATTGTTTTGATAATTCGCCTGGAAGAATTTTAAATTTCTTGTAAATTCAGATTGAAGAGATGATTTCCTTGCTTCATTTGGTTGTGAGTTTGAATGTCTGGATGGTGTGTGAACTCAGAGGGATTGCCGTCTGCTAGAAATACATAAGTTTTATGCACTATTGAGCATCTCAGCTCAATATTCGGGGGTAGTTTTTTCATACAATTAGGGTCCTCCAAATCTCGATTTTATTCTTATGCAAGAAACTATGTCCAGTGGAATGCTGGATTCTTTTTTTTTTTTTTTTTTTTTTTTTTAATTTTCAGTTTTTTTATATTTCTTAATGCGTAGCTTTCCTCAGTTTGCTCTTGTAACCTAGTGTTCATCGTCCTCTTTTGCAGGGATTGGGGCCTTATTCAACCTATATCAAGAAGGTAGAGAAAGAAATCAAGGATATGGCAAAGAAAGTGAATGATTTATGCGGTATGTGCCGCTTCCCGTTCTGTATTAGAAACTAGCACCTGTATACGTGAACAATAAGTTGATCGGCGAAACTGAAACTAAATATTTGCGTGGATTTCACAGGCATTAAAGAGTCTGACACCGGTTTAGCAGCTCCTAGCCAGTGGGATCTTGTTTCGGATAAGCAAATGATGCAGGAAGAGCAGCCACTTCAGGTGCGATTTTGATGAGTCAATGACGTTTGGATACACCTTTTCTGGTGGTATTTTGTTTCTGATGCAGCAAAATGTTTTGTCAATCAGGTGGCGAGATGCACAAAGATCATCAATCCTAATTCTGACGATGCCAAATATGTTATTAATGTTAAGCAAATTGCGAAGGTTAGTTATTAGTTCTGTGTAGTATAATGCACTCTAAGTCAGTTAAGGCATTGGTTTTAAGTGTGGTTAGGGGGAAAGGGAAAAGGAGGGACTTTGCTTATTTACGGTCTTACTTTATAAAGATGTTATTCTTTCTTTGATAGTTTAGGCTTGTATTGGATCGGTTCTGTAGGATGTACAACTGTTTCCTTGAGTTCTAGTTTATATACTTCATGTTGAATTATGTTAAACCACCAATCAATCCAAAAGCCTAAGCTGATGGATTTGGGTAAATTTAATTATATCAACTAACAATCCCCCTCACTTGTGGGTTTTGAAATTTGAGAAATGCCTTACAAGTGGAATTTAATTTTTGATTGGGGAGGAAACGACTTGTAGGGATTCAAACTCATGAACTCCTGCTTTGATATCATGTTGAATTATGTTAAACCACCAATCAATCCAAAAGTCTAAAATTTAATTATATCAACCAACACTTTAAGAGTAATTTACAATTATTCATCAAACCTGTAGCGGTTCTCTAACTTATTCTGCATCTTGTTATGTAGTTTGTTGTTGGACTTGGTGACAAAGTTTCTCCAACAGACATAGAAGAAGGCATGCGTGTTGGGTAGGCTTTGGATTTTCTCTAGAAATGGTTTTCATCGTCTTGTGGCACAATACTATCTGACCGTGTTTAATTCTTGACCATGCTGTCAATCATCTTGTACTTAAATTTCAACTATTTGTGATATAAAGTGTAGGATGATATGTACCACAAAACAATACTATGTTTTATCCTATATTCATGGTTATCATGTGCCACATTCATGTTGCTTGATTTTGGATTATCATATAATCTATCATTCATCACTATTGTGATACATCTGCTTCTTTGAAAACTTCTCTTGCCGTTGGTGTTTTTATTTGTTTCTGTACATGCAAGTATAGTGTCGGCCTAACAACGTGAAATTTATTCTGAATCTTCCCTTACAGTGTTGATAGAAATAAATATCAGATTCAAATTCCTTTACCTCCCAAAATTGATCCAAGTGTGACCATGATGACAGTAGAAGAAAAACCTGATGTGACCTACAATGATGTCGGTGGATGTAAGGAGCAGATAGAGAAGATGCGAGAGGTGTGTAGGTTTCTTTTTCAGTATCTTTAAAATTCTCCCGATTGTTTTTATATTTATAATTCTTAGAAACCCAACCTTTTTGTGTTATTTTGTATTTTAAAATGTTACTTGTAGGTTGTTGAGTTACCTATGCTTCATCCTGAGAAATTCGTAAAGCTTGGAATTGATCCCCCAAAAGGAGTTCTTTGCTATGGTCCCCCTGGAACGGGCAAAACACTTCTTGCACGAGCTGTAGCTAACAGAACTGATGCCTGCTTTATTCGTGTTATTGGGAGTGAACTTGTTCAAAAATATGTTGGTGAGGGAGCTCGGATGGTTAGAGAACTTTTCCAGGTTGGCTGTTACTTCATATTTAGTAGCGTTTCTTAATTCATGTAATTAATCAATGTCACATTATTTTACTTATACGTTGGTTGGGCGCTCTAGATGGCACGTTCCAAAAAGGCTTGCATAGTGTTTTTTGATGAAGTTGATGCCATAGGAGGTGCTCGCTTTGATGATGGTGTTGGTGGTGATAATGAGGTTCAGCGCACCATGCTTGAAATTGTGAATCAACTTGATGGCTTTGATGCACGTGGAAACATCAAAGTTCTGATGGCAACAAATAGGTAAGTAATTTTCTATTTCATATTTCTCAGACACACTTACATGGGGTTGTATCCTATCTGCATCTATCATCTGCTTGCCATTTTGGGTCTTCATTGCAAATCAAATGGGGAACATCACGATCCTAGTTTTAAAATTAGTGACATGCTTATGAAAATAACGTTTACTAATTTTCATCTCTTTCAGGCCCGACACACTTGACCCAGCTCTGTTGCGACCTGGAAGGCTCGATCGTAAGGTTGAATTTGGACTTCCTGATTTGGAAAGTAGGACACAGATCTTTAAAATCCATACAAGAACCATGAATTGTGAGAGGGACATCCGGTTTGAGCTGTTGGCTAGGCTTTGCCCGAATTCTACAGGTTAAGACTTACAGCATTACTTTTTTCATATAATATTTTTTTCCATACAGTCCTACAGTTTAACTGCCTGTATAGGTCTTGCCTGTTGGATTGAACATTTTATTTGTCTAAGTCTAAGTATCGTTTTTCTCGTCGTACAGGAGCCGATATCAGGAGTGTCTGCACGGAAGCTGGAATGTACGCCATCCGAGCTCGAAGGAAGACCGTGACAGAGAAAGACTTCCTTGATGCTGTGAACAAGGTGATCAAGGGATATCAAAAGTTCAGTGCAACCCCCAAGTATATGGTCTACAATTGAGGCTCAAGTTGTACCTAAGAGAGTATCATTCATTTATCTTATGATGTACAACTTACTTATTGAACAGGTAGGGCTTATCTTGAAGAACCCTTGATTCCTTTGTGTTGCATAATTGTGATTTTGTTATAACCTTTTATTTCACTTTGCTTGATACATCATCCATCCTCCTTTGAGCTAAACTAAAGCATTTATGAACTCGTATTGTTAGTCGAATTGTTTAATGAATGAATTAAGATGGATGTCCATGTGATCAGGATGAAGATTACTTTGTCCATGCTCGCCACACATTTTAATCACACCAACAGCTTTTGTGAGGAATTACTCATTCATTCCTTATATTTCTTTCTTCAAAATTATTAAACGGTTAAACTTTTTCATGAAAAATATTTATTCAAATTAATTCTATATGTTATTTTAATATTTGTATAAAAAAAATATAAAATACAAATGTGGAATTTAAATAACACATTCATAATTCAATAACATATTTTCATAAACTTCTCTAAGGTCATGAGTTTAAATTTAACTCTACTTGGAAAATTGAAACTTTATTTCATCATAGGCACCAGAAAACATTAAATGAATAGAAACAAGAGAGGTGTCTACAAATTAGTGTCATACTCATAGGTGAGTTTCGAATCTAAAACCTTGACAGAAGCACACCTTCAAAATCCAAATCTTCAACTACTTGTGCTACATCTAAATCCACCTCTAATTGAAAATGTGGAATCAAAATAATACACTCAACCAGAGTAATAATACAATAACATCAATATATAATCTTTAACTTCTTAGTCATGAGTTCAAATTCACCTCTAATAATACAATAACATCAACATATATTCTTTAACTATGGGTTCAAATACAACTAGCTGGTGATTATGGGTGAGCGAGAACCATAATCGGTGAGAGAGGGAGTGAGAAATACCTGATGTAATTGCCTCTCCCTTTTTGTATTTTTATCTTTGAATGGGAGTTTAAGCTACTTTTTAGAGTGATAGAAGTTAAACTACCAAAATACCAACAAAATTACAAAAAAGTTATATACTTAATCTGTAATCAGAATTTATATACTTAATCTACCAATACCAACAAAAAGGTTGTAGAGGTCGGAATATACTCTTAAATAAGAGTTTAAAAGCTACTTATTGGAGTGAAATAGGTTAAGCTATAAGAATAGAAAACTACTCGATCTTAAAGTTTTAAAGGTGCAGAACAACTATATCTCTTATTGGCAAATACAAAGGAACCTTTATCCAAATAGCATAAATATCAGACCCTAAAACATTTTCTGAGTACGTGGATTTGGAAACTCTTAGAAACCACATATCTAAGGTTTATATCATTCATCAGATCAGCATTGATTGTCTAAGAGATGCGCTCATAACAAAATTATACAGATATCTCAACAGACATCAAATCAGTATTTCATCATATAACATAACTCTCGAACATTGTTGTCACTCTGATTGGATCCAAAATATGATTAGCCACCAGTCGACCACAAGCAAGAAATCAATGCATAAATCAAATTCATTAGGCAACTACATTTTCAGTGATGGGTGGAAAATTGAAGTATGAAAAACATATTAACCAAATCTATTACAATTAGGGACACTAAGTACAAACATAACATGTCTGTCTAATCTTACCTCTGTATATTGAGCATGGACTTGGCTTCACTCTGCTCCTCCAACAGCATGTCACTTGCATACTTACTCAACAGTTCCATCTTCTTCTTCTCCAATACCATCTTCTCAATCTCCTTTTCATCAGGCAATGGCACATGCACCACAAACTCTCTTTCCTTGTCCAAATTCTCCTTCATTTCCCTCTCTCTCTTCCTCTCTTCTTCCACAACCTCTTCCTCCTCTTCAAACAGCACTTCCTTTGCTGCAGCATTCACAACACTTGCTACCTCACCACTCTTCACTGCCCTCTTTGCTTCTATCCTTATCTCTTCCATTCTCTGCCACTCCTCGACTGCCTCCGCTCTAATCCGCTCTTCACTTGGACCTTCCACTTTATCCAAAACCCCATCTTCGTCATCCCTGTACCCGTAGTAGCTTGCATCTATCCTCTTGTATATGTCGTAACGAGTCCTACGCTTTCTCAGCTCAGGAGGCTTCTCAAACAACTCCTTTACACCTGGTAACTTTTTTGCAGCACCAAAGTACCGATATCCTGGACCCCGACCACTGGGGTTCGGTACATCGACGATATTCCCTTCCAAATCAGTCATTTTGGCTGAGTGCTTGGTATAATTAGGGCCACCTAGCTCAATTATGCGACGCTCCCAATGTAACTTCTCTCTAATAAGCTTGTTAATCTCGTCATTGAGATCACGCAAACGATGCTCGCCGAGGCCTTCATTTTGGATCTCTGCGACCTTACGACCAATCTCACGCATGATTTGTTGGCGCCATTTGTCAGCTTCAGCAAGGTCACGACACTCGGAGGCAAGGTAGGGCCTTCGTTCCTTGGGTTTCTTCTTCTCCTCAGCTTTTAAGGCTATGAAACGATTCAGCATTGACTGGGCCTTCTCCTCATTGCGAGCCATCTTATCCTACACTAAAAATCTGCACCACAGATTAGAAAAAATTGAGACTTGTTTCATAAGAAAATACCGACTTGTTTCATAAGAAAATACCAAGGTTAAACAAACTCAGGAAGGAATATCTGCACTCTAACAATAACTAGAAAAATGTATAAAAGAAGGAAATACATCCAACCTAATATTCTTTGTGGTTATGTACAATGCCAACTTGGATACAGAACTGTATTTCTTAGAAAATTGTAACAAACAGAAGCAATCATCTATAGCAACAAGAACTAGGTATCATAAGTCAAATTTTGAAGAAAAAGAACAATTAATAACTTCACCAAAAAAGAAGACAAACTCATCGAGTTAGTATATGAAAACTAATTGTGGAGCAATAAAAAACCAGCTATCATGCTTTCGGGCCGAATCGAAAAGTGGGTTTTGCGATTTGCGATTCAAAACGTACGATTCGAAACGAATGGTGAAGAAATCGATTCACATCGTAATTTTGAATCGCAAATCGCCCGACTCGGACGTTTTCAGAGTGAAAAAGAAACGATTAACCAACGTATCTGAACGATTCAAAAAATAAAACCATACCTTTTTTACTATCTAAGAAAGAGTCGGCGAAGATGAATAGCACAGAAAATAGAATTCGTTCTATGAAAGAGATGAAGAGACTGGGAAAGAGTGTGTGAGAATGGGGCGTCTGTGCACAGAAGTTAGGGTTTTTTGTTTTCCTTTTAATAAAGTAACAATAAATTCAAAATCTCTATTCCAATTCCTATTTCATTTCATTAGGTACCAAAATTTAATTACAAATTTAATGAATGTTTTTACCTTCGATATAAATAACGGAAAAGATATATTTTTTTTTTTAAACAAGAATATCGCCTATTGCTATTCATATTTTATGAAAATTTTAAATAAAATATGGAATTAAACATTTTTATATCTATATATTTTGAAGTTAGTTGGTTATTTATATATATAAATTAATAATTATTTAGAAATCTAAAACTTACAAACATGTAACAGCTCAACTCATCGCTAGCCAAGATATTGTTCGCTTTGGCCCTAGTATCAAAGCTCATAGTCATACATTATGTAGACTGACCGCAATGTGAGTCGTTTTGAGTCTCATGGTCTTCTACAGCTGGTCGTCGCCAAGTAATCATAGTGGTTAAGGTCCTTGAGCATGTCCAAGTGCTGTTTTTTTTTTTTCCTTTTTATATTTTCCTATCACATAGATTGTAGGTTGCATGTGTGGCATTTTATAATCGTTAGATAGACATACTGGTTCAAAGTGTACTTAGAGGTTGAGTTTCCTTGTAGACTTCGAGAATGTCTGAATGAGTGACTAGGAGTTCGACCAGTGGGAGAGGCCGAGGAAAAGGTAGTGGAAGGGGCCGAGGGAATCCGATTCTTCTTCCAAAGCCTAGAAGAACTCGATCAGCAAACCATCATATCACGTCGCCGCTAGTTGGCGTAGGAACAATGTCAGTTGTTCCCGATTTGGCAGTAAAAGCCATGACAGCTATTCAGAAGTTGATTCAATGGGCTGTTCAGGGGTTAATGTAGGGCATTTTGCAAGCTTTGACACAGGCAGCTCCTCCATCGCCAGCTCAGGAAATTAGTTCTGCATCAATCGATCCCGCCTCAAAGATTGCGTCTGCAACTGAAATTTCGAAGGGAGTGTCGATGGACGGAATTGAGAAGCAAAACGAGGCTTGTAACAGCAAGGGTGTTCTAAAAACTCATAATTAAGGACTTAGTGAAGTTCAAGCCGAGAGAGTTCTTTAGGGCAGCTGAGACCTTGTTAGCCGCTGAAAACTGGTTGTCTCACATGGAGATTGTCTTCCATCATATAGAATGCCCAAAAAAATAAAAGGTGTGTTGTGCTTCGTTCGTCATGCATGACGAAGCAAGAAGTTGGTACATGTAAGAGATTAAGAGAAGAGCACATGTCGTGTCGCCACTGTCATAAGACGGGTTTAAGGTGATATTCTATGCAAAGTACTTCACTGAGTCTGACAGGCAGGAAAAGTTACTCAGTTCACCACCATTCAGTAGGGAACTGATTCGGTAGAGAGGTATAAATTCAGATTCAACGAGTTGATTTCGGTAGGAGGGGTTTAAGATGTGCTCGCCCACCAGCCCACCACATTTTGAGACTGATTAGAGAAAGCAAAAAACTTGGATAGAGAGTTCAGGAAGGCGGGATTCGTGGTTCCTTTGCCTGGTAGCAATCAAGGTACACTACCATTATTTGATCCTTTTGCCTTAGTATAGTTTGATTTCGGTTCTTCACATTCATTTATTTCTGCATGCTTTGTGTTATCTGCGAGATCTGAGTCAGAATCCCTGGGTTCGAGTTAGTAGTGGCCACTCCAGCCGGAGTGAGCATGACAGCTCGTAAGAAAGTTAAGGCTGGTAAATTGGTTATATCGTGTCAGTCTTTAGGTACTACACTCATAGACATGCCTATGAGTGATTTTGATGTAATTATTGGAATGTATTGGTTGTCCGAGAACCACACCGTGATCGACTGCCATCGGAAGGAAGTCTTTTTCAACCCACCATCGAAATCGAGCTTTAAATTTAAAAGACAAGGATCTGGGGAATGCCCCAATATAGTTTTAGCTCTAAAAAGCTAGTAAGTTAATGTCTAAAAGAGTATGGGGATTCTTAGCGTCGATATCCAGGGAGCAAGATTCAAAGTTGTTCGTTGATGTTGTGCCAATGATCAGGGAGTTCGCCGAGGTGTTTCTTGATGACCTACCAAGCTTGCCACCGCCTAGAGCTGTCGATTTCTGTATCAATTTAGAGCCTGGAACAGTTCCGATCAAAAGAATTAAAGGTTCAATGCATGAGTTGATTGACAAGGGGTTCATCAAACTTAGTGTGTCGCCATGGGGAGCTCCATTACTCTTTGTTAAAAAGAAGGACGGATCGATGAGATTGTGCATTGATTTCCGTGAGCTGAATAAAGTGACGACAAAAAATAAGTACCTGTTACCCGAAATTGAAGATTTGTTCGACCAATTGTAGGGAGCCTCTATGTTCTCAAAAATTAACTTGTGATCGGGATACCATCAATTAAGGATCTGGGAACAAGACATCCCTAAGACAACGTTTAGATCCAGATACATGCATTATGAAGTTCGTGGTAATGTCATTTAGCTTGACAAATGCACCTACGGCTTTCATGGACATGATGAATAATGTGTTCAAGGAATTTATGGACAAATTCGTTAATTCCTAGGGAGTTGGGATGGCTTGTTGTATCTGATGGAGTTTGCTTATAATAACAATTATCAGTCAACTATTTGAGATGGCTCCGTTTGAGGCGGATGGTCAGACTGCCCTCGTCCCTGCCAGGGGTGCATGATGTTTTCCAAGTATCGATGCTTAGATAGTATGTGCGGGACTTTTCGCACGTGATCGATCATGAGCCATTGCAACTAGATAAGGATCTGTTCTTTGAAGAAAAGCCTGTACAAATTCTGGATAGAGACAGAAGGTACTAAAGGATAGAGAGATCAGCTTATTTAAAGTTATTTGGAGGATTCAGTCAGTTGAGGAGGCTAAGTGGGAGTGCGAAGAGGACATGCGCACTCATTACCAGAGTTGTTTTCACCTTAGTCAACTTGTGAGGACGAAAGTTTCCTAAGAGAGAAATATTGTAACGCTCTAACTTTTCTAACTCTGTTTAGGTGAGTTTAATTTATTTTATTTTCACTTTTAATTTACTTTTTTTAAAAAAAAAATTTTTAAAAATCTTGGTTTAAAGAATTGTTGGAATTTTGGGGCCATATGTGTTGGTTTGGCCAAGATTGCCAAGTCAAGGAAAAAAAAGGAGTTTGTTTTATTTGTTTTTTTTTATTTTTCTTTTTCTCTTTGTTTCTTTCTTTTTCTTTTACTTCTCCCTCCCTTTTTCACGCACATAACCACCCCCTTTGTTCTTCTTCTTGTCGCTTATAGCTATGCCCAAGACGTCGCCACCACCACTCAAACGTCGCCACCCACTACGCACGATCAGTGCCGCTACTCGCGCCCTGTGCTCGATCTCCGCACGCCCCTCTGCCGGTTCGCACCGACCACCGCTGCCAATCCCGTTGCAAGTCTGTTGTCGCCACCGATCGCCGATCGTTTGGCTAATTTCTGACTTGCTTTGGATATGAGATTTAATCCTTGGCATGTGTTCTTTTCCATGTTTTTCAATTGGAACTCGAATTTTTTCTGACTCGTGATTGTCGACCAGATTCAAGATTTGAGCCGTTGCCTCCGTGTTTAATTGATCGGGCTGACCAATTTCGGACCAGCAGGTAATTGCTTCGTATTTTAGGCGGTTCAAGGTGCTATTTTTTTATGACACAAAAATCTCATTTTAGGTTCCGGAAGTTGGAGGGTGCAGGAGAAACAATCTAGGCTAAAAAATGATAGGATTTGTGTTCGGCCAAAGTAAGGGGAGTGAGTTTGTAATTTTGGCGTTACTTATATACTATTAGGGGCAATATCCTATTTATTTATATTTGGGTGCGATGGGTCCATTGTGTGTTGAGGGATATTACCCAATTATAATCACGGGTTCAATCTTGAAAATAAGTATCTGACACTCATATTAATTAAGAGTAATAATGACATTTGTATAGAGTTCGTTGATCCCTCCCCTAATTTGTAAAAATGAATATCCATTGTAATTTAAAAAATAAAACAAAAAACGAAAGAATTTGGGAATAATATCAAACGAAAATGAAAAGAAAAAAAAAACCTAAAAAGTTGCAGATTCTACAAATATTTGTGTAATTATTTCCTCTCCCCCCATCATAAAAGAAATGTTAAAAAATCTCAATTTTTCTATTTTTAAAATACAAGTGCTGAAATAGTCCAACTATAAAGTCCATAAGAAAAAAATTCAAATTATTTAATTTTCAGTCCCATCCACACTATTATTAGTCTAAGCAGTAAAGTCTTCGCAATTACAAAGCTACATTGTTCAAAAACAAAAATTACAAGTATCTTAAAGAAACGGCACCGTTTAAACCACCGAAGAAGAAAAAAAAACCACCAACAGAACAGAGTAAAGTAACCACGAGCCCGGCCCCACCATGCCTGCAAATCTCCTCCGCCGCACCGGAAAAACCCACCGCCCTCTGTTTCATTCCTCCGGCCAGTCAGCTCCTCAAATATCAAAAAATATCTTCTCAAACACCTTCATATGTCGAGTCTGCAGCGAAATCGCCACCGACATGCTGCCGTCGCCGGAAGCACTCGGAATTATAAACGACAATCCCTCGTACGCGATTCCGCCGGGGCCCATAAAAATCGGCCGCCCCCACCCGAAATCGGCGTCGTGAATCGGCAGCCGAGCCCAGCTCGTGATCCCCAAATTCGGGCACCGGAAAGTATGGGCGCCTCGGACCAACGCCGATATGTCCGGCTGAATCTCAAGATAGTCCAACGCCGATCTCAAATACTCGTTGTCCATCCGAATTAAGGCGTCGTGGATCTTGCCGGCGGCTAACCACGTGGGATTCGACATCAGATCGCCGGCGACGGCGATCGGCGTCGTCGTGAAGATGACGTTGCCGAAGTAGCCGTTGGGAAGCGGCGGGCGGAGCCGGGCACGGCCGTCGGTGGCGATGTAGAGCTTGGTGTCCTGATCCTCGGGGAGGTCACGCGCCATGCACGTGCACCGCCAGACGTGGCCGGAGAGCATCTCGTAGGAGCTGTAGTTTGTGGCGTTGCCGTTTTCTTTGGATTTGGCTTTGAGGAGGTTGAGCTGGTCGCGGCTGAATTTGAAGATGGAGACGCTGGTCCCGGCTGGGTCGGGTTGGACCGGGGTTTTCATGGGCGGGGCCGGTTGGTACTCGACATGTCGGAAGAGCGGTTGAGGTGGGTCCCTGGCGCGGAGGAGGGAGCGGTCGATAAAGGGGGAGAGCTTGAGGTCGAGGCCGCGCGACATGTCGGACCAGGTGTTGACGAAGTGGAGACCGGAGAAGCCGTCCGCCGCGTGGTGTTGCATTCCGACGCCGAGGGAAACGCCGCCGCATTTGAAGTGCGTCACCTACACACAACACAAACAAATTCAGAACAATTATTCTCAAATATCTGATAGGTTGGTTATAATAACTTAATCAATGTTTACCTTATAAAGGGTGTTACTTAAACCTGCGTGTTCGTTTATTTAAATCTTACCTATATTACTTTTTATTACCTAATCAGTCACTCAAACACTGTTTATCATAATTTATATTATAATAACTATAACTTGCCCCTCAAACACAATTTATCATAACCGACTATTTATCTTAATCTTCCGTCTATTATAACTAAACGCACCCTTAAGATATTATGCAATTAAAAAACACGCCCATCTTGATGAACATTCTGGTTGTCCAGAAATTTTAGATTTCTTCGAAACAGGAAGCGCCTTGCAGGCTTCTTTTGTACTTCTTCTTTTAGATTTCTTATCTACTTTTTAATCATATTATTTTCAAACTTTCATGTATTCTTCATTTCTATTATATATTTTCTCAAGTATACACAATTGTTTTCTAATCATGTTGTGTAATAAATAATCATTTTTAATTAATAAATAATATAATAAATTGAGAAATATGTATTGATGTATTTTTTATATTTTTATATTCAATAACAAAAGGACAATTTGGTTAAAGAGAAAATAAAACTATTAAAATGAATTATGAGTGATGTGACACAACTTTGAATTGGGTGTAATTTTTGGAGCTACTTCTTTTATCAATGTCAATCAATGAGTACAAACTCCATGTCAATCAATGAGTACAAACTCCATCGGGCCGTTCGTTTGACATATTTATGGAGTATTTTTATTAGTTATATCGAATAGTTAAAAATTAAAAATTGTGTTAAAAATTTGTATAAATATAGTTTTGTATAGAGAAATTAGAGGAAAAATCTTATTTAGATGTAAATTTAAAAATTAATAATTATTTTTAGTAGTTAAAAAATAAATAATAAAAAATGAAAGGTTAAAATAAATTATTTTGATTGATTTAAAAAAATGATTAGAAATGATTGAGTAATTAAAAATAAAAGTTATTTTTAAAAGTAAAAAATGAGGAGTTGATAAAAATTCGTTTGGAGGTAGATATTTTTAGAAGGGGATAAATCCTAAAACTAAATCCTACCTTAATATGTCAAACAAACACCCCCTCAAGAAATATGAATGATTCAAAAATCTTATATTATTTAATTTATTATAAGAGTTTATAAGTTTAAACAAATATTCAGTCCAATCAAAAATAAAATTAAGATCCGATTTAAGAATAGTAAAATTAAAAGAAGCATCATCTTAGAGCATGTAAAACCTTATAATAATACATAAAAGATATAGGATGTTCACCCAATTATTAATTAATTTTAAAACAAAATATCATACTATTTTATATTGAATACTTTCAGGGTAGAATACAATTGAAGTGTGAACTTTTCTCAACTAAAATTTTATCTACAAATATTACAAAGTTTTAAATATTAAAGTGGGTATGGTATGGTGTGAAAGTTGGAGAAAGAATAATGTTAAAAAATATATTGATTTCTAAAAATAAATATCAAAGGATAAATACAGATATTCTCAAAAAAAAAAAAGATAAATACAGATTTGTGTTCAACTCGTTAAAATCATTATGCGGTTAACCCCTTCGATAAAAATATCTTAATTATTTGTCTCAAAATATATTTAAAAGCTAGGTAGGTGTTGTCAAAGATTGGTTAAAAAAAAAAGGTGTTGTCAAAAAATGGTCAATTGTTATTATAATAACTTATAACTCCTATAAAGGTGCAGATAATTATAATTTTCAACCAAAGTTTTCGAATGAAATTAAAATACAGAAACACTTACCATAAAACATAATAATAAATGCAAAAAACGTAGGCACTAAATCATTACCGTAAATTTAACAAAAAAAGTTATTACAACCCAAAAATGAAAGCGTTATGTTCGCACGTGACTATGCAAAATTTATGAATTAAGCTAACCCAACACAGTGGTTTCTTGGATCTTGACTATTTTTTTCTTGGATTTTAACCTTTTTTTTCTTGGATCTTATATCATCAACCAAGAGAAAACAGGATATATAAGACTTTCGTCACCAAATATTTTTGTACTATATTTTTTTTCCCTATTCCTTCTTTCATCCAAATTAAGCTATTCTTCTTAGATGATGAAATGAATACAACAAAAAAATTTATTAATAAATCGATTTAATCACAAATCATTAGCTAGTTGGTACTTTAACAATTAAATAGAAACTTCTTGTATTATAAAACTGAAAACGTCAATATAAAATTCCCTAAATACACGACCGCAAGCATCTCTACACAATCATTTATATATATATATATATATATATATATATATATATATATATATATATATATATATATATATATATATATATATATATATATATATATATATATATATATATATATATATATATATATATATATATATATATATATATATATATATATATATATATATATATATACATATATATATATATATATAATTATTCTTATTTATTTATGTATTTAAACAAAAAAAAATGAAGTAATGGTGGCGACTAATTGGAACTCAAGTAGAACGCTCCACAGAGTCTCATGATTATTTCATCTCAATATTCAACCGTTTCACTTTTTTTTTTTTTTGAATACATATTAGGAGAGAGGGAGAAATACAATTTCTCGGACTGGAACGTGCGAGGCTGGTGTTGAATTATTTACACCCAAACAATGAAACCATGACCCATTCAGTTCAACCGTTTCACTTAATTATCATTTCTAACCAAATTAATTAATGATATTAAAATAAATTAAAAAACGAGGCTCGAGTTGCGTGATACCTGTAACACCAACAACGGATAGGACTCGATTCCGGCGGAGTAATCGACGGCCGGAATAAGCTGGCGAAGCTGCAACGTCGGCGCGAAATCACCGAAATCGTCGACCACCGCCGTGGTCTCGGCTTCGACAAGGAGAACGCCTTCGGCATTACAGTCGATCTCGACACGACCGTCTTCATCGCGACGCAACCGACCGGCCATTGGATAGAACGGCACCAGCGCCTTGCTGAGACCTTGCTTAAGAACCTGACCGTCGAAGAAATCGGAATCGCCGGTCGGCCGGTAGAAGTAGACGCTCGGCGTGTGCATACTCGGCACCACAAGGTCGACGTTGGAGTTCCAGAGACTCCGGCGCGGCGTCGCCTCCGCCGGAGTCACCATCGTCGAATCCTTCACGGTGATAATCATCTCGGATGGATTGATTGGAGTTTGAGAAATGAAAATTAGGGATATTATGAGAGAGAATCAAGAGAAGTACAATTACAGTAATTTCAGGGAGAATGAAATCGCCCTGAGAGATAATGGAAGGGATGGGAGCGGTATAAATAAAGTAAGGGGAAACCGGAAGAGCCGGTGACCCACCTACCACCAAGCACCAGCAAGTGCGTTTGGTCGACTGACACGTGTCGTTGGCACGCATAAGCCGTTTCATGTGGTGAGAAATATATAAACGGGAGTTGGTAAGATAGCAACCTAACACCGCACCCACTTTAAAACGGTGCGTTTGGCTTCGGTCGATTTCTATTTCTTTTCTAATTTTGAGTTCTATTCTTTTCGTTTATTTTCCTTTGTAGTTCAATGTAATATTTTTTGTAATAACAAATCTCAATACTAGAATTTGATTTTATTTTTCACATAATTGTCAAAATTACAAGGTTTTGGATAATATTCCAAAATTTAGGAGAAGGAATTAACTTCTTAGTTTCTATAAAATGTTAGTTATAATTCTATTATTATTGGAAGGAATTCGATAAAATTAAAGGAATGCAATAAAATTAACAAATAAGTGCAATTATTTCATTGTTTGGTTGATGGTACAATTGATTTCCGACCTTGAACTTGTGACCGTAAAGTTGAAATAAATTATTACTAAACAAGATAACCAACTATGTTACCAACCCTCGATAAACATACATCTTTAAATTGTAAAAAAGCGATATGCCCGAATCAAAACTTAATATCCAAGAATGTACGGTAGACAAATTCATGAATTACTAAATATACCATTTAAATTTTTTAAAGTATATTAAAAAAACACATTTTTAAATCTAAAATCGAATAAATAAAAATTTAAAATTTCAATGACCAAGACCATTTTCTTTTAAAATCCAAAAACCAATTGTCTATTTTTTATTTTATAATAATCAAGTCAATTTTATTTTTAATGTTTAAAAATTAAGTTTATAAATTATGCTTCTTACTGATCTTGTTATGGAATTTTTCTTCCCTATATTTTAAGCCAAGCCAAGCCAAAATTAAAATAATATAAATTTTTTTGTGCTTTAAAAAATAATAATATATTTTTTTTTAAAAAAATACAATTAATTTTGAAATGTAGTTTAAAAAATTCAAATGATCTCTTTAAGAAAAGGAAGTTATAAAAAAAAATTGACATTTTTGTTTGGAATGTGGAATATGTTTGTAGCGTAAAGTGGGGCCACATGGCAGACGTGGAAGCATAATGTGTTTGCAATTGCGATGTGTCAATTTGCATATTAGGTTTGTAATCGATTTTATTTAATGACACACCAACCCCACATCAACCAAAAAATAAAAAAAGTAGACCGACTAAATTTTTTTTAAAATTATTTCTAAAAAAAAATTAAAATTAATATAAGATTTTTTAAAAAAATTTTATTTTTGAAATTCAAACCAATTATTCTATCCTATATATATTTTTTGTTTTCATTAGCATTCACATCTACTTTATTAAAAAAATATAAATACATGTAGAAAAGATAAAATATATGGAATGAGTGTCAGTGGAGAAGTTAGATAACCCGAAAATCGATATTTGGCTCTCATATTATTTTAGAGTAGTTGTGCCTTTTATCTACATCTTGTTGGTCTTCCTTCCCCACTTTGTATTAAAAAAAATATTATATAAAAAAGATGAGTAAAAATAAATTCAAATTTTAAAAATAAAAAATTAAATAATTATGAAAGGTCTTAAGTTAATTCGTATATTTATTGAAAAGTTGCAATACTACTCTTTATCTTTTATAAAATGCTTCAGCTATTTCGGAGTGGTTAATCCTAAAAAAAGGCAAAAATTTGATGTGATACAATGCCGTTTTTTTGGATTTAATCCAAATAAGCATCTGAATCATTATCGTATCTTCAAAAATTTTCAAGTTTATTTCAGTTTATCATCGAGTTAATGTTTTATCCAGTATTCCATTGAAATCTACTAGAAAAATAGTTTAGAAAGTTAAAAAACAAGAGTTATGGGTAATGTTGTAATTTTTAAAAGAATAAAATAATTTTCATGATTAATTTTAAAATTAAGACTACTGTTCGAAAGTATTCTTTGCTGCTACTAAAAAATTGTAGGGTTAACAATAAATTTATATTTATATGAACTTGGAATAACATGTAAAGGAGAAAAAAGTCAAGATGTGATGCTGTGCAAACAATACTCCGACTTCAAACTCAAAAATGGAGAGAAAATGATAAATAACACGTTCCAAAGTAGTCAATTGTATAGACTCAAAATAACTTATCCTTTCTAATATTCCACTAAAACCCTAAAGATGGATATATATTTTCTTGTTTTGGATGAAAAACATATTATCCTTTCATAGTTATTTCGTTTTATATTTTCAATTTTTTAAAAACAGATTTTGTTTGATAATTAATTTTTGTTTTTGCTTTTTTAAATCTTAGAAACGTTTTTAAAATATTAAAGAAATTTTAAAAACTATATAAACTAAATTTTAGGCTCCATCTCATAATTATTTGGTTTTTTGTTTTTGATTTTTGAAATTTAAATCTATTCTTATTCAAATTTTTTACCATTTGTTTCATTTTTCCTACCATATATTTATCTTTTCTTAAACCAATTTTTTAAAAATAAAAATAAATTTTTGGAAACTACTTTTTTTTCTATAAATTTAGTTTGATTTTTAAGAATATAGGTAGGATATACATATCCAAGCAAGAAAAAAAAGTTAAAGAATGGTTGTAGGCTCAACTTTAAAAAACAAAAACTAAAAACTAAATGATTATCAAATCAGATCTTAAAAATCAATTTTTGTATTTTTTTTTGAAAAGAAGGTTAGAAAAGTGATAAAATATACTATAAATAAAATCTGAATCCGCAAATTTGAGATTTATTAGATCAATAATATTTTTAAATCATTTTATTTTATTTTATTTTATTAAATATTTAAAATAATAAATTTTTATTTTTAAAAAAGTAAAAACCGTTATTAAACATATTTTCATTTTTAAAAATAGAAAAGTAAAAAACAGTTATCAAATATATATAATTTTTATTTTTTGAAACAAAAAACTTAAAATTTAAAATTAAAAACTAAAAATTTAAAACAAAAAGCTAAATATATATAAAATAGTAATCAAACAAGTTCTTAATCTTTGAATGACGTTTTTTATGGACTTGTCATTATACATCGATTGGAGTAATAATTTGGAGGTTGGGTGTGTAGCTCCACAACCTTCTCGTGGATTAGGTTGAGCTATTTGGTGCTTAGCCTTAAATAGGTAGGCCTTTCTCGAGAAAAGTGATCCATTAAATCCAGTTACCCATAGGGATCCTAACTTAATTAATCATATTAGACATGTGTGAACAAGGTGTTGAATTATGTTAAACCATCAATAATTAAAAAATTTAAATTAGTGAGTTTCATGAGTAAATTTAATTATACCATCGAACACAAGAAAACCTCCACATGGCAAGCACTACCACTACTTTGTGGTGAGGGTCCGAGTTTGAGTCACTCGACTCGTGTAGATAGGTCGGGGAGACCTCTAGAGTTCAGACCTAACCAATCTTATCTTAATGGTTGAAGGTGTTATTGCATGATTCACTTCGGTTCTTCGTACAAAAGTAACATCATACTTGGATTTTAAATTAGAATTTGAAATTTAAGACTTTGTTTGATAACCATTTCGTTTTTCGTTTTTTATTTTTGTTTTTATTTTTTTAAAAACAGGTTTGTTTGATAACCAATTTTGATTTTTGTTTTTAAAAATATTTTTAAAACATTAAAAAAATTCTAAAAACTAAAAAAATTGTAGCTTTTAAAAACAAGTTTTTATTTTTATTTTAAAAAAATGAAAATAATAAGAATGAATAATAAAAAAAGTAAAAAAAATCAACACAAAATGTGATATTTGAAAACAAAAAACAATAGTTATCCAACATGTTTTTTTTTTATTTTTAAAAACATAAAATTAAAATGAATTATCAAATATATACGATTTTTATTTTTTAAAACAAAAAATTAAAAATTAAAAATTAAAAATTAAAAAACGAAATAGTTATCAACCGACCCTAAATGGAATAGATTATTGTTCATACCAAAAACTGACAGCATTGTTGTATTTCGTTGAGTTTAAGGTAAATTATGTAAAAAAAAAAAAGGGTAAGGACAAAAGGGCAACGAAATAGTTATGCGTTTGATAACCTCAATCTATAGATAATTTTATTTCGGTAGAATTATGCTTTTATTGTCACTAACTGATTTTTTTGGTGTAAATAATAACAAATTAATGTTAATCTTTTGAATCCTTACCTTTCTATATAATTAATCGATTAAAATGTGATTGTACAGTTTCACTTGAAGTAGAAATTGAAATTTTCACGTAGAAATAATAAATATTAACTGAACAACTCATAAGTCATCTTGATAGCTCAGACTCGTAGCATATAACCTTGTTTTTTTTTTAGTGTTTGTTTTTGGTTGTTTTTTTGTTGTCATTTTTCATATATGCAACTCTTGGAAGAAAGTAAGTACCTTATTAGTTTTTCTCTGCTTTGTTGTGTGTGTTTGACAAATGCGACTATGATTATTACTTCGGTTTCATTTTTTTCTTAATTTTCTTTCAAAAGTCTATGATTTAAACTAATGCCTTTTGAAATTATTTGAAGGAGCCATATAGTATGGAATGTCATTTAAAACATTAATAATATCAAGCATTATAAATACTCATTAGTATTTATAAGAAAGCATATAATAATATTATTAATTACTATTTTCCTAAAAAGCTATTATATTTATAATTATTTATTTGACTAATTTGATAAGTTTCTCTTTTTAATTATTAAAATATTAAATATTTTAAGGAATTTGCACTAGCAAATTTTTTACCCCAATTTACAATTATAGTAACTTTTTAAAAATAATAAGTTTATAGTAAATTTTGCCTATTTTAAAAAAAATCTCTATTTACCATTTTTTTATGGAAGATTTTGATAAAATCTATCATTCTCTAGTGATGCAAGTTTATCAATTTTATTTGTAATTGTTCTACCAGTCCTTATTGATATAATCTAATGAAAATTTATCAATTTACTTTTTATTTATGAGTAATGGATTCTATCAGCTTTGATAGAATCTATCAATATGGAAGTGAATCAATTTACATTTTTTTTATAAATATTTTCATTATTGTGTTATTCATGCAATATTTTAGCTCTTTAGAAAATACATGCAAAAAACCCAAATATTTTAATTGAATTATATTCAATTAGATATAGTTTTACTCTCATTTGAACTAAGTTCATTTTATACTGTTGTTCACGTTTAAACTACGTTGCCAGTAAAGTACCTTTTTCTTCTTCTTAATATAACTACAAAAGTATTAAATTGTAAAAGAGTATTCACTTAGAAAAGGAAATAATGTTACGGAATGAGACGTGGTTTGATAATTTCATTGTTTATGATAATTCAACACCATAATTATAAATACAATCTCAAAAATGAGTATTTGACTTTCATTAAAGAACTGTTATTAGTATCTTTTGTATTAAAAATATCTAATTGAATTAAAAAAATCTTTTAAAAAAAACAAAAAAAAACCTAATTGGATTACATCAATAAGCAGTTTTAATATTTTAAAATGCCAGTTTTGTAACAAATAATTGTCTTTTTCTTACTTCACAAATAATTGCCGTGTCTATCACCCTTTACCCAATTGGTTATTACGTGAATTTTTAAAACAAAAGTTTGATTTTTCAATGGCGATGCAGTAACTTGTAAATTAAAAAATTAAAAATTAAAAAGGTTTTCTTTGATTTTTTTTTTTTAAAGGATTTTCTTTGTCTCTATAAACCTTGTTTGTTTTTTTAATTTGAGTGGGCAATCTTCTTTTAGAGATGGAATATAATTATCTCATTATTTTTCCATTTCTTAAAATGCCTGATAAACCAAATGGATCACTTATGCAATGGTTTCACTGTTTGTTTAAGATAAAAATTTGTATGTTTTATTCAACTAATATAAAAAATATGGTTAAATAGTTTTGTTTAGAGACTCCATGTTTTTTTTAATAACATAAGGACAAGATGTTCAATTTTCAGTTTAAACATTTTCTTAAAAGTATTTTCGATAAAAAAAAAATGATTTTATTTGTTACCCCTGTTTATAAATGCATCAGATAACATTTTTTAATAGTTGCCCTATATCAAACAAACGAGGTTTAAAAAAAACATCTCATAAATGTGTGATGAATATATAACATGTTTAATATGAAATTAATGAAACTTCACATAAACAGACATCGAAGTTGGATTATTGTTAAAATTTGTCAGTTTTGAAACATATCTTATCATTTTGTATCTTGTTTGATAGATTTTTACTTTAACTTTTTGCTAAAATTTTATATATTAAATATAAATTAAATATATAGATATGTAATTAGTTATTTATGATTGATCGAGGAAGAAGAGTATCTCATTGCTCCAAAATATGATTATTGAAAAATAAAACATGTATTTAGATATTTCACTTCAACTCCACAAAATTTTATTAATTAATTTTTAGGAAAGAAAATAAAAACACATATTTAAGTGTATAATTGAATTCGTCGAAAAGACTAGTGCTCTGTTAGCATTCTACCTTATCATGAGGTCGAAAGAAAATACAGATGTGTATATAAAAGCTCATTAGAGAGGGTCCCTAATTTTAAATTAATTAATTTTAATAAATATATTAATTAGTATTATTTTTTTTTATCATCCTTGTTTAAAAAAAAGTAAATAAAATATTTTAAATTTAAATTCGTAACTTAACGTTGTAGATTTGGAAACAAAAAATACACATATATATATATATAATTAATATTATTATTTTATTTTATATTTTATTCTTTTAATTTCAACGATTCACAATAGGATTTTACCAAATCTAATTGGCAAATTGAAGCCTAATTCTTATCCTTTCACTTTCTTTATAAATCAAAATGTTCTTTTATCCAAAATGACACGCATCTTTCAGATTTTACCATCCTCCGAAATTCAAAAACCTCCCATTGTTACTTGTTCTTCAATTTTCAACAACTTATTAAGCATAATGTTAGAAAGGATTAAGAGGTTAACTTGTAATTTGATCTAAATCTAAATACAGAGTATTTTTTTTCTTCAGAATATTATCTAGAATTGACACTTATATTGTTGCAATATTATATTTGGCACTGGACCCAAAATTGAAATAAGAAAATAGTTAGCTGCCCTCAGCAATATCCGTACGAGTTCATTGGAAGTTTTCTAACTCTATTAAATTATTATTATTACTATATCAAGTTAAATTGTATAATTATTAGATTTTTTAAAGGCAATGGTGGCCTCCAGTTACGTAATTGTCAGAGTCTTGTTTTTGTTTTTTTTTGTTTTTTAAATTTTAATTTATATTAATCAAATTATTTGAAATTAGTCTTAATCAAATGGTTCATTCTTAATGTATATTTGATGAGAAAATCATTTTTGTATAGTCTTAGTCTTAAATCACATTTTAAATTATTTTTAACAAAAAAACTTATTAGATTAGTCAAATTGTAAAAAATAATTAAAAACATGATCACTTAAAAAAAAAAGAGAAGCAAATATAGTTTTTTTTTTTGAAACAGTAAATATAGTTATTGATATCAATAAGTAATACAATATTAATTAGTATTTATGATATAATATTAAAATATATTAATGCCTATAAATACAAAAATTTTAAATTTGACTACTTTTATACTTTTATAATTATTTTGTGAGAAGAATTAATCTAATAATTTTTATTTTATTTATATACATTTTTTTTTCAAAAGATTGATAATGAAACGTGTGCAAGTAGGCATTATTTATTTAAAGAATATATTTTTTGTAATGAACATAAAACGCCTAAAATGTTTGTTTTTAAAAAATAATTTTAGTAGTTTTAAAAAAATATATATATTTTGTAAAAGTGATGATAGAAGTGTTACGAGGTACAAAAACAAATTTCTTTTATCATTTAATAGATTTTTACTTTTTATTATTATTTTTTAGAATAGATTTTTACTTTTTTATTAATTTCATCTTACCTCTTTAAAGTGTAACTCAGAGAAAATTATTACACACTTTAAATTACATTTGAAAATGACTTTTTTCATAAAAAAACTTTTGAAAATTACTTATAATATATATATATATATATATTAAATTGCAATGGAAGTATGGAACGTGTGCAAGTGGGTGTATTTTTTTTTTTTTTGTAGTGTGCCTAAAACGTTTGTAATTTTATAATATTTTAGTACTTTTTAAATATATTTTATTAGATAAATTATATATTTAGTCTCTATCCTTTGGAAAAAAAATTAGAATTTAATATTTCAAAAACTATAATTTAATTTTTATGATTTGAAAATAGTTTTTTTTAGAATTGGAAATAGTTATACTTTAATCTCTATAGTTTGAAGATAGTTATAATTTATTATCTATCGTTCTAAAAATTAGAATTTAATTTTTATACTTTGATAAAATCAAAAAATTAATCTTTGTTGTTTGATTCACCGTGAATTATGTACTTGAAAATTAGTTGTTATTAATACATGATAACAAGTTTTCACGTACTCAATTTACTAACAATTAAAAACAATAAAAATTATTTTTAGAATTTATAAAAACACATGGACTAAATTTTAATTCTTAAAATTATAGGGACTAAATTCTAAGATTTTTCAAATCATATGGCTAAATTTTAGATTGTGAACCAGGCTTTTTTTTAAAATTTTTTTTTTTACGATAAAGACCAAATTTATAATTTATCTTATTTTATTTAAGTGATAATAAATATTTAGAAGTGAAAAGGTAAAAGGTAAAAATTTTATTTAGTAATTTTTTCAATAGTGGTCACGCAACATACTCATCTCTAACCTTGCATAAAACCAGTTGCTACACTTTTTTTCTACTTCAATTTAATTCTCCATTTTTAAAGGAATTAATCTCTTCAAATGTAGATTTTTCTAATCTCTTAATTCCAACCTATACTTCTTTTGTATCATCATACTAAACGTGTGATTGGGGAGTTTGTTTGATATATTTAGATAGTTTTTGAGTTAAATAGTTATATTGAATAGTTAAAAATTGAGAGTTGTGTCAAAAACTCGTTTGGATGTAATTTTTTTTGTAGAGGAGAGAGTCAAAATCTTGTTTGGATGTAGATTTCAAAATGAGTAGTTATTTTTAGTAGTTAAAAAAAAATGATTAAAAGTGAATGGTTAAAAATGAATTATTTTGATTGATTTGAAAGGAATGATTAAAAATAAGTGGTTATAAATGATTGAATAGTTGTAAATAAATGGTTAAAAATGAGAATTATTTTTAAAAGTAAAAATGATGAGAAGTTAATAAAAACTCGTTTGGATGTAGGTTTTTAACGAGAAGTTAATAAAACCTAAAATAACATAACTCCTACCTAAATATGTCAAACACACACCCCCTTAGGTTCAAAATCATCTTTGGACAACTTCATCTACAAATTTTTGCAAGAATGGTAATTCAAACATATTACCTAATACTTTTTTAAGGACTAATAAAGAAAAATAATTTTTACATACATTTGTAATGACATTAACAAGCCCACGCTGATTTTTTAAAGCGAAATTGAATAATTAGACTACATTAAAAAAGTATATGCAAATATAGGTGTTCAATTCTTTTTTTTTTTGCAAAGTTAATTTTTTTATTAAAATTTGTAATTATTAATTTTTCATTAATATCATTTTGCGCTTTATCACATTTAATATTGAATTTGTGAATTAAAACACTCATTTAAAACATATTTCTCATCTTTTTCAAACCTACCATATTTAATTGTCAACCCTTTTAATGCAAAATATTTTAATTCATTTTCTGATTTATCTCCCATCTTTCTTTATTTTCTTTTTCCGTTTCACTTTTCTTCCTCAATTCTCCATTCCTCTATTTTCGTTTTTTCAATTCCATTCATTCTCTCTTTTCACATTTCGTCCACCATGTAAAACGTAAATTTCGTCGGCCACAAAGCTCCGATCGGACAGTATAATCATACGAGTTCAGTCATCTTCTTTCAATAATCTTCATTTTTCACAGTATTTGTATCACGTTTTTGTTTCTTATCCATCACCATTAGTAGGTTACTGTTCATTTTCAGTATAGTCGTGATCTGATATGTCTCATATTATTCAGTATGGTATGTTTTATTCCTATTTATGTCATTTTTGTACATTTAATTCATTTATATTCTAGTCTTTAGAATGTAAAAATCATGTTTAAAAATGTAGTAAAATCATATGTAGAACAATAGTATTTTCGTAGTTTCCAATCCATATTGTGGTATAATTGATTGTATACACATCTACAAAACTGTATAATTGAGTATATACCGTATGTTCACACGTCCTCAATTTCTATTTAGCCTAAGAAATTGTATAATTGAGTATATACTGTATGTTCATACTATGTTTTTAGGTTAGTTATACTGTATATCTTTTTCCTTATAGGTTCATCAATTATTCCATTTGAAATTGCACACAGTGTTCTTTACAATGTCAATATTTTTGTTTAGAAATGTATTAAAATCATATGTAGACTAGTATTATCTGCGTACTAAAATGTCCAAGTTTTGGTATACTTGAGTAATATCTACTGTAGTTTTCCATGCACCGTTATATTACTGTATAACTATACAAAACTCTATATGTTTCATTATTTTATTCTACATATTGTATAACTTACATGGTACATTTATAGCTTATTATTCATTCTATTCATGTCTAATACATTTGTTGTACTCGTATTACTATTCATTACATTTTCATTCCGCTATACGGTATTGTTTATACATGTATATTATACGACTTATAATATAGAACAATATTGTTTGGACATTGTTGCAATACTATACAACTTTTCCTTATAGGTTCAACAAGCATCTCAATCTGTATTGCACATAATGGTCGGTATGATGAAAATGAGATGTACCATAATCATGAAGCAGCTGAAGAGCGTCGCATAAATATTGAGGAACACATTCACATGATTTTACATTCCAGTCTTTTTTTATACCGAACGCTTTCAGTTTTAATTTTGTAACCCATGAGATCTTTTTATTTACTATTGATCTCATTTTGAATAGTAATTTTGTGTGAAGTTATTCCAACAGTATGAGCCTCTATCAATTCACAAATATTACATATGTTATTTCCCAATATTTTACTATACGGTATTGTACATTCAAAATTACTTGTTTGCTGTCGTAAACATATTAAATCACACTACAAGTATCCATATCAGCAAATTAACACACTTTTTTAAAAAAACACAAAATTTTAAAATACAGTATGATACATGATATATTATGGTTGTACCGTATATACCAAGTTATTTCAATACTATGTGGTTATCAAACGTGTTATTATTTTAATCAACGAAATTGAACGTTCAACACCTCATACAATTTATTTATAAATAAAACTACCAGAATCAAATACACATGTACATTACTAACTATACTGCATGTAAATTACAACAATACTTTTAACAATGTATTGTTGTCAGTTTTTTCATGCAATTAATGCACCATAAATTGACGGTTTCTAGTTTGGAATGTGAGATCATTTTCATTTATTAAAATTTTCCTTCCTGAATGAAAAACCAATAGTTTGATTATTATTTTCGAAATTTATAAGGTATTTAAAAAGGAAGATGAAACGCCTCTAATAAATGTGATTTTAGAGGATATGCTTTTCCATAATTAATGCTCATAAATTTGCGGTTGTGGTTTGAAATGTAGAATGGTTTTCCTTTTTTGAAATTTTCCTTTCAAAATTAAAAAAAACCATCAATATGAGGGTATGATTGTAATTCATTATTTTTTAATTTTATAATGTATTAAAATTGTTGCTAATATTTTTGTAGATGTCTATATTTATAAATACTTTTCAAATAAGTTTTATTTATGAAAAAAAACCATTTTTTAAATCTGTAAAAAAAAAAAGGTTTTGTCGAACACTAATAAAGAAAACTAATTTTAAATAACATTAATAATACGATGGTTGTTTTTTTAAAATGAGTAAAGAAAGCTTATTTTTTAAAATTAATAACGTCTATTAAAAAATAATTATTATATTTTATCTTTAACTTAAAAGATAGTTGATCTTAAAATATGGTTGATTTACCGAATAGGTGGGTGATGCTATTGACTATTTGGTTTTGTGATTGACTATCAAATTTTGTGTTAATTTATTTCCACTGCAATCACAAATTTAATCCCTAAAATCAATATTTGTAATCTCTCTTCTCCCAATTTTTACTTAAAGAACATTGTTGATTTTTTCCTTAGAAAATACCTTCTATAATCTCATCTTTATCTTCATAAAAAGTGAAGTTAGATTTTCTTTTTTGGTTTGATATTAATTCATTTCCATTCTATATAATTACGAATTCAATCCTTAAAATCGATATTTGTAATCTCCTCCCCCAACAAATATGAATATAAATTCAAATTATAGAATTGAGTACGATAACAATTCTGTTTTTATTGGTAGCAGAATAATATTAATGCTGATATGATTGCACTACAGGCATCTTTAATTTCTTTATTGATTGTTTTTTTTTCGTTTTTCTTTCAATTGACGTTTGAAAAGAAGTCTTTATGAAAAAACTTTTAATTAAAACTATTTTTGGGAACCAACAAATCTTGCATAGAAATTACAATTATTCTCAAATAGTATGAGAGTCAAATAAAGATTTTTTAATCTAAATTCGTGAACATAGAGTTAAAATGAATTAACAACAAATAAGATAATCAATTTTCCATCCCGTGTGACTTCTTAATTATTAAATTATATAAAATGTTAATAAAATTATATATTTATTTATTTGTAAATCACTATGTAATACAATCATCGAAATACCTGAATATTTTAAAGTTTTTTTAAAAGAAAATTAAACAGATACTTTTAAGTTAAAAAGTCTCCTGAATATTCATTTCGCATTATCTTACATTTAACCATCATCGAATAAATAAGTCTTAATGTACTACCACTTCGATCACAAAAAAAATAGGAGTTTGAACAAATTATCAAACTAAAAAAACACAATCTTTTCTAATTATAAACTAATTTTGGAGTCAATTTCAATTAATATTTTTTTCTTTATTTAAAAATTTAGATTTTTTTAAGTAGGAAAATTGAGTTTTTTTTTTAACCAAACTGCCCTGTCACTAACACACCTCTATTTTAAGGAGGATTAAGCTAAATGTTAAGTATCAGAATTTTGCTCTCTTAAACGCACGTGTTTACTCTAATTTTTAGTCTACCTACATTCTAGAGAGAAAAATTGTTTGAAAGAAAAAGAAAAAAAAGAAATTAGAAGATTAGTCAAATTCAAAAAATAATTATAAATTTGGTTACTTTTAAGATTTTCATTAATTTCTTGCTATTCGAACACACACGATCAAAGTTTGTGGAGATTCTTGAAAGAGAAAAAAAAAATCTCAAAGATTTAGGAGAGGAAGAATTTCAAATGAGTTCCAATTAATGAGTAATTTTCTGTAATTAAGAATTTCTATAGCTAAATATTATATGAGTAATTTACTGTACATGCAGCTCCATCTCTAGAGTTGACTTCTTTTAATTAATTATTGGAGTCTTTTTTGTCCTTTATTACTATATTGGGAGTGGTTGTTTATAAAAAAAAATTTCATCAATTTCTATTACTAAAAATAACTTGTTATTTTTAGTAATTTCTTTTTAATTAGTCAAAATAATTTTTAATTTCTAACTATTTATTTTTAATAGTTCATTTTTAACTACTTAAAAAAATTCATTTTAACTACACATTTCTCATCATTCTTTTTTGACTACTCAAAATAGTTACTCATTTTATTTTTGCATCCAAATAAGTTATTATCTCTAAGGGAGTGTTTGTTTGACATATTTAGGTAGTTTTTAGGTTAAAGAGTTATATTGATGAGTTATATTGAGTAGTTAAAAATTGAGAGTTGTACCAAAAACTCGTTTGGATGTAGTTTTTGTGTAAAGGAGTTAGAGTCAAAATCTTGTTTGGATGTAGATTTAAAATAAGTAGTTAAAAAAGAAATGATTAAAAATGAATAGTTAAAAATAAGTTATATTTTGATTGATTTGAAATGAATGATTAAAAATGAGTGGTTAGAAATGATTAAATAATTATAAATGAATGATTAGAAATGAGAGTTATTTTCAAAAGTAAAATTGAGGAGGAGTTAATAAAAACTCGTTTGGATGTAAGTTTTCGAGAAAGAATTAATAAATCTTAAACCTAATTCTTAACTAAAAACGTTGAACAAACAGCCCCTAAATTCTCTGTATAAAAATTACATGCAAACGACTTTTTAATAATAACTCTTAATTTTTAACTACTTTAAATAACTTTTTATCCTATTTATTCTTAGATGTCCATCTCAAGACACCGCAGGACCTTTAGAAAATTCCTAACACTAACATATGTATTAAATAGATATAATTAATTTCACCTTTTTTATAGAAAGGAAAAAAAAAAAAAAATCTTTCATGCATTTAAATTTAGATTTTAACGCGAGAGTCGCACATCATCCCATCTGAATCAAAGATTCAAACTTATCCTTTTTTGTTCTTACTTTCTTTTTCTTTAAAAGGAGAACTTATCCTTTTTCTGGTGTTCTATAATATTGGGATTCTTAAGTTTTAATTTCGTTTATTTATTTATTTTTTTGGGAGAAATATGATCAGGTTGAAGCAGTTGGCTGATACCAACCGACTTATTAATTGGCTATGCAAATTGCAAAAAAATGTTTTCAGATAACTATTTTTCAAAAAAATAAAATATGTGTTCTGAGATAACTATACATTTTTATTCGAAATTTAGAATATCATCCCATGATAGTATACAAAAAATGATCATTTCACAATAATGTTTTTTTAATGAGTATTTGAATCAGTTCATGGAATATATCATTTTTTTTAAGTACAAGTCAGGGAGAGGGGATTTACAAATACTTCCATAGTGGAGTAAAAATGGATTAACACCAAATCAGATAATCAATTACACCATTGACCCATTTATTTGATTATATAATATTTAAATGTTAAAACAAATCATAAAAAAATATTGTTTTAAATAGATGACTATATTAAAATGAATTCATATATCAATCTATCCTTTAATTTAAATGATTTTGAATAGATCTACTAGATATAGAATTAAAAACAAAAATTTCATCTGAAAGCATTTTTATCTCTCATTTTCTATTTTTTTTTTAACAAGTAAGAATGTGGCTTGATATCTATTTTTTTTGTTTCTAAGAAAACTAAACTTGTTAATAACTATCTTTAACTTTTTGTTTCTTATTTTTATTTTGTTTAGAAGAAATTAAGTCATATAATACAAAAACGTATAACATACATTACAACATATACAAACACGATTAATATAATGCAAATGGTTTCATTGTTTGAATGTAAACCAGTTCAACATCAACGTCACATGTTTGATCCTGAGAATTGGTATTTGTCCCCGTTCTCCCGATATGTATTCAAAAAAAAAAAAAAAAAAAAATATATATATATATATATAATGCAAATAAATTTTGATGTAACCATATATATATATATATATATATAAAATTTTGAGAATGATGTAGCAGTATTTTCCTCGGTTAATTTATTTGGAATTATGTTGACTGAAATAAAAATTTATATTGCTCTCCAAATTGACATCAAACTTCATTTTAGTTATAATGGATTCGTTTATTTAGAAATTTTTTTTCTCTAAATTTTCGAAACTAAAAGTAAAATAATAACCAAACAAATATGTTTATGAAAAAAATGGGATATTTAAACAAATAACAAGTAGGTGAAAATAGATTACCACCAAACTAGATAACTAATAGTATCATTGATCCATCCTATTCTTCCCTACGTATTGTTAATACCAAATAACGAGTGATATTGGTCCCTCCCCCATTTATACTTCAAAAAACAAAATCATGATAAGGTACCCTACATTTTACGGGATAGGTACACACATTCATTGGCCGTGCAAATTGCAAAAAATATATTCATAAGAAGAATATATTTGTCATATATTTTATTTTTGTTTTCTAACCCTTCGGTACATAATAATGCACTTCAAACCACTGCCGACGCAGAAATCAGCCACTGCTATCAACTGCACAGATTAGTAAAGGACAGGCAAACACTTATGCTGGAGCAGCAAAACTATTTTATTTTTAATTTTTGGTTCTTGAAATTTAAATAAAAAATAACTACTTTATTGTATATCTTACTTAAATATTTATATTTTATCTATATTTGTAAAAGTTAAACCAAAAATGAGAAAAAAACCAGCTAGCTTTTTAAATTTTGGCTACTTAGAAGTTCGGGTTTATCCTGCACATATATGGGTATACTGATATCATTGAGCTATTGATTTTATTGTTACTAAACAATGTTTCAATATTATGGATATTACTATTTTTTTTTGAATATTTATTCGGGGAGGAGGAACAACAAACCCTACCTAGAGGGTATCACTACTCTCAAATAAATGAGAAAAAACCATTGTGTCAATGACCATTCGGTTATTTATTTACTTATTTATTTTTAAGAATCCCATCGGTTAATACTAATTTTTCTATACTATTGTATTTTTTTTTAAATTTTGAGTACTCTATATTATAGTTTAAAAATATCCTTAGGTTGCTTGTATTATTTTATTGTTACTTATTTCATTAGGTAAGAAAATCAAAAGACAGCTATTGAAGAAAGCCAAAAGTTCACAAATAATGAACTCATTTATATAAAGTTGCTATACGTTATTAAAATTTTTAATTGTTGTAAATTTCAAAACTATTGTCAACTAACCTGTTTACATGTGGCTAAAATATTTGATCAAAATATATATTATTTTAAAGCATGACAATATATAAGTGAATGTTACATTCTAACTATGGTTGTAAATTTGTCTAGAAAATTTGGCCCAAAGTGTTTCAAGTAGGTTTGAAATTTGCCTTGATCTTTTACCAACAGAAATCACAATTATTTAGCTACTTTTACTGTTGTTATATGGTTGATTAGGAGAGAACAGAAATTACTTGCATTTGAAGATAAATTTTCTTTAACATTTTGTAGATACACATGTAATAATAAGAGTAATGACGCAATCAAATTCATAATTAAAAAGTTAAGAATTGAACTAAGAAAATGCAGTGAATTGTTTTACACTCAGAATTCAACACGTTGTTGAGCCAAAATTTTAGAAATTTGATAACAAAACAAAAATAAAGTGGGAATAAATGAGCTTATAAGAGATAAGGAAGAACCATAAATTTTAATGAAGGAAAATGCTTGTAGGTTTTGGTCAACAACTCATTTTTCTTCCCAAGTAATGTGAGTATTGAAGGGAGAGAAACTTATTAAAGTGGTTGGAAATGGATGGTGAGTATGGAAAATTGATTTGTGTGTGATAATATTATCCTGTTGTACCCTTCTTATGGCTGTGGATTTAGTTGACAATTGAATTTTTACTTTATGTCACCTTCAAGTTGTATATATCAGTTTTTTTTGTTTTTTTATTTTATTTTTCTTTTATTAAAGAGATGAATATATTTGATAAAATAAATTTCTTTTTGACAACTTGTTTTCATAAATTGCAATTTATTTGGGAATTTAAAAACATTTTTCATTTTTTATAAAATTGATGTGTATTGTGCTTGATATTTTTACCATATTTATGCTTGTTGTTTTTCATTAGAAACACAAGAGGGAAATAACTAATTGTATCATAATAATGTTTATTCACAACAGTAAAACTAGTTAGTGCATGTTTTGAAATCACGGATAAATGCGTGATCAACGGGTGGTACTCACGATTGTTAGGGCTGGCTGCTAAGTCGGATCGAAGCGGGCACGACGAGGGCTCGATCGACGAGAGGGGGCTTTGCGTGGCTGGCTTGCAACGTGCTATGGGAGTGATTGGATTTTGGTGTTGAGAAGAGGAGATGAGAGAAAGTTGAAGAGAAAGAGAAAATAGAGTGATTTGGAGATATGAAGTAATTGTTTGGAGATTGATGTTTTGGAGAGGAGATGTTGTAAAAATATTTATTTTATATTGATTTTTTATAATGTAATGATTGTAGATTTTTTATTGATTCAAAAATATAATATATTTTATTTTATATTGTGTGGTTGAAAATTAGAGAAAGTTTGATGTGATATTTGATAAGATTAGATAAAAGATATTTTATATTATATTATATTGCTAAATGAATAGTACTTTAACTTTTACGGTGTAAGTTCATTTTCTTAATTTAAAGCCAAGTTCATTATGAAACAACTGAAGCGATATCATCTCTTTACTTTGCTTCAGTGATTGCAACTTACTCAACTTCTGCAGTAGAAGGTAGTACTTTTTCTGCCATCTGCATCACCTACTACATCTGTATCAACATAATTTTGTCATTTTAAATTTGTTTTCTTAAAACGAATATCATAATTATTTGTTCCTCTCAAATATCTAAAAATCTACTTCATTGTATTGGAATGAAACTTGAGCCATATATTCTGGAATGAAACTTGAGCCATATATTCTTAATTGGTTCAATCGTGGGTGAATGCTCCTTAAATAATTAAAAATGACAAGTGAGTATTTACAAGTTTTTCATATGCCGTGTAGACCTGAAATATAGAAGAAAATCGGTTTACATTGATGCCGCTTGAGAGCTACTGCTCTAGATTTGTATTTTGTGGTGTAATCTGATAACCAAATTTGGATATTTAGAGGCTGATTGAAAAACAAACTTGCAAGAGCTGTTCCATGATGGGCTTCCAACAACAGCCCGTTTGTATACAGGGTCCGACAACTCAGCCCATTGGAGAGACGGTCCTTCATTGAGCCGCTCGTTGATGAACGCGGGCTTGTACAACAGCCCGTTTGTATAAAGGGACTTCCAAAAATCGCTCTAAACCCGTTCTTTGTTGGTGTTTTCCAAAGAAAATCGACGACCACATATTTCTTGAGAATGGCCAAATAATAAGAAAATGTGGGCAATATTATTAATTGTTTTTTTATAAATAATTTATATTTTTTTAAAGAAAGAAAAAAAGTCAAATTGAGCAATTGTGGTAGGGGCAAGATTATTGATGGTTATTTTTTTATAATTAATATTTTTGGTTGAAATAATTGGAATTGAAATTATCTTTTTGAGTAAGAAAATGAAATATAAATTGTGAAAAGCGGTTTGTTTTGCCTATCACGTGCATTAATAAAATTGTAATATTTTATTTTATTATAATTTTTTCATTCAAACTTCCTTACAAACAACCCAATAGAGCAATAGCTCAGGTGACATCAATGTACACTTAATGACTTAAAGGTCATAGGTTCGAGTCTCCCCCATCCTCCAATTGTTGTAATCTCAAAAAAAAAAACAATTCTAAAAAAAAACATATGCTAACAAACTTTTATCTACAACTATTCTATAAACAACAACGACCAAACGAATTATAGACTGGAGAAGTCATCTTCCATATGGTGTTGAATTTTGACACCGAAGAAAACAATGTCGCATTTGAAGTGTGTTATAAATCTTAATTAATTGCATTGATTGAGTATAATTCTCAAATATTTTATTAAATAAGTTAAGTGGCGCAATAGTTTCATTGTTTGGTTGTAAATCAGTTAACACCAGTGTCACATGTTCGATCCCAAAAATCGGTATTTGTCTCATTTCTTGGATATGTACTAAAAAAAAAATTCTAAAATATTTTAATTCAATATTATATTTAATTATGAAAATTATGATTTGAAAAATAAAATATAAAAGAGAAGAAATTAAAAATTAAAAAAATAAATATTTAACCGCAATGGCTTACAAATGAAAATAACAATAATAAAAAAAATAAGTATAATAAAAAAAGAAATTGAGCCCAAATATCTTGGGTTATTATTATTATTTGAAAACAAGTTAAATCTACAAATACGATTATTTTATAAATAAAAATAGTAAAGATAGTTATTGGTAGTAACGAATATTATCACATTTTTTTTTAATATTAATAATAATGAATATTATATTGATAATAACAAGTATTAATAATATAGTACTAAAACGAATCAATAATTGCGAGAAGATGATCTTAATTTAACATGGAAAAAGCATATAGAGAAAAATACATAAAGTAAAAACATAAAATAATGGGGTAAATTATCAAATGGGGTCACTTTTTAAAATTTATTATGAAAAGGGGTCCCTTCTTAAAAAATTTGTATAAATGGGTTCTTGCGTCTTTACCATGGGTATAAATGGGTAAATTACCAAAGATGCAATCCCCTTTAATTTTGGTCAACTGTTTTTGTCTTATTATATTGCAGGTTTAGAAACAAAACTAGCAGAATTAAACGGAAAGTCCCAACAATCTTGAATATGCGCATAAATTTGACATGAATTTAACCCATTTGACCGTGCCTTCTTAATTTCTTTAAAATCTTTTTCTCTCTTTTTTTCTTATTTTGTTTCTTTTAAATACTGTTTTATGTTTAAATCTACTTCTCTGATTTTTCTCTCTCGTTGGGTATCTACTTACTTATTTTTAAAATTAAAATTTCAGAGGTTAAAAAATAGAAACAGATATTTTAAAGAAAAAAATCAAACGGTGTATTTATACATATTTTTAATTTTTTTCAAAACTTATTTGTGTAATGACCCACAAGTTTTGAGTTTTTTTTAAAAAAAAATCCTTTTAGATATTTTAAATAATTTAAATATGATATATCTAATATAATATTTGGTCAAATTAAGTGAAATTGTTTTGTTTCATCAAATATGTATATAATCCAAAATATTTATGATTTCTATTAGAGTTTTTTAAGAATAGGCCAAATTGGAAAAAAAAATTTACAATACTAGACCAAAAAAATTATTTGGAATAATTAATACATAATACAATATAATTACACAATACTGTACTAATAACATATAATATTATATTAATAATAAAATATACTATATCACTACCTTAAATTATATCATATTTGACTACGTATAAAAAAAAATTAAATTTACCTAAATCTATAATTATTTTGTGAAATTGAACTTAATTTTCCTTTCTATTATCTTAAGACTGTATTTAATGGAATAAAAAGATTTTCATTTACCAACAAAAATACTTTTATTTTATTTTATTTTTTTTAAGAATTGTTTTAATCTATCTAGAAATTTATTTGTACTAAAAAAATAAATAAGAAATTTATTTATAAAAAGATTCTTTTTGTATTTTTTTAATTCTATTTGTATATTTAAACTTATATGAAAAAATACCTTTTTCTCTCACGCTAAACCACGCTAAATCACCTTCTCTAATATTTTTCTCTTTGCACGTCTCTACAAGTCATTCAATAAAACAAATGGGTTGCATCTTTATTAAAGAAGCAAAAACCCATTTACACAAATTGTTTGAGAAGGACCCCTTTTGACAATAAGTTTTCAAAAGGGACCCCATTTCATAATTTACCCAAAATAATGATATGGAGGAAATGTTTTTTCCTCACATTCAAACATGGGGTAAAAAGACCTACAACCATATTTAAACATCCCAATAAGATCTTCACAATTACACAAATACAATGTTTATAAAAGTTACACATATCTTAAAGAAACAACATAGATCATCAACGGAATACAGTAAAGTTCCACGTACAAATCTCCTCAAATATCAAAGAAATAATTTTCAAAAACCTTCATATGTGGAGTTTGTAGTGAAATTGCAACCAACAAGCTGCCGTCGTCGGAAGCACTCGGAATTATAAACGAAAATCCCTCGTACGCCATTTCTCCTGGGCCCATAAAAATGGGCCGTCCCCATCCGAAATCGGCATCGTGAATCGGCAGTCGAGCCCAACTCGTGATGGCTAAATTCGGGCACCTAAAAGAATGAGCGCCATGGACCAACGCAGTTATGTCCGGCTCAGTCTCGAGATAGTCTATCATCGATCTCAGATAGTCGTTGTCCATCTGCATTATGGCATCGTGGATCTTGCTGCTGGCGAACCATGCCGGATTCGATATCAGATCGCCAGCAACGACGACTAGCGTTGCTGCGAAGATGACATTGCCAAAGTAACCCTCGGGGAGCGGCGGGCGCAACCGAGTGCGACCATCGGTAGTAAGGACGAGTTTTGTTTCCTGATCATCGGGGAGGTCACGTGCCTTGCACGTGCACCTCCAGATGTGGCCCGATAGCAGCTCGAACGAGCTGTAGTTGGTGGTGTTGCCCTTTTCCTTGGATTTGGCTTTGAGGAGGTTGAGCTGCTGGCGGCTGAATTTGAAGATGGAGACACTGGTTCCGGTTGGGTCGGGTTTGATCGGGGTTTTCGTGGGCGGAGACGGTTGGTATTCGACATGTCGGAAGATCGGTTGGGGTGGGTCCCGTGCACGGAGAAGGGACCGGTCCATAAATGGCGACAGCTTGAGGTCGAGGCCGCGCGACATGTCGGACCAAGTGTTGACAAAGTGAAGACCGGAGAAACCGTCAGCCACCTTGTGTTGTATTCCGACACCGAGAGAAATGCCGCCGCATTTGAAGTGCGTCAACTGCACACACACCCCAAAAATGAAACAAATTCAAAACTATCACTCTCAATTTTCTTTGATTTTTTTGTGTCGTTTTTTTTAAAGGAAATGTATGGTTGTTATCTTATGTGTTTTAATTTCTTTCTTTATTTTTTTGAGTACAAAGTCGAGAAAGGGGACCAACAAACCTTACATGGAGAGAACAACTACTTTAAAATAATATGAGAGGCAACTTCCGATTTACAGGCTCGAACTTATAACCGTGGAGTTGAAATGGATTAATACTAGACAAGATAACCAACACTCGGTTACCTGTTTTAATTTCTTAATCTTGAGCAATTATACATTTTGTGTCTAAGTTTTTTTTCTTTTCAATTTTTATATTTTTGTGGTAGAATAACATAAATTTTTATATTCAATAAGCTGGTAAGAGTGTTCACAGATGCGTCGCTACGAGTGGGGAAGTTGATTCTTTGAGGCAGGGGGAAGGCTCAATTTTAGAGCCATGCTTTTAGATTGTCTTAACGTACATTGGTTTTTTTGTGGATTCTAATTGGTTTAGTGGTCTTTTGAGTCTGATTCGAGTTTGGAGAAAAAATCGATGGCTCTTGTGTTTCGGCTTGGGTTGAGGAGGCGCACTGCAAGTCTAGATCGGTTCTCGTTTCTTCGAGCTTGTCCAACCAATCTGATTTTCCCATGTTAACTTTTGCTTGTGTTTTAGGGTTGTTTCTCCCTCTTTTCTTTGGTTGTCTGCTAGCTTAGGTTAAGTTTTTAGCTTGTTTTCATTTACTTGCTGGCTGTTGGTCTCAAAAAATAGGTTTGGTTGGTACATATTACTGACATTTTGTATGAATCTTATCGATAAAGCCACAAATTCTAGGTGGAATTCATTGGTTTCGTGAGAAGGAAATGGTCTTCTCTCTATGGGATCAACTTTTTTCCTATTACTATGGTGAGTTCCTATTCTTTAGTCATCGAAATGGATGTCATATTAATGCGTGTAGACAATGAAAAACGAACAAAAGATAAGTATTGGTTAAATCTTGTTTTTCCATTTCGGTCAAGACCATGGCATGAAAGTTTGGTTCTTGCAACCAAATTAGCCCTTATTTTCAGTTCTTATCTTTTCAATGCTTACGTCACGACATACAAGCAGTTTTAGTTGTCTAGTTAATTTTTTCCAAATTAAAAAATGAAAACAAGAAAGAATATAGTGAAACTTTTTTTTTTTTTTTTAACTATTTCTCTATCAAAATGGGTTTAATACATTATATATAGAACTATAACCTAATAGTAAAAAATAAAAAGTGGTAGATTAAATCTATGATGATCTTAATAATTTATTTTGTAAAGAATTTCATTCGTCTCAATCACTCATTGTTGTACTAAAATAATTGGATATTTTTTCTTTCCTCTCCAAAATACATGTCCCTTCTGCCCATCCAAATTATCCTTCTTAAGATGAAGGATAGAAGGCTCCTCATACTCTCAGACTATTTCATCTCAATTCTCAAAAGTTTCATTTAGTTATCATTCCTCACCAAAATAATCAATTAGAAGACAAGACGTGAGTTTTAACACAACCAAGGGAAACGATTCGATTCCAGCAGAGTAATCGACGTCCGGAATAAGCTGGCGAAGCTGTAAGGTGGGGGTGAAATCCCCGAAATCATCGATGACCGCCGTGGTCTCGGGCTGGACAAGGAGAATGCCATGGGCATTACAGTTGATCTCAACACGACCGGCTTCATCGCGACACAACCGTCCAGCCATTGGATAGAAGGGCACCAGTGCCTTGCTGAGACCTTCCTTGAGAACCCGAGCGTTGAAGAAATCAGAAGTGCCGGTCGGGCGGTAGAAGTATACGCTGGGCGTGTGGATATTGGAAATCACGAGGTCGATGTTGGAGATCCACAGTCTTCGGCGTGGCGTCTCCTCCGCTGGAGTCAACATCGTCGAATTCTTCACAGTCATAATCATCTTGGATTGACAATGTTGTTGAACTCAAGTGATTAGAACAGATAAATGCAGGAGAAATGAGACCCTATAAATAAATGCAGAACAAGCCACCAGTACTTACTAGACTCGCATGCATAATCAATTTTTATGTGGTGAGAAATATGACCACAAAATTTATAAACAAAAAGTGAAAAAGAAATTGAAGTTAAGGTGGAGCAAAATTAAAATGGAACGGCCCCACGTCATGCAACTGATGTGCCACAATGTGGTGTATAGATGGACATTATTTCATACGTCATGCTCGGTCCTGACTTAAATATTCCTCAAACAAAAATGATCTCATTCGTAATAATTCTGTTTTTTATTTTTTATTATTTTCATTTTAATATAAGTAAAAATGAACTAGGATAATTACTTTTGATTTTCTATTTTTGTAAAAAAACTGAAACAAAAAAATATGTTTAATAAGTACTTTTAATCTCTAGATTATTCCTTTATTTAATTCAAGTAGAGATACTCATTTTCTTCAGCAGGAACCTGCCCTTAATGGGGCTGAGAGAAAAAATCTCCATTGCTAACTACGGCCGAGGACGGGAATTGTATTTCCCGATTCTCGTCCTGTTTATCTTTTTTTTTTAATATTTTTTTTAATTCTACCTCTTTAATTTTTAAACAAATATATATTTGTGGGTGATATTATCTATGCATATAAATAACTTCTTTGATAATTAACATTATTGAAACTTATAGATATTTTCTAAAAAAGACTCTAATTTTTTAAATTTTGTGTTAAAATAATATTTAAAAATGAAAAAGAACAAAAATAAATTGAAAAAAATTCCTGCCGGGAGCCTGAGCCCAAGAAAAAAAAAAACGAAGATTTTTCCCAAGATGAAGATTGAATTTCATGCTTCTCCAACTCCACCCCGGCCCGTGGACATTTCTAAATTCATGAAATAAAAATTTTCTTTCTATTAATTAGCAGTTCTCTTTGTAGTTACATTCTTATATTAATATATTTTTTATTTCAACAACCATATCAAACTCTCAATTTTTAGTTGAATATACATCTGTCAATGTTTATCTAGTTCGTTTTGAATTTCTCATCGTTAGATGATGCCAAAAAATTCCAATTCTTAAGGTCCCTTTGATAATTATTTAGTCCCCGTTTGATCATTATTTTATTTTTTATTTTTTGTTTATGAAATTTAAGCCTACAACTACTTTACTATACTTTTCTCTTTATTTAGATATCCACATCTTACCTATATTTCAATAAACAAAACCAAAATTTGAAAACAAAAAAAAGTAGCTTCTAAAGCTTATTTTTGTTTTTGAAATTTGGTTAGTATTCACCTACTTTCTTAAGAAAATATGGATACATTGTAGGAAAGAAAGAGCACATAGAAGGAAGTTTGAGTAGAAATAAGTTTAAATTTCATAAACCAAAAATAAAAAACCAAATGGTTATCAAACGGAGTCTTAGTTTTTTATTTTTGGTTTCTGAAATTTAAATTTATTTTTACTCATATTTTCTATAATGTGCTTCATTTTTCCTACAATGTGTCAATCACTCCTTAAGAAAGTACGTGAATACTAACCAAATTTTTTTAAAAAATGGAAGCTACTTTTTTTGTTTCCAAATTTTAGTTTGGTTTCTAAAAATATAAGTAAAATGTAGGCATACAAGTAAGAAAAAAAAATATTATAAAGTAGTTGTAGGCTTAAATTTTCAAAAATTAAAAATTAAAAATGAAATGGTTATCAAACGAGAGCTTAACAACATATATTATAATCTAATAATCAATAATTCCCCAAGGGGCAGCCTAGCCGTTGAGCCTAACTTCAAGGCATGCTTCCGCGAGAGATCTCTAATTTGAGTCGCTAGAAAGTGTTTAACCTAGAATACCCTTCGAAATATTCGAGTGACACAACCGAGTAGTATAGGGGAGCAAAGCTCTGATTTTCCAATTTTCTACAAAAAAAAAAGAAATCAATAAGGTTATAAGTTAGAGATCTCTCTTCTTTTTATTGTTGAATAAACAAAATATTGGTAATTATTTAAAAAAATTTGATAATCATTTAATTTTCTAAAATATATGTTATCACTTTTCTACCTTTATTAGATAATATATAAATTTTTAGCTTAATTAAAAAACATAAAATTTGTATTGTTTCCAAAATTGTTTTTAGAATATGTATAAAAAAGAATATAATGAAAACATTTCAACAACCTTATACATTCATTATTATTTATAAAAAAAAAGTATATGAACGGCTGGCGGGTACGTAAATCCTGCGGTAACATTGGGTTATTATTAGGATGAAAGGTTTTTTTTTTTTTTTTTTTTTTTTTTGAGAAAAGCAAAGCATAACCAGAAGAGTTTATGCGTGGAGTACAATTAAAATCTTAGTATACAAGTGCAGTCAAACATGACGGAGTTTATTTTCTGCAGAAAAAAAAGAATTACATTTTTGAAAACTTTTTTTTTTTATATATATAAATCTGTTTTTTTAAATAAAAATATAAAAATAGAAAACCAAAAATAAAATTGTTATTTTTTTTTCTTTTAAGTTTTGAAGAGAAAGTATCCTTTTACTAGGGGTGTTCAAACAACCCGAAACCCGAACCAACTCAACCCAAATTGACGGGTTGGGTTGGGTTAAATAAATTTTTGGGTTGGGTTGGGTTAAGGGTTGACCTAAAATTAACCCAACCCAACCCGACCAACCCGAAATTATTATTTAGTTTTAATATATATATTTTTATACTATAACATAACTATACATGTCTATATTTTTTATTTATTTAATTATTATTGTTAGACTTTTTATTTCCCATAATCTTTAGTATTTTTTTAAAACTTTATAATTTATATATCATGATAAATATATAGTCAAATTATGTAAAACATCTTTGTTGGTTTTAATTATATATTTATTCTATAGAAGTCGAATTATGTCATCTATTTTTGTTGTTTTAATTATCTATTTGTTTTATGTTTTATAATTGAAATCTTCTATATGAACATGATTGTATATTTATATTCATTTCATTACCTTGATTGAAGATTATATTTTGTTTTATATATAATGTATGACTAATTTGATAAAAGATATTTATAATTATAATTTATTATTGAACCCGATGACCCAACCCAACCCAACCCGAAAATATAAGGGTTGGGTTGGGTTGGAAAAATGACCAACTCGAAAATTTGGGTTGGGTTGAAAACCTCTATAACCCAACCCAACCCAACCCATGTTCACCCCTACCTTTTACTGGTGCCTATAATTAATTGGTATTGTAATTCAAGTTTTAATTTCATTTATTTATATATTATTATTATTTTGGAAAAGTAGAGTTCTAGTTGCAGTTTTTTTTTTTGAAAAGAGTTCTAGTTCTAGTTTTTTTTTTTTGAGAAAAGTTCTAGTTGTTGGTTGGTAGAAAGTGACGTGAATAAATAATTGAAGGGAGATGGATTTATTATAGTAATTGGAAAGGAATGGTAGGTCTTGGAAAATTTATTTGTGTTTTTGATGTTTGGTGTTGGATCCCTTCTTAATTATTATTATTTTTTTTTTGTTTTTCAACAAATGGACCCCTAATTAATTATTATTATTATTATTATTATTATTTTGTTTTTCAACAAATGGACCCCTAATTAGGCCAAAATTTCATAAATCCACAAAGAACAAAGATTGAAAGTTACATCTTTCTACAAGTCGAAAAATTTCAATAAGCAAAAGATCTTCAATAAGTTATAAGGAAAAAATATTTTCAATGAGCTACAAGTCTGAAGAACTTTAACAAAGAAAATTTAGAAAACAAGCTGAGAAAAACACTAAAGTCAAGTCCATCTTCGAGAACAAGCTGCCAAAGCTTATAATAGTACAAGTCAATTTCAAGAATAAGTTGAAAAATCCTCTAAACAATTATATATTCAAGAATCGTAAAGTCCATGAGATATTTGTATATCAGAGATCAAAATGAGAGAAATATATGAAATATTGTACTTCAAACTTGCACATATTTAAATCAATACAAATATATAATTTATTTACATGTGTCTCCCTATATCTATTTTCTGTCAAAATCTAAAGTAAACAATACTAAGTAAAAAAGAACTTCACAACTGAAGACAAAGAAACTAATTCAATCAACTACATGAAAGTTAACAAACTCAACTAAAAGTAATAGAGATAATTAACTTTCAAATGTAATTATCCTTTGAAAAAAAGCTTTCAAATGTAATTATGTGGCAAAGTTATTAGTTAATTTGAGTGTAAATTATTTTTCAACAATGATATTTTATTTTCAAATGAATTGATAGGAAGGAAAGTAATTCATATATATCTAAAAGAAAATAATGTAAACATTTTTTTTAGTTTTATCTTATAAATATATTAATTAAAAGGCTCGTCATTTTTTAAATATAAGATAAGGTGAGTATCTCCAATAATTTTGAAAAAAATGAAAACTAAAATGAATAGTAAAAATGTATAGATCAAAAAGTTTATCCTCTACCCCATTTCTCGTTACTTATTGTGTGTTTGAGCCTCATTGATGTAAATGGTCGAGTTGATTATAATAACTCAACAAATATTTATCTCACATTTATTATAAAGGGTGGTTACCTAAACCTACTTCACGTTTATCTAAACCTTACATATGTTACTTTTTGTTATATAACTAAGTCCTCAAACATTGTTTATTATAATCCATATTTTAATAATTTACCCTTCAAACGTCATTTATAATAATCCACCTTTTATCACAGTCCCGTGCATAATTTAACCAAACCAGTGCTCCAAACATACTCTAAAAATAATTAATTCTTTTTTTATGGAAATATTTAGTCCTAGACTTTTGTGTAATGGTATATATAGTACTTTTATGTGAGATAAGAAATGGAATATTATTAAAACTGCATGTTTTATGTCTATTAAACTATGTTTATTGTGAATCTCAAAAAAAAAAACTATGTTTATTTTATTTAAGTCTTATATTGTCAATTATTTCGTAACAATCTTAGTTCATAAACTTTATTAGCCTATGAGAAATAAAATCTTGGTAAAATGTCACTTTTTTATATAGAAATTTTAATAAAAATGTATTATTTTTTAGTTTAGTGTTTTTTTAAAATTGAGTTTTTTTCCTATCAATTTTTTATGAGATTTAAAAAAAATCCAAAGTTCTTGAATATTATTATTAATATTTACGTTTTCAAAACTTAGACTTTCAAAACATTGAGGACCATCATTTTATTTTCAAACTTAGCTTAAATTTTAAATGCACGTGTATTTATTTTTTTAAAATTAATTTGAATACACTTTTTTGTAAGAATAATTTTAAATACACTTGTAGAAGTATATACAAAGACAAAATTAATAGGTAAAAGTAGTATTTAGAAGTTTAGTTTGAAAATCAACATAACAAAGGAATTTTTAACTATTATAGTGGAATTAGGTTAAAATTGAAATACTTCAAACTTAAGGTTAACATAACACCAAAATTTGAGGTACAGTTTTAATGAAATCAAGACACAAGATTTTTTTTTTAATTTTTAACCGAATTAAAATTGATACAACTTACCTAATATTTGACAAATTTGGCAACTTTAACTGTAATGATCCAAATCGATTAGAGCCCACAAGTAGAAACATGACCCAATTACTCATATTTATGGGCCTTATTATGGGCCAAATCTAAATTTGTGGGCTGGCCCAGCCCAACATGAAATTGCGAGAGACGCTCGTTCCAGCTTCATTTCACTGAAGTATTAAAAACTTCATGTGGTGATTTATTGAATTTAGGCTAACCAGAGCACTACCTCAGCCACACTACAAATAATAAAATATGAGTTTGAGTAATAACGAAAAGATTGATGGTGTGTTGATTCCATTGATGATAATCCAGTTTAACATTATGGTTACAAAGTCGATATTAAATTTAAGTTTTGATTATATACTCCTCTTAAGATTCGAGATTCCAAGTACTCTTTTGAACACTTTTAAAGTTCATGGTCATTTTTTAAACAAAAGTTTAACAAGTTTCTATATATACTTATTGGGTTAGGGTTTTTTTTTTTGTAAGTTCATGAATATTTTTAAGACTTTTCTAAAGTCAAGTACATATTTGACACAATCTCCCTAGTTTATTTTTGATAATTTACCCTAAAATAATCTTGAACAGTGGAATTTGTGTGAAACATATCTTTAAACTATAAAAAATTCTAAAAAATAGTGTTGAACTTTATAAAAAGTTTCAAAAATACTATTAGTGTTAATTTTGGATGGAAATAATTAAAGTTTTGTTTTAAAAACATCCATGAATTTTTAAAAAGTTTCAAAAATATCTTTGACCTTAGAGAATAAAGTAAAAATATATTTATCATTCAATTTCTTTTAATGAAAAATGAAAGATGATAAAGTTTTGTTTCAAATATCGTGACATTTATGGTAAGTGAAAAATTTTACCTTTGTGATTCAAGCTTATTTATTGCTTTTTATGTCAATATTAGTAATTTAGTCTTGGAAAAACAGTTGGTTTTTATTTTTTATTTTTGAAATTTAAATTTGTATTCGCTCAAAATTTTCATTATTGTTTTGAAGTATGTTTATTCTAACCAAACTCTATAGGGAAAAATAAGCATTTCAAAGCTTTTTTTTTTTACTTTTAAATTTTGATTTGTTTTTTTAAAACACAAGTAAAATATAAATGTTAAGGTAGTAGTTGTATGGTTAAATTTAAAAAACAAAAAGGCAAATTCAAAAGGTTATCAAAGTAACTATTAATTGAATTACTAGTCTGATGATTTAAATTAATTTCTAATTTATTTTTCTTCAAATTGTTCTTTTGCATTTATTTTTATGTATTTATCATTTTATCTTTGTTTTTTGATATATAGAAATTAATTAAATAAGTTAAGTTAACTAGTATTTGTTTGATTAGTTGTTGTAACTTGCTTTAAATTTCATGTTTAATGTTGTATTGGTTAAACATTTTGGTCCCTCAACTATTATTTTTGTTTCATTTTAGTCTTTAGACTTTCAAAAATCAAATTTTAGTTGGCGTTTGAGTTAAAAAAGAAGAAGTTAACTATAGTTAAATTTTGATGTCTTGGCAAGAAAATAATAATAGAAAATTAGCATATTCCTCATTTCATCTTCTTCATTCCTTATTTTTCGCCCATCTTTCCATTTCATTTTCTATCAATTGATTCATTAATATTTCTTCAAAATTACAAAAACATTAAAATAAGAACACCTACAAATTCTGCAAGCTCATTTGATCGATTAACTAACTCACTCTAATGCTAAATAGATCCAAAAGAAAACCCCAAATTCACACCGCACATGAAAAATGCATGGAAGGAAAATTCCCAATCCCAAGTCTGAAAATAGAACACTACTAAAAAGATTTAATGCAACCAATTTGCTAGGGCAAAAGGAAGTCTAAATTAGGGTGTCAAACTTTTTCTTAAGAGATTCTTTATGTTGATTGGTTTTTGTAGGGTCGAAGAGAGACTCTATATCCTAGTTGTCAAGGATTTTACATCAGAAATAGTAGAAATTCATAACAACATATAAGAGATATGAGTTACTCCTTTCATTGTCAATTAATTTTGAGATGAAGTTTATATTCTCGGACATGGTAGATTAGGGACCAAAATATTCAGAATTTGTGGGTATTCTTATAGTGTTTATATTTTGTAATTTTGAAGAAATGTTAATCAATCAATTGATTGAAAATGGAAAGAGGGGTCAAAAACAACCATGAAAATAAGGAAGGAGAAGATGAAATGAAGAATATGTTTTTTTTTATTACTATTCAATTGTCAACTCATCCTATTTTTAAGTTAACTTTTTTTTTTTTAATATATGGACATTTTAAGTTTTTGGCAAAGTTGAGAACCAAAATTGGACTTGTAAAAGTTTAAGGACTAAAATAGAATAAAAATGATACTTGATGAACCAAAATGGTATTAATAATTGATAAGAAGAAACTTGGAATTTTAAATAAATCACAATGAATTCTAAATTTTAATATTAATCTCGATGTAATAATAAACAACAAAATTAAATTTGAAAGCGATTGAAAGTTATTTTTCCTTTCCCGAATTTTGCAATAAATTCAAACATTTTGATAACCAATTACTTGAATAATTAAAGTTAAAAACCGATTTCAAAAAATAAAATAATCAAAAAATAAAATAATGATAAGTTATTATTCTATTTTTAACAAGTGTGTTATGAAAGGACAATAGCATATATTCGAACAAAATTTGAATAATTTTCACCCAAACTTAAAGGTGGTGATATCCTTATTTTTACTACTTTTTAAGTACATGAGCAACCACAAACTCTACATAAAAAAAATATAATTACTTTCAATTAGATGAGAATCAAATATCAATTTTTGAGATCATTGTGTTAAATTGAATTATGTCAAAACAATCAATCCAATGCAACTCTGGAAATTCAATAGGTGATCATATATATATATATATATATATATTTGAAAGAATGTAGGATTTTTATTAACCAATATCAGAAAAACTCAAAGGGCTACAATTAGAAAGGTCCAGATTGACCAAATCAGAAAGCCAATGTGGCAAAATACTACCCCAGCAACCATTAAGGGCTACAGAAACTGCCCGAGATGCTAAGTTATGAGCAACACTATTACATTTTCGAGGGATGAAACAAACAGTTTTTTAGCCATATTTCTTTAGCAGCAGACGAATTTCATCAAGGATAATACCTTTAGGAGAAAGAGATAAACGATTCCCTAGAATAGCATCGACAAGTGTCTTTGAATCAGATTCAATAATCAAAATATGGAATCCAAGATTATCAGCCACCTTCAATCCCTCCAACAAAGCCAAAGCTTCCGCTGAGAGGATATCACAAAACACAGGTTTGAAAATGGAATAAGCAAATTTGCATAATCCCATGTGATCTCTGAAAATTAATCCAAACCCCAATTTCGGCGCTAAAGGGGAACATGAAGCATCGACATTAAGCTTGAGAAATCCCGGCCATGGCGCAATCCAACAAACAGGAGCAACAGCAGAGCAAGAATCATACTCAGCATGCTTATGGGATTCCATATCATTAGATTTAAAAAAATCCTCCAAATACTGACGAATCCATTCAATTCGAACATTAACTGGGGGGACAACCTCATTAAAATTTACTTTATTTCGATCGATCCAAATTGACCAGAGGCAAATAACTGCATAAGCCAGATTGTCTTTCGAAAGACCGGCTCCTAAAAATTCAATGGCACTTTGAGTATCCAACAACTTCAGAGATTCTGGATGAAAACTAAGATCCAAAGCTTTCCACAAAGCATTGGCACGGGGGCATTCAAAAAATATATGGAAAAATGATTCATAAAAATTTCCACACACCACACACCAAGCCTGAACATGAACCTTTCTTTTTTGTAACACAAGGTTGGTTGGTAGAAATTCATGATAGAGTCTCCACAGAAAAGCTTCAACTTATTTGGAACTTTAAGGTTCCAAAGACACTTCCACCAAGCTTCACTTGACCCACCATTTACCCCAGAGGCTTAAAAAAAATGATGTCTAAACAGCCAGTGAGCACTTCTAACCGAGAAATCTCCATCCTTTGAGTAGTGCCAAATCCATTTATCTTCTTCATAGGATTTGCAAATAGGAATTGAACAAATGCACTCTACATCTTTCCTCCAAAGAAAAGCAGAAAGGAGCTCCTGATCCCAATCTCCATCTGTAGTAATGAATTCACAAACACGAATGCCATTAATGCTTGGGCAATGAGGTGAAATCACCCGAAAAGTGTTCTCTCTTGGAATCCAAGGAGATTTAAACACAAAGCAGTTCTGGCCATTACCGATGCGCTTCCTTAAACCCATAGATAGTAAATCACGACCCCATAAAAGACTTCGCCATATTAAGGAGGGGCGATTCCCAATGGAAGCTTCCAAAATAGAACTTTGAGGAAAGTACTTGCCTCCAAGAACTCTAGCAGTAAGAGATAAAGGATTTTGGAGAATTCTCCAAACTTGTTTTGCCACGAAAGCTTTGTTAAATCCAACTAAATCACGAAAGCCTAATCCTCTCGTTGATTTGGAAGGCAAAGCTTGTGCCATGATGACCAGTGAATCTTCTGTTTATCGAAAGAGGAACCCCACCAAAATTTAGCAATCATTTGAGAAATTTCTGTGCAAAGAGAAATAGGGAGTTGAACACACGACATAGCGTAAGTGGGAATAGCTTGCACTACAGCCTTTATCAAAATCTCATGACCACCAGTTGAAAAAAACTTATGTTTCCAACCACACAAAGTTTTCTGGACCTTTTCCTTTAGATAGTAAAAATCCGCTCTCTTACTCCGAGAACAATGCAAAGGAAGACCAAGGTATTTGCCTAAATTGGTAACAATATTCATTTGAAGGCTATCAGCCAGAATAGAACAGAGAGCCTTATTAGAATTAGGACTAAAAAGGATGGCTGACTTCATATAGTTCACACTTTGGCCCGAACCCTCCTCATAGATCTTTAGAGTGTCTACAAGAGTTTCAACTTCCTGCTTTTTAGCTTTACAAAATAATAGGCTATCATCTGCAAAAAATAAATGCGAGATAGCAGGGCTGTTTCTGGATATTTTACAACCAGAAATCTTGTCTTGACTCTGAGCATGATAAAACAAACAAGAAAGACTTTCAGAGCAAAAGAGAAAGAGATAGGGAGAAAGAGGGTCACCCTGACGAAGGCCCCTTTGAGGTTGAATAAAGCCGCATGATTCTCCATTGATGATGTAGGAGTAGGAAACTGTTGAAACACAATCCATAACACTATTAATCCAACTCCCATTCAATCCCAATTTGACAAGCATTTCTTTTAAAAAAAACTCCATTCAACTCTATCGTAGGCCTTACTCATGCCTAATTTTAAAGCCATAAGCCCTTGAGGACCTCTTCTACGGCCCATAACGTGATGGATGCACTCGTGCCCAATAAGGATACTATCAGATATGAGTCTTCCAGGAATAAAAGCACTTTGGTACTCAGAGATAACCATGGGCATTACCTTCTTCAATCTGTTAACCAAAACTTTAGAGATTACTTTATAAGCAACATTGCAAAGACTTATAGGTCGATATTCAGAGACCAATGACGGCACCTTCACCTTAGGAATTAAGGCAATATTTGTATGATTCAGAGCACTTGCTGATTTTTTCTGATTCAAGACATCAATGACTTCTTTTACTAATGAATTTCCAACAATACTCCAATATCGCTGATAAAAAATAGCAGGGAATCCATCCGAGCCGGGTGCTTTAGTAGGAAACATTTGAAAAAGAGCACAACGAACCTCTTCATTAGTATATAGAGCATTCAAATCTTCATTCATTTCAGCTGTAACTTTTCTAGGAACACGATATGTAGCTTTTTCAACTTGTACAAGACTTGGGCTCGAAGAATGATACAAATCATCAAAATACTTACCAAAAGCTTAATGAATATCTTCACGAGAATGCATCCAAACTCTGTTAGAATCCAGAATTCCTTTGATGTTATTTTTAGATCTCTAAGCTGAAACTTTTTGGTGGAACCAACGCGTGTTTTTATCACCCCACTTGAACCAATTCACACGAGACCTCTGTCTCCAATATTTCTCTTCAGCAAGGGAACATCTTTCCAAACTATGTTCCAAGCTATGGATGATGTTAAAATCAGCCTGATCTTTTTTTGCATATTCATCTTGAATAAGATTATGCAATCTATTAGATTCTTCCCAGCTTTCTCTCTTTTTTGCTTTTCCCCATTTCATAAGATCCTGACTACATGACCGAAGAGAATTAATGAAGTTATCAGTCCGAGATTTATTTTTAAACAAATTTTTCCTAATAACTTCAATGCAATCAGCTTCATCCACCCAAAATTCCTCAAACCGGAACTTTGGCTGAGACTTACCAGTATAATCATCACTAGCCACAGCATACAAGTTAAGACAAATTGGCCGATGATCAGAACCAAACCAGTCTAGATGAGTAACTCTACAACCAGGAAAATATTCACAAAAAGCTTGGTTGCCCAAAAACCGATCTAACCTTTTCCAAACTGTAGGCCCACGACACCATTTTTTAGACCAAGTAAAAATATCTCCAGAAAACCCAAGATCTTTGAGAAATACATCATCAACAGTGGTTCTCAATAACTCCATAGATCTAGCAGCAAGGGATAACCCGCCTCTCTTCTCTTTTGACCAAATAGCTTCATTAAGGTTCCCTCCAACAATCCAAGGAGAGTCATCATTATTATGGAGTCTCTGAATTAATTCACAAGTGATATGTTTGTTATGAGCCTCTAGACAGCCATAAATCCTTGAGAAGCGCCAACACCTATTATCATAGTTTAATTGACAGTCAACATGATTTCGGGAATAAGAACAAATGGACATATCCACTTCCTTCATCCAAAAAAGACCAAGACCACCACTAGCACCCATACTGTCTACTGCAAAGCAGAAGTCAAAACCAATATTTCTTCTAAGAAATTCAATTCTAGCAGTATTGCACTTAGTCTCTAAAATAAACAATATCAGAGGGCGATGGATACAAACAACGTTCTTCAATTCAGAGAACGCCCGTGAGTTTCCCGCACCCCGCGAGTTTTCATGGCGACTCGCGGGGCTGAAATTCAGCCACCGCCAGCTTGATAGAATTCTCAGTAGTAAGTACTTTAGCTTTTTTTAAATTAGATAATGAATCTATTTCTTCAAAAAATTTCCTCTTGGGAATCATTTCTGCAGATAGTTCCATTTTTTCTTTGCTAGTATGATTATGAACATTCATTCTACGAAATCTTCTCTGTTTAGCACCATCATTCAAACTATCTATTTGAGTCATGCCATTTTCAATAAAATTCCCAATAATTTTGTCAACATGCTCAGGATAATTTTATTCCATTTCATTAGATTTACTTTCAGAATGTAAATCCAATTGATTAGGAAGAGGATTCATAGTGGGCAAGATAGCTTTACCTTTGTCAACAACAGAATCTCTTTTTAAAGAAATCTTTGAATTTTTCTTTTCTTTTATGATGGAATCAGTTTGCAAGGGGGACGAAGAAAAATGTTGTTCCCTTAGAATATCTTCATCTTCTTGCCAAGGGATTGATAATTCTCATTTTTTTTTACTAGAACCTCCCTCCTCCTTCGTTGGTTGTCCTGATTTCTTGACATAGGGAGCCCTCAACCAATCACCATAAGCCAAATTAGAGCCCTCTGTACAATTAGATGCCACTTTAGAACATTCTCTAGACGAATGGCCAAAAACACCACAGCTGAAGCAAATATCAGGTAGTTTTTCGTAAAATATTGGACACCAAATAACTTTCAATCCTCTTTGAAGCGGTTCCGTTAAATCAAGAAGGACACGAATACGAAAAATCGGCCCTAACCAGTCATTTTCCCCATCCCAGTCAATATCTTCAACTTTTCCAATCTTCTTGCCAAGAAATCGCGCCATTTCAATAGACATACAGTTTATGGGTATGTTATGGATCCAAAAAGCCACTTCATCAAATTTCATACTCGAAATATTCTCGTTCTCTTTGGGTGAAATCGTCACAATTAAAGCTTTATCAAAAGATCAGGACCCTTGAATTAAAACCCTTTTTCTATCACCATGAATTTTAAACAAGATCAGAAAAGTATTGTTACCTGCAAACTCGATCTTTGTTTCTTGATGAACCTTCCAAACCGACTTCAAAACCGATCGAAAGGCTTCTACATTCACCGGTCTATTGGATAAGACCTTCGCAGCCACACACAATTGAACATTCTCCTTGGAAAGAAAATAGGAAAATTGTAGTAGCTGTACACTTTTTGCAAACTAATTGCAAACGTGTCCAACTTGAAACTTATTTGCATAAATATTTTTCCTTTTTTCATTTATTTTAAATCACAAATTTGTCATTTACGTTTTTACCCTTCTTTTAATTCAATTAATCTTTTTCATATTCAGATTTTTCCCCAAAATAACAAATCTTCCTTCTTCTCCACTTCACCCGTTCTTTCCATCTTTCCGAAATCTTTCTGCAAAATCGATTTCTTCTTCGTTCGATTTCGTTTGTTTCTGTCGATTTTGTTTCAGGCGTTGTGTTCTTCGTTCAATTCAAAGCGATATTTTCTTCCTAATTTGTTCCAATCTGCTCGTTCAACTTTTTTTTAAAATCGTTTTCGCATTCGTTCTTCGTTCAATTTTTGTTTTTAAAATCGATTTGTGAGCATTTTGATTTGAAACCTAACCCGAGATTTCTTCATCGTTCTTTTGATTTTCGGTGATTTCTTCTTTCCGCAGGTGTGTTTCCGTTCAACCGTTCTCTTAAATCTTGATCGTTGTTTCCTTGAATGATTGAACCAACAAAATCATCCTCAGACTTTGCCATTAAATTCGACACTTTCTGTTTTCGTTGATTGATTTTCGAGGTTTTGATTTGGAAACCTCTGTTTCCAAAATCTAAGGTTTTGATTTTCAAGGTTTTGAGGTCTTCCGGCGAATTAAAGTTTCACGCAAACGATGAGTATGTTTTCTTTTCCCTACTGTATTTTATTACTTTCTAATTTCTATATACGGTTAATTTGTTAAGAATTTGTGTCTTTGTATTAATACTTTATAATTGTATTAATCTTCGATTCACTATTATAATCTGTTTGTGTTGTTAACAAATGCAATTGTGATGTTCTTATATGAATTTTTCCTTATAATATATTAGTTATATTGCATGTATTATACTGATTTATGTTTTTAAAAACTTTCTTCTCAGGTTCAAACTGCATACCATTACGGATTGTTCATAGTGGTTTATGGAATAATGACGACATGTATGTTGATTACCAAGCCACTGAATTTTGGTTTCAACCTGGCATGTCTTATCTTGCACTAATGCAGTCCATAATGACCACTTTAGGCTTACAAGATTCTATGGATATGCCGATCACATATACTACTTTAGGTCATACTATGTCTCTTGCAAGAGGACTTATAATGCAAGATGATAAGGATGTTGAATGGCTCTACCGTATTCTATTATCCAATATTGGTAATCAATTGACAATTATAGTAGATGTTAGGCATTGCCTTTCCACATTACTACGTCCTAGTCTCTCAATTCCTAGTCCTACAATCGTTGATCCAATTATTGAATCTTCTGAAACTCGCATTCATCACATGTTAGACGGGAAGATTACCCATTGGATTTTCAATTAGGGTAAATGACATATTCTCTGGAAAAAAGAACCTACAAAATGCCCTTGCTACTATTGCATTGAGAGATAACTTCCAATTTCACACAAATAAATCCACCAAAAAGTTTCTAGTTGTTGTTTGTATTGATACTAGTTGTGAATGGATTGTTAAGGCATCTCGTAGGGGTGGAGAAATGAGTGATACTTGGGTAGTTAAGGAGGTAAAAAATCATCATTCATGTTCTTTAGATGCAGTGATGAGTACCCAAAAGCAAGCATATGCATCTCTAATTAAGGATATGTTGATAAACAAGGTTACTTTGTTGGGTACGGAGTATGAAAAGCCTAATACCATAGTTAAATATGTGCGTACCCATCATGGAATCAACATAAGCTATCACAAAGCCTATCGGGCTAAACAAGCTATAATGAAGGAAATTTATGGCACTCCAGAAGAATCTTATGCCTGACTACCATCATACATCCACATATTAAAGATGAAAAATACAGGGTATTCTTACGTATTATTTTTTAATCTGATTCTATAATATTTTGTTCACTCATTGTATTATTATTTACATATTGTATTTATTCATTTACTGAGTTCATATAATTGATTTGAAGTATGATGCTAATGGCAAGTTTCAATATTATTTTCAAGCATTGTCTTCTTCCATTACTGCATTTGGATGCATTGTCAATCTGTTATTATTGTTGATGGTACATTCATTAAGAGCAAGTATGGAGGCACTCTACTTTCTCGCAACAACGAGTGATGGTAATAATCGATTTTTCCTTTGGCTATATGTGCCGTTGATTCGAGAATGATATGTCCCTACAGGTGGTTTTTTGGTCATTTGAAGAGAATTTTTGGTAATAAAAAGAACTTGTAGTTATATCGCATCGACATAAGTCTATTAGAAAAACAATTCTTGAGGTTTGGCCGAGGTCTTCCATGGTATTTGCATCCATCATTTAAAAGAAAATATGTTAAAGAAATATAAGTCAAAGTTTGATGTTGGCATTTTTTTTCCTCTTGCCAAATGTTATAATCCAATGGAATTTGAAGAGTACATGCGACATTTGGAGAATGGTTGTCCCGGGATCAGGAAAGAGTTGTATGATATTGGATATGACAAATGGTCTAGAGCTTACTGTCCTCGCAAGCGATGAGATTCTATGACAAACAACTCATGTGAGAGTTATAATAATGTCATGCTTAAAGCGCGTGAGCTACCGGTGCATGCCATGTTCGAGGCAGTTAGGATGTCCATGCAATCTTGGTTTAGTGCTAGAAGGTTGGAAGCTTCTTATCAGAAAACAAATTTCTCAAAACAATGTGAATTTCAATTAAGAGGGCAGGTTGAAACTGGTCATTTCATGCAGGTATTTCGATTCTTTCTGTTTTAGGTTATATTAAGTAGTATTACTCATGTATTTATTATTACTTACTCTATTAATGTATATATTAATACTGTCTTCAAACAGGTGTTATCCATTGATACTGATCAATTTCAAGTTGTTTATGGAACTCAGCAAAATATAGTCAATATGAGAGAAAAGAAGTGCACATGCCAAAGAATATGATCAACTAGGCATACCATGTCCACATGCCTCCGTTTGTTATACTCCATAAAGACCTTCGAGCCAAAGATTATGTCTCGATTATTATTCAAATGATAAAATACGAAAGACTTATCTTTGGCCTAATATTCCTGTTGGTTTTTTCGGCTATTGGGATGTACCTCAAGACATCAAAGATATCAAACTTTTGCCCCCTTCAACAAGACGCCCAATTGGTAGACCAGAAGATGCAACGCATGAAAACAAATGTTGAAATGAAGCTAAAAGTTAAATGTGGACGGTGCAAAAGCTTGGTCACAATAGAAAGACGTCGTAAAACCCTTTTCCGAGTAGCATCTTTTTTTTCTTACTATATCTCATATTTTTAGGTGTGTATTGCATTTGTTTACATTCTTTTCAAACATGGTATGAATAGGTAATACCGTGTTTAGTATTGTTCTCTACTATATTTTTCCAAAAAATAATGATACTGTGTGCAAGTATTACATTTGGTACTTGTTTGTATTTTTTCATTTGAGAACATGAAGAAATCTCAGATATGTATAATCCAATTTTTGTGGCTTATAATTAGTAGCACTTTCTCTTCATTATTTCTTACTAATTGACTGTCATGACTCTCAACTTTGCAAATTTGTGTGCCATTATAAACCATTATATGTGCCTTGAAAACCTGCTATAAACCTCATATATTCCATTATAACCTGTTATACACTTGCTATAAACCTGCTATAATCCATTTATGTGCCATGAAAACCTGCTATAATCCAACTTTGTAAACTTTGCAAACCTGCCATTGTTATCATTCTTTAAAAAATGGTATTAATAGTTAATACCGTATTTATGATATTCAATTTGAAGACAGGACAATTCTAAAAGTACTTTACTAAAATGTACAAACACTAAATTATTGTTCCAAATATCTTCCATTATATCAATAGGTAGGAACACTAAAGTTGCAGCAGATATATTCAAAGAAAGCAAGTAAGACAACTAAACCCTAAATGTATTTTAATATCAAAACACAAAATTAAATTCTAAATTTGTGACATCAAAGTAAAACTTGGAGGATCAATATAATCATAAGTGTCATTCATTTTCTCCATTTTTTCTTCTGACGAACCAAAATTGGATGTGTAAGGAGACCGTAGGCGCACATAAACCATTTTCTTCCGTTTCGTCCTCTTCATCATCTTCTTTCCTTCTGCAAAAATTCCTTCTCCTCGGAGCTGTTAATCATGTAAATGAAAATATTAATACCTTGATGATATTCTATTCACTTTAGAAACTTAACTAAGTATTTATAAACAAAAAATTTACCGCATCAATATATAGCTGTGCATGCTTCTCCTGTCTTGTTTTCTGTTTTTTGTTGTCCTCATTCTCTTTTGCACATTCCAAATTCTGTATTTGTCAGCAATTAATATAAGTTCAGAGGTGTATGAATACATTAATACAGTACTATAGGTCTTGATTTATTAATACCTTTATATCTCCCAACACATTTTCAATCATCTTGTTTGTGTCATCTGTTCTCTTATCATCCTCCCTTTGTTGTATTTGATCTTCATTTTTTTCATTTCGTTCTTCATTTTCCCTCTCTTCTGGTTGATCTCCATTTCCTTCTCCCCCATCATTATCATTATCATCTCTATCATTTTCATCTTCTGAATTTAAATGAGTTGCCCCACCTTCTTGTTTACTTTTCAATTCTTTTATTTCATCAAATATTTTATCCAGCCTTGTATTAATACCCCCAATAGAGCTTTTCATTTCTTCTATAGATGTTTTTACAAAATTTTGCAACTCACCAAAAGATTCCAAAATTGTGGTCATATTAGGGGTACTTTTTTTGCTTGAATCATCATTTTTTCTTCCACAATTTTCTCTCCAACTTCTTCTCTGTTTCTCCCTTTCTGAACTATTAGATCTTCTTTTCACCTACAACAAACTCTTTTTCATACCAATCTCCAAACTCCTCGCAAACATCATCCCTAGATCTGCTCACCCCTCTTCAATTCAAACAAATCTAGTATTAGTTATTTGTATGAGCAGTACATACATTATAATCAGTTCATTAATTTACTTACGATTGCACCGTTTCTTCACTCTCATTAACGGCATCCTACATTATTCATAAATTTTTTTTTTTAAAGAAGGTCACATGTAGAATACTATAGTACTAATCACAACACAAATATTGTGTTCTAAACCACATTTCCAACATAAATCATATCGACAAGGACTAACAATTTAATACAAGATAATAATCCTGCTCCCAATACAGAAATATAATACAATACTAACAATTTAATACAGTATTAAACAATAGTGGATAAACAAAGTTACCTTGTCCAAATACCCCTTCCCACTTACTGGGTAGTCTGTGTTATGATGCATCTTGCTTATCACCGCAAACTACAAAATATCATTTCATACATACATCAGTATTAATATAGAAAATTAATAAAAACCACAAAAGAACATTATTAGAAATACTAAACCTTTTCGTTCTCAAAGATTTTCTCCTGAATCTCTGCCCATTTGGGTTGCACATCAGACTCCCAATTTAGCATTCGGGATGACCATTTCCCTTCCTTATTGCATATTTGTTTTCATTATCAGATATTAGAGGAATGCACTCATATGCCCATATTAATAGAGCATATGGAAAGCCAGCCAACCCTACACTTGTTGATTGATGTTTTAGAATGGCATTTTGAATTGATGTTATTGTTGACTCATAAGAGACTCTACCCCATGGATAATTCTCAAATCTTTCTTCATCATCCAACAACAGCAGGTGTTCTGCTTCCACTTTTGTATTAATGTGCTTCCCATCAATGAAGCATTGGAAACAGTACAATTTGGCTAGTGCAACCTTATCCTTTTCCTTCTTAACCTTTCCGAACTTGAACAGTCATTAACATCACTTCTATAAACCGTCTTTAGATCCTTGAAGTACTTATTTTTAATCTTCCACTAAAATCCTTCTTCTCTATTCTTGGTAATTGTGAGCAGTTTAATCTGTTATTCTTTCAAAATCCTCTATTCCAAATTTAATAACTTTTCCTTTTAGATTAAACCACAATTCATCCGATTTTGGGAATAACATTGTCTTCGCATTAGATGGTACATCGGTTGTGATTGAAATCTTTGAACATCAAGGTCTATAAAATTTCCAAAACAACATTTCTTAAACAAAATACTTTCTTTTTATTTAGTTGTTTCTTAATTTGCCTTATTGTATCAAATGTCCCAAAAATATTTATCTTCCGGGTGTCGGACCATTTATTGCGTGATAGAAGAAGGCGCATCTCGGGAAAGATTAATTTCGTATTAATTCTTGTACATGATTTTAGAAATCTCATATAGTATTAAACAATAAATACAGATTTCATTATCTAGTACAGATGATAATGACTTAGTACAATATCCAGATATCTCAAGCAAGTATTATCAATCATTAGTAAAATATTAGTACCTCATACAACTCTTCTCTATCTCCCCCAACGTTTTACCTCTCGTAAATTTCATTTTTTTTTTCGGGCTAGGAGTTTTAACTGCAAACATTATAATGATACACATATTCAAGAAAGTATTAAAATATAAATACAAAGAAATATATTATAATTCTTAAATACTCACCACTGACTTTCTTTTGGAATTTACTTCTACTTTCTTTTTCCCTTCTCTTTCAACGTAAACTTCTTTTTCATTCATTCATAACACAATGTAAATACACAATATTTTAACTCACTAATACTATATTAAATACGATTAATACTTAACACACCTCAATTTTGGAGCTCTCATTTGTTGACTTCTTTTTCTTCTATTCCCAAATATACAGTATTATCATTATTTCAAAGTTCTTAAAACATGTATTAACAATTAAAGCATACCTCAGAATTGAACTTTCTTTCTTTTTCTTCTTTCCTTGAAGATTTGAATTTTTCTTTTTTCCTTTGACTTTTAAGTCCATGATTCACTTTATCACTTCTAGTGGCCAATTCTTCCTATATTTCCGTTTCATCATTTTATAAATACATAGACATATATAGATAATACTTCATGAAATGTGTAACTTTAATACCTCTGGTTCGCCCATATCCTTTTCAACTCCCATAGGTTGGGCAATAATTTCTTCACCTTCATCATCTTGCACAAGACCTTCCTCTTGTTGCTTTTCCTGTATTACATAAATAGTTAATACATTACTTAATACATTAATACATTACCTAATTTTTAATACCTCAGGTTGGACCACATCTTTTTCAAGCTACCTTAGTTTCAGCAACAACTTTTTCACTTTCTTCATCTTTTTTACTCTGCATTACACATAGCAGATAGTTAGAATGCAACATGTTGAAATTAATTAACAAATTCATGTATTTGTTAATACCTCTTCATCCTCCTCACCACGCAACACCTTCCTCTTGTTGCTTTTCCTGCTTTACATAAATAGTTAATACATTCCTTAATACATTAATACATTACCTAATTTTTAATACCTCAGGTTGGACCACATCTTTTTCAGCTACCTCAGTTTCGGCAACAACTTTTTCACTTTCCTCATCTTTTTTACTCTGCATTACATAAGCAGATAGTTAGAATGCAACATGTTGAAATTAATTAGTACATTACTTAATGTTTAATACCTCAGCTTGAACAATAACCTCTTCATCTAACTCATTTTCTTCAGCAACATTGCATCCTGCCTCATGTTCTTTATCATGTATTCCATAAACAAATATGAAAATGTCAAGAGTAATCAAACACAACAGGAATTAACATTGATATATTACAAGTGCATGTTTCATACCTCTGATAATTCTTCAGTATCACTCTCTGTCTCATCTATATTTTTAGTCAAATTTTTTGAACTTCCGTCTCCATCCTTACTTTTTTTCTTTATCTAGGAAAACATATTATTATAGTAATTTTCAAATGCATTCAAAACAGTCGTACATTCCTTTAACACAGTATTTTAAAATTACCTTGTTGTCTTCGGTGTATACTGTCATCAGGGGCATAACATTCATAGCTTTGCTCTCACTATCCGATGAACTAGATGACTATATAAATAGGAAAGTTGTTAACACAAAAGCAAAGGAATAAGTAGAACATCCGTATATGAATATCAATAATAAATATAAAAAAAATAATTAAAGGAAAAATATTCATACCTCTCCAATTTCAATAACGATATTGTCTATCTTCTTTTTCTTTCCAGAATAATTTATATACGTTCCCAGTGTTCTCTCGCTTCTTCTAAGTTCCCAAAATTCTCGTACCTGTTTTTTTTTATCCCTAACCCTAACCATCTACATGATTGATAAAATATTAATCTATATACAATCCTTTACTGAAACAAAAACAGTATTAAAAGTTCAATCACGATTTGAAGTCTCATCTGATGATTTAACAATCAATATATAATTTTGAAATCACATAGAGTATTAAAAAATCAATACATATTTCACAAATCTAAGCTCATACAGTATTAAACATTCAATACATATTTCACGAAGCTCATACAGTATTAAAAGTTCAACACAGACCTTAGGATCGAATACTGAGATTAAAATATCAATACTGATTTGAAATATCATAGAGTATTAAAATATCAATGCATATTTCACAAAGCTAATACAGTATTAAAAGTTCCACACAGACCTTAGGATCGAATACAATATTAAATGTTCAATACAGATTTTGAAATCTCATACAGTTTTTAGGTTTTCGTTTTGGTCCACTTACCATACTATAGGCAAAATGTCTATGTGATTTCAAAAATGTTAAGATTAATTAGTGAAACCTATTAATACAACCAAATGTAAACCAAAACCCTAAAAATCTAAATTATGAACTCAGATTTTAGAATTTGACTTAATCAGTGAAATCAAAACTCCATAAGCGTTCTAAAGAACAAATCAAGAAGAATAATGTTATGTTTAGTATAGAAAAATACCTTAATACACTTGATTTGTGCGAAATCGTCTGAGGATGAAAACGAAAGATTCGCAGCTTGAGACGGTTTGGAAATGGCAAAATCTAACGAAGAAGAAAGAAATTTATAGGAATAAGCTTCTGAGATGGTTTGGAAACGATGGAAATCGACAGAAACAATGGCGAATTCGAAGGAAATCGGAATCGTGGTTTGAGAAATTGAGAGGAAAAACTTCTAAGACGGTTTGAAAATGATTTTGAAAGCTCGCGATCGAGACGTGGGGAAAAGGAAGGCGTGGGGCGTGGTTTTTCATCCGACGCGATTTCAATTTTCCCCTTTTTATTTTCTGACGCGATTTTTATTAATTAAAATTAGAGGGCAAATTCGTCCTTTTTCAATATTACGAATTGGATTTTTTTATTCCCTAAATTACTTTTGCTAATTATTGTTAATGTGGACAGATTTGCAATTATTTTTCTAATTTGGTCTACTCTTGCACTTGCCCCAAGAAAATAGGAAAGATCCTCCAGATCAATAATATCATCTTCTCTTTCAGTGAGGGCAAAATTTTTCCATCGATCCACTATTTCCTCCATTGATTTGATGCAAAGGGCGAACACCGGAGAGGAAAAATCAAGAATCAATGAAAAACCAACGAACCAAAAATCGCTACAAAACCTAGACCCCCATCAGAGAGGGAAGACTCCCAAATAGAGAGAAAATTAGTGGACCATTGTTGAACATCATATCTTGTTGTGATCATATTTTTTTAATAATTGTTTGTGGGTGTTCATTAAAAAAACTTTTTTTTTATGGGTATGGAAAAAAATTAAGATTCATTCAAGGCTTTTTTTATTTTTCCACTCTTTTAAATTTAAAAATGACACTCCAACTTAGGGATTACAAATATATTTTTCCCAAAAATCTATCATAGAGATCCAATTTAAGCCTTTTATTGTGTGATTTCGACTAATTTTGTTAGACCCAAAAAAAAAAGAAACGAAGATATAGATCTCTCTTCCTCTCTCTCTCTCTCCGCCGAAACTGTTGTCGGAAGCGCTTGGCGGGTGAGTTCTCTCTATCGATTTTTGTTTTCTCTCATTTCTTCTTCTTTGTTTCGTTTACTGTACGATTTTGAATTTGATTTTGGAGATATTTCTTTTCGATTTCTCCGATCTCTTGTGGTTCATTTGATCTGTTTCTCGTTCGTTTTGATTTGGATTTTGATTCTAATTTGTGTCGAAGTAAAATGTTCTGAGACCTAAACGAACATTTTCATGTGTTCCACAAATTGGTGTGGAGGGATGTCGTAATACTCCCATTAATCTTTGCTACTTTCTTGATTTTGGGTCGGTAGTTTGTTTCTTGTTTGATTAACTCTTATCTTTGAAGGTTACTTCCAAGAATCACTCCAACTTTAGTAATGGATTCTAACATGAATTATGAAGTTGAATGTCTCTGGTAACTTAACGTGTTAACACTATACATAATACCCAAGATCAATATATTTACTAGCTTTTTTATTCCCATCACATGCATGTCTTAATGCAACTTTATGATATTGTTGAGGAGTATTTGTTTTAACCCCTTTGGAGATGATGGAATGTCGGTATGCAAATGATTTTTCCCCTTTTGGCAATTCATGGATTTTCTCTAATTTCAGATTGAAAAATGGGCATATATTTGAGTTCCCCCAAAACAGAAAAGGCCTCGGATGATGGTGAGAACGAGATACTTCGATATGGCCTATCCTCTATGCAAGGGTGGCGTGCAACTATGGAAGACGCTGTATGTTTTTGTCGATTGTATTTGCTCCCTTTAATGTTAAAGTTTGTATTGTGTTATTGTTCTGGGTTATTCACCATGCTCTCTATGGTTTACTGTGACCCATGAAAATTAATAACACCATAGGATGAACATGCTTTGGATTATATTATCTAATGTATTCATGTCGAAGATCTACGATTTAATGAAAATTGCTGACTATTTAACCACACTTAGAATTGGGTGGAGAAGAATAACTATTAGTTTTATAATTTTACTAATTTCACTCATTTGAGAGGCTTCTGTCTGATGCATAAGGATAGTGACAACATTTTCGTTGGAAATGTACAAGAACAACCTTTTCAAATCCACTGTTTATTATGTTGTGGCTTGTGGGGATGGTTCATCTGAAATATCTTTTGAAGTCTCTGATATTGATCTGCATTCTGCACATTTTAGAAGGAGGAATCTTTGTGAACTTTTATCTTGTGAGTTAGATTGTTCCAATCTCACCCTACTTAAGTTTCAGCATGCAGCCTGTCTAGATTTGGACACGTCAACATCTTTCTTTGGCGTTTATGATGGTCATGGAGGTTAGCTTCTATTATTTGAGTAGCATATCTCTTTCTCTCCTCTTGATTGAAATATACTTCAATGGAAGTTTTATTCTTTTTCGCCTCATTAAAGTGTATTGAAATGCAGGTAAAGCAGTTTCTAAGTTCTGTGCCAAGTATCTACATCGACAGGTGCTCAAGCAAGAAACATACATGGCTGGAGATTTGGGAACTTCATTACAGAAGGCCTTTCTCAGGTTATTAATTTACGGGCTCTTTTTTGTATGCCCAAGGTGGTTACTCATTGTCATGGATTAAGCAGATGGGAGGTTTCTTTATTTTATTAACAGTGTTGTAATACCTAGAGCATCATGTTTGTTTGAGTGTTGTTATAGCGTGTTTGAAGTTTTATAGTTGCGAATGTCATTTTATGCACGACGTAGATGCGAAGTTTCTTTATTTTATTAATAGTGTTGTAATACCTAGAGCATTATGTTTGTTTGAGCTTTCTACTGTCATAGCGTGTCTGAAATTTTGTAGTTGTGAATTTCATTTGATGCACGACGTATTTACGATCATTTGTTTACAAGTATTAATCAATTAAAAGGAAATGGGGGTGTAGTTTATAGATCCTGATATTATTGGTTCTTTCTTTGCTTCACGACTTCCACCTTTGATGGTTGAATGAAAGGTCCATTTTTTGTCGAAACTGTGGTGCTTGCCTTCTTATTTTGCATTTTACCATTCTAAAATCGTGCAGAATGGATGAGATGATGCGTGGACAAAGAGGATGGAGAGAATTAGCTATTTTGGGAGATAAAATGGACAAGATTTCTGGTATGATAGAAGGATTTATATGGTCACCCAAGGGTAATAATAGTGAAGCTAACAACCAAGTCGACGATTGGCCTCCGGAGGAGGTATTTTTATGCACAATTCCCCGTTGCTAACAGTGGATTTACTTTCCTTTTTCTGTTTTGAGGTGGACATGCTTGTAGAAGAGGTAGTCCTCTCCTCTTTCCTCTGTGTCCTGCGGATGCAATTTTCTGTTCACTTACTGTATTTTTTTTTTGGTAGCATTGATTAGTTAGTTGAGTTAAATTTTGTTATGAAACAATTGTGTATATGGTTTGTTGGGCATGAATTCAACCAGGGACCTCACTCTGACTTTCATGGACCAAATGCTGGAAGCACAGCTTGTGTTGCCATCGTACGAAACAGCCAACTCGTCGTGGCAAATGCTGGTGATTCTCGCTGTGTCATTTCCAGAAAGGGCCAGGTATTTGCATGTAACTACATTTCTCAATTGAGTTGCAATTTACTGGTTAGAAGTGTTATTATAATAATCAATGAGATGTTTTCGTCCCCAAGGGGTGGCACAGTGATTGAAAACTTGAGTTTTGAAGGTATGCTCCCTTCAAGGTCCCAGGTTCGAGACTCACCTGTGATATTATTCCTTCGATGCTCTCGGTGCCTGACCTAAGGACGGGCATGGTTTCACTTGTTTAAAAAAAAATCAATGAGATGTTTTCTCTCTATTCCACAGCTTCCCTTTTAGCTAATTGGAGTGCTCTTTTGTAGTTTGTTTTATTGGGCTTTTGCCCTTTTTCTATAATTCTTACATCAATAAAATTGTTTCTTATTCAAAAAAAAAAAAATCAAATAAGGTTTGAAATGTAATAAGAAGTCTTGAAGATAATAACTGGCGGGCTAGTTGAGTAAAATGTAATAATTAGTAGATAAAAATAAAAAATAAATTAAAAAAAAAAGTTGATCCTTATGGTTGGTCGTCGCTTAATATGTATTTCAATTATTTTTGTTCTCGTTTGTTTTGCTCCAACTTATCCTATTTTAATTTATATGAATAATGGATTTGTTAGATCATATATGGTAAAACTTCTAGGTCAGTTTGGTCAAATGACATAGAGGTCTCAGGTCGTTTGTATGAATGGTTGGTCCTTTGTTTTGCCCCAAGGGACGGCTTCATTGGTTGAGCCTAGGGCTTCTAAGGTATGTTTCATTAGAAGTCTCAGGTTCGAGTTCCACGAGTTGAACTTAATTGTAAAATTCCTTTGGGATGGGCACGTGTCTCCAGGTATATAAGGGAGCGAAGCTCCGATTCCGAGTTATATAATAAAAAAAGTAAAGAGTAGAGAACAGAGATAGGCGGACAATTGGATTAGTTAATTGAGGAGATGGACTCTCAATTTCTGGCCCACTGTCTCAATTGGATAATGCCGACATTTCTCACTTGAAATACAATAATCCTTCTCTGATCGGTGAATCCACCATAGCAGGTTGTGAGTGATGTTGAAGCATAAGTATACATATATATAAAATATGATTATTTTTAATGCCATTAAAAGCACTAGGAAGAATAATTTGAATAATCGAAATATTTTCATGGACATCTAGAGCTCCACCTAATCTCTTCTTCACAGGCATATAATCTATCTAAAGACCACAAGCCTGATCTTGAGGTTGAGAAGGACAGGATTCTGAAAGCCGGTGGTTTCATCCGAGTTGGTCGTGTCAATGGAAGTCTCAACTTGGCACGGGCTATAGGTAGGCCTTAGTTCTAAATTTTGAATGTATGGGAAGGATATGGACTGAAGGCTATAGGCTCAAACTTTCCAAGTCTTAGTTCTAAATTTGTATTATAAATTTAGATTTTCTTCAGTGGCTATTTTTTCTTGAACTTAAGGCATAGATGAACAACCTATAGGATAAATCCTATTCAAGATTGGTCATATTTCTTTCCGAGGCTATTATTGATCTGGAATCTTGTTCTTACAGGAGACATGGAATTTAAGCAGAATAAAAGTATGCCCCCAGAGAAGCAAATTGTAACTGCATACCCAGATGTAACAACGGTATGTGTAGTGGTTTTAATCTTTCACCAGTGTGTTATACGTTTATATGCATTCCAATTTTATGCAGCGATTTTTCCACTTTAGGATGGACTCACATGAAACCTTTCTTTTTATTTTATTGTTTAATTGATATCCTTCTAGTGAACTTTCAAGTCCATAACTAAAGATTTTTTAAATTTTGCAATATTTTTTTTTATGACCTGGGACTTGAAGTTTTGCTCCTCTAAACTCGAGGACGCCACAGACCCATCTCGATTATGGCACCGGAATACATCGTAAGATCGGAACCGAAATTAAGGTTTGCTTAGGAAATTAATCCTCACAGCCACCTCAAACCAAGACCTTGGGGGAGCACACCCCCAAAGTTGAGGCTCTCAACGATGGCGCCGCCCGTAGACAACTTTTGCAATTTGCATTATTGACATTAGTTTGATGTAGTATATAATTTACTGATGTCTGAGGATAAATTGATACCTCAAGTTTTTTTTTTTATCATTTTCTATTTCAATATCTCATTCTTTTCTCGCGATCTCATTTTTTATTTTTCCACAATTAGGCGGAGCTTTGTGAGGACGACGAATTTCTTGTTATTGCTTGCGATGGGATTTGGTAAGTTTTAAATTAGACAAACTATCATTGATGTGGTGTTAGCATAGTAATATTATTCTTTATCGTGCCCTATTCGTCGAGTATAATGGAATTATTAAGGCCCCATTGGATGACTATTTGGTTTTTTGTTTTAGAAATTTAAGTTTATTTTTACTCAAATTTTATACAATGTATTCCATTTTTCCTATAATGTATTCATCTTTCCTTAAAAAAGTAAGTGATTGTTAACTACATTTCAAAAACAAAAGCGAACTTTTGGAAACTACTTTTTTTTTTTTTTTCAAATTTTGGTTTTGTTTCTAAAAATATAGGTAAGATGTAAATATCAAGTAAGAAAAAACATATGATAAAATAGTTGTTGTAGGCTTAAATTTAAAAAACCAAAAACTAAAAAAAAAATGTGGTTATCAAATGAGGCCTAATATTTTTACCTTGCTTATTACTTAATGGTGATATTTTTTGTAACTTCTTTTGATAGAATGTGTCTTCGTAATTTTAATTTATGTATGAAAATTTTGTTTACTGTATATTAAAAAAAACTGAACATAAAAAAAGTTCAAAATATGATAAATCACTGATCATCTCTCTCCACTCAGGGATTGCATGTCCAGCCAACAATTGGTTGACTACATTGGAGATCAACTCAAGACGGTAGGTTTGTGTTAATATATCTTATTCGTGGTTAATATAGAGTAGGATCATACTTAAATGCACATAAGCTAGAGTATAATATTAAAAGAGAAGCTAAATGGTTTGCACCGACTTGTCTAAATATGCAGGAAAGTAAACTGTCTGTTATTTGTGAGAGAGTATTTGACAGATGCTTGGCACCCTCGGCTGGTGGAGAAGGATGTGACAACATGACTATGATCTTGGTTCAGTTCAAGAAACCCTTCAACCCAAATGCTGCTTCTGCTAGGGGGCTGCCTTCATCGTCCGATCGACCATCTTCGTCTGATCCGAGTGAAGGCTCTTCTACGGCTGAATAGACGACACAGTTATACAATCGAACTGGCTCTCAGATCTAGTTGCCACCGATGTTTTTAGATGAAGCTCACCCATCAGTTCTAGATACCACCAGTGAGTAAAATTTTTCTATTAATGAACTTTTTTTTCCATTAGTTGATTAGTTGTTAAGGACTGGACTTTGTTTTGTAAAGAAATTTCTCTCTTTGTGAATGCCTTCCCACTTTTGATTTCAATACTGCAAATTTCATTCGTTTCCATTTTCTCATGTTATCACTCTCTTTTTGGTTGGAAAGCTGGGAAAAATGCAGAAGTATAGTCATATTGCTGTGTTTATTCTGGGAAAATTTATTCTTTCAAAATAATTAAATGAACTCGATCTAAGTTGGTAACGTGCGAAATGCTTGATGGAACATGAAGTACTGCTTATCATGAGCGTTTTATTGCGTCATGGTAGGATTCGAAGATTTCGAACTTCTTGTCTTTGACAATAATTTTTTTTTTTTTATTCAATCACGTTAAACAAATAGTCACAAAAGTGAAATTTAAGATTGATAGAGTTCAATGAAATTAAATATTTTATATTTGTATATATATGAAATATCTCTAAAAAGCCCTTTGAGTTAAGAGTAAGAATACCTTAAATTTAAGGTGTGAGTATTTAAAATGAAAATAAGATTAGAGAATTATGCTCCTTTCTAAATTGTGGGTCTCCATTGGGGAAAAAAAATATTTTTTTTCTCTTTTTCAAGTGAGGAACCATTCAACGAGATGCAATTGGGGTTGATCTATATTTAGTTTGCTTTTACCCAAAACCCAAAATGACAATGACAAAAATGAATAACAAAATTAAAACAACCAACTGGTGAGGCACCCTAGATTAGAGACAAAAAATTGGAACCAGACCCTTTTTTACAGTTTGGCACAGGATGGGTATACAATACAATGCATGATATTATTATTTTTCTATTAATTTAAATCTTTGTTTATTATTTTAATTATTAAGAACTGATTTCTCGTTGGCAAACAAAATTGTTCAAATTTCTCTAATATTTGTTGTAAACACTAAACTTTCATTTAACAAAAATGAAAGATTAAAGACATAAAAGATAGAAAACTAAAAGGATCTCCAATCAAGAAAAAATAGACAACTGATAATCAGAAAACGTTTCACCTCTAAAGCTCAAAGAGAACATAGATGTAACAAAAGACTAATCATTAAGTGTAAATCTCTCAAGATTCTATTGTTTTTCATCCTACTTATCACAAAAACTTGGCGTCCAACCGAGTTTCCACCTTAATTTTGTCGTAAAAGAGATATGAAAATACAACCTCCTTAACATTTGAATATCACGAAAATTTATAAAAAATCACGCCATCATAGATGAACTTATCACCTCTTCATTTCTAAGATTATCTTGACCATGATTAACCTCCTCAATAGTCTGTCTACAACCATCTGCCAGCTTGGGCGGCAAAACCAAACTCAAAGAATAGATCACAAAAATGTACAGATAATTCTGAACAATTTAAGACCAAACAAGATGCAAATCACTCCTAGTTACCATTGTTTGTAACTATGGTCTTGAATGACAAGATTATTCACCCCACATTAGTTGAATAAAGAACTAGTCATTATTGTTCTTGAGCACAGTGAGATAAGAGTCAACAATATGGAAGTTGTATATTACAGTTCCTATCAAGAAAAGCACACAGGCAGGAGCAGAATATATATTTCTAGATCAAGTTTATTAAACAGGTAAAAGAGGAAACCATGGATGAAAAAACCTGCAGCTTTAAGCAACTAAAAGAAAAGAGGGGGGAAAAAACTGTGAAAATGCAGGAAAGATATGCTCTACAAGTGCAAACAGTATCGTCACCTCCATTACTTTGAAACATCATTGCTGTCTTTCAGCTATATACATTCATCAAAGATGTTGATTCTGAACTATAAATATTCAGTGGCTGGAAAAAATAGCAGGATCAGAGAATTTCCGGACCCGGTTGACTACTCTAACTGAATAATTCCCTGAATATCATTCACGTTCCAGCGACTCTCAATTTAAGAAGTATTAACACTAAAACTAGGATAGACAGTAGTAAATGGGACTAAATAGTACAAAAAGGAACAAAAAATCCATCCTTTATTTGACATCCATAAGTGCACCTTGGTGAGTACAACTTACTTGTCTTCATTAGTGTCAGCCGAGGGAGGGGGAAAATGCAAAATATAGGATCTAGTACAAAAAATTTATGCCAACCAAGTGCCCCGAAGAACATCATCTAAAGAAGAAAGCCAAAAATAAAATTATTTAGCTGATGATGAACCTGAAGAGAGTCTCTGACTTCGGGCTTTGTCGGCTTTTTCCATGTAATCTTGATGAGACCGATGTTTTGATCCTGTAAGCAATCAAGTCGTAATAAGTCAAGTAGATTTACAACCTCCTAGTACTCGTATCGAATTTGAATAAAGCCTCGAATAGATATAAGAGGAGTAAATTTAAAAGGCAAAAGGGAACAAGGAAAACTTTCCTGCTTCACCAACTAATAGATTTTCAAGTTCCGGTGTCAGGCCTAGGGGCGGGCGTGGTTACCTTATTTCAAAAAAAAAACTAAGAGATTTTCAAGCTATAATGCTTCTACATTAAACATTTTTAGTTCAATTACATCATACATGAGGCGGGGATTTGAACCTCGACTTTTTCATCAAGGTATATACTTTAACTATTGAACCATACTTTGACTGGCATGTTAATACTTCTAGTTAAGTGTAAGGCGTGGAGGTTACTTCGGAAAATAGTTCTCAAATTATATGTTTCGAAAACCATTTTGAAGAGGGTTTTTTTTATTATCAAGAAATTGGGCGCACCTGTAGACTACTCTTTGGTTTAATAGTTGACCCTACTATATATACGAGGGCACTCATGACCATCTTAAGGTTCGAATTCAAGAAATAAGAATGGATTTTACAATTAAGCTCAATCGTGGATTTTGAACTTGAGACCTCTAAGGGATCACCGATTACATACCTCTATCAAACTATTTAGGGCGGCAGGTTAAAATTACTATTTACAAGCCTATGATCTTATAAGAAAGAACAATTACAGTTTTGCTAAAACCAAGTCAACAATGAAAATAAACTAGAATTAAACTGAGAAACAATCTTTTTAAAGACATGAAAAGTGAAAACCCAACTATGATGATCTAGGGCATCTCCCATACAGCCCCAAGGCATCACTTTCTGGTTTCTCTTGGAAACTTTCTGAAGTTCCAAAAATCAGTATCAAATTAAGGAGCAATTGGCTGCACAGATACAATCCCAAACCCTAATCCACCCAATGGCAACAAGATTAAGCAGATACATATCGCGAATTAAACCTGCACAGATTCTAAATCCCTAACTTCCACAAGGGAAATGCGAACATACTTCCATACATCCACTAATTCAACCCAGAGATCGCTAAATTCCCTGTTTGATCTTCAAGCAAACTAAGAAGTAAGTTCATTCAAGAATCGAGACACATGTCAATATTCTACTTCAAATCCCAAGCAAACAATAAACAAGAAACAAAAATTGGTAAAAGAAAGAACAGAAACCTCGGTTCATGAGCACCCAAGGGATGCCAAAAAGGACGCTAATGACGGCGATGCCAGCCGCGACGTGCTTTTTGTCGCCGCTGTAAATATAGTGCTCCATTCTCGATCTGAAACCGCCTCCTCCGCCGCCGCCTGCGCCGCCGCTCATTTTGTCCGCCGATCCTCCACTTCCAGTTTCGCTTAATGCTCCGTCAAGCTTTAGGGAGCGTTTGGTTATGGTGTTTTTGGTGTTCTAAACTTAAGACTAAATTCAGTGTATTTATATTTTATGTTTGCCTAATTATGTATAAATAAACAGATTGAATTTCTTATAAGCGGCCATTTCTTTTATTGTCAATTTTAATTATAATCTTTCTTTAAAAATATTATATTTATAATAGAATTTTGGACCCTTTTTCTATTTTACATATTTTAATATTGTCCTTATCTCTCTCTTGATTGAAAGATTATATGTGCATCGATTAAAAATTATTTATTACACCGATTGTCACCATTTGAGGTCTTTTGTCTTTTTATTAGGTCTACTCCAATTTTATGTCCGGCACAAATTTTTTCCAAAAAGTTAATACATATTAAAAAAAAAAATCTTTTTATTATATATATAAGTGTTTCTTTTTCTTCTTCAACTTCCATTATCCTCTAGGTGTTTCTTGCCCTAAAATGAAAGTTGAAGAAAAATAAATCATTTTACTCTCTATAATAATATTCAAATTTAATTTTGAAAGTAGATTGCAACACTTATCAAACTTTAAAGGGTGTAATTGATAAAATCAATAATTTAAGGGTATAATTGTTACAAATTCCATAGTTTAAAGGTGGTTTGTGCAATTCTCCCGTTTTAAAACAATAAATAGATTTAAGAAAAAATTAAATAAAAAACCTACTAATTATAAAATTGAAAATCTAAGAACCTGTTATGATATTAACTCTTTTTAAACTTCAAGGACTTATCAAACAAAAATGAATAGTAAAAAACATATTATTAGACATCTTTTTAAGTTTTAGGATCAAATAAGTACAAATATGTACTAAAAAAAAAATACAAATATAATTAAACTTGTAATTTAACCAATATTTTTCTTTGGTAGAATTTAACGAATACATGGAAGTGGAATTTTAAACTTCTAATTTTTGTTGAAGATACAATATATCATATTAGATGATGGGAGATTTTATCTCAAATTTACACTAAAAGTAACCTAAATTTTTTATAAAAATAAATTTTAAAAACTTCCCAATATTATAACGTGGGTTAGTATGAATATTTCTAACAAATGTTTAATGGAGGGATTATAATTACATAATTTAAGTTGAGTATTAACTCAATTCGAAAATATATACCTTCCATTTGTTAGGTACCACTCCCCCATTTTTTGTTTTTTTTTTTTTAATAAAAATTATTTAAAAGGTACAGCATGCTTCATGGTGGTGGTTGGACGAAGAGAAAGGTTAATTCCTCTTTACAAAGAAAGTCATAAATTCAAATAAGCTATAAAATTTTATAGAACATCATTTACCCTCATATAAATTAAAGTTTAGAATGAGATTTATCTAATCTAAATATGACTCTAAAATTCATATTTCTTCACAAGAAAAGAAAAGGTCCATACATTTTTCTTTATATGTGGGTCCATATAGGTTTTTCCTTAAATTATATATTTGGATAAAAGTTATAGAAAAATTCAAATTTACTTAAGCTTATAATATGATAAAGTCAATTGTAGTACAAGAGATCAGTTCCAACAGCAAAGATTTGTATAACTAGTGAGATTAGTAAATTTGGAATTTAAGATGAAGACTCAATGTCCTAGGTGATACATCACAATACAGAAGAATTTAATTTATTTTTAAAAATAAAAGTTCCACCATTTTTAGGAACTATCACAAATTTGTGTAAAAAAACACGAACTATCACAAGTGACGCTGGTGTTGAATTGGTTTACAACCAAACAGTAAAATCATTGTGTCACTGACTCATGCGATGTAACTATCAGAAATTAAAGATATAATAGATTTATGAGTGAAAGTAGACCTTCTTTAGTCTCGCTTAGGATTTCTAAATTATACTTTTTTTGAAAATTTTAGGTTTGAAACATACGAGTAAGCTTAATTATAAATTCTTAGTTATCTCTCCATTTAAATATTTAAACGTGTGCAAATGTCTGGTATAGGTGATGGGTTGAAGATTTGATTATCGATTATAAAATAAATAGTAATAAACTATAGGAGCTAAAGTGATGGTCAATGCTCAAAGTATATACATAACATAGCACATCTTTTTACTACAAGTGGTTGCTTTGCTTCTTTTTAGGGTTAAAAGGGAAAGGCATTGCCCATCAAGTAGAATTCAAACACAAAAGGAGCCCTTTTTCTCTACCTTTATATTCTTTACCAACACTTTTTTATTCAAGAAAATGAAAACCATTTACTTTATAAAAAATAATTTTGCATAAATTGCATCTAATTTAATTTCTCTATTTTAATAATATCCAAAAGAAGCCTTTTTCCAAAACCATGTTAAATGAACTTTCTTCTTATTTAAATATGCTTCCTTGAATAACTGTGCTTATTGTCCATTTAACAAATATCTCAACCTTTCTCGATTATAGGTGATTTAAATCTCACTTAAAAAATAAAAATAAAATAAAATAATTTTAAATATGGGCGAATTGTAAATAGTTTACTTCTCCAATTTTAAAATTTGTATTTATTTGAATTATAAATTTTTAAAATGTTTAATAGGTTTTTAACTTTCAATTTTATATTTAATAGGTCGCTAAAATTTTTAAATAATCAATTGAAGTTTGTTAAAAAAAAAACAAAAAGAATTATATGCCCAACGAAACCCCAAATGTTCATTTTTGTGTCCAGTAGATTAAAAAAAATAGAAATTAAAAATTAAAAATAAGCTTAAAAACAAAGTTGAAGAACCAAATAAACATAAACTTCAAAGTTCAAACGGTTAATTTGTCTTTTAGTTACTTTATGTATATATAAATTTGGCTTAGTTTTAAAGATTTAATTAGCTTACCATACTTAATAATATCGACGAACTTGCTATTAAGTTGTATACTCTTTATTAGTCTAACATCAATATTTGGAGGGTGAAAAATTGAATCAACTTTTTATTCAATAATATATGTTAATCATAGTTGAGTTATATTCATTATCATAACATTTAGTAGGTAAAAATATGTCCAAACTCATCAATAATATTTCAAAATGATAGGAGGAATTCGTTCAAAGACAAGCAAAATACTTATAGCTAGCCATATAAGGACTTGATGAAGTACTAAACAAAGAATTGAAATTAAACTACAAATGTACTGTCATATACCGAATGAGTCTGTTGCATGATTGTTATATGATTTGGTGCTAATCCATTTTCACTCCATGGTCACAAGTTTGATTCTTGAAATCGATATTTGTAATTCCTCTTCTCCCAACTTATACTAAAAAAAAATAGAACCATATTAAAGAAGTTCAAAACATCCAAACTCAAGGTGTAGTTTTAAGATAACTTTGAGACTTCGAGAGTTGCATATTAAACTATTATTGTCTTTATCATCTTTGTTAATTGATACAAAAAATGGTTGGATGATAAGATTTTGGGAATTTATCCTCCATGGCATATTTTTTACTCTTCATTATAATTATAGCACATTTTTAAAATTAATTTCACCCATAACACATTTTTAAAATTAATTTCATCCATAACACATTTTTTAAAATAATTTCATCCATAGCACATTTTGCCCAAAATTGCTATTCTAACATCATCAGACTTCTATCAGTTCAACCGATAGACTTTAGAGTTCTATCAGTTCAATTGATAGACTTCTATCGCTTCAACTAATCGACTTCTATCAGTTCAACCGATAGACTTTAAATTTCTATCAATTCAACTGATAGACTTCAATCGATTTTAAGTGATTGAACAATGCAAATTGATAGACTTCAATCATTTTGTGCCACAAATGAATAAGTTTGAGAATTGTGTTATACATGATTTTTTTTTTTAATATACATGCAAATTCCCCTTATAATAATACTTTGGAAATTTATCCTTCATAGCATATTTTTTGCTCTTCATTACAATTGTAGCCCTTTTTTAAAACAATTTCATTCATAGTACATTTTAGCCCAAAATTTCTATTTAAACTTCTAACAGTTCAACTATAGATTCTAGATTTCTATCAGTTCAACTGATAGACTTTAGACTTCTATCAGTTCAATTGATAGACTTCTATTAGTCAACTAATAGGTTTCTATCAGTTCAACTGATAGACTTTAAACTTCTATCAATTTAACTGATATACTTCAATCGGCAAACTGATAGACTTCAATCACTTTTGTGCCACAAATGAATAAGTTTGAAAATTGTGCTATACATAATTTTTTTTTTTTTTTTTAATATACATGCAAAACCTCCTAAGATTTTAGGGTTTTTTTTTCATTTTATTTTCAACAAATTTGAATGATTATAATTTGAAAAAACAGATTAAAAAAATACTATATCAATTTTTTTTTAAGTATATGAAATTCCACATTTGTATCTAGAGGATTGAACTCATAACTTTATTGTTGAACTAGATTTCTAACAAATAATGAAATTATTAAACCATAAACTCTTTGATTGTGTCTAACTTTATTGGAATTTGTAAGATATTTTCTAAGTTTAAAAAATGTCTAATAAATTTCAATTTTGCGTATAAAAGGTCCAAACACATTCTACTCTTTTTCTTGAAAGTGGTTTATTGGATATAAAATCAAATTTTATGTTCAATGGCCTTATACTTTCAAAATCAACACTAATTTAACATCATATTTCCAACAGGACTACATAGTTAATCAACAAAACCCAGTTAAAATTCATCAGCTACATTTTTCAGCAACACTGAAAAACCTTGTCAGTAGGGAAAAAAAAAAATTAAAAAAGCAAACTACTCTGCATTGGGTTTCTGTTTCCTGCTTGATCTGCTGAACCATTTTGAAGGTGGTGAAGGAGAAAACTCAAATGGGATTTGTGGAATCTCCATTTCTCCTTTCAAAATCTTCACAATTTCTCCTATTTCTGGCCTCATTTCTGGCATCTTTTGCAAACATATCAGAGCCAAGTTTATGCACAACTTTGCTTCCTCCTTGCCGTACTCCTCTTTCAACCTCTCATCCACCAGCTCCAACACGTTCCCCGTCTGCGCTAGCTGCCGACACCAACTTATAAGGTTCGCCTTCTCGAGCTTCATTGGCGACGCCAGGACGTGCAACGGTCGTCTCCCCGAGACGATCACGAGGATTAGGACTCCTAAACTGTATATATCAGCCTTCTCCATAAGATATCCACATCCACCATATTCTGGTGCTATATAACACAATGTCCCTCTCATGCTGGTTGTGCTGCTGAGTTCTCTGCTGAACAAATCTCCACTGCACATGTCACTGCCTATTGATTGACTGTTCCTTTTCTTCCAGCCCCTTCTGAAGCTGAATTCCCGGTTGAGTTCGGGTTGGTTCGGGTCATGTTGTCTTGAGCGCTTTCGTCGAAGGAAGTATAACCGTTTCCCTAATCCGAAATGTCGCAGTTGTAGGCTTTTGTTCCATTTGGCTGAGGCTTGTGCATTCTTTGCCTTGTTGGTTTTCTTGCTTATCTCAGCAAAATTCTCTTCCTTCCACCATTCCTGCATCTTCTTGTGTTTCTTCTTGTTGTTCCTAGTTTTCGATTCTTTTTGCTCCAACTCGGTTTGAGGATTTTTGAACCCAAATTCGGGTATCTTCGAATCGGCATTCACACATTCCACATTCTCCAATGCAACAGTACAATTGGAATTAGCTTTCTCATGAATGCTCTTACATTCTTCATCCCAATCAGGGTTGGATTTTGGATAAATCTGGCTCCCTATCCACTCCATAACATAATCTTTGCTACACAACTCGCCGCTTTCGTCTTGTCGCCACCACCAATCCGTCCCACATTGTTTAGCATTCTCTCCATCATCAACACTCAAACCAGCACCAGAATGATTCCAATCATCTCCATTAACATCCAAATAAGAAACCCCTTTCCCCTTCCCATCTCCCTCATCAGAAACATCAACATTACAACAACTCAAAGAATTCAGATTCAAAGCCTTAACATCATCATACATTCTACCATTTTTCGAAGACGAAGAAGCCTGTAAAGCAAGAGCAAAATCTACCTCAACATTGCTCTCCAATGGAGTACCAATGGCTGGAGTCTCATCACCCAAATTCCCCGAATAATCTTGACTAAACAAATCGACACCGAATTCACCTTCGACTTTGATTCTCGACAAACCGAAGTCCGAAATCTTTGCTCGAAGCTCGGAATCAAGAAGAACATTGCTGGGCTTGATATCGCCATGAATGACAGGCGGATCACAACCCAAATGAAGAAATTCCAAAGCCCTGGCAACATCTAAAACAATGTCAAATCTTCTTTTCCAGCACAACCCACCAGAGAAAAGCGATTCCTGAAGGCTGCTATTAGGCATATACTCATAAACAAGAACAAATTTGTTCTTATCAACGCAGAATCCCAAAAGGGTCACCAAAAATGGGGATCTCACCCCACCAAGAATCCGCAACTCGTTCTGAAACTCCCTCTCTGTTTCGAGCGAAACAGAGTCCAATCGCTTAATCGCAACCGATTTCCCATCTCTCAAAACCCCTTTAAACACAGTTCCAGAGCCGCCCTTTCCGATTACGTTACCGGAATCGAAATTGTTCGTTGCCCTTTTGAGCTCTTTGTAAGAGAATCGATTAAGCTTCAAAGGAGGACTCGAATCGAAGGGAATGGTTTTGGCTCTGTTCACATAGGAACACCATAAATGGTATAGAAAATAGAGAATAGAGAAGAAAATCACAACGGAGGTGGAAATGGTGAGAGCCAAGAACAAGACCTTCGTTCTCGAGAAGAACGCCGGCGGGGAAACTCTGGCAGCGGCGGCGGCGGCGGCGGGAACGGCAGCAATGGGTCTAGAGGGCATTTTTTCAGAGATTTCTGCAAATGGGTATCAAAATTTCACATTTGTAACGAAAATTCCGTTCAGATTTGGGTTTTTGCTGTACAGTTGGATGGTGGATAAACTTGAGAGGGATTTGTGAGTTCGAACAGTGGAAATTTGGTGGGTAGTGGGATTATAATAATGAGATGAATCCGTGATTAGGAAATGAAATTGTGGAGGGACCCAATGTGCTTTTGACTAAAGAGATTTTTTTTTTTATTATGAAAAAAAAAGAAGAGGAATTGGACATTGAAGATGAACAATAATGTCAGAGTGAAAATGAAAATTGAGAGAAGAAAAAGGAATAAATGGATTACAGTGCAGAGGAGAAGACGAAGAAGATAAGTCTTTGTAATCAGAAACTTTGTCTGACGCGCCATCATGGTGTTGGGTTTACACGTTCATTCGACCTTTTCTCATGATTTTTACTTCTGTTTTTTAAAAAAAAAGAAAATTATATAATAACTTTAATTCTACCTCAAAAGTTTACATTTTTTTTTTCTTCTTGTGATTTTTCTGCTAATTATCTTTTTCTTCTTTTTGTCAATATTTTGTTTCAGTTCGAAAAGTTTAGATAATGCCATAATATTGATGTATATACATGTTACAATTTAGTTACATTTTTTTTAATTTTTTTTTTATTTAGTTAAAAATTAATAAAATATAACTCAAGTTAAATCATATCTATATATATTAATACTCGAACCAAAATCTTTAGGTCATTAGATATACATTGATATCGCTTGAACTACTGCTCTATTCACATTTATGAAAAATATTTGCATGCTGTCTTAACCACTATTCTATAAAAGTTGAAAGATTCATTTTATTTTCAATTTTAAGAAATAATTTCTTAAAAGAAAAAAATAAACGGTTGAGAGAACATTAATTTTTTTTTTTAATAGAGTAGAAGAGAACCGTACTCTTTTTTTTTTGGTAATGAAATACTCAATTATTTTTCCTTCAATTTTTATTCAATATATTTTATCCTTTTTTTTACAAAAATATTTGAATTATAATCCAAATTTTGAAAGCAAAATAAAGTTAAAAAAACTTTTTTTTCTCAAGACTTAAATCGGGTTTTTAGAACATATGAGAAGAAAAAAAATCACAAATAAATTAAAAGTTATATATATCATATCATAACCTTCAGATGTGGTTTAAGAGATAAATCATTTTTGGACGATTTTCTCCGGTCATACTCTAAATTACAAACATGTCATCTATTGGAATATAAAAAAAATTAAATACAAATAACGTAGAAGCAATATCATTTAGATTTCATATTAGTTGTGGTTTAAGGGGAAAATCATTTTTGGACGATTTTACCATTTAAGTCGTACTCTAAATTAATCTATTGGAATACTAAAAAAAACATTAAATACAAATAACGTACGATATATTTACAATATCATTTAGATTTTCATCCGTAGAAAAAAAAAAGATATTTTTATCAAATCTCATAGATTTTATAAATAAGTTAGAAGATAAGAGATTTCAACGATCAAATGAAAATATCTATAATATTATTTAAATTTTAATTATCCTTATAACGTAGAAAATAAGATATTTTTACCAAATCTCATAGATTTTATTTGATATTTTATATTCTAATTAAAATAATAAATTGAATTTTCCAATCTTATAAATAGTTCTCTGCATTTTGTTTAACATAACACTTTTATTTGGATTTAATTTTCTTTATTTTTGTAGGGATCTTTTTTGCATAATTATTGCCTTGACTTGGAAATCTCGAAATTTTTTTTTGAAGAATGATAAATTATCATCTAAGGTTAAAGTGCATGAATTTTTTTGTTTTTGGAAAAAAAATTTGAAGAATGATAAAAAAATTTGGTTTCTTTTTGTTTTTTTGTTTTATAATAAAAAATTTAGTTATCATATTTTTGTTGGATTATTTTCCTTAACTTTAATCTGACTTTTCTCTTGTTGCAATAATTTTTGTAGGGTTGTTGACTTGGAATGTGGATTTTTTTATTTTTAAAAATGATAAAATTATCAGTTGAGGTTAAAGGTAAGTTCATAAAAGTATACTAATAAATATATTTAGTTTATTTATATTTATAATTATAATAATGATATAAGTCTTATATATTTTATAATTCAAGAATAATTGATTTATTAATAGATAAATTGAGAAAAAATTAAAGAGCATCGATTTTTGAAAATCAGAAATAAATTTTAATTTTAATGCGATAAATTTTATTAATTTTTTTTAAAATAATAACACCTATTATTTTTTAAGCTCAAAATAAAATATTAACTGTTTTTTTTACATAAATGTTATTTTTAATAAATTGAACTGACATGAAAAAATGGTTATAAAATTCAATATTAAATTGAAATTATTATTTGATGATTTAAATTTAGTGCAAAAAAGTAAGAAACAATTTATAATTATAAATATATAAAATTTATTATTTAAAAAATTATCACATGCAACGCCGTGTTAAAATTCTAGTATATAGTATGTGATTCTTGGGCCTTAGATTCCATAGTTTTATTTTATTTATATTTTTTTATTTTGGCACGATCACATGCCAAAAACCTTGGCAATCATACAATATTTAATAATTAAAGAGAAATAAAAGGGATCGATTGAGAGAACTCATTACTCTCGAGTGAAAATAGATTAATATCAAACTAGATAATCAATTGCATCATTTACCTGTCTTCATTGTCTTTTCATTACCTTTTTATTAACAATATTATGTTTCCTAAAATTAGGGGAAAAGCTATATACCACTTTAGTAGAATTCAAAACCATACAAAATTTTAACCCTATAAATAAGTATACCTTTATGAATATAGAGTATCTAGACTTTTATTTAGTTAAACCCTTACATAAGTTTACAATAAAATAGGAAAATTGCAATCATCTTTCTCATTTCAAAAAAAAAAAAACAATCATCTTTCTTTAATATGTCTTTTGTTTTGCAGGCAGATTTCATCCCTCAATAATATAAATTCATCTTCGATCCACTTAACAAAAATTCGACATCAACAGAATTATTATTATTATTTTGATTTTATCGAATTTAATTGAAAAGGTCAACTGAAACTAAAAAAAAAACAGTTTAAGATATTAAATATTGTAGACATTTATCATAAAATTAATTAGTGATGGGAGAAATAGTCAACAATCTTATATACTATTATTTGGGATACTAACACGAGATTCATTAAAAGGAATATATGTGTCGAATTATATTGAAATATGCTAGATCATTCAACTTTATCTTAGATGGCTAAGGAAAGTTCTAGATCATACACATATGTTCTTGGAGAGAATTCTAGAATATCATTTGTCTAAGAATAGTTGAGAGAATTCTAGAACACTATTTGACTAACATTGGTGAAGAGAATTCTAGAACATCATTAGTCTAAGAATGATGAAGAAAATTATAGAACTTTGTGTAAGATGGTGGAGAAAGATCTAGGTATGAACTTGTCAAGAAATATTTACTCATACTTATGCAAAGTGAAGTTGTGGCAAAATAATGACCACATGATTTACTTTATCACCAAGAAAAAATGTGGACCATTGGATCATACTTGGAGCCCAAGTTTATGAGTAGTATAAATAGATGATGTCATTAGTTGACAAACCATCCCAAAATCTCTCATGACATCCCACATCTAAGTGGATAAGGGTGTGAGATAAAAATAGAGAGAGTTTGTTCTTATAAGAGAGTTCATTGCTGCTTTATAAGAGAAAAAGTTTGTAACTCCTATTTTTATAATGAAGTTTTTCTATCCTTGTCCGTGGTTTTTACCTAGTAAAATCACTATGTCGTTCTTTCTCTTCTTCCTCTTCGTTATTATTGTTATTCTCAATCTATTATAGTTGCGACCCTGCTCTATTCGATGCAAACAATCCTAACAATATGAACTAATACATTCAACATGCCAATTGTTATGAAGTATTAATTTCACAATTTATTCAACATTTTTAGTTCAATAACATTTAAGGGTAGAGAGACCCAAATCCATAACTTTTTAATTATTGTGTATACTCTATTTATTTTGAATTAATGTTCTCGTTGGCACTTTGATGAAAGATTAATCGCTAACGAGGGAAGGAAATGGTGAAATGCTTAATAAAATCAATCGACATAAATTGGTATAATAATCCAAAGACTTGTAGAAGAATTAAAACATTATAAATTTAATTTAATATTAAAGTCAGACAAAAATAATTGAAGGTACTTTTGTTGAATAACTGAATTTTTTATGTTTCAAATTCATCTATCACTCTTTTTGGCAAAATATAAAATGTAATTTAAGATAATTAGTGTTGAGTGTTTTTTTTTTCTGGTTGCCATTCGCAAACAAATACCATTTTTTTTTTTTACATATTTTTTTTATAATTTAATGGAAATGGTCCGTTTCCTCTGATTTGTGCTTTGTTGGTAGTGAACAACTGAACATGCTTCTCTGCTCTCTCTCACTGCTCACCCAACTCAGAAATAACATGTTACCTGCCATTTTCATCCTTTTTTATATTTCTTTAAAAAAAAAAAAAAAAAAAAAACCCAAACTTTTCAAATATTTTAACATATATTTCCAAAAAAAAACATTTCTTTTCAATTATTTTCTCTTAGAGAAGTAGGTTGAGAGCTTATACAAATTTGAGAATATTTAGCTAGTCAAACTCAAAAGTCATTCATAACTCTCTTATATGGAGGGAAAAAAAAGTTAGAAAAAATATGACGACTATGCTAAAAGTTATTTATAGTTTAGATTTATATTTTATTCATATTCAATTGAAATCATGAATGTAGAGACATAAAAGTCCATGCTTATTTTATAATTTAAGATAATATTAAAAAAAGATATGAATCTAGTTGAAGATATGATGTATCTTTATATATTTTTTTTAAGGTTGTGGGAATTTTAAAACATCTAATAATCTAAGGAAATTGTGGACAAGTAAGGAGAAAGAAGGGATATGCTTTGATAGGGGGCCAAATAAAATGTGACATGTTTGTGCACTTGGACCAATTGATCATTTTATATTAGTGGATAACTTTAAATTATGCAAGAGAATATGTAATAGTGAATATATATGTATATATAACTTTCAATTATTTGAGATGATAGGTCTCTTATGTAAATTATTGAACTTTGTAGGGTAAAATAACTTCATTTAATCATTTTTATTTTGACTTCTAAAATTTCAAATATTCCACTTTAGTATCTACTTTTCCTTCAAAATATCTTTAATTCATTTACGCTTACTTATATTGATGAAACATTTCAAAACAAACTCAAATCTGTTTTCTTTTCCGAAAAAAAAAACTCAATTTTTTTTTTCTAAACTCGGCATTAACTTCTATTACAAATGACTTTAAACGCTTGTTGGACCAAAAATATATTGAATAAATGAATAATTTACTCTAAATATAAGTTATGGTTTTCAGTATTTTAGCACCGCCTTTCCTATCTTGGTAAAGGGACTTACTATCTTTCTCAAAAAAAAAAAAAAAAGGAACTTACTATCTAATTTTTAATTTATTTAAGATGTAAGTTGAATTTAAGATTACTATCTAATTAAAGTTGATAAATTTTTACATGCAACATGTTAAGTGAATTGACAAGAAAAATCATCTAAGAAACGAAAACTTGAATTTTTTTTTTCAATTAATTTATAAATTAAATTGGAGGGAGGAATAAAAAATTGTTATACTTCGGATGACAATTTTTCATCCAAATTTCCGGTTTTCACCAAGTATTTGATAAATTATTGAGAATGAGATTTTTTTTTGTGAGATCTTTTTTTTTTTTTTTGAAACAACCAAACAATAAATTCAACCACCATAAGCCAAATCAGAGTAGGAGCGCTCCTCGGTCACCACAGAAGCGACCCGCGGGGGGAGATTCTCCTGCTCCAAAACAATATTCCAGTTCTCAGCCACTATACGGTCAGAAATAGTTACAAAATGCAAATCAAGAGGCAGCTTAAGCTTAGCAATGAGGTCGGCAGCTCGATTGCAAGCTCTACCACTAAAAGTAAAGGATATATTCCTAAACCTGGAAATCAAAATCCTAATATCAGCAATTACATTGTTGAGTTCAGTAACATCTTGAGAAATACTATTAATAATATTAATAACCATCTTAGAATCAGATTCCACCAAGATCTGAGGGATGAGATCAAGGCCACTCAACATAGCCAAACTTTCTATGACCTTTGCAGATGAAGAATTGATGCCCCCTTTGGCCCCCCATAAAATAGGATTGCCAAGATGATCACGAGCCAATTGAGATCTTGAGAATGAGAAAGTTGAGAAGCAAATACTAAGGCTTCATTTGATAATTATTTGATATTTTGTTTTTTATTTTTACAATTTAAGCTTATTTTCACTTGAATTTCCTACAACGTATTCTATCTTTCCTACAAAATATGTGAATACTAACCAAATTTAAAAAAAAAAAAAAATGAAGTTTTTTTTTTTTTTCAAATTTTGGTTTGATTTCTAAAAATATAGATAAGAGGTAGATATCAAGTTTAAGTTCTAAAAATAGGTGTGCCCATTCTCATTTGAGGGGACAAATCCTTAACAGTTCAAGTGGGGCCCAAGAAGTTTGGGGATAGAGTTATGGATGTACAAATAAATCGACAACTGAACAACTCAAATTATCCAACCTAAATTGTAAAAGTTGAGATGAGTTATGATTTTTCATGTGTGAGAGAATAATTAATAGAATAGTTTATTAGCATATTGATTCTATTTTTAGTGACGGGGAGTCGAAATGGAGATGCAGTAAATGTTTACAAATTAATGTCACAAATACGTCCCAAACCCAAAACTTTAAAAGGAATATATCCTCAAAGTCCAGATCTTCAACCAATTGCACCTTAAAATTTAGGTTACTAGCACATTAATAAGAAACATGTACTAATAAGATAAGTAACCTGGGTTCAAATATATTCTCATGCTTTTTTTTATTTATATATTTATTACACGATGAATTAAATTTTAGAGGGAAAATAAAATATTCATACAACCGAGAATCTAACCCAACTCAAACAAAAAATATATGAATTAGATAGCTCAAATACATAGAGATGTCCACGAGGCAGGATGGGACATGGATGACTTTAACGTATCTATCCTACCACTCATTTTAATCCTTGTCCATGCCCAAATCTCCATTAAATTTAATCGGAATTGGATTCTCCACAGGTCACCTTTTATTTATTTTTAAATCTCAATTAAATCAAATAATATTTTCAAATAGTTATTTTTTCACAAAAAAAAAAAAAAAAATCTCTAAGTTTTTTTCTGGAAACACAAACTACATAGACACTATTAAATAATACAAAAATTAGACAAACAGAATGTTTACATAATTGTCACTCCAAAAAATATTATGGAAATTAAACGTAAAGACGTCGTAATTCATCGTGACTAATAAAATGTACAAGATTACTTTACCTTGAATTCCAGAGGAGAATGACTTGGAATGTTACTTTTCTGAAGCTGATGGTTTGAAAAGAGATATAAAAATAGAATTTCCTTGCATACACTGTCCAAAGAGAATATGGTTGGTATCTCGTATTCAATCTCATCGATGTAGCATTTCCCGAAAATGTAAGTTATTTTGGAGAAAATCGAAACTCGAGCTGCTCAACTGCGCCATGCCGAAGATAGTTCAGAATCAGCATCTTCTTCCCACCAAGTGGCAGACTGCAAAGTAGAGTAGATTTCATGAGTTACAATTCCATCTCCAACAAAGTTTCCTACCCACTTATTAGATATGAAGTGTGTTAATTTCATAGGAATTATTTCCTAAAAAATGCATGTGTAACTGATTCAAAAACATAAGCAGCAAAATATGGTGCACTTTTCTCTCTAAACTGTAGGCAGGTTGGTAGACTTTCTTGTTTGATATCAATAGGTGTTTGAGTCAGCTTGCGCGCACATCAACTGTTCTCACGGGACAACAAGATATCCTATACATTTTACTTTTTCCCTCTTTTCTTGAGCACCATTAATACTTCACACCATGGAGAAAGAAAGATATAGCATGGATGTAAAGAGGAAACCTTGTAGCCCCTGCGAAGAAAATCTAATGAGCTTCCTTGTTCCTCCTGTAGTCCAAGGACCCTTAGCAGTTCATCTTTTGTCTAAATTACAAGCAAAAGTTAGTCCAAAATCACCACACAAATGTTTACCAGCTAAAAGTATTTCAGTTTTTTAACATACTTCCCCAAGGGTGAACCTTGTCTCACTCTCTGCAACGCAAGCATATGAATTATCTGATTGTTTTAGCATCACTTGCCAAGGCCCTGCAAGTACTATGAAGGATGAATAGATGTAGATATGAAGATTGATCAAAAGCGCAAGGCGTGAACCATTTTCAGACCAAGATAGACATCCAAAATTCTCCAGCAGGGAGTTCGATTAAATAGTATACGCACCCGGGTATTGACGAAACAATGCTCCACTGTAATTGACAATATAAGGTGCTATTGCTACTGTCTTGATATTCCTCCCCCCCAAAGAGAACCAAGAGAAGAGAATTTAGTAAAAAAAGAATGTACAAAAATATAATTAAAATGGGTTCCAAGATGAGATCCAAGACCTTAGAATACTCTCTGATTCGAATGTAGAACACTGGGATAAACTGAGAGAGAAATCGATAATGCAAATCTTTAGGAGGGAATCCCAGTATGCCCAAGTCTGCACTGTAAGTTTTCTAACTTCTGATCAGTAATAGCAAATATGACAATATCTATAAGCTATGGATGAGGAGAAGAACCATTACCGCAAGGTTTCAAGTTCTAGATTAAACAAAAGAGTGGGGATTGACGAGGCAAAAGTTTCCTGCACATCCCAAAATGAGTCACCTTATGGTTCAGCAAAAACCAAATGGACCAAGCCAAATGAAATTAACTAAAAACAACTCATTTTGCATAAAAATATCACTTAGAAAGTCACGAATAGATCTTATTAAGTTCTTTATGTGTTCAAAACAATTGGGGGTATGGGATTCGAAGACATGTCCTATTACTCATGTCCACACTAATGCTAGTTGAGCTATTAGTCTCGTTGGTGATCTTATTTAGTACTTCCGCACCATCAATATGTAAGTTGCTCAAAGTGCAAGGACAAAAGGCATTACATAACTATTGACACCAACATGAAGGATGGCATGATGGTGCTCATACAATGGTAATATCTATAAAAACTGACCAGATGATGCCACATTAAAAGGTGCGCACGAAGTTTAAAAAAAAAAGACAACATCAACAATAGCCCTAGAACCATTATGGGAAGAAAACAAAGTTCCAATCAGAAGCATATCAATGTATGCCATGGATTAAAGTTTTCAACAAGGTGCTATCTTGCAATTAGTATAGAGATCATACCACATACTTCTCTATCAAAGCAAGCTCACGCGTACTGCAATTAATAAATATGTACAGTGAGGGAGGGTCACTAGATGTCCAACGATCTGCAATTCAGATGGATTGCAAAGAGTGAGAAATCATTAACTTGGAAAGAGCATGTAAGAAATAAAAGATGATTACAATAAAAAAACATATAACATAGGGTTAGAGAAAAAAATTGAAGTAGATATATTCGATAACATGTTGTTCTATCTAAGAACCAATTGACAATGAGAGGAGTGGTAAGGTCTCTTCACCTTCTCACGTGGTATCCTCATTATAATTTATACCCCCTTCAAGATGGTGTCTATTTGAGTTCACCAATTTTAGATCGAATCTCAATTCATTTTTTTTGTTGGATCAAACATCTGCTCGAGTTTAATAGGCTCTAATACCATATTAAATAACATGGAATTCCATCTCAAAATCAATTAGTAATGAGAAGAGTACACCTTATTATAAGGAGGTAAGACCTCCTCACCTTTTCAGTGTGGATCTTCGGCAAGATATTGACAAAAAGTGAAGTGAAATACATAGGAAGAGGCAGGTTCTTGAACTTCAACTGGTTTCATCATAAAAAGAAACAAGTTCAATCACATTTTATGTCGTATTTCATCTTTTCTTTTATCCCCCATTTGCCTTTTTGTTATTTTTCATGTATCATTATCCGTTTCTGTATCAACTTTATTTTCAAATGAAGCAAATTCCAGTCTTGCCATAATGGTTAGGGTGACATAAGATATAACATATATTTGCAAAATGCATTTAGTAGTGAAATAAAGGGCAACATACAACACTCATAGTCACAGAAGGAAAAAATGGAAAAGAATGCAAGACATCATGAGAAATACATGTATGTACAACCAACCTGCATTTTCATCTTCAAAATCAAAATCAAGGGTGTTCCGAACAGATCTGAAGAAAGACCCGACTGGTCCAGCAGGGACATCATCCAAGGAACTTAAAGTTATTCCATTAACCTGAATGATATATAATCAAATGAATAAACAAAATGAAAAACAAGAAGTAAATTGCGCGGACAAGTATGTCATTGATCAATTCACATCATTCATTACCAACAATTGTGCCACCAAATTTATTTGTTTATTTTTAAAATAAACTATATAGCTATAAAATATTTAGCAGCCAGAAGATTCAAGATATTTAACAGCCAAGTAGCACAAACAATTTTAACTTCAGGAGCACTGCTAGTACACAGATTACTTACCGGGTTTCAGTTGTTTTTTAATCTTCATTTATCTCCTACATATTTCACGTTATGTCAAGCTATACCCTTGAACTTTTGCTTCTCCATATGGACGATGCCCCAAACTAATAAAGCGACCCGTTATGGAGGAAACAGGATTAAAAAATGCTGATCTTTGGGATGTCCCTCTTCGTGAAGTACTATTTCAAAATCCACCATATTTCATTCTCCTACTCATTTAATACAAACTATAAAGTTTTAGCGATAATTTCATTTCACTCGGTTTGCATCTTTCCTATTGGTACTTTTATTTTTAACCAAATATTTTTCTCCTTACCAACAAGCCAAAGAAGGTAAAGCAGGGACGATCTGCATTGGACAAAAAATAAATACAAGTTTAAAAGAGTAAACTAGTTACCAAGTCAAGAGCTGTTTTGAATATCTGTGAAGCTCTACGCTTCTCTGGCTTATCCGGAAACACCTGCAATGATCATTTGAGTTTATAACAGTTGCATTAAAGAACTTGAGAAAGATTTTCAGGGAATATATAAAAGCAGTTGCTTACAATGCAAGATCTAGTTCCTTTCCTTTCTTGAAGATTCCTGGCAACAGCCAGGGCAAGTTGAATATTTGCATCAATGAACTCATCTGAAGATCCCTTGACATATTTAGAAATATCCTCAAATCAAATGAACAAGTGCATATGCTATGTATGAAAAATGGGGAATACTTTCATGAATGAAAGAAAATATATAATGTTATGAGCAGCTGTTGAAAAAGAATACCTTATATGAGGAAATGTCGCTAGGCAGGGGACTGAAGAATGCAGGAAATTCCACCAGAAAAGAAAAAAACCAAACAAGGGTCAGAAAATAATGAGAGAATCACTCCAAAAAGGACTAATAAATTCAAAATTCCAGATAAAGTATACAAATGAGCGATATGATGCAGCAGAATAAATTTCATAGAATCAAATAAATAACTAAATACCAAACACATTTCGACGCTGAACCAATTAACTTGATACGGACTACGCTTAGAACCTCAATTTTCAAATACTAAAACGAGTTCTCTTGGTTTAAACTATCTCCTATTATAGTTATGATACTCTTATTTAATAGTTAGAGATCCCTTTTGTAATTTAGACTTAAAGTCCTCTTCTTCTTCTTTTTTGAAAACCGGGAAATCGGAGCTTCGGGGCACCACTGATCCATTCCTAGACGGTGGTATCGAGATACTTAAAAGCCCTTTTTGTAATTTCATATTTATAATGAAATTGTTTCTTATCTTTAAAAAAAAAACATCAAAGTAAAACCTGCCAGATTATTTCAACAAACAGACAAGATTAAGAATACTGATTAGGAGTCCTAAGATGTGATTAGTAAAGTAACTCTAATACTAACTGGTTAACTAACAAAGTGTAGGAATGAGCAGTAATTCTCAAAAGAAAGATTACGGGAAATCGATCTCCAAGCGGGTGTTTCCATCTTCAAGAGCAGAAGCGAGAGAATTCGAAGCATCGGAGATCAGCACCTCGTAGGTTTTAGGTTTGTAAATCGGAACTCCGGCCTTAGGATTGGAGCTCTGAGTAGTCGGCGCAGCCCGTTCTTTGTCACTGCAGTGAACCCTAAAGCAAAACCCCGAAGTCGTTGAAGCTTGAGAACCAAACGAACCGGAACGATTAGAACTCCGTCGTGCGCTGAAGGAAGAAGAAATGGGGGAGAAAAGAAGGTTTCTGTGAAACGGTCGAACCAGAGAGGGAATGCGCGGTGGTGAAGAGAGAAACGCCATGATCGCCGAGCAGAGCTCTGAGACGATCACTGTGGATGTATCGTCGCCGGTCGTTTGGATGAGACGATAACGAAGCTTAAACACGCCACATCTACAATTTTCCCCAACAATATTTTGCATTTTTTTACACTTTTTTTTCATTTTATTCTTTCTTTAATTTTAATCCTCCTCACTTTTATTTGTTTTATTTTAATTTTTGAATTGTTAAATATATAGTTTACTTTTAGAAGTTTAAATTTGATCTAATATTAAATGAAATTTATTTTATTTTATTAATGTCAATTTCAGCAACATTTGAGCTGCAATAGTGTATATTTATTGACTATGAAATCATGAGTTTGAATCCTCCGATCTTCAATTAGTGTAATCTCAAAAAAAAAAATCTTATTAATAATTTTAATTTAAATAAATAAAATATGGAAAAAGATGTTACTTTTAAAAAATAACAAATTTTTTTCAATAATGTCCATTTAAGTGTTTGTAGCATCAATTTGGTTATTATAATAGGAAAGATAATCGATGTTTAAGAGCGATTATTGTAATAAAAAAATTATATATATAAGATTTAAATAAATGAATACGCAAGTTTAAATAAATGAACACGCAAATTTAGATAATTATCAATTATAATAGAGGATTTTGCATGTATAACAAAAAAAGACAAAATATTTTCATCTATAACATCAAATCAAAACTAATTCATTTGTAGCAAAAAATTCAAATTAAATTCTATCACTAAATAAATTCTATTAGTGATAGAATTCAATCAATAAAAGACTTCTTCTTCTATCACTGCTTGAATTTTCTACTAGTGATAGAAGTTCAAATTGAGTTCTATCACTAGTTGAGTTTTATCACTGATATAAATTAATATGACATACATGAAATTATTTTAGAAATTATGTTGCAAATGTAATACAAAAGGTAAAATGTGCTGCTGATGATAAATTCTAATTATTAATAAATGGTAGAGTAAACATGAGTTCACTATTATAACAAACCCGATCATTTACATAAATGGGAGTCCAAACACGTCCCTAAAGAGTAAATTAAATATTTTAAAAATAATTAGAAAGTCGAAAGACAATAGATTGCGACATTTATCAAATTTAAAAAATAATTAAAATGCCAACAAAAATTAACTCAACTTTAATTTATGATATTTTACTTAATATTTAAAGAAGTGTGAGTTCAAATGTCTTCCAATTATATTATTGAATAAAAAAAGAGATTTTTTATGTCTAGAAAAAAAAAATATTCATGTCAAAATTTTAAAATCCCTTTAATACATTAAAAGTTAAATATTTAAAATTTAATTTTATATTAAATATTTATAAATTTATTTGAGAGGCTATAAATCCTGTAAAGAAAGCTCGGAACCGGATCTCCTGGCTACGCGACCGAACCGATCTTTTCATCCTCGCATGAATTTGTTCTTAGATATTTATAAACCAAGAACAAGAACAGATTTGTAAACCGCCAGATATTTCTTGAAATCGAATTTCAATGTCCTTTTCTGCACAGATTTGTATCCTATTTTCCCATTCTGGACATTCCCCCCACTGCAAATCGTAATCGAACCATTCCGGGCCCTTCGTCTTTTCAGGTGAAATTTCTGAAATTTTAGATCTTGCTTTTCCATTTTGTTCTCGTCTTTTCAAACCATTTGATCAATTGGGGTTCAATCGTTTCTGATCTTTTTTTAAAAAAAATTTATGGATTTTATTTGATGATCCGCTTGTTCTACTTCTATTGGGGTTTTTTTTTTTTTTTTTTTTGTTATCTCATTTTGGTTGGGAATTCTTCTGAATCTGTGTATTGATTTGTGCTTTTCTTCCTTGTGGGTTTTGTTTGGATGGTTTTTTCAAGTTTCTCTTTATGGTTGCTTCCCTTGGATGAATCTGCTGTTGTTGCATTTCTTGCAAGTTATAACTTTTTTGGAGTACTATAGAGGATTGGAAGGTTTGAACCACAAATCTAGTGGTTAGTGGTTGCTTAGCTATTGCTCTTGTTGGCCTTGTTATTTATAACTTCGATCTTCAAATTATGTATTGTTTTTCCATAATCTTGTTTTTTTTCCCTCTTTTACATGTGATGATATATTTCAATCAATTACTGTATTTCTTTCATGGAGGTCTCTAGCACCCATTGCGGAAAAAAAAAATTCTCAACACTTGAACTATGTCAGCTGCCATTTGTTTATTTTGTGATTTCTATTATGTTTATTTTGAAAGATGGCTGGTTTTGATTATGTGAAGCACACATTTTTTTGACATTAGTGGAAAATTAGAAAGCTTTTCATTGAGTTTGAAGTTGAACTATGTTTGTAATGGAAAGATCTTTTGCTTTTCAAAGAACCCTAGAGATAAATTTTGGATATTTTGTTCGGTTTCGAGTTATCATATTGTTTTTTCTGTTTCTGCTCACTTCCATACCATATCTTAGCTAATGGTATTGTCCTGTGGTGCAGAAGTGTCTAGTTACAATGGATAGTTTACCAGAAGTATTGATTTGGGAGATATTGAACAAGGTTAAGAAAACCAATGATCGAAACTCTTTGGCATTATCGAGTAAGCGCCTTCACAGTTTGGACAATGAAAACAGAAACTTTCTTCGAGTTGGTTGTGGATTAGACCCTGCAGATGAAGCTTTGACATCTCTGTGTCTCAGGTTTCCTAATTTATCACGAATCAAGATTACTTATTCGGGTTGGATGTCGAAACTAGGGAAGCAATTGGATGATCATGGACTTCTCATTCTCTCCAACCATTGTCCATCTCTAACTGATCTCACCTTAAGTTATTGTACATTCATCACGGACGTTGGACTTCGCCATTTAACGTCCTGCTACAAGCTTTCAGCTCTGAAGCTGAACTTCACCCCTAGAATCACCGGCTGTGGCATATTCTCAATTGCTGTTGGATGCAAAAACCTAACGGTTCTCCATCTCATCCGATGTTTGAATGTCAGCAGTGTCGAGTGGCTTGAATACCTTGGCAAACTCGGAACCCTTGAAGATCTCTCGATCAGGAACTGTAGAGCAATTGGGGAAGGTGATCTAATCAAGCTAGGCCATAGCTGGCGAAAGTTGAAGCGGCTGCAGTTTGAAGTTGATGCTAACTACCGATACATGAAGGTTTATGATCGTTTAGCTGTCGATCGGTGGCAAAAGCAGTGGATCCCGTGTGATGATATGTTGGAACTTAGCTTGGTGAATTGCATAATCAGTCCAGGGAGAGGACTTGCCTGTGTGTTGGGAAAGTGCAAGAACTTGCAGAAAGTTCACTTAGATATGTGCGTTGGAGTTAGAGATTGTGATATAATAAGCTTGGCTCGAGAATCGCATAATCTCCGTTCCATTTCCCTCCGAGTTCCCTCTGATTTTTCACTTCCATTGTTAGCCAACAACATGCTGAGATTAACCGACGAGAGCTTAAAAGCCATAGCTGAAAACTGCTCTCATCTCGAGTCAGTTAGAATTTCATTTGCTGATGGTGAGTTTCCCTCACTTTCTTCATTTTCCCTTGATGGGATACTTATTCTAGTTCACAAGTGTAAAGTTCGAGAGCTCGCCCTCGACCATGTCTACTCCTTTGATGATATGGGATTGGAAGCTCTATGCTTGGCCTCCTATCTTGAAACACTAGAGCTTGTAAGATGCCAAGAGATAAGTGACCAAGGGCTGCAGCTTGTGAGCCAGTTCCCTCAGTTGCGAAACTTGCGACTGTGCAAATGCTTGGGTATCACCGATGATGGGTTAAAGCCGCTGGTGGGCGCATACAAACTCGAATCACTGGTCGTGGAAGACTGCCCTCAGATCTCTGAGAGGGGCATCCATGGCGCTGCGAGAAGCCTATCGTTCAGGCAAGACTTGTCGTGGATGTATTGAAACTAGCTAAGTTCCCATCTCACATCAAGAGGTGAGTTGATTTAGTATTAGTGATTTGTAACATATAAGCTTTCAAATGTATTATGGTCTCATTCATTTGTTTCTGCGTCAAGTTTGCTTCTTTGTGAAACAAGAAAGAGATGGATTGGTGTTGCTTTCAAAAGTCTTTGTACAGTCAGGAACAGGGGGAGAAAACAAAACATAATGCATATACAAGTTAAAACCAATTCTTTCTTAGGTCCCTTTACGAATCTTTTGTCCTTTTAATTTTTAGAGGTTTACAAAATGTGTCTCAATATTTATCTTTCTATATATTTTAGAGGAGTTCGTGCAGCATTAGGCCGAAGTGGCCTAAAAAAAAGCTGGCATGATTTATCTTTTCAAGTCTACAAACTAAATCATGTAGTCTACACAGTGGTTGAAGACTTGGGTTTTAAGGGTATGGCTCCCTTCAAGGTCCCAGGTTCGAGACTCAACTGTGGCATTACTCCGTCGATGTTTCCCGGTGCCTATCTAGGGACGGACGTGGTTATCCTTATTTCAAAAAATATTATATATATCGATATGAATAGATAGATCTTTTCAATGTATAATCTAAAATTTTCCAAAAGTAAAAATAAAAAATAGCTCACACTACTTTATTCTTATTCGCTGATACTAAACAAATGGTTATGCCGAATCACTCTCAAGTTCTTTATATCAGCTAGTATTTTTTTGTTATAATCACTTATAAAACTCATCATATGAAGTTAGTGTTTTCCGCCCCAAGCCAAGTTTTGTCTTTATTTTCTCGAACTCCTTTAAACTATCCCATACTTTTCCAAACCATGCCATCACCTTAGAAATCATTAAATTTTTATAAAGTGATTATAAAAATACTTTAAATGGATTCATAGATACAGTTTATGTATTTTAAATTTAGGAAAGAAACTAATCTTAAACTTCATTAAAATAAACACATTTAATTTTAATATTTACGGTTGGTTGAAAAGTTAGTTTGAGTAGTTATTGTTGAAAAATTAGTTTGAGTAGTTATTGTTGAAAAATTAGTTTGAGTAGTTATTGTTGAGTGGTTAGAAATTGAAAATTGTAGTCAAATATTTGTTTGGATATGTTTTTATATAGAAGACTTAAAGACAATAACTTATTTGGTTATTTGGATTTAAATTTAAAATGAGTAGCTATTTTGAGTAGTTAAAAATGAATTATTTTGAAAAGTGAATGCCCACATGTGTGGCTCAATATGAGCCACATCCTATTTTAATTTAAACATAAAAGATGATATAGAAAAATAGGATGTGGTCCATATTTGACTACGTGGACATTATTATTTAAGTCATGCCGAGACAACCTAAATATTGTTCAAATGAGGAAATTTTTAATAGTTATAAATAAATAATTAAAAATGCATAATTAAAAATAAAAAATTATTTTAAATAGTAAAAATGATGAATTATTTATTTGAATGCAATTTTTTTTAGTGAGTAATTATAAATTTTCAATCTAAATCGTCTCATGTACCCCCTCGTGAAAGGGGTCTTTTTAAATCTTAATTTCAATGGAAGGTCTCCATCACTCTCCGAAATCGCGACACCAATTTTCCCTTTTCATATATTCGATCGTCATTCCATTCAGCGCCGCCACGCATTGGTTCAAAATTCCCGTTTGTATTATTTGTATTCTGTCTCCGATTCCAATTCCATTCCCAAAGAACCAAAATCACTTCCACTTTTCCCGTCCTTAATATCATCGTCTCAACCTCCGATCATCTCAATGGCTTCTCTTCAATCCTTCATCGGCTATTCCGGTCGTCTTCATCCCAGCTCCGGCGCCGTCCATGGCGGAAGAGTTCGCGCCTGTCTTGGCCTGGACGCGCAGTTGCCCACTTCCACCCAGCTTCGAAAGGGGCAAATCGGTGGCTCCACCCAGGAGGTGATCGATTGGGAGCGGAAGCTCATCGTCGGAACCTACGCCCGAGCGCCGGTGGTTCTGTCGAGTGGCAAAGGGTGTAAGGTGTACGATTTGGAAGGGAGAGAGTATTTGGATATGGCGGCGGGGATTGCTGTCAATGCCCTAGGTCACTGTGATCCTGATTGGCTGCAAGCCTTGAACGACCAGGCTAATACTGTTTCGCATGTTAGCAACCTCTTTCATTCAATCCCTCAGGTGAGATTGCCCTTTAAATTGTATATGCTTTTATTTATTTGGGAATTGGAGGTTTGCCCCCACTCGGGCACCTGCCCCTGTCTCGAGAAACAACAAGACATTTTTGTTTGTTGTAGATTCTCGCTTTTATCTTATATAGAAAATGTGAACAAGTCTTCAAGGGGTGGCACCGTAGTTGAAGACTTGGGCTTCGAAGGTAGGCTCTCTTCTAGATCCAGGTTCAAAATTCACCTATGATATTACTCTTTCGATGTCTTCCGGTACCTGGCCGAGGGACGAGCGTGGTTACCTTTGTTTCAAAAAAAAGTGATCAACACATTTATAAGATAAAAGATTTATAATAAGATGTGTGGGCTAATTGTCGATGGTCAATTGGTTTTGAGATGGAACTGAGATGGAACGTATGTTATCGAATACGTTATCATAGCTCAATTTGAATCCAAGGTAAAACCTTAGCGGGTAGTTGATCCATACATTAGAATCCTACTCTAGTAGTTAAATCTAAGTGGGTATTTCGGTTTACAAATACAGATTCAACCAAAGCGGGTGAAGCTTAAGTGGGTATTTACTATTTGTTCCCGAAATTCAATCTAATCTGAGATGGTGTTCCCCTTGTAGTACTATCTTAAGTGGACATGTTGGGAGATCTCCAAAAGAACAAATCTTGAAGATCCCAAGCTATTACCAAGTAGGCCGCCCCTTGAAGACTCTATACCTATAAATATTGAAATTGAAATGGGAAACTCCCAAGTTCAATTCTTTAATAACCCATAAAAGTTTAAATGGTTTTAGTTCATGAATGGGAACTTCGTTTCATTGCTGTAGGTTGAACTTGCTAAACGCCTTGTGGCTAAATCATTCGCTGATCGCGTTTTTTTCACCAACTCTGGCACGGAAGCAAATGAAGCTGCCATTAAATTTGCTAGGAAGTTTCAGAGATTTTCTCATCCTGATGCTAAAGAGTCGCCCCCTGTGGAGTTCATTGCCTTTTCTAATTGTTTTCATGGCAGAACAATGGGAGCTCTTGCCTTGACGAGTAAAGAGCATTACAGGACTCCTTTTGAGCCTGTTATGCCTGGTGTCACTTTCTTGCCATATGGTGATGTTGAGGCTGCAAGGAACTTGATTCTCAAAGGGAAAACTGCTGCGGTTTTTGTCGAACCAATCCAGGGTGAAGGTGGCATTTACAGTGCTACTAAGGAATTCTTGCTTTCCTTGAGAAGTGCTTGTGATGAGGCTGGATCTCTTCTAGTTTTCGACGAGGTACAACGGATTCTATACTCATCTTGCATTGATTTATAACAATCCAATTGATAGATTGATATAGATTCATTGGTTATTCTGCTAGACTAATCTGATTGAACAATCGATAAATTTAACTACTTGTGATACAACATCAAGTTGGTCTGTTTGTAAATGAACTGACACATGATAAGCATGAGCATACTTAAATCTTTGGAGAGTAAACTGAAGTTTTTTTTTTTTTTTTTTTTCTGTATGTATAGATTCAATGTGGATTGGGTAGAAATGGTTATCTCTGGGCACATGAAGCTTATGGTGTATATCCAGATATAATGACCCTTGCTAAGCCACTAGCTGGAGGTCTCCCCATTGGAGCTGTCCTAGTCACCGAAAGAGTCGCTGCAGCAATGAACTACGGAGACCATGGAAGCACTTTTGCAGGTTCGCCGCTCGTCTGCAATGCAGCAATCGCTGTCGTAGACAAAATCTCAGATCCTGGGTTCTTGCTTAGTGTCTCCAAGAAAGGTGAATACATGAGAAATTTGCTAAAGCAGAAGCTGGATGGAAACTCACATGTAAAAGAAGTAAGAGGACAAGGGCTTATTATTGGAATAGAACTGGATGTCTCTGCGGGCCCTCTCGTGGATGCTTGTCGAAACTCGGGTCTGTTAATATTAACGGCAGGCAAGGGGAACGTGGTTCGGTTGGTGCCGCCATTAATCATCACCGAGCAAGAACTGGACCACGCTGCTAACATTATGCTTGATTGCATTTCTGTACTTGCTGATATAAAGCTCAGCTTCTAGTTTTTTTCAAGGTCCAAACTATACAAGACTTGGCTATCAAATCTTGTATGTAATGAATGTACCAATATGAAATAAACTTGTATTTTCTATTTGGCTGTCTAAAAGGAGAAGCTTTTTCTTTGAAATGACTATTAGCGTTAGTTTTAAAGTCTACTTGGATCAAATATTCTAGTGTACTTTGTTATAAAGTAAGAAAAGTAGATTAAACTCTAGTTATTGTTCTTTTTTTTAATGATAAACTATAGTTATTGTTCTTGTGTCATATGTGAATTTTTTTAATATGTACTTGAAGACTGAGACAGGAACATGAGTGGGTATCGTATCAATGCAAATGTTTGTTTTTGTCTTCAGCTTGTGAGGGGTGTTTTGAAAAAATGGAAAAGCTAAAGGACAAGATTGAAATATGTGGCTGTAGTTTAAGGGCTAATATTATAATTAAGCCTAAATGGATTAAGGACAACACTTGCCTCATAATTTAAGGATCTCACAGAGAATAATTGGCAATTTTTTAGTGGTGGTCAGCAAAAATGTGTAAATTTTATCAAAAGTCCAATTCATATCTTAGACAATGTAGGAATATATATATATATATATTGAAAAGGTAGGAAAATATATCAACCGTGACAAATGATATATGAGTGAAGATGAATCACATGTTAAACTAAACATAACTTAAAAGAGAATTCTAAAAGAAAAAACATAACTCGAGAGTCTTTAAACATCTATTCTCAATTAATAAGAATGAGTTTTCAATCCTCACATTCGACATATTAAACCGAAAGAAGCAAAAAAATATCGAAGTAAGCTTATCTCATTAGAATGACATATATTGATATATATTTTCGACTAAAAGATTACATCTTCAAATTTCCTAGCCCACAAATCTTGCACTACATTGTAATCAACCATCACAGAACATGGGTTTAAAGAAAGACAATGAAATCCCAAGTACTTTTTGAGAAGCACTTTACCATTGGCTTCTCACAGCTTCTAAGAGACAAGGCAAGTGTAGAAAAGTGGTCAAACACAAAGTTGACTATGAAAGAGAAGAGAAGAACTTCCCACAAACCAACTAGCCACTAGCTTTTGCTTGGAGATGTTGAAAGCAATTCAAAACTTGCAAAATAAAATAAAGAAAAAACAAATATTTTTCTATCTTACACCAATTCATTCAAACATCAAAGTATACAAATTATAAAGATATAATGACACCATACTTGTTTTGTACTCTCAATCTCTTTGTTGAAGCAACCCCAAGTGAGTGTCCTAGTCTAAGAGAGTGTGTAGGACAGTATACCCTTGGCATGCTGTCTCTTGGGAACAACATTGTATCTCTTTTGTGTTGTTCTAAAATCTCCCTCTCTTTGCGTTGAATCACTGTTTTTTAGTGGTGTTATGGTTTAGACAGACATTCTGTTTTGTGTTTTAAGTGAATGTTTCTGAAAGTATCAAAATAAGAGTAAGGGCACTTGCCCCATTACCTTTGGACACTGTCCTAAAATAGCCCACATCTCTCTCCTCTACACTTCCTTTACCAAGTGGATGATAAGAATACTTGTTTGGATTGAATTAAAAACAAAGACACTCAATACTATCTTTACATCAATACTTTAACAATTTTTTAACTAATAGTAACTTTAAATTTATATAGATGAGTTTTAATTTTCTTAAAGTACTAAAATATCAAGGGACAAAATAATCTCTTTTTCTTTGGATAAATTTTTTGGTTAATTTCATTTTAAAAACTTTTTTTTTTAGTTCAACAATAATTCATGGTGGGTAGATTCGAAACCCAACATCTTAATTTTTTATTTTTTGAAATCAAAATTCATTCACATTAATAATAATAATAATTATTATTATAAGTATACATACCCATATCCAATAAATGTGGAGCAACAACAAAATAAATTCGTACTTAACATTATTTTAATTATGTGTTCAGCTCGGGTAGAGATGGACCCTTTAATTTGAGTTGTTTTTTTTTTAATCCTCTTAATTCGTATGAATTATGCTTGTATCAATTAAACTCTTAAAATTTTATATATAAATCGAACAATTTGCTAAATTTTCTATTTTGTAAAATGGTCGATGCATGTTTCTCAAATATGTGGATTATTTTAATACAAGATTCCCGAAAATATTAAACGAAAGTAAAGCAAGTGGGTGGTAAAAGTGTAGCTTTTTATCAATAATATAATCCATCTTTTCATCCTAGGGTAACCAATTTGTCATATTAAATTATTATTATTACATCTCACAAGCTAATAGAGATAGAAAAGAATTCAAATCCAATAACTGAGAACTATATTAAAAAAAAATATATATAAATAAAATATAAATATAGAGCTACTAAATTCAAACAAGATATTCAAGTCAATTTTAGCGTAATTCAAGTGTCTATCCTATATCTGAATGACACATAAACAATGCTAGGAAAGACTTTTTTTTTTATATATATATATATAGTTTAGATGGTTAAATTACATAGTTTGATGTCTAAATTTCTAGTTTCTAAAATTTTAGAAGTTATAATTTGATAAAATTTACCCAACAATTTATATCACTAACAATTACAAAAGAATTAAGTACGTGACAACTATCTATTCAATCAATAATAATAATATAAATTAGATACTTGATACGATACAAATAAGTTAATTAACAATTTTATACATTTAATTGAAAGAAAGAAAAAAAAAATCAAATCTATAATCTTATGATTATTAAATCATCAGATATGTAGGTAAAGTAATATTTTTATATTAATTTTTATTTTTGAACTTATTGGTAAAAATGAATAAAAATAAAAATAACCAATTTGCTCTTGGTTGGCCACAAGTGGTAGCGGAACTTTGATGAATGGGCAGAATGGTAATTCAAAATGTTTCATTTGACATCAACCATGTGGTCATTCCATGCATCACCATGCATCATCGAATTCCACGTTGGTTTTTATAAGATGCTTCCACAGGTTATTACGGTGAGCCTCACCCGTACCCAATCACGTCTCCTCACAAAAATTACAATTTTAATTAAACAATCAAATTTCATTATTACCAAAAACAGGTCTTAAAAAACACCACAAATTAAGCCAAGCAGTCAAACAATCTTTTCTCTTGACGCCACCATGACGCTCTTTGCTTCATCTCGAAAATCCAACGGCTCCCATTTTCCCTCGAGATCATCCCCTCCCCCTTCTTTGGATTACTATTAATTTTTTTGTTCATCATTTTTGTCTCTTTACTTTTTTTTTTCTTCTTTTTTCTAATTTCAATTTTAGTCTAATATTTTATCTTTCAAAATGCTGTTTTTTTATTGGTTTTTCTTTGTCAATTTAAGAAATATATCCATCTTATATTAAATCCACATAAAATTAATTTTGAATAGATCAACTTTAAAGTTAACTTAATTGGTAGTACTATTAATTTTTTGTGTTAATCTATTTTTACTTGACAGTCACAGATTCAATCTTTGTAATGAGTATTAGTAATCTCCTTCCCCAACTTATATTCAAAATATTAAAATTAAAATTGCTTTTGAACCTAATTCTTTTCTCTCTGTGAGTGTGGGAAATAAAATACTTGATCACAAAAATAAAACAAAGGTGTTTAATTTTAGATTTATCATAACATTGGGAAAAATGATTTCTTCCAAATTTTTTTTTCTTTTTTTTAGCATCGTATATACTATTATTTTCAAATAAATGAAAGTCAAATATCAAATTTTATAATCAAATTTTCTTATAATTGATCTCGTCATATCTTCAAATTTTCTATCATGTCTCTAAATATTACTAGAGTTAGATACTCTTATGTTCCCATTTGATCATTTCTTTTTATTAAATATTATTAAACCAATTTTAATTTATATGGACTAATTTGAATTTGTCATTTGAATTCTGAATTAAAATAAAACAAACATAAAATACATGACTAAAATGATGATTTAATCTAATTATATAGATACAATAAGCTTGTGAACTTGAATATATAATTATAATAGTTAATGTACATGTATTTCCAACTAAAAGCTTTTAAATATACATTTTAATAAGCTTGTGAAAGGTAGAATTTGTTTCTTCTCCTTAGTGAAGGGATAAATTTATCACTGAATTCGCATATTGTATCATTTTCACTTCCAATTTCTCCTAACAAGCAAAGTTTTTTTGTAACTTGCATTTTTAATCACTCGCGTCAAATAAGCAAATAAGTGACTATCATCACTTCTACACAAATTATTTATATCAAATATGTCAAAAAAAAAACATAATTCCACATTATATATAATCTAATAACTTGAGTTATTGGTTCAAAATTTTCCATTTCAAATATTATTTTATTTAAACGAAATAACTCGTATTAAACAAAAATAAACTATGCTCAAGACCTTCATTCCATTTAAGATATCTGCATGGAGAGTTGTTGGAGAATGACTTTCATATTCATGCCACCAATGCAATTTCTTTAACTCCAAAATTCACAAAAATTGGCGGGGATCCAATCTAGTGTAGAGAATATTTTTCTATTTAATAAGATCTTCAAATAGTTAATTTTTCATTGAGAAATATAAAACTAGAAAGTTATTTGTAAAGAAAAAGAGAGAAACTAAAATAAAAATTTACAAAAAATATAAATAGAAATGAAAATGAGAAATAAAATAACTCTCCTTTTCCTGGTCCTCATTTAGTCTAGAAGGAAAATTTTCTCACTGCTCACTTTCTATTCGCTGCCTAAACGAGAATTGAGTGTGCACTCAATCAAACATCTCCACTCCCATTTTTCTCATTATATGTATATCACAATGTGTAAATATTACCTTAGTTAGTTTCTATTAGCTGCCTTTAATGATTAGTTAGAAGAGTTGTTAAAGGGTAGTTTTCTCATGTACTTGTTAGTTGATTTTTTACATTTGGTCATCAAATTAATAAAAAGTCAGAAAAGTTTCATCCCTCTCAATCGTATTATGGTATTAAAGGCACGTTCACCATATGTTATTAGATCCTCAAATTTCAACCAAAATGCATAGAATTTTAAAGTGGATCTGGACCTCATTCAAACGGGCATAACTTTAGTGAGTATTTGATCCTAAAAATTCAGATCCAACCCTAACAAAAATAAATGAAAATGAATCTTTCGTTTTACAAATTCAAATCCAATTCAAGATGAACTTTCTAACATGACCACCATATTCAGGGGGTGTTTGGGCCACCAAGAATAAGGGAGAAGATGAGAATGAGAATGAGAATGGAAATGATTCCCCGTGTTTAGCCATCGGGAATCATTCTCCCCCATAATCACATTTTCCAAAAATCTTTTTTTTATTCTCTCCCTAACTAATTTTTATACATCACATCACTATTTTACACTCACATCATTTTCATTATTTATATTTTCCATAATCATTACCTTTATCTCAAATAAAAATAATCATTCTCCTCATAATTATTACTTTCACCCCAAACACAAAATAACCATTACTCTCATAATTATTCTCCTCCTCATTACCATTCCACCATTAACCATTACCATTCTCTTTACTCCAAACACACCCTAAAGGAACATATTGAAAATACTCAAATATGTGATAATTGTCTCACATTATAAATATAAAAAAAATTGAACACTTTTACGACAAAACCCACCATGTTTTGAAATTTGTGTAGATTCCAACATACGAAAAGGGTATTTGCGTCAATTGGGGGGTATATCCCTCCTGCCAAAGGAAAGACAAGTATATAAATGCGAGACATTGCGGTCTCATCGATTATTGATAGATAAGACTTCATAAAATTATTTCATTTTCCCTTTTTTATTTTTTTTACCCTTTTTCAATTACATTTTCTTTTTTATTTTTTTTACCCTTTTTCAATTTCATTTTTTTTTTTTTCTTACACTATATAAACCCCACAAATTCCCTAATTCCGTCACCAACACAGCCATGATTTCCGATCAGCCAATTTTCTCTCTCTACAACACCTTCTTCCAAACCGAATCCCCTCCGCCGGAATCCCAGCTCGACGGAATCGCCGCCGTCGTCGGCCGGAAAGTCCTCTTCGGCGACGCTCCCTCCTCAACAAGTACGAAGTCGGCGGCGGCGGCGACGACGACGACGGGGCAGAGAACTTACAGAGGAGTGAGGAAGCGGCCGTGGGGGCGGTGGTCGGCGGAGATACGAGACCGGATAGGACGGTGCAGGCACTGGCTGGGGACGTTCGACACGGCGGAGGAGGCGGCGCGTGCGTACGACGCGGCGGCGAGGAGGTTGAGGGGATCCAAGGCGCGGACGAACTTCGAAATGTCGATGGTGGTCCCGGTTGAATCCACGTCATCGTCGTCCACGTCATCGGTGGAAGGGAAAAAAACGAGGGCCGTGAAGAAAACGGCTGGCCGGAAATGTTCGGTGGTCACGTCGGCGGCGCATTTGTTCAGTCCTGGAATGGAGCTCGATTTGAAACTGGGAGTTGAATTGGCCAATGCTGGTCAAAACATAGGCTAAATTTTTTTTTTTTTGAAACAAGGGTAGGTGGGTAACTACGCTCGTCCCTAAATCAGGCACGGGGAGACATCGAAGGAGTAACGAGACAGTTGAGTCTCGAACCTGGTATTTTGAGGGGTATATACCTCTAAACCCAAGTATTTAACACCTGTGTTCCTTCGGGGGGACAAACATAGGGTAATTTTCAGTATTAATTTTTTGACTAGATTTGATTTAGCTTTGGAATGTGGAATTTGGAAGAAATTTTTAGTCTAGTGGGTTTAATGTATTACAATGTGAATGTAATGAAAAAAAAATTAGGATAGTATTAGGGTTTATGTGTTTTGCATGGCTTTGGTCTGTTGAGGGTTTCGTTGGACGTAATGCAAATGGGTTATAATTTTGTGATTAATTTTAGGAGATAAGTCCCAACAAGACTAATAGCTAACATTCATGATCTTGATCATCAATGTTTGTAACATTTTACTAATGTTTATTGAGTTTAAACCAGAAAGAATTGTGGGTTACTTGTATGGGTGAGATAAATAAACCTAGTTTAATTTATGATCGATTACAATTTGATTCTATCATTAGAGTTTGAATTAGTGTAACTGTTTCTAATAATTTTTCATTTTTGCTGTTAAAAACGATCTTCATTTATTTTTAATTATTAATTTCTTAACTATTAAATAATTCTTAAAGTCTAATCTTGTAAAAAAATAAATCTTAATCATTCTTTATTAACTACTTTAAATTATTGTCTTTACTTCCTCTACAAAACCAATTTCATTCATATCTCAAACAAATTCTCTACTATAACTCAATTCTAATCTATTCAATAGAACTTATCAAATTACTAATTAAAAACTTCAATAAAAAACTCATAAGTTTCTGACTTATATTTTTTCTTATGGAATCAATTACTTAACGCCAATGAATGGTGGATTTACCCGTATATAATTTTTTAAAAGAGATAACAGAGAATAAAAAAGAAATTAAAATATTTAAAATTTGAAGGACAAAGAAAAAAGTAGTGGTGGGGGGTTGAAAAAAGAAATCTGGATCATGATTATGAGAAGCAACATTTGAGGTGACAGTTTTAGTCACAATCCTGCTGGTGGATTGCATGACACATACACTAACGTACAGAAAGTAGAGAGAGAAGAAACACAGAAATTAGGGTTTTGTTTTTTCAAAAAGGCCCCCATGAAAAGCGGATTTTACAGAAGAACAAAAAAAAGAATTTGGACGATGGCGTACGGATATTTTAGGGGCTGTTTGATATATATATATATATATATATATATCGTAGAAAAATGTATTATTAATTATTTTACAACTTTTTTTTATTAAATTTCAAATTAAATTTTATATTAAATTTATCATTCTACTATTATTAATTAATAGTTAATTACTTTATTATTATTAACTTCAATCTTCAGACGAATAGTTAATTATTCCTATAATTATTATTAACCACTTTATTATCTTTCCCTCCACTCTTTTCTGCCACAAACAAACACACCTAAATAAATATGCTCTTCCATATCAGTTTTCTTTTGATTTGGTTCGGTAGTACTTTTTTTTTTTTTTGTTGAAAAGTTGGTTCATTAGTACTTAAGAAAGGAGGCTTACGGCAAAAACAAGCAAATATCAACATTGCATCATTGCAAAACCTACACTCACTCTCTCTCTTTCTCTCTTCTACATTCTTAGAGAGTGTTTGGATAAAATTTTGTTGACGAGTTATATTTGAGTAGTTAAAAATTAAAGGTTATAGTCAAAATCTTATTTGGCTGTAATTTTTTTTTTTTTTTTGTAGAGAAGTTAGAGTGAAAATCTTGTTTTAATGTAGATATAAAATGGATAGTGAACTAAAAAAGGATATTTAAAAATGAATTATTTTGATTGATAAAAAATGAGGAATTTTATTTAGTAGTTATAAACGAATGATTAGAAATGAATGGTTAGAGATGAGGAGTTATTTTTAATAGTAAAAATGAAGAGTTATTTTGAATAGTGGAAAGAACTCGTTTGGATATAGTTTTTTAATGAGGAGTTAGTAAATCTTAAAAAGGAATATTATGAATTAAATAGGAATGACGTTGTAGGTTTGAAACTTACTACCTACTTATGATGTTGAATTCGAAAAGAGGTATTGTATGTTCCAAGAGTTAGATACCAAGAAAATGTGTATGGCTTCAAGTGGAAATGATTAGGAAAAAAATGGAAAATTTGGAAGAACACAATCATATGTGGAAAAAATTAATTATTCGTGTTTGAGAATAAAAAATGATTATGTAAAATAATATAACAAATGAACGAAAAGAAATTAGCTGGAGAATGAAAAATGATTATGAATTATTGTAAAACAAGGATAGTTACTCAATAGCATTATTATATTCATTAGTTTATAGATTCAAATTCCTCTACCTCTTATTGTGGTAGAAATAAAAAAAATAGATATATTTTATAGAATTATAATGGTTGGGGACTAATTGAGGGCAAGAGATATTGTATTTGGAAAATGATAATTGTATAAAAAGCCATGTAAGGGACATACCCAAAACGAAGGGGCGTCAATAAAGACAAGAGTTCAAAATTACATAAAATTAAAAAAGTTTACAGAGATATTAGATACATCATCATTTCTATAAAATTTAGATTTAGAGCACCAAAAAGCAACTGAGATAATGGTGTCTTCCCAAAAATTGAGCTGTGTTGTCTTGTACCCGTAGTTGACGTTGAAAATTCGAGCATTTCTTTCGACCGACAATATTTTAAGTCATAATCGATAGGGGATTACTACCTGAGGAGTGTTGTCATCAAAAGAAAATTCAAGAGGAAGTTGACGCCTAGCTGCAGTAACATTGTCGCAAAATAGAAAAAGATGATCCATACATTCATTGCTACATTGGCAAAAAGGGGAAGAGACATTAATATCCATAATTATCCTAATTCAACTTCCCTTGGACACCCTATTAAAAACATATTGTAAAATAAATTAAATTAAAAGACGCAAATGACTATAATTGAGAATCACTAAAATTTTGAGAAAAAGTATTTGATTTTAAAATATATGAATAAAATAAAAGCTAAACTGACCTAGAAACTAAAAATCTGTTTTTTCGTTAGCATGATTTAAATTTCAGGTCTAAACTCATAATCTAAGAACAAATTCAACAATAGAGATGAATCAAATAATGAACGAATAAAAGGATGAAAGAAGTAGAGAAAAGCACACCGAAATTAAGTGGTTCAGACTATGCCTACTCCACTGTTAAAATATGAATCGATCCAGCTTGCTCGAGTTTACTCATAATGTCATGGGTATATATGGATTTGTACAAAGGGCCTATAATGTAGCTAGGGTTTCTAATTCTCTCTCAAGGAAGGAGATAACTTAAATGTATATAACATATGATTACATGACTCGTATGGTTAGTTAACTAAACCCCAAATTAATCCAAGTTATAATTAACTCATCAAATCGGTTAATGATGTGCAGTCTACCTAATAATTAACAGATTCAAATGTTACTTCATCCTTATTTAAGAATATTCATTTTTTGGGAAAAAAAAAAAGAATCTTCATGTTCTGCACATACATAACCGTCTTTTTTGTCTCCTACCAGCGGGTATACTGTCGTCTATTTAAATTATATATATAGTCATTTTGCACACTCAACATTCATTTTTTATATGTAGGTTAATTTAGTAAAAAGATATCCTTATTCTGAAAGAAAATGTACATATCAACAAAATATCATCAAGGTATAAACATAAATCAACATTGTAACAATGTATGAAGTTTTAAGATTGTATCGACATATTGTACAACCTATTATAACCATGAAGTTGTTGGGTTTTTGGCAAAATATTGGAAGTGAATTTGTCCACATCGCAAAGATGCAAGGTAGTAGTGTGCTCCAAGCACTATAAAAGGAGCATAAGGCTTTGGTTTCAAAGCATCCCAGTCAAAAACACTTTAAGCTTAGTGTATTGACTCTAGTTAAATTCCTTTTGTATTCTCTTGTGAAGAGTGGGCAAAGGGCGTGAGTAGTATAAACTTTGAAGAGAGTGTTTATGTAATTAGGGCCGTGAGAGAGAATTTTGTGTGATTGTAGCAATTTTTCACATAATATAAATTATTTCCGTCCGTGGTTTTTTTCTCCAGTTTGGAGTTTTTCCACGTAAATTATTGTGTCCTCCATTTTGTTATTTCCTTTTAATTTCTCAATTATTTTCTATTTTATTCCCACTGTTATTAGGGAAGGCTTTTTCCCAACACAGACTACATGTTCGAATTCTATTTTTTTCAATATTACTGTATAAAAAAAACACCGTAACAATGTATGAAAAGAACAATAACTATTTTAACTTATTTATAAAGTTTGAAAGGCACAATAGATTTTTTTGTGTGAATATCATTTTTTATATATATTACGTATCAATATTGGCATGGTAATAATGTATCTTTAAATGTCTACCACGAACAATAGTTTAACGGGCTTAAGTATGTTGTTTATAACAAAAAAACTGGTACAAATATATTTATAATAAACAAGTAAGAATAGTCTCCTCAACAAGAAGAAGAAGAAAAAAAATTGTTCCAATCTTAATTCTTTTAATTTTATATCATTAAATTAATTTTGAAATGATTTTAACTTATACAAAATTTTACCATAAGTTGCATTCTATGGTGTAGTGGTTAACACTCTAGACTTTGAATCTTTTCAACTTATTTCATTGTTTTGATTGTAAATTATTTCAACTCATCGATCTTGAGAATTGGTATTTGTGAGAAAATTTAATATTAGGCTTCCCCTAAACCTTTATTTTTAAATTAACTTCTTTTTTTTCATTAGCAATTATTGGCTCTATGCCCATTGTTTGTATTAAACTGATCTCTATGTTTGATCTACAAAGTTGACAAGGATGTGAAATACCCAAAGATATAGGGCTAGTTTAAACTTTTCACTATTTCTAAATAATTGTTGTCAAACATATTCTAATAGAAATTTTTTTGTCAAACATATTCTAATTGAAAATGTATATGATGAAAAGTAAATTAGTATCTGAATAATTAGAACAATAAACATGATAAATATGATAAAATAATTTAATTTCAAGGTCATTAATATATGATGTCAATTGAGTTATACTATTTGAAAAATAAAATGAAGATTTTAAAAGCCTCAATTTATTATGTTTGACAAAATCAATATAAATGAAAATAATTACCTAAAAATAATAATAATAAATTTTCGTTAAATTCAATATAGTAAATTTTATATTGGTATAAAAAACAACTATAGTTCTTCATATCCCGCGTCGAATTCTTTGAATCTTGAAATTCTACCCTTTTTTTTTTTACGGTAATCTTGGAATTCTGCTTAAATTCATGTTTATTTCATTGAATTTGTTCATGAGGTTACTATGAAAATGTGGCATATAAATATATTGACCATGATAAAATAATTTGACATAGATCGATTAAATCCATCAATGTAATTGATGAAGAAGATGTTTTGAATGCCAAAATGAGTAGTTCTTGACTCAAATATTGTAAATTTAAGAAAAAAAATGTTGTGATTTGTTTCAAAGCTTTGAAATTACTTTCTTCTCCCTTTTCTAACAAAAAAAATCATTGTTTTATTATAATTTATTTTTATTGTTTTAAAAATAAATAAAGAAATTATAATAAAATGTGAAGTAAAAAAAAAAAATCCAATAAGAAAGATATGGAAAAAGGGACAGCAGAATCCCTGTATGGACAACTAGCTAGGTTGATTTTTATCCCACCAAGCAACCTATAGAATTGACACTTTGATTTGATTTTGCCCATAATTTTCTCTCTAATTATTTATTTATCTCTCTTAGAGCTTGTTTGGCTACGGGGGAGGGAAGGGAAAGAAAAGAAATTGAAAGTAAATTATTGTTTGGTAAAGAAAGAAGAGAAGTGATGTGATAGTAAATTAATGTTTGGTGCGATAGAAATGGTAGTAAAGAGATGTAGATTTTTTTTAAAACTAATAGATATTTAATATTTTAATATAAAATTCATAAAATATCAATTTTAAAATTTATTTTATTTATTGCTTAAATGAAATAAAACGATTCCAATAATAAAAATTGATGATTATTTAAAAATAATAAATCAAAATAAATGGATAAATATAATTTTTTTTATAATAAAATTAAGTTTAGAAAAGTCCATTTTAACTCTATATTTATTCTCTTTTTTCTTAATATTTCCTCTGTAGAAAAATGTTTACAAAAATCCATACACTTTTACAAACAATTCCATTAAACCAAGCTCTACCAATACAACCATTAATTTCAAATCATTCAAGCTTCAATCAATAATTTCAAATCAAATATCCTAAAAATATTTTGAAATGGAACAAGTCAATTGATCACAAGTGTATCCAATTATTTTTATCTTAATTTTTAAAAAAAATTGCATTAAATAGATTCTTATCATAAAATATTTATAAATATAGATAAATCTTAAAATATTTGCATTCGTAGTTATTTATACGTTCAATATAAATACTTATTAATACAGTAATATGTATTATCAATACAATATTATCATTAATACTAATAACTAGAGTTAGCTACATTTTTTAAGTGGTCATATTTTTAATTTGATCAATTTGGTAAGTTAAAAAAAAGACATTCTCCTAATAAATATTTACTACGTTCATATAATTTCATTTCTATTCTTTTTTGTATGAGAAACGGGAGTCAAATTTTAAATTCAATAACATGGAAAAACATATAAGTATTAGACCTCGATTAATATTAAAATAGAAAAAAAAAACTTCGATTTTTTTTAATACTCGCGCTAATTTTCATATTATCAAAATTCAAATACCCCAAAAGGTAAAAGTTAAAAAATATTTTTGGTATTTGAAGCTTTTATGATATTTATTATTTGAAAAATGCCTCAATATTTGGGTTGAAACTTAAACTGGAATTTGATACAATACAATGATGAATCAAGTCATAAGAAAATTCTTGTACTAAAAAAAAAAAATCATAAGAAAATTGGTATTTTTGTAATTTTAAAGTAATATATATTGGTAATTTTTAAAGTGTTTTTTTATATGTCTATTCAGCATTGGCAAGTTGCTATAATTTATTCAGCTAAATGGTGAAGTACACGCAATAAAAACAAAAATTAGAAGAAAAAAAATCATTTATTTATTTTTTGAAAACTAATTCTATTTGGAGGAAATCATTGTTGAGAGAAAGGTTGTATTATTGAAAAAGATGATGGTAGAGACATATATTGTCACACTTTTACCATCTAAGATAATGTATTTCTATAATCGCTTGGATTCTAACTTTTTTCTATAATTATAAAAACTAAATTTAATTTTTGAAATCATGATGGTATATAGCTTTCTTTAAAATCACACGACCAAACTAACCTTCATTTGTATTTACTTATCCTAACTTTGAGCTATTTGATCCTTGTCATTTTCAAAATCTAGTTTCCAAGATTTTGAAAGGACTCCAATCAGCAAATTAAAACATAATTACAAATATTTAAGAAAAGTAGAATTTATATAGATTAAAATACTATTTTCTCCCTAAACTATCCTTTTGATTTTATTTTTGTCTCTAAACTTTCAAAATTCAATTTTAGGCCTTCAATTTTACCAAAAATTTGAAAATAATCCTAAGGTGTGTTTGGGTCATGTTTATGTAAACGGTCGGGTTGGTTATAATAACTCAACCGATGTTTACCCCACCATTTATTATAAACGGTGGTTACCTAAACCTGCATACTCGTTTATCTAAACCTACGTGTTCATTATCATAATTACTGTTATAATAATTTGCTTTTTAAACACCATTTATAATAACCTACTATTTATCATAACTCACCGCTTATCATAACCTTCTGTCTATTATAACCTAAGTGTCATATTATCATTCCTCTCAATCTTCTTCCTCTTTCCTTTCCTTTCTCGCTCCTATTTCCCTTCATCTTCTAAGTTCTACCCAAGATTTATATAAGTCCCTTTACAAAGATTTCTCATATTTCTTCAAAATTACAGAGCACAATCAATTCCCCCTCCTTCACAATTTCTTCAATCCCATTTACAAAATCACAAATTTTGGAATCAAATTGTCAACTTCTTTCTCTTTTTTCTTCTCCATTTGCCATTGTAGGGTCCACTGAACTTTCTTATTTAAATCATTTGTCAATTGTCATCTTCTTTCTTTCTTTCTTTCTTTTTTTTTCTTTTTTAATTTTAGAGTTTGGATTTTCTTCCCCAATTGTTGGGTTGTTGAATCTGCTACTAATAGTTCCAAAAAAATTGGGGAAATTCAAATCGGTTCCCTTTTGGGTTTTCTTGGAGGAACAATTTTGAATTTGTTGAAAGTCGGGCGTCTTTTGTGCTTCGTAATTTTGAAGAAATTTGAGGAGCTAGAGATCATGGGTTAATTTTTTATTGTTTTTATTTTTAACTATGGTTTGCATTTTCTTTTAACTCAAAAACTATTTTTGAAGTTTTTAATAAAATTGAGAGTTTAAAATTAGACTTTTAAAAATTGAAAAACCGAAACAAAATAAAGATAATAGTTTGAAAGTTCAAAATGGTACTTCAACAAAATCACTTGATCCTGCCCACATGAGGAATTGCTCAGCGGCACTAGAGTAGGCTCAATGACCAAAGGTCTTGAGTTTGAGTCCCCCCATCTCCAATTGTTGTAATCTCAAAAAACAAAATCACTTGATCTCACGCCTCATTTTTTTTTATCCTAAAAAAATTATGAGTTTAGATTTCTGCATCATTATAGTTTCAAAATTTATAACGAAAAGCTTATATAACTTTAAACTGACAACAGTAAACTCGGTTTTGAGATTAATCAAAAGTATAGTGGCTAACATTTGATATTTTAGAGTTAACAAAATCCAACGAAATGGAATCCATTTTCCCCAAAAAAAATAAATAATAAACCTCAATATTGGGACCAAAATATTTTAAGGATGTTCTAAGAAAATCAATTTTAATTTTTTGAAAGGCCAGAAAAGAAATATCGATAATTAAAGTAAAATATCTCAAAAAGAAAAGCTCAAAATTAGGGTAGAAAGTAAAGGGTGTTCATGGGTTAGATTTGATGGTGTTGAAATTGAAGAGAAGATCACAGATTTATATAGAAGGTAAATTGAGAGTCTCAAAATTCAATTCTTTATAATAAAATTGAATTAGATTACAATCTACCAAATCAACATGTCAACCAACCTTCAGTTGTGATGAGCTTATTTGTCATTGGGCATATCTTAGTACCACTAAGCAACTACTCATTTTTACAAACCTATTATAATTAAACCATGAATTATTTGGGTTGGGTATGTTCGGGCAGTTAGAGTCAAATAATTAAAACTTTGTTTTAAGAGAAATAAAGAAATATTAATAAGAGAAATGTCTATTTATATCAAATATTGACTCAACACTCGCCCCTCAATTTTAATTTATATGATTATAAGATACATTTTAAGACATAATTTTATTTCTTTTAGATAATTAAATAAAAATAAATTTAGTGTGTGTATATATATGTTAACAAATTATCTTTATAATTAATAATTAATTTGAATTTAAATTAATTTAGATTAAATAATAAAAAAACTGTCTAAAAAGCAAACTAAAAAATAACTCTAGTCTCCTAGGAGAGGGTTTGATATTTTCAAAGTCTCAAAATCGAGGTAATTATGGAAATTAATATATCAAATGACTTATAACTTTGTTTTGAGTATTACGATACATTTTAGTACTACCGTTCAAGGGTCGAGCCAATTGTACTCTTAAATTTAGAGGATCAAAACTCCAAATTCTCTAATCATACAAAAATAACCAAGAAAGGAAAAAACTCCTATAATTTTAGGCTCTAAAAAGCAATTCAACAAAAAAATATTTATTTGAACTCAAATAAATCGATAATTTAAGTATTATATAAAAACCAAACAACATGGTAGTTTGACGACTAATATGTCAAACTTAAATTTAGTTTGATGTGTTGATCTCAAAATCGAATCCTAGTCGTACATTCCAAAAAGTATTATATAAAAAATAAATAAAAATCGATAATTTTAGTAATGGAGTTTTCTGGCTTATCTTCTTCTTCTTTTTTTTTTTTGAAAACCATAGAGGGCATAATAAGAAATAATAAAATGAAGAAATAGGTATATTCTTTTCTCTTTAAAACATTTCACTGAAAATAAAAGTAGCGTCCGGGTTACTGACAAAGTGACAACAGCTTAAATTTGGGCCATGTAAATTCAGGCCCAAATGGCCCAAGGATTGTAGCTGGTAGAAAAAGGCAGAAAGACCTTTTCAACTTTTATATTACAATTTTAAATGACAAAAATACCCTTTACACAATTTTGAATTTAAGATAAATTTTTTTTTCCTGGTTGAAGTTGATTTGGTCAAAATATAGATAAATTATTATTAGACTATGTACATTTTAAGTACAAAACATTATACGATAATATTAAATTTATAATTCAAATTATAAGTTTTCTTTTTTTGGGGTGTAATTATAAGTTAATAAGAAGAATAGTTATCGATATAAATATTTTTAATGATGAAAGAGACTATAAATTTGTAATGCACTTCTCTAATGTGTAGAATTCGAAAGAAAATAAGTTAAAATTATGTATGCTTATATTGATCATTCATCCAAATATATAGCAAGTTTCAATTTCTATGTTATAGAATGAAAAAAGTCATTCAAATATAAATTTTGCTACTGTGATTCTTTTTTACAACTAGTTATTCTTTGTTGTTATTATTATTATTATTTCAAGGTTCTAATTCTAAACAAATGAAAAAGTGAGTGTTGGATAAATATACTATATATATTCGCTATTATTTTGTTTCGAGATTTGAGATGTTGAGATCTTTACTCTCCAAGTTAAAGAACATTCAATACCCAGTCTTTCAATTCTTCCACAGAAAAAAAGGAAATTAAAAGATTCTTTTCATAACTTTAATTTTAAAAACAAATTTGGTCATTAATGATTTCTCTACTCTGTATTCATTTTACTTTTTTTAAAGTGCTTATGAAATTCAGCATGTTTTAAGTAGGCCTTTTTATCCATTGTAGTGCAGAATAATTTTGAATTTTGAAAATAACATAGAAAATGGTCATTAGATATATTGGCTTATATATATGCAATCATGTAATACCTCTAAGTGTCTAATTGTGTCATTAAAAGCCAATTTAATTGACACATACATATGTTTTTTTCTTCCCACAATTAACATGAGTATAATATATAATTATGATTGAAAATTATGAATTCAATTTTTTCACCTTCCATAATTATTGAACTAAAAAATAAATATTTTATTGACAAAAAAAGTTAATAATACCTTAATAATTGATTTACTCAATTTGGAATCACAATCTAAAAGAAGATAAATAGGTTATAATGGTGTGTGATAAGATCATGATCTGTTTATATATATATATATATATATTAAATAGAGAGTACTACAATTCTAAAATAATATGAGAGTCATTACTGATTTTTAAGATATAACATGTAATCGTTTATTGAACTGGATTACTGCCAAACAATAAAACTATTAAGCTACTAACCCTTTTGATAAATGCAACAACCTTTCAACTATATTATAACTACTCATGTTATAATTAAAATTGTATGTTACAATAATATGTACCTCAAACAATGACCCTGAGTAATTTAGTAGTCAAAAGAGTTTTAAAAAATTAAAAAAAAAAACTATGAATTCAATCTATGGTATCACCTACCTTAAATTTAATTTCTTACATGTTTATTTGACATTTTAATATCGTAAGTTCGTACAACATATCTGTGAAGAATAATTGATGTATGTGTAAGTTGACCTGAGTATTCATAAAAAATAAAAAAAAAAACAAAAAAAAAACTTCAAACCCAAAGTTCTTGTTTGGTTTGCCGTTTGGAATCTAGGGATTTGAATTTCCAATCCGGAAGTTTGGGAAACAGTAGTTTGGTAAATGTAAAAGTGTGGAATTTGATTTTGGAATTTGAAATCAGCGGATTTGAAAACTTAATCTTTTAAACAAATCAAACTAACATTTTTTATTTTTAAGTATTAATACTACAACATAACCAAGATTCCCTAAGTTTTGAATAGAATTCATGGAAACTGGATCCCAACCCGCGAACCAAACGAGGCCAAATTGTCATAATTTATACAATAAATTCTCTATTAGAATACCTCAAATCCACACCACGCATACGTCTAATAACCTTTCTATTATAATAAGTCAATCACTCCTCCAAAATGCAACCTTATTGTTTAGATTATGTAGAATTAAAATAAAAGAAATAGAATCGGATGAAATCAAATTAATCTCATCCCAATAAATCTAAAAAATTCCCAAATTTTACTCTAGGAATAAAGATTTTCTTCCTGATTACCATCATTTATTCCCACTAATGAAAACAATCAAACACCCTAATAATTAGGAATTAAATGCAAAGAAAAGCCCAACAAATTGAGAAAGAAGAAAAAAATGAAAGTAATTATTGGCATTTCAATTCATATGGGAGAGTGAATGACCCTTAGAATTGAAGGAAGGGCAGAAAAGTAAATAAGAAAAAGTGGAGGGTGGGGATGAGTCACACGTGTGGCGTACGGCACGTGTTAAGAGATTGAAGTCACGCGCTTCGTACGTAACTAACTTAAAACCCACACCACCCGCCACATTTATGCCTCCTTCACCGCTGCCTTTTATTCCCCTCTTTCCTTTTTTATTTATTTATTTTTTTTTTCTAAATCAACAAATAAATCTATTTAAGTATTATTTATGCCAATTACATTTTCATAGTCCTAAATTTGAAGTCAAGATTCATTTTAATCTTTAATTTTAAAATGATATTTTAATAATATTCATTTTCAGTTTAGGCGTGTTTTTTAATTTATTTAAAAAATAAATTATATATTTGAATATAAAATTAGTCTTATTATTTTTTTAGCTAATTTTTTAAAATTTAAATATTATTAAAATATAATAATAAATATGTTAAATCTTAAAATATAAATACGCTAGACTTAAGTATTAAAAATATATATTTTCCTTATATTTTTAAAGAGATTTATTATCCTAAATCTAAAAAATAATTATAAATACGATAATTTTAAAAAAAAATCATAAATATAATAATTAGTATTAATGAGTATTGTCATATATTTTCTTATAGAAATATTTATAATATATAATATCACAGTTGGAGGGATATTTGTAATACAATATTGAATATATCAAGAATTATTAATATAAATATTTTAGCATGTATCTACCTTTATAATTAATCAATGAACAACTCATCCAATATAAATTTTTAAAATGAATTTTTTATTTTTTTATTTTATGCATTAATTTTCATTATCCACTAGTTAAAAGTTATATACTACTTAAAAAATTATATATTTTAATTCTTTCTTTTTAATTTTATTTAAAATATTTTTTTTACAATTTAACACGAGATATATTTGAATGTTTTTTTTCTTCAAAATTTTGCTAGAAAATTTACCATAAGCAGCACATTCTACATTTTATATTATATTTATAGCAGAATTGTTAAAAAAATTCATCTATAACACATTGATTTTTATCATTCAACTTGTTATAGAACTCAATTTGAATTTCTATTATTGATAGAAAATTCAAGTAGTGATAGGATGAATGATTGAATTCTATCGTTAATATAACTCAACTAAACATAAAATTTAATTTGAAGTTTCTACTATAAATGAATTAATTTTATTTTTGTGCTATAAACTATTTTTGTTTTTTTTGTTTTTTGGGTTATACATCAAAAATCCCCATTTTGCTACTTATAATTTTTTAATACATATATATATAAGAATTAAAAGAGAGAGAGAGAGAAAAAGTAGGGAGGATTAAGAGAGTGGATGAGGAAGTAATGAATGTGAGCATCCACTTCCTAAATTGGCCCTACGTTCTCTCTTCTCTTCATTCTCTCTATTTATACCTTCTTCTTCCCACTTTCTCTCTCCTCGCCGCCATGTCCGACGCCGACGACCACTGGGTCCACGTGGCCCTCTCCGACGACTCCCTCGTCGTCGACTTACTCCTCTGCCTCAACCGCCCTCCCCCCCTCCACTGGTCCCTCCGCCAGCCCCGCTCCCGCCCCACCCTTCCCCGCCACCACGACTCCGACGCCGCCGCCAGATCCAGTCCCACCACTCCTCTCTCCTGGTCTACCGCCGCCGCCGCCGCCGCATCATCTAAGGTTCGCTTCCCTTTTCTTCTTCTTCTTCTTCTCTAAACTCTGTCATTGCCTTCGAATTTACCAAACTGCCCCTAAACAACCTATCTTTTTAGGATTTACCCTTCCTTTCCCATTTCCACCGCCGGCTACTTTTCCGGCCATTTTATTTTCCGAAATTACCCAACTACCCCATTTCGACCAACTTTGAAATGAGGCGACCCTTCTCTCCCATTTCTCTGAATGGGTCAAAAGGGTGGCATTACCAAAAGGGTATTTTGGTCATTTGTGGATAAAACAAAATTGAGGGCTAAGGGAAAAAAAAGAGAGTCAAAGCCTTTCTCTCCATTGGCCCATGGATCTCCCACCTGGAATATGGATATGTGCCCCCCAAGTGATAGTCAAACCCTAACGCTACCACAAGGGTCATTTTCGTCTTTTCCCTCCCCCCTCAAAGATGAAAAGGGCCCCTCTTTATCGGTGGCGTGTTTCCGTGGCAACGAATTCTGTGTGTGTGTTTATGGTGTTGGTGGTTGTGCCCTTTTTTATGTTCGGTTTATGAAATTTATAAAAAAAAAAAAACAAAACAAATCTAGTGTGGTCGGTTGCATCATAGCTTTGTGCACTTGCTTCATCTTCACCCTTCTTTTTTCCATTACCTGACAAAAGTTTGTGTTTTTTTTTAATGTTAAAGAGAGATTAGCTTCATGGGTATGGTCAAAAGATGGCTCTAGTGTTTCAGTTCTCTTCCATGACAGCCTGTGAATCTGATATCCTAAACTTTTTCCCTCCCCCCCTTTGTCACAAACATGAATTTCTGTGTCTTGAAAATGGTACTACAATGTTTCTCTTTTGAGACCATGCTGTTCCTTGGTGTGTAATCATGAGAAACAAAATCCTTCTTGTTTAGCCTTGCTAATTGTTGATTCTGACTCCCTCAAAGTCACTTGGTTCAGGACTTGCTGCTTCTTCATTGTGTTGGGTGGAGGGAGAGGGCCCCACTTGTGGAAAAAGAATCCAACTTGTGAAATGGGTCATACCTAATTCAATGGATTCCTTGATTTGGTTGTATTGGTGGTTCTTTTTTTTTTTTTTTTGAAAAAAGTTGTATTGGTGGTACTAATGATACCATTGGTTGTGTTAGGACTAGTGATAATTTTGACCGCTTACTTGTCGTCTAAACCTATAGTATTTGGTTGTCATTAATCCATAATCTTTTAGTCTGATCACTGAGTCAATTCATGACGGTTTAAAACACTAATAACTTCATCGTAACGTAGTTCGGTCAAGACATCGACCCGAGTTGATCGGGGAATCTGGGTTATTTTGTTCTTGATTTATGGATTTACTGCAATTTGAGTTGAATGAGGAATGACCTTTGAATGTATGTTTGTGTGCAGAATGCTGGTAAGAGTGAAGCAGTTGCAACAATGAAGAGACCAAGAAAGAAAAAGGTATGGTTTTTATCAGCCAAGAAATTCCCAATGCCACTTTACTTTTAAAGCTTTAGAGAGAATCAAAATCTTTCTTCTTCTTGCTTTTGTTTTTCACCCTTTGCTTTCCCTTTTCCTTTTCCATTTCCTCTTTTGGTTTGTGTGTTAGATTTTTAGTTTCTTTCCTTTTTGGGTGCCCATGGGCCATAGCCAATTTATGTGTGTTTTGGATTAAGCTGATTGAATTCATGGTGGATGGCAGACACTAGGAGAACTTAAAGAAGAGGAGGTTTTGCTACTGAAGGAAAGAAGAAGCTTGAAAGATGTATGTTTTTGTAAGAATGTGATAAATTTCGTTTTCTATCGCCAGTTTCGGTTGCGTTCTTGCTGAGTTTTTTCCTTTTATAAGGGCAGGCCTTGGCTACCTTGCAGCTCAATGTAGAAAAACAGAGGTCTATAAATGGAAGCTTGAAGAAAATGAAGGTGAAGAAACTCCACATTTTCGTATTCCTTGTATATGCTTTATTTAACTCGATTGTTGTTTTTTCTCTTTATGAAATGGAATTAGGAAATGAAGGTGAAGAAAATGAAGAAAATGCTCTTTATTTAACTCGATTGTTGTTTTTTCTCTTTATTTAACTTGAAGAAAATGAAGGTGAAGAAACTCCACATTTACTTCTCATACCTACTGGAATTATGACTGAAAAACTGCTGTTTTTTCTTTCTTTTGCTCCTTTTCTTATGTCCTTTTTGCTGATGTTTGCAAGCTGAGATTTATGGTTTGTGGTGGAGCTTAATTAGAGACTAGAGAATCCAATGACTTATTTTTTTAATAACAGATTCTTTGTTTTCAAAATAGTTCTCAAGTGAACTAGTCTTTTTTTTTACTTTTTACCTTCTTAAAGCAAGTACTTCAATGAGGATTGGAACAACTTGAGTAGTTCTAGAAAATATTCCATTCTTAACAACAAAGCAAAAGAAAATGAGATTTAATAAAAATTGTTGGCCAAACAAAAGCTGGTTTGGGAACTCCTCTCTCAAACAGTTACATGTGAATGCTGGTGTGTAATATGTTGAATACTTTGGGATTTTGAGTAATGAATAGATATCTTACGATATTGTGACAGTTCGATTGTCATTTTTTAAAACTGATTCTCAGTTACAGTTTGTCTGCTGTTATAATCGTGACATACGGACTTCTTAGTGTCGTCAGCTTTAGCGAGAGCAGGAAAATACTCGACATTGTCTTACGTTCAAGCTTAAATTGATCTTTACAATTAGATTGTCATTTTTTTTAAAATTGAATTTGTTATAGAAGCTAATTTGTTTTTTTTGTTTAAATTATACAGCTTGATTTCCAATCACAACAAGCGACCGAGATGGCTGTAGCATCTGCTGTTCTGAAAGAGGCAAGCTCCGACCAACCTCAACCGCAGGCACTGCTGACATCTATATGCAACACAACACCCGTCGGGGTCGATGCTTCATACCAATTACCTCTGCCAAACGTTTCTTGCAAATTAGAGGAGATGGGAACTATAGGGAGTGTTTGTTGTTTGTTGCCTGATCTTAATTTGCCTTTCCAAGAGGACTCCGGTGCTGAGGTCCTGTACCAAATGAGCTAAGGAAGACCGACACGACCAATATTAAGCTTCCATAACTGAGAGGGACGAGGATCAAAGATCGGCGACAACATTTGCTCAATAAGATGTAGTTCCTGAATCCTAACCCTGTCAGAGGCTTGAGTTACTTATAACTGTAATTACAAAACCAATTTTCTTAGCTGCATAGTCATTATATCTTCTTTTCTTTTCCCTTTCGATAGTACCCGAAAAAATCGAGCATAGATCCGTGTAGTGACCTCGAAAACCCTTTAGCTCTTTAGTGTTATTCATTCACAGGCTTCTACATCTGCTTATATTCTTTGGAGCCAACCCTCTTACTTTTCTCAGACTCCAAAGAGAATGCAAACAATGTAATTATTGGATAAAGTCAAAACAAAATTCAATGTTCCTCACATCTAATTATTAATTATAGAACTCTAGTTTCCATGTTAAAAGTGATCATCTTCATTCCTTTATGTTTTTCTCTTGATTATAGAGCAATCTTTGCACAATTTACAGAGGCCAATAAAAGAATCAAACTTTGGAGGTCCAATAAATTGAAATGGTCCACAAAAGTTTGAACATTCACTTGCATTTGTGTATTCCCAATTTCAATTCCCCAAAAAGTGCTTATGGAGAACAATGTTTTTGTAGCCAATGAAATGGAGAAATGACTATAATGAGGTATTACAATCAAAATTGATCAATCAAAATATGAGTCTATGACAAAAATTATAATAAATTATGTCAATAATCATTACTAGTAAAAATACTAATTGAGTATAAAAGCCATTCGTGGTTTAACAAAAAAAAAAAAAAACATCCCAATAAATCTCTTTTGATACTCAAAAAAATTTTGAGACCCACAAAACTCTTCATGGAGAGAAATATTTTGAATACATAGAGGCAAAAAGGATTATGCCAAAAGTCTCAAAAGTCAGTTCCTTTCTTAGCTATGTTCATTAGCTTCAGTCTCCTCTTCAACATGCTTTTTTTTTTCTTTTTTTAGTAAATCAACATGCTTTTGTTTAATTACTTTTTTCTCTCTCTCTAATTTCATCTTTTATTAACTTTGTTAATCTTTGTTTTTTTAGTTAATACTTCAATAAATTTAATTAGTTACCTAATAACTTGGTCATGTATTAGTGTATACTTAATGACCAAAAAATCATAATTTCGAATCTTCCATCCTAATGGTTATAGAACACAAAAAAATTAACTACCAAGTCATCACATAGATATCAACAATTGTTTGGGCTTTTTAAAATTTTATTTATTTATTTTTTAAATCAACAATATGTAATTAGGCTAAGTACTTAAATCTAAGTTATAATTAGTCAAACAATTGAGTAGAGAACTTTTCCAAAAAAAAAAAACCAATTGAGTAGAGAAGCTAAATCGTTGACTTAAAGGTAAAAAAAAAAATAGAATTTTCATTATCTTGTTAAGTTAAGAAAAAATATTAACCATGTTCAATTTTCTCCGATTAGTTTTTACTGCATACATAAGTACAGCATCAAAATTTTCCCTAAAGCAATAAAAGTGAATGTTTTGAACTTTCATTCTAGAAGATAAGTTTTTTTTTCCTTCCTTCCTTCTGTATAGAAGAAGATAAATTAATAAGAATTAGTAACCTTCATATAATTTAGTAACTAAGAGATTGCAGATTAGTTAAGAAATTATTGATTTCTCAACTAACTGTTAACAATGGAGTATTTTTAGAATCAAGTTTTAGAAGGCTTTAGATATAAATTGTTATGTCAATTGTATAACTTTTGAAAATAAGGGGAGAGTATAGAAAGAGACTTTCTCCTTTAAACCTCTTGAATAAACGTGTTTATATCTCCTAGTAGATATAAATCTCATTTGATCGAACCACTTAAATTTTTATGCAATACATCTTCCTCGTGCTTGTAATTCCATCAAGTTATTGTCAGAAATCTTCGAGAATCTTAGCTACCACGAAGTTTGCAATCCACAATGAGAGAGGCTTTTCCCTTCATTCAATTTTGGTTATGCCCAAAGCAAAATAAATTAGGTCACGTGAGGTTTTATTTGGGCTTAAGAAATGTTACACCTATTATATACGACCCCCTAAAATTAGTTGTAGTAGCAAGTGTTCTAACTTTTTTTAATACAAGTTAACCACAAAACTTACAAAGAGAGTACCACCGATTAGTAGTGTTTTAATCTTAATTGATAGTATAAACTTTAATTTTATGCAAGTTGAGTTACTTTATTTTAAGGATTAATTTCTTTAGTCTTTTTTATTTGTGAACAAAAAATTAATGATGCAACAATTGAGATTACATTAGTTTGGTTTGATGTCATTTATGCTTGAGTTTTTTTTTTCTTTCAATTAGATTAACTTTCATTGAGTCACATTTTTTGTTAGATTAATCGTTGAGTTAATTTATAACTTGTGAATTTTAAATATCCTATGGTATAACTATAAGATGATGAATTCTATGAAATGTATTTCAGAAAATGGGATTGGACCAGTGAGGTATTTTTTATACTAGGCTTATAGTGAAAGAGTCACGTTTAGTTTAGCTTTATTTTTTAATTTTTCATTATTATTATTTTATAATAAGGAGCTATGTATTTTTTAGGTATTTTAATATAGTCACCCAACACCTAGCTAAGGGGACTTTCAAAAGGGGTGGTTCATTTTGATGTCAATTATTGTACTTTATTTGGTTAGATTCCTTTATACTACAATTTTAATATATCTTTGAAAACTTTTTTTTAATCCATAATCTTTTTGTTGGCGTTTTGAAAATAATATTATATACCATAGTTTCTCAGTAATATGAATAGAAATGAACCAATTATGTTACACTTTTTTCCTTGAAGAAGAATTATGTTACACTTGGTTTTAGGATTATTCCTTGATTTTAAGATAATGTAGTTTTTCTTTTATTCTTTATCTTTGTTACGTTTAATCATTAGAGGGATAGAGGGATGAAATTGGAACCATTGTCATTTACGATGATAATTAATATTTTTATTCACTAAATTATATTTGAATTACACAATACGAAGATTTGAATGTCAAATCAATTAAAATGATTTATAATAATAGTTGCAATTCATTTCTCCTAGCTGTTTAATAATTACATATATATCTTCTCATTTGAATTATGAACTTAATTATATCACAAAAGATAAAGTTGGTCCCATTCATTCATGCATCAAAGGAACCTTTGAAATGATTAATTAATTAAATATATTATTTTGTTCGTCACCATTAGAAATACCACTACTTTATGCCAATGCTATCAAATTTATTTTCGATTAGAATAATGATTCTAAACTTGCTCAATTATTTCTTCTTTTAATTAAACTAAAATAAGTATTAAAAAAATGGTATTTTACATTTTGAATGTACCAACTATTTTTACAACATTAGAGAAAAGATATGAATGAATACTACATATTTGAAGTAAAAGTTACTCCATTCAAAACTATATTCAAATATAATTTTTATTTATTTAAAGTTAATACTATAATAAAACTAAGTTTGAAAGTGTAAAAAAAATATTAAATTGATATTGATTGAGTAAAAACATGTTTCCAATAGTTTTATATATGAAAAAGATGATCTTAATCACCAACATTCCCAAATATGCTTGAATTAAAAGAGAGAAAGATAAATATCTTTGATATATAATCGATGATTTTGTGTATTTTTATAACTTTTTTCATAAATTTTTTTTCTAATTTAAAACTAATTCATTTATATTTTGAATTTCTTTTTAAACATTTAACATAGTTTCATTGCAGTTATTTAGTTGAGTTGTGAATTTCATTATATAATTAATAATATTTATTCTAATTATTCCCTATGTTATATTTGTGACAATAATCAAGTCGTGACAATACACATTACATCCTATTGGTCCTATATTTCACCAACAAACAAAACACGTTAAAACTATATTATCATGTACAAGATTCTTTTAAAAACGTTGAATTTACGACATTATATGAAAGTCTATTGTCGCAAAAACATCATTAAACATTGGTCCAAAACACAAGCTAGGGGCAAAGGGAGGAAAAAAGGTTTGAAATGTTTGTTTGTTTAGCCAAATTTGGTAAGGGTGCAATAACATAGGAATTCCAACATTTATAAGCACATGGATGTTTTCTTATGAATGTTTTCTTTCAATAATGTGGCCTCCCTATTGAAGGATAATATATAAATTTATATATTTTTTTTATGTCCTTAACTTCTGGACAAACTAATTCCCAAAAAAAAAAAAAAAAAAAAAACTTCTGGACAAACTAAGGTGAGTCTTTTGATTTCAAGGATTCCTTTTTTACTTTCATTTCGAATGATTCAAAGTCAAACTTTAATTATAAAAAGTTGAAACTTGTTAAATAAAATATAATCAATAAATGGAAATTAAATATATATATATATATATACAAATTAAAAAGACAAAAAAAAGGTTGAGTGGGGCAGGTAGCCCACTGCGTATCTGTCAGTGAAGGAAGTTTGGGATTCTTGTTGGGTTTTATTTGTTTTTTATTATTATTATTTTTTGAAAGGATTTTTTTTCTCTTTTCTTTTCAACTTTTCAAAGTATTAGCGTAAAACGCAGTCAAATGAAGTTTTTTTTTTTTTTTTTGGTTGGTATGATTAGTCTCCATCCAACTTCATGGTTAGGAGTTTGATCTTAAAAGATAGATTTTTGAGGTGTTGTAATTTTGAATTTAATTATTATTTTTCTTTCTGAAATGAGCAACTTTTTTTAGAAATTGCTTTTTTAATATATACTAGTTGATAAATTCTTTAACTTTTTATAATTTTTTTAATCGATTATAGAAATAATTAGTCTAGTTAAGAAATTATTTTCTTTTTAACATAAGAGACGATGAAAGAGAGAATGATGTTTATTGGAGAAGAAAAACTATCTTCAATTTTAAACTCGTCAAAATGTTGTTTTTAAAAGACAATTATTACCGTCTTAAAACTTTTGATTTTTTTTATTAAAACATAAATAGAGCTTAATTGCAGATTTATTTCTCAAGTTTGTGTATGTTTAATATTTCTTAATTTTTACTCAATGGATCGGTGACATAGGTAATCATTAAAAATGTGTGGTTAGAAATAATTGAATAAATAAATTATTAAAATGATAGTTATTTTTAAGAGTAAAAAAAAAAGTTAATAAAAACTAATTTTGATGTAGATTTTTTTAGAAAGAATTGATAAATCCTCCAACTAAATCTTAGTTAAATATAGCAAACAAACGGTCACTAAGGGATTTGAATGTATAATCTCTAAGTTACTAGGTTATATAACATGCTATAAATTTAATTCTTGTTGGCTATTATATTAGTACATATGTGAACTTCTAGTTTCGTATCTTTTTTTTTATACATTTCTTTTTAAAAAATAAATTTTGTGGACATGAAATTGACTTTGTATCAAATAATTAAGATTTTAAAGTTTTAATTTTGTATACCATAGATATGTAAATTAAAAAAAAATATATATTCAAATTTATCTATTTTAAAACCTTGTAATTTGATAAAAATAATATAATCTTGTTATTTTATTATGTTGCCTAATATTGTCAATGCATGATACAAGACCAACTAAGCCAAAATGGACAAAAAAATAGTTAATGATCAAGTAATTCGTTGTTTAATACTATGATCATGATCTTAGAAATCGGTAATACATATTTAAAATTTTAGATCAAAATATGTATATGGGCAGAAATAAAATAAATTTAGGAACTAGAATAAAATATAAACTTCATTTCTTTTAAATATAATTATCATTAACTTGTTATGTTCTCAATAGATATCAACGATTGAAGTACAACTTAACCAATATTGTTATAAATTTATGATCAAGTAATTATGAAGTTGATCGATGAATTACAAATGTAATGCGATATCGAATGAGTCAGTAACGCAATAATTTTATTGTTTGATCGTAAACCAGCTGTTTAACACCAATATCACATGTTCAAGTTCGAGAATCGATATTTGTCCATCTCCCCTAATATGTACTAAAAAAATAGACGTGATTACTTTAAATATACTTTGAACATTATTTAAAAGGGGAAAAGCAAAATACTTTTTCAACCTACCAAATTGCCTTTTTGAAAGCATTATATATTTTGGGCCATGGATTGTGATTTATGTAAACAGTGGTCACATGAGAATTGAGATGTCACAAGTAAAAGCAATTTATCTTCAACAAACATTAATGCCATTGTAGGTTCCACTTAAGTATTATTTGCCCTACAAAAGAAGGCTAAACTATAATTTTAGAACTTAAAAAAAAGCATTTGGATAAAAAAAAAAAAAAAAAAAAGTTTTAAAAACACATACTCATAATTAACAAAACATTATACATAACCCCTTATCTGTTAAAAAAAAAGGGTTTAAACCCCTTATATGGTAATAAATGAGTGACAAAGGGTTGAAATCTCAATTGTCGTACGTTGAAAAGTGAGAGTGTCCAACATCAATATAAAAAAGATATGGTTATTCCTTTCATTGTTCATTAATTTTGAGGTGGAACCCCATATTCTCTAATATAGTATTCTATAAAGCCGAAATGAATATCGGTCTAGTTAAAATGAAATTAAGATCCGATTCAAGAATCGTGCGCCAAAAAACAGGCACTATTTTGAGAGGCAACAGATCCCAATTGTCTTACACTTAAAAATTGAGAGAGTTCAACATCAATAATATAGATTATGATTTAGAGACATCGTGTCAATAAGAATTAAAATATTTTGGTCAATATTCTAAAAAAAAAAAGTATTTTGGTCAAAATATGATTTTAATTGATGTAAATTCTATTTTAAGTTTTTTTTAATAGAATTCTATTTTAAGTCTTGAACTTTTAAATATTTAATTTTGATTTTTTTAATATATGAATGACGATTTAGAGAACTCACACTATTGTTCTTTAATTTGACAATTTTTTTTTTATTGTGTTTTTAAGAACAGGATAGGTTAATTAGCATTTATTTTTATTCATTTTTGAAATCATTAAGGTTAAAATAACAGTAAATCTTACCATAAAAGATCTTGCACACAAAGAGGAAGCTGATTAAAAAAGTTTTCAACTTTATCCTCTTTCTTAAGCATAATAAGGGAGGCAAAACCAATACAAAATTTGAATAAAAACGAAATCGAACTTTCCATATTGGAAAAAGGGTAACAAAGCCAAAAAAAAAATTAAAAGATGAAAAATAAACAAAATCAAAGCATGTTTTTTAAAATTTCAAAATCAAGGGGTGGCCCATTGAGCAGTGAAAAAGAAAAGAACCAATCTAATCTGATAAAAAAATCAACTTGGCCCTCTCAAATTTGTCCACTTTCCTTCACAACCCCACAATTTTAGGCAGCCCCTCCCCCACCATGCCCATTTCAACATTTTTCACCCTTTTAATAACTGCCTTGAAAGTTTTGAAACCTAATAAATATAAAGAGAAGAAAAAAAAGTGTCTTTCTTGGTTTCCCTGAAGCATTTCTTTGTCTGTTCTTGTGGGCAGAGTGAAGAAGCAAAAGGGTTCAAAAAAATTGAGAGATTTGAAGGAGGGAGAGAAATTTGGAAGGTGGGTTTTATGAATCTTCTTGGTATTTTAGTCCCCATGTGGGTTTTGTTCCCAATAATTGATGCCAGACCACAGCTTGTTGGGGTTTCAATTTCTAGGACTGTTTTTGCTTCTCAGAAACAACCCTTTTCTCACATTGTGGCAAAAATGGAAGCTCAATCCCCAGGTTTTTGCTTCTCATTCTTTTATGTTTTCCCCTCTTTGTGTTTTGTGTTGCATGTTTTTTTGATTTCATGAGTTTCTTGAGCTGGGTTTTGTGTAGATTGTGTTTTTGTTTGATTTTTGTTTGAAATTTGAAATCCAACTGCAATGTTTGTCTTTCTGTCTCTCTTTATAGGGTAGGGTGAAAATTAGTATCATGGGTCATTTTAGATGAGTTGTTTGTGAGTTTTCAATTTCAAAGTGGGAATAAGAAGAAAAGGTCAAAAAAAATTGTGACAGTTCATGTGTTTGGACAAGAAACATAGAAGCTATAGAGTGAGGAGGTTTTACCATCTTGTGTTTCTTGTTGGTCCCTAATGTCTTTAAAATAAAGTATTTCAGGGTTCAATTGTTTGCCCAATTTCAGTGTTTTCTTCTTTCTTATCTGTTCATTGAAGCTATTTATTTGTTGTTGAAATTTATTTTATTTGAAGCTCTATTTATTTACTGTTGAAACTCTTTTGTTAACACACAGGAGTTGTTGCTGAGGTTAGAGTTGTTCACCACCAGGATTTGAACAAGAGTATTCTCATAGCATTGATTGTTTCTACCACACTTCTTGGAGCTATATTGTTGTCCCTTTTGTGCTTTTGGATATGTCGTCGAAAATCGTCGAATCTTGATGATGGAGAATGTCAAAAGAATTTGGGTACTTTCCTATCAGTTTGATTTAACTTTTTGGTTGTGTTTTTAAGTAGTATGAATGTATATTAACTTACAAATTATAATCTTACTCTCTCTGTTGATTAGAAGAGGCTTCGAAAGGGATGACAATAAATCCCATCAAATCTAGATTTAACTCCTTGAGGTTGGCTAATTTCAAAGGCTCGGTTTCCACGATTGACTATAAACTGTTGGAAGCAGCTACTGATCACTTCAGCAAAAGCAATGTTTTGGGAGAAGGCGGTACCGGGCATGTTTACAAAGCCCGGTTCAATGATAAAATGCTGGCGGCTGTGAAGAGAATAGAATATGGAGGACCAGATGTTGAAAGAGAATTTGAGGTTGATAGACTATATTCTGGTTATTTCTCTGGTTTTCGTGCTCGTGTTTCTGAAATTTCTATTGAAAAGTTTCATTTATAATATGACAGAATGAGGTGAACTGGCTGTGTAAAATTCGACATCAAAATGTAATCAAACTCTTGGGACATTGCATTCATGGCGAAACACGGTTTCTTGTTTATGAGATGATGCAAAATGGATCTTTGGAGTCTCAATTGCACGGTATGGATTTTAGTCTAGTGTAGAATGAAAACATGAGAATTTCAAATTCAATCAAATTGTTTCATCTCTTAGGACCTTCTCATGGATCGGCTTTAACTTGGCATCTTCGAATGAAGATCGCTGTTGACATTGCAAGGTAAATCCACCATTCACATAGATTGCTCTGTCTTTTCCCTGTATCAACATTCAACATAGGGTCACCATTTTTACATTGTTAGAGGATTGGAGTATCTTCACGAGCACCGAAGTCCTCCAGTCGTTCATCGAGATTTGAAATCATCAAATATCCTTCTAGATTCAGACTTTAATGCCAAGGTATGAACAACTTGCCATAAATAGTTGAGTTTTCCAAGTAAATACATGATCAAAACTTTCAGAAGGTTTCTCATTCAATCAGTTTATCATATTCAGCTCTCTGACTTTGGCCTTACTGTAAACTTGGGAGCTCAAAATAAAAACATAAAGCTCTCTGGAACTTTGGGATATGTCGCCCCGGAATACCTTTTAGATGGTATGCAACTTTACGATGTCGACCACAGATTTCATATTTTTGTCTTATATTTCATTTTCTTTGACATACTTGTTCTCTCATTAAAACTTAAAAGCTTCTCATAGTCTTCTGAAGTTTCTATCTTTCCTGATCTGCACATGTAATATTGAAGCATTTCGATGTTAGCACCATGACAACACGAAAGTTATTATACACTTTGATTACCGACTTTCTGATATGAAAACTATGTCGATGACCATTATTTTCCAGGTAAACTAACTGATAAAAGTGACGTCTATGCTTTTGGAGTTGTTCTTTTAGAGCTTATGACCGGGAAAAAGCCTGTCGAAAAGATGGGACCTTCTCAATCCCAATCTCTAGTCTCATGGGTAAAATATTTTTCTATCCCCAACAGTTTTGTTCTTTCATACTTATTGCAATCAGCATTTTGAACTCTCTCATCCAACCAAATGCAGGCGATCCCGCAGTTCAGTGACAGATCAAAGCTCCCGAAAATTGTCGATCCCGTGATAAGGGACACGATGGATTTGAAGCACTTATACCAAGTTTGTTCATTGCTTTACTCTTGTTCAATTAGTTGATGCTTTTTTCAAGCCATTCTTAGCTGCCCCTCAATTCAAACAGGTAGCTGCTGTAGCTGTGCTATGTGTACAATCAGAACCGAGCTACCGACCATTAGTTACCGATGTTCTGCATTCCCTCATCCCTCTTTTACCTGTAGAGCTTGGAGGATCACTACGAATGACAGACCCACTTCATCCAAAAGTGCCTTCGTCGACTCGCTAAACAATGGGAGAAAACTGGATTCGTTGCTTAGTTCAGCCACATACTACACGGTTCGAAAGGAAAACGTTCTGTTTCATGTTGTTGAGATACAGATTTTGGTGTTAAAAAAGACTCTTTTCATTTTCATCTTTTTCCCTTTTTAGCCATTTATGTAACTCTGATTTATCTTGATCAGATGCTGTCTTTTAAAGGTTTACAAATGATAATTTGTAACTGGGAGGGCAGCTTTGATGTATTCTTAGGAGCTGTAAGTTAAAAAGGAAAAAAATGTTGTTTTTAAAAAAAAGAAAAAAAGAGTTATTTGAAGTTTGTTTATGAGAGCTTGAACTCCTCATGGTTGATAGACAAGCATATATTTCAAAAGTTAATATGAAATTACTGTTCACCATTTTCCAAGTAGAAAAAGGATTAATTATAGATTTATTCTCTAAACTTCCTATCCATTTTGTTATGTATTTTATAAGTTTTGAATTAAAAAAGTGCCATGTAGGTCTTGACACATTCAACAATTTTAGAATTAGCAAACCTAAACCTTTTTTTTTTGTCCAAAAGGGTACATGATTTTAAGAAATATTGAATATGGCAAGAACTGGAACTAAACATTTTTTTAAAATAATTATTGTTTCATATAATTAATGGAGTATATGAGGATTTAAACTTTTAACTTACGTATCAATTATTGCTGATCTATGATTTCTTTGTTTTTTAGATACAAGATTAGTTTTTTTTGAAGTGGATGATATATTTGATTCAAACTTAAAAGTTCAATATTTGTAAATATATATATTCTTACAAAAGTAAATACAAATGCAGCTATTAACTATCATATATTGGATTCTCTCGAAAAAAAAAAAATATCTTATATTGGGCTGTATTACTAATCATTAGAGAGAGTAAAATTAGACTTATACTAAAGATGTTCAAAGGATGGAGCGAGATTAAGGATTATTTCTATATTCGTGGTATGTCTCTATTTCATTTTTTCATCTCTTAAATGATGAAGAATGGATGAGATTTCAAAAATTATTTTTCATTATGATTTTTATTTTTCTAATTAGATATTTCCTCAATTATAATTATTTAGGATGTATTTGAGATAAGGGAAATGATAATGATTAAACTAAAGATGTTCAAAGGATGGAGCGAGATTAAAGATGATTTCTATGTTCGTGGCATGTCTCTATTTCATTTTTTCATCTCTTAAATCTCTTAAATGATGAAGAATTCACAAGGATGAGGTTTCAAGAATTATTTTCCATTATGATTTTTATTTTTCTAATTAGATATTTCCTCAATTATAATTATTTAGGATGTATTTGGGGTAAGGGAAATGATAATGATTAAAGGAGGAATGAGAATGAGAAGGAGAATAGGAAGAGAATGATTATGGGAGAAATAATTGTTTGTATTTAGAGTAAAGATAATGATTATAGAGATAATAATTTTTTTTTTCTTTGAATACATATTGGGGGAGGGAGGACAAATATCGATTTCCAATATGCTGGTGTTGAACTAGTTTACAACCAAATAATGAAACTATTGGGCCACTGACCTACTCGGTGGGGAGAATAATTATTTGTATTTGAAATAAAATAATGATTATGGAAAATTATTAGTTTTTTCACTAGTTTATGGGCCCAACACAAGTTGGTCCGGCCCAATTGAGCCCACTAAAAGAAAGGTATCCTTGATAGATTTCTTCTCCCTCTCAATAAATAGTTTTTTAAAACTAAAAACCTTTATAATAAAAACGCAAAGTTGAAAAAAACGGAGATTTTGCTGTGTATAATAAAAAATAGCAAAATATTTTTATTTATAGGACAAAATCAAAATTAATTCATTTATAGTAAGAAATCTAAATTTAGTTATATTACAATGGAATTAAATTAGTTATAAAATTTTATCATTAATTGAATTATATCACTGGTAAACTCATTTTATCACTCATAAAAAATCATGTACTATAGATAAATTATTTTAAAAATTATGCTCCAAATAATAGAATGTGCTTCTTAAATCTTTTCAGTTCCAAAAAAAAACTTCATTTTCTAGTGATATGTAATGTTAAAAATCTAATCTAGTAAGAAAATAGGTTTGGTAAAATTTAATTAGTTTAAACCTCTTTACACCTTGTATAAATAATAAAACAAAAAAGTATTTCGAATTTCTAACGCTACTGCACGGGCAAAATTAATAAATAAATAAATAATGGAAGTACATTTAAGATATGTTTGTCACCATTTTGAAAATGTAGTTCATATGATAAACTTGTGTGTGAAAAATAGTTGAATTTATATTAATATGGATTCAAGCTTAAACTTAAAAAGAAAGTAAAAGTGGAGAAAAGTTTTAATTTAATTCATATGATTTTAAGAAATAGAATTTGGTCTATAATGGTTTGGAAGTTTGCAAATAGTTTCAATAATTTAAGAATTTAGTGTTTTTTTTAAATACAAAGTGGAGAAAGGGGAACAACTAACCCAACATAAAGGGCACAAAATTAACACGAACAAGATAATCAACTGTTCAACTGACTCGCTATAGAATTTAGTTTTTTATGTATAAAAAAAACCATTCAAATCATTTGTAATTGCTTGCTAATTAATAAGTATGTGAATTTAAATGATGTGACTTTCTTTTATTCAATCAATCTTATAACTCACACTTTTATTTTCCACATAAAAAACAAAATTTTGTGTTGAATTCGTCAATAAGGATATGAATTATTTTTAGATTTTATCATATCACGTAAATTAATTTTTAATTTTTAAAATAATAAATTCTTTTTATTTTGTTTTGTTTTTTTTTTAATTATATGGACTCAATGTTTTTTTTGAGTATATATATCGGGGAGAGATACCAATAAATTCTACATAAAAAGTTATCGGATTCGAACCTGTAATTATAGAATTTAAATAGACTAACATCAATCAAGATAATGAACTACGCCACGAATCTATTCAATATATGGACTCAATTTTATTTTTGAAACTAAGACTAAAATCTAACTTTTCCAAACGATCCAAACCAAATTTATAATTTATAAAAATAAGGCGTGGACTAGTCAAACACGATAAACTAAAAGCTTCAAAAATATATTTTTTTTTTCTTTTTAGAAAAGCTTCAAAAATAAATTAGACACTGGTTTCTATTATTTTCATAAATGAAAGCAATTCATAGACCAATTCTTAGGAATGAATCATGGGTAGGATAAGGTAGGGCTAGGTAGGTTATACTAATTTGAGTAGCAATCTATGTTCTAAAACGGGTCACCATCAAATAGGTGATTAATTACATTTTTAATTTTATTGTTGATATTTAATTGTATATATATATTTATTTATTGGAATCGTATGAATAAGCTATTCTCATAAAATAATTGTACATTTGATTGCTTTCAATTAAAATTAACTTTCCAATGATTAAGATATTAATGCACCATCAACCTATTCAACAGAACATTTTTGTTTATTTTATATGTCTAATTTTAGTCTTTAAATTTAAAAAATGTTTAAAATGAAGTTTTTTTTTTTAATTCCCTCTTCTTGACTATATTTCCTCTTGGTGAAAATATTATCACAAATTTTATAAATGACAAAAATCCATGTCGAAAAAATGATGAATCTGAACTTAAGAGAAAATGAAGAAATGAAAATGATCAAAGCAAAACTTTTGTAAACATAGAATCAAACTAAATATCATATTATAATTTGATTTAGTGGTTAAGAAGTTAGTAATTAATTGATAAATTTTTTTAAAGAAAAAAAAAATAGTTCTTTTTCATTCAAATGTTGTTAGATTTTTTGTTTTAAGGTTGAATGAGGCATGTTTGCCCCATAAAAATATCATCATCACATAAATGAATTTAAATACTTATGAATAAAAAAATTAAAATGAAAAATAAGAATATAATGATAAAAAAGAAGGAAAATGCATGTACCAAAAAGTATTTAAGGCAAGATTATATAGATATTTTTGGGATGAAAGAGATTGATTTGGAATGTGTTTATGGAGAACATGTGGATCTCAAAGGGAAGAAGGGTAAAAGCCATGTGCTTGTGGTTGCTATGTATTTGGATATAACATGGGGAGGCCATGTGAAGGTATGGCTAACTCACAACAAACAAACTCAACTAAAACTCTTCTTTCTCTATCACATATTTATATTCATTATATCTATGCTCCATTTATTATTTATTTTACACCCCCCCCCCCCCAAAAAAAAACTATTAATTTGATTTTTTTTAATATACATTTTAAAAATTCCTTGTTTTGTAGGGGTATATTTTACTTTTATTATTATTATTATTATTATTTTAATATAGAAAACTAGTTTTTTTAAATTTTTTGAAAAGAGAAACACAATATATTAATTATAAATAATGGAAACAGAAATAAGACAATATTTTCAAAATGAATCCCTTTCTCCAAACAGTATGAAAAAGCCTCTTACTTTTAGATTCATGTATATTTGAAAAACATTTGGAACCTATTGGATAACAATGGATCATCGTACATTTGTCTCTTTGGAAAAATAAAATCTTTATCTAGATTACAAAACATTTTTAATTTCTTTTTCTAGTATTTAAAATTTGGGTTTTAATTTTCTAAAAAACTATGAGTAAAATAAATAAATATTAATAATAACTTGAAAAAAAAAATACTCATCCAACAATCCTCAAGAAACTAAAAAGACAAAATTGTGTATTACGTATGTGCCTTGTAAGGTTTATCCATATGTGATTGGAGATTCCAAATCTTAAAAAACAAAACCCCAACAAATTAAAATATCCCCAAATGAAAATAGTTCTTTAATTAGAAGTTTATTTTATTTTCTAATCTTTTTTAAAGAATCAAAAGAGATGGCTATATATATGTGTGTGTATATCAAAAGATAAATCCTTTTCTATAAGCTCACTAAAATTACATTATGATTGTAAATCATCATTACTCCAACTAATGAGACATCTCCCTCTCTAAAGCTCCATGATTGAAGAGCATATTAAGTAACATGGGCATGCATGCAAAATTGGGGAAATAATTGAATTGAATTGAGGAATGAATAATCTTAGCTAGAGAGTAATGATTATGTTAGGAGAAAAAATGGGGGAAATGAAATTATACTGTGTATGCTAGTGAACTTAGAGCATAATATTAATTAATTTAAGGAAATGACATAACATAATCCAAACATATTCATGAAGGCAAATATAAATCGAAGACAAAATCACGTGTTTTTTTTTGTTTCCAAACGTCAAAAAAAAAACAAAAAAAAAAACATGTGGGTCCTAAGTTGTTGGAATTTGTTTCTTAAGCGTGAGTGACATAACCCAAAAAAAGCATCATTATTTGTCACTCAATTCATATATTCATATCATTCCAAAAGTAGTCGACAAAGTGCATTTCCATTTAATATTTTTCTCTTATATGCTCTTCTAACCTACACTTTTATTTTTATTATATGCTTTGCTTCCCCAATGCATCAAATACACTTTTTTTCATGATCACTTCCCTTTCGTTGATCATTACACGATCTTCTTTACGATTATGTCGTGATTTTGCTTCGGATTCCACTTAAAAGATTTCGTTTTTTACTTTTTTTTTTCTCTATAGAGTCAGTATAATATTTGCATCATTTTAAATCAACGGTTTATGATCGTGATTTTACTTTAAATATCACTCAAACGATTTCATCCATGATGATTTCTATAGTAGGTTGAGGTTATATGAAGAAATTATCGGATGAAACTGTTGCGTAGGAATAATTAAAAAAAAACGAAGAAATTAAAGGAAATCTAAAACAGAAAGACAGAAGAATTTACTTGAGAAAACTTTAAAATTGGGAAAAAAAAGACATGTGAAAAATGGTTACAATCACATAGAATTCTTTCACCGATTCCATAGTATTTTTTACTGTGATAGTTTAAAACCAAAGTCATATGCTCATTTTATAGTATTTGAAGTACACTATTGCCATATAACGTGAGACAATTTACTTCTAATATATTTTTCCAAAATCCAAAGCAAACTACTATAATAAAATTGATAGTTTTGTAAGAAAAATTGTAAAAGTAACTAATATAGTTTCAATGTACAAAACAACATTGGTTTTCTTTTTTTTTTTTCTTTGTGGTTGTTTGATGGGGAAGGATAAGCATGGTGGGGGAGGAGTCAAAAAGGTGAGAATTAAGCTGCTCAAAGAACAAGCAAAGCTGCAAAAGTTGATTATAAGAAGTGGAAAGCAAGATAAGAGAGAGAAAAAAAAAATCAAAATATATGAGAGAATGTCTTGAAGAGAGAGGAAATGGACATTAAAAAGAAAGCTTCAATGTTTCCTGTTTACAAACCCCCTATGTGTTCATATTTGGCTGCACTCCATTTCCCATTTCTTGGATTCCTCTATTAATGTCATCACTTCATTCAAAAGCAAAAACAACACATAAAGGAAATATAACACTTTTTTAGTTCAAACTCAAACATTAGATCGAAGATTTGAATTTGCGACCTCTTAGTTGAAACTTATTTGTGAGAAGAAAAACACAACCAACAAAAAAAACTCCAAAGATTTTAGGGTTAAAAACTTAAATCAATATGATTTGGTCAGAAAATCTTTCACAACTTGGACTGCCATTCAAAAAACAGACAATACAACCAAGTTTTCTTTTTTATCTCTCTTTTTGTTTCTTCTTTCTCTCTCCTCTGTTGTCTCTTTCTCTTTTTCAATTAAATTTTAAATTTTTTAATATTCTAATTTTACCCTTTTTCTTTTTGCTTTCCCATGATCCAACGTAGCCACTAACTCTATCAACATGTTTTCCAATTCTCTTCTCATAAATTACCAAACTTTCAAATAACCCATTTTGAAGTTGACAGCACTAAAATTACATTTCATATGATCCCATTTATATATATATATATATATATATATATATATATATATATATATTATATCTATGATTGTTTGAGACAATTTATCTAATTTCGACAATTTATCACGAACATAGTTATTTGCCCTACATTTGATATTTCATTTTCATATACTAAAAAAAAAAAAAAAAAAAAAAAGCTAATAACGTGACAAAATGTATCATATTTTCAAAATGAATCGTTTTCAAATTCACTTTTTTTTCATAATAATTTCTAATAATCTCATATATTTATATATATAAATATTAAAATCTAGAGTAAATTGGAGCTACCCAACATTAGAAAAATGAAAATTTTAATTAAGTGATAATTTCGATTGGTCCGAGGTCTAGTAGCTCTTGTATCATTTGTTCAATGTGATCATCTTCAAGAGGCTGAAGGCATTGCTGATGATGAACATTGTTGCTGTTATTATAATTGATCTCCATTTGGGATTCGTTGGAGTACACCCATGTATCTTCCGGCCACCATTGCCCGGTGGTGGCTCCGGCAGTGGTCGGCGAAGGGCTGCCGTACGCCGCGTAGGTGGGGTCAGATTCGGGGTGTTGTTGTTTCTGGACGTGCTTTTTGACGATTTGGAGTGAGGCTAAATGACATTTATGTAATTTTGCTATCAATGCCGCAGAGAGAAGCTTAGAGGAGGAGGAAGACGACGATGACTCGTTCGGGTTGAATTGGAAGTTGGTTCGTGCTTTCGGTCCACACATCAACCGTGCTGCCTCGTCGTAGGCTCGGGCTGCGTCCTCTGCTGTCTCGAACGTCCCCAACCATATTCTTGTTTTCCTGAAAATTTCAAAGTTTTTAAGCAATGTAAAAAATGAAATATTTGAAGTCTTATGATTTGGCTTCCAATTGTTCTAAATGATTTTTTTTTTTTGAATTCTTTGTAATTTGGTTGTTGTATGTTTCTTGCATATTTAGATTTAAATGAATATTGTATCTTTTTCAGCAAAAATGAGAAAAAAAGCAATTGGCCCCAAAATTAATTAATTGATTTGTTTTAGGTTAGGGCTATATACAATTTTCTAATATCTTATGAAAATTTAGACTCCACAGTCATGTGAAGCAATATGAAAGAGAGAAATGCAGGAGGAGATTTACAATAGAGGGTGTCGAATTTCGGAGACCCAAGAGCCCCAATGTCGTTGACGAACACCGCGATAGCGTTGTTGAGGTCGGGCCATGGAGGTTGTCGAAGAAGAAGAAGCTTGAAGAGGAGCTGCAATGGTGGAAGAACTCTTGAGTTTGGTTGGTGATGATGGAAAGTGAATGTGAGAGATAGGGAGATATGAAGGAGAAAGTGAGTGATAGGGGTTGAAGGAAAGAAGAGAAGTATATATAGAGAACTTTTTTTTTTCACTCTTTTCTTTTTTTTTATTGGAACCTTTTGTCTCTAAATTTTATTAAGAATGGGTCCACCATTTTGCCTCTTTGTTCTTCCTTTGTTCTTATTCATTTTTCATTTCATTATATTTTTTGGCTATTTCCTTTAACCTTTTCATATGGATGAGGTGTGATCTATTTGAAAGAGATGAAGAAAAAAATGAAGCATGAATTTTACTTGAAACTATGCACCCAAGTAAACTTTAGGTTTTTCCAAAATGACTTTCTATCGATGACATATTGGTCATAATTTTTTTGGTAAATTATACTTTGGTCCTTGTTCCCAAACAGTTAGAATTAATTAATTTTCTATAATTTAATAGTTAGAATTTATTACCGAGGGTGGCGTAGTTGATTATCTTGTTTGGTGTTAATCTATTTCAACTCTATAATTATGAGTTTGAGCCAAAAAATCGGTATTTGACTCTCATATTATTGTAGAGTAATTGTGTCATTTATGTAGATTTGTTGTTCCCCCTTCCCCCACTTTATACTAAAAAAAAAAGTTAGAATTTATTAGCTAAAATTTTAAAAATTAGAATTAAAGTTAAATGCATAAACTTACTTTTGACTTTCTCTAAACTATAGAATTTAAATTCTAACTTTCTTCTAGTTTTAAAATTTTAATTTTAATTTTCTTTGCAAAATTATTAGATAAAGAATTGTATACCAAACTAAAATTAGAAATTTTTTTATCTTTCGTGCACAAGTTCCTCCATATTCTTTTTTAAGATAGTATTTCTGTTTATTTATAATTTTGAACTGACTCGTGAATTTTAAATCAATTAGACTTCAATAATAACGCATATTAGATAAAAATGAGGTATCCTCTCAAATCTCGAAACTCCACTTCAAATATTGTTGAATTAAAAAAAAATAAAAATAAAAATTAGTGAACCCAAGTGTTATTGTAAGTTCTTATTTTACTAAGGAAGGATCCTTAACAACTACTTTTATCTTCAACATAATCCTTCAAACTGTGATTTTTGAATTTCTTAATTTTAGATCGGATCCCAATTTTTTTTAACCAAATATTCATTAGACTTTCATGAATTTTGATATCATATAGATAAATAAAGAGTTTCATTAATAATCTCCAAATCTTTTCAATTGAGATCATCCACTACAATCAACTTGGTCATTGTTGAACACACATCCACTAATAAATATTACCTCTAGAGTGACACAAAGTCTGACACAACCTTCTGATAAGGCGACAACCAACTTCCTATAACTATAACTATAAATACATATGTTGTAATACCCCACCAGCTAATGCTAAACATGTCATGTTATTATGGCATTTACATTTCTAGCTACCCATAATTATGCATTATTCATTTCTCTCGCCACTCATTTGAGCTTTTAAAACACCCCATTGCGAATCAAGCAAAGCTCCACAATTAATCATTCTATTCCATATATAATTAATCGAGATTTGAATCATTTTAATTGAGATATCATGTTAGGAAAGATGAAAATACTTTATAAAATTTGGATGTCAAAAATTTAAAATTTTTAAGTAGATTAGATGGTTATCATAGATCAAACTCAAAACTTCTTAGATCTTCTAAATCTTGTATGACCATTAAACTAATCTATGCTAATTTCCTTTGATATTCGTAACTGTTCTGGCTAGCATGAGTGCACTTCTAATTATTGTCATAGAATATAGCGTCTGACCTTACAACATTTAGATATTAAGAAAAATAGTAGTAAATTAACTTCTGAGTAATAGATGGTCGCTATGGATTGAATCCATCATCTTTAAATTCTTCAAAACTCTCTTAACTATTATACCACTCCATGATTGTTGACATAAACTATTTTTATCTTTTATCAAATTAAAAGGATTAAATTCTTATTTTCAAAATCACAAAAACTAAATTTTCAATTTTAACTTTTAAAATCATTCTATGAAATAAATTCTGATTAATACTTTCTTCAAACTTAATAAGGACCCAAACTTTCAATATAGATGAAAGAGAAAGAAAAAAAAAAGGATGATGATGTTCAATGGGAATGAAAGTATTAGAGGACATTGGTACATGGCTCACATCATCTCCATTCTTTGCATAGGAAACCTTTCCATATGACATTTCACTATGTCAACCCACAGCCCTCTTTCATATGTTACTTTCAATTTCCCCATTTCATATTTCTCTCTTTCTTGTAGGGTTGCTATATGGGAAAGAAGTTGCAATTTTTGACTCATTTTATGTTGTTTTGTGTCTATGTTCTCTTCTTGCAAATGATCAACTCAATTTAATCCAAACAAACAGGTCATTTGTTTCAAACTTTATGTCTCTCTCAACATTTTACTAGCCTACCCTTCATAATTATGCTACATATTTTCTATGGTTGAAATTAATTGAATCATTTAACATCCTTTCCCTTTCACCATGTTAAGAAACATTATTGTACAATGAATCTTTTTTACTTATTGGTGTGTAATTATTGTTGTGATATTGGTAACTTATATATTTGGTCAGTATGCTTTCAAGAAAGGTAACATTAAAACTTAGATTGAATATAGTTCCTTTGACTTTAGAAAATGAATTTAGTATTTACGATTTATCAAATCAAAGTAATAATTTGTATATCAATTATAATTGCACTAGTTAATCATGTGTAAATTATATAATTTTTAAGTTTAATTAATTACTTAATTCATATTGTTATTGTCATGAGTTATTAACTTTCTATGTATTTATTTCTTCAACTATTATAAACAATAGACACCATTTTTCAAGTTTGATCAAATCAAAATATTAAAATTTAATTTTTAAATCATAAATATTAATCTCCAAAACATAGAACTAAATTATGTCTTTCTCCCAAATTTTTTTACCCAAATTTTTTTCATCAATTCCAACATTAGCAAGTACACTTCATTTTGTCCACCAACTTTTGTTTTTTTTTTTTTTTTTTAATCTTAGGGAGATGGGAACAGAACAAAAGGAGAAGGAGAAGGTTTTGTCACTTGCTTCTAGTCAAACTAGAATATGGTCAATTTACATTTGTTTGAACGAGGCCAGGTTAAGCCATTTTCATGTTTAGATTTTACCCTTTTTTTGTTGGCTTGATTTTCAGTGTTCTTTCACATCCAATTTGTATATGGTTTATTCGTTAGTTTGTCGGTGATTTTCAAATTTAATCTTGAGGAAGAAGGTGTTAAATTTTATTCACTTATTCTACAAAATTGATAGCTAAGATTAAAACTAATTCATTATAATTTTTTTTTTTTTTTTTATATCAATGACTATCCGAACCAGCTTTCGTGCACCTCGATTAATGTCACGGAACCTATCGTCTGATCATTATGGATGCCAACGAAACTCGTAAGAAATTAATTAGGTGACCACCATGAATTGAACCAATCACTTTATGCACTTCAAAAGTCTCTTCGAGGATTAAATTATAAATTTAGTGCTTAAAATTTTCATTTTTCCTTTATGCGGTAAACTTAATCCCTATATTTTGAGCTTACATTTACTTTGATTTTTATGGTAAGAGCTCACAAATTTCAATTTCATCCCTATGATTTGGTGGAATTTTACAACTTATCGAATTTTACAACTTATCCTCATTTTCATCGTATTCATATAAAAAAAATAATCACGTGGCAGTCTCTTTAAAAAAAAATTGTTTGGATAACAACATTGTCGGTATACATATTTTGAAAAAAAAAATTGTTTATTGTATTAGAGTTTAGGTTAAATTACAAGTGCAATCTGTGAACTCCGAGATTTGTTGCCTAAAAAGCCTTTGATATAAAAAATATTTAATACGTATCCCAAGTTAAAAAAATTATTTAACTATCCTTACAATTTTAATGTTGTATTTAATGCGTCTTATGTTAAAAAAAAAAAAAAAAACCAACTAGTTTTACAAGATATAAATCTGAACTTCTGTTTTTATTTTTTTTATTTTTTTAAAATATATATTTGACTTATCTCAACAAACTTGTGCATATCTTAACTAATGTCATGAAACATACTATTGGATCTTAGGAAATTTGTAGAAAATTAACTTTTAAGTAGATTGTTATCATATAATTGAATTCATCTTCTTTTAAACACTCCCAGACTTTTTTCACCACTAATCAACTTTATGATAGTTATAAATTTGAACTTCATGCCTAATAATATTTGATATATGTTTTTAAAATTGTGTCTAATGGATTAGTGATATTTTTTTTTTAAAAAAAAACAATGTCTAAAACACAAAATTGAAAAATGAAAGATACATTACCAAAAAAATAAAAATAAAAAACTCTGTATGGAGAAAAATCTCAAAGTTTCAAAAACTTATAATTCAATCATCTGAGAACTTTGGAAAACTAAAAATTTATGGATTAATTTAGTGATTTTTTCATGTAAAATAAAATTTTAAAAAAATTACCTGAATATCAATCTTTTTTTCAAGAAATTCATAGCAAATATGATAGGTTTAGTAAAAAGAAAAAAAAAAAAAAAAAAAGACTTACCCGTCTCGTCACCTTAATCAATGCAGCAAATAGTCTTCACTTTGTGCATGCATAGTTTTTATTTAATACCACAAATAATTTTCAATTTGTGCCACATGCAATTTTCAATCAATATAGTCTTCAATGTAGAATTAGATATGTCAAAATTTTCCTATGGAAGAAATATTTTTTAAAAAAAAGTGCTAAAATTCAAATAGACAACCGAAAAGTTTGCCTACAATAAAATTATTTTAATTTATAGTGACTACTTATCTAAGAATCAATTTAACTTAATATTATAGATTCAAATGTCTTAGTTAAAATGTACCTACAAAATTTATGAGTAATTTAGTAAAAGTAGAAAAGGAAGAAGGTAGAGTGTTGAGGTGGGAACAAAGACAATTAAGAAACAAACTTGGTGATGTTGTGAAGTATAAACAACCAATTGAAACTAAACTTAAGATGAAAAAAAAAAAAACAGAGAGAGAGATGAAAGAAATTTGGTGTGTTTTTTTTCACTTGGGAGGGAAAGGGGACAAAGCCACATGCATTTCAGTGTTAAGCATTTAATATTATGGGGACAGATTTTTAAAATAAATATTAAAAAAAAGACCACAACGAAGCGACATCGTATCATCGTATGCAGAACCCATGTACAGGGGACCTTCAGGAGCCCTATCTATCTATGTAGTATTATCACTCATTCAAAAATTTTCTTTTCTTTTCTTTTTTCCATATGTTTTCCATTTTTATGTCCATCTTATATTTTAATTTAAACTAAAAATGATTTGTGTGGGAGAGACCACGAATCTTACATAGAAAGTGTTAACTATTCTCAAATAAATGAGAAATCAAATATCAATTTCCAGATTCGAATATGAGACCATGATGTTGAATAAGATGAACATAAAATAATAAAATTAACCCGTCATTCATTTTTTGGTAATATAACTTAAAATTCAACCAAATAAAATTGATGTTAACTTTTTCTATAAACACCATATTAATCCTCTTGTTCTATAAATTTAAAAAACTAAGTTCACATGTTTTTTTAAAATAATAAAATCAGGAAAACTGTTGTAGTCGTAGGTGGTAAACTTAAGTAGCCGCATTTTAAATTGAAACAGTTGGTGACTCTGACCAACTCTGGATGATTTTATTGTTTGGTTGTAATTTAATTAAATACTATAATTATTCAATCGATATTTGGCTCTCATTTTTGTTATTTTATTATTTTCAATCAAATTTACTTACTTGTTTTCAATTATTTTAACATGATTGAAGACACCAATAGATTGAATATGTTTTTGCTATATTTATTTATTTTTCCTTGACATAATTCATATAATTTTTCCTTTTATGAAAAATATCAATAAAATTATTCTTATTATTAACTAATTATTAGGAAAAAAAAAACATCAAATTTATTATCTAAACAATTTATATAATTTTTCGTGATCAACGACAACAATAATTTAATTGATATAAGCATATTTTCGTTCAAATTTTCATTTTTAGTTGCGGATTTAGGTCTACAATGGTTTTAAAAAGTGGTCAGCGAAATAAAGAGAGAACAAAGTGTGGAGAGAAATTTCCACCTTTGAACTAATTTTCTTTGGCATTCCGGCAGAATAATAATAATAATAATAACAACTTTAAAAGTGTTAATTTGAACAAGAATTAACTTTACAAAAATTATAGAGGTCTTATCAATATCATATTAGAAGTATAGATTATATATATTCTAAAAAAACTATACATTATATAATTGATTGAACACACATAACTCTTTATTCACTTTGATTTATGGTGTTTTGAAGTATACGGACTTATTTAGTATTGTGTATACTTTTTGTAACAATTATTCCTTTATTTTTCTTGATTAAAATGGCAAAGTTTGTGTATTATAGCCATTCTCATATTACCCTTTAAAATTTCAAACCCCATCTTTTAAATTATATTCGTGCTTTTTTTAGTATATAGCGGGAGAAGAGGAACCGACAAACTCTGACACAATTATTCTCAAATAAATGAGGGAGACCAGACAAGATAATCAACTGCACCACTGACCTTTCGTAATTTTTCTTTCTTTAGTATAAGTAGAAAGAGAGAATCAACAAACCCTACATAAAACACACTATTTCTTTAAGTAATATGAGATTCAATTATTGATTTCAAAGATCAAATTGGTTGAATTAAATAGATTATTACCAATCAAAACAACCAACTCACCACGAACCTTTTCGGTTACAATACGATTTCTCTAAAAATTATGATATGCTACCATTTTATTAGTTTTTTTTATATATCTATGTTTTTTTTATAGATATCATTAATTTATATGTTGCATTTGGTGTGGTGCATTTATTTTATAATGTTAAAAAGTGTTTTATCAAAATTTTCCTTTACTAAATATATTTTTCTGACAATTTTTCTTAACTCATTTAAGAGATTAGGTAGGATTTGAACATTTTTTTAAGTACTAAATCATATTAGTTATATTTTTGTAGACCATAAATACTCTGAATATTTTCTTCTTTAGTTTAACAAAAATATATTTCTTTTCAAAAAAAAAAACAAAAATATATTCACCAATTATTTTTAAAATCTATTTATCTTAAAATTACGGACCTCGAGGTGTTTAAAAACTAAAATATAAGTTGCAATAAAATGTGAATAAATATGCATATTCTTAAAAATTAAAATCGAAATAATTATCATTCTTAAAGAAAAAAAATGAAATAATTATCAAATAATAAATAGAGTTAACTTTTATACTGGTCAAACTTGAAACTACACAAAGAAGACATTTAACCAAGGCAAATTAACTTGATTATCAAATCTCTTATTATTATTATTATTTTGAAATGTATCATATCTCTTATTATATATTAATAGTCCGGAATATTTCATCTTTTAATTACTTTGTTTAATTAATTACAAGTGATATGTTTGAATTTGACTAAATTACCAAAAAAAGAAAAATGAAAAAAAGCAAAGGTGTGCATAAGATTAAAATAACCAACAAAAAAAACATGCTCAGTTCTTTATTTAACATTTCAAGCTCTTGAAAAGACAGTTGAAGGGTTTGGTGTGCTCTTTGCATGCTAATAATTTTAAGAATTGATTATAATACCAATCAACATCCTCCAAATCTTGTATTTTATATATGACGATCTTAAATTTAACACATTATTCTAAGTTTTAGATTTTGTTCACACTCAATATGGAAAGGTTTTAACAACATACTACTCTATCTATATTGGCCATTTACTCATTTCGTTTTATATATATATATATATATATATATTCTAAATGGGACCAATATATGACTTTGGATACAATGACCAGTTAAAGTACCACTAGGTACAAAAACTTCACTATGATAAATTTAAGTCAAATTACAAAGTTTAGCCTTAAAGACCTATGATTTGTATAGTAAGAGAGATCTTTATACAATTAATAGAATTCTTAACCTTTATGATGTGTGTGTCACTTATGAACCTATTTGATCTTTTTTTGACAAATCAACTAAGCACAATTCAAATTTAAAAATATTAAAAGTTGTAGAGACCTTATTTGAAGAAAAAAAAAAGTTAAAAGAATTTAAGACTTACAATAACATAGCTTAAACGGCTACAAAATTTTATTATGACAAAAAAAAAATCATAGATTTAAATTTCCATTTTATTTATTTATTTAAAAAATTTTAAATCCACAAACAAAACTTGTCATTTGACATATACTTAAATTATAACTTAATTTACAACATTTTTAATACTCTTGCAAATTTAAACAAGGTGGAAATAGTGGTGAATATTTTAATCCCTTGGTGACAATCTTGTTGGTAGAGGGATTGTTGAAGTTTTCAAGGTATGTCTACGAAAAATCTTTAAGTCTAAAATTCATGAGTAAATTTAATTGTAAAATATATTTTAATTGTCGTTTAACTCCAAGTTTTGATATGGGTGTGAGTGTCATTAAATATTTAGTAGGACTAACTATGCATATGAAAGATTTTGATTTCTCAATTTTTAAAAAAATGAAAAAAAAAAGACTTCTTACTATTGCACCGAGAAAGGAGGATTACGAATACCAATTACAGGAATCGAATCTATGATCGTGGAATGGAAATAAATTAACATCAAACCAGATAATCAATCGCACTATTGACCCCTTTGGTACTTTTCAATGTATTCTAAATGTATAATATGGTAGTACTATAAATATTTTCTATTAAGTTTGGAGATTATTTTATTTGAAGGTTTCTAATTAGAAAATGAGAATTAAAATTGTAAAAAGTAAGATTTGGTTTCTTGGATCAACCACTGGTACTACAAGAAATTATTCACTTGACATTTTGTTGAAACTATATGAATTGGGAATGAGGATGCAACGTCTAAAAAGACTAAAATCAAACCCCTAATACAATTGGATAAGATTAATCCCTAATTTAAAAAACTATATTGATATAGCAAAAGGAGGGGGGAAAAGATTAGAATGATTTGAATGGAATTTAAAAAATAATGACATGCAGTTGAAATTTCAAAAGTTCAAAGAAAGCAATCACTTTTTTGTTTATAAAATGTAAATTAATTGCAAATTTCTAAAGTTCTTTTCTTTATATATACTCAAACAAACAATATTTTCATTATTTTTAATTTTTGGGGGGCTAGTTAAATAAATAATAAATTGTTAAAATTATTATCTATGCATGTAGCTATGAATGACAAATGACAATGGCCGATTCTGTGGGGCCATTCATAGATCTTAATGATAAAAACCTCCAAATTCTTAACTTTTTCTTTTAACAATTGTAATCTTTTCTTGACCATTTGCTTTTTTGTACTGATATTCTTTTGGCAGCTTGGGCCCAAGCCTGTGTCCTTATTGGGCTATTATGGGCTTTCGTTTTCATTTATTTTAGAATTTCTTTCGTAAAAATATAATATTTGTGAACAGTTATGTGTATTTCAATAAAACAAATATTTTTGAGTACATAGTGGAAGGAGGACCAAAAAATCTTATATAGAGAACACAATTACTTTCAAATAATATAAGAGTCAAATACAAATTTTCGAGTTCGAAGTCGTGAGTATGGAGTTGAAATGGATTAACACCGGACAAGATAACCAACTACTCTCGATAAATTATTTTTATTGGATAAACGGTTCGTTGTAAATTAATTTTTAGTTAGCAACTATCCTTGATTAAATTTATAATTTTTTTTAATTTTGAAAGTTCTATTAACACATAAAACTTGAAATGATTTCTTTTTTAAATTGTTTTTTTTTATTTGGTTTATCACATTGCTTATTTGTCTCTAATCCTTGTAATATTTTTATTTTTTTTAGAAAAGAAAATTTTACTTGTCAATAATTGAATGGCTCATTAGAACTTTCATTATGATTTTTGCTTTTTTTTTTTCCTGATTTGCATAGGAGTCTATGTTGTGCAATTCATTTCTCTAATAAAATAGAACTCCAGTCAAACTTTAAAAGCTAAAAAAGTGGCTCTTATTTAGTAATGATTTTTTGTTTTGCTCATTAATTACGTATACAACAGCTGCCTATACTAGGCTAGTGAAAAAGTACTTTGATTTAAATAAATAGCCAAATCAATCATTGAAAAACAAAAGTAACATAAATCACTTTGATTTTTCTTTCCCTTTTTTTTTTTGGAAAATGCATTAATCACTTTGATACTGTTGATGGTGGGTAGATATATGTAATTTATTTTTATATATATAACATTGATGGTATCAAAGTAGACGTTCGTTAGAATTTGATTTTTTTTTTTTCTCCTCTAAAGTTATGGGTATGTGAAATAATAGGTAATTGTCATTTTATATAGAAAAGAATGATTTAGTTATAATATAAAGGTTTAAATATATTTTTAGGGTTTATGTACTTAAATTCATTTTAGTTCTTATACTTAACTTTAGTTCATTTTAGTCGTGTACTTGTAGAATATGACCAACTTCATTTCTATTTGTAAATTTTAAGTGTAAAATTGTATAATACAATCGGAACTTTTTATTACAAATTCATGACTATCTTTACAGAAATAAGAATCATGATCCACAGAAATAAAAATAAAAGAACTAATTAGAATACTTTTTACAACACATACCAAAATAATCTAAAGCAAAAAATATCAAATAAATCGAAATGTTGGAAATACTTATCTTATGACCTTTATTCAACATTAAAAATGTAAAGAGTTTTCAAGGTCGATATAAAATAGATGAACTACTCTCAAATGAAATTCATATTATCGCATATAAAACAAAATAAAAAGCATAATTAAAATAGTATTTAAATCTAATATAAATGAAAAGGTGGGGATGTACAAGAAGTTCTCCCTCAATTAGTGGACTTTTTCGAACATACAAAAATAACAAATTTATAGCATGACGATTAAAAAGAACAAAAAGAATAAAGCGTGAAAGAAAGATTCCTTACCTCTACCCACATCCTACAATATTTTCAACGTGCTTCATTTTCTAAACATTTTTATTAAAAATAAATCTTTGTATTAATTGGTCTAAAGGCATTTAATGGTCAAGTTATTGTTTTAATTTGTCTTATGAGTTGAATAATACAAAATCGCTAGCTTCATAGTTCCTCTAATGATGTCCAACCTCTGATAATGAAGAGTATTGTCTTTTTCTATAGATTTCCTTTTTAATGCCTCTAAAAACAAGGTTTTACTTTTGTTTTTTTTTTTACTCTTGGTAAAAATTAGTTATTGAATGACAAGTTTAGTCAACTTTTTTTAAGGGTTTAATGAATTTCTGCCAACTATTTTAAGCATTTAATGAATTCTAGGATACCGTTTGATAACCATTTATTTTCTATTTATGAAATTTAAGTTTATTTCTACTCAAATTTCTGCTTCATCTTTCCTACAATGTGTCCACATTTCCTTAAAGAATGAGGTGAATACTAACCAAATTTCAAAAACAAAAACAAGTTTTTGGAAGCTACTTTTTTTTCTCTAAATTTTAGTTTTGTTTATTAAAATATAACTAAGATATAGATATCCAAATAAAAAAATGTATAATAAAATAGTTATTCTAGGCTTAAATTTCATAAACAAAAAAAGAAAAATAAAATGGTTATAGACTTAAACTTTTGCGTGCCTTTCTATCTTGAGTCATTTAACTTTAATAATGCTTTTAAAATTTTCAATTTTGGTCAAAATAGATCTCTAATTTTTTATTTTACATTGAATAGATATTTGACCTATTTTAAAAATAAGAATAATTATAAATTTATTAGACACAAAATTGAAAGTTTAAGGTTTTATTAGACATAAAATTCAATTTTATATCTAGTAAATCAATCATGTTTAAAAGTATAGCATGTCAAAGAACCTTATTTGACATCAAATTTAAAATCAAACAGTGAAACAGATACAAATTTCAAAATTAAAAGACTAAATTCGTAATTTAACCTAGAAAAGATGAAAGTTTGGAAAAGGCAAATATTAAGACTTCAGATAACTATTTTATTTTTTATTTTTATTTTTGAAATTTAAACCTACAACAATTCCTTCTTTCTACTATTTTTCTTACTTTTATATATACATGGCACCTATTTTTTTAAAAAAAAGAAACAAGCCAAAATTTGAAAAAAATAACCGAAGTAACAGCCAAAAACTTTGTTTTGGTTTTAGAAATTTGATTATGATCAACATACTTTCTCGTGTGAACATGAAATTGTTGGCAGCTAATTTGAATAAAAATAAATTTAAAAATAAAAAATAAAAACCAAAAAATCAAATGATTATCAACTTAAATTACTATGAAAGAGAAAGGAAGTACAATAACTTTTTTTTTTATTTACAATTTTTTAATATCAAGCTTGTTTCTTGATTTATTTAGAACAAAGGAATCATTTAAACTTAGTTAAATGAAGAAAAAAAAAACCAAACCAAACAAAAAACAAAACAAACAAATTCTTGAGAACTATTTGAAAATGACTTTAATTTGAAAATATAGGTAGGTAATATAACAATGAAATCCATAGGGAAGGCTTAATTTTCAAAATATACAAATCATTATTGAACGGGTTACGGTGCCTAAATTACTATAAACAAGCGTGAAGAAACTCAAAACTATTAAGTAGGGGGATATTGGTTTGATTTTCTTCAGTTTTGGGTCAAACCGATAACCGAACCGATCCAATCAATTTGACAAAAATAGGAATCGAACGAATGTCCAACAAAAGACAAAACCATTGGTTCGGTTTTCTTTGATTTTGGGTCAAACCGACAACTGATTCGATTGATTTAACAAAAAGAGGAACCGATCTAATATCCGATAAAAAGATAAAATTATTGGCTCGATTTTCTTCAATTCGGTTCCTTACACTTTATTTTTTTTACTATTTACTTGTTATTTCACTTCCAATTCATATTTTAATGTTGTTTTCCTAAAAAAAATTCATATTTTATAATTAAATTAAACAAAAATAAGTAGTCACTTACCAATAAAAAGTTTAACTAACATATAAAAAGAAAAATGAAAGTAAAAAAAATCAATATTGATTCGGTTCGATTTTTATTGGTTTTTTACAAACAGAAACCGATCCGATCCAATAACTTTCGGTTTTCTCTAAATAAAAACCAATATGTCCAATATTATGTGAAAAATCCGAACCAATCCAATAAGTCAGTTTGGTTCGGTTCGATTTTGACGGTTTTTGGTTTTCATTATCACCCCTACTATTAAGGGTGTGTTTGGACCCCGTAAATGGTCGGGTTGGTTATAATAACTCAACCGATGTTTACCTCACCGTTTATTATAAACTGTGATTACCAAAATTTGTGTGCCGGTTCATCTAAACCTACATGCTCGTTTATCTAAACCTTACTTTTTGTTGCATTAACCAGTTTATCATAATCCTTGTTATAATAACTTGTTCTTCAAACACCATTTATAATAATCCACCGTTTATCACAACCTTCCATCTATTATAATCAAACCGGTGCTCCAAACATACCCTAAGATCTAAACTTAAATGTTGAATCAAAAGTAAAACTATAAAGTGCATGAGCACAAAATGAAGATTATATATGCTAGAGACCCACGCATACATGCGGATAGATCAAGTTGCAAACTCTGACACACATGGATCAATTTGAGGAATAAAAAACAAACAAAAGGACAATATCATTTCAGAGAAAAACAATCATCCTGAACAAGTATTGAGAAGAAAATTTAACTTTTGGATGAGTTAGATCAAATGAAAATCTACCATGGGTGGACTTAATCGCCGAGAGGGCTTGAAAACCAAAAGGTAATGGATCCAATCCATGGTGCGACCATACACGTTTACACGATGTATGTGAAAAAGTTAGCCCGAACATTGAATGATATTAAGAAAAATATTAAATGGGAAATCCATAAGAAGAGACATACAGGAACAAGTAGATAGTGAAAAGAAGTTTGGATTGCTCAATGATTTGGAGGTTTTAAGTAGAAGGATGAAGTTTCACGACTTACGAGGTAAAAGCTTCACCTTTATGCATGCCTAATATATTATGCTTACAAAATCCAAAAGGAGCTTAAAACTTGAAGGCAAGAAACCAACTTGAATTTTTTTATTTTTCCTGAATCAGTGTGGTATGCGCTTCCCAGCAGTTCCGACAGTGGACCTTTCAATAATGGAACAAAGAAAAACACCCTAAATCTGCCAAAAATTAGTGTTCAGATTTGAAAGCAGTGTTTGCAGTCTTTGTCCTATAAAGTATAAGCACCATCAGATCAAGCAGTTCCTAGTGGTGATCAGATGCATCAAAGAAAGAACAATAAAATAAGATTTCATACCACTTTTCTGAGGTCGTGGTCAATTAGGCACTTAAATTATACGGCAAAATTAAAACATAACCGTCCTTTATCTTAATGAGCAAAAGTCAAAAGAGTCGGAAGGATAAACCCTGGGTCCTCCAACTCCAACTCCTCATTGTGGCATTCACAATTATGTTTTATTCATTAACCGAATAACCATAATTAGTAGTGTCCCAACCAGCCCCTTATCATCATTCAAAGACGGACCCAACCTTTCCTTAAATTCAATCAATAAGCAAGTACGTTAACCCAAGTTGGCACATGTTCTGATATTGCCTCCTCAACAAGGTGTTTTTTTCAAGTGAGAGACTCGAACTCATGACCTCTTGATCATTGGGTTACTTTTATTGGCTCCTCAACGAGGTGTTGTATGGCAGCTTGCCAACACCGTACATCAGGCTGGCATAGCTATTAGTTCGTCCATCCAATTACTCCAAACTAATAGAATGGACTGATTGGAATATTCAAGAGAGAACATAGAAATGCAAATAAAGATAAAATCTACAGGAAACTATATGGCAGGGTTATGCACAATAATAATGCATCAATAACAACAAAACTCAATGAGCTGGAAAGGCAGCCACACATATAGTATGCTACTCAAAAGGAAGCTCTTATCTTATTTGCAATTGATAAGAATAATAATTAGATCAACAAGCATGGGTGGATGTGGGGGATAGTGAGGGAAAGTTGATCAAGATGAGGATCCACCACTACTGTAACTTAAAATTTATTCACTAATATGTCATCATTTCCTCAGCCATGGGACAGGGAAACAGATGCTACGAGGTTGGGCCACATATTGGATAAGGAGACGAAAATGAATCTTTGTTCCTAAAAAGAACAGATACAGAATCCATCCATGAATAAGACATACGCATAGTGACACGCCAGTTTTTAAAAAACGAGGACAAGAATATATGCCAATGACACTTTTATTTAAAAAAACACACACACAATTAATAAACAAAAAACAAAGTTAATAAATTGATGTTTTTATAATTTATATACTTTCAAAACGAGTTTGATGTACTTCATTCTCAAATTGCCAGATATTACTATTTGTATCTACTTGGTATGCTTAACAAGTCTTTCATTTATTGAACTCGTATACACTATGTATAATTAATATCTAACATATGTCGATTGTGCTAAATAGTGTCTAATACAAATTCAACAGCTGTCTCCAAGAAATGGTGCAGTGGTTGAAGACTTGGCTTTGAGGGTAGTGGTTGAGACTTGGCTTTGAGGGTATGCTTCTCTCAAGGTCTCGGGTTCGAGATTCACCTGTGACATTACTCCTTCGATGTCTCCAGTGTCTGGCCTAGGGATGGACGTAGTTACCTTTGTTTCAAAAAATACAAACTCAACAGCTCTCCAAGCGTCGTGTCAAAATAGCCGACCTAAGGAGTTTATGCTTATTAGATTGACGCCAACAAGTGATCGAGAGGGTTTTAGTAACTAAAAGATAATGAATTTAATCTATGATAACCACCTACTTAAGAATTAGTTTCTTATGAGTTTTCTTGATATCAAATGCAATACGATCAAATTGTATGTTCCGTGACAATAGTCAAAATGCACATTGCGCGCAAACTAGCTCAGATGGTCACACTCACATTAGCATTTTGTATCAAAAGAACTCATTGAGTGTTAGGACTATGGAGTCAGGTTATCTCTTTACAACAGAGTTGTGATATTTTATTTTTATTTTTTTGATAGGAAACGAAAAGCACTACCAGAGTTGTGACATTGTCTACTTTAAATTTCAGCTAGTATATTTTCATTTTCTAATTATTGATAAACTGGATTTTTTTTTTCTTTCCAAATGATGGAATAAAAATGAATTGCATCGGCCACGTTTCAATCAAAACAACACAACAAATAAAATATAAAATTAACAAGAACAATAACAAGAAAAATGTAAGACTATTTTCTTCGCCGTACGAATGATCCAGTGTAGGTGAAACTGGAGCGGAATCGGATCGTGGGCTTTTGTGCGGCCCATATTGGAGCCCCATAAGCCAAATTTTGAAATCCAATTATCTTGTTTAAATTTTTTCGTTAAAATATCATTTTGGTCCCTCGACTTTGGAGTTTGTTCCATTTTGGTCCTTCGACTTTCAAATGTCCAATTTTAGTCCCTCAACTTTGTTGTTTGTCCAATTTTGGTCCCTCAACTTTCAAATGTCCAATTTTGATCCCTCAACTTTGCTATTTGTCCAATTTTGGTCCCTCAACTTTCAAATATTTTCAAATTTGGTCCTTAGACTATAAAAAAAGTTAAAAAATTGTCCTTTGGTCAAATGAATTTGTTATCACTCCTAAATTATTTTTTCTCTCTTTCATCTTTCATAATTTCTCTCTCTAGAAATTTTATCTCTCTTCAATCCACCTCTCTTCCCCATTTTTCTTTTCTTTTTTTCTTCTTTATTTTCTTTCTTTTTCTTTTTTGTTTCATGGTAGACTATGAATTTTAAAAAACAAAAAGTGACAAATCAAAGTAGAAAAATTATTATCTCTTCCCCTCTTTTCTTTTCTTTATTTTCTTTCTTTTTCTTGTTTGTTCCATGGTAGACTATGAATTTTAGAAAATAAAAAGTGACAAATCAAAGTAGCAAAATTATTATTTAGAAAAATTATCTCATGTTAAATAATTTGATGAGATGGATTGAGGAGAGAATAAAAGAAAAAAAAAGAAGAGAAGAGGATTAGAGAGGTGGATTTAAGAGAGATAAAACTTTTAGAAGGAGAAATGATGAAAGATGGAAGAGAGAGAAAAAAAATTAAGGAGTGAGAAAAAAATTTATTTGACGAAAGGACCATTTTTGAACTTTTTTGATAGTCTAGGGACTAAATTTGAACATTTGAAAGTTGAGGGACCAAAATTGGGTAAACAGCAAAGTCAAGGGACCAAAATTGAACAAACTACAAAGTCAATGGACTAAAAATGAACATTTGAAAGTCTAGGGACCAAAATGGTATTTTAACCAAATTTTTTTTAGAAAATTGTTACCAATTCTGGAGATAACGCTAATATTGAAGTAGTTTACAATCAAATAATGAAACATTATAGTCATTAATATAATGATATGTATTATTAATACAATATTTAGGATTAGGCAGTAAGTCTGTGACATTAGTTGAAATTCGCACAAAAGGTCCAAACAATCACACATATAAAAAAAATACACTATTATCATATGGTTGGTATTTTAAAAAAAATCATATGATTTTTAGATTTTCTTTAAACCTCAAACATTATATCTTCTATACATAAAAAGCATATTTTACTTCTTTATATGCATCGCTATGAATTTAACTTACCAAGATCTTCTTACAGACTCTTTGCATAACAATCTTGAAAAAAAAAACAACTTATCTCGAATGTAAATTTTGATAGATAAATTTTTCTTGTTCTAAAAAGTTTGAAGCTTCGGTCATACGTCATAAATAGAAGCTGTATAACTTTCTGGAAAATATTGGCGGAAATATTTACCATGATGTTTGCAGTGGTTATTTCTTCATTTTTTGCTTTTGTTCTATTGTAATTGTTTGGTTACAGTGTTAGGATCATCTATATTTTTGTTTCTCATATGTACAATCAAGATGATCTTGATTTGTGACTTTAAAAAAAAAAAAGATCTTGATTTGTTTTCCACATAAAGGGAAAGTCTCGTGTTCCATTGAATTTATGTATCTTACATTATATAGTGGCTGTCACATATGATTATATGAATTTATAGAGTATAAATTCATAAAATTCTAATACAACATAAGATTCAAAATACATTTTAACTGAATGAGTTAGTGGCACAGTTGATTATCTGTTAATTAATTTGAATTTCACGGTCACTAGTTCTAGTCCGGAAATTAGTATTTAACTCTCCTATTATTTAATTCTTTTAAGGATATGTCAATATTTGAATATTTTCGATAAACCTATTTTTTAAAATCCAAATAAAAAAGAAAAATAAATGGCGAGACGAAGAGATTATCTCAAATGGAAGAACTTCAAATATGAATAAAGTGATATAAAATGTAGACCAAAACAGTCAACAATTCGGATATTTGGGAGACAATCGCATCCTTCTGACGAGACATGGAAAAGTTAAAACAACAGTACACGAACAACCAAATTTGCAGATTCGCATTGCAAATTTTCACAATCACGCAACCTCTTTTTTCTTTTTTCACTACTTTTTTTTTATATTTCATTTTGGAGTTGATGAGCTGAAAGGGACCGTTTATTTGACATATTTAGATAGTTTTTAGATTAAAAAATTATATTGAAGAGTTATATTGAGTAGTTAAAAATTGAAAGTTGTATCAAAAACTCGTCTAGATGTAATTTTTGTATGGAGGAGTTAGAGTCAAAATCTTGTTTGGAGGTAGATTTAAAAATGAGTAGTTATTTTAGTAGTTAAAAAAGAAATTATTAAAAATAAATGGTTAAAAATGAATTATTTTGGTTGATTTGATAATAATAAATTAAAAATAAGTGGTTAAAAATGATTAATGAGCTATAAATTAATGATTAAAAATAAATCATTAGAGATGAGAGTTATTTTTAAAAGCATAAATGAAGGGAAGTTAATAAAAATTTGTTTGGATGTAGATTTTAAAGAAGAGTTGATAACTTCTAATACCAACCTCTACCTAAATATGTCAAACAAACATCCCCAAAGGGATAAAGTTGAGATTTCACAACCTTTTTATTTTCCTCCATCCTTCCTCCGGCCTCCCATCAAACCTCTCATCTAATATATTTTATCAAACTTTATCTATTATTATCCATGTATTATGAAATAAAATATGTTAAATTTTTTAAATCAATATAAATATACAATGATTACTATAAAAAAAATTAATAAAAAATAAATATTTTATCGTAAACACCAATCTTTAAATAAAGTTTTTGCAATATCTCCTCTCTTAAATATCAATCTACAACAAGTATTTTATACATTTAAATCACTCTACTTCTTCCTCTTTTACTTCTTCTTTATACCTTCAAAATTTTTGCACTAATATTATTACCACGTAAATAATTAACTTTTTTACATATTTAATTAGTCAATAATAACAACCTATAAAGGTTACATGTCAGATTTTATTAAAAGGGCAAAATTGTAATTTTAAAATTACACGAACTAAATTCAAACTTTAAATATGGTAGAAATTAAATTTTAACCTTTTTTGTTTGATCAAACTATTGAAGACTTGTGGATTAAGTTAAAAACTTTTGAATAAAATGTAGATAAGTTTTAGGGATTAACCCCAAAATTTATTATAAAGTCATTTTATACTTTCCTATATTTTATAATAAATATAGGGGTTTTTGCATGTATATTACAAAATGGATAAAATATTACATGAATAACACAATAATGAAAATATTTGCACATATAGCAAAAATTGTAAATTGATAGACTTCATATTGATAGATTCTATCGATAAATGGTGATAGAATCAATTACTAATAAATAAAGTAAATCGATAGATTTCCATCAGATTCTATCAAGAGTCTATCAATAAGAGCCGATAGAATCAATCACTGATAAAATTGATAGACTTCATTCACTAGAGAATGATAGATTCTATCAAAGTCTTCTATAAAAAAGGCAAATAATTTTTTTTTTTAAATGGCAGAATTTGCTATAAAAGAACTATTTTAAAAAATGTGCTGTAATTGTAAACTGTAATAAAAAAGTTGATATACAGCTCAAATTCCCATAAATATATTCATGAACAAACTTCTTCTAGGATTTAAATTTATTTTTAGAAAAGTGACATGTTAACCAACTTTAGGTTTTCTCGAAAGCAAAAAAGATTGAATATACTCTGATTCTTTTTTCAGAAGCTAATTTTTCATTATTTATATCTATGATTGTATTTTTTTTTTTCCCCTTTCATGACTGATATGATTCTAGAAATCATGGAAATAAGTATAATAATTAAAGTAGAAATTAGAAAAATAAATAAACTAATAAAATAATAGAGAGAGGAAATCCCAACCCCCGGTCACATGTATGTCTCCTACTAATGGTAACTTCTTGTCCAATCATCTTAGGTTAGTGTACTCGACATTTTCTTATCACTTTAGCAATAAGATTTTCATTACTTATATTTCAAGTAACAAAAATTCGTACATTTTGTTTAAATGATGAGAATATGAATAGCAATTTAAAGTGCACAATATTATTAACTTTTCCAACTTGAAATTGTTCCTTAGGAGCATTCAAAACTGATGAATGCAAAAATAAAGAAAAAGAGATAAATAATACAAGGAAAAAAGAGACATTTCAGAGGCATAAGAAGGGAATCGAAAGCATACAAGTGAATGCTTGTTTGGAATTTGACCTTCCAGTATCACAAAGAAGAAGACAATAGAGAAAAAGGCAAGAATTGTGACTGCTTCTTTGAGCACTTCCAATGGAAATGACAAAAAACTCCAAGGAGCTGAGGTTCCAATCATGTCCATCCCTCATGAAGACGAGGACGAAGAATGAGAAAACAATGGAGAAGTTGGAGGAGGAGCTCGTCTCGTTCGACTTCTTCCTCGGCGAAATGCCGAGCAAGGAGAAGAGGTGGCAGAGGAAGATGTATTAGAACAAGGAGTTTTGGTTGAATCACTTGTCAATTCCTTCTTTGGTTCCATGGTTACAACCTTGTCTTCAATTCTGTGATGGTGCCTGATTCTGGTGGAGTTTAAGGTCACTGGTAGAACACAATTGCAAAGAAAGCCTGAAAAAGAAAAGAAAAAACAGCCCACATTGATCTAAAATGGTATAGCACAAAATGAAGCAAGTTGACAAGAAGTTAAACCAGGACCAACAAGACCATCTTGCTACTAAATAACTCCAGATTCACAAGCACAACAAATGACAAAAGCACAACTGGGTTGTGTTCAGTTTTATTTTCTTTTCTTTTTTTTGATAACTGAAAATCATAACTTTGATCCACAACACACTCGAGACATCTGTGCCCTACCCAAGGCCCAGAATTGAGAGATAACAAAATAACTTTACAATTAAGTTCACTTGTGAATTTCAAACCTAAGACCTCTAAATAAGCCTATTTTCGAGACGTCGAGCCTCTTGAATTATGTTAACCTCTTGAATGAACTTCAAATCAAATTCTAGCAAGTCACGAATGGATAAAAAGGGAAGAGGTATTTTCTTACCAATTCTAGCAAGGCGATTAACCCAATTTGGGATGGAATTCCCTGTGAGTTTAACACACGCATCATCGCAAAAATGGTTGCAATTTTTGGTGATTAAATTGTAAGCATTTCCCTTGTAGATTTGAGCAAGTTCCTCCATTAAAGCTCTCACCTCTGTTGGTTTCATATCTGTTTTGCCGATCAAAACTGTCTTCCTAAATCTAAATCCATCGCATTGCTTCGGTACTCCTTCAAAAATTCCTGTTGACGAAAACTCGTGAGCACCAAATGCGTATTCCACACCATGAACTGCAATTCAAATCCACAGAAAAACACATCAAATCGAGTTCAGCAAATTCAACCGAAAGATCCGCCAGATTAAGCGTGAGAATTCCACCAGCACCGACTACAAACTCACACACTACAAAGAAAACGAGCCGATTCAAAACGAAAAGCAGGAAATAGAAGACAAATCAGAAAAGGATGTTTGGATAGTCAGAAATTTTACCCATCCGCCAAATCGGAAAAATGCTTGAAGTTCAATGGCTTAATTAGTAACAAAAATGACAAAATCGAGATGCAAAATTCTCTAAAATGAGCTGATGTAGTTCAAGAAGAAGTTTCAGAGTAATCACTCAGTACAAATTTTCTCAGCTGATGCAACTCTCGATTCACATAACATACATTTCGATAAATCCTCTAATCTTTCACAATCAATGTAAACATTCTTCACACTCAAACACCGTAAAAGAAAAACGTCTTATATCACATCGCATCAACGAATTAGCAAGATCACAAAAAACGGAAACGAAGCATTAGAACTTCAGCTAATAGAAAACAGTAGGAAATGAAAAAAACTCACAAAACGCCTTCGATCAAACGGAACTCATTACTGCCATTACTGACCTTGAACTCGAGAATGAAAAAAGTAGCATATCGCATCAACAAATAAGCAAGATCACAAAAAAACGGAAACGAAGCATTAGAGCTTCAACTAAGAGAAATCAGTAGAACAAAAAAAAAAACTCAAAAAACGCGTTCAATCGAACGGAACTCGTCACTGTCATTACTGACCTTGAACTCCGGAATGAAAAACGCCGAGGCCAAACCAGTAAGCGTAGCCATTGATCGCGGTCAGATCGTACACATTGAGGTACACCGGCACGGATCCTCCGGTTGGTTTTCCGATCGGTTTCTTAAACAACAACATCATTTAGTCTTAATTCATGGCCAAGAACTCGCAAAAAACGAAGAAGGAAAAAACGCAGAGTGATCTCCTCGAAAAATGGAGGAAAATTTTGAAATTCAAAATCTGTGGAGAAGAATGGAAACTCTTGTTTCTTAATTCTAATTTCTAACGGGCGTTATCGGCGGCGACTCGTTGTTGGAGCGCACCGTAGTATGATCTGGACCGTGGATGATCTATTTGGTGAGGATATATCATCACCCTTGGTTTTGACCTTAAATTACATTCGTGCCACTGTGACCTTATTAGCTGGCTCTTCACTTCTTTTCCCTTTTTAAAATTAAGAACGGATAGGTGTGATCGTACTCATGACCATGATTTTCTCGTATAAAATTGTATATTGGTGTCGTTATGATACTGTTCTTTTTAACACAAAAGAAACAAAAAAGTATACCTATAGCGGCACCTTGTATAACAATAATCATAAGGTTATAGGAAATAAAACAATATTATGTAATATTATAAGAATATATATAAAGCTCATCAATACCAATTATTATATTTGTGGTATTTTTTTAAAATGATCATATTTACAATTATTTTATAAAATTTATTAATCTCGCAGGTTTCCATAAATTAAATTACATAAATTAGATATTTTGAATATAATTGTAACATGAGGTATGCCTTAGAAGTCAATAGGCCATTCAAATATTTATTTAAAAAATTATAGAGTGACCTACTATTTAAGAGAGTCTTAGAATTTTCTAAAAAGAAAAAAAAATTAAATATTTAAAAGGTGATATATTCAATTTATAGTGACCACTTATTTAAATTTTTTTTTTCGTTAGATTTATAATAAATAATGATTTTTATATGAATATATGCATTATATTCCCCAATAAGTTTTTTTTTTAATTTAAACACAAAACACAAAAGAACAATGTGCAATGTGCATATTAATAGTTGTCTGACATTGTGTTTTTTTTCCTTCTTAATGTTACACACACAAAATATATATATATATATATATATCACTTGACATGTTAAAAAATAGATAAAACCTCAATTTTTGTAATAGGAGTAAGTTAGTTGGGGTTTCATTGTCGCAAAAAAAAAAAAGTTGGACTTTCTAATTGCTAAGGTGGAGAAAAAACATTTTATATGAAGAGACTTTCATTTATTTATGAGTGTAAATTGGGTGTAGTCGTGTCTGCACCTTAGAGGTGATGTCACCTATATAGCACTTGTGGTGTCACACATCATATTTCACTTTTACTCTTTTTTTTTAATAAAAAACAACAAAAATGTGTGACTTAGACATAGAATAACAGCTCTATGATGCAGCCTTGCGCTCTTTATTTATATCAATTTATTTGATTTATTGTTCACACTAGTCACTAATAACAAATTTCATAGAAAAACACGGTTATCTATTGTCTCACTGCTACACCAAAATCAAGATTTATGAATATTATCAACAGTTTTTATGTAACAATACGCAAAATTCACAAATTAACACACAAAACATAGTAAAAAAAAGGAAGAAATGATTTATTATTTTGTTTTAAAGAGAGAAAGGGGAAGAAAAAAAAGAGTACTTGCACTATATTTTACCGTGGTTCCATCAAATAGGGATTTACATTTAATTAAGTCCCTTTTATTGAATAAGCTAGTCTAAAATAAATGGAGACTAAACATACTTGGAACGAGCTCAGCAAGAATAAAGAGAGGGGTGGCATGGGAAGTCTAAATATGTTTAATTAGGCCACGTTTTTTTTTAGTACATAGTGGGGGAAGGGGGGTCAACAAACCCTACATAGAAGGTACAACTACTCTCAAGTAATATGAGAACCAAATACCGATTTCCGGGCTCGATCTCGTGACCGTGGAGTTGAAATGAAGTAACAACAGACAAGATAACTAACTGCACCACTGACTCTCGGTAATTAGGCCATGTTAGCCAAACAGAGTCGGAGAATCATAAAAAATTATGATAGTCTGTTATTTAGGATACTTAAAAGTAAGTACTTCAAAGATAAAGATTATTTAGGATTCTTTTGTTGGCTTGACAGAGTATTCTGTAGGGAAGGCATTTGTTGCAGAAGGGATTTTCATAGAAGTTAGGTAATGATCGAATAATTGTCATGGGTAGAGTGACGTGTGAGTTTATAAAGATGATAACTTTCTTGTTCTCAACATTCAAGACCTTTGGAAGGATCTCGAAGTGGTTCATATTATCTCAAGTAATCGCATTTGGGATAACACATAAAATTGATTCTATTTTTTACCAGAAAAGGCCAACTTGGTTTACTATATTCCCTTAGGGTCTTAGAATAGGGAGGACAAAATCATTTAGCCCCTAAGCCCAAATGGTCCTTTTAGCGTTAAAAGTGTTTTCCATCCTACTATGAATTTATTAGGGCTCGATCAAGTTTTGAAATTCCTTCTCAAAAGTTAGATATTAAACATTTTGAACTTTTTTTTAGGGGATTTTTTTGGACATTGACTCGGCTTTGAAAAATGATTGTATTAGTTTGGATCCGTGATTAATGAATGGCTTTAAACCGAATGAGTTGGTGGTGCGATTGGTTATCTGGTTTGGAGTTATTCAATTTCCATTCCACAGTCACGGGTTCGATCCCTGAAATCGGTATTATAATAATACACCTTCCCCAAACTTGTACTCAAAAAAAAAAAAAAAAAAAAACTAATTTTAAAGTATGGATTGATTTTTTTTCGTTTAGTCGCTGTTGGGGTGCTTAAACCCTAAACCCTGATTCAAATTCATCACAGTAATGGCGTCAGCTTTCTTCTTCTCTCAAAACACTAATTTCGCCAACTGCACCAAAAAAATTCCATCACATTCCAATCTGAAAATCCCAATCAGGTTTTTTTCTCTGTCCTTCTCTCTATCGCAAGAAATATGAAATGTAAGAAGTTATATACAATGTTAATTAGCGTCTATTGGGTTATCGTAGTTTTTCAATTTTTGCGCCGTACCACTTTACCATAGGTTGTTCTTCTACGAGGTGTTTTGATGAGAAGTTATTTTGAGGAGTTAGACAATTGAAGTTTTTATAATAACTCGTTTAGATGTAGATTTTGTATGAATGAGTTGTGGTAAAAAAATTGTTTGAATGTGGATTTTTTTTTGTAGATGAGTTAGAGACAATAAATTGTTTGGACGTGAATTTGAGTAGTTAAATTAAAAATGAAGGATTGAAAATGAGTGGTTAAAAATAAGTTATTTTGAGGATTTGGAAATGAATGATTATAAATGAATTTGTTAAAAAAGAGTTATTTTGAGTAGTTGGAAATGAATAAAAACAATTGAGAGTTAATTTGATTAGTTAAAAATAAGAAGTTATTTTGAGTAGTTACAAAAATTCGTTTGGATGTAGCTTTTTTAGGAGTAGTTAGAATGTCGAATCTAAGTCATCCTTAAATTTGACAAGAAAACACCCCCGAGGTCTACATATTTAACGATTTTTTTTTTTTTTTTGATAAAAACAGTTTCACACCAATTTAGAGGTAAGGTAAAAATATCCCAGGAAATTTTACACTGTTGCTCTATGGAATCATAATATGATAGTGATTTCCTTTTACACCAATTCACAATCTAAAGCACCGAAGAATTTCGATTGAATATTTTGCAACATCATGTTTTTCTTGAACTACTAACATCTTGGTAGGGGTGTTGTACTTTAAATTGGTTACGTGTGTAATTATCTTCCAGTTAGCATGGATGTCTATATTCTCGTTTCTAATTTCAATGCTTCATTCCGAGAGCTTAAATCTGTCAAACACTATGCTATGAGTTATAGTAAATCTAATCTGATATCTCATTTTCATACTCAAGGAATGTTAACTAGAAATGAGTGTTAATTAGTGAGAAAATGACATTATAAGTCATGATTCTATGTTGAATGAATCACCACTGAAAGTCTGAAACGTGAAACAAAAAACTTAAGACCCCCTTTTCTTGACTCTTCTTGCAAGAGGAAGAAAAGTCCTTGGAAACCTATCATGAAGCGGTATATACTCATCCATGGCAACTCATCTTTTAAGGTGAACAATGGTGCTACTGTTTACCCATGTCTCGAAACAGAATCTCTTTACAATACCTACTCTCGGTTACATGGCCTATCCAACCAGAAAGAAGAGGTGGTCATTGGTTAACAAAGTTTGGGATGAACCATCGAAACACTGGCACTTGAGTGGGGCTCGGGAGGACGTGGAAGATGAATAGATTGGGTGAGTCATGAGTGCTCTATCTCACGAACTTAGTGTTGGTTGATATAATTAAATTTCCCCTAACCTACTAACTTAAGCTTGTGGGTTGATTGGTGGTTTAACATAATTCAACATGCTATCAGAGCAGGAGATTCCTAAGTTCGAGTCCATGGCAAGTCGTTTCTTTCTCAATTAGAATTAAATTCCACTCCTACTAGTTTAAGCTTTTGGGTCGATCAGTGGTTTAACATAATTCTCCTAGGTTGCCCCACCTCACTATCTCTTCAAATTGGTGCTCTCTTTGCAAGAACCATTTAGAAGTTCTATCCCACATCACGTGGCATCATGGTACATTGCTCTAAGTGCTTTTACATTTTGGAGCTGCATCTGCAAAGCTTTCAGTTGGATTTGCCCAAAAGTTAAAACCTCTCAGTGTACAAGAAAACCTATCCATCGCTCTCATGGGTCATTCGTACAAGGAGAAGAAGCTGCTTGGGTAGAATTTTATTTGGGCCTTTTGTTGGAGCATATGGATCGAATGAGATAATTTCTTTTATTTTTTATTTTTGAGAATGTTGTCTTGTTTGTTAGGAGTTGGTGTAAACAATCGCCAATGTTATCTCATTATAGTTCTGATACCCTCATTTTCAATTGGAGTGGTCTTTTGTAACTCTCTTAATAGGGCGATTCCCCTTTCTGACTGTAATTTCATATATCAATGAAACTGTTTCGTATAAATAAACCTCAAATTCAAATAAGAACTATTTTTTAGTTCTCAAATTGTGTTTTTGAAAACACGATTAGAAAGTAGATTACACAGTAAATAATAGAGAATTTCATATGCAGAAATAGTGTTTATAAGCTTAAGTTTCATGCCAATCAAATGTTGTAGAGTTAGACAGTGGTCTAATGAGACTAGTCGAGGTACGTGCAAGCTAGTTTAGACATTCATTGATACAAAAAGGGATAATTTTCAAAAATAAAAAATCCAAAGAGTCAAACGACCTTTAAGTATTGGATTACACTAAATTTAATCTTACAAGTTACATCAACTTTTCATAACTCCTAATTTTGTACTTATTTTAAAAATTGGCTCTGTTTGTTTCTATCTTCTCATTTTCAGGTTGTTACAAAATTTGGCGCGTTTACGGTTGATGAAAGGCCAGGTGAGCAGTGGATCAGATTGGAAAGAGAGCATGGGGAGAATGAGAATATAAAGATTGAAGTGACCATGTTTGATCACGTTATTCCGCTCCAAAATTAGCAAGACTGGGGAAGATGTGCTTCTTCACATTACCACTATTGTCAATATGACCAAAGGACATGACATTGAAGTTTTGGAGATTATGTGTTCAGCTTGGCAAGATAGTCTAGAGATTGACAGGCTTTCACATGTAGAGCGAAAAGATGCTAGCTCAGCCCTATGCTGGTCCTGAATGCAAGTATGATTTTCCAGGCTATATTGTGATGGTTAAAATGCAATTTTGGTTCTTCTACTTTGGATTATCTTCTTGATATGTGTATGTCTGGGTCAATTTACACGTATCTCGATTATATTTATAAGACATACTGCCTGACTCTACAACATTTGATTGTTAAAGAAACCCTTCGGAAATTAATTCCTAGGTAGGTGACCATCATGATGGTTGGGGTTTTATTGCATATGATGTCGGTGACAATCTTCAACATATTGTTCATATTTAATATGATATCACTGCCTCAATTATTAAATCACAGTTTCTTCCAGTTATCTGAGATGATTACTTTTGTCCACAGGGAATTGGATGATGACTTACAAAGCTCACTCTATGAATACCTTGAAGCAAGGGGGGTGGACGATCAGCTAGCTGTTTTCTTGCATAAATACGTTAGGAATAGGATATCTATTCTTTGAGTGTGCAGTATTTTGTGATGACAACAGTTGTCTGCTGTTGGCGCTACTGGATATCTATTTCTGGTATGTAGTATTTTGACCCCCACAATGTATGACTATCTAGTACTCGAAGCATTTTGCACAAAGTTAAGGAGGATGACATTGATGTGTCTTAATTTGCTTGGCACTTATGCTTTCCTCGTCATTCAAACTAGAAGTGTTGGATGGGGATATAGCACTTAAATGATGAAATGACATTTCATTCCAGTTAGGAGAAGCACTCATATCCTTTTACTAATTTAAAATCATATCTTTGGGCAAACACTACTGCCATTTTAGATTTTCACCTACTCATGAGTTTGGTGGTTCTACCATTCTTTTATCATCATTTCTAAATGGCCTTCATTATGAGTTTGTTTGAGGCAAATGGATTAAACTTATGATGTGGAATCATTCTCTTATCCTTTTTCGCCACCAACAATCATCCACCATAATCACTGTTCATCTCTCTGTAGTCTCTATTCGTTCTCCCAAAACGTCTCGTCATTCCCTCCGTAATCACTATTCATTATCTTATAATCGATATTTTGCTCTTCATAATTAATCTCTACATTCCAAACACAAATAGCTATTCCTCCATAATCATTATTTGTACCTTATATACATGTAACGGTTCCTCCATAATCACTCACTTAACTCCAAGTATAAATTATCATTCCTCGGTTAATCATGTCCCCATATTCCTATTTCTATGTCATCATTCCCTTCACTTGCCCCAAACTTCTCCTATGTGTTTCTTAACTCTTAGGCAATGTGGAAAGCTGCAAAAATTTACCAGAAATAAAAAAGAGCAATGGAGTATAATCCAATGAATCAACTAATGAGGTAAATCACATGCCTTCTCAAGTCATTTTCAAAACATTATTGCAATTCCTGCTTTCTTTTGGAAGTCATTGAAATATGAGATTTTAATGATAATTATTCCTTATTACAAGATTCCAGCTTCTATTCTCTGCTGACCAGTGAAATACGTCGACTAGATCTTTTTTTGAAACAAGGCAACCACGCCCGTCCCTAGGCCAGACACCGGAGACATCGAAGGAATACTGTCACAGGGGACTCGAACTCGGGACCTTGAGGGGAGTATACCCTCAATGCCCAAGTCTTCAACCACAACGCCACCCCTTCGACTAGATCTGAACTTTCTTTCTCAGTGGTGGATTAATCAAATGAAATCTTGAAAATGACTTGTCTCAACAGTCTTACATGAAAAATAATTGATGGTGGGTAGCACAGCTGGTCTTTTGCCTCATAAACAATAACCTACTTGTATGATTCCTGTAGGGATGATCTGTTACTTCGCCTGCTGGTGGGTCTTCTTTTTCATTCAAACACAACCTCTCCTATGCGCACAAGTGTTTGCTGTCTTTGTCAAACATGGAACAATAATGGAGTCCACTGCCCATTTCTGTTACCTCGTCTTCTGACCTTGAAAAACTATACCAAATCTTGTTTTGCAAAGACTTGGCTGTCTTCTTTGTTTGTATTTTCTCTTACAAATATCTATGGTATTGCATTTGATTAAAGTTTGACGTAATGTTATCCAACTATGAGAATTTTTTAAATATGTTGGATTGTTTTGGTGGTTGCAACCGCAAGAGCATTATCCATGTTTTATCTTTCGAATGGCTATAACCTTGAATGTGGAAATAGTAGGTACAGCCGTACACTAGAGAGTTTCTGTGGGAAGCAGAGTTGGGTTCTATCTTATGGGGTCTTTCCTATGAGAGAAATAATAGAGATTTTTGAAGAATGGAAAGTTCTTATTGAGTGGCTTAGTTGTCAAGAAGGGCTTTATGCAATTAAGAGGCGAAGAGTTGAGGTGTGTTGTATGCTAAGAAGCACGGACACGACATGACACGGATATGTAGATATGCTATTATTTAAAAATGCAGGATACGGATACGTCAAGGACACGTGATTTATCATTATTTTTTATAATATACTATTAAAAGATGAAATCCAAAATATTTTAGTTAGTTATAAGCCTACTCATAACAATCTCTAAATATTTTAGTTTTTGTCTCCTTTTCTTTCCCTCCATTTGATTTTCTCTCTTTCTTTCCTTTGTCCATTTTAGTTTATCTATCTTCGATAGACATCGTTGCCATGATGTGTCCATGAAGTGTCCGAAATTGAAAATAATAATAATAAAAGAGGATACAGAATTTTGAGTGTCGGACACGTGTCCGACGAGTGTCTGGAAGTATCGGTGTTGGACACGAGTACGACACGGATACTTTGTCAAAATAGAAGTGTCCGTGATGCCTAGGTTGTATGTTGCTCCGTACACTCATGGATATAAAAAAAAAAAAAAATTTGGTCCTTGTTAAATTCAATGTTTTTCTTTGGGTCACAGGATTAAGTTGTTTTGTAATTGTAGATGTTAATTATAAAGGGTCTCTTATTTGGGCAGTTTTTTTGTGTACCCTTTTGTATTGTTCTTTATGAAAACTTGGGTCTTTATAAAAAAAAAAAAAAATCATAATGTTCGTTTTAAACTTCAGGCAACTGTTAACAGTAGTCGTTAAACTATCACTTATTATATTAAAACTGGATTTCTCAAATGATACAGGTATTCAAGCCACAGAAGTTCTTCATGTGTGGGAAATGAAATTATGGAAAAAGATAAAAAGGGAGGTTAGAAGTTTTTCGTTCCATCTTCTTACAGTTACAGCCTCAGAGACAAGTCTAAACAGTCTAGCTCATACAGTTCACTATGTTTATGCTTTGGATCAAAACACAAATCACTATTCTGCGATCGCGTCCAACCGACATCAAGCCTTGCTGATCCACTGCTTGATGGAAGTATCGGTAAGGCCACCGACCGATAATTCACCGGACATTGGCCAGCTGCAACTTGCTTGTAAGTAGGCTGGCTGTCCCAGACAAGCTCAAGAGGAAAGGAACTAAAGATGGGTGCATGGGAAGAAGACTTGTGAATCATTGAACGCGCTTGAATTCCAAGGGATCTACTGAAGCCTTGCAAAGGAAGAGAAGACAAGCTTGAGTTTTTGCACTCAGTTGAGGTAGTAACCAACCTATGGCGTAATTTAGCGACTCTTCTCTCTCGACTGTGAGCATTTTGGTGGCCTCCAAGTGCTTGTGAACTTACGAACTTCCTCGAGCAATAATTGCACGAGAAAACTGGTGGCTTGGCTTCTGCTTCTATACAATCAGATTCAGAAGACTTGATAGAGTTCAGTTCTTCTGGCTTCAAACTCCTGCTTGAATCCTTATTCGAGAGCCGTAGATCGAGGGAAACAAGCTCGGGGCTCGTGTCGTTTGAGTTGCTTGGATCTTTTGTTTCTGGTTGGCTATCCATGGAAGCTTGTTGCAGCCATGGATGTTCATCTGCTAATGAGTTGATACGGGTGGGTTCTGGCTCTTGTTTTGCAGGATGAATCATGGGGTTGTAGAATTTTGAGAGATATACTCCTTTTTAGGTGATAATATTTGGGTTAATGGACAACAGGAAGAACTACAATTGACATATATATATAGAGCTTATAATGATGAACTGTAGTTCTATTGTTGATATGACTTGCAAACTTACTGAAATAAATCTTGATCATGATCATCGCCTGCTTTGAATCTTGATCTATAGTGTTTCTTCCTTTAGCTCTGTATTTGTATTTATAATTATATTAGACGTGAGTTTAGGATTTTCTTTTCTATCTTTTATTAAATTGCTTTAAGAGCCGAAAGTTTAAACATTTTGGGGGCCATTTCAAACAGAAAAAAAACAAACAAACAAACATTTTGGGCCAAGAAAATAAGAAGAATGATATGAGAATGATGTTAGAGAAGGGAAAATGAACACATCAAAGTAAAAAGAGTTTACAAAGATAATTCATGCTTGTATTTAGGAAGATAAATAAAAATATCGAGTATGATAATAATAAAAAGTAATTAGAAAGAGAATGAGAATTAATTTTGAGAAGTATAAAAAAGTGGTTTTAGAAATATGTAGAAGAATGATTGTTGATGGTTTAAATGTTGGTATTCTCTTGCTCTTTCCTCTAAACATCTCTTTATATGCAATTATGCGTATTTTATGTGCATCTTGATTAATGTTTAAAGATTTCTTTTAAAAAAATTGTAATTGTATAAATGATCAAATCTTAAAATTATATATTTTTTTTCATCATAGTATATTGGTTTTTTAATTGCATGCTACCCTATTTCATACATTAAATATCATTACAACAATAAGTGAGAGTAATCGAAAACAACGTGCAATTTGAAGGACATGATCTGTGGTTCTTTCTTGTTAAGTCGATTCGTTCTCCTTCTCCCATATAGTCTCATTTCTCCTTAAGAGCAATCAGCTCCTTGTGGAATAAAAACCTGGCTGGTGCAAATTGAGATCTTGAAGATAAGGCTAAGGTGTCATTAATATTTTTACAACAAAAAAATCACAGGTCATGGGCTCAAGTCGTAAGGAGAAAATCCCGAGTACATAAGTGATGATAACCATGCCCAATTTGTCGAGGCCTTTGGAGTGAAACAAAAAAACAAAATTATAATAGTATATGCCTAAAGTAGATAATATCATACCAATTGTAGAGATTTTACTAGGATTATCATCATTGTCACAGATCTCTCTCCCTCATGGTAGTTAAACTAAAAAAACTAAAATGGAGCGTGATAAAATCTGATTTTAATGTTTTGACCGATGTATAAAAATTAAGAAATTTCTCATGAGTAGTAAAAAGGGAACAAATTAAAAAAAGTCTACATAGGTCGAAATTTTATAAAATAAATTAAAATATAATAATTAAAAAAAGATCCATAAATTGATAGACAGAAAAATGATATACTTTAATTAAGTGAAATCGATAGATTTCAATCGAGTGAAACTTGAAATTGATGAAATTTGATATAATTAAACGTGAAATATGTATGAAATATTAAAAAAAAGTTGCTAAATTTAAATAATGATGCTGAAATTTTCTATTTAGAAGAAATTTCTAAAGAAATGTCAACTTAAAAAAAAAAAACCCATTTATCCTATCTAAAAAAAAAAGAAAAACCATTTATAATTTTTTTAGTATTCAAACTTTTCAGGGACGTAAACTAAGCCCAATACTTACGGCCCATCTTCCTTCCATACCATTGAAGCCCAATTAACCAGCCCATTTACAAGACAACAAAAAACTTTCATAAACCCCTAATCTTCTCTTCAATCAATCTCAGTACTATTGCCGCCGCTGCCATCTCGCAATCTCTGGTAAGCTTTTCTCTCTCAATCTCCGGCGAGCAATTCTTGTTATCCTCTCTCATTGCCATTGTTATACGCTTCTTTTTGTTCACAAATACTCAGATTTTTTTCCATTTGAATGAACCGATTACTGGTGTCTGTTATAGGGTTCATTTTAATCATTTTGACAATGATTTTGTTTTGCAGTTTCCTTTTGCAACCGGAAGGAACTTCTAATCACGAAGAAGAATGTCAGCGTGAGTGAAATTTGTTTATAGCAATTGCCAACTTCCATGTTAATTGATATTTATTTACTTGCTGTACTTGGTTGACTCCTTTCGATATCCTAAACCGACGCATTGGATTATAGAGTATGAATTAGTGGTAAGTTTTTTATTGGGAACTCGATTGAAGAAAAGCTGTAAATCTTGATGCGTCGGGGTGTAAACCTTAAGTTTTGGTATTGGGTCATTTATAATTTAGAGATCTGAAGTTCCATATGTGGTTTATATGTTGATTTGTGAACTACTATTGAATTTGAGGATTTTGTTTTTGTCAGTGTCACTGCTATAACTATGTTATGGCCTTCCAATTACGTTGTTTCTTTTGCAGTGATGAAGTTGCTGTTGTTGCTGAGGCTCCCGCCCCAGCTCTAGGTGAGCCAATGGGCATCGAGACTGCTTTGCAGCTTGTTCTTAGAAAATCGTTGGCTCATGGTGGGCTTGTTCGTGGCCTACACGAGAGCGCCAAAGCTATTGAGAAGCATGCCGCTCAGCTCTGTGTCTTGGGAGAAGACTGCAACCAGCCGGATTATGTCAAACTAGTCAAAGCACTCTGTGCCGAGCACAATGTCAACTTGATGACAGTTCCTAGTGCAAAGACCCTTGGCGAGTGGTCTGGTGTAAGTGTTCAATCTTGTTTCACATATTTTTAACATTCATTTTCGATGAACTGGTATGCATTTTGCTCGTCTCTTCTGATCTCCGGCATTATTGTGTTTGTATACTACACTCAATTCTACCAAGGTTGAACCTATATCTGTCAATATTTAGCTACTCTTTTGACATGTTCTGGATTCTATTAAGAATGGACATATTATGTCTTTATGCAATAGCAAGAGAGATTTTTTTCGGATAAATACATTTTTGGTCCTTAACTTGGTTCCTAGGTCTATTTTTACCCTTAATTTTCAGTTTATATTTCAGTTGAATATTCTTAATTAATTAATGGAAAGTATAAACAAATGATAGCTAAGAGTGAGGATTTATAGTAAAATTCAATTATACAAATGTAGAATCTTTAATCTTAGGGACTAAATCGAAACTAAACTCATAGCTTAGTTGTAAGAATGTAATATTTTGAAACCTTAAGATCAATTGATAGCTAAACTTGTCTCCAAGGGGAGGCGCAGTAGTTGAAAACTTGGGCTTTGAGGGTATGCTCCCCTCAAGTTCCAGGTTCGAGACTCACCTCTGACATTGCTCCTTCGATGTCTCCAGTGCTTGGCCTAGGGACGAGTGTGGTTACCCTTGTTTAAAAAAAATTTGATTGCTAAACTTGACAGTCCTGGGTGTTGAAGTAACATTTGGAAACCTAAGGACTAAATGGAAATTATACTAAAAATGCAGGGACAAAAAATGTCTGTTTTTGATACTTTTATCCTCATCTATATGACGTGCTAACACCACCATGAAAAGTTCTGTTTTTTGCTTTTAAGTTTTGGTATTTGCATCCCAAACCATCTAAATGTCTGCATATGTTTGTAGCATAAGCTCTCCGTTAAATTCTTTATACTCGGTCTAATGCAGCTATGCAAGATTGATTCGGAAGGAAAGGCGAGGAAAGTTGTTGGTTGCTCTTGTGTTGTAGTTAAGGTAAACCCATGTGTCCATTCACTTAGAGCTAATATTCTGTTCCTTCACTTCTAAAACAATTTTGTTTACTTCGATTTTGAATTGTGTTATTCCCAGGACTTCGGGGAGGATCACGAGGCACTTCACATCGTCCAGAAGCACGTGAGTTCGAATTAAGTATCTCAATTGTGTCTGCTGAGATTACAGTTGTTGGTCTTAGTAAGTTTTTGATTGTTAGTTATGACTGCCGTTCCTTAACATCTTCACCTTATATGCTTTTTCTTCGTTTCTCAATTGGAAAGACAAGTTATTCATCGAGAGTCTCCTTGCCAAAGGGAAAAGTGGAATTGATCATTTTCATCTCTTTATGCTGAGTTCTTGTTTAGATTAATTTATTTTCCTCTTTTTGGGGTCTGTCTTAATTTGTTGGTGATTTTTAATGAGTTTATGGAAGTTATCTTTATTGGAAACTTATGGTAAGAAAAGGGTCCATTATTTACCTTTTAGTCAATTCATGGGAAACTATAAGGTTAGTGCTTGGGCTTGTTACTTGATAATTAATTTCCGATGTTCATGACATGGGCACCTTTGATTTTTAAAATTTGTGTCTTTTAAATTATTATGAATGTGTTTTCTATTTATAATTTGTGGCCATGGAAGCTTTCAGGATTTTATATAAATATCAATTGTATGTTCTTTTAATGATTATGTTTAATGTTGATCAATTTAATAAATGAACAGAGATATTTCGCAGACAACCAACTTGTATTTCCTCCTAATTTGAACCTGCATATATTCTTCCTTCTGCCCGTTTTGCATCTAGAAATTTATGTTTATTAAGTTTGGTTGTTAATGAAATGGTGATATAAACATGTTGAATTTATTTTTCTCTAATTCATTTTTTTTAAAACCAATTGTAAAATATCGGTTAAACTGGTTCTTTGTCACAAACGTGAATAATGTGAATGAAATTAATCAGTATGGCTGATGTATATTTTAAGGTAAAAGGGTAATTAATATACATTTTTTTGGTTTGAGTAAAGATTTCATACAACAACAGAATTTCTAAATTTGTAATTAGTTGGTTTTAAGAAATTCTGACAATTTGTACTCGCAATATTTCAGAGGAACAAGATGACAACAAATAAAGCCATATCTGAATATCTTCTATATAATGTTTAAAGTTGCCATAATGGACAAACAATTATTTTGTCAAACTTTTGTCCTCACTTATTTACATATATAAAAACCTCTCCTAAATGATATAATAGGGCAGGGCTGTAAATGTTTTTTCATGACCTAGAAATTCAAATCCTAAAATACTGAAAAATGAATTAACCATCTTTTTAAGCTCTTGTAAATGATAAATATCTAATCAAGTTACCAATTTCATGCCTATACGTTAGATGCTACACCTACTACCTATTAAAAAACCAACTCCATATAGACATGGAATTGGATTTGTATAAAGATTTACAATACTATTAAGTATCTCAATTTACATTACCTTACCTAATTTCTATGAGTTGTATATCTCGCCACGGCTAAACAAACATATTGGGTTTGATCCCTAGTTACCCCATTATTGTTGAATTGAAAAAAAGAAGAATAAATATACCTGCGTTAAACTAATACTAATTATAAAAATTCTCATTTTTGATCAAATGGGAAGCATGAATAGAGATTCAGATAATTCTGTCAAATAACATGCCTCTAATATTGATCATAAAGACAGTAAATAATTTGTTTGACGGTTTTTTTTAGTACAAATTAGGGGAAGGAGAACCTACAAACTCTACTTAGAGAGCACAATTGCCCTCAAGTAATGATTTTCGAGAACTTGTGACCGTAGGGTTAAAATAGATTAACATAAGACAAGATAACCAATTGTACTACTAACCCTCGGTATTTTTTGACAGTTAAATTGGAATTAGTATGATAAATATTTTCTCACAAATTCAGTTCATTCGTATGTTGAAACTCCGATCTTCAAATTTTCAACCATGTGTTAATCAGCACAGCGCAATACACGAAGGCAAAAAGGCGCCAAGGGAAAGGGAACGAACACGAAAGGAGGGAAAAAAAATGAACTTTATTTATTAATTTTTCAAAACCCCACTGTATCGGATTTGAAGCTCAAAGAATGAACCAAAATTGATTGAAAGGGCGAAATCCGAAACTACCCATTATTCTGCCAGTCCCCTCTATTTGCATGCCCACCATTTTGCTCGACACTCCGTGGAGAAGAAGACACGGCCCCATTTCGTCGCCTGAGTTGAGATTTCGGAGATGAGCTCGTCTGAGAAAGAGCTCGAGGAGCAGTTGAAGGAGATTGGGAGTGTGCTTCTAAACCCCCCTTCTTCCATTGATGCGATTCTCAAAGCTCTTGATGTAAGGATGCGTTTCTTCTCTCTTCTCTTTTACATAGCTCTGCTTGTTTCTTTCTATGCTTAATTTTTCTGGGTTTTGGTTGGTTTACATGAATTTCAAATGCTCTGTGGTTTTGACATGAGATGAAGCTACTTTTTGTTATCTCTTCATGGCTTGATGTGAATCGAGGGCACGAAAGATTCCTAACGTCCATACCAATTAATTATAAAATTTGAATGTCTTCTGCAATTTATATTAGTTCAACATATAGAGACTGAGGAAATGCAGTTCCAGGATTTGTAGAATGTCCAAATGAGATGTTCCCGAGGGACAACCTAGTTGGTAGAGGCTTGGGGTTCATGTTCAAAATCCACGAATGAAATTAATCATAACCTTCCTTGTTGTCTCTTGGGTCTCGAACTTGGGACGGATGCTGGTGCGGGTGCCTTGGGTATGTAGTGTAGCGAAATTCTGATTCCTTGGTTATCAAAAAATATGTCAAAATGAGATGTACATGATATGTATATGTATATATATATTTAAATAGGGGAAATGTCTCCAAGGGGCGGGCCTCATTGATAGAAGCTTGGAGTCTCCGATGTGTGCTCTCTTTGAGGTCTTGGGTTTGAAACCCACAAATGAGACTAATTGTAAATTCTTTGTTGTCTCCCTGTCTAGGTCTTGGGACGGGCACGGGAGCTCCAGGTGTTTAGTGGAGCAAAGTTTTGATTCTCGATTATATAATAATTAGGGGAACTCCCAAGATAATTAATGGCTTTGTGATAGATGCAATATACCTTCCCATAATGTTTGTTCATGACATAGAATACTATTTATTGTGCCTCTGCCTCTGGGCTTCCCACCAAACTCTTTGCAAATGTTTCAGATGAATGTCAAGTATCTATGATTTTTGGAATGATGGAAATGCTTTTAGCAACTGAAAATATGTTCGTTTATATATATATATATATATATATATTATGGTATTTATACAGTCAAAAGTGGTTCTAATAAACCTAAAATTATTGTTAGAAGAAGCATTTAATTAGAGATCTTTCCAAAAGTCTTCCTCTAGGAGTTGATTTCTTTCAGCATATGTGTTCTCCCTTGGGGTTGTGAGTCTGATTATGTAAATTCTGCCCTCTATGCTAGTTTAGTGGTGGTCACAAGATTTGCTCTCTTTTTTGCATTTTTTTCTTCAGAAAGCTGAGTGTCTCTTAACAAATGTGGAGCAATCGCCAACGAGATCTATGCGTGACGCACTCCTTCCTTTGATGAAAGCATTAATTTCGGATAAGCTTATGAAGCACTCAGAAGAGGAGGTGAAGGTTACAGTAATATCCTGCGTTACTGAGATAACAAGAATTACAGCGCCAGATGCCCCTTACGATGATGAGAAAATGAAGGTAACTTTGAAGCTGATCATTCAGCCATTCTTGAAATGCAAGTTCCGGTGGATTTTTTTAGTTATTTCTTCCACTTTCACTGTTGCAGGTGATTTTTCAGTTGACTATAGAATCTTTTAGGAAGTTGTCATGCGTGTCTGGTCGTTGTTATACAAAGGCTTTATCCATTCTCGATGCCGTTGCAAAGGTCCGTTCGTGCTTGGTGATGCTGGATCTGGAGTGTGACAGCTTGATTCTTGAGATGGTTCATATTTTTCTAAAGGTCATTAGGTAAAGGTCATAAAAATGATTGATGTTTGAAAATTCATACCATAGGTCCAAATTTCTTCTTTGATTTGTTTCTTGGTAGTGTTTAAAATTTTCCTTTTCATGGTCTGTCAGTCGAAACTTAAACTTTTCTCTTAAGCAAACCTATCTCAAAAGCATTCAGAAACATCAGCGTATTCTTTCATGTTTTTGTTTGCAATCATGGATTAACCTCTACACCGATGATTTGAGAACTTGCCATCTCTTTTACACAAAACGCTTCAAAACCAAAACTAATCCGACTTTGTTAAAAAATTGTCTTTAAACTTTGGTTATGCTCAGTGTTTTAAAAGGCGCGCTTGGGCTCAAGTCCCACCTTTTGCGCCTCGCTTGTCCCAGGCCAGGCGCGTGTAATATGGCGCGCGCCTTATGGCGCCTTACGTGAAGCCCCAGGCGCCAAAAGGCATGCGCCTTATGGGTTTTTTAATTTTCCTATGTGTTTTTTGTATTTCAGATCCCCGTACTAGGTCATTCGAAGCGCGTGAAGGTTGATAGTTGAATATTATGCATGTTTTTATATATTATTCTTAGTTAAAACTTTATTTATGTCCATGTAAAGTGTTTTTATTGTGTATACAAACACACACACACACACACACATATATATATATATATAATTTTTGTATTTTTTATATAGTGCGCCTTAAGTAAAAAAGCTCTCGCATTTTGGTGCGCCTCAGGCTCCAGAAGGCCATTGCGCCTTAGTGCGCCTTGCACTTTTTAAAACACTGGTTATGTTGTACTATTTTGGATGACATTTTTTCAAATAGAGTCATGCAAGTTATTTAGGACTTGCATTTATATACCAATATTGGTAATATAAATATTAGACCTTAAAATGCTTGTAGGCATTGGTGGAATTTGGAAAGTGTACACTAGATCTTGAGTGGGGCTTTGACTGAAGTCGATAAGTTAGGCACTTCATTTATTAGGATTTAGGATTGACAGTAATTTCAGGTTAACAAAGGGGTCTATACAAATATCTGAATGTCTTGGTATAGTGATTTGGAGAGGAGTATCATTTTAATTTGTATGGATTGCTTTGATCTTGATTTTATATTTCTGATATTTTAAATTCTTTCTTCTTCTTCTAATCTTGATTTATTTTCTCTCAATTTTAAGGCCCAATCATCCACCTGCTGCTTTTTCAGCCATGGAAGCAATTATGACCAATGTGTTAGATGAGAGTGAAGAAATCTCCTCCGATCTTCTTAGGCCTATTTTAGCTAGTGTCACAAAGGAAAATCAGGTATCATAATTATTTAATGTCAATATCTCCTTTGTTTTTCATTCCCGATATCGTTTCTTTTATATTATCTTTCATTAATTGGTTCGTCCATTATTATAGGAAGTAGCTTCTATTTCATGGAAATTGGGAGAAAAGGTTATGTCCAACTGTGCTACTAAGCTCCAGCCCTATCTTATAGGTGCAGTTCAGTCTCTTGGTGCTTCTTTGGATGACTATGCTCCAACAATTATTTCTATATTCCGAAATGGATCCATTGATGCTGGGAATAATTTGGTGAGTTCTACTGACTAATACAGAAGTTTATGCGGTTGTATGGATTTGAATTAGTGCTCCTGAGAACTGTCAAATACAGATGAATTGCATCAGAAAGTTAATACATTTGCTTGAGAATCTTTATTCACTCGGCACAACCTCGTGCTAAAGGGCATCAGGCTTCAAGGATAAATGCCATGATTAATATGTTAGAACTTAGAAGAGCCATATTAAGAGCTAAATTGCTAATCCCTGACCTGCTTCTTTCACTCGGCTTAGAAGCAGACTCTTAATTAACCAGATTCCTTATTCATTTTTTTCTAATCTGGAAATGATAAAAGTTCATAGTTTGAAATATTATGATTTATCAGAATCTCTCTGTTAATTGATTCAAGACTGCATTGTTAATAATGTAAACATTTTGAAAATGGATAAATGAGACTTGGCATGTGTATCATGAATCATCTTTGCTTATTTTTAGTTTCTAATTAAAAGAGACATTGAAATGGTTAGTGAGTAATAATTGTCATCATTTGACGGATCAAGTATGTAGCTGGACATCAAACAGCCTCTCTCACGTTTCTACTTAAGAATTTACTTCCGTAGCTTTCATAAGCAACCTGATGTCTGAATTTTTTATATTTTTTTTAAAACCGGGAAATTTGGAGCTTGCTTCCCCATACCTTGGGTACCCGTGCCCGCCTCAAGGCCTGGACTTGGGAGACATCAAGAGTATTTATTCTCACGCAATGACTCAAACCTGAGAAGTGTAAGCCAGTATGTCTAAGAGACCTCAAACCCTTACCAATGAGGCTGCCCCTTGCCACAACCTGATGTCTTAATTGAAATATATTCATAGAGCTGGACCTCATCTCTCTTCAGTCTTCATACTATATTTTAAGCTGACTAAAACTTCATCTAAGGTCTTAATGAGATGATCCTTTATGAAAATGATTTTTGACCTTAATAATGGTTGAGATATATATTATATTTTCTTGCTCTTCTAGATTTGCAGGATTATGCTGCTAATGAGGTCTTACCTACTGCCAGAGAAGCTGGCTTATGACCTAGAGGCCATGGGTTCAAATCTCCCACCCCATAGCGTTAAACTAAGAAGAAATTGAGAGAAACTTGATAAATGGGACAGAATGAAATAGCCGAGATATTTTAACTGAATAATTGTTCTCAAGTCTGCTTTCACTTTTATCTGGTTTAGTTAAACATGGTATTTGAATGATATGAACTTGAGGTCTACACCCTTCTACACCTTTTGGTTTTGAGGTGAACCTGTGCATTTTTAACCATTAATTGGGTTAGTTTAACAACAATTATGAAATATCTTCATCTGATACAACCAAACTATGAAGCTTTATTATTTGGTTCCTCCTTTTATGACATTTTATTGAATGCTTCAGGAGAATGAAAAGAGCGAAGAGAAGGTGATGAATTCAAATGAGCCAACGCTGGTATGTTTCTTTTTCTATATATTTCGCAATTTTCTCTGAACACAACCACCCTCCTCCCAGAGAAAAAAAAAGAACTTCACATTAGCAGCCTCTACAATGAAATATCACAAACTGACATGTGTATATATTCATGCCAAATAGGTGACAGAGAGGCATACACCAAATGCAAGTAATGAAGAGAATCCTCAAACTGATGCTGCTTCAGAATCAGTAATATCCAATGGTACAGTTGCAGCCAGGAATGACAGCATAATTAAGGCATCCTCAAGAACAACACAAAAACAGTGTAAACAATCAAAGGAGACAGAAACAAAAATACCTGACAGTTTAGACTCTATGAAGGCAGAAGACACATTAGATTCTGTACCAAAGAAACGAGGCAGAAAACCCAACTCCTTAATGAATCCAGATGAAGGCTATGATCATTATTGGATTGGAAAAGGACGGGAAATGTCCAGACTAACTAATCGTAAAAAGTCTAATGTCCAAGAAACTAAAATTTTTCTTGTAAGCCCTAAAGTAGAAAAGGCTTCTGTGCCCACAGAGGTAGAAAAAGAGTCCTCTGCACATTCTGCAGAGAAACATATGCAATCAGACGATGAAGTGGTAAATCAGAGAATGAAAAAGATGGAAGATAAAGCTCAGGTGAAGTCTAGGAAATCTAGAGTTGTCAAGTCTAAGGATAAAGCTACTAAATTTTCTCCTGTTAGTCCTAGAGTAGAAAAGGTTTCTTTGCCAACAGAAGTTCAAAAGGAGTTTTCTGCACATGCTGAAGAGAAACAGATACAATCTGAAGATGAAGTGATAAAAGAGAACACGAAAAAGAAGGATGAAAAAGCTCAGGCAAGTTCAAGTAAATCTAAAGTTGGCAAGTCTAGGAAGGATAAATCAACTAAATTTTCTTTTGTGAGCCCAAGAGTAGAAAATACTTCTTTGGCAACAGAGGTAGAAAAGCAGTCATCTGCACATGCTGAAGAAAACAATATACCATCTGAAGATGAAGTGGTAAATGAGAACATAAAAAATATGAAACAAAAAGCTCAGGCGAGTTCAAGGAAATCTAAAGTTGTCAAGTCTAGGAAAGAGAAAGCAGCTGAATTTTCTTCTGTAAGCCCAAGAGTAGAAAATGCTTCTTTGTCAACAGAGGTAGAAAATCAGTCTTCTGCACATGCTGAAGAGAAACATACACAATCTGAAGATGAAGTGGTAAATGAGAACGTGAAAAAGGTGGAAGAAAAAGCTCAGGTGAGGTCAAGGAAATCTAAAATTGGAAAGTCAAAGAAGAAAAAAACAACTAAATTTGCTTCTGTAAGCCCAAGAGTAGAAACAACTTTTTTGTCAACAGAGGTAGAAAAGGAGTCTTCTGCACATGCTGAAGAGAAACATAGGCAATCTGAAGACAAAGTGGTAAACAAGACCATTAAAATGATGAAAGAAAAAGCTCAGGTGAGGTCCAAGAAATCTAAAGTTGTCGAGTCTAAGAAGGATAAAGCAATCCTTGATCCTGAATGCATTGTTTCAGAAGAGAGAGTTCCTGATACCTCTGATTACAAAGAAAAACGATCAGTGCATTTGGTTATGAAATTGAGAGTGAAGAGCACCTATGGGGATGGTTCAGTAGTCCAAAAGGATATTATAGTGAAATCTACGGATACTAATATGGATAGGAATATTCATAAATTATCAACCAGTGAGGTACAACAAAAAATTCTTCCCTACTTGCTCATTATTATACCTCATGTTGAACTTAAAAGTATACATTTACTACATGTCTGTCTCCTTCGTTCTTCTGTTGCTCCACTTAATGGCGTCTCTTCATATTCTAATCTGCTTAATAGGTGAAGGATTCCATATCTGCCAAGTTAGATGATGATGATGATAACGTGGAAGAATCCTCCCAGGATAAAACTTCAAGGAAGCATTCCATTGTGGAAAAAGAGGTGTGAATTTTATAATTTTCCTTGTCTTGTACATTGGCCTGGCTTCCATATCCATGAGTGCATAACTTGAAAAAGAGGATAATTTTTTCTGGCTTGTTGTCAACGCTTACGTGAGCGTAAAACACCCTGCAGTAGAATTTTTAAGCACTTTGGCTTTCCTATTATATCACATAGATAAGTGGTTTGTAATTTGTATTGTCTCAACTTTAACACAAACAAAGAAAGCACCGTATACTTTGTTGGTTCCATAATAGAAAAGTATAAACAATTTATAAATCATTCCTCATTAACGTGCATGCCTTAGATATTTTTTTTTCCAAATTTATTTGTGGCTTCTGCCTTCTGCTAACTCGTACTATTTAAGTTTGTTTCAGGTAATGGACATAAGTGTTGGAGAGGAACTGGTTGGTAAGAGACTAAAGGTTTGGTGGCCCCTGGACAGGCAGTGAGTACTTTATAAACTTGCTGATTGGACACTTTATACATCATTAACCCTATTCATTTCACTATTTCCATTTCTGTACGATTTGTTTGACTTGCTCAGTTACCAACTTGGTAATGAAATGGCCAATCCTATTAGGAGTAGGATAAAAATATTAGTTGGGATATATTGAGAAGTATTGAGATAGTGAATGTTTCAGGCCCGAGAAAGGAGGGTCAAAGTACCTTTAACACTTGGTTATCTTTGGGTTATCTAGTCTCTTTATTATTTTTCTATTATAATACATATTTGGTTCCTATTAAGATCTAGACCATACAAGATCCCTCGCTAGATATTTGTTTATGTTTGGAAATGACATAATGAATTGAAGGGCAGCACTAAAGAAAAAATTAAGTCTAGGCTTGCCCTCTCTCTATAAACCTTATCCCTCCAAACTCTCACACGCATCCCGAAATCCTAGCTTTCAAAACCACCTCCTCTCGCGCTGTTTTGGCGTCGGAGGGAGCCTGCCCCCTCTCGTTTACGACACTGCCTTTCTTCTTTCCATTTTCTCTCCTCTTCTCTTGGAAAGGCTTCATCTTTTCGAGGAGCCTCATACCATCAGTGGTCGACTTCATCTCCTCTTCACCTTTGAGCTCATTCACTGAGCTTTCACTCTTCACCTTGGAGCCATCCGACCCTCCAAGAGTTTCTCCTCTCTACATACATTCGCTGGCCTAAGATGCAACAATGTCATCTCTCCCCAACGTCGTTGGCCACTACACAAAGACTCCCCCTTGGACGAGCGTTGGCCAGAAATAAGCGACCTCGCCTCTCCCCCCTTGGACGAGCGTTGGTATGGATCGGTCGATGGTAACCTCATTCATGTCTCTCCCTTCTTCCTGACAAAAAACAAGGGTCACTGTTCTTTCAATCACTAGATGCTCTCCGTTCAGCTCATTGTCCTTCGAGCTTCGATTGTTTGACCTCTTAGTCTAACCTGGCTCGCCTATAAATCGATTGATCATTTTGACCAGTTGATTCGAATACTAGAAACGATCTTGCTTATCACAGGGGTTTGATTGCTGATTGGGGATCGCCGGAAACGCGTCGATTGTCTCAGATGGTATGGACAACATTTTTCTATATCCCCATCTTTTCTCTTCTTCTTGGCAGTTGCGACAATGATCAGATTTATTCCCCCTTTAACCGGCTATATGCCTCCATCTCCCTCTCCCCCTTGCAACTTTTTCATCCAATCAATGTAATATGATTTTCGTTTCCTACAAAAAAAAATAGAGGAAAACACTTCTATTGTGGTTGCATCCCCAACTTCTGTTGCTGGATTTGTTGCACTACCATTAACGGAAGCTTAAAACTGAGCAATACCCCCTTAAAGGGGCTTCTTAATGCATTTGGGTTTGAGCAGGAATTACTTTTACCCTGTGAGTTTTTTTTTTTTTGATAAGAAACAATTTCATTATGATTATGAAATTACATAGACAAAAAGGTCCCCAAAAGGAATAAAAGATTACAAAAGAGCTCTCCAATTATAAAAAAGGGAGTCATAGATCTCCAATTACTGAAATATCTGCACTACGATTCTTTAATTGAAACAAATACGTCAACATGTACTGTAGTTTTATTGGGTGAGAATTGTTGAAGAGGTCTGGTTGAAGTAGTTGTAGTGCATACTTCCTGTTTCAAAAAAGTTGTAGTGCATACTTCCGGAAAACGTCAGTAATTTTTTGTTTAAACCATCATGTAATCAGTTGGAACCTTAACTAAGAGGGAACGAGTTCAATCCATGGTAATTATCTACCTATGATTTAATATCCTCTACTGTCAACTAAATATAGTAGGGTTACATAGGGTCAGACATCTGTTTGGCGACATTAGTCAAGTAGAGGGTGGCCTGATCACTCATTGATATTATGAAAAAAAGAAAAGAAAAAAAAGCTGTCAGCCCTGCCGGATGCAAACTATGGATAGTGACATGTATAGGGAACTAACAGGAAAGGAGTCAGCTGTGGAGTTCACTCATCCCACTTTTAGCTTTCTTGCGGGCAACTTCAACTGCCTCAAAACACTATCTAGTTCTTGAGAAGTGCAACACATACCAAAAGGCAGCCATTTGGATTAGAATTGATCACAGCCAAAAGAATGATGTAACTAGTGAAGTCGTAATAGTCACATGAAATACTAGTAGAATAGTTGTGTTATGTAACTTTAAATCGATGGTTAGCAGCAGAAGAATATGTTTTGAGCATAATACTGTTAGCTGTTGACCAGATTACTATAAAAGTACAATAAAAGAACAGCACCGTTTCCAAAAGTTCATCTTCTTATTCTTTGTTTTCCTTTTCCTCTCTCCCCCTACAAACCCTACATTTTTTTCTATCACTACAAACTAGATTTCTATCAATATGTGAAGTCCAAATTTTAAATCCTTATGCAAGGAAGGGTTAAAAAGGGAACTGACCTCGGAGGGATGTGCACATGTGTAAGGAGAAAGGACAGAGAGGTGCGTTAGTATTTCTGATTGAAGGAATAGTGTTGGGAGAGATTACTTGCCCTCTCTAATTGGCTGGATGTTTTGTGTATCCTTTTGGTTCTTATGTTCTAGAGATAGCTTGCATAATAAGTTTCTACATAACAACAAACCCGATGGGTACAGTTTTATAGTAATTTTTTGTTTCTTGTTTTGTAGGTTTTATGAAGGTGTTGTTCATAGTTTTGACCCTGTTATGAAAAGGCACAAGGCAAGATGACACTATCCTGCCTTCAACCATTTGTTTATTTTCTGTAAACCTTTTTCTTTTCGAAATGTATATGCTTTTGCCAATTTCTTAACCAGTTCATATCATGAACAGCTTCACTGCACATATGAACATCCTTTGGTTCTGCAATCTCTTCTCATAGCCTCAATCCCTTGACCATACTGTGCTTTCTGCAGTTCCTTTGTCTTTGTAGTGACGCCAACTTGGACAAAATCATTCCTTTCTGATGCAGCAATCATTGGATGAACTATCATGGATTGACCTAGTGGTCAAGAGGTTCTTAGAAAACCAAAAGTTTGTGGGTTCAATCCATGGTGGTTATCTACCTAGGAAATATTTTCTTTTGAGATTTCTTGGCATCCAAATATTGTAGGGTCTGTTAGCTTGTCTTGTGAGAATAATTGTGCGTAAAGTGGCCTAGACACTCAAGTTATATAAAGAAAACAGTCATTGGATGAAACTCAGATTGAATGAATCATCCTCAATGAAGACTACCTTTCTTTTCTCTTGCACCATTTCCTTTCTTTCTAGTTTCTGATATTTTTTTCCTTTGTTCTGTTTGATTTGTCATAGGTATCCTATGATGATGGCGATGAAGAATTATTAAACCTCAAAACGCAAAGATATGAGCTAATTGGTGGTGATGCTCTGCCAGTTGGAGTAGGTGTCTCGGCTATTTTAGCATATTTCACTGAGTTGTTTATTGTCTTTTTAAATTTGATTTCAACTACTTTTCTTTGTCACCATGATGCAGGATGAGGAGATGGACGTCCTGAAATCCGAAGCTTCATCAGATATGTAAGCTTTATTCTTACATGATCATAGTAAATGCATGGTTTTCTCATAGAATTTTGTTCATTTTAGCATTTGGAATCAAGGTAATCTGAAAGTTAACTGCTTGCTATTGTTAGCTAAGTTGATTCGTTCTCTGTTCAACGCAACAAAATTCCAGAAATGTTCCTGTCCACCGTTTTTCCATTTAGGGGGTGATTGGATTTTCGAGTTGATGAGAGGAGACCGCAAAAAAAGAAAAGGAAAATCAAGTCGATTCCTTGTTATTTTGGAGTTTATAATTTATGGGTTTCTGGTTATTAGTTTTTTCTATAACTAGCTAAACCACAAATACTTTTTATGCATTATATTAAAAATAAAAATCTTTCCTTATCTATATTTTCTTTCCCCTCTTTTTATATTTTGGAGCAGACTGCAAAAAAGGAAAAGGAAAATCAAGTCAGGATCAGATAAGGAAGAAAAGACCAGTTCTTCAACCAGAAGGTTGCTTCCTTTCTTGCCAACTGTTTACTTTATTCATTTCACATTCATATTTCCTCCAAGTTCTATCATTTTTTTCATGAAATTTTAGGGGTAGTGCTTCAGCCAAGAAGAAATCTAAAGCTAACTCGAGCGACAAAGCTGCAAATAGTTCGATGATCAAGAAGCATGTTATCTCGGATGAACCAATGGACGATGCAGGGAGCGTTGACAATAATTCTAAAGGAAATGATAAAAGGCTCATAGACTTGATAAAAAACAGTAGACTAAAGATTAGCTTAAAGTCCAAGCAGAATGCTGGTAAGGAGTAATGCCCCCGAAAACGGAGCAGAACCTCTCGCCGCCAGGGATTTTTAGCAGTATTAGTGGTATGAGATCGGCGTAACATCGTTTTGTCAGTTAGGAAAGACCACAGACCTAAGCGTTCCTTCGTTTTGGTGTCTTTAGAAGTAGAAAAGAAAAAGGTGTTTCATCTAACCAGCCAGTGTAAACAGCCATCCTATATAAACCTCCATGTGTAAATCAGTTGCAGAATGTTAACAAAAGCAGACAGTCTTATGTCAAAGCTAGCCTTTCCTGATATGTGCAGATAATGTAAGTTCTACTACTTGTCCATCGACAGATCCGATGCCAAACCCGATTCGGTTGTGTACCGAAATTCAGAGCTTTCTCACTGGAATTTATGGCTATTTCTGTGCTTCATCGAGAATGTAAGTTCGAAGTCTAGAAGCTTAGCTTACCTTTTTTCTGAATCCAGAACAATATTTCTTCCTTGTTGGGAATGGTCATGATGATGGATGGACCACCTAGGTTCATAAGAATTAATCAGAAAGGTACATTACAATGTTTTTTGTTAATTAAATCTGACTTTCAATGAATTAAGGTAGTTATTTTCTCTGATTTTAGAGTCTTGACTTTCTAACCATAAATTTAAGAAAGTTGTGATGATTCAATGTTATTATATAAAATGTATCCTCTTGAACTTGAACTTTCAATTTATTTGCAAAGTTGAAGGTCGAGTATTGTGCAAGCATTTCACTAAGCCATTTACCTAAATATCCTTTTTATTCAAAAGTTGGTTCGAGTGGGCTGTTTTTTAGTCAATTTTCTGTAAGTGACTAATTGAATTCAAAGAATGAAGAAAATGGAATAGGTGTTATAATTACATTTATTGAATTAATGGTCTGTGTTTTTATGGTGAATTGTCATAAGTCTATTGTATAATGCTTTAAACTTAGTCCACATAATCGAGTTGGTGTCATAAGTCTATTGTATAATGCTTTAAACTTAGTCTGCATAATTAATTGGTTTAGTTGGTTGGTTGTAATCTAATTTAACTCCACGATCACATATTAATTCTTAAAATTGATATTTAACTTTAGTCTTATTTGAAAGTAATAGTTTATTTCATAAGGTTTGTGGTCGTTTTTTCCAATTTGAACTTTGAAAAAAAATCGATAGGCAAAGAGCTTCAAAGATAGTTCAACAATTGCTTTATTTTTATTTTTGAGTTTTTTGCAAATTAACCTTAAAAATGATGGGTTCACCTTCTCGACGAGGAAGAAATATTGTAAAAAATATCATATTAATTTAGAAATTTATGAATAATGTTTTTGTTTTGACTTACTAATATGATTATAATTTTCAAAAGTTCAATTTTAATTTCTTAAATTTAAGATTTGTCTAAATTTGGTACTCCAAAAATTTTAAGATCAAAATAGAATAAAATTCAAAATTTTAGGGACCAAAACGATGATTTATTTATTTATTGAAAAAAATTATATCAAATATATTTTAGGTTTTTGTTTTTAAAAAAAATAATAAAAACCAAACAATTGACCATATTTGTAAAGGATTATATAAAGATTTACCAAACTATTAACGAAGGGCTTATTGTCCAATAGGGTCCACTTTTGGTATCAACAATAGGGTCCACTTTTTATTTTCTATCGTGATCTCCTCAACGAGACCATAGTTATTTTATCTCTCCATCCACCAACTCCAATTTATCAATGTTTTTTTAGAAAATAAAGTAATATTTTTATTGAATAAAGTAAAATAACTTGAGTGACATACCAACCACACCCACACATATATATAGTTGTCATGAACTAAAAAAATTTAAGGGTTAATTTTTTTTTAGTAAAATCGAGGGGGAGGGACGAATACCGATTAAAAACATATACAAGAAATTATTATTTAAACCTATTATCCATGAAGTTAATTTGTCTTTTTAGCATTAAATATTTTTTTAAGTTATATATTTTAATTTCTCCTTATTAGATAAAAAAAAAAAAGAACACATTTGTACAAAAAAAAGAAAAAAATATATATTTGAATAGTCGATAATTTTTCTTAAAGGGGGTTTTTGTTTTTCCAAGAAAGCAAAGGGGTACCGTAAAATATAAATTTAAAGAGAAAAGGAAAAAAATAGTCCAAAAAAGAAATAAAAATTTACCGGGGTTAGGTGAGCAGTTAAAATTGCAGAAAACAAATTTGGTTATAAAAAGAGAACCAAAACATGAAAGGTGATATAATATTACAAACTTGCCTCTCTGCTCCACCAACCCCTAATTTCCACTAACTTACACCCATTTTCTCCGCCCAAATCATGCCGGTGATCGGCGATTCCGCTCTACCTAACTCCTCCGCCACCGTCTGCGTCACCGGCGCCGGCGGCTTCATTGCCTCGTGGATCGTCAAACTCCTCCTCCAAAAAGGCTACACCGTCAGAGGAACTGTCAGAAATCCAGGTCAAAATTCGATTCCATTTCATATTTCCATATCTGATCGAATCGTGCTGTGAAATGTCGATGAAATCTCCGGAAATTCCTCTCCGTTGATCAGGATCATGTGAGATTTTATTTTTGTTCTGATTTTTTTTTTTTTTTTTTTTTATACAGAGGATCCGAAGAACGGCCATTTGAGAGAGTTCGAAGGCGCGGCGGAGCGGCTCAGTTTGCATAAATCCGATCTGCTCGATTTCGAGAGCCTTAGAGCTGCGATTGACGGCTGCGATGGCGTCTTTCACACGGCCTCGCCTGTTACTGACGATCCGGTAATTCTATCGTTTGCTTTATTTATTTTAATTTTAGTTTTTCACTTTTCTGTTTGGTTCGGGGGAAAATTAAAATCAGAAGGCTCAAAAATGATTTTTTTAAGTACAAATTAAAGGAAGAAGGATCAATAAGTCTCGTAGAAAGGACACAACTATATTCAAATAATATGAGAGTTAGATATCGATTTTTACGTAGAATTAAATAAAATAACACCAAATTAGATAACTGCACCACTACCTTTGATCGAAAATGGTATCTTATGTGTCATTCTCCCGCCGGGAAGATTTGTAGCTGTGCATGCGTGAATTTCATATTCATAAGTGAGTCCCACTTTTGATGATGCCATTATTTACATCATTCTATTATAAGGATTTCAATTTAATTCAACATGCGCTATACTAACGTGTCGAACTTAACTCTGACAACTAATTTGTATAAATATGAATGGTTTTTTTTTTTTTCAAATTGAAAATATTCTTTTTGAAGTGAATTTCCCGGTAAAAAAAAAAGGATTTAATTTCTATTCTTAATTGTTGTTTGAGGGCCGTTTATCTTAGGCTAAGTTTGAATTGAGAATGAATTATCGTAAATCAGAAAATTAGGTGTCAAAACAGAGAGACTGTCTCTCAAAAGTAATTCTCTCGTCTCCACAACTCTCTTCTCTCACTATCTTTGTACATGCAAAAAAAAAAAAAAAGAACACCACAGAAATAGAGAGAGAAAATTTTCTAATTCATAGTAATTTTAAATTGATACTAATTATTATTAAATTTCATTTTATTTTTAGTCCAATATCATTTAGAATTTTAGACTAAGAGGATTAGTTCGAACGTTTGTGATTTTCATATTAATTTTCGTTTGAATAAGGACAATTTCATATATATATATTTTAAAGAATACATACATTTTATCTCTAACTTTATAATTTTAAGGTAGGAGTAGAGTTTTAATGTCATCCATAAGATGTAATTACATGTTCGAAATTCCCCACAACAAATGTCGTTGAACTAATCATTTTTTAAAATTTTTACTTTTCTTTTTACAATATATGAGTAGGAAAAAACAATCCTCTAACTTGTAATACAAGACATCGATTGAGTTAGTCTCATTTTGACATAATTAAAATCGTTAAAAGTTTCCTGATCACATTAAATTCTTTTAAATTTAGAAATCTATGGTCAAAATGAGATTTAAGAATGGGAAGATTCAAAACGAAGGGTCGGTGACATAATGACTTTATTATATGTTGATAATCTAGTTCAACCTGTATGTAAGTTTTGTGGTCCCCTTAAAAAAATCAAATGTCAACTCACTTTTGGCTTATAAAATTGGATTAAATTGATAATTAACTTAAATTATCCTTACCAAACCCCTAAAAGAAATGAAAATTTGAATTAACATAAAAATATTAGTGGTGGTTGGAAGGTGTTGACAAAATAATTTTGTGTGAAACGATCCGTTAGGTTTAGGAAAGTGACAGAGATGGCGTTTTGTGGTTGCAGGAGCAAATGGTGGAGCCGGCGGTGAACGGCACGAAGAACGTCATAGTCGCGGCGGCGGAAGCCAAAGTCCGTCGCGTGGTGTTCACTTCCTCGATTGGTGCAGTCTACATGGACCCCAACCGTGGTCCAGACGAGGTCGTAGACGAGTCCTGTTGGAGCGATCTCGAGTTCTGCAAAAACACCAAGGTTCGATTCCTCTAATTCAACCGTTTCCTTTCCACACACACTTCTTAAATTGTTGTTTCATTTTCATTACTAAACTTTTAAAATTTAAACCCCTAAAAAAAATTAAAATTAGTTGAATATTGTTTGCAATAAAATATTAATTTGAAGCTCCACCTTTAAACTATTGTTTGCAATACAATCATCACAAGTATCTTCAGCACATAAAAGAATTATAAATATGATTACTTAAAAAAAATAACAAGAATAATCATTGGTATTAATAGTGCTAATAGTGTATTAATGAATTTATAATATTGCAAATATTTTAAAATTTACCTACATTTGTAATTGATTTGGAAGAAGAGATCATCTTGTACAATTTTCCTTTTAAAAATTATAAAGAACAAATAATAACTTTAAAATAGAGAATAATAATAATTATGAACAATTGAGAATATAAACAAAGTATAATTGTTGGTTGAATAAAGGATATGTCATAAATTTATAAGAGAGACAAACATATTCATTAAGACTTATATCCAAAATGAACAATATCATAACAATATAAAAAATTTCTTGATGTTAATTGTTTCTTAACATGACCAAATTTATATATTTTTATTTTTTTGATTAAGAATTTAAAAGGTATAACCCCAAAGCGAAACAAATTTGAAAATTTAGGTTCCGTTTGATTATTTTGTTTTTAATTTTTACTTTTTAAAAATTAAGACTAAGACTTAGATATTTATATTTTACTTATTCAAAATTTGGTTACAAAAAAAAAAGTAGTCTTCTAAACTTTGTTTTGATTTTTAAATTTTGGTTTGTATTCATATACTATAAATATGTAGAAGATTTCTAAAATTTTAAAAATTAAAAACAAAAATTAAAATAGTTATAAAACTAGAAGAGCAGAATAAAATTTTATATGGATTGAGATGATAAATTGGGGAATTGCAGAATTGGTACTGCTATGGGAAGGCAGTGGCGGAGAAAGCTGCATGGGAAGTGGCGGAGGAGAAAGGAGTGGACTTGGTGGTGGTGAATCCGGTGCTGGTGTTGGGGCCATTGTTGCAGCCCACCATCAACGCCAGCATCATTCATGTACTGAAATACCTGACCGGATCAGCCAAGACCTACGCCAACTCGGTCCAGGCGTACGTAGACGTCAAGGATGTGGCTCTCGCTCATCTCCTCGTCTACGAGACTCCCTCCGCCACCGGCCGCTACCTCTGCGCCGAGACCGTGCTTCACAGAGGAGAGGTTGTGGAGATCCTGGCCAAGTTGTTCCCTGAATATCCTGTTCCCACCAAGTATGTTTTTCTTTCCCCCTCTCTAATCCTACTTCCTTTAGTAAATTATGTGTTTGTTTCTTTTTGTGACATTTTTTCAGCACTCAAAATTTTAATTTGAATATAGCTTTTAGTGATATCATATATATTTAACCTAATAAATAATATATTACACGTTTATTACTTGTGACATTCAAAAGTAATCCATTTTTAAATAATGTAATGTTTGAGTGTCAATGTCCAAAAAAATTGAAAAAGAGATGTGTTGTATTAAATATAAAATTAAAATACTGAATATATTTAGTTTTAAAAGTCTAATACAGATATGACTCGTTCTTGTATGTATTTATATTTTTGAAGGAAATATGTATATATATTATTGCATGGAGAGCAGTTGGCTTGATGTTACTGTTATTCTTTGAAACTAGCTACATCACTTTCTCTTTTTTTTTTTTTTAAGTTTCATAATAGTCAATCTCAATTTTATTTTTTAAATACCCATTGTTTAAAAAAGATCTCTATTTCTTAAAAACTATTATTTTATCTTTGACATTTGGGGTCTGGATGTAATATCTATAGCGATTAGAAATTTATTGATTTGAGCCTCCAACATGATGATTACTATTCATTTCAATCGTTATCGTGTTGTCAATTAACATCATTATTATCATGTCCACTAATACACCTTTACCTAAACTTATTTTAATAAGTACTATTTTCATCGTAAACATAGATGACGTGTACTCCTTAACCATTATCCATCAACCTCCTTGCACCCAAATGCCTCTTAGATATTATAGAATTTTTAATTATCAAGATCATGAGATCTTGTTTGGTTTGCCGTTGGAATTTAGGGGTGTAGATTGGAATTAGAGGTTTGTCAAACCGAAGTTTGGTAAATATAAAAAGTGTGGGATTTGATTATGAGGAATTTGATTCCAGAGATTTTGATTCCGGGGATTTTGATTCCAAAGGTTTTGAATCATGCGAATATGGGAATTGTAATTCAGGAGTTTGAAAACTCTTTTTCTCGTATTTCTTCCTCTGTCTCGTATAAAATAAAAATATAGTATATATTTCGTCGAAATTCTAAAAAACTTTCATAACTAGATCAATCAAATAAACCCTAGTTCCAATATATATATATATATATATATATATATATATATATATATATATATATATATATATATATATATATTTTAAAAATCTATTTAAAATTAATTGATTTTTTCTTCCTTTTATGTTTATTTTCTAATTTATTATGTATATATTTTATTTATATTTATAAATTAAATAAAATATAATTTTAAAAGGTGAAAATAGTTTTTTTTTAAACCCACTTTTTTATACAGTTTGAAAAAATAAACCTTTGAGAACATAAATAATAGTAAATTATGTCATTTTTTATTTTATTTCCTTTATATGATACAATATTTATTAAAAAGAAAATTTATTTCGTAATTCTTTTGTTTTCAATATTTTTAGGGCATCAAATATTTTTTTATTTAATTAAACAATTTAAAATTATTTTAAAATATGAGATCATCTTTTTTATATAAAAAAATTAAGTTTTGATTATTCAAAATCAAAATAAATTATAATAAAAATATAATATTATTTTAAATATTTTATCAACATTCTATTTCAAAATGTCAATTTAGCAAACCAAACACCGTAATCAAATTTGATTACGGGGAAAATTCAGATTCTGTGGCCAACCCATGAACCAAACAATGCCCGGTGGAAAAGTAAAATGAATATGCCTTGGAATTTTCTAGGGGTTGAGATGTAGTGGGTGTACCAGAACTCTGATTATTTGATGATGAATTCAGCTAACCTTAATTTATAAAAGAATTAATTGATGAGAAGTCACTATTTTTAATCTAGCAACCAAGAATTTTCAAATATACATGTGGAGCTGAAATGTTCTCACCAACCACCTTCCTAGTGATCCTTATCACTTATTGTTGGACTGACCTCAACTATTTTCATGGTGGTCTCCACCAACTGATGCCTACACTTCACTGCTTTTCTCTCTCTGTTTTCAAAGTCTATAAAGTCTGCTTATGACAACTTATGTCACAGCCTTAATTTTAAAGGAATTAAAAGAGAACAGTGTGTCATCATTCACTCTTCATTTTTCTCCCAAATGTCAAAACTCTTTCATCATATTTGGTCACAAGTGCCTTTTACATGAATAGAAAGCAGAACAGATAGTAGATTTATCTTTAGAATATCAATTTGGTCTCTATATTTTTACATTTATGCTATGTTAGCTTATGTATTTTTAAATTAGTTTGAAAATGAGTGAGTAATTTAGTTTGGAAATTTTTTTATCATAAATTGATATTGGAGATGGTAATTTTAAGATTTAGTGGAAGTACATAAACTAAATCTGAACATTCCTGGTTTGAAACCATTGAAAAATACTTAGACTAGAAAATCCTTGAAGTATTTCAAGTTCAAGCCTTGGGATTAATAATCAGACTCTCAAGTATAGAGGAGCGAACATCCAATTTCTTGGTTTCCAAAAAAATATAAATTTAAACCCTTAAAAGTAAAAACTAAAATTGAACCAGTCACAAAGTACAAAAACCAAAATAATATTTTAACTTGCCCATTGTAGTCCATGATCTATGAGACTAATTCCATTATAGAAGAAAGATTGATATTGACATTTGATTTTTGGGGAAAAGTTAGTCAACTAATGTTATGGACTAGTTTAAACCAAAATAGAACAAGTCAAAAGTGAAGATACAAGAAAAAAGATGTCTTAACTCATATAATGTTTCTCCTTCGTGCTGATCTCAAATATTAGGGAAGTAGTTTTTAAGTATATCATGAGACTAACATTTACTCTATATGTAAATGAGTTTAGGTGCTCAGATGAAGTGAACCCAAGGAAAAAGGCATACAACTTCTCCAACCAAAAGCTCAAGGACTTGGGATTGGAGTTCACTCCAGTGAAGCAGAGTCTATATGAGACTGTTAAGAGCTTACAAGAGAAGGGTCATCTTCCAATTCCCACTTCTACTCAACCAGCAGAGTCTATTCAAATTCAATCTTGAACTTCTGACCTCAACGGAAGAAGTACATGTCAATTACCGTTGAGTTATACTCTAATTTAGCGATATCTGTTATAAGTTGTTTATCAAGTACTTTGAACAGTTGTTCATGAAGTTTAGTGGCTATGTAACCACCTCTAGTTATTTTCTTTGAGTTCACAATCTACGTGAGTTGTTTTTAATTCAATGCACATTAGAGTCTAATTAAGTAAATTGCTAATTTTAAATATTGAAAAAAAAAATCAATTATTTATTGACATGCATCTAAGTCGATCATAAATTTGAATCTTTCATTTTTCAAATATTAATCATCAGGCATTATTTACTAATCCTAAAGAAAACTATTCGAATTATGGTTAAACACTTTTAAAATTTTCTTGTATACCTAAAATAGTATAAAATTACCAATCAAACTATTTCAACCTCTTCCAATGTTTTTTTCACAACCTATGTGCACAATTTTACTAAGAAATCATATTATTATATAATAGGATAACATTTCCTCCAAAGTGAGTGACTACTTAACAAACATCTGTTACAACTCATAATTCATATATATATATATTTTATAACTTTTTATAGTATGATTTATACGTGAGGGTGGAGATTTTTGCGACGTATAAGAAATGTTATTAATATCTTGATGAATTGAGTAAGTTATGCTAAAAAAAGGACATCTTCCATATCTTCTAGAAAAACTATTGATATTTTTATAAGATGAATGTCACAATCACCTCTGACCACTATTCACTTTTCGTACTTTTCATAGGAAGAAAACTTAAATTATTAATACAATAGGTCATTAAAAAAGGCAAATTAAAATTAAGAGAATAAAACAAAATAAATTTTCACTAAAGCCTTGTAATAAAAATAGAAAACTTTGTGAAAGTAGCTTTTATGGACAAATTTATCTTTCCTCTTACAAAAAACAAAAGGAGACTCATGACAGGTTTTTTTCTTTTTTCCTAATCAGTTGAAGAAAGAAACAATAATAGAATAGGATAAGAAACTGTCCTGATTTTAGCAAATGTATCTATCTAGTTTAATCATTGAATTTCTGGTTTGGGAAAATTAAGCTGATATTTCTTTTATTTTACAATCTACTTAAAAAACAAGTAGTCTTCATAAACTTGTTTTTATTTTCAAGATTTGTCAAATAATTTAAATATATTCTTAAAAAGGTAAATAAAACAAATATAGATTTTGAAACCAAAAACAAAAAAGCAAAGAAATTTCCATTCTTAACTCCCAACATTTCAATATCAATTAAAAAAAAAAAATTGCATGGCCTTCCCTCAATCTTCTACATTCTCAAGTAGTGCCACATCGTCTTGATGTCGCGTCACATAAAGATCCCATTGTCACCTAATAGTAAAAAATATATATTCAAATTTGTAAGTACAAAAAGTTTATCAACCAGCATCATGGTTCTAAATTTAATTTTTCTTTTTAATTCAACAATATTCGAGGCAAAGAAATTCAAATGTCATGGATACATACTAATACCGATTGAGCTATTACCGACAAATGTAATACTAAACAACGTAATAACTAATCCACATGCTTGAAGTAGTAAACTAACAGAACTGATTCTAGCTGTCTTCTGTATCCAAGTCAGTTTTATACACAAAAACATTGCTAAAATTTACCCCATCAAAGGAAGTGGCAGATATCCCATCATGGAATTTACAACCCAATACAAAAAAGAAAAAGAAAATAACTCTGGAAGTTAATTACACTGAGGCAAGGTTCAGGGCTATCATGGCTGGCTACTTTATAGTTCCAAATTTTTCAGATCCTCTGGTATTTTCTCGTCAATAATAGGCTTGATTTCAGCATCACTTTCTCCTTTCACTGCCGTCTCTATACATTCTGGGAATCTAAAGCAACTGATGAGATGATCGTTTGTTAAGCCAGCCACCTGCATGAATGTGTAGATGACTGTTGGTCCAACGCTTCGAAATCCTCTCTTTACGAGATCCTTGCTAATCACCTCTGCTTTCGACGTCTTGTCGGGGACCTGGCGTGGATACCGGAACTGACTGATGATGGGTTTGTGGTTGACGAAGTTCCAAATATAGACATTGAAGGAACCAAATTCATCCATTACCTGCAACATAATGGAGAAGAGATAAGAGTTACAGTCATTTCTTCTCCCTACATCTCTCTCTCTCTCTCTTCTTTGATTGGTTTGAGATTAGAGAAATCAAAACCCAGCAATGAGACGATGACCAGCATTTGCATTGCAATGGAAAGGAAAAAAATATGATATGTTATTGATCTTTGAGTGTGTAGGTAAGGCCATAAGGGCCTGTGTGGTTCGCATACAAGACAAGACGAGTTCTCAAATAACGCATACCTATTCAGCATAGACTATATGACTGTTTTATGCAACAACTCAAATAAACACATAATTTAAAAGGAGAGGTGAGAGTTAGCATCTACCTTGCACATTTGACGACCATTTTCAATGATAGCTCGCACCTTAAGCTCTGACAGTAAAGAGGTAGCAGCACTTCCAGGAGCAACCATTTTTTTCTCGTTTAATTTTGAAACGGCATTTGGGTCAAAGTCCAGAAAGATTTCCCTAGAGTACACATTATAGAAGGTTGAGTAAACAATCAAAAGGCTGCTTATATTTGGTATAATATAACTAATTACCGGCCAAATTCCATTGAGGTAATTGCTAGAATAATAATATTATAATATCATATACACTCACTGCTAACAGATAATCATAATAAACTCAGTAGTAAGGTAATACCTAAATAGATGTCTTTTGTTGAGGATGGCAGGCCATGTAAGTTCAGCCAAAGCACCCGATAGGGAAAGCAGTTCAAACAATTTTCTGCAAGTGCCGATCTTTTTAGAGATTAAAGGTAAAGTAGTTGAATGCAATTTGATGCAAAATTTAAATAAGAAATCTGAAACTGCATGTATTGTTAGTTACGTACTTGTCATCACGAACTGGTAATCCCCATTCTTCATCATGAAAAGCAGCATAACATGGATCTAGCAAAGAGAAAATAAATCATGCTTAAGAGCCCCAACGAAACTTGAAAAGATCTGAGAAAGATAAAGCTAACACTATAAAGTCTGAATGGGATAGGTAGTCTCAAGAAAAATAGAAGATGATGTTACTCAAAAACAAGTAGTTTGTGATCAAAGCAAAGGTGAAATAGTCACTAAGATAGAAAGAAGAGAGGAGATGATCATATTTGTAAATTATATAATGCACCTTGCACCTGCTTCAGAATAAAGAGAAAGATAATCGGATATTTATGCATTTTATCAAACTTGATAGTTCACACCTTCAGAGTATAACTTTTGCATTGTTAGGGGTTGCTAGTTGAGGGAAAATATAGGTACGGTTCCCTAAAAACTTAATACTTCATCATACACTTGAGCCGGCGAGCCGCTGCTAGTCAAGAACTCTATTTTGCAAGCCATAAATTGAACAAATGTTGTGATATGAAATCTTTTTATTTATTTTTTTAAAACTGAGAAATCGAAACTTCACTCCATTATACCGAGAGCAACCACACCCGTCCATAGGCCAGGCACTGGGAGACATCGAAAGAATGGAGACACGAGAAATGTCTACAAATTAATGTCACGGGTGAGTCTCGAACCTAGAACTTTGAGGGGAGCATACCTTCAAATCTCAAGCCTTTGACCATCACGCCACTCCTCGGGGACTATTGTAATATGAAATCTTGATAAATAAAGAACTTAACAAAGTTTCAAAAAAAAAACAAAGCACTTAACAAAGTTCAGTAGGTATATGAGAACGCTTACATTACGACAACTCTTCAAAAACAAAAGGATAACTTGAGGCTAAATCCCATATGAGCTAAGATGACAAACGATCTAGAGATGCATAGCGCACATTTGACATTCCTTTAGTAATTATCTTCAGTTTGAAAGTTTTCGATCGTATATCTAAAAGGATTAGTAGAGTATGGCAAATTAATCAGGTATCCACTCTTATTCCCATGGTTAAGTGTTAAAAAAGTGTGTTTTTTGAGACTTTGACTATACATCACTTAAGTGGCAAATACTTCACGGCCGTCGATGCTTTCTCCTAGAGCATACAGGCAAATAGCAGGAGGAAGAAGAATAATGAAACGAAAACCAAGGACTCAATGTGAAGGAAATAAATTATCGAAATTCAGAACAGCAAACAATCTGATCGAATCAGTCGCTTTTTTTTATAACTGGAATCAAAGCTTCGCCCTACTACATACTTGGGGCATCTGCGTCCATTCAAAAGTTAAGACCAGGAGACAACAAAAGATTTAACAATTAAACTCACTTGTGGGTTTCGAACAGGAGTCTCCAAAGAAGCATACCTTGAAGACCTCAAGTCTCTACTAATAATGCTGCTCTCGGGAACAGAATCAGTACCACATTAGGACTCAACAGATCTAAAACAAAGGCTTAATTGTACATTGTTAACACAAACTCTATACATTTTATAACTGTAGTCCTTAATGACAACAGCACATTTCTACAACCCACATTGACATAATGAAATTCATTCCTTCATCTACTAATCAACTTGACACTGCTGATCACTGAATAAAGGGCAATGCTAACAAGCTAAGAACATTTTATATCAACCCTTTTAGCTAACAGAAACGAACAGAAAAAAAGTCCCATAAGAATCAACAATAGCAAATTCAGAAAATTTAAACACATAATACCTGCATTAGCTGTTACCCAAGCACATCGTTTTTTGGTATCCAAGCAACCAACTGTATCCACCACCGCCACCACACTTTCAACACCAACTTTCTCAACGGCCTTTTCAGCCCTCTTCATCGTATTACTCGACCTTCTCCTCAAACTCGGACCCTGCTGCCTCGTAGCTCTCGCGCTAGAAGCCCGACTATTAAACGAATCCGTGGACGCATCAGAAGAACACGAAGCATTCATAGACATATTAAGAATCGCCTGGTGGCGATCCTGTTGCCTCAAAACCGACGGCATTGTAGTAACACACTGAGGCGGCGGCGACGCCGGCACCCTCTTGTCCTTCGACTCAGCTTCTAGGAGAGGCTTTTCAAGCTTCTTCAATGGCTTCACACCAGGCTTTCTACTCTCCACAGTTCTCGCTTTGTTCCCAGCCGGTCCAAGCACCGGTCGCGAATCAGAATCCGCCACATTCATCGACCGGATTCTAGGAGGGCCCGACATTTCAGGTAAAACCCTTTTTCCCCAAATTCAAAAAACAGATATCGCCACAAATTGGCAAAATCAACCAGGATTCAAACAAGATAACCTCAGTAAATCAATGGAAGCAACAATGTGGAAAGGGATTTGAAGTTGGAGAGTAGGGTATGGGAGTGAGAAGAACCCTAGGCGGGGCCGAGAAATGGAGCCGCCATTGATGAAGAAAAAAGAGAGCTCAGAGAGGTGAAGACGCTTCTTATCTGGAAGTGGATGATGAAGAATTTGCAACGGCCATGGATTGTGGTTTGTGAGTGTGAAAATCAATGGAGGAACAAGAGAGAGAAAATTTTGGAACTTAGAGAGAGAAAGAAAATCAGGAAAGTGGAAGAAATTTTTTTTTGAGGGTTTAGAAGAAAGTTCTTTGTTCGACTTTCCTGCTCGGGAAAGCAACGAATCTGAGAGAGAAGGTGAGAGAAAGGAAATGACAGACCAGTTGTGGACTGCCACGTATCCATATAATTTTGTGTTTTAGTAAATTAAACATCTTCCGCATTTTTTTATTCTAAAATAAATGAAAGTCAAATATCTATTTTCTAAAAATAAAGGTAATTACGTGAGTTTGAGAGTCAAATATCTCTTATTGATATCAAATTTATGATCAGTGTTGATGAAACATGAGACTATCAACCATTTTGATTTTTAAGGGGAATACTCTCTCTTTATGATAAGGATTAAGCCTTCTTTTTTCATTGAGAGGGGGTGACCCATTTTTATTTTAGCAATAATGGTCATTTAAGATTGTCTGATTACAACTGCAAATGTGGGTTTCGATGACTTTGAAGTGGAACCTAATTCACTCACGATTCAACTTTTAAATAATCAGTTGCTTTGCAGGACAGAACTAGATAGTCGAGTATACAAGATTAAACTCTTTACTACTCACTTTCACAATGTATCATTTATTTGGTGTAGAAGCCTCGAAGATAGTGTAATGACCTAACTCATGCTTTGGCTAAATTAGCAGAAAAGTTTTATGAGTGTTTCGTGCACTGCTAAAAAAATTACATTCCATGACACCCTTTTTATTTCATTTTTTAAAAAAGAAACAAAAAGGTGTCATGGTAGGCAAAGAAAGCGTATTCTCCTAAAAAAAACAACCTATTTTCCTCTAAATTTCCAATTTCCCCCAAAATCTCAAATGGGGTGTTCTTCCTCTCTCGTTCAATTCTTCTTCGCAAGTCATTCCTTCCACAAGTTTGCCCTGGTAAGTTCTTCTCTATTTCTCATATAGTTCATCTCTGGCTCGATTTCCTCCTTCTTCCTCTTCTTCGAATCCTTCTCCACTGCGCCATCAAAACCCTAGCGACTTTGCGCCGGTAAGTTTTCCTCTATCGTCTTCGCTTCACGACTACTGCATCGCTTCAACCCTAGCAAGGTCTCTCTTGATCTGCCATTTTAAGGTTATAAAACATTGTGTTCTTTTGTTTCTTGGGTGAGAAAAAATTCATCTTACACAGAGGTCTAGCGAGAGGATTCCTTCTCTTTGTGAGATAGAAATTTTTTATCTGTTTTCATTTCATCTTTTCCTTTTCATTCCAAGTATTCTTAATGTATGTTTTTCCTTATCATTAATACAATAACCTATAATTGAGATTTATTCCACATGTTGCAGTTTCAATCTGGTTTGGTTGAGAGAAGGATAAATAAATAAAGTTCCACAGAAGTATTCTAGATATAGTGTATCAAATAGAAAGCAATATAGAATAGGGAAGTTAGAGGTGCAAAAAAGAAAAAAAATCAATTCCTATTCTAGCATCGTAAAAAAGTTAATTGTTTTTTTTAATTTTTTTGATTTATAATGCTTTCGATTCAAATTCCTATTACTCTAGATTGTCTTATGGATTTTATGTACTTGTTTTCATTTTTTATGATTTTGAGCTTGTTGCAGGTGTAATCAAAGAAGCCGACTGCATATATGGTTGAGAAAACTAAGGGAAGGAAAGAAGAGGTAGTCAGCTTAGAGGACACCATCCATCTACACAAGCTCTTTCTTTCTTATTTTTAAATCATTCATGCTATTAACTGGTGAACACTACTCTCAGATTGATTAGTTCCTCTAACGACTCCATTAATATTGTCAACAACAATAGTTGAGAAGCATGGTCATTCCTCGCCCAATCCTTGGTTGGAGTCAGGCTCAACAGATTCGGTATTGCCTCTGAAATTTTCGATGAAAAACCTTACTCGAAAGGTAGATTCCAAGCATTTATTTTTATATACCTTTCATTATTGAGTTGAATTCCAATTTCTTACTTTCTTTAAATTGATTTTTTTTTTTTAAGTTCAAACATTGTGTGTTTGGATTTGAGATTCAAATGTATCACTTGAAAATTGCTCCAACATGCATTCGCAACTTTGATCTCATGACCTCCTTTACCTAAAGGCACTATAGTTTCCAACTGCATCTATTTTTTATTTAATCCTTCTAAGCCTTATCTTAAGTAGAATCCAACATTAGACATGAACTCCTATGACCACTAATTTGCTGCAAAGATTAGTTTATACTGGTTGTTATTATTGCCAATTATTGTTGTCAAAGTTACTCCAAGGTTGCCAATTTGCTTCCCATCTTTATCTTTATACCTTTGAACTTTTTCTCTCTTTTTCTTTGATGATATGGAACCATGAAAACAGGGAGGGAAGGAGATTAGCAAAAAGGATGAGAAAAATAGAATTAGAGATACCTACTTCATTTCATCCTTTTTGCAATGGAATGGAATACGAGTACAAGTTACATAAATCACACAAATAAAGTGGTGAGATAGAAAAAGAACGAAATCGCAAGCCAAATATTAAAAATGCACAAAATAAAAAAATAAAAAATAAATACCTCACAAAAAATGTCAGACGAAAAACACAATTGAAAAGTGGGAGCACAAGAAACAGAGAAGAAAATTGAACATCCATTCTAGTTTGTGTTTGGATACTATGTTATTTTTCCTTTTACATACTATGATGGTAATTCCTCTGGTTTCCATCATTCTGTTGGTGTTATGGATTTATTAGTAGACTTTTAACATGCGTGTGGTTTGTTTATGACTGTTTTTTCTAGCATACTTCAAGAGTTAATCACAAGGCACCCATTAGAAATAGTTTTTTATTAATAAAAATTGGGTTGGTTTTCCAACTTTACATCATTTTTAAAGAAATATGTGAATTCATAGCCAAATTTCATAGTTATCAAAAAATATATATAATTTTTATAACAACTAAAGAAAATAGAAAACTAATAAAGAAACCATAAGTGGATGGGGTGAGTTAGCAAGGGCAATTATTTAACAACATTAGTGTACATTGAATGACTAAAGAGTCATGAGTTCGAATCTCCCACCCCAATTATATGTGCAACCTTCATTTTAATACTCATCTTCTAAGTGTTTGATAAAATGCCTCAGTGAAGTCTTTTGCTCTATATTCCCACTTTTAATACATCTATTAACTTCCTTTTTCTTCTTTAACATATTATCAAGAGGTTGCCTCTAAAGGAGACCATATGCATGGAAAACTTCTTGAGAGGTTTCAAAACCTTTCCTCTCTATCATTTTTGGGAAAGCTTAAACATCTCTTATTTTTAATGCTTATCCTTTTGTTCCATTGTGAAAAGCTTAAGTCTCGTTTGATAACCATTTAGTTTTTAGTTTTTTAAATTTCTTATAATATGCTCTATCTTTCTTTTAGATAGTATGTGAATGTTACCTAATTTCAAAAACTAAAAGCTTTTTCTTTTTCTTTTTTCCTTCTAAATTTTGGTTTGGTTTTAAAAAATATAGGTAAGATGTGGATATCAAACTTGCTTCTTTCACATTCTTCCCAACCATATATAAGGTATGTTTTCAAGATTGCACCAAATATATATATTTCCATTTTAACTTGCTTTAACTACCAAGGAACTAACTAGGTATGTAACATTATTCTCATATTTGGTGCAGGCTTGTTGAGTATGTTTTAACTTTTCTTTTATCTTTCACTTTGAACTTTGCAGTTGCAACTATGTAGATTTCATGTTTCACTTAAGCCTTCCTTCATTTAGATGACTTCACCTTTTAATTTTGAACTTTAGGTTTTCTTCTCTTCTTTCATGTTTTTAGTTTATTTGGTTTCTATTTTTTTTAATCCCCGACCATCTTAATGTTCTTGGACATAAACTGTTGAAGAGGCCTATGGAAGCATTCAAAAAATATCCATTAGTTATTAGTGTCTTAACTCTATTATGTGCAGACCTTCTGTCTTAACTCTGGTAGTGATTTTTCTTCAAAAGACGAATCATTTATATTCAATACTACCATATACTCAATATGTGTTAAAAGTGGAATTCATGACAACCACCTATCAAAAAATTAATGCTACTTTCATCTCTCGACTCTCTAACTGCTAGTTCTTTTAATTCCTGACAACTACCTAGATAGGAGGAAAAGTCTTTGTATATGTCAACATAGATTCAAGGTTAGTATCAAATTTCAATCTTGTTATTACGAGATATTATTTATATAAGATTAACAAGGATCTCTAGTTTAAGTTTAGTTTTTGGAATAAATGAGCCATTGTTATTTGATATGAATCATAAATATATTATGAATATTTCTATTCTCTATTATGCAGATACCTACATTATGTAGATACTTTGTTCAAAGTTTTACTTCTTCAAGGCGGGGATCGCTTATTCAAGGCGGATAATTTATTCAAAGTTTTATTACCTACATTATGCTGATATTTTATTCAAGGTGGGGATCGCTTGCATCTACATTTATTGTGCATGCTTTTATTAATATGACCATACTTCTTCGTTATATTGTAAACTTATTAGTTTCAAACCTCTTGTGAACATTTTAAGAATTATAAGTTTATTGATATCGATTTTTTTTGTCCAGGTGTATTGTATAAATTATTTAGTCATATTTGAAATAATATTTGTTGAATAAGATTTGTGGGTTGTATATTATAAATCTTTCTTGACAGATAAAGACAAACAAAAAATGTTGTAAGTAGGCATAAAAAAGAGTCATGAAAACTAAAAAATTGACAAAAATAAATAGTCATATTACATTAATCGATGACTATAAAAAAGTGTCAATATATAAGCTATAAAGACAACATTAACGTGTCGTTAATACTTCTTCAATGACTATGTATATGTGTCATTAATGGTTCAAACATGACTACAATAAAATGTCATAAATGGCTCAACCATGACTTATGTATATGTATCATGAATGGATCAACTGTGACTAAATTAAAATGTCATAACTGATTCTATGATGACACTCGTAAATTGTCGTTATTATTTTACAAATGACTCTGTATATGTGTCATTAATGATTTATCTATGACTATAATATAACGTCATAATTAATTCTACCATGACACTTTTACTATAGTATCATGGTTGAACCTTTCGTGACAGCGGATACAATGACTCTTGATTTTAGTCATGGAAGATGTTCATGATTATAAATTATAGTCATGGAATGTGCTTTTTCTAGTAGTGATGGAGGAATGTTCTCCTCCTATTTTTATGTTTTAGCAAGCAGGGCTAGTTGTGCCCACATCCACCTCCCCTAAGATTTTTTACTTTAATTTTTAAGTCTTTTTTAAAAAATAATAAATAAAGAATAAGCCTTAAAATAATATTAGAAGAAATTATAATAATAATTATTATTATTATGATATCAAATAGTGTAACATATGTCTTAAAGAAGGTTTGCCTCATTTTTTTTTCATAAAGAGACAAATATTCTTCTTCTTTTTTTTTTATAAATTGGAGTTCGATTTAGGGACTAAACTAGAAATTATGTAATTTTTAATTCATGTGTACTAGTTGAACTACACTTGTCTTGTAAACGTGTTCAATAGTTTTGTAAGATTAAGTAATATGATATTATTGTAAAAAAATTGCAATAACTTAGTGATATCTTGAGGTATCAATAATTATAGGATTGTATCGAATTATCAATCTCTTATTTTATTAAAAAAAACTAATATGATATTAATTTGGTAATATATTTTGAGATTATTATATTTAGGTTTCAAATTTTTTATATATTTTTTAATGTTTAAAAAAAAAAATTAATTTCCCAATGTTTTTTTTTTAATTCTTTTTATAGTACGAATTGGGAGAGGAAGACCGACAAATTTACATAGGAAGCACAACTGTTCGGACTCGAACTAGTGACCGTAGAGTTGAAATAGACTAATACCTAACTGTGCCCAATAACCTATGGTCTTTCATTTTTTTGTTGGATTAAAAAAAATATATAAATAAAAATTGACTAGTTATCAAAATATTTATTGTATCAAAAGTTTAGGATAACATTAGGTGTAAATCTAACCTTGAGGATTATTTCAAAAAAAAAAATCTGAGTTTGATCCGTTTTTGGTAATCGGAGTATGTAGAAATAAGGAAGTTTTATCGGATGAGGAAAACATAGGCACCTCTTTATTAGACTGAAAATTTTGCAAATAGTCATCATTTATAGGAAATTAATTTTTAGGTAAATGGTCACCATAAATTAAACCTATTATTTTACCCACTCTTTTATACCATTAGTTTTCCTTGAGGTCACCAATATTTTTTTTTTTTTTTTTTTGAGAAGTAATATTGTTTTAACTTTACGTTTATATGTTACATTAAAAAAAAATTGATCCGCTTAAAATTTTATTTTGGGTTAAACTTAGTGAACAAATAAAGCTAACACTTTCTTTTATTGGTCCAATATGTTTATTTAGGGTTGAAATATATTTAGGAGAAAATTCTATAATTTTCAATTAAGCATCCAAAAAAAAAAATTCAGAAAAAATCCACTATCAATCTTGTCATATATTTTTCCTCAGGTGCTCTTTTTAATTTAATTAACTTTTTTTATTGATCCGGAAAATATTGCAGTCTCTCCTATTTTCCCCATGCTTGGGAAAAGCTTTTCTGTATACATAAAGCTTGGTACTATCATTTCCTTATACTCATTAGAAAATTTTATGTTAATGTCATATTAACATTTCATTGATAGTTTGTTTTCAAGGAATGTTTCTCAAAAAAAAAAAAAAAGATTAGTCCAGGAATAAATATCCATTTTTTGTGCACGAAATTGACTTGGGAAAAAAACTGAAATTGACTTTTGAAAAAGTCCTGCAAATGTGCAAATTTGTATTAAGAATTAACAAAAGAAAGCAATTTAGCTGATAATTTGACTATCATTTAAATTTTGAAACCACTATGCCGCTAAATCAGAGCCACAATTCAATTTTTTTATTTTATCTTTTTTTTTTTCTTAAATTAGAAAATAACAAGATGTATTCATTGAGTTACGTAGATAGATTTCAAAATTTATGTGATGTCAATACATCATCAAAATCGTTCTCTTAACTAAACACATGTATTCATGGCATGGTAAGAAATTTAGGGGGAGAGCAATTAACACCTACTATATGAAGAACAAAAAATCAACTAGCTTGATTATTTTTCAAATTCATGTCTATTTTTAATTTAAAGTAAACAAGAAAAGATTGAAAGTGAACTTAATCCAACCATAATTGTGTCTAAAATACTCTTATTATTGTTGGGCCTTCGAAAGCTTGAGATTTGAATTTATTTATGACATTAATAAAGGAATCGAATGAATCCTTTTATTGAAGAATAACTATGGCTTTTATAGAGCCTTGCAAAACAGAATAACAAACAGAATCAAAGAACAAATCAAACTCCTACAAAATAGCTATTTGATAACAAATAGAAAACTAATTCCTATTAATTAGCAATAACGTTGCAGACCAAGTCACAAACTCCAACAAATTCCTCCCCGTAAACTGAAATATGCTAAAACAGCATCAGTTTACTCAAGTTGTCGAACTCCAAGCATGTCTCTGAATTTCACAAATTGATCTAGCTTAATTGGTTTAGTCATTATGTCTGCCACTTGATCTTCAGTTCCGCAAAACACCAACCTCACACTCCCATTAGTTGATAAATTACGCAAGTAATGGTACCTGACATCAATATGTTTTGTCCTTCGATGCATAACTGGGTTCTTAGACAATTTGATTGCTGAACTGCTGTCACACATGATATCGATGCACTCGCTGCTTAGAACACCTAGCTCCTTCAGGATTCCCTTAAGCCAAACACTATGACATGCACTTGCGATGTAGACCACATATTAAACTTCACGTAGATGATAGTGTGACAATTCCGCTTCCTTGAACTCCAACATATTGCCGCTCCATTTAGAAGGAAAACATAGCCCGAAGTACACTTCCTGTCGTCAATATCTCGGGCATAATCACACTGTCTGTGTATCCCAAAAGATTTACATCCTTACTCCATTTGTAATAAACTCCAACATCTAATGTGCCTTTTAAATATCTCAGTACCCTTTTAGCAATCAGCATATGTTCTTCTTTTGGATCAGCCATATAACGAGAAATCAAGCAAACCACAAATGTTAAGTCGGGACGAGTTACCGTAAGATACATTAAGCATCCTACTAATTGTTTGTACAATGTTGCATCGACACTTATGTTTGCTCGACTTTGACAAGACGAGTGCGGGAACTATCGGATTCTTTACGGCATTACAATTCGACATATTGAACCTTTCCAATACTTCCTTAGCATACTTCTTTTGGCACAGATGAATTCCTCCTTCGTTTTGATAAACTTCGACTCCAAGGAAGAACTTCATTTTTCCTAAATCTGTCATCTCAAACTTCCGTTGCATTGATAACTTGAAACATTTGCACATATTCTCATCATCTCCTGTGTAAATCAAATCATCAACGTAGAGACAAACCATCAACAATTTTCTTCCAATTCTCTTCAAGAACAAGGTGTGATCATAATTACTTTTCTCAAATCCTTCCTCCTTGAAATACCTCTCGATTTTGCTGAACCAGGCCCTCGGTGCTTGTTTCAGGCCGTGAGAAGCTTTCTTGATCGATAAACCTTGTTCTCTTCTCCTTTTTTGACAAAACCTTCAGGTTGATCAACATATACCTCCTCGTTTAGTTCACCGTATAGAAAAGCACTTTTGACGTCAAGTTGATAGATGCACCATCCACGTTGAGCTGCTACTGCTACCAGAATTCTGATTGTATCCCATCGAGCTACTGGTGCATAAACTTCATTGTAATCTACTCCAGCCTTCTGCGAATATCCCTTAGCGACAAGTCTCGCTTTACATTTGTCTACTTTGCCTTCTTCATTCAGTTTCGTCTTAAAAACCCACTTGACACCGATTTTCTTTGCTTGATGCGGCAATGTCACAAGCTCCCATGTATGATTTCTTTCAATAGCTTGAATTTCAAGCTTCATAGCCTCGTGCCACTTCTTTTCCTTTACTGCTTCTTCAAAGTTTACAGGATCGTCATTGGAGATGTGAAAAGCAAACCCCTCATCGACTTCTTCTTCTTCAGTTAAGTGTTCACCTGTTTCATAATCGCGCATCCAAACTGGCTCTCTCCTTTGTCTTGTTTGTTGTGGCAACTCTGGAGAAGATTCATCTATTTCTTGGATTTCTTCAAATCTGTCATTTGCTTCTTCATTTGAATCTCCTTCTCCATCAGTCTCTCCTCCTTCTGACTCTTCTGCAGCAATATTATCATCATCTCCCCAAGCCAACACATCCTGCTCTGCATTTTTTGTACTTAAATTCCAGTCCCATTTTGCACCTTCTTCAAATATGACATCCCTGCTCACAATTATCTTGTTTGTTCTTTGGATCATACTGAGCGATAGGCCTTAGTTTCATCACTAACTCCAAGTAAGACGCATTTGAAACTTCGATCATCAAGTTTGGTTCTCTTCTGTTCGGGAATATGGGCATGTGCAATTGAACCAAATACTCTGAAGTATTCCACATTTGGTCTTATGCCCGACCACTTCTCCTCAGGAACCATGTCCTTGATTGCCTTTGTGTAACTGCGATTCAGAACATGAGCTGTCCATCTAGCTGCTTCTGGCCACAACTTCTTCGGCATCTCTTTCTCAGATAAAAGACACCGTACCATGTTCATGATGGTCCGATTCCTTCTTTCTGCAACTCCGTTTTGCTGGGGAGTGTAAGCAGCTGTTAATTGTCGCTTGATCCCGTTATCTTTGCAGAACTTGTTAAATTCATTTGACGTAAATTCTCCTCCCCGGTCAGTTCTGAGTCCACGTATGGTTGTTTTTGCTTCATTTTCAACAAGGTTTTTAAAATTTTTGAATGTTTCAAAAACTTCTGATTTATCTGCAAGAAAATAAATCCATGTCTTGCGAGAAAAATCATCTATAAGCACTAACAAGTACTTTTTACCACTGTGAGAGGTTGGAGTGATGGGTCCACAGAGATCTCCATGAATCAATTCCAGTTTGTTTGATGCTCTCCATTTGCTTTTCTTTGGAAATTTTTGCCGTTGTTGCTTCCCAACATTGCAAACTGTGCAAACTTTGACAACTTCCTTCATTTTTGGTAATCCTTCCACCATTTGTTTTTGCTGCATAATTTTAATAGATTTACTATTCAAGTGCCCATACCTCTTGTGCCACAAATCCTCCAAATCTTCATCTTCTATTTTCAAACATCTGTCAACCAATGGCTTCATCTTTGCATGAACTAGGAACATGCGATTCGCCGTCATTTGTGTGTTCATTATCATGCCCCTTTGTTGATGATAGATTCTCTGAGTTCCTTCTTTGATTAAGATCACCAAGCGCTTCTCCTGTAGCTGTCCTATACTTAGCAAATTGTTGGTGAGATTTGGGACGTAGTAGACATTTGTCACGGTTTGTGTGATACCTTCAACTTCGAATCTAACATTGCCTCTTCCTTCAACTGCCATTTTTGAACTATTTCCCAACCTGACAGTGTGTTTGAAACTTTCGTCAAGCTCAATGAACCATGTTTTGTTCCCTGTCATATGATTTGAGCACCCGGAATCGAGAAACCAAATGCCTTCTCCTTCAACTTTACTTTTCTTTGTGTACGCCATCAATAGCAGTTCTTCCTCCTCGTCAAATTCAGCATAATTAACAGCTTCTTTTTCTAAACCCGGACATTCAAATTGATAATGTCCTTGCTTTCCACATCGAAAGCAGTTGATGGCCGACCGGTTCACAAAAGATCTACCTCTTCCCTGTCCTCTAGAGTAACTTCTTCCTCTCTGAAATGTCCCTCTGCCTCTTCCTTGTCCATACCTTGGTACATTCTCCACCTGCAAAACCTGCTCTTCACTCCTCTTATCAATCACCTTTTGTTCATGTACAAGCAAGGATGCTTGTAATTCATCGACTGTTAATTTGTCAATGTCCTTGGATTCTTCAATTGAGCATACTATGAAGTTGAATTTATCGGTGAGACTTCGAAGTATTTTCTCAACAATTTTGACATCCGGCATATCTTCTCCGCAATTCCTCATGTCATTAGCATTAGACATAACTCTTGCAAAATACTCGGAAACACCTTCTCCTGCTTTCATCTCTAAAGTTTCAAATGTTCTGCGAAGTCGTTGTAGCTGAGCTCTCTTCACTCTAGCATTTCCTTGATACTTGAGTTTCATTGAATCCCACAATTGCTTGGCAGTATCTTTTTGAATGATGGTTTTCAGAATACTCTTATCAATGGATTGAAAGAGGTAATTCTTTGCTTTGAGATCTTTGATCCTTGCTTCTTCGATTGCCTTTTGTTGTTGAAATTTGCGTTTAGTGCTTCGTTTTCCTTTGGTTCCTCAAAACCAGATTGAATAACACTCCAATATTCCTTGGAACGCATGAGATTTTCCATGACCAAACTCCAATGCTCGTAGTCTCCATCAAATTTAGGAACACATGGTGTAGCAAAGTTTCCTGAATCACTTGCCATTTGTTCAGTGTTTTTCCTCTCAAACACTCAATTTGTGTATTTATTCTTTCAAGATCTTAATTGCTCTGATACCAAATAAAGGAATCGAATGAATCCTTTTATTGAAGAATAACTATGGCTTTTATAGAGCCTTGCAAAGCAGAATAACAAAGCGAGAAACAAAGAACAAATCAAACTCCTACAAAATAGCTATTTGATAACAAATAGAAAACTAATTCCTATTAATTAGCAATAACGTTGCAGACCAAGTCACAAACTCCAACAATTAATTTATAGATATTCTAAATTGTATCCCCACTTCTCTTATATATATATATATTATCTTAATGTTGAAAATAATTCTTTGCCTAGATTTTGGACTCATAACTCATTTGAAATGTCCACTTTTTCTTTTTCTTGTTATAGTATACTTATTTTAATTATATAATTTTAGTATTCCTATTTTAAATCATGATTGGCCAAATGTAAATTACAATTATTCGGTTTTGAATTTTTTATTTATTAATTTCTCTCAATATAAAATAGGGATATTTAGTATTGAAACAAAAAGCTATCAATTTCTGGATTTTATCAAAATTTAAAAGAGTGATATTTGGTTTTGAAAAAAAAATAATAATGATTTTGAGTGTTTTTTTAATATATATATATATATATATTTTGGAAATATTAGGAAATCGGTCATGGAAGATTTGACTCCCCGATTTGGGGAATGACAGTGGGGTTAGTTTTATCCATTTATTAATTAATTACGTTTTACGCTGAATCAAATTTTGTTGCATCTCAATAAATGGTAGCCATTTCCTAAATAAATTTGGAAGACTTGGTCATAAATAACAAATATAGTGTTTGTTATATATATGCCTCTAATTTTATCAAAAAAATAAACCCTATGGAGTTCGACCCCCACTTCACCATTAATTTTCAAATTTCCAATTAATTGCCTATATTACGGTTGTTTATAATTTGATGATGGATTCTGGCCGGGACTTGGAGATTTCCGCCGCCGGCTCCGCCACAAAATTGGGTTCCTCCGCCACATGTAAACGCATTTTCATTTGGACCAAAGAGCGCCACCGAATATTTGTCAGATCAGTCGATAGTTTAACCCTGCAACTACGAAGTAAATACTTTTTTTTATTATTTATACATATGTAAATTTTATTTATATTTCATTTATGGGTTTTTTTATTTGATTAATGTAGAAGTCACTCCAAAGCAGATCTTGAACTATATGAAAGATTACGGTGTTCAAAATATCACTCGAACAATTGTGGCTAGCCACCTTCAGGTATATATTATATTAACCTATATTATCTTTTTTTAGCAACTTTAAGTTAATTTTGATAAATACTTGCAGAAATATCGGCTTGACCTTAAGCATGGCTGTACTATGCATATCTCAAACGATAGAATCGATTTCCTATGGTTGGAAAATACATTTTTAACCAAGCCCGTGAATTTTAAACCAAGGCGACAGGTATTTAATTTAACCCTTTTTTTTTTCCTATTTCTTGTTTTAATGGAGCTGTTATTTTGCCAAGTGTCCGGCCTTATCATTCTTTTAAAATGTTTGCGTTTTTGTATCAATATATCATATACATTTTTAAAAATTCTAATTAAAAAAATAGACTTTTATACATGATTGACTTTATTAACATTCTCAAGCCAATATCTTGAATTAAGATATGCTATATAAATATGAACTACGTGGGGAGGAATTGGATATTTAATTGTACAAAATATAATCAATTTGATTAGTACGATGAGTTGCAAAAGAGTTAGGGCTGTTTGTTTGACATATTTATGTAGTAGTTGGGTGTTAAGTAGTTATATTTGAGTGGTTAAAAATTGAGATAACTTCTTTGGATGTAGTTTTTGTATATAAAAATTAGAGTCAAAGCCTTGTTTGGATATAGATTTAAAAATAAGGAGTTATTTTTAATAGTTTAAAAAGAAAAGATTAAAAATGAATGGTTAAAAATGAGTTATTTTGATTGATTTGAAAGGAATGATTAAAAATAAGTTGTTAGAAATGATTGGGTAGTTATAAATGAATGGTTAGAAACGAGAGTTATTTTTAAAAGTAAAAGTGGGGAAGAGTTAATAAAAATTCGTTTGGACGTAGGTTTTCGAGGAGAAGTTAATAAATCTTAAAACTAACTTCTACCTAAATATGTCAGACAAACAACCCCTTAATGATTTTTTTTTTGGATGACAATAATTGAAGATATAGAGATCCAAACTAATAACTTCTAGATCATTAGGTGCACACTAATGACGGCTAAAAAACGCCGGTCGACAAAATTCTACTAATTTAGCCTTAAATGCAAGAGTTATTTTAAGTTCATAACTTAGAGAGTTTAAAAAACGTTGTGTATTGAGTTGCAGATGTGGAGGTGGGTCTTCAACAACCAACTTTCTTCCCGTAGAAAGGATAGACTTCATTACAAAAGTCTTTGGAGGAGGGATGGTTACTGCCATCTTATTCTTTATGGATGGAATTTTACAAATCGTGCGTAACAGATGAGTCAATCACAAATATGTTTCTTATAAGTTTTATTTTATTTTTCTTGCTCTTATTTAGTTTTAAATTGTTTCATCAAGACTAGACATTATTTTATAATTTAAGACCTTTGTAATTTTGGGAAACTTTCAGCTGAATAAATATTTTGAATAAATATTTTGTAGGGAAATTGTAGTGGATGGTTCAATTTTCATAAAATAATTGTAATTTTAGACAAATTTTCAAAATATTTGTATTCATAATTAAACATATAGTATGGTTAATACTCCTTTTATAATATAATATATAATTTAGAGTATTAATATATCATTTTGTATTATTAATTTAGAGTATTAATATAATATTATGTATACCGAAGGTCAGTCGCGCAGTTAGTTATCGTATGTTTAACTATGATTTCTATTTTTTTTCTAGTGTAGTAAATACTTTTCTAATTTGGCTATTTTGTTTTTTATTCTAACTAAATTGTCGTTTAAGTTTTTGTCCATTAATTAACATTCGTGCGAAGCTTTTCTCTATCTATTTAATTTTGCAGTTTGGAAGTTTTTTTAATTTTGGTTTCCAGGCTTTTTCTTTAATTAAGGTCCTCAACTATCGAAAATTTAATGTCGAGGGATCTTAGTTAACAGAGGCAAAAAAGATAATCGAACAAACAAAACAAAGAGAAAATATATTTGATAGTCTATTTTAAGAAAATAATAACAAATGTAGTTGCAAAAATAATTGCACCCATGTTATTTTTTGGTGAAGTCAATTAAATAATATTAACTGATTTCGGATATACCTCACAACGGATTTTTTTTCAATTTTACTTCCTATTTTTGTTTTTGGTTTATGAAATTTAAGCTTATTTCTATTCAAAATTTTTATTGTGTGCTCTGATATCCAAATAAGGAAAAAATCTATGTTAAGGTAATTGTTGTAAATTCAAATTTCAAAAATAAAAAATTGAATCTTTTTTCAACTTTTTCATCCCTAAAATTGACGTAGAATGTAAATGGATAACACCAAACCAAATAATCAATCGTGCCACCGTCTTATTCAATCAGTACAATGTATTATTAATACATTAATACTATTATAAATATTAATTAATATATTATTAATACATTATTATAACATTGATCATGTATTATAAATGTTCATTAATATAGTATTAACCGTATTATAAATATTCATTAATACAATATAATGTATTATTAATGTATTAACTAGAATGACTATTAATTTAATTTTAAATTATAATAAATTGATTTTAGTGTTGACATGATTTGATTCACCAACATTTAAAAATATATATATGTAGAATTAATATTCTTTTATGGGAATATTGATACCAAACTACGAAATTTGAGGTTTGATTTTTTGGCCAGTAGTTAAACTAAGACAAATATGAGAATAATCAACAGAATTTAGTCTCTCTAGATTCACAAGACCCTTATTTGGCCACTAGTTAAACCCTTAACGGTTACTTGATTACATGTAATCAATCACATAAACCTCCCAAGATCATCAAAGGGAGAATAGAACAAGGAGTAAGGATAATTATATCAATACCCCAACTAACAAAACATGAGTCATGTACCTGAAAACTATTCTTCTGTTGCTGCCTATTATCTAAAAGTTGAGAACTCTTTGAAGAACTGCCAAGTGGTTTGAATGGACTCCACCGACCTTAAGCTTAACCTTATTATCATTTCCTCATTTTTTGTTGAGATATGTCTTGAGCGACTGAAAGCTCTGCGATTAATTAATCGGAGTTTCGCTGGTTATAACCATGAAAGCAACCCCAAGGAGTGCATTATCAACTCCTAAATGATTTTGTGTAATCACAATATGTTGAAAACAAGTATGCATGTAAACCTCGATGAGCATGGCTAGCTTAGTGGTAATTAGCATGTACCATGATGAAGAGGTCAAACGTTCGAATTCTCACGAAACTAATAGAGGTACGTGTGTAGATATTCATAAAGGCAGATAGCAAGCAAAAATCAAACATAGAAATATGAGAACAAGAAGAGGGACTGAAAATACCCGCTCAAGACGCTGAGGGAGTGCAGTCTTAAACTGCAGAACGCCACGTCCAAATGATGTGGGATTCTAATATGCGAGCCTTTTCAAATGCGTAAAATCGACCTGATCCAGAAAATACAATATGGTTCGATGAAGTTAACATTAGTTTTCTTTCTCTAAGTAATTCTTGAAGAATATAATAGCTCAGCAATTGAATCAAAACCAACAATAAGGCATACTAATAAGTAGTCGACATTAAAATTAAAATAAGGAAGTATTACTTCAAATGAGTCTCAAATTTTGAAGCAAAATTACTGCAACTTACACAGATAAGCAACCCTCTTATTGCTCGCCTCGACTTCATTAGCAACCCGAAGAGTTGGCGCAATCTCATTGAGTGAAGAAGGAACCACCTCACTGTTTATCGTCGACTTAGGTAAATTCCCAAGTGTATGGACCCGGCTGTTGATCCGACCCCCTTCGTTGAGCCATGTTTAACCAATTATGAACACCAACTTAAAACCTTCCTGTGTCTACCTGCCAAGTTCCATAAAAATGCTTGAGCTCAAATCCTAAAGACAAAAATCCAACATGAAATTTGAAAATTCCCACTTCAAAGTTAAGCTCGAGTGAGTGAAGTTAGATCAATCAAGAGATAGAAGAAACTAAGCAAGAAATTCCAATTCAAAAATTCATTCCAGAAATCGAAATCGACGAAATACATCCTCCAATCCAGAATTCACTACCTAAGAACAAAATACAAGCAAAAGCGTAAAAGTCCTAAGACCAAAATACAAGCAAAAATGTAAAAACTATGATTGCTATTTAAAAAAAAAAAAAAAACTGACCATCTTTATAATTATTTTGAACTTGGCTAATTTTGTTAAATAATATTAATAAATTTTTACATATTTAAAACGTGTATTTATATATTAATACATGATTACAGATTTTATAAAATTATCATCACTTTTTTTCACACATTCTTTTTCTTTTAGTCCAAAATAATGATGACTTTTAGCACTTTAATGTATTTGAATAACTAAATAAATTCATTTTTACTAATATTTTTACATTTAAAAAAGAAATTTCATTTTGAAAATTGATTACATGTTCAAACAAATTATTTCTCAAGTATTAATGTATTAAACTTTGGAATTGTGATCATTTCTTCCATATTGTATTTTTATAAAATTATTATTAAATAATATAAAGTTTGATGAATTAATACTCATATATGAGAGAAATACATATAAATATAAAAGATATTTTAATCGTGAAGTATGTACTAATTCGGTATTTATACCTTTAAAATATAATACTTATATATAACACATCAATACCACAAAAACACCATCAATTCGTAAATTCTTATTTATTTAAAATATGTATTTAATATTAATACATTATTAAAAATTTTAAATAACGGTAAAAATAAAAATAAAAAAACCTAAAAATATTGTACTAAGCTTAAAAAATAAAATGAAAAAAATTATTAAACTCATGATTTTATAAGATGTTTTAGAGGGAAGTTGAAAAAATCAAAAAATTTCTTTTAAAATGTTGATTTAAGAAGGCATAGTTGTATGAGGACATTTATGTATTTTTACCTATATTACCTTTTTCTTTATTGAAATGCGGAAATCATATTTGCTAAATTTTCAAAACATGAACAGTTTTACAATTAATTTCTTTATTTAGCTTATTGCCGTCAAAAGCCCTAGATTCTAATCCTTATTTAAGGGTGTACATGGGTTTGGAATTCTCCTTTCTTTCCTTTTAAGGCCCAACCCATAAGTTCTAACTCTTAAAACTGTGGAAGGATAAAAAGGATTAAAGAATAAAAGAAAATATACATGATTATATTCAAACTTAAAATGTGGATTTTTTTAAAACACTCAAGATATGTATTTTATTAATGTATATGTTTTTTTTACCAACATACCACGAATGTATTTTGTTCACAAGTCTTTTATATAATATTATTTTTAATTTAGATTAGATTAATAAAAAAATGGATCAATTTAAAAAGGACTTTTTTCATAAATAGACCTTATTTGAAAAATATTTGCAAATATATATATCTACAAAAATATTAGCAAAAGTAGATTTTGTTTTAATACATTATAAAATCCGAAAATAATGAATTACAATCATACCCTCATATTGGTTGTTTTTTAATTTTGGAAGAAAAATTTCAAAAAAGGAAAACTATCTCACATTCCAAACCACAAATCGCAAATTTATGGACATTAATTGTAGAAAAACATATCCTCTGAAATCACATTTATTGGAGACGTTTCATCTTCATTTTTTTAATACCTTATAAATTTAAAAAAATAACGATCAAATTATTGGGTTTTCATTTGGGGAGTAAAATTTTAAAAAAGCAAATTCGTCTCACATTCCAAACCAGAAATCGTCAATTTATGGTGCATTAATTGCAGGACGAGAGTGGCGACAATACATTGTTAGATGTACTGTGTTGTGATTTACATACAGTATAGTTCGTAATGTACATGTTATTTGATTCTAGTAGTTTTATTTATAAATAAACCGTATGAGCTATTGAACGTTCAATTTCGTTGATTGAAACCAGAACACGTTTGATAACCACACAGTATTGAAACAACTTAGTATATACGGTACAACCATAATATATCATGTATCATACCGTATTTTTAAAACTTTGTGTGCTTTTTTTAAAATGTTTAATTTGCTGATATGGATACTTTAGTGTGATTTAATATGTTTGCGACAGCGAACAAGTAATTTTGAATGTATAATACCGTTTAACAAAACATTGAGAAATAACATATGTAATATTTGTGAATTGATAGAGACTCGTACTGTTGGAACAACTTCACACAAAATTACTATTCAAAGTGAGATCAATAGTAAATAAAAAATGTCTCATGGGTTACAAAATTGAAATTGAAAGCGTTAGACATAAAAAAAACTGTAATGTAAAATCATCATTGAGTGAATGCATTCCTTAATATTTATGCGACGCTCTTCAGCTACTTCATGATTATGGTACATCTCATTTTCATCCTACTAACCATTATGTGCAATACAAATTGGGATGCTTGTTGAACCTATAAGGAAAAGTTTTATAGTATTACAAAAATGTCCAAATAATATTACTCTATATTATAAGTCATATAATATACATGTATAAACAATACCGTATTGTGGAATGGAGATTTAAGGAATAGTAATATGAGTACGAAAAATGTATTATACATGAATAGAATTAATAATAAACCATAAATGTATCGTGTAACTTATACAATATGTATAATGAAATAATGAAACATATAGAGTTTTATATAGTTTATACAAAGAATATAAATATCTGATGCACATGGAAAACTACAGTAGATAATACTCAAGTATACATGACTTTGACATTTTAGTATGTAGATAATACTGTTCTACATATGATTTAAATACATTTCTAAACAGAAATATTGACATTGTAAAGAACACTATGTAATTATTTTATAAGAAAAATATTTCATAAAGTATATAATTTTTGTGGCTCTTATAAGAGCCACATCCCCAAAATGTAAGATCCCCCTATACATCCATGTGCAAGGGAGTTTTGCTCATATAATATTATATGTTATTGGTATAACATTGTTATTATTATTATAATATCATATAATTATTAACAATACCATATAATTATTAATATATATATATATATTATATATATATATATAGATGTAAATACTTTTCCAATTTAACATATTTATAAAAAAAAAAAACATGTAATGTTAGACAAAACGAACTATATTTTCTTCAGAAAATAAAAAAAATAACAACATGGTATGGGAGGGCTTATCCAAATCCAAACATCCTTCCACACATTGTGAAGATCACATTGCCCTAACCAAACAGTAATGGAAACTCAATCCAAATCCTGCAAGAAAAAAAACCCAACTCTCAACCGCCATCCATGGCTACTTCTTCTCTACCCACCAAATCCCTCCCGCCATTTTCACCCACCTCGAGCTCCCCACCTTCTTCTCCTTCAACCCACTTCACCAAGCCGCTCTTTCTAACCCCACCGGACATTTCTCTCTGCACTTCCTCATCAGCCTCAAAACCTCAAATCGCCAGGTCCACCAAGAATCCATGGCTGGACCCGTTCGACGACGGCGACGACCCGGACATGGAATACGGCTCTCTCTTCTCCGACGGCAAGCAGGAAGAGGACCCTCGCCCGCCGGACAATCCCAACAATCCCTATGGGTTTTTGAAGTTTCCTCAGGGATACATGGTGGAAATCGCTTCCCTAGGTCTGAAAATCCGCGGCGATGTACGGCGGTGCTGCTGCGTGATCTCCGGCGGTGTTTATGAGAATCTCCTGTTTTTTCCGGCGATTCAGTTGATTAAGGATCGGTATCCTGGAGTTCAGGTCGATGTGGTGGCTTCGGCGAGGGGGAAACAGGCTTATGAATTGAACAAGAATGTGAGATGGGCTAATGTTTATGATCCGGAGGATTATTTTCCTGAACCGGCGGAGTACACTGACATGGTCGGATTGCTCAGGGTTAGTTCGTTTTATCTGCAACAATTTGGTTTGAAACTGATTAGAACCATATGACTAGTGATTCTACATTACTGACTGTTGGAAGGAATTTTAATATTTCTACATGAACTTGCATCAAACGGTTATTAAGACATTCACATTGAATATTTTTTCGGTTTTTAGGGGCTGAGATTTAACTTAGATGTAAGTTGTAGCCATCATGAGTTCGTCTAGTGGTCGAGAGGACTTTGAAGAACAAAAAAGTTTTGGGTTTACGACCAATTACCTATGACTTAATTTTCTACCAATTCCCTTGAGAGAAAAATGTAATAGGTCCGGTGATATGTCTTGTGAAAATAGTTAAAAGATGACACTCATGGATATCGAGATTTTGACTTAGATGTAATCATCATGACTCATGAGTTCATTTAGTGGTCAAAAGGATTGTGGTTAACCAAAAGGTTATGGATTTATGAGCTACCTACCTAACAATTAATTTTTTTATGAATTTTCTTGACAACCAAAAATTGTAGATAAAGTGCCCTCTGGCTGATCTGGAAATATTTTGACTTATATAGGAGAAATGGAGAAATTGAGATTGATTTGAGTGGTGCAACTTGTTTCATTGTTTGTGGCAGGGTAGGTATTATGATATGGTCTTGTCAACGAAGCTAGCAGGGTTTGGACATGCAGCGTTTCTGTTCATGACAACAGCCAGAGACAGGGTGAGCTACATTTATCCAGATGTGAATGCTGCTGGAGCAGGGCTTTTCTTGTCTCAAACATTTAAACCAGATAGCTCCAACCTTTCTGATGGAGGATTCAACATGTGAGAATATTCAATGTTTTGGTCATAAACTTGTGCAAAAGATTCCTCCATTGATCTATTAGCTTAAGCTTTTGAGTTTAGTATTAGTTTGACGTAATAGCTGAGCCAGAATGAGGTTATTTGTTCCATTTCTTAGCAATGCCATTGTCTTTTCAATTTATATTGATGGTCACTTTTTGGGTCACGTGCTTATTTCCTAACCCACAAGGAGAATGACATAAAACTTAAAAGATTTTTTTTTTATACATATATATCATAACTTGATAGCTTTTAGATTTAGCATATTCCATAACTTATCAGGGTTTATTAGTAGTTTACTGTTTAATATTTAGACGAATTAGATTATTTCTCTTAGTTACAATGTCCAACCTTGTATGATCTAGGGAGAAGGTTTTGCCCCTAAATGAGTGAAGCATGGCTTTTATCAGGACACATGAAAACTGAAGAATTAATTAGAATTAGTTAACTCAAACTTCTACTTTATTATGCCTTGAAGGATGATTTTCATGATTTAGGTACCATCAAATGGTTGATTGGTTAGGGAGGCCTTTTCGCAGCGTTCCTAGGCAGCCCCTTCCTCCACTCAAAGTTTCGATTTCGAAAAAATTGAAGGAGGCTGTACAGGAAAAGTATAAGAAAGCAGGTGCTGAGAAAGGAAAATATATTGTGATTCATGGGATAGAATCAGATTCAAAAGCCTCAATGCAGTCAAAAGGTGATACTGATAGCTTGCTGCCCATTCAAGCCTGGGCTGAAATTGCGAATGTTATAAGGTAGATGTCATGTCAAATTCTTGATTTTTCAACAATAAAGAATGAGTAATAGGCTAGTACAATTAGATTGAAGGTACTAAAAAGCTACCTGCTACTTCTTTGATTTCACCTTTTTTTTTTCCTGATGATAATACTTTAGAATCTAAATACAGGGGATTTAAACCAGTTTTTGTCATCCCACATGAAAAAGATAGGGAAAATGTTGAGGAAGAGGTCGGAGATGATGCAAGCATCCTATTTATCACGACCCCGGGACAGGTATTTATAATGATCCATCTTTCTCTTTCTGTATCATAAAGTAAACTGTGAGAGGATGAATACAAAAAAACGCTTATCTTAAAAGAAATGTGGGAGGAATGTAAGGGAATTTACAGTTAAAAAAGGAGTTTTGTGGTAAAAGACAAGTGCGTAAACACTCCATTTTTTAGCTCAACAGGTCAGTGTTTAGAAACTTTGAACTTTTGTTTGGGAATATTTGCCTTGGTCATCTTAGATTGGCCTAAAACACTCCCATTTTTAATTTCTATCTGTAGCTAGCTGCTCTCATTAACGACTCGGCCGGTCTAATAGCCACAAACACCGCTGCTCTTCAACTCGCCATTGCTCGCGAAAAACCGAGGTCTTGATCTGTTTCTCCTTGACATGAACTCAATAGTTTGTTTACTGATCTTAAAATCTTCCACTTGATACTATTTGAAAAGGACTGTGCTTGACGTGCATATATATTTTGGTGCCCAATGTTTGCAGCATTGCATTATTTTGCTCCGAAGAGAAAGCAAAACTATTTGTTCCCTCAGAAACGAAGGGATGCATCACAGTATCGTCAGCAACGGGACGACTAATCGACATCGACATCAGCAAGGTTAAGAAGGCCATACAGAGTCTTGAAGTGCCTTTAGCTCTTGCTTTTAAGTGACATAATGGATTTTCTTACCCTATTTCTGTTACCATCAGTTGTAAATCAAGGCATTGGCAATGAAGAAGATAAGTAATTGTATATGTTCAGTCTGGTCTAACTGTGTTTTCAAAGTTGTTTTTTTATTTGATTTCTTTATTGGTTGCTTGGTTTAAGATGGAATCGAATCATCGAATTTTAGATTGGTACTCTATGCTTTTCCACTAAAGTCATACTCAAATAGGGGTCTGATTAACAAAATTTAGAGAATTAAAAAACCCAAACTGCATTGTTCTTAATGTAGAAGTCTCTAGATGCTTGCATTTTAAAAATAATTGTACCACTCTACTAAGTCAATATCCTAATCTTAAAATGAAAAGATGAAGAGTTTAATTTATAATAATCATTTATTTATGAAAGATATTTCTACGAATTACATAATCGTCAAATATAATAAGTTATGAGAGTAGTCAATGTTCATAAGTTAGTCTAAACACTTCTACTATTATTTTGACAATATGAATATATCTATTCCCTTAGTATTTATGAGACTAAAATTTGTGCAAGTCTTTGAACTTTTGATATAGTTTATAATAAATTCATCATCTATTTGAAAGTATTTTTAATATCATAATTGTTTGGAATAATTTATACATTGCTCAACTAATTGTCACATTGCCTCTTCGTTTTGTGAAAACCATCTGAACTATTAAGTCACTCTCTAATAATTATAAAATTGAAAGATTAAAGTCTTATACAGTATAAAATTCATTTGATATTTGATATCTTAGTTAGTTTTAATATATATATAGGAATTATTTAATATATTAGTTAGTTTCAATATATATACATACCTCTAGTCTAAAGTATGCCACTTATTCATAAACTTTATTTTTATATACATCTATGTATCCTGGCCCAACACCTGAGCTATTGGGCTTTATTGGGCAGCTGACCGTCCATTCCGGTCAGACCGATCATTCCGCCCAACTATTTCTCAGAATTCGAATTGCTTTTTCCAGGTCAGAACCGGAAACTCAAAAACTTCTCTGATCGAAAATGATTTCTTCACTACCTTACCGCCGTTTCCCTCCGTTCATCCTCACCTTCTCCGACGTGTTTTTCCCGCCGGCGAACCTATTCTTTTCCACCGCAACGATCAATCACGTTTCGGAATCCGATTCCAAGTCCAACAGCTCGAAACCTCGTCCGACACTGACTAATTTTGACTCCTGTACTGTTCAAGAGGCTCTCCATTCCTACTGCAATGACTGGAGACGTTCCTATGAGTTTTTCAACTGGGTCGAGTCAGAAAGGAAGTTCGATCACACCACCGAGACCTACAATCGCATGCTGGACATTCTCGGTAAGTTTTTTGAATTCGATCTTTCGTGGTTGTTGATTAAGCGTATGCAACAATCCCAATCTGCTTCCCCCGATCATGCGACGTTTCGTATTTTGTTTAAACGTTATGCGTCCGCGCATTTGGTTGCTGAGGCGATTGCTGCTTACGAGAGATTAAGGGAGTTTAAATTGAGGGATGAGACTTCGTTTTGTAATCTTATTGATGCTCTTTGTGAATCTAGACATGTTGTGGATGCTCAGGAATTGTGTTTTGGTAAGAACAAGATGTTGGATTGTGGGGCGAGTACGAAGATTCATAACTTGATTCTTCGTGGTTGGCTTAAGATGGGTTGGTGGAGCAAGTGTAGGGAGTTTTGGGAAGAGATGGATAAGAAGGGTGTTCATAAGGATTTGCATTCGTATTCAATATTTATGGATATACAGTGTAAGAGTGGGAAGCCGTGGAATGCTGTCAAATTGTACAAGGAAATGAAAAAGAAGGGAATGAAGTTGGATGTAGTGGCCTACAATACGGTAATTCACGCCATTGGGATTTCAGAAGGTGTTGATTTTTCGAGCCGGGTGTTTCATGAGATGAAGGAAATGGGGTGTAAGCCTAATGTTGTTACTTGCAATACTATTATTAAACTATTTTGTGAGAATGGAAGATTCAAGGATGCCCATGTGATGTTTGATCAAATGCTTAGGAAGGATTGTCCACCGAATGTTATCACGTACCATTGTTTTTTTAGGTCTCTTGAAAAGCCAAATGAGATTCTTATGTTATTTGATAGGATGATTAAATCTGGGGTTCATCCAAAAATGGACACTTATGTGATGCTCATGAGGAAGTTTGGAAGATGGGGGTTTCTAAGACCAGTGTTTTTGGTATGGAATAAGATGGAGGAACTTGGGTGTAGCCCGAATGAGTCTGCTTACAACGCTTTGATTGATGCTCTCGTAGAGAAGGGAATGATAGATATGGCTAGGAAGTACGATGAAGAGATGGTAGCGAAAGGTCTTTCACCTAAGCTTAGAGAGGAATTAGAAACAAAGATGGTAAATGGTGGCTATCATTCGGTTTTGAACAAAGAAGAAAGGTAGTAGGCCTTGGGTGGATATTACTAAGAATTACCCTTCGAAATCATCTTTTAACGAATTTTTGGGAAGACTGATGTGCTGATAAAATCCCTTTTAAGAAGAGTTTCTCTTACGTGAAGTGTCTATTAAATAAGAAGCCAACATTTTTTAGCTTTGGGATGCTGGTAGTCAAGCCAGGACCGTGGGCCAGTGGAGAGGCTCTTTTTGATTGGTAGCTTAGCAGCTGGGTGGAATTATTGAGCATAGTGCAGTTGAGGGAAGGAAAATATCAAGTTCGTTGGATACTTGATGCTTGTTATTTGTTCTAGCAAATTGGTATTTTAAACTTTGTCTTGTATTTGAATTAGGATGACAGATTGCAGAGGAGGTTTAGGGGTTGGTTGATTCTTCTGGTTTCCATTTATGTCTAAATAGCAATGTGGCCACTGATCACTTGTTCCTTTATTGCAATTGGGATGATAATGGATTGTTGTTGCTGGCTTGGTGGGTATCTCCTTTTGCTTGCCTAAATAAATTGATGATTGGATTGGATGCAGGAAGGTTTTGCCTGTTGGAATTTGAAGGTTAAGGCCAAGGTGGTGGGAAGTTGCACCGTTAGAGCAGTTTTGTGGCATATATGGAAGGAACAGAGTGATGGAACTTTTGAAGATAACTTTGTACGAAATCCGAGTTTGTAATAAATTTCCTTGCATTCAAGATTGTTAGGAACTATAGCCTCATGATTTTAAATGATTGGATCTTGGTGTAGCTTTTTTGAGTTTTTCATCAACCCGGCCCATAGGCTGTTCCTTTTTTTGTGGAAGTATTTCTGTTTCTTGTGAAAAAGGTGGGTATCATGCCAGTGTGAACTGCAACGGATAAACAGTATCCAGATTCTTTGGTGTTTGTAGACACAGCTGATCTTCAATCTCTTACTACCCAGATTAAGTTGTTGCAGGGAAAGTTGAGGCTAACTAGGTGAACTTTGATCTAGACGATTCTGTCATGCAGAAATCTGAGACGAGAGACAAGTAGGGCAGCCGCTGACAGGTTGTTAAACATCTGATAAGTTGGATTTACATGATGTTGTTTGTCAAGATCTTATCTAGGATGTTGATGTTTGGAATTTTTCTCTGTAGATTAGACATCAGTGGCGGGCCATATTGTTGTCCAGATGGTTTCCGAGTTCTGATAGCTGATGAAGCATTCTGCAGATGGTCTACAAGATCCTTCATGAAGGTATCAAATTGTTCATTGATTGAGGACATACGTTTGATGTATTGATTGAGAAGCCGTATTTTTATTTTAAACAAGAGAAACTTTTCATTAAGGTAATGAAAAGAAGAAAAAAGCTTTTGGATACAATCTCCCAAAGGAGAGACAAAAAGTCTTTCTAAAGAGAGAAAATAAAAGCATAAGGGGGTGTTTGTTTGTCAATTTTTAAGAGGAATTACTTCGAGCATTTACTAACTACTCCTCAAAAAATCACATCCAAATAAGTTATTGTAACTACTCAAAATAACTTCTTATTCCTAACTACTCAAAATAATCCTCTATTTCTAACCACTCATTTCTAATTATTCATCTCTAACTACTCAACATAACTCTCCATTTCTAACCATTCATTTCTAATCATTCATTTCTAATCATTCATTTCTAAGTACTCAAAATAACTTATTTTTAACCATTAATTTTTAATCAATCATTTTAACCACTCAAAATAAATCCTCATTTCAAATCCACATCGAAACAAGCTATTATTTCTAACTCCTCTACAAAGAAAAAACATCTAAATGAGTTTTTGGTTGCAACTCCCCCATAAAAATTTACATTCAAACGAGTTATTACATAAACCTCAATTTTCTAACTCCTCAAAATAACTCCTTAAACTAACTCCTCATCGAGAACCTCATCCAAACACCTCCTAAAGGAAGTACAAATAACCAGCAAAATAAAAAAATGACAAAAAACATAAAGTAAAGATGAACCCGTATTCTTACTACCTCCCGAACATAAAGGCAAGTGTTTTATGAATTTTGGTTTCTACTTTATCTATGGTAATACCTCTGTATCAAAATACATAATTTGTGCCAAAACAGTATTATTGATAAGAAACAAGGTATCTTTCTCTAAACCCCTCTCCAAAAAAACCCTCTCTACACAAACCTTAGCATCGCAACCCTAAACCTATCCCGATCTTTTCTCCTCAAGCATTGCACTCCCTTGGCGCCAGGGAGGAGGAATGGTTAACCTCCAACGCCCGCATTTCTCCTCAACATCACCATCCAACCTCTCTCCCTTCTTCAATGCAAGCAAGCGTGTTTCTCCGCCTTCGCCCTATTAGGTTTTTTCATTTTTTTTCCTTGCATCACTTTCACTCGACACTTTTTTTCTTCCTCACATCTAAGTTCAATTTCTCTTCAACACCCTTTTCTCATGCAATGATTCTCTTTACCAAGAATCCTTGTGATATATCTCTCATCACGATCATTCTTCATCTTTCAATCCGTCTTCATCTTTCAATCCATTGTTTGTTTCTTCTTTCTCCATTGGCATCGCCTCTTAGGTTACAAACCACATGCTCCTCTCGCGCCAAAAGTTTTCTATCGGTTTGAGTCTTTTTTCGTCTTTGGCATTGCGAGCCATGTTATACACCATTAGTTTCTTGTTCTCTTATCATCTTCAAGCAGCATCGCCTCTGTCGAGAGCGACATGAAGAAGGGGCTTTTCATAGGCGGGTGCGATGATCTTCTCTTGCGACCTTGACAAGCCGCAGACTTCTTCCTCACAATCAAGTGTTTCTTCTCTGGAAAAACTCCAAGTGTTTCTCTTTTTTATTGGCCATCTTCCGACATATTCAATCAATGCTTCTTTCTCCTTCATCTTCTAATGACATTGACACCAAGCATCCAGATCGAAATTGAGGGCAATAACTTAAGAATTATCTGGCTACATTCTTCCTTCTTCTCTGGCGACATCGACTCACGAGCCTTCACGACACTCAACTTCAAGTTTCTTTCACTCTTTTTGAGACTTATCTCTGTTTCTATTAGTGTATGGGCTTGTACCTACCATATTAAGTCTTTGTTTTTGCTATTTGATCATTGACCTATCTAATCAATCTTTTCTCTCCCCAAGATTTTCTCTCTTTTTTTTGAAATCAAAGATTTTCTCTTTTATTGTATGTTTTGATAGGTGTTTTTGTGATACTTTTACTTATCAATGAAATTAGTTTGTTTCCTATATATATATATATATATATATATATATATATAAAGAAACGGGTATATTTGAGAAAAAAAATAAAATAAAAGGTTGGAGGTTGAGAAGACCCCTTTAAGAACAAACTATTTCCAAGAGGATCTCAAATTCAAGTTAATCAAATAAATATTAGTAAAAAGAAAATAAAATACATGTTGAGGCTATATAACCTACAAAATAAAAAAACATGTTTCTTAAAAAATCAAATACTTGGTGTTATTATACAATAATTTGTGAAGGGTACTCAAATGGGGCATATAACCTACAAAATCAAATAAAATCCTGAACCACTTGTGTTATAATCAATGGATCGTTTCAAAAGATTTTTCTTTTGTCTCTTATGATTTTTTTTAGCCATAAAATCCACAAAATATCTCAAACCGCACATTTCCTAAGCATTTTTGCTTTCTTTCAACCACCATCCTGATTGAGCTAAACTGGCATCAAGTAGTACATGATATCCCGGAGGTTACGGATTCGAGTCATGAATTAAAAAAAAAATCTTTTCCACAAGAGGGGAGTGGTAAGAAATTAAGTTATCAAGCATTACTCGTGTGAATTTAGAGTATCCATCAAGACTAACCATGAGGAACATACAAATTCCTTTTAAAAAAAAACCCTCTAACCATCCCCTCAGGTAGATCTACAACATTTCTCTCCAACAAGAAGGATCATTCGCAACCTTCATAGAACCTCGACTTTCTTTTTAAAAAGCAAAGTTCCAAGGGACTGGTCGATAAACTCGAGTGTAGAGAACCTAACAGTGTCGATACCAAGAGTATCTTATAATTTCAACAAACATAATCAAGAAGAGGGTTAGTATGTAAATAAGTAACTGGGGAAATTATGCTTGGTTTATAACTTTTATTCTTTACTTTTTACTTAAAACACTATTTTTGCTACATCAGGAAATAGAACTACTACGTAGACATTTTTTTGTGTGAAGTTTAACATTTTCATTGAGACAATAAGAAGCATTACATCCCTGGGGTGTTAAGCACATTACGTATTTGATGTTCAGTGACAAGATTCTCATCCAAAAATATGGTAAGTGACAAGAAGGAATCAAAATTTTTTTAAAAAAAAATATCTGGCCGCCTATAATAGTATATTAGTGTCATCAAATAATTTCTTTAATAATTTGAAGAATGCCCATTCTCTGGATGGGTGGGACAGGGCTTATATAAAAAAACGTGTGATTTCTGTATTATGTGGTGGGAAAATGATTTTAATTGGCATATTAAAGGCAACTGGGCAAGTTGGGTCATTTTTATCTTTATTTAATTAAGTTGAAGAAACAAAAGACTATATAGCATGATAAATATGCAAAACATTTTTTAAAACTCTCCTAACTTTAGTCTGAAAATTATTACGCTTCCACATCAAGTAGGTAAGCTCCCGGTTAACAAAAAATAAAAAATTAGTTACTTCACTTTTGTCTCAACGTTATTTCCGTCTTTGACTTTTAAATTATTGTGTGAACTTAAAAAAATTCAAAACACCACGTTTATTATGTTATTTATTTCTCATGCACAAGTAAAAAAATTTCATTGAGATTGTAATTATAAACTATGATGGTGATTGGGGAACTGTGGTGGTCTCTAGGTAGAAAACTACTAACGGTGCGTTTGGACAACATTTAGATTATTATAAACGGGTGAGTTATTATAACAAGAGAGATTATAATAATCTATGTTGGTCCCCAAGAGGTGGCGTGGTGGTCAAAAGCTTGGACTTTGAAAGTGTACTCTCCTCAAAGTCCTAGGTTCAAGACTCACTTATGATATTAATTTTTAGACACTTTTTGCGTCTTCATTCCTTTGATGCTTCCCTATGAGTTATTTTAAAAAACTTATGCTTGGTTTATTGTAACCGGGCTAAGAGGTTATTATAGTTAGGATGAGAGATTATAAACTAACCTACTAATTATTATAATCGGTGGCCCAAACACGGTTGAGTTAAATGGGACCCAAATGCCTTCTAAGGGATCAAATATCATCTATGATGAAAGCGATAAGGTATGAATGGTTTGTATGCTTATAAAACCTCCAACTTCCTAATTGCCAGGTACCAATCAATTCCAGAAATAATTATCATCCCAGTACTCACCATGAGCTTTTCCAGCAAATCAAGATTGCATTCGCTTCCTGCTGGAAATTCTTGGGGATTGACCTCAAGAGTTGATGAGGAAAGATGGCTCATTCAAATCCGTCAATCCTTGGATGAAGAAGAGCTCGAGGAAGACACTGGAATTCCAGTATGCATATTCAACGTTCCTAAGTCTCTTATGGCTATTGATCCTGATTCCTATACTCCACAGGAAGTCGCAATTGGTCCATACCATCACTGGCGCCAAGAGCTGTATGAGATGGAGAGATACAAGATTGCTGCTGCCAAAAGAGCTCAAAAACAGCTCCAGAGCCTCAAGTTTCACGACCTCGTTGAGAAACTAACAAAGTATGAGCAAAAGACCAGGGCATGCTACCACAGATATCTCAATTTCAACTGTGAAACATTTGCTTGGATGTTGGCCATTGATGCCTCCTTCCTGCTCGAGGTCCTCCGAGTATATACCATCCCGGAAGAAAAGAGTTTATCTAGGGTATCCTCAAAGTTGTCGTATTTCGTAGATTATGAGGGAAGGAAGTCTGTACATAATGCCATTCTGAGAGACATAGTGATGCTTGAGAATCAGATACCTTTATTCGTTCTGAGAAAGATGTTGGAACTCCAATTTTCTGCTCTGGAACCAGCAGATCAGCTGTTGCTTTCTATGTTACTGGGACTGTATGAAGATCTTTCTCCTTTCAAGGTGATGGAAGAATTGGTGGATATTCAAGTGTCAGCCTCAGAATGCTTTCATTTGCTTGATTTTTTGTACCGAATGATTACGCCGAAGTTGGCTGACCCGATGGAGATAATAGAAGATGATCAAAATCAAAAGGAACCTGGCAAAGAAAACGTTGAAAGCTCATTCAGTCCCTTCAGTAAACTGGGGAGTGAAATTTGGAAGATTCTCTCAAAGTTGAACAGAGGTCCAGTACATCTATTAAAAAAAGTAGCTGGTTCTAGACCTTCACAAGTGATCTTCAAACTTCCATGGACAATCATCTCTAAACTTCCTGGAATTGGGATTCTGATAAAGCCTCTTGAACACCTGAGACAAGGTAAAGAAGATGATCCAGAAAAGGGAAGTTCAAGGACAGATGCAAAAGTTAAACTTCCTTTGTTGGAGGAAATAACAATTCCTTCAGTGTCCGAGCTGACTAGATCAGGTGTTTGTTTCTTGCCCATCAATGGAGGTGTGTCAACCGTTGCCTTCGACACTACAACGGTGACATTTTACCTTCCCACCATTACTCTCGACGTGAACTCAGAAGTAGTGCTGAGAAACTTGGTGGCATATGAAGCTTCAAAACCATCAGGGCCCTTGGTTTTCACCCGTTTCATCGAACTAATGAATGGGATCATCGACTCTGAAGAGGATGTGAAATTGCTGAAGGAAAAAGGAATCATTATGAACCATTTGAAGAGCGATGCAGAAGTCGCTGTGCTCTGGAACGGGATGAGCAAATCCATTAAGTTGACGAAAGTGCCATTCTTGGATAAGGCAATTGAAGATGTAAACAAATATTACAGCAGCAGATGGAAGGTTAAAGTAGTAAAATTTGTAGAGAAGTATGTTTTTGGTTCATGGCCATTGCTTGCGCTTCTGGCTACCATTTTGCTATTGGCATTGACAGCATTGCAAGCATTTTGCTCAGTTTATAACTGCTCTCGGTTTTCCCAACATTTCAACACAGCCGGGTCCTAGCTTGTTGCCTTGATTGTAACTTTTTCTTTTCTAATTACTTCAGCTGTCCGTTGTTTTTATGTTATGTTCTGAATTTTATGACTTAGCTCGGAACCAGTCGCTTCTTCGGCCATTCGTTCTTCTCTTAAAGTACTAAAGAAGGGAGGGAGGGAGGACGATTTCTACTCGAAATGGCTTTGGTCTTTGGTTAGACAGGATCTTCCTTGGTAATTTTTCTTCTTTTGATTGTTCTTTGATGTAAAATAAGAAAAAAGAAATGGTATAATCTAGAATTTGTTTCTTGTTGTTACAAATGTCATATTTATGTTTCATAACCAATAAGCAAGTCTCTCTTTCAAACAGAAATAGTTGTGTGTTTTTGTATGTTAATTAGTTGGATATTTCAACTTTTCAAATTTCTCTTTCAAACTTTTGATTATTATCCTGCGGAAATTTTAGCCAAACAGTTACCTTCGACATTTTCTTTATTAGGCTAATTTTTCTGTTGGTCAAAATAAAATTTTCCTCTGGGCACGTTTGATTTTTTTTAGTCGGTCTCGTTTTATAATTTTTTTGTTTTTTGCTTATAGTTTTTCATTTTTTGTTTTAAAAAATAAAAACTGTGTATGTTTGATAACTTATTTTAGTTTTATGTTTTTAAAAATGAAAAATCAAAAAACATGTTTGATAATTGTTTTTTATTTTCAATTATCACATTTTATTGGGATTTTTTTAGTTTTTTACTATTTATTCCGGTTCTTTTCATATTTTTTTAAAAATAAAAATAAAAAACTTGTTTTTAAAAGTTGCTTCTTTTAGTTTTTAGAATTTTTTTAATATTATAAAAATATTTTTTAAATTTTAAAAATAAAAACCAAAATTGGTTATGAAACGGACGTGCTATTCCAACTAAAATATTATAAACAAATCTATCACAATGACCAAATTAAGTTTTTCCAATAAAATTAGATATTTGAAAATGAAAAATGCAACTGTTTTTTGTTTTTAATTATCACATTTTGTTTGGATTTTTTTAGTTTTTTAAAAACATAAAACTAAAATGAGTTATCAAATATACACGATTTTTATTTTTTAAAACAAAAAACCATAAACAAAAAATGAAAAACTATAAATAAAAAACCATCAAACAGGCCTTAATTTTTGGGGTTTTTGCATGTATATTAAAAAAATAAAATAATTCCATGTATAGCACAATTTCCAAATTTATTCATTTGTGGCACAAAAGTGATTGAAGTCTATCAGTTGAATCGATAGAAGTCTAAAGTGTATTAGTTAAACTGATAGAAGTCTATTAGTTGACGGATAGAAGTCTAACAATTGAACTGATAGAAGTCTAAAGTCTATCAGTTGAACTGATAGAAATCTAAAATCTATTAGTTGAATTGATAGAAGTCTAAATAGGAATTTTGGGCAAAATGTACTATGAATGAAATTATTTAAAAAAATGGGCTACAATTGTAATGAAGAGCAAAAAATATAGGATAAATTCTCAAAGTATTATTATAACGGGATTTTGCATGTATATTAATATATATATATATATATATATATATAATTATCCATGTATAACACAATTACCAAACTTATTCATTTGTGGCACAAAAATGATTGAAGTTTATCCATTTGCATTGTTCAATCACTCAAAATCGATTGAAGTCTATCAGTTGAATTGATAGAAGTCTAAAGTCTATCGATTGAACTGGTAGAAGTCTATTAGTTGAAGCGATAGAAGTTTATCAATTGAACTGATAGAAGTCTAAAGTCTATCAATTAAACTGATAGAAGTCTAATAATGTTAGAATAACAATTTTGGGCAAGATGTGCTATGATGAAATTATTTTAAACAAATGCGCTATAGATAAAATTATTTTAAAAAATGTACTATAATTATAATGAAGAGCCAAAAATATGTTACGAATGCTAAATTCCCTTAATTTTTTGGTTTTTTTATAAAACGATTCGTTAGGGTTTCTTTGTTTTAATTTCTCTACCAGCTCCATTTGTCCTTCATCATCTTCAACCTTCCGCCTCATCTCTTTGTCTGTGCTCCATAAACCCTACTAAGCACTAAGAGACATAATCAAGAATTTGTGCAGATTCCATTTGCATTTCCATTACAATACAGAACGATATTTCGGTTTCTTCGAATGTGAAAACAATTCCCATTTCCTAAACCCTAAACCAAAACTCAAATCACCCCCTCGCATGCGCCTTCTATCTTCTCTTCTATCATCATCGAATCCTCTTGCTCAGCATTTCACTTCTCGTTTCAGAATCGCCGTTTCCGTTCAATTCCACAATTTCCCACGTCTGTTTTCAATGGCTTCTTCAGAGGAATCCCTGAGAAATGCCCTTTCTCAGAAGCAATCGGCTGTTGATGCCCAAGCCAATGCCGTTCTTGCCCTCAAGGCTGCCAAGGCCGCCAAGGCTGAGATTGATGCGGCCATTGAAGCTTTGAATGGGTTGAAGATTGAGAAGGCGTCCGTTGAGAAGCAGCTCGTGGCGGTTGTTAGCGGGGCTGGCGGCGATGGCGGCTTGAACAGGGAGTCGTTCCGGCAGACTGTGAGTAACACTCTTGAGAGGCGGTTGTTTTACATTCCGTCGTTCAAAATTTACCGTGGCGTTGCTGGATTGTACGATTATGGTCCTCCTGGTTGCGCTGTTAAATCCAATGTTCTTGCCTTTTGGCGTCAGGTTTGTTAATTGAACTTGGTTTTTCTTTGGTTTTTCGTAATGGGTATCATCGGAATTTGATTAGAATTATATCGATTTTCTGTTTGGGAACTATGAAGCACTGACACGGATACAACACCATTGGACAGTGCCATAAGCCATTTTCTAAAAAACTAGGGCATTGATCAGTTAATTTTTTTTTTTATAGTAATTATGTAAATTCAACACAAAGTACTAAATGTACTATACTAAAAGAGCATATAATGTCGGATGTCAGTTAGGCATCTGCTGCATGGTAGGTGGCAGCTAGCTAGTATTTTAGAAGATTGAGATGATTTCTTTTTCATGAAGAAGAGGGAGAAGTGGTTGGTTTTTTTGTTTGAATTAAACATTTGGACTCAAAGACCACATATGTTTATTAGATGTGTTCAAAGTGTGTCCTATTATTAAAAAAAAAATAAAAAAAAATAAGGACATGTAAAATGGCGTGTCGGATAAGTGTTGAGAAGTGTTCGGAAGAATACGTCTGGAAGAATGTGTGTCTGACAAAGTTTCTTTCCTTATTTTGAAGTGTCTGTGTTTCATAGGTTGGAAATGAGATTTTGTAGTGGTTTCAACCTGTTTCAATTCAATTGTGATTAAAGAAACTATCTTAGAACTGTCTTTTTTTCTTATTAATCTTGTCGCAGCATTTTGTTCTTGAGGAAAATATGTTGGAAGTTGACTGTCCTTGTGTGACACCAGAAGCTGTCCTGAAAGCATCTGGTCACGTGGATAAGTTCACGGACCTTATGGTCAAGGATGAGAAAACTGGGACTTGTTACAGGGCAGATCACTTGCTTAAGGACTTTTGCAATGAAAAACTTCAGAAAGATCTTAGCATATCCTCTGAGAAGGCTGCAGAATTGAAGCATATTCTTGCAGTCATGGATGATCTTTCTGCTGACCAACTGGGTGCCAAAATTAAGGAATATGGGATTTTGGCTCCTGATACTAAGAATCCACTCTCTGATCCTTACCCATTCAACTTAATGTTTCAAACATCAATTGGTCCATCAGGCGTGCTCCCTGGGTGAGTAGTTGATTCAAATTTACACTTTCTGTTACTTCATTTCTGAAATAATCAATAGGGTGTAACAATTTTCTGTTAAGTTATGGCTAGGCCATTTAGTTCATCATATTATTTTTATATATAAGAGAAAATAGTTGACCTTTTCTTCTCATTCCATGCCATGCCACCTGTTACTTATGTGTGAGTCTCGGTCAGTGCAATTCATTATGTGATGAACTTAGAATTAGATGAGTAACTGTGTAAATGCTGCAGGTACATGCGCCCTGAAACAGCACAGGGCATTTTTGTCAATTTCAAAGATTTGTATTATTACAATGGAAACAAACTACCCTTTGCAGCTGCACAAATTGGGCAAGCTTTCAGAAATGAGGTTAAATACTGTTCCCTTAAATTGCAAAATGGTCGTGCACCTGTTTCTTAGCTTCATAATCTCATTCATAAATTATGTTAAGTATTATAATAATTACAAGAATGAACTGTAGTTTACTTTGTTTTACATTAGCATGTCTCCTATTTAGTGATTCTTGTGACTGTTGCTTTCAAAATGACTTTTTTGCTAGCCTATGTTCAAGGTTTATCTGTTTTTTACATTTTGGTGTGTAAATTCAGTTCTGAGTTCATCTGTTTAACTATAGATATCTCCTCGTCAAGGGCTTCTTAGAGTTCGTGAATTTACTCTAGCAGAGATTGAGCACTTTGTTGATCCTGAAGACAAATCTCATCCAAAATTTGCTGATGTTGCGGATTTAGAATTTTTTATGTTTCCTAGGGAGGAGCAAATGACTGGTAAATCTGCAAGGATAATTCCATTGGGTGAAGCTGTTGCTAAGGTTCGTGTATTGATTATCTCAAGTCTCAACCTCCTTTTCTTCTGCCACCACGTCTCTTGTACTGTACATGTTTTCTAGGTTGATCTGTTATATCATGATGCAGGGAACTGTAAATAATGAAACTCTTGGCTACTTCATTGGAAGAGTATATCTTTTCCTAACTCGCCTTGGCATAGACAAAAAACGTTTGCGTTTCCGCCAGCACCTTGCAAATGAAATGGCTCATTATGCAGCTGACTGTTGGGATGCTGAGATTGAATGTTCTTATGGTTGGATTGAATGTGTTGGTATTGCTGATAGATCTGCCTTTGACTTACTTGCTCACACGGTATGAATTCAGCCCAAACATTGTCATTTCCTAATAATTGTAATTCAAGATGATTTGATGCCTTTCATTTCTTGACAGAAATTTCAAAAGTAGTTTAGTTTTCATTGAATTCACTTAACTGATAGGATTTATAAGATAGATGTGTCTTCAATAGTTCTACCATTAAGATTCTGTTTGTATTGTATCGAGTTGCATGTAAAATATACTCTCATATTTTTTCTTTACCTCTGCTTTTGATAGGAAAAAAGTGGTGTTCCTCTTGTAGCACACGAGAAATTCGCAGAACCAAGAGAAGTTGAGGTGCCAATAATTTTTGCTATATCTAAAGTTATTTAAGATTTGCATGTATCTTCATGTCAAAAAATTAATTTAATGCCTTACACATGAAATTAAATTCCAGAAATTGGTCATTGCTCCTGTTAAGAAAGAACTTGGCCTCGCATTCAAGGGAAGTCAAAAGAACGTGGTTGAAGCTTTGGAGGTAAATTATTTGAGTTTTTTTTTTTTTTTTTTTTTTTTTTTCTGCAGGTGTTTTTATGGCATCTGTATAGTTTCAAAAACCTGATGTCGATCGCAATTTATTTTAGGCAATGAAGGAGAAAGAAGCCTTAGAAATGAAGGCGACTCTAGAATCCAATGGGGAGGTGGAGTTCTATGTCTGCACACTGGGGAAAAATGTGTTGATTAAGAAGAGTATGGTTGCAATTTCCAAGGAGATAAAGAAGGAACACCAGAGGGTTTTCACACCATCTGTGATCGAACCCTCTTTTGGTATCGGTCGGATTATCTACTGCCTCTTTGAACACTCTTACTACATGAGACCTAGCAAAGCTGGGGACGAGCAGTTAAACGTATTTAGATTTCCACCCCTTGTCGCACCTATCAAGTGCACAGTTTTCCCGCTTGTTCAGAATCAACAGTACGAGCAGGTTGCCAAAGTTATTTCGAAGTCATTAACTGTAGCTGGTATTTCCCATAAAATTGACATCACAGGTATTTGAACGAACTTTCAACTTTGTTTTGTTGTTGTTACTTCTGAAAGATGTTATATACTTGACTCGAGTTCTAAGAAGTGAACTACGAGAATTCATTAGACTTGCATTGAAATATGATTATACTCATTATGTCTTTCATTTGTTATGAATAAATGTTTTCAGGTACATCAATAGGAAAACGATATGCACGAACAGATGAGCTTGGTGTTCCTTTTGCCATCACTGTTGATTCTGCGTCTTCGGTGACAATTCGAGAGAGGGATAGCAAAGACCAAATTCGCGTGAGCGTGGAAGAGGCAGCCTCGGTCGTGAAAGGCGTTACCGATGGCCTAAGAACATGGGAAGATGTATGGTCTACATTCCCCCATCATGTCTCTGCATCTTCAGAAGATTGAATTTACCCTTTAGCAGGTTTTCCCCTCTGATTTCATTTTGCCATACATTTGAAAGAAACAGCATTTGATACATTTTTGTAGTTGATTGCTAGATCCTTCTTTTAATCTATAAAAGTATTTCACATGGATAGTACTTGAAGATTCTCTATCTTCATGAATTTTGCTCATTAATTATAATCTAATGTAACTAAGGTAGCTATTGCTGGATTTTTATAAAGTTACTTGCAATGAGATGTAAAGCTTCCAATGTGTGACTTTCTTTTTGGGTTTGAAATTTGGTATGCAACTGTTTAGGGTCCAAGCTGAAATAAAAAAAACTTGACGAAACGAACTAAATCGAGTCGAGTTGGTTGGTTTAACTATGGTGGCTGGTTGTATCAAATTTTCAAAATGTAAAACTGAAAAATATGCAGCTGGTTTTAGTTGGTTCGGTTCAATTTTGGTAGGTTTTGTTGGGCGGTTGGTTTAATTATCAATTTTATTGTTCTTGTTTCAAGTGGATGGGTTGGTTTTTTAGATTTGTCAGCGCTTGCAAAGATTTGTTTTCCTTTTTCTCATATACACTCGCTGCCTTTGCGGCAGATTGAGACTCCCATCCATATCTAGTGTTTTTTTTTCTTAAAAAAAATCTATAGTAAGTACATGATTTATATTATTAATCTTTTCATATTTCATTATATCTTGCTTTCATTATTTACTTCCGAATATATCAAATGAGAAATAATTTATAGCTTTTAACTTATATATAGAGCAAATGAGACGTGAACTGAAGATTTAATCTCTTCCCTCATGTGTTAAAAAAAGAGGAAATTTGTAAAACTACCTTTTATTTTTTTTAATATATAAAAACTTCTATTCTAAGTGGTGTGTTTATTTTTGGTACAAGGGTGGCAAACAAACTCTTCTAAAATCTCTCTTCTAGAATTCTTATTTATATTTGGTATTAAACCACCTTTAGTCATCCGCTCATCAAATTTCATATTAAACTACCCATCAATCTTATTACTCAATTATTACTAACATTAAACTCCCAATGAATAGCTAATTATCTTAATCATTAATGAATAATGACATCAATCTCCAAATAAGTGGTCAATTATCATAACCATGATAAACACTAATTCCTAAATAACTAGTTAATTACTTCAATTAGCATATTAAACATTTCACTCTTTTATATCAAATTCAAACACCTTAGATGTAATAATCATATATTAACTTTCAATTTGATAAATTATTCTAAATCACTTAGAAATATTAATTACAATTCTTTAATAATATTGTGATGTAGTTTAACCTTTTTTTAATAAATTTTCTTTTATTGAAACTTGTGTGAGTTCTAAAACTTAAGACTGCTAACCACAATAGGACGAATATGTAGACTGCAATGAGAAAAATATGGAAATTAAAACTTTCACTACTTAAATAAGTGTGTATTTATTACCAAAATTATCAACCATAAAGATAACTCAATTAGTATAAATGTGTACTTACGACAAAAAATAAAAATAATAAATTCAAATCAATCAACCCAATTATTGGTATTAAAAAAAGTTAAGACAAACTAAAATACCAACAATTATTGAACTTAAAAGTTGTTAACAATAACATAATTAATATGTATCATTTTGAAAATTTCAATTGCCAAGTTTTTACGTTTCCCTTACAATGTCTGGTTACATTGTACATTCCTAGTTCAAAACCAACGGCAGAGTAACAGTCTATGGGCTAGTGCCTGGAAAAGACTAAAATACCCGTCCAACATGCAAGAAGACAAGGACACAATAGGGAAAATAAAAACCCTTAAATTACATTTTTACCCCTTCCACAAAGCTTATTCCCAACGAAATGAGTTCAATAAATAAATAAACAAATAACCAACCTGTCATGCAGTTTAAACTTCCCGTCTTGAATGGCGAACAAAACCGCTCCATCTTCCCGCCTCTGCCTCTGCGCTCCGACCACCCACCCCGGCTCTTTCCGCTGCAGCCTCCACCGCCACCCGCGGCGGCTCTCCGCCAATCACAAAAATCCGCCGCCGCAGCTGCCGAAGGCCGCCGCCACCGCGACGGATCTCGTCAAGGCGTTTCTGATGCAGGTAATCAAGCCGTCGAGTCACGATCTGCAGAGACGGAGGAATTTCCAGCCTAAACCTTCTCGATTCTGTCTCTTCGATTCCGATCATCGCTTGGCGGTTTCTTGATCGTGAATCGCAAATCGTATGTATATATGTGTTGATTTTCTTCGTCGTATGTACGTCTCTGTTTCCCCGAAACGATTTTTTGTGTTGTGGAAAGCCAAATTCGCAGCGATGGTTGAGCGTTTGCTTCTTCGCTTGTGGAATTTGAGAGATCTTTTTTTGTTTTGTTTTGATCGATGTTTGATTAGTTTTCTGAATTTGTTAGTTGATTGATGTTGTGTGTGTTAGGGTTTTTGTTGCTCTGTTTGATTGCATTGAACTGGATTTGTTTTGTATATATATAATATAGATGGACGGCTCTTCGAAATAGGGAAGTGGAATTTGATCAATTTTATATATGGTTACGAATTACAATATTGAATATGGCCATGCATTGAAATGATGTTAGTCCGTTTCAATCTTGAGTTTTGCAAAAAACTTTGTTATGATTGGAAGTTCATTTTCATCTTTTATGCCTCTTCCAAAAATGTTTTTTTTTTAGTAGGGAAAGAGTTACAAATAGTGATTTTAGGGATGGATCGGTGACGGTGAAATGGAAATGGATCTAACATTAAATTAGATAATACACCACCGATCCATTTGGTCAAAAACGTAAAATCTAAAATTGAACAACGTGGTACTTACCATCAACTAATGCTAAAGAAGTTAAGTTTCAAGCACATGAAATGACTTAGCTGTGAAGTTGGCCGGTGTATTTTTTTAACTTTTAACCTTTTTTTTTTCATTTCTACAACATAGTTTAATGGTGATTAAATACTTATGAACGTTGATAGGAAAATAATAAAATTTAGGTTAAAATAGTATTAATTTTGCATCATGTTTGCGTTTTATTTGTCTCTATAATTTGTCCAGTTTTAGTATCTACTTTTAAAAAAATAGATCTTTGAAGTTCATTTTAAAAAATGGGTTGTAGGTAACAAATTCTTACCTCCTATTTTAATCCTATAAACTTTCTAAAAATATTGTTATTCCCAGTTGTTTTCCATCCATTTCACTATTGTTCCGATCAATTTAATTTAATTGAAACAATCAATTTATCTTGATTGAAGCAAATCATTTTTCAATTGAAAATCATTTTATTGAAATCTTTAACTTGATTTTTTTCTATATATATATTTTTTGTTATTAATGAAAAATCCTCTTAATTTTAATAATAATTATTTTTTTAATAAATAAACGACAACTAAAATTCATAGACGTTGATAGAAAGTAATTTCTTTTTAAAAAAAGAAAAAAAACCTGAACGAATTTAAGCTTTTATAGAAGTATTGAAGCTGAAATTGAAAACTGACTGAACGATCTATAACTTACAATTACACGATAATTGGTGTAAATTTTATCCACCAACGCTGTAGAGTTTATAGGCGAAAATTAGAGAACAATACCAATTCTTTACCTCGGACACAACCCCAAATCGATTCTTTTCCAGAAATCCAACAAATTCAACTCATCAGGATTTATAAAAGACAATTTTTTTAAAGAAAATAATGTACTCTGCACTTGATATGAATCCAACTGACTCCTTGTTACTTAAAGATCTTTACCTTTACATGTATGAACATTAGACAATAGTTAACATCTGTTCCAGGTCTCCCACTTCTTTCATTCCTGTAACTTTTTGAGCAAATTCTAAATTTCCATGGATCCTTCAGAAGCTTAGCTTCAAACTGGCTGTAACACAATCCTGATTCGATGATTTACCAACTGCTAAGCTTGCTGTTTACAAGCCAAAAATCTAATTCAACTACTAGCTTCAAACTCTTTCTTTTGTATCATTCTTATCACTTAATTGGGTGTCGACAGCGGGTTGATCCTTAGTAAATTGCAAATATTAACGCCGTGGAACGATCCTTCGATACATTCGATGCATAAAAAACTTCAATAATCACACCTATGGTGTAGTTTTTGAGATACGAAGCGAGTAAAACAACACTAACTATCATGGACTGACTACTTCAAAGAAGATTTTGGAGATTCAATAGGTTATAAGTTCTATATGTGGTAACCATTTATCTAGAAAATAATTTATAACAGGTTTCTTTGGCATCTAAATGTTGAAGGGTCAAACGTGGAAATAGTTGAGGTGCATATAAGCTGGCTCGAACGCTCAGGGATATTAAAAAAAACAACAAAAAAGGGAGCTTGTAAAACAACACCACACAGTGGAATTGAGTCTTAACTTTACGTCCTATATATATTCATACAGATCAGTCAATGGCAAGTTAAATGTTTCAAGATTGTAAACGACATGCATTCAGAAAGGCTTTGCCTTGAATAAAACTAAACTTACCTCCAAAGTCCTAAGAACAGATTCTTTCACACTGTCATAAAATGAACATTTCCATTAGATAAAATATAAACCAGATGGAACTTTATTCCTTCCCGTATACAAAATGGACACTCATAAGAGCGTTTGACACCTGCAAAATTGCAGTAGCTTGATACAGTTGCAAAACAATGTCAACTTCTAATAACATAGTATATTATTAAAGAAAATTTTGACAGCTTCACTAATTTATCTATGCAGTGCAGCTCGAGTAAGATGCAATATTCAAACAATAGGATACATAACTTCTATTTCAATAGAGGTTGCATAAATCTCGAGCAATGCGGCTGCAAAACAACACTATCCTTTTCATACCTCAAGCCAACCGTTTGCGTATGAGTTCTTGAAGTATGCAGGCGTGGAATTACAGATTGCACCAAATAAATCGAACTCTGAAGAGCCGGTTAACGTGAATCGAAGAGTATTATGAAAAAATATACTTTTGGAGTACTTAAAGAATGGTTGTACTGGAACTAATTGCTTAAGCTGTAAATATTTCCAATCAATCCAACAATACCAACAATGATAGCCATACCTAACATCAACCATGATAAGAGCTTTTCTGTAGCGTTCAAGCTCCCCCGCCCACTCTTCTTGCATAGCTTTAATGCAATAATTGATGGGAATATGAAGCCCAGCGACACTGCTGTCGTTGCCCCTGTAAATTTAAAGGCCATCCAAATGTTGGGAATCATGGTTGAACCAATATAAATCAGTGCCAACAAAACTCCTGTCAAGACCAGAGACCTCCGTCTGCTCTCTGCAAGTGGTGGCGATCCCTCGAATATCAAGGTGTCGACAGTTTGTCGTAATGAGAAATGGACAACTGGAAAAACAAGAACCAAATGCAGAATATAGCCAACTCGAACAATGTAATTCAATGCGGAGCTGAATGGAATTCCCAAGTCCGTGTCAAAGTTGGTCAGCACATCTGCCTCTGTATCATCTCCAAAAAGTAAATAACCGGATATAGCAGTCAAAGCATAAACTATAATGCATATCACAGTGGTGATCCTCCCCACCGTATTCATCTTATGGGGAGACCTCACTTCGAGCTCGTTGTATATAGATGGGACGTTAAAATGACAGACATAAGCATTGGTCATGATTGGAATCACAACAAGGAGGTCTAATATAGCCTTCTCCGATCCAAAATCGGGACTCATTCTCGGAGGCTTGATTTTTCCTTCAACAAGCTTAATCAATGCTATAGCACAAGCAACAATAACAAAGACAACAGCGAGAGCAACCGAGGCTGCAGACGTCAAGCTCAAGGAATCAATCTTATTCAGAGCACAAAGGGGTGCTAGAAAAACCACCAACACAACCAAAATCAAAAGCTTTCTATGATCCCAAAATCCATGTCCCAACCACTGATCAAAAACCCCAAAATGATTAGCAGAACCAGACATAACATCACCCATAATAATCAAATAAACAACCAAAACGCCAGCATTGTTCACAATTATACAGATTTCAGTGAGAATCTTCATGGATTTCCCAAATGCACATTGAACAACCTCCCCATAAGACGAAGCCTTGGATATGACCAAAAATCTCACTAACAATTCAACGCTAAACTCAGATAAAATACCAATCAAAACAATCAAAACAAACCCCAAAACAATACCAAGAACTTTCATGGTGGCAGGTAGAGCCATAATCCCAGCTCCAATAATCGAAGTCGTGAGATTAAAAACAGCCCCAGAAATCCTCGGCCCGCCTCGAGCCTCCCCGGTGAAAAGCGGATGATTATCGACATCGAAATCAACCCCATTGAATAGATCATCCTTACCATCGACGAACCCATCCAATCTTCTCGATCCTATCAAATCTTCCTCATTGAGGGTATAATTATACTGTTTCTGGGATTGCAATTCGACATATCTAGTTTTACTATCCATTTCGATTCATAAACGCTAACAACAATTTACGCAACAACACGGATCAAGAACGAAAATAAATCGACATTGGGCAACCCCATAAGGAAAAACAATCGAGGGGAAAAGGAAAAACTCACCTCAACAAGAAAGGAATTGAAATTGAAATTGAAAATTCTTCTTTTTACGATCAAAATCAAACCGTAAATACCTAAATTTCAGGGTCAACGGTCTAGCGCCGTCTGCTCGTCGTCGTTGCTCAATCAAATTTGAAGAACAACGACAATGGGGATTTGAGGATCGGAAGGAATGGTTAATGTGTGAAATGAATGGTTGCCTTTTTAACACAATTTCATTCGCTCTTTTTACTCAAATTTGGGGGTTTCATTTATTTTTAACCCATAATAACCAATCTTTTCTGGTGATGACGTGGCAGGATCTTACTGGCTTTTGGATATTGATGTTGATTGGCTGTCTGCTAGAATGGGGTGCGGCCAATTTTGTATTTTATAGATGTGCATTAACTATCTTTACTTAATTTAGATTACATTTTCGATAAGAATAAAAATTTACTAAGTGTTGAACTTTAAAAAAAAAAAAATACTATTATCGATAAATTTAGATGAAATTGTGAAAGTTTGGTTCCAAAAATGTATTTGACTTAAAAAGTGTTAGAACAAAATATTCCCATCCTTAAGTTAATTTATTTTTTTTAACAATAAAAATGTTAAAACTTTATTTTAACATTTTTTAAAGAGGATTTGAACTCAAGACCTATTCCAAACATGAAGTTTTTTTTTAAGAGGAAAGATTTGAACTCATACTCCATTGATTATGAAAAAAAATCATTGTTAAATTGAGCTACTATTCTTGTATAATTTTTTAATGATGTTATTTGTTGTTTGAGATCATGATGTTCATATGTTAACAGTTTCTTATGGTATATATTTGATTTGAAAAGAGGATTTTAGTTTCTTATGGTATATATTTGATTTGAAAAGAGGATTTTTTTTTTCTTTGAAAATTGAATTGATAAAATTATTAGATGACATGAAATTTCACTTCAAAACTAATTGACAATTAAAGGATAATTCATGTCTTTTATAAAGATGTTAAAGAATCTCACATTTCTAATATGAGACAATTGCCCTAAAGTGATTCCCACCTAATGTAAAAAGTAATTTTGTTTGGTTGTTAACGTTTTAAATTTCAATAAGTTTATCTTTGATGTGTTGAAAATTCCAATTAAGTCATTTTGTATAAAATTTATTTAATTTAAGAAATGAAAGGTTAATGTGTCTTTAAATTATTCTTATTCAACTATTTGGATAGGTGAGTATGATACTTAGATGCTAGTGGACAAATTCAAATATAATACCCGAGGAGAAAGTATAATGTTATTTTTCCTTTAATGAGATTTGATTGTGAGAGAAAAAGGTAAATTCCTTGAGAATTTGAAAGAAGTTTATTTTCTTTTAGAAAAATGCTCATTTTCTTTAAATAAGGAAGTGCTCTTCATTTAAAGATAAAGCTTCGGAGTAATATTTGAGTACTTATTAGTAAGGACCCATACTGTAGTTATCTATTTTTATAACCACATATTTTTGGATTTGAGTTTTCACAATTATTTTAAGTAAAAAAAAATGTGACTATAAAAATAGGAGTATGATTTGGGTCCTTACTAATAAATATAAAGACCCAAGTATTGCTCAATCTTTTACTAAACTTTCTATTTGTTTTCTTACTTTAAAAGAGTTAAAAAAAGATGTTGAAATTATATACAAGTTAAATAATGTTGAAATTAATCTAAACTTGTACATAATCCACCTATCACATCAAAAACCAAAGAAATCTATTCAAAATTTTAAGCTAGAAGGATGTAAAACAACATACCATAAATTCATATTATTGATGCAAAGAGTGAACACAATTTAGTAAGGTTCAAGCAATGGTAACAAGAGATAACCTGCAATTCTAGGTCATTATTACCATACAACAAAAATAGGCTGTGAAAACATAACTTCTCTTTGCAAATCCATACGACAATAAATGTCTAAAATTCGACATTTAAAAGTTCGAGGCTAAAATGAAAGAAGCATCAACTAGCATTTTAACCTAACCAACTAACTGCATTATTCACATTTTCCACTGCCTTAGCAGAGAAGTTATTTACAAAAGCTATCTTCCTTTTTTTGTACCACTTGTTTTTGCCATGGCTTGCAAGATTCTGCATTCTTATTCAATCTTTGCATTGAAAATAAAGCCTTTTAGACTCCACCGAAAAACACTTGGTCTTTAAAAGCTCATAGCTTGAAACAAATCCAAAACTATGTACAGTTCTCCAAAAAAGAACTTGTTGCCTGGATATTATTATTAACAAGTCTGCCTCTATGGCAGGGGAATCACAAGACAGATATCTTTGTTTTCCTCATAGCTAGCTACTCGGGGCGAAAGGTCACCAGATTCGGGAGGTCGGTAGATTGAAGCTTCTTGATGTCGCTTGCCGAAACCTGGCATGCCTCCAGAGTCAACTGCTTTAAATTCTTCAGAGTTTTTAGATGCTGCAGTCCCGCAGAAGTGATTCTCGAATTCGAGATGTTTAAAGAGACCAACCCTGTTAAAACTGCATACACATTGGAGAAGAGACTTTTAGACATGATGCAGATATTACAACCAACTTCCTTCAAAAGCAACATAGATTTCAAAGATATAATATAAATGAAACCAATCTCTTTCAATAGTATGTTCATCAAAGGTTATGATACGAAAGACCGAGAACGCATAACATATATTATTAAATCGATAATGAGATGAAAACACGAGTTTCCAAGTGACACAAAAAATCAAACTGTTGCTGAGCTTAAATGAAGTACCAGAAATTAGCTCCAATGTCTTATCAGTCAGATTGCGGTTTTGTGATAGATTGAGCACCATCAAGGAAGAAAGGTCTTTGATGTTCTCTACACCAGCATCAGTCAATTTTCCACCACATATTTCCAGGGACTGCAGGTTCTTAAAGTCTGGTCATAAAAAATACAATGGAATGAAGTGGTCATCTCACAGTTCAAAAAGATCTCATCTTTAAAAGGTTTCATTAATAAAAACTACCTTAGAAGTAATGGTATAGCTTAATACTAGTCAAAAAGGATATAAGTGGCTTGCAGGTTCTATAGGTGAGATATTTTTGTTTGGGTATCCTCACTCATTTCCCACAATTTTTTTTGTACTCATTTAACTGTCCGAGCCAGCTTACGTACATCTCAATTATTGTCTCATTTAATTGACCCTACAACATTTGAATGTCGAGAAAATCCATAGAAAATTAATTCTTAGATTGGTAGCCAATATATATTGAACCCATCATCTCTTAATTGCTTAAGACTCTCTTGACCACTAGGCCACTATCTTAAACTTATGCAAACTTTTTTGGTGCAAATCCAATATCATAAACTATGTTTTATTAATGAAAACACACGAGAATTTTAATGTGTATGCGCACATACTTCGCAAATAGTTTGTTCCGGAGTCTGTAATGTAAGCTCCAAAAAGATCCAAATGAGTCAATCCTACTAAACCTGCAAAAGAGGAATAAAAAGGGCAATCATACAAGATGAACTACAAAAGGCTTCAATAGTGGTCCAAACAATCATCTGTTATGCCATTGAACCCCAAGTTCAACATTTTCAAGCCATTAAGTTCTGTAGAAAAAGTAGTTGATCATAAGTATGACTGCTCTTAGATTAGCACATCATGGGCATGAAAAGAGATGAAGAATACAAAAGGCAAGCAATTTCATGAAATGAATCTTGTTGAAGAAACTTACTAGAAAATCTTTCACTTCCACCATCAGTTATATGACATCTGCTAAGATTCAAGTATTGAAGGGCACCCAGAAATGAGAAACAGGGCACCTCAGATAAGTTTGGTATGATGAACTGGGCTTTTCTTCCAATAAAAAAAAGAAAGAAAAAACAGAAAAATCTATAATTGAACATTTTTAAAAAACCCCATGTCATAAAAATTGAAAAAAAGACTACTAATTCACATATTTTACAAGTTAAATTACTAGCACCCAGAACTGGATAGACAGGTGCCAAAAATAATAACCTGAGAGGGTGTTCAAACAAGCAGCTGTAACTGGACAACCCTCTAAGTTCAGTAGCACAAGTTTGTGCAGCCCTGTGTAATGCAAAGAAAATAACACAATCATTTATGGAAGCAAAATCAGAAGACCAAGAAAAACAAAGATAATGGATAATCCCTTTAGAAAATAGTTAATATGCCATGATATAAATCAAAAGGAATGGTACATGAGATAAGAATATGTCAACATTTGAAACTTCTTGGCTAAAGTGAGCCTCCAGCCCTGTACTCGTTTCCTATAAAAATTATTATTTTTTCTTTTTTTTTTTTGTGCAAAAAAAGAAGCAACTTTAAATACCATGAAAAGAGAAATGCCCTTATATTGAGCATTTTAATGGTAACTCCTACCTTTCAAGTATTCAATACCAGTATCTGTAACCTTATTGCATGAAATTTCTAATCCTTTTAATTTCGTTAGTCCTGAAGAGTAAAACAATTAATCAGTTACAAAACGAATAATATGTAAAAGAAAATGGTTAGCAATTAAACCAAAGTTACTTTAGACGTATGTATAAAGAGAAAAAGAATTAGCATCACAAGCAATCGAAGTTGAACAAAAAATAAATAACATCAATAAATATATATATATATATATGTATATATATATGTATAAAGAAAGAAAAATCTGTTTTCAATCAAGTAAAGGAGGATTCACATTGAAAGCGGTTTAAGCAAGACACTTGATATCAATTTTCTTGTATGAGCATGAGACGATCCAAGATCTATATTGATATCAAAAGATAAAGAAAACATAAGATAACCCAAGTTTTAATAGAACTTGAAACCTCCCTTACTCTTGAGAACCTCTCACAAGCCCTAGTACTAAAATGAAACTTTTATTAAGAACCTCTCCCACTCATTCTCCACCTCATCTTTATAACAATTCCTCTAACAAAATCCTAATTAATTATGAACATACCACTATACTATTCATAATAACAATCCTATGAGAGCAAGACATAGAACCGTACACCCACATTTCTACAACACATAATAGACAACAAACTAGTAAACTTTGAGAAAATAATGTTACCAGAGAGATGTTTCATATCAGAATCTTTGATGCTATTACACCATTTGATATTGAGAGACTCCAACTTCGTTAATCCTAAAAATGTGTAAATATCAAAATTAAAAGCCAGTTATTTATTTTATTTATTAAAAGCTCAAAAATCTGAAAATTGATTCTTCACTAACATGCATAACTAGCAGCACTAGTCAAAAGAAGATCTTCAATTGCTTACTCATCATAGAAATAATTAGTCACTCAATTATAAATTGCTATTATCCACTAACTTTGTCAAAGCTCTTTGGTAACTTTGATTAAGAACAATGCAAGTATGATGGAGGCTGTAAGAACATGCAGCATGAATGGATAACAAGAAGAACAACTTCCTCAATTACTCAAACAGCCCCACTTCAATAACTTAAATGATAAAAGCACACTTAAGAGCAAGCCCCAATCAGTTATAATAAAATAAAATAACAAGCAAGCCACCAACAAATATTTAAGGTTTTCTTTTTTAGCATATAATCAAAACTCCTCGACCATGATAGAGCGTTTATTTCTTGGGGCTACATACTACTTTGAAGCTAATGCAATCTGCATTTAGATGATAGACAATTTTTGTTGTAAAATATTCTTTCCATAAAAGAATATTTCAAGAAGTAGAAAGTACCTTGGAGATGAATAAGTCCACCATGAATGCTAGGACATTTCACTAGGTCCAAACTGATCAAGTTTACAAGATGAGCAAAGACACTCATCCCTTGAGCAGTAATCTCACTGTTTTTCCTAAAACTCAAACTTTTCAACCCTGAGAAGCCTGAAAGATTTACCCATCATAGTTATTTATAGTAAAGGAAAAAAGCCCCTCAGATGGATCCTCCACTCAATTGCACCAAAATTGGAATCAGATTGAAAATAATTGGATATATACCCTGAATGTATGCTAGTCCTCGATCCGATATTTGTTCACAGAAGTTTAAATTCAAGGATTGGAGATTTGAGCAATTTCTGAGGTGCATCAATCCATCATCAGTTACATCTGAGCCAGAAATATCCACAGAAAGTGGAGAAGGTCCTTGTGAGGAGATGACATCCATCCAAGCATCGTTCACCCCTAGACATTCTTCAAAGTGAAGGTCTTGAAAGTACACAGAAATATCCATAGTATTATCAATTCAATCGGTTCAAAGAAGCTCAAAAAAATAATAACTGCATTGATGCCAACTAATGAACACAGTGGATTCTCAATTACCTGGAGAGCACAATCGCGAAAAGCTTTAATGGAATGATAAGTTAGATGCTGAGAAGACACCAAGTCATTGAGGATCAGCTGACTAATGTCACTTGGGAGCATCTCGAAGCTATCATATAGATATATATTCTATTATCAAAAGGACAACAAAGAAATTAGCCACGATATACAAAAACAACCACGGCATGAACACCGGCAAACGCTAAAGCATACACAAAGAGGTAGTAAAAAAACAATACCTTGCATATTCTCCTGATGCATAAGTCCATAAGAGAAGGGCATGTCCCTCTTTTAGGATCAATAATGTCAACAGAAAGTCGAGACAATGAAGTTGTCAACCATTTGCAACTCCCAGTTATGGGATATTTTCTAGATACTCCACTAGGAAAACTATCTTCATTATCAACCTGGCCTATCTTGCTGAAACGAGCTCCTCCCATCGAGAAGATATCCCGTAAAGAATACGTGTCAAATAACTTCAGCAGAACAACATCGTAACGAATGCAATAACCGAAAAGAGCAAATGCGCACGCTACTTCATCCTGCCAGAAACAAAGCCTAGCAGGATTGAGTTCATTAATCTCAACCACACATCTTCAAATGAAAATCATGAGTATAAGAAATAACAACAATGCATTGCAACTAGATGAATTTCTTGCGATTATGTCCATCTGATGCTTCTAAACATGATTTATTGTTGTCACCATATACAGATTGTTGTATAAGCAAAGTAACAAGAGTCGAAAAATAACAAATCAAATTTATTGAAGTCCGCATTTCAATTTCTAAATACTTTCAAACTAAAAATATATCATATTGGACTTCACATTATCAATCTCACTCTGCAGCAAGAGCGACGAAAAGAAACAGATTAACAAGAAAATCAATAAGAACACAAAAAATTATTCAAATATGGAATTGAAACCGCCTTAAAATCAAAACTGATTAAAGAAAAAAAGAAAACGACTGAAGAACATCATGATCAAGGTGTTTAAAAATCACATTTATACATTAATCAAAATCAATACCAGAATAAGGATCATACCTGAACATGATCAGATTGTAACTCAAAAGAAAAATCAGAAGCAATAATGTTAAGCCCAAATGGAATTTTCGTTTTCCATTTTTGTTTTCTCTTCTTTCTTTTTTGGGAGCGTCGACTGTCGAGCTTACATCTAGAAGAAGAAGAGTGATGAGAGTGATGAAGTTCTAGCGGTGATATTGGTTCGGTTTTCTTTTATTTTAGGTTAAATTAATCCCGAACTGATTTAATCAATTTAACAAAAATGGGAATAGAAGGAAGATTAATAAAAAAACAAAATTATTGGTTCAATTTTTCTTGATTGATAAGCCAAATTGAAAATCAATCGGATGCAATTAATTTGACAAAAAGAATAATCAAATAAAAATACTATCATTAACTCTATTTTTCATCGATTCTATTTCCTAATATTTTAATTATTTTTTACTATTTTGCCTTTTCGAATGTTATTTTTTATTTAAATTAAACAAAAATGATATATCTATGGATAAAAAGTTAAATTAACCTATAAAAGTTAAAGTAAATATATTCATATTTGATTTGGTATTTATTAATTTTTACAAATGTAAACCGGACTAATCTAATAATTTTTGGGGAGTAGACAGTATTTTCCTTTTTTGTTTTAGTTTCTTTTATATTTAATCTCGCTCGATCGTTCGCCGCCCCACGGCGGAATCCATTACCGTTTTCGCAGGCGAGTGTGGCCGGAGAGGAAGATTGACTCGCAGATCTGCCGGAGACGAAGAAAAGGCGTTGGTTTGTGGGTCGTCTGGATATCTCCGATTTCAGCATTCTTCAGGTATTATGGTTCGGGTGTTGCTTTGGTTCAACTTGTTTGAGAGTCTCTTAAGCTTATTTCATAAGTAAGATAGATGAGAGCTTAGGGTTTCAATTTCATGTAGAATTTGTTGGTGAAAGAATTAGCAGTTACCCTTGGGTTGATGGTTCTCTTGCTATATGAATTATTTGGGATTATTTAAATTAGTTGATTGAGGCGTTGAGCGCGTACTAGTTTGAAATTAATCACTATACGTCTTAAATTCAAGTTCTAGGCTTGCTTTTTTTTTTTCTTTTTTTTTTTTTGAAAGAAGGGTAATCATGCCCATCCCTGGGCCAGACACCGGGAGACATCGAAGGAGTAATATCATGGATGAGTCTCGAACCTGAGACCTTGAAAGGAGCATACCTTCAAAGCTCAAGTCCTTAACCACTCTGCCACCCCTGGGGGACTCTAGGCTTGTTTGTTTAAATTTTGGAAAATTGATTCAGGATGACCCCACCTGCTAACTTCTAATCAAGTAAGTGATCTTACTGTTGGATCGTTATTTGCTTGGTCGGATGAATTGTGTGATGTATGATATGGCCTGTGAATTGTGATGTATACCATGATGTCTTATATGAGTTGCTAGCCATGATGTTTGTTGAAGTGATGTATATATTATATGCTAGCTATGCTTTTTCTTACGATATTCATACTCTAGCCGTGAGATTTATTGTCAATGTTAAAATCACTATGATGCACCATTTATTACAACTGATGTTCACAATGTGAGACCTTATGTATGTTGTATGTTATAGCAACTTAGTTGTGTTTAAACTGTTGGGTTGTTACAAATTTAATTTTGTTATCGTTTGCTATCTGCATTCAAGCCTCAAGGTGTGTTGTTTGGCTATTTATAATTGTTATCTGCGTGTATTGTGAAATCTAGTGGTTAGCTGAAAAGCTTTTGGGGATTGGATTTCTGATGTTCTGTTTTTTTTAAAAAAAAAAATTTCGGGGCATTTCAGATGAAGAGTGACCAGCCGGAAGTTAGTCCAACTGAGCAGATTGTTCAGCAAGAGAAGGAGATGATTGACCACTTGTCTGATTGCAAGACTCTAATGTCGGTTCGAGAATTAGCCCAAAGGAATTATTTATACAGTGCCATTATGAACGGGATGGAAGCCACCGTTGCCTATTAGGAGGATGCCAAGAAAAATCTGCGATTTAATTCGCAAACAGTGGCACATAATAGTTGATATGTGATGATAATCCACCACCTATTATAAACTTGACATGAGATTCCTAGACCCAGTTTTGAAGAGGTTGAAAGAAAAAGGAATATCATTTGTTGTTAAATTGCAATGCTTATTTTACTTTCTCACGTCAGTTCTATTGGTTGGAAAAGTGATGTCAATTCTGCTATTGCCACAGATATCTTATTTTAGATGAGGCTGATAGAATAGTGGATCCGGGATTTGAAGACGATGTTAGGGAAGTTCTTGATCAGTTCAAGGCTAACGCCAAAGCTGGTTCCATTCCATCTTGTTGTATTTGCCTAGAGACTAGAGAGTGATGCTGAACCAGGTCAATTTCAGTTGGATGTTTACCTTCTTTCTCGCAAGTTCATGCTCGGTTAAACAATATAGATGCTGGCACAATTCTGTTATACTTTAGCTTCAATGTCTCTTGGGGGGTGACACCATTCATTATTTGTCCAGTGTACTATGGCTTACAACATCTGAAAAAAACTTATGAAATTGCAAGTTCAATGCCTTTCACTAATATACTACTCTGCCAAACTTTGCTTGATGCTTGCAGGACTTATGTGAATGTAGAAATGGCTGAACTGTCATCTAGGAGGTTAACAAAAGCTGTGGTTATTTTATTTTGTTGTCGAATGTGTGTGTATGCCACTCGTACGCGTCAAAGACGCGATGATGTTGGGAGAGTTAGGGATGCCATAAGAAAAAGGGATGTGAAGCTGACACACCAGGATTAAGTTACATAGAAGCTAAAGGTAGATCAAATTTAGGATCAAAGCTTATAGATATGCTGCTGAAATTAGCAATGTTCTGTGATATCGGGGAATGGACGACGACAAGGAGAATGCTGTGTTATCACAGTGAGAAGCTTGTTGTGGCTTTTGGATTTGACTTGTACTGAAGAAATCATTGTAAGGTACAAAACTCAAATATTTCAAGAAGATTTGTGTTCTTGCAAAGATTATTGGTTATTTGTTCATTAAAACAAAGCTTATGTAAAGATGAGTTGAGGAGGAAGAAGAAGATGGATTCATTTGCAGGATGTGTTCATTGTGCAAAGCTGTTGGAACATCCTTAAATTAATTTTGAATGATCTTTCTATACCTTCTTCAACTTAATTTTATATGTTCACTTTTTTGCTGCTTCATTCATTAATTTTTCACTTGTTTCTTTTTGGAAAGGGAGACAAGTAACTTCAATTGTGGTAGGCAAAGTTTATACATTCAACTAATTGCACCATACTTATCAAGTAATCAAACACCAAGAAAAAAAAAGCTAGCTTTATTTTTTAGTGAGTAAATTTTCAAGTTTGGCAGAAGATAATACAATTTTTAGCTGATACACTTGCAAACATAATAATAACAATCTTCAACAAAATAAAACCATCTCTGACGCCATTGAGGATTGATGTACAGAACTGCTACAAATCCCAACAGTATTACAATATATGAGGCTCCAAAACTCCAAAAGAATGTTTCTAAATCAATGAATGCACCATGTTCTTCCTCCAAGTTTACTGATCGGTTGATTGGTGGTAAAATAGATCTTGAACATTTATGTTCGATATATAATCCACAAAGGTAAGGATTACCATAGTAACTGCTTTCTGGATATGATGAGAATTGTGGTGATGTAGGTATCATACCTGACAAATTATTGTATGACACATTGAAGGTACCAAGAGAATCGAGTCCACCAAGTTCAAAAGGAATATTTCCACTCAATAAGTTATTGGAAAGATCCAAACTCTCCAAATGTTTAAGATTGGAGAATCCCTTTGGTATAGGTCCTACCAACTTGTTGTGTGAAAAATTCAAGGCGTGAATTTGTACCAAGTCTCCAATTTGTTCAGGAATTTGACCTGTTAATTTGTTATTTGATAAATCTAGTCCAGACATGTGATCGAGAATGTATGATTTGTATTTCTCATTTCGGTGTTTTGCAGTAAAATTCACTGCTACTAGTAAAATGCTAAGTAAATCAACTTCAAAGTCATCAGATGCAAAACCGAAGCTCATAAACGAACCAGAGTCTGAAGTTAAGGTATTATCTGCTTCGGTCACTCCAAATGTTACATCGCTTAAACATGAAGGTATTGATCCAGTGAGCTCATTGTTTGATAGATCCATGATACTTATTTCTCCAACTTGGCATAATTGTAGAGGAATTGGACCTTGCAGCTTGTTCTCTTTTAACAAAAGAACTCGTAAGCTTGTAAATTTGTTGATCCAATTAGGAATGTGTCCAGAAAAATGGTTGAAGCTTAGATCGAGAACTTTGAGGGTGGAGGTAGTAGACAATAATGCAGGTGGTATGGATCCTGAAAGGCTATTCTGTTGCATGTATAAGTATTCCAATGATGAAGCATTGAAGCAAGAGGGTACTTCACCGGTCAATTGATTTTGAGACACATCCAAATATTTAAGTCTGTCAAAGGAGCATATTTCCTTGGGAAGATCACCCGTGAAAAGATTATTTGACATTTGGATATACTGAAGGAATTTTAAATTACCAATCCAAATGGGAATTTTTCCCGATATCATATTGTTGGATATGTCCAAGTAAGACAACTGATTTATGAATCCGTACTCCTCAATGCTTGCATTAAAGTTGTTGTTTGCTAGAAACAAAGTTTTTAGCCGAAACATAGCGTTGAAGATAGATGTTTGTAGATTTCCATAAAACTTATTATTTGATACATCCAACCAAAATAGCCATGTCATTTGTTGCATAGATGGAGGAAGATTGCCTTCAAAACCATTTCTTGATAGATTCAAGTAATTAAGTGATGGAAGAAAGAGACCCATGTCCTTTGGTAGATGCCCAATAAACTTGTTGCCTGAAATTTGAAGGCAATGCAATTTGTGTTTCAAAGTAGGCAATTGAAAAAATCCCGTAAATGAGTTGTCACTCAAATCCAAATGCCCCAATTTAGAGTTATTATGTAACAACCAAACAGGAAAGGCTCCAACCAATTGGTTATGAGCAAAGTCAATATATTCCAACTCATGTTGTGATGCCAAAAATGATAAAGTTTGGTTATTGAGATTGCAATCACGCAGAATAAGAAACTCCAATTGAAAAGTAGGATGCCATTTAGGAGGTTCTTCTGTTTCCACTTCAAACTTTCCATCATTATTCTCCGGTAATCTCAAATATTTGAGTTTCGAATGATTGGCTAATAAAGACAAAGAGAAAGAACCTTCAAAGTAATTTTTACCAAGGTCGAGTGTCTCAATAGATGTGAGGTTGAAAATGGACTTTGGAATTTTTCCACTGAATCGATTAGATATGATATCAAGAACTTTAAGTCGCGTGAAGTTTCCAACACATTCCGAAAGTTGCTCACTGATGTAATTTTGGCCAATTTTCAACTCAACTAGATGCTTTGTTTCACAAAATCCTACATGATAAAATACAAGAAAGAAATTAATAAATTACACCTTGATTCTCTAAGTTTTAATTTACACTATAAATTTAATCAATAATGAAGAATAAAGCACCGATGATAACTTGATGGTACTACGAGCAATGACCTTGTATTGGTATTGAACCATTGAATCCATTGCGTGTAAGGTGCAATGTCTTTAAATTCTTTAAGTCTATCGGACAAGAAAAAAAAAAGAAAAGAAAATACAAGCACATTAATTCCCATTCTCACTAATTTTATGTACTCTAAATTTATGCACTTTCAATAACATATTAACAATAAAAACAATATAAAAAAACAGAAATAAATATGACAACAAGAATAATAATTGAGTAATATAAGGGTCGTTCAAATAATTCTAAACCGCAATTGTTAATCTAATATGAACAATGAGAATAGTCTTTCATTATTCTCTTTTGAAATTTTTAAAAATAAATAGATGTTGCTGGCTGTTACAAAAATAAGAAATTCACAAAATAAGTTATAAATTTAAAACTCACTTCATTTTATTAAAAAAAGCCAAATTATAACCTACTAATTTAATTATAACAACTATTTAAAAATATTTCATCTATTTTCAATCATTTTTACTGAATTCAATAAGTCTAACTTTATTGAAGTTATGGATTGTATTTGATTGAAATCATCGATTTTATTTGATTGAATCCTCAGCTTTCTCCACTGGATTAAAATCATCCATTTAATTTGATTGGATATATTTTTACTTATTTGAATTTTTTCCACCACAAATTTTTTTCCTTTTTTTATTTAATGAAAAATCCCCTAAAATGATCATACTTTAAAATGGAAGAGTTTATATATATATATAAAAAAAACTTTTATCATTTTTTTAATTCCTACTTTTATAATTTTTTAAAAATAAATCCTTTTTGTTTTGTAATTAAAAATGAAACTCTTTTAAAAAAAAGAATTATAAATTAAACAAAGTCCTATGTAATGTTAGACTTGAAAATCCTTAGTACTGAAAAAAAAAAATTTGTCTCAAAAACAAAAAAAAAGAAAGAAAAACGAATTGTTGAACATATTTACCTTGCAAGGATATTACTCCATCATAATATCTATTATAAGAAAGATCCAAGAATTCCAAGTTCTTTAAATTGGCAATATCTGACAATTAAATACACAAATAATTAGAACAATAAAAAAAACAAAAAGTGGAAGGGAACTCTTAATTTTAATTTTTCAAGTATTACTATTTTGGAATTCGAATATAATGAAACTAACCTTGCATAGGAAGGGTACCTTCCATATCGTTGTTGTTAAGGTCCAATACTTTTAATGATATAAATCTCCTCAATGATGAAAAAACACTACTCTTGAGATCATTGTAACCAAGATTTAAATTTTCTAATTCTGAATATTCATCAAGTCCTAGATAATACAAGTCAAAATTAAATTGATTTAGTGAATCATTTTATATACAAATTAGCATGCAATCTATAAGAGTTGAATTTTGTAACAATGAACATTCTTCCTTGAATTAACTAATATATTTCTAAATTTTTATTTATGATTTACTTTTTTTGAAACTAAGATCTAAAATCACGAAATTTTATCATGAAATAGTGCTTAAATAAAGTTCTAATGGAACTACACCATCAAAATGTACCAAGTTCTATTTACTGAGAAATAAATTTTTTATATTAAGATTCCTTAAATTATGCCATAAGATTATACAAAATTAATGAAATTATTAGAGAATATAGGGTTCTATCTCAAAACCAATTGGCAATGAGGAGAGTATCTCATATCTCTTATAAATGTGTTGAAGAATTCTCACCTTATCAATGTGGAATAATTGCACCACAAGGTAAGTATCTCCAACAAAAATAATCCATACTTTCCCTTTCTTGTTCAAACTCACCTTCTTCTTTTTTTAGTACACCTTCTTCTCTCTTTCCATCAGCAAGTTCCGTAATAAGAAATATTTTTTTTTATATATAAAATGATTTCCTTAAATGATAGTGTCATAAAATTATAAGAAATTAATGGAAGAATTCATATGCCATTTCAATAAGAAATGGATTGCTTCAAATGAATGACTATTCTAACTTAAAATGATGGTCGATTTTAAAAATGATAATAAATTAAACTTATAGTGAAAAAACTAATCTAATTAGTGCAATTAATCTTTAGATAAGACTAAATTAAAATGGAAGACACGAAATTGCTAATATAATTAAAACGACAATCTACCAAGATTAAATTTGACTCACATGCATCACTTTAGGCTTCAAAATATTATTTTCCTTCTCTAAGTTCGTTAAGTTGGTTTATGTTTGAAAGTAATACGGATTGATTACAATTTTCATATGTTTTTTAACTTAAAAAAAAGAAAAACAATCACATACCAAGGTTAGAGCTTGGTTTACTTTTATTTATCTGAAGTAGATAGAATTTGAAATTCTAATAATTCAAATGAAAAGATAAACTTTTAAAGATGCATAAAATAATCTATTAAATATATATGTGATATGATGATTTTTTTTTTATATGTATTATCTAATGTTCAAATTAATTTGTCTTCAACTGTAAGATCAATAATGAAGATATACCTTGCATTTGTAGCGTTCCATTCAGATTATTCCAGCTTAAATCCAACTCCCTCAAATTTGTCAAACCTATTTTTGACATGAACACAAAATACAAAAAGAATCATCGACACAATTATAAAATCATGGCATTAGAATAAAATTCAAATTAAAAATTAGTAAAGATTCAATAGTTTTAATTTTTTTAATAATACGAGATGAGGCAATGGAATAAAGAAATATAGGATTAACAAGTTGGTCTAAGGCATAGTTTTAATATATATTACAAAAATTGAGGGTGGAGGACTCGAATCCAAGATTTTAGATTATTAATTGTATCATTGATGACACTGAACTACTTTTAATTTATACTAATATTAAAGAAATTTGATTAAACTCTACTGAATAAAGAGATAGACACTATTCAAAACAAAGTCTAATAAAGGGACAATTACTTGAAACAAATGTACAATTTATAAGCTAAATTGATAAACCCTTTCCAAACCAAGACTAAGTAACCGACTAATTACTTAAAAAAAATGAAATTAGAAGAAACAAATTATAATTACCTAAACAATCTTTAGTAAACTAAAATTAAAAGAAAAGCAGATTAAACTATTTATTATATTGCTATAAATTCCAATAACTATACATTGATCAAATCACATGGTCAACAATTTTCTTATATAAAAATATAAAAAATCACATGCTAATGATGTTTGTAAATAATTTTAAAATGGAATTAAGAAGCACAAGGAATCGAACATATATAAATAACTATACTCAAAATTTATATTCAAGTAAAAGAGTAAACTAACCTGTTAAAATGATAGACCCTTCTAAGTTACTTCTTTGAAGTAGCAACTTCTTCAATGATGTAATTCCACTTAAAAATGAAAAAATTTCATTTCCAAAATGACTGTAGGAAAGATCTAAAGTCTCCAATTTGTTGACACTTGAAATTTGGTTGAATCCTGAAAAAAGAAGAAGAATATATTTTAGTTAGTTAAAAAAATGAATTTTATTATACTAATAAGGTAACTAAATAAAAAGGTGTAGTTAAATGGAAAGAAATATTTAATAAGTAAAAAAATTACACATACCTTGATTTCTAGTAAAACCAGCAAATGAATTATAAGATAAGTCAAGAGTCTTCAATTGCTTGAAATTTTGAAATAGAGAAACATTCAATAAATAATGATGATCGGCCAATAAAAGGTTGAGCCGGAGCTCCACCACATGGCCGCCAGATGTGGAATTATTGCATATAACTCTTTCCCAATTGCAACAATTAGGTCCAACCCATGAAGAAAATAGATTGGATGTATACTTGAAGGTCCTATTATTATTATTAAAGGATAAAAAGAAGGCTTTTATATTCAACAAACTCATTCTTTCATCTTCAACACATCCATTAGAACCCACAACAATAATGAATAATATCATTACAAATGGCCATTTCTTCACCAGAAACTTACACTCCATATTACAGGCCAACTTTTAATTTCTCATGCAACCAATACCAACTCACCTTCCCCTATTTATATACAAAAATTTTACTTCCCATTCTCATATATGTACGACCATTCCTTTTCTCTCTCTCTCTCTCTCTTTTTTTTATTTAATCATAGTAAAACCTTTTTAATTAAAAATAAAAATGAAATTTCATTTCCATCTTTTTTTTCATTTTGATATCTAAATTTTCAAATATCTAATTTTACTATTTTTGCACTTAAAAATGTTTAGAATTAACCTTTATGATAAATATAAAGTTAAAACTAATCTAAATTAGTTTAATAAAATCAATAAATTTATTAGAAACAAGGATTAAATATGAATATATTATTAAAATCTATAAATTAATTATTCATTAAAAAAGAATAATTATTTTGAAAAAATTACTATAAAATCATCTATACCCAAGGTGGCCCGTCCCTAGACTGTGGTACCAGGATATTTCGAACTCTATTTTATTTTAAGCGTTTTCCAATGACCTCGAACTAAGAATTTTTCAAGAAAGCATACCTTGAAGTCATTTGCCTCAACCGTTGGACTGCCCCTTGGGAACACCATTTTAAGGCTTTTGAAAGTATAAAAACTAAAGTTTGGACGTTAGGAAAACAATAATATTGTGTGACATGCCAACTTTATTTTTTTTTAATCAAAATTTATCGTGACATGCCAACTTGACTTTGGAAAATGCAATCAATTTATTTTATTTTTTGTAAAATGGTATCAAAATTTAATTATCTTCGTCTCACAGACAAAAGTTTGGAACACAACGGTAGACAGAGTTTCTAATTTTAATATTTCATGAGAATATATTGAATATTGAATGTTCATGATTTGCCCATAAAAAACGTAAAGTATTTTCTAATTTTATTAATTCTCACAGCATTTGTTATATATATACAAATTTAATTGTAAATAAATTTGCATTTCTTCTCATAATTTTTTTTTTGAGTATATATATTGGGGGAGGGAACCAACAAAGGCCTACATCAAGCAGACTATTGCCTTAAAATAATTTGAAAGCCAAATATTGATTTTCGGATTTGAACTTGTGACCGTGAAATTGAAATAGATAAACACTAAAATATCTAGGCTCGAATCTGTGACCGTGGCTCGAACTTGTGACGTGGAGTTGCATTTCTTCTCATAATTAATTTACCATTTAAGATTGAGAATTTTGATTAGGGGATAACTTTTTGTTGTCTATTTTATAACACTTTTTAACCAATTCATAAACTACGTACTACAAAAAGAAACCATATAAGAGAAAGAACTACGACCACATGCACAAACACACTCCATACAAAAAAAAATTAGGTTACAGGCTATAACAGGTTCCTTTCTTGATCATCTAAAATTATAATTAAAATGAAGCTTTTTTCAATCAAGAACCCTAAAACGAAATCTTTGTTATCGATGAATGAAGAATTACAATTTATGAAAGTTTTTTTGGGAAGCATAATAAATGTGAGAGAAAATGTATTTTGTTAAGAGAAAAATCTACCTACTTGTCCATGCTATTCATAAAATAAAAAATTATCTTTGAAAAAGCAAATATGAAAAGAAGATTAAGGTTTACTAATTAAAAATATATATAGCGGTAAAATTGTATTTTAAAATAGGATTGCAATTAATTTCTATTTTTACTAACATCATTGAGTGACTAACGGAGGGGACAAATATCGATTTTCGAGATCGAACCTGTAACGCTGGTGTTGAACTGGTTTACAACCAAACAACCATTGCCACTGACCCATTCGGTTGGTAAAAGAGGTTCTTGAAGTGCTTAAGGTGATGAAATTAATTCATGATAACAACCTACCTAAGAATTAATTTTGTACGTCTCTAATCTGTACTATATTTTTTTATTATTATTTTCATGCCAACTCATCACATTTTTAACCATAATTAAATGTCTTTTTTAACTCAAAAATTATTTTTAAGATTTTAATAAATTGAGGAAGTAAAATTAAACTTTTGAAAATTTAGGGTCTAAAATGGAATTAAGATAATAGTTGAATGACCAAAATGATATTTAACAAATCTTTAAATTATATTTCTTTTTTCAAATATTTAATTTAGATTTTATACCTTTCAAAATCTCTCGGGCTCCTTTCGTATTCAACATGTAATAAAAACTTATTGCGTTAAATTGTCTTCTCTCTCTTTTTTTTTTTCTTTTTTTTTCACTTTATTGAGTGGAGAACATCTCTCAATTGAATTTTAGATGACATTATGCAGGTTGAATTTTCAAATTAAAAAGAGTCTTGGACAATTAACTACTTGACAACATTTCAACCCACACAATAAGTTGAGACCCAAATGGAAGACGTCCTCCACTAAATAAATTGACAAAAGACAAATTACACTATCTTACAGAAATTTGGATTCAATGTTCAATATAAAAGGAGCCCAATTCAATATTTGACATAAAAGAATGACTTGACTTGTAAATTATTATTATAATATAAAAATGGATCCCTTTTTTTTTTTATAGAAATATAAATCCTAAATTTTTAAAATATATTGTTTTGATCAAAATAGTGCTATTAAACTAATAAGTTTTGTATTTATTAATGAACACTATTTGGTGTTATATTTATTTGATTTTTTTTAAATTCAACATCATTTTTAAAAGATGTTCCATTTTTATCTTAAAAAAGAGGGGTTCTGTTATGGTATCAATTATAAGACCAGCTTCGAAACTCATCACATGGTCGATACTTAAGATTATCTTAACTACGTACTAAGTTACTCCATTTCGCTTAAGGGTGGTGCAGTGATTAGACGTCTAGCCTTGAGAATGTGCTTCCTTTGAGATTCAAAGTTTGAAGTCGTAGGGATTAATTTTTCAAACAACTCCAAATTTCGTCTATGTTGTGTCTGAACAAGGGAAGAGAGTGGTTGTCCCCGAATTTAAAGTAATGAAGCTCCAAATTTCTATATCATCAAAAAAAGTTATTCCATAATGATTTATTACTTTTTTTAACAAACAATTCATTAGACAAAAATACAGCCGAGAAGTCACCGATTAAGAAAGTACTTAAAGGATAGTAGAAACTTTGCGAAATGACCCTTTTTTTTTTTTTTTTTGAGAAGATGCAAAATGTGTTAGGATATCTCAATTGTCCCACATTGGAAAAGTGGGGTGTCCAACATCAATATAAAAGAGATATGAGTTACTTCCTTCATTGTCAATTGATTTTGAAATGGAACTTCATATTGTCTAATATGGTATTAGAGCCCATAAAGCCCAAACGAGTATTGATCCAATAAAAATGAAATTAAGATCTATGTTCTTCGCCGATTGAAGTTACAGATTTTTATAACTCCAAGCGTCTCATTGCATGATATTCTTTTTTATAGTGAATACATGTGTCTTTTTAAATAACACTCAAAAGAAAAATAAAAAAATATATTATTTTAACATATCGATATTTTCTATATAAGATATATATATTTGAATCTATTTTATATCTCCAATAATTAAAAAAAATCATTAAGATAAGTTGAGTTTGTTTTAAGAAAATATAATCCGATAACAACATATTTTTTTAAAAAAATTAATATTTATAAATATTATATATATATTATAATATTGAAATCTTTGAAATTTTGATTTATTATTATAGAATTTGGTTTCTATAGTTAATTTTATTTTGAATTAAAATATAATTTAAATTTCAACCATAAACCTCAACAACTAAAAATATTTATTATTTGTTATATTATAATGTGTGATGTATTAAATAAATTTATTATTATTTTTTTTAAATCAAATTGTTTTATTCAAAACTTATAACAACCTTATAATTAAGTAATTAAATTAATATGATTTTGATTAAAAAAATGGATTTGTTACTAAATTTGTTAGAATGCATATAAAATTGGTTATATTGATTTTAAATTAAAATATAGATATTGAGTTAAAATTGAAATAAACAATAAAGATCAAACCTAAGTGCTAAAAGGCAATCCAACAAATGAGTAAACAAACTTAATTTTTATTTTTATTTTTTTTAAAGCCTAATTTTTAATTATGTACATGTAACTTAGTGACCTCATGAATGTCTCTTATTTTGTTGTAAAATTTGTCAAAATTATACTTAGATTACACTCATTTGTATAATACCAAGGAAACAAAATTGAAAAGTAGAAGTATGGATAATAAAGTAAATTATTTATGATAAAAAAAAGTAAATTATTAAAAAAAAATGCATGAAGAATGATAAATAAAAACTCAACTTAATTTAACATACATTTCAAACTCAGTTTAACTTAATTCCTGCACCAAACAACAATCATATTAACTTAATCCTATGTCTACCAAACACAGATTAACTTAATCCCTCAACTTAACTTAATATTCAACTTAATTTAATACTGATTAAGCTAATCTTAATCCCTGCACCAAACACGCCCTTATCAATGTCAAATAACTAAAAATAATTCATCCCCATTGAGAAGTCATGTCCAACAAAAAAGGGAAATAGTAATAATTGTCTATTTCTCACATACTTATTTAGATATTGTTTACTCTATTTTTTACTTTAAATCATTGTCTAAATAAAGAATCACGGATGAAAGATGATAAATTTATTCCCAAAGTGTCCTTATTCTAAATTTTCAAATTATTATTTTCTAAAAATAAAAAACATTTTTCGTACTTTTTTTTTAAAACAATTGTTGGTATAATCCCAAATCCTTAATTTAAGGAATAAATAACTACCCCTCCCTCTTTCTGAATGATTTTTTTTTTAATTTCAAAATACCTTGTTTTCAAATATTTAAACAAAAAACTTAAATATCTAAATTTTAGTATCATGTCCGTTAGATTACACATCTCATATTCTATGCTAGTTGGAAATATTGAGTATCTAATTATTATTATTATTATTATTATTATTATTTAAAGATGAGGTCTCAGATCTTTTTATACAAAAATTTTGACAGTAACAGTTCTTTGCACAATATTGGTTAAAGTCGATGAAAATGCCAAAAGAGAATAAGAGAAGCTCATTTTGGGAAGTCTCTTTCTTAGTTGATGAAACATTCTTCAATTCTTGTGAGCAAAGACACATGATTCATTCCACAGAGTATTGAAGCATTGCACAATATTTTTTTCAAGGGATAAAGAGGAGCACTCCGTTAATGGAAGTTACTTGCGTCTATCACAGTGAGTATGAGATAATGGAACTGCGTATTCTAACTTTTATTGGTGCGCGACTTGAATTGAACAAAAACTCTAAAAATTTTAGTATATATCTTTACAAATAAGAGTATAGCTCTAACCGAAGATGAACGTATCATACATACCGTTAAGATAAATGAATGGAGTGTATACCATTTGTGTACAATGAGGTTGTGTTTTCTACTTCAAATTATAACTTTTATCCCTTCAAATAAGGGGTGGAAGAGTATAGCCCTAACTGAAGATGAATGTACCATGTGTATAGTTTATGTTGAATGAATTTGTGAATATTGGAGTGTGTACTGTGTGTAGTTCATGTAGAATGAATTTATGAATATTGAAGTGTGTACAGTTGAATTTATGAATATTGGAGTATGTATGGTGTTTTTGTCGTTCTCTTGGTACACTACGGAGATGATATATTTTAGGGTTATATTTTTTATCGACCCTCGACCCCATCATTAATTCATACATCCCAACACAAAATTCAACATAATTCAAGTGGAGCGGCACATCAGGTGAGTTAAATACATTTATTTTTTTAATCTTAACTTTAGTCAGTAGATTTAATATTATTCATTTGGAAGATTTATAGTAACCATTGTTTCCATTTTTTAAGTCAAAGATCTCCTATGATTGTTTTTTAGATTTTTTGTTTATTATCTTTTAAGTATATTTGAATTTGTTATTAGTTAAGTCAAAGATCTCCTAAGATTTTTTTTTTCATATATTATTATAAAATAGTGTATTTTTATAACTAAAAAATTGGGAATAAATTGGGGGTATAAATGTCTATTTTAATTTTATAGATTAATAATTTATTTTTAAAAAATTTAAAGTAGAGATTTATTTAAAATTTAAAGTAGGACAGACATTATTTAAATATATTTCCTAATTTTAGACATTTTCCTAATTGTCCGAAATCCAAAAAATTCAGAATTTTAAGGCCCATATGTTGTCAAAGACCCAGACGAACCAGGCTTACCGGGCCGGTCTGGTTCAACCACGGAACTAGCTTTCCTTTTCTTTCCTTTCTAGTTGAGGATTTCCTCTAATCTAATACATTGGGAAAATTCCAATTAGAATTATGACTTTTATTACTTTGAAATGAACCTATTATTACAAAGAGGGTAGTTTGACAAAAATAGATGTATTTGCATAGTTGTTTTCAATTAAACCAAATAATACTAAGAATAGATCTTCCTTTAGGTGATGCACTCACCAATTAAGGAAAAGTTCTTCCCCCACTTCTCCTTAGAAACATAATGATCCTACTAATGGCCACACTTTAAAAATACTATAAATAATATTGTGTTATTCACATGTGTGTTTTTACCGTTTCAACTATAAATATGAGTTTCTTAACTTGTTTTTGTGGTTTGTTTATGAACATTCTACTCGTGCAATGTATATGAGTTTGCTAACACACAACATATATTATGTATAATTTAAATGTGAACTATTTTGTGCAAATTTACATTTTATGCTCTTATCTTTACATGTTACACTCAAAATGTCAATATTTGTTTTATTGTAATTCTATGATAAGAATGACAACATGTGATGGTCAGGCAGCGGCTTAAAACCCCAACATTGTTTGAACCATATGACACATAATGTGTTTGGAAGAAGGGGAATGAGAATTAGGAGGAGAAATAGGAAAAAGAATGATTATGGGAAGAATAATTATTTGTGTTTGGAATGAAAGCAATGATTGTGGGGAGAATGATTATCTGTGTTTGGGGTAAAAGAAATGGTTAAGGGAAAATAAAATAATGAATATGAGGAAGGTGAAAAATAATTATATAATTTATAAAAAGTTGTTGGAGAGAGAATGAAAAACGGTAAGAGGAGAATGAAAACATGATTTTTTTGAAAACGTGATTGTTGGGAGAATGATTTCCAGTAGCCCAAACACGGGGAGTCGTCCCGAATCCTTCCCATTCTCTCCCTTATTCTTGGTGGCACAAACACACCCTAAGTAGTCACCTAATCGGACAAAACAATTCCAACAAAACTAAACCAACCTCAATCTCCATCGAAACAAACATTATTCAAAAGCTTCCACCTTTAAATCCACTGATTCTTAAATTCAAAAGATGTAATGCAGAAGTTTTAACTTATTGAATTTACCCTTTATTGATGTAAGAAAACTCAATGTTAATGAACAAAAAAAAAGAGCAGAATCAAAATTCAAAAGCTGAAACTACTTGCCTTCCATATTGCATGCACTTTTTTCCCGATTTGAATTCAAAATGAAAAACTCCATTCCCACATATGATAATCTCAACGAACAGAAGCACATTTTGAATGCTGGTTGTTCAGACCAGCCACCCCCACTTGTGAACTGCTGCCTGTTTCTCCTCTTCTTAGTAACAATTAAAAAAATCCTTCGTTGTCTACAGCTTTGCTCTTATTTACATCGCCGCCCTTCTCGCTATCGCTCGACTGTTGCAACTGTTCTCGCCAAACTTGATGGCCTCTTTTTGTTATAAGTGGGAATTTGTTGGTTAAGTTAAGTTAGTCGTTTATATGGACATGGTTACAAAAAGCCTGCGAATTTATAGAAATTAGTTGAATATATATGAATGAAATGAAATTACTTCAATGCTCTTTTGGCATTAGAATATGAGTTGAGGATGAAGAAGATGGATTCATTGTGCAAGAAGCTTTGATTAATTTGACTCTATCGATCTTTCTCTTTGATGATACTTCTTCAACTTTATTATATATTAATTACTTTTTGCTGCTTAATTTTTGTACTTTTTACTTCAAATTTTCTTTTAGTGAAGGAAGACAAAGGAAACTTCAGTTGGTGTAATAGGCATAGGCTACACATTATTCAGCTAATTCCACTATACTTATCATGTAATCAAAAACCAGGAAAAAAACTAGCTTTATTTTTTACTGAGTAAAGTTTCAAGTTTGGCAGAAGGTAATACAATTTTTAGCTGATACACTTGCAAACATAATAATAACAATCTTCAATAAAATAAGACCATCTCTGACGCCATTGAGGATTGATGTACAGAACTGCTACAAATCCCAACAATATTACAATATATGAGGCACCAAAACTCCAAAAGAATGTTTCTAAATCAATGAATGCACCATGTTCTTCCTCCAAGTTTACTGGTGATGGTGGTAAAATAGATCCTGAACATTTATGTTGAATGTATAATCCACAAAGGTAAGGATTACCATAGTAACTGCTCTCAGGATATGATGAGAATTTTGGTAATGAAGGGATCATTCCTGACAAATTATTGTATGCCACATTGAAGGTACTAAGTGAATCAAGTCCACCAAGTTCAACTGGAATATTTCCACTGAGTAAGTTATTGGAAAGATCCAAACTCTCCAAATGTTTAAGATTGGAGAATCCCTTTGGTATAGGTCCTACCAACTTGTTGTGTGAAAAATTCAAGGCATGAATTTGTAACAAGTCTCCAATTTGTTGTGGAATCTTACCGGTTAGCTGGTTACTTGATAAATCTAGTCCAGACATATGGTCTAGAATATAGGATTTGTAACTCTCAGCTCGATGTTTTGCCGTAAAATCCACTGTAACATCTAATTGCTTTCCCACCAAAGAAGAATATGCTTGATAATTTATTAAGCTGAAGTAAATATCACTTAAGAAGGAGAGATAGACAAAAGAGAATACTTGTAATTGATATTCAGAAGCTAAGGTAACTTCTATCCCTCCAAACGTTATATTACTTAAACACGAAGGTATTGATCCAGTGAGCCTATTGTTTGATAGATCCATAATACTTATTTCTCCAACTTGGCATAACTGTAGAGGAATTGGACCTTCTAACTTATTTTCTTTTAATAAAAGAACCCGTAAGCTTGTAAATTGGCCAAACCAATCAGGAATGTGTCCTGAAAAGTCGTTGAAGCTTAGATCGAGAATTTTGAGGCTTAAGGTAGTAGACAGTAATGCAGGCGGTATCGGCCCTGACAGGTAATTCTGTTGCATGTATAAATAAACCAATGACGAAGCATTGAAGCAAGAGGGTACTCCACCGATCAATTGATTTTGAGATAGATCCAGTAATTGAAGTTCACCAAGGGAACACATTTCCTTTGGAAGTTCACCTGTGAAAAGGTTGTTTGACATTTGGATATACTTAATACCTTTTAAACTACCAATCCAACTGGGGATTCTGCCTGATATCATGTTGTTGGATATGTCCAACACAACTAACTGATCCGTATTATTTATGAATCCGTACTCCTCAATGCTTCCACTAAAATTGTTGTTTGTTACAAGAAAAACTTGTAGCCAATACATATCGTTGAACATAGAAGTTTGTAAATTTCCATAAAACTTGTTATTTGATACATCCAACCTTACTAGTTTCTTCATTTGTTGCATAGATGGAGGAAGATTGCCTTCAAATCTATTTCTTGACACATTAAAGTAAAGAAGTTTTGGAAGAAAGAGGCCTGTATCCTTTGGCAGTTGGCCACTAAGCTTGTTGCCTGAAATTTGAAGAAAACTCAAATTGTGTTTGCAATTGGACAATGGAAGAGTTCCATTGAATGAGTTGTCACTCAAATCCAAGAGCTCCAATTTAGAGTTATTATCTAACAACCAAAGAGGAAAGTTTCCAACCAATTGGTTATGAGCAATGTCAATAAATATCAACTCATGTTGTGATAACAAAAATGTAGGAATCATAGATGAAGTTTGGGTATTGAGATTGCAATCACGTAGAATGAGATATTCCAATTGAAAACTAGGATGCCACGGAGATTCTTCTGTTTCCACTCCAACTTTTCCATTTCCTGTTAATCTCAAATATTTAAGTTTCGAATGATTGGCCAATAAAGACAAAGAAAAAGAACCTTCAAAGTAATTGCCAAGAAGGTTCAAGTTTTCAATGGATTTCAGGTTGGAAATGGTGGTCGGAATTTTTCCATTGAATTGATTATTTGAGATATCAAGAACTTTAAGTCTCGTGAAGTTTCCAACACAATCTGAAAGTTGGTCACTAATTTGATTTTTAGCAATTTCCAGCTTAACCAGATTGTTTGTTTCACAAAATCCTGCATAATAAAAATACAAAGAAAGAAATTAATAAACTTGTTGACTCTCAAGCTTCTTTTTTTTTACTTATACTGATAAATTTATTGAATGATGAAGAATAAGGCACCAATGAAATCTAATATTTAACTTATTAGAGTAATTACCTTGTATTGGTAGTGAACCATTGAATCGATTATTTGTTAGGATCAATACCTTTAAATTCTTCAAATCTATCAAACAATCAAACATAAAAGATACACGGACATCAATTCACCTCTCACTCATTTTATATATTGCTAAACTTATTCCGTTTTAAACCATCTTAACAATAAAAATGAATATGGCAACAAGAGCAATAACTCATACATATAAGGCCTTGTTTGGTTTACGGGTTGGGATCTAGATCCTCCGGAATCCAGTACCGTAATCAAATTCTTCGGAATTTTGATTATTGTTGTATTGATACTCCAAAATAAAGAATGTTGTTTGGTTTGTTTAGGTTTCTAAATCTTCAGATTCCGAACCTCCGGAATTAAATTCCATAATTTTTATATTTATCAAATAACGGTTTCAAATTCCCTGGATTCCAAGCGGCAAACCAAACAAGGCCTAAGTGTGTTTATAACTAACTACCAAAAAATTATAGGTTGGAATCTCTTAACCTCCATTCTTGGATGAACTAAAAAAAATAGTCTTTCATTTTACTTCAGAAATTTTGTAAAATAAATAAATAAATGTTGCTGATCATTATAAAAATATAAAAATTCACAAAATAGTTATATAAATTCAAATTACTTTATTTTATTTTTAAAAACTGTAAAAATTATCATGCTTTAAAAAGAAAGATTTTTTCTTTTTTTTTTAAATAATTTTATCATTTTTTTTAATCACTACTTTTATCATTCTTAGAAGCAAATCGATTTTTGTTTTGTAATAGGAAAATGAACTCTTTCATGTGTAATGTTAAACTTGGAATATAGAAAAAGGAAAATTTGAGCATATTTACCTTGCAAGGGTATTACTCCATTGTAATAATCATTATAAGAAAGATCCAAGAATTCCAAGCTTTTTAATTTTGCAATATCTGGCAATTAAATATACATATAGTTAGAAGAAATTAAAAATAAAAAATAATAATAATTTTTTTTTTTTTTAATGGAACATGAAGCCCAAGCTCTGTCAACTAACCTTGCATTGGAAGGGTACCTCCCAGATTATAATTGCTTTGAAGTTCCAAATTTTTTAATGATATAAATCCTCTCAATGATGAAAAAACGCTATTGTTCAGCCAATTTCCTCCTAGATTTAAAATCTCTAATCTTGAAAATTCATCTGGCCCTATGTAATACAAGTAAAAAATTAAATTGATTTAGCAAATCATTTTATACCAATTAGCATGATTCAAACTCTATCTAATTTTTCTTTCTTTGTATTTGCCTAAAATAAAAGGAAAAAGAACAATACATACATTGATTTAGTTTTTTTTTTTTTTTGTAGGTTGATCCAATTTGAAAAATTAAATTTATTTGGACAAAATAAAAACTGGACATTAAAAATTATACAAAATTATAATAAATTAAACATGGTGAATATTGGTTATACATTTAAAACTCCACACCCGAAAATACCGTTAAATTCAGAAAGAAAAATCATCAGTAGTATTTATCCTTAAGGAGCAGCCCAACAGTTGAAGCAAAGGATTTTAAGTCATACTTTCTTGAAAGATCCCTCGTTCGAGGAAGTTCCGATTTTCCGATTTTCAAAAAAAAAATGTATAGATCTCATGAAATTTAACGGTAATAGTATAATATTAAATAAAGAAGTATAGAAATGGAACATAACTTATAGTGCTCATATAAAAAGCTAAGCCAACTAACCTGGTATGATGATAGATCCTTTTAAACCATTTCGACGGAGTGTTAACTTCTTCAATGATGTAATCCCGCTTAGAGATGAGAATATTTTATTTCCAAAATTATTGTCAGAAAGATTTAAACTCTCTAATTTGTTGAAGCTTGAAATATGATTGAATCCTAGAGAAAATAATGTATTTCAGTCGCTTAAGAATGAAGTATTATGCTAATAACATAATTTAATCAAGATAGTTACATTTTTTTTTTTTTTTTGAAAATCAGGAAAGCATGTCTAATTTAAGTACTTTCCAGCAGCTTCGAATCAAGAATCTCTTCAAGAAAGCATGTCTTGAAGTCCTTTGCCTCAATTGCTGCACTACCCTTCGGAGACATGAAGATAGTTAAATTGAAAGAGAAGAATTAATTAAATAAGACAAATTCACATACCTTGATTACTAGTAAAATTAGAAAACCAATTGTGAGATAAGTCGAGAGTTTTCAAGTGCTTAAAATTTTGAAATAGAGAAGCATTCAACAAATTATCATAAGGATCCAACAAGTTGTTGAGCCAGAGCTCGACGACATGGCCACCAGAGGTAGAATTGCATATAACTCTGTCCCAATTGCAACAATTAGGTCCAACCCATGAAGGAAATGGATTGGATCTATACTGGAAGATACTACTATCATGGGATAAAAAGAAGGTCTTTATATGTAACAAATTCATTCTTTCATCTTCAACACATCCATTAGATACCTGCAATATCACAGAACCCACAACAATAATCAATAATATCATTAAAAATGGCCATTTCATTACCATAAACCTACACATTATTTGCAACCCACCAAACAAACTTATGCAACCAATATCAAATGAGCTGCCCCCATTTATATGCAAAATTTTAACTTCTCATTACTCGTTTATGCCCATCATGTTTCTTTTTAATTAAAAATACGGTTAAAATATCATTTTGATCTCTACCACTTTTAATTTTCAACTTTAATCTCATTTTCAAACAACTTTTCTTTAATCCTAGGATTAGGATTTATTAACTCTTCCCCGAAAACCTCCATCCAAACGAGTTTTTACCAACTCCTCCTCAATTTTACTTTTGAACATAACTTTCATTTCTAACCATTCATATTTAATCATTCATTTATAACTACTCAATCATTTCTAACCACTCATTTTTAATCATTCTTTTCAAATCAATCAAAATAACTTATTTTTAACCACTCATTTTTAATTATTTATTTTTTAACTATTAAAAATAACTACTCATTTTAAATCTACGTCCAAACAAGATTTTTACTATAACTCTTCTACACAAAAACTACATCCAAACGAGTTTTTAGCACAACCCTCAATGTTTAACTACTCAATATAACTCATCAATATAACTTCTTAACCTAAAAACTACCTAAATACGTCAAACAAACACCCTCATTTTAATGCATACAATAAAAAAATGTAAAATACATTATTTTAAAAATAAATTTTAATCTTTTTTTAATAAAAAGATTAACTTCAATATTTAAAAATATAAAGATTAAAATTTGGGGATTTTGCATGTATATTAAAGAAAAAAAAACAAAATAATTCCATGTATAGCACAATTCCCAAACTTATTCATTGTGGCACAAAAATGATTGAAGTCTATAATTTGCACGGTTCAATCACTCAAAATGAAGTCTATTAGTTGTATTGATAGAAGTCTATTAGTTAAAGTGATAGAAGTCTAAGTCTATCAGTTGAATTGATAGAAGTCTTTAAAGTCTATCAGTTGAACAATGTCTAATGATGTTATAATAGAAATTTTGGGTAAAATGTGTCACGGATGAAATTATTTTTAAAAATGTGCTACAATTATAATAAAGAGAAAAAATATGCTATGGAGGATAAATTCCCTTAAAATTTCACATTTTAAAGTTTTAGAATATAAATAGAACAATTTTAAAATCTATTATTTCAAAAAAAAAAAAAAAAAACTTTAAAATATATGCTTCAAAAGGTGCGTTACAACCTTTCCTCAAAAAAAAAAAAAGAAAGTGCGTTACAACCTAGCATACTCCAATAATTTGACTATAAAAAAAGCCAAGACTTTCGAACAAAAAATGGCAAATAAATTTATATCCCATCGATCACTTTAACTTTATGACTAATCAATTTTTTTGTTCTCCAATTGAAGGAAGGTTATCATAATTATAACGATGAGATTGCATTTTACTCTCTTCCAATTGAAGGAGGGTTATCATAATTCTTGTAAATGTTACGAGAATTGATTGCTCCAATATTTTATTATATCACGAGAATTAAAAGAAAGTTTTTTTTTTTTTTTTTGAAACAGAATTAAAGGAAAGTTATGTGTTCACAATTTGGATGAATCAGTGAAATATTCAGTTTTAAACATGTTTTATGATATCCAAAGGATTAGAAGTACGATGGTTTCGTTGTTTGATATGGATAGTAATTCAGTTCAATAACATGATGCAGGATTTGATCTTAAAAAATGATATTCGACTCTCATCTATTTTAGAGCAATAATTCATTCTTTGTAGCGTTTATATTGTCTCTCTCCTCTAACTTTTAGCATATATGTGTGTGTGTTTTATATGATTATTAAATAAATTTTGGTTAACTGTTTTTTAAAAAATATGTCTGTTTATATAATTTTTTACTAAACATTCTCTTGGAAGAAATATTACATCTGCTAATTAAATAATTATATAAAAAGAAATATTTGGATTCTTATTAGTAGGACTCAAGCCTTCCTTATTTAAATCATTTTTATCTATATTTTTCTAAATTCAAGAAGAAAAAAAATGGGTGGCCATCAATGCATGTAATAAAGGCTCTTACTAATAAAGACACAAATATTGCTCTTATATAAAATAAATTATTTCACCTAAAATTCATATTAGAGAAACATAACACCAAATATTTCTGTTCATTAATAAATACATAACTTATTAGCTTAACAGAACATATTTGTTTTAGTGGAATTTACCCAAGTAGCAAAGAATATATATATATATATATATATATATATATATATATATATATATATATATATATATATAAAAATATATAATATCTTTTCTTCAAGATTTTGAGTTCAAGACTCATTTATAACATTAATTTATAGACAAATTTTGTGTCTTTATTCCTTCAATGTACTTTGATGTTGTGTCTTTATTCCTTCAATGTACTTTGATGTTGTGGTGCCCCCAAATTTAAATGAGAATAAGCTTCATATTTGTGCGTAATCAAAAAATAAAATTACAATGTCAAAATTTTAGAAAAAATATATAATAAAAATACTAATTCAATCACCTTATATTGATAGGCTTATAAATTTTAAATATTTTATATTTTGTTATGTGTAAAATATTTTTAAAAAAAATGTTATAATTAAAATATGAATGGTAAAATTTGGCAGGTATATAAATTTCCTTTGTTTTATATTTTAACAATTTCTACACGTTGAGCCATTGCTTCTATCAAATATTTAGTTAAGACTTCATACCTTTCAAAATGTGATAGAGAGGTGTAGTGGTCGATTTTAAATTCAATCTTGGTTGGTCGTCTATCATAAATGTTAACTAAAATTTCAATTCAATTTCATGGTAATAAGTTCAATGAATGAGTAATAATATCTTATAAGTTGGGTAAAATATAATTTTAGTTCTTCTGATTTGAAAAAAGTTAGAATTTAGTCTACATGCTTTGAAGAAATATAGAATTTAATCTCTATGATTTTAAAAATTATAATTTAATCCTTAAGGTTTGATAAAAACCTACAAAATAGTCTTTGTCGTTTCTAATCGTTAGCGAATTAATTATTTGAAAGTTAGTAATTCATGTGTAAATGATAAAATTATGAGTTAAATGACTCATATAACAAAAAAAAACTCATATCACTTATGCATAAATGGTGAGTTTCCATGTATTTAATATGTCAATATCACATATCATAAATTATATTTTTAGGTTTTATAAAATCATAAAACTAAATTTTAATTTTTAAATATTATATGAACCAAATTTTAATTTTCTTTAAATTACAAGAACTAAACTCTTATTGAAATCATGATGATTAAATTCTAGTCGTTGAAATCATGGGAACTAAACTCTAATTTAAACTAAACTTATATTTTACTCAAGAAAAAAGAACTACCCATCATTATTCTATTAGGTCGATTAGTTGTCAACTTTAGTGAGTATCATTTCATGATAAAATTTATACTTTGGAAACTAATATGGCCCTTTTAAAATTTTAAGAGGTAATATAAGTAAAATTTGAAACCCTAGATTTAAAACCCTAGGTTTATTTGCTTTCAAAAAAAAAAAAAAAGATAGTGTTACATAATTGAGGAGCAAATAGAGTGGCTTTGAGTCACCAAGAATAAGGGAGAAATAGAATGAAAATTATTTTTCGTATTTGGACCTTTGGAAATCATTTCCCTATAATCATATTTTCTAAAAATTATCTTTTTCATTATTCTCCTACCAACTTTTCATTCTCCTCACAATAATTTTGTATACATCACATCACTATTTTTCATTTGCATCATACTCATTATTTTATTTTCTTCATAATCATTTTCTTCACCCAAACACAAATAATCATTCTCCTCATAATCATTATCTTCATCCCAAACACAAATAATCATTTTCTTCATAATCATTCTCTTTCCTATTATCTCCTTAATTCTCATTACTCTATATAATCATTATCTTTCATCTTCCTTAATACACCCATAATAATTCACATCACAAGATCAAAAGTGTATACCCATTTTTAATTTAATTGATGGTCCGTTGTTTATTTTTATTTCGAACAAAAGATATTTTTGTGTTTTTTTAATGATTTAATGATTAAAAAATTTAATATTTTTTGAAGTTTAGTTTTAAAATAAAATCTTCACGACAATTAGAGCTTGTCCGATAACCCATTCATTTTTAGTTTTTTGTTTTTGTTTTTTTTATAATAGATTTATTTGATAACCAATTTTAATATTTGTTTTTAAAATTTGTAAAACATTTTTAAAATATTAAAGAAATTCTAAAAATTAAAATACAAAAATTTTAATAATTAAAATATAATTTTGTTTTTGTTTTCTTAAAAAATATGAAAAAGATCAAGAATAAATAATAAAAATTTAAAAAAATCAAAATAAAATGTAATATTTGAAAATAAAAAATAATTATCAAACATATTTTTTGTTTTTAAATTTATAAAAATATAAAACTATTCTCGGTTATAGTTTTTATATTTTAAAATTAAAAATGAAAAACAAAAAACTATAAACAAAAAAACACGAAAATATGTCTTAACTACCGAATATAATTTCAACTGACACCAGTCACACACACATCTCAAATTCAATCGATAGATGTCCTCCACTAAATAAAGTAGTAAAAGATAAATTAGGACTTTCTCAAAAAAAAAAAGATAAATTAGGACGACTTGACTTTGAAAATAACACCAAGATTTGGATTGAATGTTAAAAAATGAGTATAATTTTTTTTTGTTTGGATTATGGAATCATACTTCTATAATTACCTTTTTCAAAAATTATTTTTTCATTATCTTATTAATTACTTTTTATTTTCTTTTTAAAAATATTTTATATATTACATCATTATTTTTCACTTTCATCATTTTTATTATTTTATTTTTTTTCATAATATTACTTTTATCCTCAATACAAATAATTTTCTTTTGTAATCATTATCTTCACTCTAAACATAAATAATAATTTTCCATAATTATTATGTTCTCTCCTCTCCTTTTCATTCTTATTCTCTCCTTAAATGATAATGGAGGAATGAGATTATTATTTTGATTGAAGAACGCCTCCGACACTCATTTAATATTATTTGTACCATTAATTAATTGAAGATTGTATATATATTTATTGAAGACTCATGAAGATGTTGAAATTGATCTAGCAAACTTATGAGTAAAATTTGATCATGGATATCATTTTATATTTTGTATATAGCTTTTAATAAGTTTTTTTAGAACTGTCACAAGTTTTTTTTTTTTTTTTGAAATCTAATGTCTCATACGTTAGTCACGTCAATTGTTAAAAAAATACATTTTTTTTAGATTACAACAATTGGAGGTGGAGAAGACTCGAACCTAAGACCTTTGGCAAAAAAAAAATCATATTTTAGAACGATATTAAAGTCATTTCAGAAAATATATAAATATTAAAGTTCAAAATTAAAATGAAACTTAGGAAAGACTATGCACACACTTGAAAATTGCTCCAAAATTGATGCTCTTTTTTTTCTTCATTTTAGTATAAATTTGGAGAGGAAAATAATCTCAAAATAAATTAAAATTAAATACTAATTTTTAAGATTGAACTCATAACCGTGGTGTTAAACTAAATTACAAAAAAAAAACAATGAAACCAATGCACTATTAACCTTTCAGTAAAAAGAAATCGTGTTTTCAACTACACTCAATAATGAGAAAGGTTCTAGTTTGATATTAGTCATAAGGCTTGAATTCATCACATGCTAGTTATTTAAGACTATCTTAACTACCAAGTTACTCCATGTCTCCTAACGGTGGCACAGTAATTAAATGTCTAGACTTTGAGGACGTTCTTCTATTGAGATCTGAAGTTTGAGGTCCATGTGAAGATTATTTTCCAGGCACCCCAAACTTTACCTCTATTTCCTACGTTGTCTCCTGGTGCCTACTTTAAGAAAGGGCGTGGTTACTCCAAATTTAGAAGAGTGAAACTCCAAGTTCGTGGGTCATCAAAAAAAAAAGTACTCCATGACAATTTACAACTTTTTTTAACACACAATTCATTAGACAAAAACACAACCAAAAAGCCACAGATTAAGAAAGAAGATAGTAAGAACTTCGCGACTTTTCTTGCGAATGGGAAGACTCCCAAATCGAAATGACTTTTCTTATCAAAACAAAAGAAGTTGATTTTAAAAAAAATTTGAAGATATAACCTTAAACCATCAAAACTATAGAGATACATAAATCCAACAAAGTAAGAAAAGAAATCTTCAGACAGAAACTCCCATCGAGAAGAACACTTATCAACAACAATTTAAGAACTTCTTTTATCAACTAGCTCAAAACAACTATACATGTGTGTGTGTATATGTATGTATGTATATATATGTATATGTATCTATATAACCTTCATAAACCCGGTTCTGTTCATCCAGAACCGGCTTTTCTCTCCTTTCCTTTCCAGTTAAGGATTTCCTCTAACTAACTCTAATACACAGGGAAATTTCCCACTAGAATTATAATTTTTATTACATTGAAATGAACATATTATTACAAAGAGAGTAGTTTGACAAATATAGATATACTTGTATAGTTGTTTTCAATTAAACCAAATATATTAAGAATAGATATTCATTAGTAATTTATCACCCTACTCACCCACTCACCAATCTTGGAATTTCTTCCCCACTTCTCCTTAGAAACAAGATGATCTTATTAATGGCCAACATACCTTGTAGCCCACACTTTAAAAACACTAAAAATAATATTGTGTGGCATTTGTAAACAGACCAAAATCAATAAGAATTCATCTTGCTTTCATTCTCTAAATTGTATTATTTGTATTATTCCTTTATTTCGTTCTTACTTCTATGACATTTTATCAGCACGAGTCTCTACCATTTAAACTACAAAATGTGAGTTTCTTAATTTGTTTGTTTCTAAACATGGTACATGTATATGAGTTTATTACCTTACACATATTATTTATCTTCTTTTTTTTGTTTGAACCGCTTATATTTTGTGCAAATTTACGTGTTATGTTCTTAACTTTACATTGGGGTGCAACAAAAAACCGAAAAACCGAACCGAGCTGAACCAATGGATCGGATCGGTTTTTTACCTCAAAATTGGACATCGGTTTGTAATTTGAAAAAACCAAAAATATTGGATCGGTTCCGGTTTTCATTTTAAAAAACCGATCCAAACCGATATATATATATATATATATAGTCAATAATTCATATAGATTAATCTTCTTTCCATTAATATTTCTTTAATTCACCCCTATTTCAAGTAAAAAATATCCTTAAATAATTTTAAATAAGTTAAAAATACTTCTAACCTTTAAAAAAATAGTTGTTTACGAGAATGTTGTTTTTATATGAGAAATATTATTTTTGATATATTAAAAAAAATTGGACATTGGATCGGATCGGATCCATTTTTGGACATTGAAAAACCGAACCAATGGTTCTATACTTTATTGGACATTGGATCGGATCCATTTTTTGAAAACCGAAGATATTGGTTCGGTTGTCAGTTTGGTACAAAACCGACAAAAACCGAACCGAAATCACCCCTACTTTACATGTTATACTCAAAATGTAACTATTTGTTTATTATAATTCTATGATTAAAATGACGACATGTGAGCTTCTCTCTAAAAATTTCTTAGCTAGTTTTTTGTGGGAGGTCTTCTACCTCAGATTTGGGTGGTATTTTACCTCAGGCTTGGGAGGTTTTTCCTCAAAATCGGGAAGGGTCTTCCCTTCAGAGTGAGGGGGCGTTCAGAATGAGGTTTTCCCTCTCCTTAACGTCTAGAGAGAGGTTGTTTCTTGCTGGCTTGTGTGAAGATGAATCTGATGTCCAATCTATGGAGGTTAGTGGGTTTTTCGCCGCAAAGTGGTGGGTTTTGATGCGTTCTGTCCGGAGTCTGAGTCATGGGTGGGTCGAGATTTCCATGGTGGAACACCGACTCACCTTGCTTTTGTTTGCTCCTGTGAGAGAAATGACGTTAAGATCCCTTTTGTGATGGTGGTTTCTTCTCTGATAGGAGCGGAAGCCATACGCAGAGGAAGAGTTTGGGAAGGAAAATTTTCCCCTTTGATAGGGGGAAGAGTGGATGGATGAGTAAGGCCGGGTTTCTGCTGTCCGGCGAGATGTCAGCCTGGAAAGAGGAGGATCACCGAAAGAAGGAGCTGATGAAGATGGTTATAGTCGGAAATTTAGTCGGAGAAGATGAAGATTGGAGGCGCGTCGAAGTGGGAAAGCGTGTTGAGAAGGGTAACAGATGGCAGGGGCAACTGACGATTCAAGGAGTGCGACTCGAGGGAAAGCCAGCTGTAAGGTTTAGAAGACACGTTTTCATTGGTGAATGGGTCATTTGGCGATGGAGGTCGGGCCCGAGTCTTAACTCGAACCAAATCATCTGTTTACGCAGTCTGGTTTGGTTTGATTTCATCGCAATCGGTTTGACTAAACCGGTTCATGCTATTTTTCAAGCCAGCAGTTCAAGTAAACCAATCCGACCGGCGGTTCGAATTTATGACTCTCCTAAAATCGCCTTTGTCTCCCTCATGTCTCCAGGCGATATTGACCCGAAGCTTTGTTCTTTCTTAGGAAATTACGGTCCTTTTCTCTTTTCTTTCCTTCTAATTTTAGGTTGTTGTCTTTTTATATTTATTTTGTTGCGTTTGGACTGTGAACTAGTGGATAAAGGTTTCTTGATTAACTTTATTTTCGGGTTGGTCCAAGGGAAATGGCGATTCGGTTCCAAATTGCCTCGCCCTTTGTTTTCTTTGGTGGGATCATGTTCTTCAGTCATCGATATTGTTATCGGTTTATCCCCCAAAGATCCTCGAAAGTCAACCAAGTGGGTGTTGATGATGGTTATCCGACCTTCATTGCTGGACTCATTGAAGTCTATGTGTGTTAAGGTCGTTGTTCGATCCGATTGTATTGTTGGTCTGAGTTTCCTTTTATTGGGTTTGGTCTTTTTTTGGTTTCCTAAGCTCATGTGGTGGGAAAGGATTTGTTTGGGGGAAAATTGTTTATTCCCTCGTGTGGTGTCTTATTGTAGTGGAGGTTTCTACCTCAGATGTTGTTTGGAATGAAATTATTCTGTTTTCAAAAAAAAAAAAATGACGACATGTGATGGTCAGGCAGCAGCTTAAAAACCCAACATTGTTTGTACCATACTAAGTAGTCACTTAATCCTATAAACAATTCCGACAAAACTAAACCAATCTAAATCTCCATCTAAACACACATTATTCAAAAGCTTCCACCTTTAAAATCCACTGGTTCTTAGTACCCAGCTTACTTCAAAAAGAAACAAAATTTGAACCACCCCATGTGTTTCTTCGAGTTCAAATCCCCCTTCAACGGTTGTGATTGAATTGTCAGATCAGATGATCAAAAATATCTTTGGATTCCAATAGATTATCTAGTGAAATAATGATGGAATGGAAGTGGAAAAGAGAGAAATGTAATGCAGAAGTTTCAACTTATTGAATTTACCCTTTTATTGATGTAAGTAAATTCAATGATAATGAACAAAAAAAACGAGCAGAATCAAAATTCAAAAGATGAAACTACTTGCCTTTCATATAGCATCCTCTTTTTCCAGGTTTGAATTCGTAATGAAAAACTTCATTCCCACTTGTGATAATCTAACGAACAGAAGCACAGATTGAATGCTGGTTGTACAAACCAGCCACCCCACTTGTGAACTGCTGTCTGTTTTTCCTCTTCTTATTAACAATCACAAATCCTTCATTGTCCTCGGCTTTACTGTTATTTACATCGCCACCCTTCTCGCTGTCGCTTGACTGCTGTAACTGTCCTTCATTCTCATATAGAATTTTGATTATAGCACTGTCGTTGGCTATGGCATCTGATGAGTTTTCTGAAGGTCTGAACTTTACTTTACCTGTATGTCCATCAACACCTGAATCCATGTTGTTCTGAACTGATTTCACAATGAAGCTCAACAATATCTGCCTAGCAAGCTCGGACTTCTTGCACTCAGAGATGCTTTTCTTTGTGTTACTTACGATTGTAGAGGTTTCGGCCAGCTTCTCGTATTCGTCCGTACTTGCTTTTGGCAATGGGTTCAATTCGTAATGGACTTGGGTATTTGTATCTCCGGAGTTTGTTTGCCAAGCTCTTTGAGGGACAAATTCGGGGGCGTGTGGATTCATCATTGTTGCAGCTCCAAATCCACTTCTTCCCATTACAGGAGCTTGGTATTTCAAAAAACCATGTTTCATACGAAATGAGTTGCTAGTTCGGTAATATAGAGGCGATCGAGGTCCACAAGGTACTCTTGTAGTTGGTGGAGGAATTAAAGGCTCTAGAGAACCTTGGCTTGCTCTTACATCATATATGCTTGTAACAGTAGCCGAGTTTAAACCACTTGCCAGGGAAAAAGTTCCTGGATTGAATGGTTTGGCTGCAGCGGAAAGCTTGCTAGCATTTGTCTCTACGGACTTTTCCACAGGAGATGAACAGGACATCATCTCTTCACTGTCTTGGCTTTGATTTTCTGACTCAGGGGCACTACTATCAGATGGTTCCGCTACTTCGTTTTGAATCACTTCACCAGAAATATTGTCGGTTTCATCATTTTTTGATGTTTCTGAATGATCACGTTTTTGAGGTTCCGCTACTTTCTCATCTACCTCATTAACATTTTCCGTATCAACCAATTGCTTTAAAACAGTACCAGGTGGAGCCAAAGCTACTTCTTTGTAAGATATGGATCTTGAAGCCATTTGAGAAACCGAAACAGGAGACGGTGAGACGACTTTAGAAGCTGTTATTTTTGCCTGCAGCTTGATTGAATCATCCCCTGCACTTGATCTTTGAGGGACTGATTGCTTTAACTGTGAAAGACCACTTTGAATGGACTTAACAGCTGCTGTTTTCTGCACTGGAGAGTTTATTTCCTGCTTGTGGTTCGTCTGTCTAATATTAGAATATTCAGAATGATGCACATTTAGCTTTGGAAGAACAGGTCGTCTCCGGCCAACCTTCCGGCCAACAACATGCCCTGATCGCCCTTTTGAATGAGCCTCTTGCCACCCATCATCTGAATAAGTTTCTTCCACGGTTTCATTTTTAACCACTGTCATATTCTTAGTGTTGTTTTCAACTACTTCCTCCTTTTGTTCTACAGTTAAAAAATTGCTAATGATTTTAACTTCCTTTACACTATCAACTGATGACTCAGTAATTGGTTTTGGACTATCAATGTGCAACTCATCCTCAGCTATTTCATCCTGATGAATTTTATCACTTGCATTCACTACCTGGCAAAATTAAGAGTCTAGAGTGAACAAATAGTTCCTATAAAGTAGAGAGAAATCATGTTAATTATATATGAAATGTGCTTACCTTTGCACGCCTATGTTTCCTCTGTGAATCGTTACCTTTCAGATCTTGATCGGGACTTATGTAATCCAAGAGATCTGATACACTGCAACAAAAGGTCAAAAGCTTTGGTGTGGAGAAATTCAAATGATGGTTTGAAAAAAGTAGTATGAGAATACCATATCAATACCTAAGGTGGCCTTTGCTCGAAATTAGTGCATTGGGTTTTGGAGTTCCATTACGTGATGCTTCTTGCTGCTCCAGTGCTTTTGACTCAAAATACTCCAGCCACGCAGCCGCATCCTGCTCAAGAACATAACATTCAAATTTGCAAACTTAAGATACCATTCAAAATTCAAGTACAAAACAGCCTCACACTCGTACAAATATAATAAGTTTATTGAAGATTATGAATTCCCCAACCTGAGTGCGAAGATCTTCTTCTCCAAGTTTGGTTCTGAGTATACTGAGTGTCGTTTGTTCGTGTTGCACGCTCAGTGAATATGCCTCCATCAAAGAAAGAGCAATGGCAATGGCATGGTAGCTTGCCGCAGTCTGCAAAGTGAAAATTCAACTCATGAGAAAACTATTAGACATTGGCCTCATTTAAGAACTTCTCAGCAAGATCAATCTATCGACAATCAACCAATCGATCGAACAAGAGAAAGCGAGAGAGATACCTGAATGTGATCAGCTCCAAGTAACCTCTTATTGCACTTAAGAGCTTCATGCAAATATCTAAGAGCAACATGAACATTCCCCACACCTTCTTCCATCATAGCAACATTAATATAAGTTGCAGCCGTGTTGGGATGAGACAGACCACACGTAAAATGGAGAAGGAACAACGCTCGGTTTACATACCTGAAGAAACAACAGTAAAAATTCCATGTTTATTCATCCCCTAAACTTTTCCACTATAAACAAGAAAAAACAACAAACACGACATTTCATATGACATCATGCTCCAAAACTCACTTGAGAGCTAGCTCGATGTGTTGAAGGCGATAGTAGAAAACAGAAAGGTCTCCGTAGCTCTTCATCGTGTCGGGATGATCAAGCCCGAGCTCCCTTTCATTGATGTCCAAAGCCTTTTGTTGATATACAGTTGCCTACGAAAACAAGAGAAAGCCAATACCTTTTAGACTCATGTAAGTGATTCTTTTGCTGCTGAAAGTTCTTTTTATTTGATATCTAAGACTTTGAGTTGAGTGAGTTGTTGAACCACCTGATTAAAGTCACCCGTGTGGTACAGGACTACTGCTAAAAGACTATAAGCACTTGCAGTGGTTCGATGGTACGGACCGCACACAGCAATCATTTTAGCCAATGCCTATAGATGGCAAGTACACAGTAGAAACTTAATCAACATCAAACTTGCAAAGCGAAGGACTTGGTATTCTACTAATTATAAAAGTTTTTTTTTATAGGAAACAGTAAATGAATGAAAAGTTACAGAAAGATAATAAAATAGGTACAAAAAAACTACTCCAATGGTTTGACTACTAATTATAAAAGTGATAAGAAATTTTTTCTTTTTCGAGATAAAGTAAAAGGAAGCATATTGTGGAAAATTTGAAATGGTGTTGTTATAAGTGAAAAATAAAATAAGAACAAAAAGTGTAATATGAAAGGTTATATATATAACTGGAAAAAATGTAGAAAATTTTCAATTAGATTAATTTCATGACTGGCCAAAAAAAATAATTTCATAAATTTAAAAGTAAAAAACTGAAGTTAATGAATTTACTAGAATATCAAAACACTTATCTAATTTAGGAGACAAAAAATTGAAAAAATAAAATAAAATATAGAGGTTAATTGGCTATTAAAAAAAATTAAAAACCCTTTTTATATTAGAAAAATAAATGATAAAATAGAAACAAAAAAGAAGTTTTTTATTCTTTGGGATTAAGGTAAAACGGAAATATAAATTTTATCCTCTATAACACCATTAAGAAATTAAAAATAAATACATTATTTGATTTAACGAAATAAAAGCAGTCAATCCTATTGTCCATAAACTTTATAATAATGATGATGATGATAATAAGAATAATAATAAACTCAATTCATTTTTTGTTCAAAATCTATACACAATATCTATTTACATCTGAATTTATAACTCTTTTTTTGTAGGTTGACCCTTTTAATTTTGTATTAAATAAATTTGACACATAAAATTTACTCATACTCATTTTCAAACATGACGTGGGTTCAATGCTATAATTATTAAACATACTCAAAATCTTTTTTTTAACTTGCTAAAATCAAAATAATATTTTATAAATCAAGAAAATAATATAGATATAAATGTTCCTAAGACTAAAGTAAAACAATTTTAAAATTGAAATAGAAAATAGTTGAAAGTTGAGAAATTAAAAAGAAATTCAAACCAAAATAAAAATAACAAAGAAAAAAGGATTTTCATACCTTGGTTCCAAAATTGACGGCATCCTCAAGCTTGCCTTTATCAAGAGCAACTTTGGACGACTCCAACAAATTCCGGCCATCCACCGTCGTACATCCCACATGCTGTTTTCACAAACAGCAAAAACCAATTACACACACAACACAATTCCATTACCGAAAATGGAGATTCAGAAATTCAGATCTGACCTTACACACAGGGACGGCGCTAACGACGTCGTTTCTCCGGAACGGATTAGGGCAATCGAAGTCGAAATCTCTGGGCGCCAGTTCCAGTCCGACCTTCTGGCAGATGCCTCGCAGAATGGAGAGCTTTCTCAGGTGCTGGAACTCGCTGCTCAGCCTCCACCCGAATCTCTTGCCTACGAATGTGCGCACCCATTGCAGCCTCACAGATCCGTCATCGTCCTCTTCTGATCCGCGGCTTCCGAGGAGGAAGTTCAGGGCGGAGGCTATGGCGGCGGGCAACTCCGCGGCGGTTTCCACGGCGGCGATTACTGCGGTGACTGCGTGCTTGAAGGCGCGGATTACCATCTCGTGGATGCATAGTGCTTGTATGTGTGGGAGCTTCTCTGCTAACTCCACCTAACTCGTATTAACATTAATATTATTATTAGATCACATCGTTCTCTACTAAAATGTTACTAAATTCTTTATTTAATGGTTAATAATTTTTTAGGTCCATTTGATAAGATTTTTTGTTTTTGAATTTTTAAATTTAAGTTTCTTTTCACTCAAATTTTCTACTTAACTTATTCTTTTAATATTAACCAATTTTTAAAAACAAAAACAAAATGTTGGAGGTTACCTTTATTTTTTTAAAATTTTAATTTAATTTTTAAAAATATAAATGAGAGGTAGATATTTAAATAAAAAATATATATATAATAAAATAATTATTGCAGACTTAAATTTTAAAAACAATAAACAAAAACTCAAATAATTCCTTAATTTTTCAATTGTGTTTATCTTTTGTCTAAGAAAATGAATGTCTTTTTAATCCTTTTTTAAAATCATGTCTTTTTAATAATTGACTTCCAGCCCATTCTATATTTTTTTAAAAAAATTAAAAATTCTTGAGATTTTACCTGTTTTTTTTAAGACCAAAAGAAGACTTCATAAATTTAAAAGTTAATAATGGTGGAATAGCTAGTTGAATAAAAATATATTGAGTTAAAAATTATTCATTTAATGTAGATATTTTAAAAATTGGTAACAAATCAACTCGAAAAAATAATTTGATTATTTTTTTAATGAAACTATTTTGTGATAAGTCCACTGTTAGGATAAAATATCAATTTATTTGTTTTATTATTAGGCAATTTGTATAACTATTTGGAGTTGAATTTGATTACAATCAAATCAACTGCCACAAAAACTTTTTTGCTTCATCCTAACATTTGAGCTTTTAATTGTCTGTCCAAAATCTTCATATATTTCGATTTTTTATTAGTTATGTTATTTATGTACTTTTTTGTCTCTTATTTTCTAATATTTAGAAAAAGAAAAATGTAAATGATGACTTGATTATGAAGAGCTTAAAAAGAAAATTACATGAACCAATAAAGAAAAAAGTTCTCACCACTCGACCTAAGGAGCACATTCGAAGTCCTCTCAAGTGCATGAAATCAGTTAATGTACGGCCATCAACTGGTGAAAGTTCAAGTGACCCGAAATCTATCACCTAATAATAACACAAAAAAACATATCTTATAAAAACAGTGCATACAAATTTCTTAAACTTTTATGACGTATCATAAACATCCATCATAATATTAAGAACTTTACCAGCTTTGGCAATGCAATCTCATCGTAGTACTTGTGTGCCATCACCATGAGCTCATCTGCTGTCTGTTGTTGCCAAATGGAAAACAAAAAAATATCACTTTCAAAGAAGAAAAATCGTTCGATTTGCTTCATTAAAGGCGAAAACGTAAACGAAAATGAAAGATGGAGTCTCTAGGCAACCTTTAGATGAAGACCAGTTCCAGTTTCTTTGAGGCGTAATAAGGCTTGCTTGGAGATCAGTTTCTCTAGATTCTCCTCACTGCTTGGCTCCCCATTGATTTCAATTTTCGTGTCCGGAGCATCAGGCGTGCAATGGCTTTCTTGCTCGTTACTAGCTGCAGTTAGTTTCTTTTCTCTCTTCTTTAATAGCTTGAATTGTTTTCCTAGGCCTTTGACTGCTGGTTCAATCTCCTTGACATCTTCAGGGGATTTAGACTTTGAATCTGGTTCATTCTCTTGCTTTTGTAGATGTTGCAACCAACATGAACCAAGCTCCCATCTAATTGATTTCCTTGAAGTTGTTGGCTGCTCCTCTAGCTTCGACAAGCTCTCTTTGATTACTTTGCGAATTAGAATCCGGGACGATTCTAGATCGTCTAAGCTCGTTTGGACAAATGAGCATTCTTCAGATGCATTAGCATTGATTTTGTGAAGTTGAATCCTCAAACTGTTAAAAGATTTTAGTAGATGAGTACTTGGGAAGCAAACATGGATGAACAATCACTAATGTTGAAAATTTGTAGAACAAGACCTGTTGATGTTAAGAGCATTGGCCCCTCCATCTGGTTGATCATCAATTATAACATCTTGGTGCGCATCTCGCCCCATCTTCACTTTACCGATGACTTTTACAGTTGCAGTAAATCCACAATGTTTCACAATGACAAGACTCAAGGAGGAAGTATCCTACAAAAGTTTAGTGAAAATTATTCGGTTTATGTCGTTTTAGACGTTTAAACATTAGGCATGCTATAATGAGAAAGAAGAAACCAAAGAAACTTGATGGTTAAATACTTGAGATCTTACTTGAACAACTACATTTTCATCTGCAGTTAACCCCTTTAGTAAGTTTCTTTGTGCAACTACCTCATCAGAAACACCATCTAAACCATAACCGTCGAGTTTCACCGCAGGCTTTGTACTTGCATTGATCGAATCACTTCTTATCGTAATAGACAAGTCTCCTATTCGATCCTCATGAACAATGTTGGGTGAGTTAACTGTAACCTTTCCTTTTGAGTTTGATTCTATAAGACTAGAAATTGCTGAAACAGCTTTTTGTATTGCAATGTCAACAAATTGGTTGTGAAGTAGAAAAGCTTTCCTATCTCGGACGATCCTCTCCTCCTCAGTTTTGCAAGGAAGCTTTGCCAATACCGCAAAATCAGTCGCCCACGGCCGTAGTTTGTATTCGTTGTTTCGTCCTTGGCCACCACCATTGCCTCCCCAATTTTCATCTTCTATTGGTAATGGTGGCAAGTCTGATGGAGTCTCAATGACTGACGGGGGAACGAGCCAAGTATTCATCCGAAATCCGTATGGAAGATTACCAAACTAAATCCAAAAGGTTAAACTAATAAGAAAACATAATAGAGAGTTCAAACATAAACAATTTGGTAACTTTTGAAAACATATAGCTTACCTTGTTATGTTCAAGAAACGCCTTCATCAAGGACTCGTAAGCCTGCATTTTTAATTTTTGTTAGCTTACAAACCATTTTCTTTTGAGACCTTTTCCAAATGAAACTGCGTTATCAAATCGAATAGAGCTAAATTAAAAATACTAACATTGGCAAAAGCTCTGCTCAGTTGCTGCAAAAGGTCCACAAGAGAATGGTTTTGTACAAACTGCTTTCCTACAGTATAGAATCCCTTTGCTGAGGCAGTTACTTGTATAAGTTTTCCATTGCATATCTTAATCTGCACAATTATTAGCCAAAGTTCAATTGCATCACAAGAAAAGTTCAGTTCTTCATCAAAAGCATCTTCTTGACAAATCTAAGTGAATCGTTCAAATGAATAGCACCTGCATTCCAAAGTAATCTCCGTCGCGCTTCTCTTCTGCTTCGCCTTTCGTGACACATCTTCTCAGTTCTGAGAAACCAACAAAACAAAAACTTTTGGTCAATGGAAGAGCAACATAGCACAGCTCAAACCTAATAAACTTTTGTCAAATCATTGATCTCTTTTCCCTTTTCTCCTACAAATTGTCCAGCAAAATTGATTCGATGTGATTGCTCTCCATGCATATTAAAAAAAACTGTCTTAACTGTTGGGAGGTTCAAAATATAGCTTTTAACTTTTCTCTCATACAACCACATAGTTATTGTAATTAATTTCTCACTCACGTAGAATAGGGGGGGAGATGTGAGCCAACGAGAAGAACTCAAAGAAGTCAGAAAGCTTCGGCGTCGGATGAATTGCAGTCATTCCAAGGTTGTCGGAGACAATCGAAACAGATGGCCCCAGTTGAGAAGATGGAGAAGCACATCGAACTTCCGATGTTCCATTTGTTAGAGAAGATGAGTTCACATAGGCATGATTGTGGACTCTGCCATTCTTCTTGACCCGAGACTCCGGCATCGAGGCACACCTTGGCTTGCCGAACCTGGTGGTGCAGGCTACAATGTCCAGCAGCCTCCGCACGTGTGCCACAGCCTCAGCTTCATTGGAATAGTCCTCTGAAAGAGTACACAGAAATCGATCACATTTATACATAAGAAGAAAAAACTATGGAAAAATATATTACTTTTTAGAACCCAATTCTGTTCAAGTGTTGTTGAATCTTTCATTTCACATTCATAAACCCTTCTGTGATTTTAGTCTCCATTTCAACATCCACCATTGGAAAATCAGAAGAAAATAGATCCTCTGCAAATTTCATTTTAAACTCTTAATTTTCAAAATAGTAAATTAGAACATTTGCATTTTAGTTGAGAGTGTACTTTCATTTTCTGAATTTTGGCATTTACTTTATTAAAAGGCAGTGTATACCAAATTTGGGTTTGAAAAGACAGAGACCTTTTTTTACAAGAATCAAGTAAAGATTCCAACACCCTTTTCACTGTTCTAAAAATCCAGTTGATTCCCTCAACAAAATGCAACTACTTAAATAATCAAACCCACTTTTTATTGAAGACCCAAAAGGGCAAAAATGTCACAAACTTCATTTAATTCAACCCAAGAGACAAATAAAACAAACAATTAGAGATTAAAATGGTGGCTGATGAATGATCATGATGATGATGATGCAATTAGCACTAATACTCCCTACCTTCAACCATTTTTAACAAACATGGTTTCAGATTAGCAATCTCCACTTTGTCACTCAATCTCTTCCCCTTGACCTGCAAATAAAACAATAATAAAACCCCATGGACTTGAGAAAAAATAGTCCTTACATATTTATCAATAAACAATGAGTTGAAAGAAAGAGAAAACCTCATGGGATAAAGAATAATTTGTTAGATGACATGTCTCTACATTCTGAGCCAACAGTCTCTTCACATCCAGTATCTTATCAGTAGTGATACCCTTCAAAAACATCCAAATTACAAAAACCCTTCAAAAACAAACTCCATAAAGCAGATAAAACAGCAAAAAGAAGAAAGAAAACAAGGCACAAACCTTGAGGACAACTTGGGATTCATAAGGAGTAACAACAGTAATATCAACAACACTAGGAATCACTACACATTTCAAGTCAAAAATGAAGAAATTAATTAGAGAAAATCCCAATTTAGTGATGATTGAAGCCATGAATCAAAACCAAACCTTTCTCTTCTTTCTTCTTCTTTTCAGATTTTGCTTTGTTTGGCTTCCCTCTACTAGACCTTGGAGCCATGTCCAAAACTCAACTCCAAATGGAACAAGTTTTCAAAATTGTTGGTTACCCAAATGAACAAATATCATGAGAGAAAAGGGGGAAAAGGGAAAAAAGAGAAGAAAATGAGAAATGGGTTATGAGAAGAAACAAAGAGTGAGTGTATAATATGAAGACTTGAGAGAAAAATGATTGAAAATCAAATAAAGAAGATAGGATAAGGGGTTTTGGTTTTTGGGTTTCACTCTCTTATCTTTAGGATTTTGAGAGAAATGCTGGCCTCTTCTTCTTGCTTATGGCCTGATTTCACTCAAAATTTTCTCTTTTTTTGTATTTGTTCCATTTTTTTTTTTTTTTGCTCCCTGTGTCTGATGCACATGACGTGGAGCTTTTTGAAGGGCAACAATAAAGGGACAGAGAAAACAACAAGACTGTTGAAAGAGGGGAAATGAACCGCTGAGTGAATGACACGTGGTGGTAGAGAAATTACAGCCGTTCATTTTTTGTTGTATAGTATGATGTTTTGTAACGTTTAGATTTTCTCATCAATTGGGCGTAAGGAATTATGGACCGCTCATATAAATGTTTCAGCCAATCTCTTTCTCCAATGTCACTGTTTCATTTCTTTCTTTTCACAGCTTTGTGTGTGTGGGTTTATTTTTCATAATTTTTTTAAAAAAAATTAGGGAAAGGACCACAAATTCATTACTATGGAGTTAAATTGAATTATGTCACCGATCTTTTCCGTCGTAATTTAATCTATTTAACAACCCATTTTATACTCACTTATATCTGATTTAATACAAAAATATTAGGTTTCGTTTGCTGTTTCCAAATTTATGTGTTATTGTAATATAAGTTGAGTTATTCTTTTTTTTTTTAAATAATAATAAATAAAGTTATCACACCTCAGTTAAAATTCAATGGGGTTGATATGAGATGTTTTGGGTACAATGAAAAATAAAATCATAACTGCATATATCTAGAACAAATAATACCAACAATTGTAGTATGAGATGAGAGCCAAATACCGATTTTCAAGATCGAACTTGTGACCGCGGAGTTAAAATAATTTACCACCAATAAGATAATTAACCAACGTGTCATCGACTCATCCAATTGGGAAAGTATAGAAGAATTTGATTCTCTAGATAAGGTATACACTACTAAAAAAAAGGGATTAGATGACACTTATGAAAAACAAAATTTAAGAGGAAGAGGCAATTAAAGTGTCATAAAATAAAACACGCGTTTTATGACACTTTATTAGAATCATCTTATAATTATTAATTTAAATAAAATTATCATTAAAAAAAGTGTCATAAATTAAAAAGACGCGTTTTATGACACTTTTTTAGAATCATAAATTTATAAAAATTAATTTTTAGTCATATTTTAATTTAGAAAATAAGTATTATTTTTATATTTTTAAATGTTATATATTTTTTATGTATTTTATCGAAAGATCCATTCCCTCGAGATTTTGTTTTCCCCTGTGGTAGCCGCTCGAAATCTTCTGCAAATCGTATTTACAATTCGCAATTTTATTTTCAATTTAGCTTGTAGTAAACTACCTAAACAGGGCTTAAACGAAAATGATATATTAAATTTCTTAAAAGGTATTCAACTAGAGAAACCATAAGCTTATAATTAATTTCAGGGTTAAAATTGAAAATTTTAAAACATGGAGTTCTAAATAAAATTAAAAGAAATATATGAGCCAACTAAAAAACATGGGTCAAATTCTTAATGATAAACAATTGGAGGGCTACTTTGCAATTAAGTACAACTTAAGCTCTAGAATTCTTCACCAATTGTGTCGACAACTCCCCTATGAGCAATTGTTTTCCCCATTGCAACTTCTCATTCTCCTTTGAATTTCCTATTCCTTCTTCCTCGTGGTGATGTCGACGATTGTAACAACTTGAAATTTTAGAGATTTTGAGAGAAACCCTCCGGTACAATTATTTTATTTCCGAGATTTTTGATGTAAATCTTTGGTTAGTTATGGCCTTTAAGGGTATTTTTGTAATTTTACTTCTAAGGACTATTTTGCATTTGTTATTTGAATTCGGGGTTTTTTTTTTAATTTTAGGCACTTAGGGAATTTTGAGAAGAATTGGTTTAGTTGGATTTTGTGGAAAAAAATAAAAAGAATAAAGAAATTTTGTTTTATTTAATAAGGTATAAAAAGAGAAACTTTTTTTAAAAGAAAAAGAAATAAGTGGCTGAAAATTCTATTTAAGTAGGCTCATTTTACTTATTTAAATAATAATAATAATAATAATAATGGTAAAAAGGAAAATAGTGCACTTAAACAAAAAGAAAAAGAAAAAGAAAACAAACCCAAATCCCTATTCTTCTTCCTCCATCTTCAACCCTAAGCCCCTTTCCTCTCAAGATGTCGCCGCCGCCGCACCGACTCCACCGGCACCACCGCGCCGCTCCCCTCGCGCGCTCACACCCTTCCACCGTGAGCAGTAGCTCACGTGCACCTTCCCCCATCGCACACGTCGCCGACCCACCTCGCCTAGCAGTCGATCGCGCTGCCACGTTACTGTCCTCCTCAACCTCCAGCCGGCCACTGCTCTCCAGTCGCAGCCGCCGACGCCGGCAAAAAACCCACAACAAATGAGCAGCCCCAACCTGTAGTTTTTCTGGCCATTTCTCCTCGTTCTGGTGGTCGTACACAGGTACACTGTTGTGTGTAGGTATTGGGTAAGGAGTTTGTTTCCGTTGTGATGTTTGACTGAGATTTGGAGAGTTACAATCAAGCCCGTTGTATTTGATTGATTAATACAATGGTAAGGGAAGGGACGCTTGCTTCTATTTCAAATCCTTCCATTTTTGTTGTTTTATTAGACACATATTCAATGTGGTTCCTCCTCTTATTTTATTGATTGTTTTAGCTAATTATATTGTTTATAGGTAAAATTGATATTGTTTATGTGCAAACTTGCATTCAGAATGAATCTTGGAGCTTCTGAATTTGTGCTTAATGCATCGTAACTCTTTAATTTAGTATCCAGATTTATGAAAATATCATAAAACTTAGCATATTGAAAATTGATGTTTTTTTTATTCAAGTGTGAATAAAATATAAGAGGTAAAGAGATAGCATAGGTGATATGCCCTCAATCTTCTTTTCCTCAAGATTTTTAGTTCTTACCACTTGCACCCATTGATATTGTTTTCACTTTCGGTACTCCATTTAGGGATTTTTGTTCAAAACATAAAGCTAGCTCTCCTTTTTTGTAATTTATTGCTCACATTTCTATGATTTTTTAATTCGACCTTCTATACAAGTATAGCTTCTTGATTTCTTCTCTAATTCTTTCAAGCCTGTTTCATGGAATTTTTTCTCTCATTCTCTTTATTTTAAATCTTTTAAGACTTGGAGGATATGAAGAGAAAACTTAAGGAGATCGAAGAGGAGGCCAGTACTCTTCGTGAAATGCAAGCCAAGGTTGAGAAATAGATGAACGTTGCTCAAGGTATTTTATTTTTTCTTACTTATATATCAATAAGTTGGTTATTAAATTCTTGATCTTGGTTTGACTTAAGGGTTTATTTTATTGGTTCTTAGTTGTTGTGGAAGGATTTAACTAGCCTGGATGTGATTTATAGTTAATTTGTTGGATGGACATTGCTTTGACTATGGCTCTGTTGTGGACTTCGGTTTAGTGGCTTTCCTTTACCGGAAAAGAACAAAAACCAAGGTTTAAGATTTTGAATATTGGCTCTGTTTGATAACCATTTTATTTTTAGTTTTTGGTTTTTGAAATTTAAGTCTATAACAACAATCACATCATATGTTTTCTTCACTATGAATATGTATAGTTTACCTATATTTACAGAAACCAAACCAAAATTTAGAAGAAAAAAAAGTAGCTTTCAAAAGTTTATTTTGTTTCTAAAATTTGGTTAGGACACCATCACTTTTCATGTCATATCTTCGTGTAAACTAAATCCATTATTTTGTTCTTATAGTTTCGAAACACTATTTAATTACTGGAGATCGCTTGTTTGATCTCCTGTTATCTATATCTCTATATTGCATTTCATAATATAATGAAATTGTTTCTTCTAAAAAAAAAATTTAGAAAATATGAGTAAAAATAAACTTGAATTTCAAAAACCAAAAACAAAAAATCAAATAGTTATAAAATGGAGCCGAAGGGATTGAATTTGGTTTGCAAAATGAGAATCAAGCTACTTGAAGTTCAAAGAAGAAGAAGAACTAGAGTTTGTAGGTAACATTTTCAGTGCCTAGCTTGAGCAGATGTTTTGTTATACTATGATGGTTCCTTCATATCTTTTAGAATTGTGATTGAATATAGAATCAAAATGTTATTTATAGATAAAAGCTGGTTATACTGCAAATCGTTAAACTGTCTTCCCTAAATGGAAATTTCATTCATTCCAGGTACATAATTTTTTTTAGAAAAATAAGGCATATCCTCTGATGGAAGGATGCTCATATCATGGGTAAGTATTGTTATATTTTGTAGGTATTTTGTTTATTTTCATCAATTATAAATAATAATGGATTTGTGGTTCTTTTTCGAAAAAAAAATCAAATCAAATCTTAGTTCTTATGGGGAAAATCTCAATCTAAAACTGTGGTGAATGCCAGTAAGTTTGTGATCAATTTTGGTTTGACAAACTCATTTGATAAATAAGTATAATCGGCAATATTCTTTCAATTAAGAAGTTTTCAAAGTACTTAGGCAATTTTATATGACATTATTATTTAACAGAATTTGATTCCATTCCTAGATAGGTATGGAAGATGGAGCTTTTAGATAGTGTTGGTGAAATTTCTTTTACTACGTGAGATCAAGATAGGTCATTTTAATCACCATTTGGTGAATAAGTTGCTTAACTTTGCTAGGTGTAATTTAGAAAATTTTAAGAGGATTTTATGGTGTTGGTTTCAAGTGCTAGACATGTCAATTAATTTCTTGATTCTTGCTTACACTTAACTGTTTGGTTTAATTTCATATGATTTTCTATAGCATTATTTTTGCTGTATAGGCAAACTTCATGTTGTAGTTTGGATTGGTCTTTAAGGACTCCAATTTGCTTCTAAGGTTGAACTTGAGTAAATTTGGGGAACATTGAAACTTGGTTGGAGATTGCATATCATTGTATTAACTTTAAAGCATGTCTTTCATTTGGGAAAGGGAACTCCACTTGTCTCTCTCTCTAAACAAGAGTCGCTGAATTAAAAAAAAAAAAAGTGTTTCACCTTTTGAACTTAAAATAAGTCCTTTTTTATGGAAAGTTTTTTCCTTATTCTTTTCTCATGTTTTCATACTTGTTTCAATTCCTTTCTATCCTCTAATTCACGAGCCTTTGACAGAGTTCAATATATCAAGTGGAGTTTACCATGAAAAGAAGTCATAATAAACCTTCAAAGGTATTGACCCATTAAATTTGTTGCTCCTTAGTCTATTTCAAGTAATTTCCTTTTTATCTTGAATCTTTTATACTAAATGGTTCATTAGATCTTAAAGGAAGACGAAGAACTTTTGTAAGCTGAATGCTTCTCTCTTATTGAGTTATTTTCGAGCATCATAATGGATAGAATTTTCAATCTGAAAGGTATGAAAATCTAACTATTTTTTATGAAGTAATTCTAGTCAAATTGATGATTGTTTGCTATGTGTGTACAATTTCCTCGTGTCTCTCTTCCATTGGTTTTGGATAATTGTTTCTTTTGTTTGTGTACCAATACATTCTCAAAATCAGTATAGCTCTTGTATCAACTTTTGTAATTTATTTGCATACTCCCATTATAATGCTTTGCTCTAGATACTTTTAAACCATTTTGCACGAAGTTTTCGAGTCTATAAAGTAGGAAAATGAGAGGTTTAGTCTTCACTTTCATTATCTTACTTTCTATGCAATATTTACATATTTCTTATGCTTTTTAAAAAACTCTTCTTTGGTTTATATGTAGCAGATGGTTTATATATGAAGAAAGAAATAGATTTACGTTTTTTGTCACCAACTACTAGTTGTTAGTTTTGCACTTTCATTTTTTTTGGTTTTTTATTTTTAGTCTTTAACTTTGTACATAAGTGAACTTTGTACTTACTATGATTTGGTTTTGTGAGTTTTCCAATGTTGTGACTTTTGCGGGGACAAGTGAAAGTGGAGAGGTTCGAAGTGATTTTCTTTTTAAGCTTAATTGTTTGACATAAGACTTGACTTCTTATCCTAAGTTATTTCAAATTATGCGCGCTGCACACTAATTTATGGATTTTTTTTTTAAGCTTAATTGTTTTTTCTTCATTCAGCTCTGATAAATCTTAACTCTTAAATGTGGTGATATTATTTTTCTCTCTACTGAGCTTTTATTTATTTATTTAAAGCCTCACTAATGTCTTTCTTTGTGTATCTATGTGTTTTGTTAAACTTTTATTAATTATATGTTTCCCTTGTTTACTTGTAGATTGGAAGTACTACCCTCTTTTGATTCTTCTTTATTGTGAAGGTTCGCTTCTTCCATACATTTTTTAAATTTTAACCTTTTTTTATAAGTATTATTTGCTTATTTATTCTAACTGGCCTTAAGTAGGTTGTAGAGTGTAAGTTGCAAAAGAGGTAAATTTCAAAATAGTGTTTTTCGAATTTTCGAATTGGTATTCCTTCTATTAAGGAATTTACTCGATTTTGTTCAAAGTTCAAACTTCTATTCTTCCAATAAATTGCATACTTTACATTTGTGGGATTTGCTTGTCTCATCAACTTAGCTTTGAAAGGTATGAAAATCTAACTATTTTATGTCAAATTGATGATTGTTTGTTCTTGGTGTACAATTTTCTCATGTCCTATCATTGGTTTTGGATGTTTGTTTCTCCCAGGTACCAATACATTCTCATAATCAATGTATGTATTAAAATTTCTAATTTATTTGCATGCTTTTATTATAATGTTGTGGATACTTCTCAACAATCTTGCAGGAAGTTGTCGAGTTTGTCATGCAGAAAAATGAGAGGTTTAGTCTTCATTTCAGTAACTTACTTTTTATGTAATATTTACATGTTTCCTACGCTTTTAAAAAGAACTTCTTTGGTTTATATGTAATGTAGATGGTTAAAATTCTTTTCTTATTAATAAGAAAACTCATATATTATTATCTTTTTGCCAAATCTCACATGTTATTGTTAAGTAATATGTAATATGTGGATGTTGTTTGAAACTCAATTTTTCTTAGGTTTTGCACAAACTCACTCAAAGGATGAAGCAGTGAAGAAACACATTTCAAGAATCATCCTTTGCTTGTACTTTTGTTGTAAAAAATTTTGTAAAAATTTATCACATGTGTGATATTATTGTCCTTTTGTTATTTTGTTCAAGTGGAAATGCATACAAAAATTTTAAGTATCTATGAAATTTGATTTCTTGACAAGTCTTTTGCCTGTGAATTTATTTTGTTGAAGAATATTAAGTATGCATAATAAGAGGTAAGAGCAAACAAAATAAGGTTGCAAATAGACAAAATGAGCTTCATGGTAATAAATAATTGTCATCAATTGAAGATATATGATTGAAATAAAGAGTCATGTTTGATTATTTAGTGATTAAAAATAAGTGTCAATAAATTATATTTATTGATAATGTTTAGATGTCGTTGATAATGCATTAATGACTCAATTTATATGTCATCTATTGCTCGTTGGTGACCAAAAAATAGTGTCATAAAATAAGAACTAATGATTATAGAAAAGTATCATTTATTGCATTTTATTGACACTTACTAAAAAGTGTCATCTAAACATAATAGATGATGTGCGATACAACGATTGCAAAAAGGTATCATCTATTGCATTTCAATGACACTTATTAAGAAGTGTCAACTAATGAGAATAGATGATGTGCGATACAATGATTGCAAAAAAGTATCATATAAAGTGTTTGTGATACTTTTCTGTAATCATCATATCCCTATTTTGTAGTAGTGATAGTCTAATGAATTGGCATGTCCCTTGTATAAAATTGAAGTTTGAATGTGATTTTCTTTGTGAATGACAGAAGATCAAGTGAAAGGGAAATGAAACAACCATACATGTTTCAATAAATGCGATGCTTTGAACAAATTTCTCAGTGTTAATACATGCTATTTTTATACATGAAAGTGGATTGGAGGAATGGTATTTTCTGAATAATTGATTATTTTTTTTTCATCAACTTGGGTTTCGTGTAATTTTACATTGGTTTCTTATAAAGGATATCTTGTCTATAATAATACATAAGTTTGATGAGACATTATTTTTAACTTGTGCAGTTAGGAATCTATTTTCTTATGAAATTGAGCAAAAGGTTTCAAATTCATATAACTCTTGCATGAATCATATGAAGGTTTTCTGGAAAAATAAACATTAGAATAAATGTTTTTCTTAGTTTAGAAAATGATTGCTTAGTTTGTATGCAGTAGGTGGTAAGTGAAATGAAAGTGTATACTTTTTATTTAATAAATAGTAAGCTTGAAGTTAAAAAAGGAAATTAGAAACAAAAAAAAGGAACTTATTAATTTCTCAAGTGTATATATGCTAATTTTGTAACACCCAATGCCAACTTATTTAATTCTCTAATTATCAACATTAGTATGGTATTTAACAACTCAATTATTAATGTTTCAATAATAAAATAAATGTTAAAATACCATTTTTGTCCCTCGACTTTGGAGTTTGTTCCGTTTTTGTCCCTAGACTTTCAAATGTCCAATTTTAGTCCTTCAACTTTGTTATTTGTCCAATTTTGGTCTCTCAACTTTGCTATTTGTCCAATTTTGGTCTCTCAACTTTCAAATGTTTTCAAAATTGGTCCTTATACTATAAAAAAAGTTCAAAAATTGTCCTTTTGGTCAAATGAATTTTTTATCACTCCTAAATTATTTTCTCTCTCTTTCATCTTTCATAATTTCTCTCTCTAGAAATTTTACCTCTCTTCCCCTCTTTTCTTTTCTTTTCTTTTTTTCTTCTTTATTTTCTTTGTTTTTCTTTTTTGTTCCATGGTAGACTATGAATTTTAGTAAACAAAAAGTGAAAAATCAAAGTAGGAAAATTATTATTTAGAAAAATTATCTCATGTTAAATAATTTGATGAGATGGATTGAGGAGAGAATAAGAGAAAAAAAGAAGAGAAGAGGATTAGAGAGGTGAATTTAAGAGAGATAAAACTTTTAGAAGGAGAAATGATGAATGATGGAAGAGAGAGAAAATAATTTAGGAGTGAGAAAAAAATTATTTGACGAAAGGACCATTTTTGAACTTTTTTTATAGTCTAAGGACTAAATTTGGACATTTGAAAGTCGAATGACCAAAATTGGACAAATAGTAAAGTCAAGGGACCAAAATTGAACAAACTACAAAGTCAAGGGACTAAAAATGAACATTTGAAAGTCTAGGGGTCAAAATGGAACAAACCCCAAAGTTGAGGGACCAAAATGGTATTTTAACCTAAAATAAATAACCCCTCGTTTGATAATCATTTCGTTTTTTTTTTATTTTATAGTTTTTCACTTTTTGTTTTAAAAAATAAAAACTGTGTATGTTTGATAATTCATTTTAGTTTTATGTTTTTAAAAATGAAAAAAAAAACATGTGTGATAACTGTTTTTTGTTTTCAATTATCACATTTTATTTGGATTTTTTTAGTTGTTTACTATTTATTCTTGTTCTTTTCATACTCTTTAAAAAACAACAAAAGTTGGTATTATTTTAGTTTACAATAGTTTGAGGTGAGAATTCAAATTAATGAACTCGTAGCCTAATATTGTTGAGTTACTGTTCTTATTTCGAGTTTTTTTTTTAGTTACAATTGATTAGCATAATGTCGTTATCTTGTTTAATTATTATTTTTTTTTTAATGTAACTAGCGGGATTCAAAATTGAATCTAAAAATTAAGTTCTTCCTTTAAATCATCAAGCTTCAATCTCAATCGGTGATGTTATCTTGTTTAATTGTTGTATCATGAAAGTTCAATTTTTTTTTAATAATAACTATTACCTTTACCTATCTTTCTTTCTGTTTTTAAGATTTTTTTGTATGATTCAATCATAAAATTTCTAAAGTTAAATGTTAGTACTCAGACTTGAAACAGTTCGCAATAACTTCTTGAAATTTTCAATTGGACTTTTTAATTGATTTTATTTGGTACAACAATACATGAAAGTAAGAATTTTTCAATCGGAAATTTTTTCACTTGCTATTATTTTATTACTTACTATTATTCTTCTCATTAATTTGAGTTAAATATGTGGGTGGGAGCCCTCAGGTGCAATAGTTAAAAATTTGAGCTCGAAGGTATTCCCTTCAAAATTATAAGTCGTCACGTGTTACATTAATTTTGAGATACCACCCATATTTTCATTTTTTCTATGTTTCTCAATGCTTGACTTAAGAATAGACGTGGTTATTCATCCATAATTTTCATGTTTTCTTGGTACATTTCTAAACTATAGTATGCATCGATGATCGGGGTTGGAGATGAGGTGGGGCTTGGAGTAATCCTTCAAGTTGGCGTTGATTTTAATTGGAGAGCGATCTCATAGATTTGGGATCTAAATGTGGATATGGAGCTCAAAGAAGAACTTTTCAATGCTTCTAAAATCTTTAGGTACACCTTTATTTCTCCACTTCTTCATTTTGATTGTTGTGTTTTTTTTTTTTGATGAACAAAATAGAATGTTGGAAAGAAAAAAATATGTGAGAGTAAGCAAAGCATATGAACCCTAACAAATAAGGCTTGATGGGCTCTAATATCTAACAATTAAAAGAGATAGAATGAGCATTTTTTTTAAAGGAAGGAGAAATCTGCTACAAACCAATGATTTTTTTAAAAAAAGCTATGATTAAAATAGACAACAAAATGATAGGTTTCAAGTGAATCCGGTGAAATTAATAGATTTGAATAAATGAAGTTGATAGACTTCAATTAAGTAAAATTGAAATTTATAGACTTCTAATTAAATGTTTCATATTTTATTATATATGAAATATTTTTAACAATATGCTTTACTTAAAATAAAGATATTAAAATTTGTTATCTATCATAAATTTTGTATATAAAGTATTATGTACAAAAGAAAGGATGATTATATTATGACATGTAAATTTTATTTTAAATTTTTTTAAACTTTTAATTTTACATCTTATTAAAAAAGTTAAAATTAACAAAATAGGAAAATTAAAATTGGTATTTCTTAAAATCTTAAACTTTTAATTTTTATGTGTGATAATTCGATGACCTTTTAAAATATTGAATGAGTTAATCTATTAAATAAAGGGGTTTTTGCATGTATATTACAATGGATAAAAATATTATATGAATAGCATAATAATGAAAATATTTGCACATATAGCAAAAATTGTAAATTGATAGACTTCATATTGATAGATTCTATCGATAAAGGGTGATAGAATCAATATTAATAAATAAAGTAAATTGATAGACTTCCATCAGATTCTATCAAGTGTCTATCAATAAGAGCTGATAGAATCAATCACTGATAAAATTGATAGACTTCCATCACTAGAGAATGATAGATTCTATCAAAGTCTTCTATAAAAAAAAGTAAATAATTTTTTTTTTAAATGGCAGAATTTGCTATAAAAGAATTATTTTTAAAAATGTGTTATAATTGTAAACTGTGGTAAAAAAGTTGCTATACACCGCAAATTCCCTTAAATAAATAATAATAATAATAAAGTTATACAAAATATTATTTAATTTTAGATATATATATATTTTTTGAATACATATTGGGAGAGGAGGAACAAATACCGATCTTCCGGATCGAACCTGTGACGCTGATATTGAACTAGTTTACAATCAAACAATGAAACAATTATGCCGCCAACTATTCGGTAACTTTAGATATCTAGCTTCGATATCTATTTGTATGAGGGATGTCCATTTTTCCGCGGGGACCCGTCCCTAACGGGGTAAAGAATCCTCGATTAGGCGGGGGCGAGGATTGTTCTCCCCATCCCCTATCCCCTATCCCCTAATATTTTTTCTTAATTTTACTCTTTTAATTTTCAATTAAATATATCCTTGTTGATGATATTTTATATGCATGAATATTTTTTTTGATAATCAACATTAGTTGAAACTTATACGTATATTTTTTTTAAAAATCTAATTTTTTAAATTTTGTATCCAAAAAATATAATAAAAAAAAAGAAAAAATAATAAATAATAAATTGAAAAAAATCCCCACAAGAAATCTCTATCCCAATCCAAAAAAAAAAATGAAAATTTTTTCAAAGACATGAATTGAATTTTGTGGCGGAGACGGAGATATTGTCTCATCGAAAGGATATCTAGTTTTTTTTTCTTTTTGAATGTTCCCATATCTATTAATTGTTTAGTATTAATCCAATTGGATATAATGATCGAATATATATCTAAAAAAATGTGTGCCTTTACATCCGATCACCCTTTGGAACAATAACAGCCGTTAGATCAAAACGCTCAACGAGATCAGATTAACAATGGCCACAGCAAATTAAAACCTAGAAATAACAGAATAAGGGGAAAGTTTCGAGCATCCATCGCGGTGGTTGAACTCGGCCAAACTTCGAAATTCACTGCAGAAACAAACAAAGTTACAGAAATTCGGATCCTTATCAGAACCCGACCCGCCGGAGTTCTCCGGTCGACGGCGCTGTTCCTACTCCGATCCAAGCTTCAGATTCGCCTAGTGTTCATCTCCAACACCGGCCAATTTCTCGCGTTCTTCGTCAATGTTCTGTAATTCCCTTCAATTCTCTTTCTATTCTTTACTTGAACTGTCCTCCAGGGTTTAGTTTTTCGTTGTAATTTCTCATTCGGAATGTATTTTGAACTTCTTTTTGTATGTGATTACCTTGAGGGAAGGGGAGCGTTGAGAGACGAGAGAAATGAGTTTTGTTGTCGGGTTCGAATTTGGGTAATTTTAGGATTTGGGTTGTTTGTTTGTTCCATTTGCAGAAGTATATGATTCATGATTGTTACTGAGTTATTGATTTCTGGTAATCTTGAATGGTGGAGTTGTTTGGAAGTTGTGAGATCGGTTGTTGAATTTTTGGTCATCGTGGGCAGAGACGAAATCCCTAAATGCAATGTTTCTTGTAGATTTCTTGTATTTTTTGAATAATTTTATCTCCATTCACTTAAAAAACATTTATAATTTGCTAGAAATGAGTTTCTCTTGTTTATATTTGATGGCATTGAGACCCGAAAGTTAGTTAGGAAATTGACACCCAAAATTGAGGAGGGTTGAAAATTAGAATGCTCTATAGTCTGTTGTTTAAAGAGTGATTTTTTTTTTTTGGGGGAGGGGGGATACCTTTTAGTCCCTAGGTTTGGGGTCGAGTTACAATTTGGTCTTGTATTTCAAAATTGAACATATTTACTTCTGACATTTCAATAATGCTCAATTTTAATTCCTGAGATAACTAAATCGTTAGTCGCATAGCTTGATGTTGACTAAAACGATGATGAAACTAATTTTAAATTTCAATATATTAATAAAGTGATTATTTTAGTTTTCACGTAAATTTAATTTTTAAAAGAAAATAAGTATACAAGTAAACTAAAAAAATACATAAAGCACTAAAAGTGAGCAATATTGAAATGTTAGGAGTAAAAGTGTTAAATTTTGAAACATAGAGACCAAATTGGAACTACATCCCAAACCTAGGGACTAAAAAGGTAATTTCTCCCTTTTTTTTTTTTTACTAGAATTGTTAGCATTTTACTCTCTATATTTGTTTGTCTGCAAGCTGTTGGTTTCATTTTTACTTTACTAAAAAACTAGAGTAATATGATTAAAACAAGTTTGCTTTTTACTGTCTGCTGGATTTGTCTCTTCCTAGTCTCATAATTTTCGAACCGTTTGGATTTGTAATTGTTCATTGTTGATTAGAAAACGGTTAATTTCTTGTTAGGGGGTTGAATAAACTATGGAAGAACCCTCTCTCACCAGTGAGCAATCACCTCATGTGGAACATAGTGACATTCATAAAAATGGAGATGAAGATGCTCCAATTTCCGAGTTCGACGGCCATCATGGAAGGAAGGAATTTGTTGACCCCACGGTTGGAATGGAATTTGAGTCTTATGAGGATGCTTACAATTACTATAATTGTTATGCTAAGGAAGTTGGTTTTCATGTCAGAGTGAAGAATTCGTGGTTTAAACGGAATAGTAGGGAAAAGTATGGTGCTGTACTTTGTTGCAGTAGCCAAGGTTTCAAACGAATTAAAGACGTTAACCGATTACGAAAGGATACCAGAACTGGCTGTCCTGCAATGATGAGGATGAGGTTAATGGACTCACAAAGATGGAGGATTCTTGAAGTTTCAATCGAGCATAACCATTTATTAGGTTCTAAGATATACAAATCGATGAAGAAGATGAATGGTGGAACCAAAAGGAAGACACGATCAAGTTCTGATGCAGAAGAACGAACTATCAAATTGTATCGAGCACTTGTGATAGATGCAGGTGGTAGTGGGACTACAGATACTAATGCCAAAAAAGTTGGAATTTTTTCTGATCATCCAGATCATTTGAACCTTAAAAAAGGTGATTCACAGGCCATTTATAACTACCTATGTCGCATGCAGTTGACTAACCCAAACTTCTATTACTTGATGGATCTCAATGACGAAGGGCGCCTACGTAATATGTTTTGGCTCGATGCACGATCAAAAGCTGCATGTTCCTTTTTTGGTGATGTTGTTTGCTTTGACAATTCATATTTGTCGAATAAATATGAAATTCCCCTTGTGGCATTTGTTGGAATAAATCACCATGGTCAGTCTGTGCTGCTTGGTTGTGGCCTCTTGGCTGGTGAGACGACAGAGTCTTATACTTGGGTATTTAGAGCTTGGCTGTCGTGTATGTCGAGCCGCTCTCCTCAAACACTTATTACAGGTAGGTGCAAGCATTTGCAAGCTGCAATTGCAGAGGTATTGCCAAAATCCCAACATCGCTTTGGTTTATCATATATCATGAAGAAAGTGCCTGAAAAGCTGGGAGGATTGCGGAACTTCGATGCCATCAAAAAGGCATTTAATAAAGTAGTTTATGAAACGTTGAAAGTGATTGAATTTGACTCTGCCTGGGGATTTATGATCCAGCGATTTGGAATTGGTGATCATGAATGGCTTCGATCACTATTTGAAGATCGAAGTCGGTGGGCTCCCGTTTATTTGAAAGACACATTTTTTGCTGGAATGTCAGTCATGCGTCAAGGGGAGAAGCTGAATCCTTTCTTTGATAGGTACATTCACAAACAAACCCCATTGAAAGAATTTCTTGACAAGTATGAACTTGCATTACAAAAGAAGTACAAAGAAGAGGCCTCTGCCGATATAGAATCAAGAAACTCATCTCCCACTTTAAAAACAAGATGTTCTTTTGAGTTGCAGCTTTCCAAAGTGTTCACTAGAGAAATATTCACAAAATTCCAACTCGAAGTTGAAGAAATGTATTCATGCTTCAGCACAACACAGTTGCAAGTCGATGGTCCATTGGTCATATTCTTGGTCAAGGAACGCGTAGTGGGTGAGGGTAACAGGAGGGAGATTCGAGAATACGAGGTTCTTTACAACAGAACAGCAGGTGAGGTTCGATGTATATGCAGCTGCTTTAACTTCTATGGATATCTATGTCGCCATGCATTATGTGTACTTAATTTCAATGGGGTAGAGGAGATTCCTGCCAGGTACGTTTTGTTGCGATGGAAAAAGGATTATAAGAGATTTTATGTTCCAGACCATGAAACCAATCTCGCCGATGATACTGAGCGTGTGCTATGGTTCAATCAGTTGTACAAAAGTGCCTTACAAGTTGTGGAAGAAGGAGCGATATCTCTTGACCATTACCAGGCTGCATTGCAAGCTTTTGATGAATCATTAAATAGGGTCCATGAAGTAGTAGAGAAGCATGAATAGCTTTGACTGGAGCTCGATTAAGAGTACACGTGCTAGTCTAGATAGAAGTAGTTTTTGTTATACTATTGGTACAAAAAAATTTGTTCTTTTACTTGAATTAGTGTAAAGCTCTATTTGACTAGAGATCGTGTTATCTTCCTGCATAACCTCCTTAATGGCGATGGAATTCAATCAATTGCTCAGTTTTGTAAATAATCTCTGTTTGATGATTATAGAATCTGCTGCCATGCACCAATCTTTAAGCCAATCAAGATCTCTAAGTTTTCGAACTTCAAACTGTATAAGATTTGCCTCAGACTTTTGGCAGGATCATGATCTTAACCAGTCACAGAACTTTGTAGATCGAATGAAGAATGTTGGTGGTTTGCTGAATCTCCATAAGCAATTGATCCCCAACTACAAATTCATGAATTCATTCATCTTTATCAAACTGCAACTAGGTGTTTTCTTAATTCTTTTGTTCATCATCATCTACTTCAACTTTCTCAATTCGTTCAATTTGTGTAAGCTATATATATAACATAAGAAAACATAAACAACATTGAGTAATACTTGTCTCCTCGTGAATGAGTAGGGCAGTCTGGCTTCTAGCCACATGGCACCAAGGTGTAAGATCCTACTAATATGCCTAACATTTCTATTACTAGTACTCTCACATATATCTATGGTGCATTATAGACTTGGAGCTAGAACATGAAATGCAGTCTTAAATGAAAAGGAAAATTTTTCCCAAATATAAATGGATGTAGTGGAACTTAAAATGAAATCCCTAGAGATGGTAGTGAAACTAAAATCTGGATGTGTTGAATTCTCTGCATTGTTTGATCTCATTGTCTCTTAGACCTCAAATAGCTAATAGAATGCCTTGAAAACTTTCCAGGATGAGCCCCACGGAATCAACAACGATGTCAAATTTAGAGAACACAATTTTGCTGTAAGAGTTGGATGCTTCAAGAGATCAGCTCGAGTATTCGCAACAACAATACGAAGAGTTTGCGATGAAATCAAATACACATGTTGAGTTGTTTGTCAAAGAAATTAAACACTTAATATGTGGCACATAATTCGTTAATACTTGTATATAACTTGATAGACTTTTTTTTCTTCTTTATACTGACACATTTTTAATGTGGGTCAGCCCATCACCAGTAACCTTTACACGAACATAAACCATGTTTGAAATGGTGGAATCTGGTTCTGTCCCTAACAATTACTTCTCTATCATACAATTTTGAGACAATCTTTGTCATGTTGTGACAATCCATGCACATTCTAAGGTTCTTCACAATTCTAATCGTGACCCCAGGCTCCAAGTTAATGAGTCCAAAAGCCATGGCCAACTTTTCACTATGACGAAAAACCAAATTCTCTTTATCCTCTTCTGCTATGTCAATGAACACTTCTGAGATATCGGGTGAATACCCTGCAAATTTCAAGTCTTCGATCATTTTGTCTAGCTTAGAATCGATTTCTTTGGTTTGAGGGTGCGATCGGTCCCCGGCTGCGAATTCATGAACTGTGCCATTCATCTCCATCAAACTGCAACCGGGTGTTTTCTTGATTCCTTTGTCCATCATCGTCTGTCTCAATTCCCGTAGGTCATTCCATCTCTTGCAAGATGCATATATATTACACATGAGAACATAGACAGCACCATTCTCAGGCTCCAACTCAAGAATCTGCTTTGCAACCATTTCGGCCATATCGGCCTCTCTATGTACTCTACAGCCAGCTAGCAGAGCCCCCCAGACAATTGAATTAGGCTTCATTGGCATGTTCTTGACCATTTCATGGGCTTCGTTTAGACGACCAGCACGAGCAAGAAGATCAACCATACAACCGTAGTGTGTTATATTAGGCTTAATTTTGTGTTGAGTTGTCATGCTAAGAAAATACTCTTGTCCTTTATCGACCATGCCAGTGTGAGTACATGCCGAAAGAACACCAATGTAAGTAATCTCATCAGGTGAAATTGAAGCTTTTAGCATTTTAGAGAACATATCAAGAGCTTTTTCACCATGCCCATTAACTGCAAGGCCAACTATCATGGCTGTCCATGTAAACTTGTCTCTCTTGCGCATTTCACTGAATACTTTTTCTGCTTTGTCAACATTTCCACACTTGAAGTACATATCAATTAAAGCATTTCTAACAAATGCATCATTGTTGACCTTGTTTCTATCAATATAAGTCTTTATCCATTCTCCCAACTCTAGGGTTCCTAAATGTGCACAAGCAGTCAAAATACTCACCATGGTGAACTCATCAGGCTTTACATTTGTCTCTTGCATATTGCGAAATAGCACCAATGCTTCTTTAAATCTGTTCACGCGAAGGTATCCATCGATCATTGCCGTCCACGAAACGTGGTCTTTCTCGGGCATTTCATCAAAGTAGTTTCGAGCAACATCAATCTCTTCCAAGTTGGTAAACCCAGATACAATGGTAGTCCAAGATATTATATCTCTCTTATTCATACTCCTAAAAATCCCAAGGGCAGAATCCATTTCCTCACAAGTGGCATACATATCCATCAGAGCATTTTCAAGAATCAAATTGCTCTCAACCGTGAAATTCTTCACATAACTTTGAACCTGCTTCCCAATCTTTAAATCCTTCAATTTAGAACAAGCAGATAGGATCAAAATAAGAGTTATTGTGGTGGGCAACACTTGTTTTTCCTCCATATCAAGAAAAAGTCTTCTTGATTCCTCAAACTTACCAACTTTATTATAGGCAGAGATCATCATGTTCCAAGTTATTACATCAGCTTTAGAACAAGCATCGAAAACCCCACGAGCAATATCAATTAGGCCACACGAGAGATACATTTGCACCAGAGCAGTCTGCACAAACACATTAGACTGAAGCCCAAGCTTCAAAACATGGCCATGAAGCTCTCTTCCATATTCCATTGCAATGTCTCTAGTAAATCCCTTGAACAAGAAAGGGTAAGTGTAACAATCAGGCCTAACATCCCTCCTTAACATTTCCAAATACAAAGAAACTCCATGCTGAGGATAATCCAAGCGAGAGTAGCCTCTGATCATGGTGTTCCAGATAAACACATTTGGTTCAGGAATTTCATCGAACAGGTAATGTGCATATTTCATATCACCGTGTTCATGGGTGGAACAAAATGCTATAACTTTATTTTGGAGAATTGGGTTCGTTTCGAGACCTGATTTAATTGCTCGACAGTGAATTTGATGAAGCTGTTTCATGGATTTGCAGGTTTGAATAAGAGAGATTAGAGGGTGGATTTCTTTGGAGGCTATTGTGGCCATTTGTTTGGATTTTGAAGAAGTGGACTATACTCTTGATCAGGTAAGAAAGGAGCAAAAGATTGAATGAAATGTGTGAGGCTTGATTTTTATTGGACATTTGATGGAATTTATGACATTCAATTGATGTTCATCATCAGTTTCTGTCATGATCTTGTCCTGGTGTAAACTGTGTCATTTGACTATCATCTGCATAGGAGAAATTGTAAACAGAATCAGAATGAAGTAAAAGCTCAAATGGATAATGTGATTCTTTTTTTGGAAGTTGAAAATCAATTGACAACAGTGGTAAGAAGTTCCACCAAAAGCTTTTTCCTTTTTAAACCCATGTGTAGGTTGAGCTACTATTTTTATACAACAATTGAGTGCAGAGTAATACAGTTGTGCTGCTATTTTATGTATCATATAAATTCTACTGGTTTTTTTTTTCTTCAATTCTACACCAATTTAGTGCAAGCATTCGAAGTCATAACATTTTTATCATCGAATATATACTAATGCAACTTAGCTACTATTCTTGTTTCCGCACTTTATTTTAAAAAGGTAAAATCGTCCGGTTGTTTAAGACATCATTACTCAAAAATCGTTTTGCACCAAGTAAAAGATTTTTTTTTAGTTGAAGTAAAAGACATTTTGAATCTAGAGTAAAAAAACATGATGTATTTTATTTATGTCAAATGTATGTTTTAGACTTTAAACGGTGGGTTATTATAGACGGAAGGTTATGATAAACGGTATAATTATAAATGGTGTTTGAGGAGCAAGTTATTATAACAGTGATTATGATAAACGGCGTTTGAGGGGTTGATTAGGTAAAAAAAGTAATATGTGTAAAGTGTAGATAAACGGGTACGTAGTTTAGATAAGCTGACATGCAGGTTTAGGTAACCACCGTTTATAATAAACGGTGGGACAAACATCGATTGGGTTATTATAACCAAATCGGCCGTTTACATAAACGGGGGCCCAAACACACCCTAAGTATTTTATTTTTCAATTTAGTTTTTATTGTTCCAAAAGTTGATAAATCACTCTCTCTTATAGTGAATATTATAATGACCTGTTGAAATTTTTGGTGACAATCTTGCTTAATTAAAATAAATTGAGCCCAATCAAACTGAACTTAGCCGTGATCAACATGCATCATTCGTTAAAACTCCAAACATAACTGTAGTACAAAAAACAATATCCATAAAGAACATAAATATTGAGTAGAAAATATATAGTCTAAGAAATAAGTCTAGATATCATGCTAGCTTTTCAAAAAATTAGAAGAAATATGGCACGGCAATATATCATACTACCTTAATGTGTGGCGGAGAAATTATCAGACGATTTTACCCCTTAAGTCATACTTTAAATTACAAAAATGCCATTTATTGGAATATAAAAAATAATTAAAAATAATTAAAATAACGTATAAGATATTTACAATATCATTTAGATTCTCATCCGTAGAAGATAAGATATTTTTATCAAATCTGATAAATTTTATGAACATAAGAGATTTCAACAATTAAATGAAGATGTTTACACTATCATTTAAATTTTCAGATAGAAAATAAAATATTTTTATCAAATCTCATAGATTTTATTTGACATTTTATATTCTAATTAAAATAATAAATTGAATATTGCAATCCTATAAATAGTTGTCTACATTTTTTTTATAAGAACACTCTCTGTTTACTTTAATTTATTTTTCTTTATTTTTTGTTTTATAATAATAAGTTATTGGATTATTTACCTTAACTTTCATCTAATTTTTCTTTTGTGCAATAATTTTTGTATGGAAAAAAGTTTGAAGAATTATAAGATTATCATCTGAGGTTAGTGCATGAATTCTTCAATTTCAAAAGTTGGTAACAATGATTTCCTACTATATGTATATAGTTATCTATATTTTGTTTACAAACATTTCCAACTAGATATATAGTTCTCTATATTTTGTTTACAAACACATTTGAAACTTTCTTTTTGCTTGGGATTACGTTCTTGGTTTTTTTTTTATAATAAAAATTTTAGTTATCTTATTTTTGTTGGATTATTTACCTTAACTTTCATCTAACTTTTCTTTTGTTGCAATAATTTTTGTAGGGATATTTTGTGTTGCTTAATTGTTGACTTGGAAATGTGAGAATTTTTTTTAAATAACGATAAAATTATCATTTGAGATTAAATGTAAGTTCATAGATGTATACTAATAAATATATTTAGCTTATTTATATTTATAATTATAATAATAATAATACAACTCTTATAAATTTTATAATTCAAGAGTAATTGGTCTATTAATAGATAAATTGAGAAAAAATTAAAGAGCATCGATTTTTAAAAATCAGAGATAAAATTTAATTTTAATTCAATAAATTTTATTAATTTTTTTTAAAAATAATAACACCTTTTATTTGTTAAGCTCAAAATAAATAATTAACTTATTTTTAGATGTAAATTTTAATAAATTTAAGTAACGTGAAAAATGGTTATAAAATTCAATATTATATTGAAATTATTATTTGATGATTTAAATTTAGCCTAAAAATATAAGAAATAATTTATAATTATATATATATAATTTATTATTTAAGAAATTATCACGTGTAATTCTAGTATAATAATAAAAAGAAGGTTATTAGATGGACTATATACTTAAAATGGTCGAATTTTGCTTCTCCTCAGAATATGAGATACTAAAAATAATACTTTGTAACACATAAAGTATACCAATAAAGCCAAACATTAACGATTAGTTTGATTTTCTCATCTTAAATTATATTTGTTCATCTAAATTTTCACTAATTAAGGCTAAAGTCTATTAGCCAACTTAATCATTTACCAGATAAATAAATAAATAAAAAAAGCTAAAACACACATGACTTAAGAGATTAAACAATAAAAATAGAACTTATTACATATTCTTAACTTGTTTAACCTGTCTTAAACAATGTAAAGTATTTAAATGAAAAAAATTAACCTTTAATCCAAAATGCGGGGATAGCTCAGTTGAGAGAGCGTCAGACTGAAGATCTGAAGGTCGCGTGTTCGATCCACGCTCACCGCAAATTTTTTTTCCATTTTATTCCTTTTCTGAAAGGGCTGGGCTTTGAAGAATTTGCAGAAGCCCAATAAATCCCAATAAATAATTAGGCCCATTCGAGAACCCGACAAACTGAAGGGTCGGATCGTCATTTACCGAATAAAAAGAATCCGAGACCCGACTCCATCCATTTTAATTTTAGCCACTTCTCTTTCATCGCCTTCTCCAATTAGTCTCGCCTCGCTACCAGTGAGCGGGCAACGGAAAGCTTAACCCTCAAAAGCCCTAGAAACCGCCATTGAAGAAGCTCCGGCAGCTTCATTCTCGCCCTGTATACTTTCCTCACCTCTGGAGCGGATCGGAAGTTTGGAGTTTCGAACTCCTAATCGTTAGATTAGGTTTCAACATGTGGAACAGTGGACAGATTGCGCCGCCGGGAACCGGCGGCTCGGCTATTCCCCCACCGCCGGCTGCACAGCCTTCGTATACGGTGCTTCCTTCTCCTGCCGAGGCTGAGGCCAAGCTCGAGGAGAAGGCTAGGAAATGGCAGCAGCTGAATTCCAAGCGGTACAGTGACAAACGGAAGTTTGGGTTTGTTGAGACTCAGAAGGAGGACATGCCCCGCGAGCATGTGCGGAAGATCATTAGGTGAGTTGTGTGCGTTCTACTTGTTCTGAACGTTTGAATTCTTATCTTCATTCTTTCAACTGATAATTGGCGTCGTTCCATTGGTGATCTTATTTTGGAGGACTGGTAAAACTTTGTAATTAAGTTAGATTTGCTGAAGATGTTGTGAACATTGGATAAGGCGGGTTTTAGTCTTGTAGGTTTGATATTTCGAGTTAACTCTTGCTGTTTCCACCCTTCTAACGTGTAAATTTTCACTTATTGTTTAGTATTGATATCCCACTTCATGGAAAGGGTTTTTTTTCCTGCACGGTTTGAAAAAGTAAGTAACTTGCAGGAAATTCATAGGTCTACGGATTTCGGATATAAAGAAATTGAAAGAAATCTCAGAACTGTTCTTTCTGGGTTGAATAATTCTTCAATCTTTTTCCGATGTTTTCATTTCTTTATTTCTTCAAGGAAATGGTTACTTGTTAGATTATTGAAGTGAATATTACTAGAAACGATCAATCAAAGTTTTAAATTTATCACTCCTTGTTAGATTAGTGTGGCGTACTATTGAAGAATCCAGGCCTCATGCTTTCTAATCTCCAACTGACTATTGGGATATATCATATTTGTGTTAAAAATGAAAATATTTGGTGTTTGGCAATTGACATACAGTAAATGAAAATTTTAGTTTCTTTAGGGTTCTGTTGTCATCCTTCAAAGAGAAGAAAAGCCTTCTCTGCTGCTGTAGTACTGCTGCTAAAAGAATATTCTTTGGGGCTGAGGCAGTGTTCCCATTTGGCAGGGAAATTTAGTTGAAAAGGAACCAAAGTATCTCTCATGAGGTTGAAGTTTTTGAGGGGTTTTTTCTTTTGGAATCCACTATCTTTGTTGTTTCCGATTTGGTCTCCTAGGGGCTTTTCTTTTTTAGATATGTGTATAATTTCCTTTCTTAATGACACTCATTTGCTTTGTGTCAGAAAAACAAAAAACTAGTAAGCTAATGATGTATCCTGGAAGAATTTAACTGTAAATATGGTTGGGTAGTACACTGGACATTCGTGTCCATTCTAATTTTTTTTTATCTTCACTTTGGCAGGGACCATGGTGACATGTCCTCAAAAAAATATCGCCATGATAAACGTGTTTATCTTGGTGCCCTAAAGTTTGTTCCACATGCAGTTTACAAGCTGCTTGAAAACATGCCAATGCCCTGGGAGCAGGTATTCCTTTCCTTTATATTTTTGTATTGTTTTGGAACTATATTTCTTCTTATTCTTTTGATTTTTGAACTTATTATCTTGCAATTGCAGGTTCGTGATGTAAAGGTTCTATATCATATTACTGGCGCAATCACGTTTGTTAATGAAATTCCATGGGTGGTTGAACCTATTTATTTGGCTCAGGTATTTTGTTTTTGTTTCTTTTGTCCAGATCATTGCCGCAGTGACTTATGTTGTATATGAAACTATTTGGATCAATTAGAATTATAGCGATCATGTTGTCTGGTTGCAAATAGTACATGTGATTGATGTCTTGAATATTTTTTTTCTAGTGGGGAACCATGTGGATTATGATGAGAAGAGAGAAGAGAGATCGTCGACATTTCAAGAGAATGCGTTTTCCACCATTTGATGATGAGGAACCTCCACTAGATTATGCTGATAATTTGCTAGATGTTGATCCCTTGGAACCAATTCAATTAGAGTTAGATGAAGAGGAGGACTCAGCAGTTTGCACTTGGTTCTATGACCATAAGCCTCTTGTTAAAACAAAGCTTATTAATGGTCCAAGTTACCGAAAATGGCATCTTTCCCTTCCAATCATGGCAACTCTTCATCGGCTAGCTGGACAGTTACTCTCTGATTTAATTGATCGCAACTATTTCTACTTGTTTGATATGGAGTCTTTCTTTACAGCAAAAGCATTAAACATGTGCATACCAGGTATGCCTTTTGTTCACATTTATTTCGAGTATTATGTTTCCATTACTTGTATGCACTTGCTTGCCAACACACAGAGCTGTGTGTAATGTTAAAGAATGTTTGGAGCAGTTGGATGAACGGTCAACTGTATTATTGGATAATATCACATTGTTCATTGAATTTCGTTGGAATCAAACACATACATGCAGATGTGAATATATAACGCAACAGAATAATGTAGTCATCTCTTCTGAATGTTTGGAGCTTTTGGATGAACTGTGGACTATATTTATTGATTATTCATTGAAGTTCCTGTTTAATCAATAGCTTTGGTTTTTATAGTCAGTAAGATAGGATTGTGTTGGGCATTCCTTAGCTTTATGTTTTTCTCTTTACAGCCCTTGCAAGTATATGGGGTGCAGTTTTTCGTAATAAAAGATTTGAACTTTTATGCATACATTGTAATGAGTATCATGCGGTGTCAAACGTTGTAGGATGGTTGTCCTGTGAGAATAGTCGAGATGTATGTAAGCTGGCCTGAACACTCACGAATATAAAAAAAAACTTACTATCTTCTTGGGAGTTTAAAGCCATGTCAGTTGTAGGGGTTCTCGGAACTATGGACATTTTTGTACTAAATTTATTGCTTTCTTCATTATTTATGTAACCTACCACGATTCTGTAGGTGGCCCCAAGTTTGAGCCATTGTATCGTGACATGGAGAAGGGGGATGAAGACTGGAATGAGTTCAATGACATCAACAAACTCATAATACGATCACCTCTCAGAACGGAGTATCGAATTGCATTTCCTCATCTTTATAACAACAGGCCAAGGAAAGTGAAGCTTGGTTTATATCACACTCCTATGATCATGTATATAAAGACCGAAGATCCTGATTTACCAGCATTTTACTATGATCCTTTGATACATCCAATAACTAGCACTAATAAAGATCGTCGTGATAAGAGAACATATGATGACGAAGATGATGATGAATTTGAGTTGCCAGAGGGGGTTGAACCTCTTTTGAACGATACTCAACTTTATACTGACACCACAGCTGCTGGCATCTCTCTTCTGTTTGCTCCACGCCCCTTTAACATGAGATCTGGCAGAACACGTCGTGCAGAAGATATTCCCCTCGTCTCAGAGTGGTACAAGGAACACTGGTAGGAGTGTTCTCTTTTTGTAAATTTCATTCATTTGTTTGTCATTTAAAATTTCTGATTTTTTCTGATTGCAATTTGTGCAGTCCTCCATCATATCCTGTTAAGGTTAGGGTTAGCTATCAGAAGTTGTTGAAATGCTTTGTGCTGAATGAGCTACATCATAGGCCACCAAAAGCTCAGAAGAAGAAACATTTATTCCGTTCACTTCAAGCAACCAAATTTTTCCAGACAACTGAACTTGATTGGGTTGAAGCCGGTCTGCAAGTCTGTAAGCAGGGGTACAACATGCTAAACTTGTTGATTCATAGAAAAAATTTGAACTATCTTCACCTTGATTATAACTTCAATTTGAAGCCGGTGAAGACCCTAACTACCAAAGAACGTAAGAAGTCTCGGTTTGGAAATGCTTTTCACCTCTGTCGTGAAATATTGCGATTGACCAAGCTTGTTGTTGATGCTAATGTTCAGTTCCGTCTAGGAAATGTTGATGCATTTCAATTGGCTGATGGCCTACAATATATATTTTCACACGTTGGGCAGCTCACTGGAATGTACAGGTACAAGTATAGACTTATGCGTCAAATTAGAATGTGCAAAGATTTGAAGCATTTGACATACTATCGCTTCAATACTGGACCAGTGGGAAAGGGGCCTGGATGTGGAATTTGGGCACCAATGTGGAGAGTCTGGTTATTTTTCCTCCGTGGTATTGTCCCTCTCCTTGAACGATGGCTAGGGAATTTGCTTGCTCGACAGTTTGAAGGAAGACATTCAAAAGGAGTGGCAAAAACTGTCACCAAACAGCGTGTTGAAAGTCATTTTGATTTGGAACTTCGAGCAGCAGTCATGCATGATGTTCTTGATGCTATGCCTGGTACAAATATTTCTCACCTTTTTTGTCTTTTGAGCATGTGTTACTCCATTAATTTCTCAGTATTTAACTGTTGTTTGCTCTCCCTTATCTACTTATATACAATGTTTCTGCAGAGGGCATTAAGCAGAATAAAGCTCGAACTATCCTCCAACACCTAAGTGAGGCATGGCGATGTTGGAAAGCAAATATTCCTTGGAAGGTTCTCATCTGCTTTTGGAATTTGTCTTCATTTTCTTTCCCATGTTTCCTCCATCTAGATATTCATTGCACCTTTGGATTTTGTTCAGGTTCCTGGTTTGCCAGTTCCTATTGAAAATATGATTCTTCGTTATGTCAAGTCAAAAGCTGATTGGTGGACAAATGTTGCTCATTACAATCGAGAACGTATCAGAAGAGGTGCTACAGTTGATAAGACTGTTTGTAGGAAGAATCTTGGAAGACTGACCCGTCTGTGGCTAAAGGCTGAGCAGGTTTGTGCTCTTATTATTTGGCCTCATTTTTTCATACTTAATCTATTGTTAGAGTAATATTTCTTTTATATAAATACTTCGCTTTACTTCTCAAGCCCTTAGCTCTGGCCTCCTAAGATATTACAATTACCAGCACTCTTAGTTTCCTTTCTGATCTTTGCAGGAACGACAACATAATTATTTAAAAGATGGTCCTTATGTCACACCTGAGGAAGCTGTTGCCATATATTCAACGACTGTGCACTGGTTGGAGTCAAGAAAGTTCTCTCCTATTCCTTTTCCTCCATTATCTTACAAGCATGACACAAAATTGTTGATTCTTGCCCTTGAGAGGTTAAAGGAATCCTACAGTGTGGCTGTGAGGTTAAATCAACTTCAGCGAGAAGAGTTAGGTCTCATTGAACAAGCTTATGATAACCCACATGAAGCACTATCTCGTATTAAACGTCACCTGCTTACACAACGTGCCTTCAAAGAGGTAAGTCTTTGATTCTTCTTTTATTTGGTTGATTATGAACATTCACCTGTCGATGAACGTGTGTACTGATATGGTATTTTTGCAGGTTGGCATAGAGTTTATGGATCTGTACAGTTACCTCATACCAGTTTATGAGATTGAGCCTCTCGAGAAGATTACAGATGCCTATCTTGATCAGTATTTGTGGTATGAAGGTGACAAGCGCCATTTGTTTCCCAATTGGATCAAGCCTGCAGATTCAGAACCACCACCTCTTTTGGTCTATAAGTGGTGTCAGGGCATCAACAATCTACAAGGTATATGGGATACAAGTGATGGACAGTGTGTCGTGATGCTTCAGACAAAGTTTGAAAAGTTCTTTGAGAAGATAGATTTAACAATGTTAAATAGGTAAGTGTTTCTTTAAGTTTCTGGGTTGCTGTTGACTGAATGAGTTCAAAGGAAGTTTCAACTTCATGAACTATATACTAATCCTATTTTCGTGAATATCTGCAGGCTTCTTCGTTTGGTTCTTGACCATAATATTGCTGATTATGTCACTGCAAAGAATAATGTTGTCTTGTCTTACAAAGATATGAGCCATACTAATTCGTATGGTTTGATACGTGGTCTTCAATTTGCTTCATTTGTTGTTCAATATTATGGACTTGTGCTTGATCTGTTGCTTCTTGGATTAACCCGAGCCAGTGAAATTGCTGGCCCACCCCAGATGCCAAATGAATTCATTACTTATTGGGACACAGAGGTGGAGACACGGCATCCAATTCGGTTATATTCTCGGTACATAGACAAAGTTCATATCCTATTTCGCTTTACTCACGAAGAGGCTCGAGACCTTATTCAGAGATATCTTACTGAGCACCCTGATCCAAACAATGAAAATATGGTTGGATATAACAATAAGAAGTGCTGGCCAAGAGATGCAAGAATGAGGCTCATGAAACATGATGGTACACCCCTTCTCCATGTCTGTATTTTATGATAGCACTGATCCTTTATTAACAAAAAAAACATTATCTTCCTATATGCATGTACGTACGCATGTTTAATGATTTTTTTTCTCTATTTCAGTTAATCTTGGAAGAAGTGTTTTTTGGGATATGAAGAATCGTCTTCCTCGCAGTGTCACAACTTTAGAATGGGAGCATGGCTTTGTCTCTGTGTATAGCAAGGACAATCCTAACCTGCTTTTCAGCATGTAGGCATTCTTATTTTGTTATAATAGTCATCCTTGCATTTATAAATGTCATATTTTGTTTTTTTATGCTTTGTGTTTCAAATTTTCTTTCTTTGCTTTTCCCTAAATATTTTATGGATTAACATCCACGAAGAACAATATCTTCAAGCTTACTAATTTCAGCATTTCAAATGCATTAGGTGGCATTTCAAACTGAATCTTATCTCTGTTCAATTAATGTCCTAAAGTCATTGATATTTCTCTATTGGTGGCAGGTGTGGGTTTGAAGTACGGATACTTCCCAAGATTAGAATGACTCTAGAAGCATTCAGCAACACGAAGGACGGAGTTTGGAATCTGCAGAATGAACAGACAAAAGAAAGAACGTCTGTAGCCTTCTTAAGGGTTGATGATGAACACATGAAGGTGTTTGAAAATCGCGTTAGGCAAATTCTTATGTCTTCAGGGTCCACAACATTCACAAAAATTGTCAACAAATGGAACACTGCTTTGATTGGTACAACATTGAATATTGTTCTTTATTGGTTTTGGGGAGGTGGTGTTAACATATTCATTGATTTCTTAGTTCTCTGTAACAATGTTTTTTTTTCTCTTTGTGATAGGTCTCATGACTTACTTCCGTGAGGCAACTGTTCACACACAAGAACTGCTAGATTTGCTGGTTAAATGTGAAAATAAAATTCAAACTCGTATTAAGATTGGGTTGAATTCAAAGATGCCCAGCAGGTAAATAATTGCTATTTGCAGTGTTGTTTTATTTTGAAGATGAAAATGATTTTTTTTTCTTTGTTCTTTCAGGTTTCCTCCAGTTATTTTCTATACTCCCAAGGAAATTGGAGGCCTTGGCATGTTATCTATGGGTCACATATTGATCCCACAAAGTGATCTTCGGTACAGTCAGCAGACAGATGTTGGTGTGACCCACTTTAGGAGTGGAATGAGCCACGAAGAGGATCAACTTATTCCTAACCTTTATCGATATATACAGGTGATATTCATTTTCCCATGTACTGAATTTGATATACTCGCGGATATTTAAAAAAAATCTGATATGTTTTGTTGACAATGATGTGCTTCATCTTTTGCTTACATTTGATATTTTCAATTTGTCAACAGCCTTGGGAAAGTGAGTTCATAGATTCACAACGGGTTTGGGCTGAATATGCTCTGAAGAGGCAAGAGGCTCAGGCACAAAATAGGCGTTTGACACTTGAAGATTTGGAAGTAATTTCTGTTTTCTTCTCTCTTCTATTATTTTATTATTTTTTGGTTTATTCATTTTTGGGGTTGAAGTCCTTTCAGTGAGTTTGCGTTAGATTCTTACTGAATGAAAATAATCAAAATAAACATTTTAATTGTAATGTTGTGACGGTGTTACTGTTATATAGGATTCTTGGGACAGGGGAATACCACGGATCAACACTTTATTTCAAAAAGATCGCCACACTTTGGCATACGACAAAGGCTGGAGGGTCCGCACAGATTTTAAACAATACCAGGTCTTAAAGCAAAATCCTTTCTGGTGGACGCACCAAAGGCATGATGGGAAATTGTGGAACCTGAACAACTACAGAACAGATGTCATTCAAGCGCTTGGAGGTGTTGAGGGCATTCTTGAGCACACGTTATTCAAAGGAACATAGTAAGTCTTAATCTTGATTTGGAATAACTTAACTCTGCAGGCGCCCAAGCTAGGCTGTGTCAGATATTTATAAAAGGAATAACTTAAGTTAACACTGTAATGCCTATTTTGGTTTTTGCAGGTTCCTTCTTTAACTTGATTAGAAATTAGACCATATATTTGCACCCGAATTATATTATTAGTCTTGAATGTTAATTAAAGGCTAATTAAAGATAATTATGGTTGACACAATATTTCATTCGAATGTCCTAATAATTAATATAAATGAATGATCTTTGATTTCATAAATGGGGTGTATGTGGCTCAGTTTGCTTCTTTTTTTTTTTTCATGATTTCAGTTTCCCAACTTGGGAGGGTCTCTTTTGGGAGAAGGCGTCCGGATTTGAGGAATCTATGAAGTATAAAAAGCTGACCAATGCACAGAGATCGGGTCTCAATCAGATTCCTAACCGTAGATTTACTCTTTGGTGGTCACCTACCATAAACAGGGCAAATGTTTATGTTGGATTCCAAGTGCAGTTAGATCTAACAGGAATTTTCATGCATGGAAAGATCCCAACTTTGAAAATTTCTCTCATTCAGATTTTCCGAGCTCATTTGTGGCAGAAGGTTCATGAGAGTGTTGTCATGGATCTCTGTCAGGTGCTGGATCAGGAGTTGGATGCTTTGGAAATTGAAACTGTGCAGAAGGAAACAATCCATCCAAGGAAAAGTTACAAAATGAACAGCTCTTGTGCTGATGTTTTACTCTTTGCTGCCCATAGATGGCCAATGTCCAAGCCTAGTCTCGTGGCCGAGTCCAAGGATGTTTTTGATCAAAAACCAAGTAATAAGTACTGGATTGATGTGCAACTTCGTTGGGGTGATTACGACTCTCACGATATTGAGCGCTACACCCGTGCCAAATTCATGGACTACACTACAGACAATATGTCTATATATCCATCTCCCACTGGTAAAATTTTGATTTTTGCCTCTCCTTTTTGTTAATGTTTGATATCTGATATGACTCGTTTAGGAGTAGGATAAGGAATGACTAATCCTATTAGGAGTAGGATAAACATATTAGACTATAAATAAGAGAGGATAGGGAGATAAGGATACATTGGGAAGTACTGAGATATTGAGTATCTATGGCTTGAGAGGGATCTCAAGATTGGGAGGGTCCAAATACCTTTAACACTTGGGTTAATGGGTTAATTGGTATCTTTACTATCTTTATATTATAATATATATTTGGTTCTTATCAATATCTTCTATATAAGTTAAGCAACTGTGGTTTGTTTGCAGGTGTAATGATTGGTCTCGATCTTGCATATAACTTGCATTCTGCGTTTGGAAACTGGTTTCCTGGATCAAAACCCCTATTGGCTCAAGCAATTAACAAAATCATGAAGGTACGCCATTAACATGTAGCATTCTTGGTCGTCATCTTGTTAACCTTATAAAAATGTTCGTCACTAATTACTTGGTCTTATACAGTCAAATCCAGCCTTATATGTTCTGAGGGAGCGTATACGCAAAGGTCTGCAGTTATATTCTTCTGAGCCTACAGAACCATATTTATCATCACAAAACTATGGAGAGATTTTCAGCAATCAAATAATATGGTTTGTTGACGATACTAATGTGTATCGTGTTACAATTCACAAGACATTTGAAGGAAATCTTACCACCAAACCAATCAATGGCGCCATTTTTATTTTCAACCCAAGGACAGGGCAACTATTTTTGAAGGTTTGTTCTCTTCATGTGGAAGTTCTCTCAATTTGATTCCAGTTATTTTTATAACTTGTTACTTCGATTTTACAGGTCATCCATACAAGTGTGTGGGCTGGACAGAAGCGTCTTGGTCAGTTGGCCAAGTGGAAAACAGCAGAAGAAGTTGCCGCTCTTGTACGATCTTTACCAGTTGAAGAACAGCCAAAACAAATTATTGTGACTCGTAAAGGAATGCTTGATCCATTGGAGGTTCACTTGCTTGATTTTCCGAATATAGTTATCAAAGGAAGTGAGCTGCAACTTCCGTTCCAGGCGTGCTTAAAGATTGAGAAATTTGGTGACTTGATTTTGAAGGCTACTGAACCCCAAATGGTTCTCTTCAATATTTATGATGATTGGTTGAAGAGTATTTCATCATATACTGCATTTTCCCGTCTAATTCTCATCTTGCGTGCCCTTCACGTGAATAATGAAAAGGCTAAAATGTTGCTAAAGCCAGACAAAACAATTGTTACAGAGCCCCACCACATCTGGCCTTCTCTCACAGATGACCAATGGATGAAGGTAATTCCATTTTTATATCCCTCATCTGTTATAATTTATCTCTACCCATTTTACTCCTAACTTTTCTAACTATTTAATGAATGGGCTTTATGCTTTTTATAATCATCAGACGTCTATGAGACCTCATTGCTTCATCTTTTCTTCACAATGTATAGGTTGAGGTTGCTTTAAGAGATCTTATTTTGTCGGATTATGCAAAGAAGAACAATGTGAACACATCGGCGTTAACACAATCTGAGATTCGTGATATCATACTGGGAGCTGAGATAACTCCACCATCACAACAAAGACAACAGATAGCTGAGATTGAGAAACAGGTACTTCATGGGTTAAAATGACGTGTTCTTGCTCTTCAGTTTCTTACTTCTCTATGTTGTGTCATCTTATCCTATCCTTATCTTTCAGGCCAAAGATGCAAGTCAACTAACAGCAGTCACAACAAGGACTACAAATGTGCACGGTGATGAACTTATTGTCACTACGACGAGTCCATACGAGCAGGCTGCATTTGGATCCAAAACTGACTGGCGTGTGAGAGCAATATCAGCCACTAATCTATATCTCCGCGTGAATCATATTTACGTAAATTCAGAAGATATAAAGGTGAGGACGGACATTAGTCTTTCCTCTCTCTTTTTAACGTGATTATAAATATATTTTCTTATTTTATTTGGCTAATTTTTGAATTGCAATGGTTATATACAGGAAACAGGATACACTTACATCATGCCAAAGAACATCTTGAAGAAATTCATTTGCATTGCAGATCTACGGACTCAAATTGCTGGATATTTGTATGGAATTAGCCCCCCAGATAATCCTCAGGTTAAAGAAATACGATGCATTGTAATGCCTCCTCAGTGGGGGACACATCAGCAAGTTAATCTTCCGACAGCTCTTCCCGAGCACGATTTCTTGAATGATCTCGAGCCATTGGGATGGATGCACACTCAGCCAAACGAGCTTCCTCAGTTGTCCCCTCAGGTTCCCACTCATCTTTTTCATTTTCAACTTCATCTTGTATATGGCATTATAAATAAGCTTTATTATTAACTGGTGGTGTTTTGGTTGCATCTTCTTGCAGGATCTCACAAATCATGCTAAAGTTTTGGAGAACAACAAGCAATGGGATGGTGAAAAATGCATCATTTTGACCTGCAGTTTTACTCCGGGTTCCTGCTCATTAACTGCGTATAAGCTAACCCCATCCGGTTACGAGTGGGGACGTGTAAACAAGGACACCGGTAGCAATCCGCACGGGTACCTCCCAACTCATTACGAGAAGGTGCAGATGCTTCTCAGTGACCGCTTCTTTGGCTTCTACATGGTAAATTCTCTCAGCCCCTAGAATCTTTTATAGATAACTTCTCTGTGTCATGGAGGAAGTTCATACTGATTTTTTTTATTGCTTTCTGTTCTTAGACTCCTGATAATGGTCCTTGGAACTACAACTTCATGGGGGTGAAGCATACAGCAGGGATGAAGTACGGAGTAAAACTCGGAACGCCACGTGAGTACTATCACGAAGATCATCGACCCACTCATTTCTTGGAGTTCAGTAACTTAGAGGAGGGTGAAACCGCTGAAGGAGATCGCGAGGATACTTTCACTTAGAAAAATTACTGGCATCATCTGTATAACCACCAGTGGTAAAGCCAAGTATTTTGAAGTTTTGAACGTAAACATGAAACAAATCCGTGTGTATGTGGTTACAAATTCAGAATAGAAGGCTTTGTACTAATACGAGACTTTGTAATAGATGTAACTGTGTAGCCATAGAGGAATATAAAATCCTAGAGGTTGTAAATTCTTATCGATTATTCTATAGCTTGAGAAGGTGATTTATTGTTGAAAAGAAAAGATTGTTCGTAAGAATCTTTCATGCATTTGAATTAGAACAGTTTTGAGAATTAAGTTAAGGATTCAATAATACCTTTTCGATACTCCTGAAAGTTGAAACAACAAACTAACACAAGAAATAGCGATTGCTTAGCCTATTTTCTAGATTTATATCGTAAAGTTTGGAGATCAAATAGACTCCAAATGCTAGTCTAACTTATTTGTCTAGCATGTAAAACTTAGGCCCCCGTTTGATAACTATTTGGTTTATGAAATTTAAGCTTATTTTTATTCAAATTTTTTACTATGTGTTCTATCTTTTCTACAATTCAAAAATAAAAACAAGCTTTTGGAGGTTACTTTTTTTGTTTCTAAATTTTAGTTTTGTTTATTAAAATATAGGTAAGATGTAGATATCTAAATAAGGAAAAAAGTATAATAAAATAGTTGTTGTAGGCTTAAATAAAATGATTATCAAATGGGGCTTTAATAATCATGTGATTACATATTCAGATTTTTCTTTCTCTAAATATTGTCGATAAAAAAGAGTAATTGATATATATATATATAGTATTGAAAATTAGACTGAGGATGGGGTATGGGCAGTATAAATACAACCTCAAAAGTCACTAAAACTTTGTAGCTACATACTAAAAGCAGTAATAATTGATAATGTGAATTCATGTATCATGAACTTTTTCTTTACAACTATACATATTGCTGAATGGAATTTTATCTTCCAATATAAGAGATGCAAAATTGCTTCCTGCTTGATGGATAGACTATGACAAGCTTTGGCTATAACGATGCAGAAACTGTATCCAACTAGCTGAGCATGTGAACTAGTTTTCTGTATCGGTATCAATCGGACAAGATCCATCATCTACATTGGCGAGTGGGTTGAATAAATGCGAGCTAGGATCTGTACAACCGAGTACAAGATTGAGATCACAACGATCGCCCTGCGGTTGTTATTTAGAGTTCAAACTCATTAGTTGCAGCCTAAACTTGAGAAATGCTGAACTGCATAAAAGAAGTTTTCACAGTGAAGATTTTTCTTACCCCTTCTAGAGTAAGATTACCAATCATTGCACATCTTGTTATAACAATGTTGGTGTCTGGAAATATCGCTCTGTCGCACGCTCCTTCTTTACTCAACTCTTCGGCTAGACCCTACCATAAGATACGAGAAGCGAATTCTTATTACATTATGCTAAGCGTACAAAGAAATATGCATCAAATCCTTGGATGAAAATATAGAGGATTTGCTTAAACATGAAATGTTTCCTACCATATTGTTACCTGATTGAAGAAGTCAATTGGTTTGTTTTGCCAACGCTTGGGAACTTGAAACTGCAGTCTGTAAGGACCATCCCAATCAACTCCATTTGTGAATGAGAATATCAAGTTTACAGCTGCAGAATGGCAGGAATCAAGGGAAATAAAGTATAGAAAAATGAAATAGTGAAGACAAAGAAAGACAAGGTTCTCGCAGTGCAACCGACCGTGCTTCGGAATGCATATTTGGATAGTATATATCGGTCCATCGGCTTTGCCTCGATCTTTTCTTAGCATTGCCCTTGGCTCCCCACCACACATTATAGGCTGATTGAAACCTCCTGTAGCATCATGTTCAATATATCAATGAAGAATCAGCTCATATAGCAGCATCACAGATAAAAGGGAAAATTGATGCAAGTTCTCTTAGCCTGCTATATACTTCACTCAAAATTAATCAAAGTATCTAACTTCTAATCTATGCAAGAACACATTTTGTTACCTGGTGACATTTTACAACAAAAAATTGATGAAGAAATGGACTTGATCTACCAAAAAAATTAGAGATAACCAGGAATTACCATTAAAACCAATTCCAAAATCTTCATTTGGGACAAGGTTGGTTGCAGCTGGATTGTAGAAAATCTTGAGCTTCTCACCCTATCAATTTATGGGACAAATTATAAGTTTATAACAAAAAAGATAAAATAAGCACATCAAATCATAACATGTGGTATTATGCTCACAGAAGTAGGAGGTAGACCATTCACAGTTTTCCAGTACACTGGGGCCTTTCCAAGTTCAAACAAAGCCCAAGATGGAAGCTTGGTCCTGACAGAATTTACAAACAATCCACAGCTTAAGTTGATCTGTTATTGAAACATTGCAACAACTAGCATAACCATTTTTAGGCTTTATTTTAATAACCATTTTGTTTTTGGCCTTTGAAACTCAAGCTTTGATAAAAATTTGATTTTGTTTTTAAAATTTGGCATTTGAATCAAACTTGTGAGGGTAAGCATATTTTAAAAAAACAAAATGATTATTCAAGTAAGATCATAGCTTTCTTTATTTTGCCAACTATACTTTCAGAAAATGTTAAAAGGCTTTAGCCATACTCTTTCATTTCCTCTGTTGGAGGTGCTTCAACAGCCACAGCAGCATTCACCTTTCTCACAGTCCTAAATCTGTTATCCTTATTCTTCGAAAGGCATCTCGGCAACGACGAACCGAAAAAGTTAAAACCTGCATGAAAGTAGTAAAGGAACTGATGTAAAAGTTAGAATTTCATTTTCATATTTGGGATGATTAAAATGATCCTTCTTGGACTTACAAACTCAACATTCTTCATTCTTGAATTCAAGTTTTCAATGAATAAGAATCATATGAGTAGTGAATCTAAATCCGTGTTAAGCGTATGTAGGCACTTTAGCCAAAACGAGAATCCTATTTCCACTGATATCTTCTCCTTTGCTATATTCACGATATGTTATGATACAACGAACACTAAAATTTAATTTTGGTGCTCATTCTAATTCACGAGTTAACAATATGTTTTTGATACTTGGGAGTGTGAAGATCAGCTTATGCATATTTCAATCATTTTCACTTATAAATTGTACGACTCTATTATATTTGGCTGTCAAGAAAATTTAAAGAAAATTAATTTTTAAGTAGGTGATTACTATCTATTGATCCTATGTCTTGTACTTTTCAAGTTCCTCTTGACCATTATACCAACTTTGATGATTTCACGAGTTAACAACTTTGGGTCCAATATATAATAATTATTTGACCTTTTGAATAATAGTCTTATGAAAATGAAACATTTTCACTAAGAAGACTTAAAACATATATTAGACATTCTCGAAGAAAAGGAAACTATTTATTTTCCACTGTTTCGAGTCGCGGGAGCTAGCTCATAGATCCTAGCTCCCGCGAGAATAATGACTAGCGCTATAGGTCGCTAGGCATCCCGAAGGTCGGCACGAGTAAGTCCATCAGAGAAAACCAAACGCGTAGCTTACAGAATCAGTTGCAACATGGATGGGAATACATTGCATTATTAAAGTGAGAGTTTGAGTGCCAAAGAACACGAACCCAATTCCTTAATCTTGAATACTAAATTCAAAAAGTTGGGATTCTAATTCCCCATTTGGTGAACAACAAATATCTATGGAATCAAATGAAATGAAAGCAAAAAGAACAGAAAGTGATAAAAATGGTATCAAAATTACCATGAGATTGTGAACAAGCTTCTCCTCTGCGTTGGGTTCTAATGGCTACAGAAGTTTGCAATGAAGATGCAAAGATTGGGGAGTTTGTTGCCGCCATTAATAACAGCTTCAAAGCTCTGATTTGCAGAGAGAAAGATAGAGATGAAGAAGCTCAATGAAACAATTGAGTCCACAATTGAAGTGGATAAATAAATGATGGGATTTTTTTTAAAAAAAAAAAAAAATTTAGAATTGATTTGGAAACACAAAATTGAGGTGAAATATCTAAAACCCGAATTGGGTTAATTTCCATTTCTTCATAAATATCTTAATATGTCCCCTTTCGAATCCCTTGATGTTTCTCTAGAAATTGACGTGATTCTCTCATGTTTGAATTTGTACGCTTTCTTCCAAAATATCTAGATTTCTTAAAAGCTCCTCCACCATAAATAGTTGGCTTTAATTCTTAAATTTTGGATACTAAAAAATCTTACTACTTAGAAATGGTTCCAAAAAAAAAAAAACTTTTAAAAAAATTACAGAATCCCTCAAATTGTAATGACTTCATAAAATCCTTTGATATAAGAAATTATTGTAATACTTTTTTTTAAAAAAAAATGAAATTAATTGTAATACTAATCCAACTTTAGAGGAATGATTAAATTGAAAATTTAGAGTTAATTATTATCACGGAGGTGTTTTAATGAAGGTTTGGATGAGAAGTTAGTTTGAAGAGTTATTTTGAAAAATTCGAAAAATAATGTTTATTTTGTTTGGATGTAGATTTTTATGAAAAAGTTGCAATCAAAACTAGTTTTTTGATAGAGGAGTTAGTGACAAGAATTTTTTTGGATGTAGATATAAAATGATAAATTATTTTCAATAGTTAAAAATGAATGATTAAAAATGGATGGTTAAAAATAAGTTATTTTAAATTATTAAAATAAACAATTAAAAATGAAGAATTATTTTGAGAAATTAATAATAAAAAACTTATTTTATGTAGTTTCAATAACTGGTTTGAATGTGTTTTTATTAAAAGTAAATAGTAAAGGTTTAATGTAAATTAGCTTTAAAAATGACTAATAAATACTCGTTGGTGGGTATTGTCAGTTATGTGGAATTTCCCCTTAATATATATGGGCTTTTGCATGTATATTACAAAATGGATAAAATATTACATGAATAGCACAATAATGAAAATATTTGCACATATAGCAAAAATTGTAAATTGATAGACTTCATATTGATAGATTCTATCAATAAAGGATGATAGAATCAATTACTAATAAATAAAGTAAATTGATAGACTTCCATCAGATTCTATCAAGAGTCTATCAATAAGAATCGATAGAATCAATCACTGATAAAATTGATAGACTTCCATCACTAGAGAATGATAGATTCTATCAAAGTCTTCTATCAAAAAGGTAAATAATTTTTTTAAATGGCAGAATTTGCTATAAAAGAATTATTTTTAAAAATGTGCTATAATTGTAAACTATGGTAAAAAAATTGATATACAGCGCAAATTCCCTAATATATATAATGTGAAAAAAAAATTGAAATTGATTTCAAAGTTGAGATGAGTTTATAATATAATTTATAACTCAATTTTAATATAGAAAATTACCATTTATTTAACCTAAAAGATAGTATTAACTTGCCAAAATGAATTTATCCGGATAATAATTCACATGCATCTTTAATCAAGAGTTTGATAAGTTCAAATTCATTAACATGTGCTAGCCCTCACATACAATATTGCTCACAAATTTAATTTCTTTCATTAGCTACTATATCAATTTCCCTCAAATAATTTTAATGGGAAAATACCAAAGATATAAATTTAAAAATTAAATTATTAAATATAAATTTGATTTTTATGTCAAATAAAATCCTAAAGATTTAATTTAGAAATAATATTGTATTTTATAATCACGGTCTATTGTATTTTATTTTTAAAAAATATTATTTCTATCCATATGTTTCTTTGTTGTAAACAAATTCTTAAAATTTTTATTAAATCTAAGTAAATTTTAAAAAGGAAATTATTATTATTTTTTAAAATTTTTTGCTAAGAATTAGAGAAGAAAGGGTAGGTTTGTTTGATCATTTTAATTTCTTATATTTATTTTGAAGTCTTAGCATGAAAGTGAAAACATGATTACATACATAATATACACACATAGCTAGATTGATTGAGAAGAAATGAACCTTTAAGCTTTTTACCAAACCCCAAAGTTTGGTAAATCCACTATACCAAACAAACTTTTCTTCAAATAGATTAATTGCTAACACCAAAACAATAATTAAGTTCTATGTCACACAAGCCAAAGTCACAAGGGTAGTTGTAATATATTCATGGAGGTTATTAATAACTCAGTTCAAAAACATATAGACATTCATAATTCTAAAGACTTTTATATACCCTCTCACATTTTTTAAATTCAAATCTTTTATCACATTAAATGATTTTTCAACAAGGTTTGTAAGCATCCAAAGTTAGATATTGATGAAGGATCATTATTTTTTCCTAAGTCAACAATGAACAAAACTTTATGGTGATATTACCACCACACAAACACATGGAGAAAAACTAACGATACTTTTGAAAATAAATAACTTTTTTAGAACGCGTATAATTGAATAAGTGACAATTTTTTCAATCGGTTGCCAATTTAAGCTTAGCTTAATTTTGTAGGCTTAAACATTTGATTTAAAGGTAATTACAAATTCTTATAACATGTCTAAATCTTCATATTCACAAATTATGAAAACTAAAAAAGAATAATAACAATAATAATATATTATCGACATTTTTTAGTGAGGAAAACCGACATTGGCTCTATATCTTTGAGACATAAACCAAAATCAGAACTTATATAGCCTTTTGAAACAGTTGTATAATTTCACATCAATCTTCATTTTATGTGTGAAAAAAGTAACATGTTATATAATTAGTTGACCTAATTATATTACGTTTGTTTGAAGTTAAAATAATTTTCGAGGCCATGGACGAGCTAGCTGAGCTGTTAATGCCTTTTGTTATTTTGCTTTCAGATCTTAGAAAAAGTAATTTGAGATTAATTTAATAAAACAAAGTATCACTTTCCATGAAAAAAGAAACCACTACTAGACTTGCACAGGCTTACTCTAATTGTACCTGAAATTTTTATTATTTTTTTTACCATCAATGATGAAGAGAACTTTCACGTGGTAAGAGATTAGGTGTGATCCATGATTTTCACCTACTTAGAAATTAATTAACATTATTAAAAATTAGAGTAAAATTGTATGTCCGATAATATTAATTGAAGTGTGCCTCAAACTACTCTCAAGGAATAGTCACACGTATAAAAAATAAATAAATGATTCTTTTTGTTAAATTATATTTGATAAAAAGAAATTATAAATATTTTTTGGGCCATTTTTTGTAATTAATTAACTAATTGTAAATCAAAAGAATAGAAGAAAATGAATTCTAAAATATAAATAAAAAATGACTTTTTTCACGGTATTTTTAGTTTTTAAAAAAATTAAGAGAGGAATTTGAATAAAAAATGTATTAATCATGAATGCATACCAATTTTTTTATATTCTACATCCAACTAATTCATTTTAGTTTTATCGAATGATTGACGTGATTAGTTATTTGATTTGTTAATTCATTTTCATTGGACCGTGGGTTCCATACTTGAAATGTTCTCAAACAAAAAAATCATTTTGGTTTTTTTTCCCACAAATTATAATTCAAAGAGAATCCATGGGAGAAAACAGCTCTGTCGTTATGGCAGAAACAGAGTTTACACCATCCTTTTTTATCTGTCATCTTGAAAGTTCTAAGCACAATATCTTACCTTATGATTTGGGTAACGTTATTTTAATTTCAAATTGTACTAAAATAATATTACATGCTTAATTATTTTTAAATTAAAATTTTCTTTTTGGATTCCGTTTATATTAATTTAATGAGAACAACCTTCACCGTCCAAAATATAAATTGAGAAATTCTTCCATCTTCATCTCGTCGTTCTCATCAATTTACAGAGTCCACTAATCTTCGTCTTCCAAAATCCTTCACATTCTTTCCTGATCGTTCAGTTGCAGAAATCTTCGAATCTCATTTCAGAGAAGAAGATGAAGGAATCAGGCGCAATCGTGGAAGAAGCTTTTGTGTACAATGAAGAGAAGCATCTCACTGTTATGAAAACCTCTCTGTTCTTTCCAGGCGATGGCTATACGGTTTACAATTGCAAGGGCGAGCTCGTGTTCAGAGTCGATTCGTACGGTCCAGATGCGAGCGAGAAGGATGAAATCGTTCTCATGGACGCGCATGGCACGTGCCTCCTCACTGTCCGCCGCAAGGTAATGCTAATGCTAATGCCTCTCTCTGTTTCGAATCTCTTGTCGATTTCGATGTTTTCTAGAATCGTTTGCTCTGATTTTGAGAAACATTTATGCGTTTTTGGTTCTGATTTGTCTTCCTCTACGATTTACTCTGGTTGTTTACTGGTTTAGTTGCTCAGTGTTCTTAGCCGCTAGGTTTTTCGAATCTGTTGCTGGTTAAGGAAACTGTAGATTCGATTTGGATCGCTTAGCCGCTAGGTTTTTCGAATTTGTTGCTGGTTATAGAAAACTGTTGAATCGATTGGACTCGCTTAGATCGAATTTGTTGCTTGTTATAGAAAACTGCTGAATCGATTTGCCTCGCTAAGCCGCTAGGTTTTTTCAAATTTGTTGCTGGTTATAGGAAACTGCTGAATCGATTTGGCTCACTTAGCCGCTAGGTTTTTTGAATTTGTTGCTGGTAGTTGCAGGAATCTGATGAATCGATTTGGTTCTGAAATGAGATTCTAGATCTCTTTTCTGATAGTAATAATCGATTGCGAGTGTTGATCGCGACGAATCGAGTGACCTAACTCGGTTAATCGTCTCGAACATTCAAAATCCACTGCGATTCTAGATTTCGTTGTTTGTTTTTCGAGATTCGACGCCATAGTTAAACTTAAAAACATTTGTACAAATATCGATGAATGACTGGTAAAAGAAATGACGAACAGAGGCCGAGTCTACATCATCGGTGGGAAGGATTCATCGGAGAGAGAAGGGAAGGACAGAAGCCGATCTTCAACGTGAGGCGTTCGTCGATAATCGGACGGTCGAGCATGACGGTGGAAGTGTTTAAGGATTCCGGCGAGGAGTACCAGATCGAGGGGCATTTCGGTAATCGCCACTGCACGATCTTCAATGCGGAAAAGGAACCAATGGCTGAGATTAAACGGAAAGTGGATGCTTCCACAAACGTGGTGCTTGGAAAGGACGTCTTCTCTCTCATCCTCAAGCCAGGTTTCGATGGGGCCTTCGCCATGGGATTGGTGCTCGTCCTTGATCAGATTAATGGCGACAGCTTTGATCATGAAGGCCATGAAATGGATCCCACCGCAGCAGATTAGTCCCTTTTTTCTTTCTTTTCTTTCTGGTTTTTCATTTTTAGAATTTTTTTTTTTTTTTGAAAAACGGGGAATAGGTGCTCACCTATACTTGATGTATGAGATGTAATATTTAGATACTACTGACCCGTTTCTAGATTATGAAAATATTCTTCCTTTTTTTTTTTCTTCTTTTTATATATTGTATCTTTAATTGTTATTATATATTATGAACTTGTATGAGACCTAGTATTTAGGTACTACTGACCCATCTTTAAACTATGGAAATAGTTCTTCCTTTTCTTTTTTTTTCCTTTCTTTTTATGTATTGTATCTTTAATTGTTATTATATATTATGGACTTATATGAGATCTAGTATTTAGGTATGGTTGTTTATATTTGTAAATTTTTATATTCTCACAAACTTTTCAATCAATTCATAAAAAAAGTATGACTGAAATAAGGAAATTTAAAACTGAATTATACTCTTTGAATTGAGTTCGAGGTAGTTTTTTTTTCCTTAAATAATTGATCTATTCTATTCAAGTTCTTAGAGGTAGTTTTGTGCATTTAATTTCATTTGGACTTTATATATTTTTAACAAGACAAATGTGAAGACGGTGGGTGAGTTAAATAAGTGCGAAATATAATCCTTGAACTTTTAGAATTATGTCTAATAAATTGTAAAATCTAAAAATACTTTTACTTATTAGTGTCAAATGATTTACCAAGTTTTCAAAGTTAGCATCTACTCATTCTTCAATCTTCTTCAATCTATTCAATGTTTTTTTTATGTAATAAAAAATCTAATAACATCTTAACATTTTAATTTTGTGTTTCATAAATAAAAGAAAATTTTCTGTTTAAGTTAGTTTTAAACACCGTTTGATAAACATTTTGTTTTTAATGTGTAGTTTTTGAAATTTAAATGTACAACAACTATTTTATCATATGTTGTTTTTACTTGGGATGGTTACATTTTGGCCATATTTATATAAATCAAATCAAAATTTAGAAGAAAAAAAAGGTAGAAAAGTGTGTTTTTGTCGCATGATAAAAAATTGAAATAAAAATAATTTTAAATTTTAAATATCAAAAACAAAAAATCAAATAGTTATAAAATGAGACGTTAGATATTCATTTTCAAAATGCAATAACTAAATTACTTTTAAAGGCAAGGAAGATTTAAATTATTGAATTTTTCATCCATAATATATGTTAAAATATAAATAAACTCTTTTCAACAATATTTTTAAGTTTATCTAAAAAAAACAATATTATTAGGTTGTATTAATTATTTTTGTAATATTATATTAGAAAAATGATAATTGTGATTGATTGAATTGCTCAACCTAACACCATTATGTTTCGATTTGGTTTAATTCTAACCATATAATAAAAATATTGGTGGTTTAAAAAACTGTTATTTTTATTTTATTCTGCCTAAAAAAGGTGTTTTAGCCGTATGTTCAGATGGCTACTTATTTTTTGGTCCACTCACTTTTCACATTATATCTATAGTGGTTGAGGGAGGAAGAGAAAAATATCGACTAGTGCACCTAATAGTTTTTGACACCATGAACTTAGACCTCTTTCTCTATATATTTATTGAGTTCATTCCTCTTTCGTGTGAGTCGCTTAAGATATAATGCATTTTAACAAGTTAAAATATTTGTATTCGTGAGTTTGAAAATCATTAGATGATGTCTCGGATTGACAAGAATGACGCTATTACCATTGGTATAAATAGACTCAGTTGAAGCCATTACTATTAAATTAAAATTTTGATACTATATTAAATAGTGTAAATATTCATCTCAAAATCAATTAGTAATAAGAAAAATAGTTTATCCTTGCCAATGTTGATTTGCATTTTTTTTTTGTTAACACCAAATTCAACAAAGATATGTATGATCATAGAAAATTTAAAATCCTAGGTAAGACATAGTAGTAAGCTATTAGTTAGGGAAAAAACTTAGGCCTGTAAACTTGTTTAACAATAAATTGGTTAGAAAATATAATGAGAAATTGATATGAATACCAAATAGATCGGTGGCACATGAGTTATATTTTTTTGTGATAATTCATTTCAATTTTTCGATATTTGACACTCATATAATTTAAGAGTAGTAGTGTTATTGTAAAAATATAGTTCATATCTTTTATAAAAGTGTTGAATACTCCTCGTCTTTACAATTATTTGAAGTCGGAGACAAAAAGTTGGTTTTTGAATTGGTTTCTTTTTGTTTTTTGAAAAGAAAAGTTGGCCGTTGAATTGTAAATTAGATTCAGATACTTTGTTGAATGACTTATTTTTTTAATTGTTGGACAATTATTTTCCTTATACCACTTGTTGAATGATTAGTGAAAATAACCAAATATGTATCTTATGTGACATAATAATTAATATCTAACAAGTTTTAAACTCTATTTCAAGTGTGTTGATTTCAAATAATAACAACAATGAAAAAGTAATTAAAAATAAAGTGATGGTAATTGACACATGTTTTTCTTTCCTAATTAAAAATCAGAAATTTAAATTTTCAAACCTCACATTTGTTTTTGTACTAAAAAAGAAAAATGCTAAATTAAATAAACAAACAACTTCATAGTCAATATACATATTTATAACCATAGAGGTTTGTTTATGTTGACCATTAATTTTTAATTTAAAGTCTACATTAATAGAACGAATTGAAATTTTAAATCTTGAACAAATAGACAAAAAAAAATATAAATTTATTTGAAAACAAATGAAATATAACCACTCACAAATCTCCAACTCTCAACAAACGTCCATAAACATAAACTAAATTATTGCTCAACAAATCAACAATCTCATATGTAAAACAAGCTCATAACAATGGCGGATAACAAAGTGACACAAAGGCTTGCCATCACTGCATTAGAGGAGGATGGTGATGGTGGTGTAGGCAATGATGGTGGTGAAGGAGACGATGGTGTCAATGTAGGCGGTGCTGGTGTCGCTGCAGGAGGTCGTGGAGACGAGGGGGACGTCGGAGGACCACTAGCAGTGGGCACGACATTGATGGATAACTTTTGGCCCATCAAACAATGCGAGCTGATGGTGCAGACAAAGTAATGCATGCCCGGTTCCTCGAGTACCTTCGTTACCGGACCTGTCCTCTCGATATCGTTGTCGTTGTTATTGAAACTACAAGCATCGAACAATTGTTTCGTATCTTGTTCTAGTACACTGTGTGTGTTGGTTACAAAGTTAAATTCTGCAAAAATAAAACATTTCAATTCAATTATAACTTATCATTATTAACAACAAAAAGGGTAATACGATCTCAAATGAACTATCACTAAATAATGAAACCATCGAACAAACCCATTATTAACAACAAAGAGGGTAATACGACTCTCAAATGGATTATCACTAAATAATGAAACCATCGGACAAACCATTCCTTTCGGAATCATGACTAACAACTTAAATGCTGTTAAAGTTTTAATTTCTATCTTGTATTTGTAATTTTATATATTCTAAAAAGTAATCCACCCACGTTAGATTTAGGCTATATGCAAAATGACTTTTTGGATAATTCTTAATTGTATTGAAAATTTTGAATTAGTGATTGTGTGCAAAATTTGTTAGAAACAAAGCTGTAGTATCTTAAAATTATTACTGTTAATTTTTTTAGATATAAACAATACTTGCTACACATTGATTAACGAATATCCTACCAACCATGACTCAATTTTTTTTTGTAGGATTCATGTGTATATCAAATACAAATTAAATAAAAAAATAGACTAATGAAAAGATACCCAACTAGCAAAATTCCAAACGACTCATCAACACAAAATAAATCTCTTCCCATAAACAAATCGAGATACATACATACATATATATATATATATACATACATACATATATATATATACACATTAAACAATAATTTATGGATGCATTAATCATAATTCAAATTTTAATGGATTCTTCTCTACACTAATTTGTTTTTTTGGCTAAAATATTATTTTGATACATGTATCTTTTATTCCATTTTGATTTTTGAACTTTAGAATATTCAATTTTAAACTTCTATAATTTATGGAGAAAACGAGTTATTTAAGGGGAAATTGATAAATTATAATAATCAATTTCGAACGAAATTATAGAGATTAAAATTAGAAATTTAAAGTTGATAGATTAAAAGGAACGTATGTTAACGTAATTTTTTTTAGTAATTTATAGTAAAATTTAAAAGAAGCTAAAAAACTTACGTAGGGAATCGCCAACGACGAAGGTTTTATTAGCAGCCCATTGGGAATAGAAATTAGCGGTTATCTGATTGGTCCAACCGGTGGCGTCGCCGACAACATGAACCGTCTGAGCGGCGGCTTGTTGAAGAAAAACCACCGCAAGTAAACCAAAAACCAAACCAACTCGGCGGCCGGCCATCTCGGATCAGCAAATCAATGGATTATATTATAAAGGTTGATGTTTGAGGAACTTGATTCTTTTTGGTTTGGTTCAATGAAAATGGGGTGCAAATTTATAGAGTTCATATTGTGGAAAAATCGTAAGAATTAGAACGCGATTTTAAACGTAGAGTTGGGCCGGCCGCCATGGAAGACCAAAGAAAAGGCTGCGCTAATAAGCCGGTTTAATTTCCACGCCTTCTCTTTCATCTCTTTTGCTTCTTCGAAAATCCTTGGGGAAGAAAATTCAATGTTTAATTAAAATTTTTTTTTTTTGAAAAGAAAAATTCAATGTTTAATTACCTACGCTTTTGACATAATTTATATGCAATATAATAAACTAGATTAGTGTATAATGAATTTCAACTTTGTTAGGAAAGTTCTAGGGAATTTGCTTTTACTTTTGGTTAGGAAATAATTTATATGCAATATAATAAACTAGGATATGTGCGTTTCTCCCCCGTTTTCTCCATACCCAAACAGAAATTAATTTATAAAATGAAAACCGAGCATAAAATTGAAGAAGAAAAATATGGTATATTTGTTTATATATATATATATATATATTGGCCTTTTAAACGTCCGTTATCTTTTCTTTTTTCTTTTTTTTTTTAACTCAGGAATGGTTTATAAACTTTTTAGATAGTGGAGGGACTTAAATGAAATAAATGTAAAAGTTTAAAACTTAAAATTAGACATTTGAAGGTTGAGTATTGGACAAATAAAATTGTCTTAGACCGCCAAGATAAGGAAACAATCTTGTATATATAAGGAGGGGACAATTCTTCCATTAATATATGAGATAATTTTTTTAATAAACAAAAATAGTATTTTAACTTAACATTTGTTTAGAATATCTCAAATGTAGCATAATTTTGAATATTTTTTTTTTCATATTTTGATTGTCCTTATCCGTTTCTCCATAAAAAATTAATTATCATTATTCGACAAAAAAAACTATTTATCCTTGAAAAATTATTCCTATGATAAATTTAAAGTTAATTTTAATTAATTAAAAAATTAGTTAATTTTAATTAAATTTATTTTCTATACTAATATAATTGTAATGTAAGAAAATACAAACTTTGATATTTTTTATTCAAAAAAGAAAATACAAACTTAATGTTAATATAATTTTAGAATTTATTGAGAAAAAATTAGTTTGAGATTTAAGAATAAATAACCAAATTTTCAAACATTCTAGATATAAATATGTGCAAGAAGTCATTTAAATTGGGGATAAACATGATATACATCCCATCCCACCATTAAAATTATATTTTTAATAACTTTTTTCAACTAATTTTAACTAACAGAGAGACCTATTTTTCAAAAAGAAAAAAACTAACAGAGACCCGCCCCTAACAAGTAAGAAAGGAGAGGAAAAAAAAATTCAAACAATCCAAAATGGAGGTTAGAAAAAAAAATCCATTTATACCTTTAATTTTATTACTATTAGTATTAAATTTTATAAATTATAGAGAACAATTGGATTTGTTTGAGCCGCTTCAAACTCTTACAGATGAATATAGAATAGGCTAAATTATAGAAAATGCTCCTATACTATGGTGTTTGTGTCAAAAATGCCCTTAAACTTTTAAAAGTTTCAAAATTACCCCTAAATTTTAACAAAAGTTTTAAAAATATCCTCACTGTTAAAGTTGGATGGAAACCGTTAAAGTTTGGTTTAAAAAATACCCTTAAACTTGTATTATGTTTCGAAAATGCCCCTAAACTTGCAAGATATTTAAAAAATATGTTTAATCTTAAAAAATATAAAATAATAATGAAAATATTAAAATTTTGTTTCAATAATACTATAAATATCGTAAAAGATAAATTTTACTTTTTATTTATAACTTAAGAATTATTTTTATATAAATATTAATTGTTTAAACTTGAATTGTGTTGAGCAAGTACTAAAAAAAAGGAATTTATCCTCCGTAGCATATTTTGGCTCTTTATTATAATTATAGCATATTTTAAAAAATAATTTCATCAATTGCACATTTTTTAAAAATAATTTCATCCATAGCACATTTTGCCCAAAATTGTTATTCTAACATCATCAGACTTTTATCAGTTCAACTGATAGACTTTAGCCTTCTATCAGTTCAATTAATAGACTTCTATCGCTTCAACTAATAGACTTCTATCAGTTTAACCGATAGACTTTAGACTTCTATCAATTCAACTGATAGACTTCAATCGATTTTGAGAGATTGAACAATGCAAATTGATAGACTTCAATCGTTTTTGTGCCACAAATGAATAAGTTTGGAAATTGTGCTATACATGGAATTTGTTTTTTTAATATACATGCAAAATTCCCTTATAATAATACTTTGGGAATTTATCCTCAATAGCATATTTTTTACTCTTCATTACAATTGTAACCCATTTTTTAAAATAATTTCATTCATAGTACATTTTGTCCAAAATTCCTATTTACACTTCTATCAATTCAATTGATGGATTTTAGATTTCTATCAGTTCAACTGATAGACTTTAAACTTCTATCAGTTCAATTGATAAACTTCAATCAGTCAATTAATAGGCTTCTATCAGTTCAACTGATAGACTTCAATCACTTTTGTGCCACAAATGAATAAGTTTGAGAATTGTGCTATACATGGAATTATTATTATTATTTTTTTAATATACATGCAAAACCCCCAAAAAAAATTGTGTTGAGAATCTCACATTGAAAATGTGACATACCTCTTAGCATTATAAGATTGATGAATTACTCTTTCATTGTCAACTGATTTTGAGATGAAAATCTCATGCTATTCTAATATTATATCGAAAAAAATTCATTAAATTCAAATAAGTATATATATATATATATATATAGAATATACATAATAAATTATCTTTAAATTTTGAATAATTGAATAAATCTCTACCTCAAAATATTCATTTATGTCAAAATTCATCCACGCAGCAACTTTTTTTTTTTTTAAAAAAAATTATGAATGATGATTATGATTTAGAATTTTGGAATTTTTTTTTGTCACATTATTATTCAAATGTTAATAATATATTTATTTTCATTAATTTTCATGGCGAAAAAAGATATGAATAAAGAATAACCATTTTTAAGTAAGAATAATTTTTAGAGTTTTTTAAGGGTACAATATTGACACTTTTAAACAAAATATGTAATATATTTTTTTTATCCAAAAGTTATTAACAATGTTAAATTTGGATGAAAACCGCATACTCATCGTCAATTAATTTAGTTTCAGATCACAAATAAGTAATTTTATTATTTAAATAAATTCAAGCTAAAATCCATAAATTCAATTATAAATTATCTTTAAAGAGTCATGATTATTATTATAGATTTTTAATTTTGGAACTTGTTTGGTCATTGTTATTTAAAGGCTAATAATATATTTATTTTCGTTAATTTTTTTGGAGAAAATGCATTTGAATAGAGAATTTTTTTTTAAGAATATATATTTTTTAAGTTTTTAAAAGATCGAGAATACTATTCAAATAAAAGTATAATATTTTTTTATCTAAAAGTTATTGACGATGATATTTTTAAGTTTTTTTTAAGTCGAGGGTATTTTTAATTGTTTTTAAAGTTTAAGGGCATTTGTGAAACATTTTTAAAGTTTAGGGGTAGTTTTTAAACCAAATTTTAACGATTTCCATCCAAATTTAACGGCAATGGTATTTTTTAAACTAAAGTTAAAGTTTGAAAGTATTTTTGAAACTTTTCAAAGTTCAGGGGCATTTTTGACACAACTCCCATAGTATAGAGGCATTTTCTATAATTTAGCCTATAGAATATAATTTGAATAATATTTTGTTTGTAAGTCAAATGACGATTCTTAGGATCGAACTTATAATCATGATATTAGATTACGATACTTAAGCATGAGAAATTCTAACTCTTGACCTTTTGATCATTTGGTCAATATTAATATCGTTGAATAACTACTCTCGTATTCTACATTTTTCATAAAAATGTGAAAACTTTAGGCGATGAAAAAACATTAAAGATTGTACTAAAAAAAGATAATAATATATTAGAGATTTGTTTTTGAAACACTTATCATTTTTTTAAAGATGGTACTAAAAAAAGATAGTAATATATTAGTGATTTTATTTTAAAATTAATTGACCATCAAAAGAATATTTTACATATTTTAGAAAGATAATGAAAATTTCTCACATTTGCTTTCCTTTTTTTTAGTATATATTGGTGGAGGGGCGACAAATATCGATTATCGTAATCGAACCTATGACGCTGGTTGAACTAGTTTACAACTAAACAATAAAATCATTACGTAGTGACTATTTGTTTTTAATTATCTTTCTTAGAGCGATCATATTTGTAGAGACCGGTGTTCAACTGTCTTTCAATTAAACTATACCCCTATTTGTTTTTTCGTTTATGTTTATGGTTTTTTTTTTTTTTTTTTTTAGATTATATGTTTAAAGTATTTTACAACTGATTTGATTTTTATTTTTGTTAGCCCTGAGTTTGGCTTTAACTTTAAGTAATAATAGTTTGATTAAATGTTTCGTTGTACAATTTTAAAAAAATTACGTGTTTAGGTTAAATAAATATATTTTAGATCAAAATAAATAAATGAGAAATTCATTAAAAATAATTTTATAATTAATTAGGAGTTTGATTAAGTGAATCTAATTCTATTAAACTCATAGATGTATTTCTTTGGTTTATCTATAAAGAGAAAAACTTTCATACATATGAATGTGTATGAAAACACTACAATTTAAATATGTGGCATCATTAGAGAATATTTTATAAATAAAAATATGAGTAAAACTTCCTACACATGGATGTGTAGAGGAACCCTACAATTTGATGATGTGACATTATTGGTGTCACAAAAATTCCTTTATATTTTAATTTTTTCATTTATGGGATGATTTTTTGTGGCATCCAATGGTGCCACATATTCAAAGTGTAGGAGAATTTTACTCTAAAAATATTAAAACTATATATTTGTGTAACTCTCATGATGCAAGTGGAGCTCTACAATTTTGATTGGAGGCACATAAATTTATTTTATATATATAGATACATATATTATATTTGTATGACTCTCACAAATTGTGGAGCTCTCCTATACATTCATGTATAAAAAATTTCTCCCTTTTTGGATTATCTTTATCGGGGTCCTGCTCTTCAATTATGGAAATGATTTGAGATTACTTCCAAAAAAATTATCCAAAACACCCCATGTTGGTGGTGTAGATAGGTTTATGGTTTGCCATTTCGGGGTCTCATCACTCCTCGGCCAAGGCCACGACCCGAAAAGTTGGTTCACTAGTAGATTGAGCATTGTTTTTTATTATCTTTTAAGAGTGATCATACTCTCTAGTATACCTTTTCCAAAAAAAAAAACGCAATTCAAATTCTTCTGGTTAAAGAATTTTTCAAAAAGTGTGTTTATTTTATGTTAATGTATTCATCAACTAATATTATTAGCTCCAATGTTAAAAAAGTACTTTGAAATTTGAGAGGTTATATAAGAGAATATGAGGTTCCACCTCAAAATCAAATGACAATGAGGGGAGTAACTCATATCCCTTATAAATGTGTTGTTGAATCCTTACCTTTTTAATATAGGACAATTGTCACAAGGTGAGTATCTCCAACATGCCCTCTAAAAATGGCAACCATATCGAGAAATGCCATCTTGAATTGGATCCTAATTAGTGGACCGAAATGTCTGCTTTGATTTACTCGCATGGTTCGATCCGAACTTTTTTAGATCAAATACCCGCTTAAGCTTGGGTCGGATTAGAATTTGGGGACCAATAACCCACATGAAGCTTTGACATACCATATTAGAGAATATGAAGTTTCACCTCAAACCCAATTGACAATAAAGGTAATAACACATATCCCTTATAAATGTGTCGTAGAATCCTCACCTTTCCAATATAAAATAATTGTCACAAGATGATGATAGAATCTACCACAATTTTATATTAAACTACGTTAAATCTCTCGAGAGAATCTCTCAAAGAGCTAGAGTACATAGACGACAATTCAATTGAATGATTGACAATGACCTAACAACTTCTATTTATAACCCTAAACCCTAATTTGACCTAATTAATAAAAGACTAATTATAGGCCCAAGCCCAATACATTTAAAATATCAATTAACGAATAATTAATAAATACTAATATTCCAAAAATGCCAAGGCTCTATCGTATCAATACTTTCCCCCCCAAGAGCCACCTTGTCCTCAAGGTGTTCCATCTCCGATGCCATCTTTTACAGCCCCGTCTTCTGGCAAGAAGTCTGTCACATCAACATCCTGGCACTCGTGCGCATCCCGAACGACCCATACATCCAAGTTCTGGAGCTCCTTCTTCTGACAACGATGTCATGGGACAAATTGTTCATCGCATCGGAAGCATAACCCTTTGTCATTCCTGGCTCGAATTTCGGCTTCAGTGAGTGTTTTACAAGACGTCGGGTGAACAATTGTAGTCCTATGGGACAAAATCTCTGTGCTTCCAGTTCCCGATACAATCGTTCCTGCTTTAGCCTTGACTGTTGCAGAAGTCCTTCCCTCGTTTTGGGCAGCCTGAAAAGCAAAATCATCCTCAATCACTTGAGCCATAAACATTTTCTCTTCAATGCCCACTGGTCGTAGTTTACGCATCGTGCTCCATATCTCTTCTTCCAGTCCACTTTCCCACTTTCCCTCCAATGCACTCATACTGATATCGCGCATTCCCTTAGCAAAGCGCTCAAAGCTTCGGCGATATTCCTTCACCATTCCTATTTGCTTCAAATTCATGAAGTTTGCATACTTATTGGCCTGGGCCACCTGTTGGAAACGCTCCAATAACCCATCTTTGAATTCGTTCCAGGAACGAAAAGAAGCACGGTCCTCATCATACTGAAGCCACTTCAATGCCTCCCCTTCTAAACATAACCCTGCTGCCTCAACCCCCATATTCAGTTAACTTGTTTACTAGGAAATAACGCGCGACCCGACTCAACCATCCTACCGAATCCTCATCAACAAGACCCTTGAAAATCGGTATCTCCAATTTTCTAAATCTCCTGTCACAACCCGGTCCCTCCCTTCCTCCTGCTCTCTGACCTCCCCGTTCAAATCTTTCTTCTCCTCCCCACGCGAAATCTAGTCCCTTATTTCGAACATTGTCACCCCAACTACAATCGTTCCAACCGTCATGTGCCAACGACCTGTCATAGTCGATGCACACCCTCATCTCCTCCAGAACGCCGTTTCCCCTCCTATCAACCCAACGGTCTCCTCGTCGATCGAACTCGAGTCCTGGTAATTCATCACCCCAATTTTGGCTCCGACCGTTCCAATCGTCAAATCTAGGGTCTCCCTTAATTCCTACCTCAAATGGCTCAGTCCAACGGTCTACCCGGTCCATCTTGTATCAACTCGGTCCAGTTGAGATCGTCCGACTCTCCCTCGTGCCCGTGCCGCACCAACCACCGCTTCCGGTCCCACCTCCACGCACTGCATTCGCTCTGCCCCCGCGAAGCCCGTCTCGCTTCCGCAGAATCTCGCACCTGCGCCTACACTGCCCATGTCGTCGCTTCCGCGAAACCCCGCTTCTACGACGCCCGAGTCGCCTCCGCGAAACCTCGCGCCCGTGCTGCCAATGTCGGCGCTTCTGCAAAACCCCGCTCTCGCGACGCTCGTGTCGCCTCCGCGAAACCCCACGCCAACGAACGCACTGCCAATGTCGTCGCTCCCGCGATGCCCGTGTCGCCTCCGCCAAACTCTGCGCCCGCGAACCTTTCGCTAATGACGTCTCCGCTGCTCGAGTTCGCGCCCCCACGCTCAGCGTCCGCGCATCCCCAACCATAACTTCGCGCCCCGACACCTTCGCCACTACATTCGCTCCGTCCACACCTTTCGCCGAAACTGCTGTCGCTGCACCAGTGCCTCCGCTAGCTTCCGCCGCCAAACCTTCCCCTGTAGCCTCGATCAACAACCCCTTTCCTTTGTCAATTTTGTTCGCCTCCATCCACATCAGCAAAGTGCGGTTTAACTGCTTGAGTTTTTCTTCAAATTTCAAATCCTGCTGCTTTAATTTCGATTCGATTAATTGCCCTAGCCATTCCTCTATCGATTCCATCTTCGCTTCCAATTCATATTGCTTATTCAACAAATCGGCTGATTTTTCTTCGCATTCTTGAATCCTTGTTTCCATCCTAGTCGAGACCATTCCCGGATCGGCAATTGGCTCTGATACCAAAATGATAGAATCTACCACAATTTTATATTAAACTACGATAAATCTCTCAAGAGAATCTCTCAAAGAGCCAGAGTACATAGATGACAATTCAATTGGATGATTGACAATGACCTAACAACTTCTATTTATAACCCTAAACCCTAATTTGACCTAATTAATAAAAGACTAATAATAGGCCCAAGCCCAATACATTTAAAATAGCAATTAACTAATAATTAATAAATACTAATATTCCTAAAATGCCAAGGCTGGATCGTATCAAATGAGTACCTCCAACCGACTACATCAAAAGATACTTTAAATTCTACCCAATAAAATGTAATGGTAGAATTTGAAATATTTTATATTAAACTAGAGTTGAGAGTTGATAGAGAATAAATGAGTGACAAATCTAACTTAACATAAGCAGAATAAATATTACATTACTCATTATTCAACAAATCAGCATCTCCTTAAACATGAAAAGAAAAGTGAAAAAACAAGTAGGGCAATCAATAAGAAAAATAAACATCTAGAACAACAAGCTCATAACAATAGCGGACAAAGTGACATAAAGGGTTGTCATCACTGCACTGGAGGAGGAACGCGTCGGGACCCCTGGGGATCCACCGTTAGGCGGTGTCGAAGATGGCGATTTTGCTGAAGTTGGAGCACAGGCATCATTGTGAGAAGGAGTTGTACCCGTCGGAGGAGATCTCGATGGTGGCCGAGGAGTGTTTGAAGATGGTGGCATTGCACCATTCCGAGTGGCGGAGACGGTGACGACCAACTTTTGGCCTCCTTGACAATGCCTACCGATGGTGCAAATGAAGTAATGTACACCGGCAGCGTCGAGCTTCACTGTCGCAGGACCTGTCGTGATGATGTTGCCAATGGCGTTGTTGGAATTGCACGCATCAAAGGATTCTTTAGTTACTTTGAGTACATCGTGTTCATTGGTCCCGAAGTTAAATGCTGCAAAAATCAACCAAGTTTTAAAGTTATTGAGAATGCTACCAAAATATCACTTTGACCAGATTAAGGAAAGATCCTGAAAATATAAAGGATACCCAAAAATAAAAATGATATAGGCTTGGCAAAATAATGTCTCTAACAATAAATTTTTATAGTTTGAAATTTATAAACTTTTTATCTTAGAAATAAGTATGCCAACCAGAGCAATAACTTTAGTATACTTTTAATGACTAAGAAGTCGTGGGTTTCAATCCCCGCTCCTAATTATTGTAGAATTAAAAAAAAAATCATCCAAATAAGTATAGGACTCTAATCTTACAAATGCACTCAAAGAGATTAGTGGCGGTAAGTTCGATTGGAAATGTTGGAGAAAAAGATATATAAAAAGAGATTTTAATAGGAAAATTTTGATCTAATATTATTTTTCATAAACATAAGTGAACTTAACTTATCAATATTTTAACAACATTCAAAATGACATAAAGAACAGAAATTCATTAAATAAAAAAAAAATTAAAATTAAAGAAGAGGAATAGAGGGAAGATTCATACTTAGAGAATCGTTAACAACAAATTGGTTTTTAGAAGCCCAATCGGAGTAGAAAGTGGCGCCGCCCGGTGGAACGGTCCAACCGGTGGTGTCTCCGACAACATGAACCGTCTGAGCGGCGGCATGTTGAAGAAAAACCACCGCAACTAAACCCAAAACAAAACCAACTCCAGAGCCCATTTCTCTTTTTTTTTTAAATCTCACACACTAAACAAAGTTAGTACTTAATGGTTGTGTTTTGCATAACGAAAATGGGATGTAAATTTATAGAGAATTTGAGAGTGGAAAATGTAAGAGGAAATAAATAAACAATTGAATTCGTCGTTTCAATTAAGGTAGAATTTTGTGAAGTCAGCGGACATTGGAGGGCAATGGAACTTTGGAGGTCAAAGTTAGAAAAAAATGGTGTGGGAATTTAATTAGGGTAAGACTAAGGGCACTACGTAGGAGTTGGTTTTCCAAATTTATGAAAATTGGAAGGTTCCATTGAAGTTTTGGACTAAATGAACCTTTGAAGGGGTCATATACCCCACTCTCCTCCTACCATCTCTTTTACTTTTCAGTCTCCTCTTAATATATGCACAAATTATTCAATTAATTAATTGTAACTATCGTGGAATGACTTAATGATTAAAGAGCGTCTTGAGATGGTAAAAGTAATGGGTTCAATCCACAGTGATCATTTATTATGAATTAATTTCCTACTATTTTTTTTGACATTCTCTTACATTAGTTACATTTGTTAAACCGTGGGAAAAATTGAACTTTTATTTTGATTTTAGAGAGGGGGAATATTAAGCAGGAAAAAAAAAGAGGTGGAAGATATTTTAGAGAGACAATGACAAAAGTTTGTAAGAAACGGAAAAAAAACCAAAGAATGATAAATAAAGCTTTTGTAGAGATAAAATTTTAAAGGGAGAAAAAGCGATGTTGTGGTGGCCAAAAGTAGACTCACGGTCCAAGATTAGGTGATTTTAACGAGCAAATGTTATAAAATCCTACAATTTTATTTCATAAGAATAGTCGAAGTGCACTGTTGAAATAATGTCTTATACAATTGCACGGACTAGTTATAGTGAACCACGTAAATTCTGTCTGTGTTTCATCTCTTCTACGTTTTTTTTTAATCTTCACATCGATTCTTGATTGTCATTTTCATAACATGCTTACACTTATGTTAGTTAAAACACTCATATATATGATAATAATAATAACAAAAAATAATTTTAAATTAAAAATAATATTGAGTCTTGCAAAGTTGGCCAACCTTAAACCATTATAAAATGTTTTAGTGGTCAGAAGAGATATTAAGAAACTAAGAAGTGATGGATTCAATGCATATTAACTATTTATTTGGAAATTAATTTTCTACAAATTTTTTTACAACTATAATAGAAGGGATAATATGACGTTGCCTTAATTTATTAATCATCCAAATGATGAATTTATATACAAAAAAATAATATAGTTACGTTAATTGAATATTACACTAAAATTAATTACCATATAGGTAAAACACAAATGATTTATAGTCTAATACAATTACCGTAAGGAAGAGAGGAACCAGCTATCTTGTATATACGAAGATAGATTAGCCATTCAGTGTACTCCGAGATCAATAGAATTGAATATATGGTAAAATACAAATGATTTATAGTCTAATACAATTACTGTAAGGAAGAGAGGAACCAGCTATCTTGTATATACGAAGAAAGATTAGTCATTCAATCTACTCCGAGATCAATAGAATTGTAAGGTCACCGGGCCATGTAAAATCAAAGTCGGACCTATAAAACATCTCTAACAGAAATCTGAGTTCAAACTATACCTAATCGAAGGCTGTATGTCAAAAAATGGCAAACCTCGGCTCGAGCATGTGCTTGAGTTTACTGTATGTCTAATACAACTATTGTTTGGCCTTAAACAATTTGCTCATTTATTCTTTGGTTACTCTTTTGCTCGATTTTAGTTTGTCATGATTTGTTTTGGACTTCTTTTATTTTCGTTTGGCCATAACTGTTGTTTTCTTGCTCTAGCCCGCCTGTGAGTGGATTCTACATGGACTAAATCATTAATGCATGCAATTGATGTCACTAGTAGAATTTCCACTATAGATGGCGAGCATTGCCCGCCATTATTAAACAACAATAGCGGGCACAAGCCCGCCATCAACGCCCCTGTCATCGTGACGTTTCGGTGGCGGGCAGGGAAAAGATGGCGGGCACGCCCGCCACCAATATTGACCAATACAAAGGCTGGCCTTGCCCGCCATTAAACCTTTTCAATGGCGGGCATTCTTGCCCGCCATTAATCCTTTTTTATGGCGGGCTTTTATGCCCGCCACCTTTTTTTTTTTTTTTTTTTAAACACCCCAACAAAAGGGGTTTGAGCTGTTTTTAAAGAATGATCAATTATTGAGAATTTGATGGTCAATCATCGGGTGCCCGCTATTAAAAGACATTATATTTATAAAAAAAAACAAAAAGATCAGAAAAATGCAGTGCCCGCCATTAAAAGACACTATAGATATAATTTATTAAAAATGATATATATTACGCCTGCCATTAAAAGTTATTATACATTCGATCCTTAAACATCCATGACTTATCCATAGTCATTTTAGTAATTCTAGTCAATTATAGAAACTTAACCTACAAATTTTTTCCAAAAAGGTAAAGTTGAGTCACACATCTCATTCGTATTGCATTGTTTATATGCTATCTCAACACCGAACACATGCATGGAAAGATTTTTCATCATGCATTAATAATACAAAACTAACCTAATACAAAAGGCATAATGAAAATTTAAGTTTCTTAAACTAACTTTGGAAACAAAAGTTTCATAAGTATATCAAAAATTTAAGTTTCTTAAACTAACTTTGGAAACAAAAGTTTCTTAAATTATATAAAAAATGTTCATATATGAAACAAACAAATTTGAAGCACATCTTGAGAAATAGATGAGATTTGAAGCACATTATCACAAATTTGAGACATATATGAGATTTGAAGCACAAATGAACAAATTTGAAACATAGATGGAAAGATTACAAAAATGCATCCATGAAAAATTTCCTTGAAAAAAAAACTCTTTCTTTAGAAAATGAAAATGGACTAGAAATTACCTAGTTTTTGGGAAGGAAATACACAAATTTGAGAAAGGGAAACCAAGTGGTGGTGGCGGCGGCGTTGATGGTCAAAAAATGGCCGGGAAATGACTGGAGAAGTGGCGGCGGCGGCGTGAGGGTAGGGTTTAGTTGAAGAGAAGAGAAGAGAGAAAAGAGGAAAAATGGCTCGGGTAGAGAGAGAAAAGGAAATAAAGGAAAAGAAAAAGGTGGAAAAGAAAAATGTGGCGGGCGTCCTTGCCCGCCACCAAAAGCTTTTAACGAGCCCGCCACCAAAAAATAAACAAGGCGGACCCAATTTCGCCCGCCACCAATCCTCACGCCCGCCACCTATAAGGAAATTTCTACTAGTGTGTGCACTTTATCATATATATACTGGTTGATAATAAGGTATAATTGACCATAAATTCTAATCTCTCTCTGTAAATTATAGTAACTTTTTGAAATATTGAAGCCATCTATTTAACTTGCTTAAATCAATTTTTGTCATATTTGCGTGACAGTTGAGTAAAAATAAATAAACATCAAACCAGATAACCAATCATCGTGTCACCAATTCAGTTCATATTTGAATTTTTTAAAAATTCTATTAACCTTAGAATCTTCTTAAAGTTGCAAAAAAAAAAACATTACAAAGAAAAATAAAAATGATTTATTTACTAAAAAGTAAATATAAGAATAATTAAACGACAAAAATACAAGACCACACGCATGCACACCCAACGGACAAAAATACTACCATTAGGGAGAAGTAATTAAAATTAGGGAGATAATAATAAAAGCACTAAACTTAGGGAGAAGTAATTAGAAGAAGTTGAAAACAAGGGCAAAGAATGTGGCAGAGAGAGCGGCGGCGACGGTGTGGGCGGATGAGGGCAATGAACCGGCGGCGCCAGGGGTAGCTGATGAACCGGTGGATCTGGCAGCGACGACATTGATTGCTAATTTTTGACCGAGCTCACAGTCCCGGTTCTCGGAACTAATGAAGTAATGCTCACCCGGAGCGGCGAGGAGGAAGGTTGTAGGGCCAGTTTCCATGGTTTCACCGATCTCGTCATCGTCGCTACACCGATCGAAAGATCTTTTTGGTACTCTTTCTACGTCGTGTACGCCAGTTGTGAAGTTAAACACTGCAAACCACAAAATTTGTTGATACAAAGAAAGGTTCAATCCTATTTAAATTATTTTTTAAAATTAATTAGCCTATAATATCAAAAGTTAATGATCTATTAACTAATTAGTTTAGGGGGCTGTTTGTTTGTTTAACATATTTAGGTAGTTTTTGAGTTAAAAAATTATATTGAGAAGTTAAAAATTGAGAGTTGATATAGATTTTGTATAGAGTAGTTAGAGTCAAAATCTTGTTTGGATGTAGATTTAAAAATGAGTAGTTATTTTTAGTAGTTAAAAAAGAAATTATTAAAAATATATGGTTAAAAATGAGTTATTTTGATTGATTTAATAGGAATAATTAAAAATAAGTCGTTAAAAATGATTGAATAGTTATAAATGAATTATTAAAAATAAATGATTAGAAATGAGAGTTATTTTTAAAAGTATAAATAAGGAGTTGATAACTCCTAATACCAACTCTTATCAAAAAAAAAAAAGTTTAGATATTTATGTAACCATGATAAAAGTTGTGCTAATTAAGTGATTGAACAAAATAAAGTAAAAGATAAGTATATTAAAGGCATGATATTCCAAAATTGACAATTCAATTTTTATCGAATCATAGAGTTAAATATACTTAGTTAATTAAATTAGTAAGTCTACATTGTTTATACGTAAATAACTAACCTCAAATAATTTATGAAAAAAAGAAAATCTAACCTCCTAGTTAGTTAGCTTAAGTATTTTAAAATTTTAACTTCATAAAAACTAAAATATAATTTATTCAAACTTGTTTTTATTCAACTACAAATGGAATGGGTAATTTGAAGTTATGTCATCTTCCTAAAAAGAAAAACTTAAAATTTTAATATTCATATTTTAATTATAATAACTTTTAAAAAACATTTAATATTTTCATTGTTTTTAAAAAAATATTCTGCCTTATCCACCGGATGTTAAAAAAAATGTATTATGAAAAATTTCAAAAAGTAAAAAAAAAAGTACCCAGAGAATGAAGGGTTATTTGTTTGACGTTTTTAAGTAGAAATTAGATTTAAGATTTATTATCTCTTCCTCGAAAATCTACATTCAAATGAATTTTTAGCAACTTCTCCTCAATTTTACTTTTGAAAATAACTTTCATTTTATTTATTTTCAATCATTCATTTATAACTACTTAATCATTTCTAACAATTCATTTTTAATAATTCTTTCAAATCAATCAAAATAATTTCTTCTACACAAAAAAATCTACATCCAAACGAATTTCTGGCAAACTTTCAATTTTTAATTCATCAATATAATTCATTAACCTAAAAACTACCTAAATACGTCAAATAAAATAAAGGGCGTGGTAAAAAAATCTTACGTAGATAATCACCGACGGCGAATATCTTGCCGGCAGTCCAGTTGGTGTAGAAAGCGGCGCCGCCCAGTGGAACCGTCCAGCCGACGGAGTCTCCGACGACATGGGTGACCGGCGGCGAGGAGGTTGAAGGCGGAGCCGTTGGTCCAGAGGCAGCAGCACCGGTGACATTGATGGCTAACTTCTGGCCCTGCCGGCAGTGCCCATCTTCACTGCTTATGAAATAATAGTCGCCGGGAACGGTGAGGGCGAACGTCGCCGGGCTGACGTCGATGTCCTCGCCGATGTCGTCATCGTCGCTACATGCATCGAACGCTGTTTTCGTTACTCGTACAACATCGTCTCTCTTTGATGGGAAACTGAACGCTGCGCCAACAAATTTCAATTTTCAACTAAGGTAGCTTATAATTTATCTTTCAATTGGATTGGGTACAATTTTATTATTATTATTATTTAGGTTAAATATGTTATTTATTCTTTCCGAAAAACAAAAATTATTATATAGGAATGCATAAAATTAGGTTTTTTTTTTTAGTAAAAAAAAAAAGTTCTTAATAGACATTAATAAATAACTAAAAATAAAAAATAAAACAAAGTAACTTTGAACTATCCAACTCAAATAAATAAATAAATAAAAGTTAAGACATAACCTCAACTTTATCATTTTTATTGAGTTAGGTTAGTTTTGGAATTGTCAATTTTTGGCTCATTCAACTTCGAACTCAATCCAAAAACAGTCCCAAAGGTGGCATAATGGTTGAATACTTGAATTTTTAGGTATACTCTCCCAAGATTCTAAATTCTAGACTTAATTATAACATTACTTCTTCAATATCTCTGATACCTGGTCTAAGGGCTTACCCTTATTTAAAAAAAAACTCAATCCAAAAAAAGAACACAATACATTGACCAACCTAAAAAATTTATCCAAATTTCTTTTAAATATTCGTCTAAAAGATTCTCCTAATTTAACTTGATTGGGACCATATATACCACTTCCTAACTTTCAATCAAATAAAATTTAAAATTATGGAATAGTTTAGTGGAACTATTGATTATCTAGTTTGCTGATAATTTATTTTCACGTCAATCCTTCAAATCGGTATTTATAATCTCTTTTCCCCAACTTTACTAAAAAAATAAAAATAAATTTTAAAATCATAATGTTTAAACAAGTTTTATTTGAAATATTTTACCATCAATAAAATATTTTTAAAAATTCTAATAATTAAAATAAGAATACTATCTTTTCAACCAAAAAAAAAGAGAATACTATAGTTTATTGTCTAAAATAGGTTAGTATTGACCTAACAAAAAAATTGGTTCCAAAAAGTTTCTAACCAAACCCAGACTCAAATAACCTAACGCCGATGGATACTCGTAGAGGAGAGAATGGGTTCTTACAGAGAGTATCGCCGACATTGAATGTCTTTTTGGCAGCCCAGTTGGCGTAGTAGGCGGCGCCGCCGCTGGGAATCCCCCAACCAGCAGCATCTCCGACGATATGGGTCACCGGCGCTGGCCGAGGGGACAGGGGAGGAGCGTTGGCAGGCGCCGGCGTCGGAGTTTTAGGGCCGCCGGTGACGTTAATGGCGAACTTCTGTCCTTGTTGGCAATGGGTATCCTCAGAGCTAATGAAATAATATTCCCCCGGCGTTGAAAGAACAATTGTTGCCGGCCCTGTTTCAATTGATTTGCCGATTTCATTGTCGTCGCTGCATATATCATACGAACTCTTCGGCACTCTCGTCACTTCGTCCATTTTCGTCGTGAAATTAAACACTGTAATTACCCAAAAACAAAAAGAAAAAGAAAAAAACCCAATCGGTGATTTCATTAGTTTAGTAGTCAAGCAGAGGATTCGAATTTTGAATTGATTTCATACCGAGAGTATCGCCGACGAGGAATTTTTTTCCGGCGGCCCAGTTGGTGTAGAAGGCGGCGGTCGGAGGGATTTTCCAGCCGGTGGAGTCGCCGACGGTATGAACCGTCTGAGCGGCGGAGTATTGAAAGAACAAGAACAGAGCAAAACCCAGAAACAGAGTGACTTTTCCGGCCATTTTTTTCTTTTTCTTTTTCTGTAAATGAAATTAATAATGAAATGTTCAGAACAAGTTGTGGATGTATTTATAATGAAATTGATTGAAAAGTAAATGAGAAGATAAGAGTGGATTTAATTCTTGTACGGTGTGGCCACGAGGACGACGAGAAACGACGGTCGCCGCCGGGGAAACGCCGGTCAAAGTTTGGATGTGTAGTTTAGCTGACACGTTTGTTTCTTTGTTATTATTTTTTTGGTTAAAAAAATGGGTTTTGAAAAGTTATGGGCGGTAGAATTATTAACGTTGCTTGTGAAATGAAGGAAAAGTAAGGATTTTTTTTGTGTGTTTTTGTATTGATTTAGTTTTGAAGATTAAAGTTTGGATCCAGAAGTTTTTGATTTTTGGTGGGGTAAAGTGGATTTAGTCTTCTTGTTTAGATTAATTATAGACTTTTTATATAATTTATATTAATTATAATTGACAATGGAGTCATATGCAGACTTTGGGTTTGAAACATAGAGGTATTTGATTTGTTGTACCGGTAGATGTAATAAAAATATTGTATGACACTACTCTATGATATCAATTCTCATTAAATTTAAATGATTATTAGTCACATTATACTTTACCAAAAAGTTAAAAAATGTAACTAAGATAAATTTGATATTATTAAATCTTAAATAATACTATTATGAATAGACATTGAATGTCTTCCATCTCAAAAATAAATATTTTTTTTAACATTTGTAAAATAAACAAATTACTTCAATCATCACTAATTAATTTTGAGATATAAACATTATTATTTGGTATGATATTAAAACTTCAATTATCATTTTTTTGGTTTGGGTTTATCATTCTTAAGTACAATTTTATTTTATTTTTTTTAAAAAAATGATTTACTATCTATTAAACTTTAATATCATATTAGATAGAAAAGTAAATTTATTTTAAAATTAATTAGTAATAAAAAATTGTACTAAAAAAAATTAGTAATAAAAAATAAAAAGGTTAAATGGCGTTAGAAACTACATGAATTTTATTTTGGAAGATTGGGCCATATTGTCGACTTACAAAAAGTTTTTCATCCATAGCTAAATTATGAGAATAATTTATACGTTATTTGTATAACTTTTTGAAATTTATAGATACTCAATCAAACAAAACCTATCAGTTTCCAACCAAAATTTAACCACAATTGTAATTTTGAATTTTTTTTAAATTTAAAAATATTCTTTAATATTTTTGAAGTTTGGGGTAAGGTCTTTTTCTTATCTTTTTAAATATGATATTTTTTTGGGTTCTCTATTTTAAGATCAATTCTCAAAAAAAATTTGGATGGAAACATATTTAAGCCTTATGATTTTGTAATTTTATTAAAATTTTCTTTTCAAGATTAATTAACAAAAGTTCATTTTTCAATTTAGAATCCTCATCATAATAAACTATCGTTGGAAATAATACAACAAGACAACAATCAACAAACATAAAACTATGACTAAAGTGAGTTTACAAATTCTATGAAAAGATGGTGATATCGAATCTTTTAATCCTATTTATTGTTGAAGTATTAAAATATATATATATATATATATATATATATATATATATATATATATATATATATATATATATATATATATATATAAAATCATGAATGAATAAAATAAAGGGTTAAAAAAACCTGATAATATTATTTGGGTTGACGCGTTTTGTCTGACAAGATGTGCCTCACCTTGTATCGAGTTATTACACTCCACTCCCAAGATACAAGGTGAGGGAACTTTTTTTAAAAACCAGATGCTCCAACATAATGCTTTATACAAATTATTTTGATGAAAATAGAAAAAACATATCAGATTTTTGTGTGTAAGGAATACCATCAAGACCATACAATGTTATCCTAAACTAGGAAAATTACTAAATCTAAATCTCTAAAATTATCCAACAAACTAAATTTAGATGTTTTCTATTTTTTTTGTTTGAGAGTTTTGAGCCTCTAAAAATGCACTTACTTTATTAAAAATAAAAATAAAAACCTCCAAGTTGTTTTTTTTTTCTGTAGAGGTGTTTGTTGTAAGACGGATGAGATGAGGTGAGATGTTGGAAGCCCAACACCTTGTTTGGCCCAAGGTATTTCTCACCTCATCTTCTTTTTTTTTTTTTTTAATTTAAAATTTTTTCATCTTTTTATTTATATATATTTACTTATTTACTTATTTATGTTTGATATTTTTTTTGTAATACTATTATTATTTTAATATATCAATATATAATTATAATAATTATACTATTATTATATCAAATGTTTATTTAAATATATTAGACTTTTAAAAATTAAAATAAATAGATATATATTATCTCTTAATATATGACGTTATTTATTCATTTTTTAATCGTCTTTAATAACAAAAAAAAATTATAGAATTTCAATTATGTAGAGATAGATTATAAATATCATATTTAAACTAATAATTAAAAGTTATGTGTTTATTTTTAATATTAACAATAAATATATCAATTTATTATTAAAATAAAAATTAAATTTAAATAATTTATACACATTGAATTTTTATCCGTAGTGTACAACATATTTAAAAGTATGAACTTATTTTCAATAAACTTAAAAATATTAAACTTATTTTGTTTGTTAAAAAAATGAGATTCAAATTTTATATTCTTGTATTCAGCGTTGCACTTTGAAATAATAGTAAGAGTGGATATATTTTTTTTAAAGGATAAATTAATTTAAATAATTTTGAGAGTCTTGATTGTATATACAAAAAACAACTATAAATTTCAAGACTTGTATGAGTCATAGGGATTGAGATCTATTCTACCTAATAAAAAAATAATAAATTTCAAAATTTTAGGGATATTTTATTACTTCCATGTAGTAATAATTATCAAAATGTGACCGAGTTCTCTTTAACTACAAAAAAACAATAAATAAATTTTTTTTAGGGGTGTCTATGGTTCCGTATCAATGACTAATAAGATAAATATATTTAATTTATTATTACCTATTAATTAGTGTATTTTATTAAAAATTCTTTGACCTTCGGTAACTGTGAATATGAATATGAATGTATAAAAGGTATAAGAAATTATTATTTTTTAAATAAAATAAAATTGCTATCAAGATTTTATAATGACTAGTATAATCAAATGGTTTTATTTTTATTTTTTAATAAATAGAATCTTGGTATTTTTTAATTTTTTTTATTATTTAAGTCTAACAATTCTTTAAAAAAAAGTTATTAAGGATGTACAAATATTTTATATTAGTCAAACTTTATTTTGGTAGTGTGAAATATTTTTTTCTCATAATTTTTTTTAATTAAACAATATTTAAGTATGAAATATTAGAAACTTTTAACCTCATGGTTATTATGTCGTACATAATATCATTGAAACTATGTTTTTTTAATAAAAATATTAATATGATTAAGGGTGCTTAATATTAAATTTATATTACTTACATTTTATTTATGATAGTAGTTATATTTACATACTTACTGTATTAATAGCTAAATATTTGAGAATAATTATTTTTTTAAAAAAGAAAAAGAACAATTTTATTGTTAAAAAAAATATAAGAACAAATTTAAATATATATATATATATATATATATATATATATATATATTAACATCACATCTCCTCTCCCTCCACCCCAAACAAGGTTTTTCTGTCATGTCATCTCATCTCACCCCAAACAAGATTTTCTGTTATCAACATATCATCTCATCTCACCTATGTAATAAATCAATATTTGTCGAGATTAATTTGGATGATAATTGGGTAGCCTCTATTTTTTGCTACCCTGCCCCATGCCACATTTTTATTCGATCACTTTATTGCTTTTTACTTTTCCTTCTCAATTTTCACGACGTGTAGTTGCTAGTTACTTATTATTATTTTCTTCAAACAAATTGTACTCGTATTTTTAGATGTTTTTTTACTTATTTTTTAAAGAACCATCTACGTAAACTATTTTTCATTCACATTTATTTTAATTTTCTTTCATTTTTATTTTGGGGTCTTGTTCTAAGGTTTTGTTTGTCTCTCCTCAATATTTTCTTCCATCTTCAGAGTAATATTGTCAATTTAGAATTTTCTACCAAATCTCAAACACCACATAAAATTTATTTTTATTTTATGAAAACTTTCATTTTATTGTTCCTTAATTCATTTCTATTATTTTATTCTTCTAATTTTTTGTTTCATTTTAAATTTTAAAATTTTTGCACAATAAAAAAATCACTTGATGTATTAACAAACACACACAAAAAAAGCTTTTAAAGTTAAAGAATAAAAAAAATGTTCATAATAAAATATAAATCTAATATAATAAGGTGAACGAAATTTTTAACATCATTTTGCTGGAACTTTCCTGTTACATTTCGAGTATTTCATTTTAGTGTTTTCTCAATTTTATGTACATAGCCAGCATATTTATCATGAGATTTGTTATTGGCTATTTAGAAAAAAGTTAGTATAAATTTATTTTGTTATGGGCACGTGATATGCAGATAATAATAAATGAAGCAACCTTATTAGATATGTAAATAATAATAAAATGGATTTCAAAAAAAAGAAAGTAAATAATAATAAAATGAAGCAATTTGTTGAATAATAATTTACGGGGTCCACAACAAAAAAATAATTGAGCTGGCCTTCGAAGAAACTTCCCAACTGTTCCATGTTTTGAAAAAAAATATATTTATTTATATATAAAATATGAAAATATGATGCCACATTTAATTTTCTCTCTAAAACTGTTCCAATTTATTTTCATGCCAATCCTTGACATTGGCTTTTAGGAAGCTAGATTTCAAAGCCATATTTTCTTCTCATGAATAAAACTTTCACTTACCAAATCCAAGACTTATGGTTTGTAGATATTTTAAATTAAGAAAGGTTTGAGAATTGTTTTTCAACAAATCTCTCCTTTTTTCATGTTCAAAATAGACAATATCATAACATAGAAATTTGGATTGGATTATCGTGTCCTTTAACAGATTCAATTATTATTTAAAAATTATATCATACAATTCTTCAAAGTTTAGGAGTCTAAATAGATTTTGCCTTAAAAATTCTTGTGGGAAGAAATATAGTCAAATGAAATAATATACAAAGACATACATAATGAATAAATAAATAAATAAAACTCAAATCACAAAATGAGTTTGAACCAATTGGTGTGGCCTATTGGTTTTGATTATTGGTTGTAATCCAATTCAATTTTACCATCACATTTTTTATCTTAAAAATTAATACGGCGGAGTAATAGACTCCAATCCAAAAGAAAAAAAAAAGTTAATAGTTACAAGAAAGACAGTAACAAACATCCCCAAACAATCATTTTCATCTTACTTTCCTAAATATCCCTAACATATAAAATGAGCTCAAACAATGATAATTGTTTCGTAGTATATAGATGGTGTCCTTAATTTTGTACGAAAAGTCTTCTTTGGTTCTAGCTGGATTATCATGTCATTATTCATACCCACATCATACTCAGAAATAATTGTTTATATAACCACACAGTACAAAACTGAGAAAAATCAAACCATGCTAGGAACCCTTCATTAAGTTCACTCGCTTATAGTATCGAGTCAAAGCTACTCTGCGTGGTCTAGTAATAAAAAAAACTTTAAAAAATCAAAAAATTATGGATTTAATTTATGATAGTCACCTATCTAAAAATTAATTATCTATAATTTTCTTAGCATTCAAATATTATAAGGTCAAGTGGTATATTTAATGAGAATAATCGAGATGCGCACAAACTGTTCCAAGGACTTACAAATATTAAAATAATAATAATTATTATTACACATGGTGCCATTCATACGAAAGACAAGTTACAGAGAAGGTTAACTTTATCTCCCCCAATAACGAGCTTTGGGAAATTCTTATTGGATTCAGAAGTATTTTGTGTAAGGTTTTGTTCCTACTTTTTGTTGGAGTATTTGAGCACAACCTGTGTAGAATGGAAAAGATTTTACATATCACAATCTATTAGAAGCTATAGTTTTAATGGTATAAAAGTTCTCTTTTATTATACCTACACCACCCTCTTTACTAATTAGAAGGGCTTTTTTGTAACTATCTTCATGGGGTCCACTCTCTTCATAATTTCATACCTCGATAAAATTGTTCCTTATCCAAGAAAAAAAAAAAAAAAAAAAAAAACCTAAGTCAGCAATAGCCAATAGCCATCCCCATCTTGCCCAAGTAAATATTTGGCTTCAAAGGCAAGGCTACAAAACTTCAAACATGGTGAAATCAAGAGAAACAGAGTATTGGAAACTCAGTGTTAGTAACATGTTGTGAAATAACCAATAACACAAGAACAATAAAAAACAAAACAAAGAAAAAAGTGAGTTCTACTTTCTTGAGTTGTTATTCAAGATTTCATAGAATCTTATTATGAAGATTTATAATGGAGTATGTTACCATACTACTCAATACAAATGTAATAACATAAAGAATGTAACTTATAGGATTATAGGATTCATAGTAACTAATAGAGCTACGGGTATCTATAACTCATAGCATGTATTATATAATATGAAAATATGATGTAATATTTACTTCCTACTTTCCCATTTCCACTTTTGATTTTCTTTCTACATCTTTGTCATTTTATTTTGTGGAACTATGTTCTTGGATTTTGAACATTCAAATCCTTGAAATTGGCTTTTTAGGAATACTAGATTTCTAAGCCATAATTTCTTCTCATGAATAGACTTTCACTTACCACATCCAAGACTCGTGGTTTGTAGATTAAATTAAGAAAAGTTCGAGAATGGGTTTTTAACAAATTTCTCCATTTTTTCATGATAGCATGAAAAACTTTAACATGTATGGTTTTGTTCTTTTAGACTCCAACTAAGAATCCCAGCATCTATCACTTTGAAACTTTGAATGGAAACATGTTTTTACGCTCATGGTGTTGGAATGCAAACAAAGTATTTTACATTGGTTAGATGAAGGAAATATCATGTGTATATAAGTGATGAGAACCATTTTCAATAATATGACACCTTTTTGGTAGAATAAATAAATTTGTATGGCACATGATGAAATCATAAATGATTTGATATGATTTGATTTTTGCTGAATTTATTCCTTCAAATAGTTTTATCCTACCATTTTAAATAATGATAACCCAAACACATTGTATAGAATAATAGTTCATGTGATAAGATTAATTATAGAGATTTAAAGTCAACTAAAATTAAGTTTAAGTGATATTATATATAAGCTTAAGTTACACATTTAAATCTCTCTCCTTTTCCTTTTGTATTACTCAAATTTAGAATCAATTTATGATCATATTGTTTAATAAGACCATGGAAAATTAGTCATTTTTTATACTTGTTTGTATCTTTAAACATCTTTTATTTATGTATGAAAAAACATCTTTTAATTTTTAATTACTTTTAGCTTTTTCTTTTTTCTTTTTTTTAGAAACAAGACACCAAAGTTGGTTAGATAGAAACTCACTTTGTCATTTTATACATTGTATTTCCTTGCTTGGTAGTGAGGTCTTAGAAATTTCCACCAATCAATGTGCTGAAACATTCACTCCTAAAAAATGCGTTGAAATTTGCAAGTGGAGAACAGTTTTGCCATTCTTTAAGGTAGACAATTAGAAGATAACAATAGGCTTAAACCCAAAATTATTCCCTCATTCAATTATTAAAATGATAAACATGTTTTTCCTTTTCTTAGTAATGATATTTTGTAGCTGTTTGAGAGATTATAACAAATTAGGCTACCTAATACCTACCATACAATTAAATAGCAATTGAAACCTTACGAAATATCACATCAAAATTAAAGTAGACATCTTGATAAGTTAGGTAGCATTATAGATTATTTCAAAGTAGTACTAAGTTAAACATTAAAAAAGAAAATAAATTCAATTCATAGTAATCATCTTCATATAGTATTTCATAAATGAATTGAATTCAATTAATATGAAAACTCAATAAAAAAGAAGATATTTGCTATTACTGAACTATATAATTAATGAAATTATAGAACACTGACCGTATTGCCTTTTTGTAACTATGATTTATCCACTCTTATATCTCAATGGCGTAGTTTTTTGTAATGTTTCCGATAAGATCCTAACTTATCATTCATCAATCAAAGTTTTTGTTATTGTCAAACTATATGTCAGTATACAAAGGTAAAAATGACAAAAGTGTCAGAACTAAAATTTAAATTTGACCTTAATTTGTTATTACAAGATTAAAATATTTAAGTGCAGGCTTAGGAAAAGCTTGGCTGATGCATGAAAGATAATGACATTAAAAAAAGTGACCACATTTTATGTAACCATCCACCAGCCACAAACAAAAAAAATCTGCAAATCACCACAATACAAGAAAAAAATCTTATTCCAATTTGCAAGTCAGTCTATCTCAACACAAAATCAAGGGCTAAACACAAGCAGCTTCATATTTACAAATTACAATTCTTTAATCAAAGACTACTCTCTCCATACTACACTCGGCATCTGGGTCGAGATCTCGTACGCCCAAGCATCCAATCTCGATTGTTTGAGCAGCAACAGTCATTAACATAAACACCTCGGATTGGTAACGTGGTCACAAAGGTAAAAAAGAAAGGTGCTAAAAGAGAGAGCAAGGCTAAATCTTCTTCTATAGTGGCTTTATTCCTTAACTTTTTACATTTGATAAGTTATACAGAAGGGTGACAAGTTAGAGAACCACATCCATTCTGCCAAAATTACATATGTACTCTGAAAGCAAAAGGTGGTAATCAGATGATGCTTTATTGAAGTTATCTTACAGTGGGACAAGTAGTCTGTTACAGAGTTGATGAGAGATTAGGAAGCTGCAGCCAGAGAAGATTGGTGAGAAGCTTCATGTGACAAACCGGGGGGAGCTGGGTGGCTTTCCTCTGTTTCATACTGGTGTGGCATATCGTCTTCTTCTTCATCATCGACATCCCAGAGAAACCGAGCATATGAAGCTAGAATATAGCTGTAAACAGAGAAGAATTTGCAGCAACCATATTAACTTTGAAACAACATCATAAGCAGACAAGCAAAACCTAATGAAATATTCTCTCCATTTCAATACTTGATATAACCTAGAAACCAAGAGATTACTCTTCAAAACATCCAACCCCAAATGTTGTTGAATTAAAAAAAAAAAAAAAAAAAAAAAAACTTGATCAAAGAACCTGTAAAAGGCTCAATGAGAGCTTCCATTTATGAAATGTATTTCTGAAATTAATGATAGCCACACCACATAGAAAACATTATCCATCCATATACTAACATAGAAAACTTTCTTAACTCTTGAAGAAAAAGACACAAATCACAATCAAATTGGAACATTCACAACCATTGAACATTTCTGTATAGATATCTAAAAGAAACTCAGAATCTGTTCATATTCTTGTACTCATGGCCAAAATCAACTTGATTCATTCTAAAAACAATCAAAAGTAAACAAATAGATCGCCAGTCAACAAACTCTTTCTAGCAAATTAAACCATAATCAATCAACCCTCAAGATGAAACTATAATCTGTTCTAAATGAGCCAAGAAATCAATTAAACATATTCAAATTCTCACCAATTATCAGGGGAACGTTTAACAGCTTGATTAAAATAGGTCTCAGCACGTTGAGCATCTTTCTCTATATGCCAAATCACATTAGCATAAAGAGATAGAACATTAGGATCATTAGGATCAGCCAGAATTGCCCTTCCACAAAACTCTTCCGCTTTGGCAAAATCTCCAAGAACCTAATGGAAAAACATAATCAAAATGGGACCTAGTAGAAGAATTTTGCAAGAGATTTCAAGTTCTAATTAAATTACCTCTATCAAAAACTTGGCATAATTTCCAAGTAGAAGAGCATTGTTAGGGTTTGCTTCAATCATCCTCTGATAATAAGCATCGGTTCTATTGTTAAACTCCGACGAATCATCATCCCCTCCACCACCGCCGCCGCCTCCATCGCCACCCACCCGGCCACCGTCGCTCCCCATTCCGCCGCCGACCACCGGCGTCTGCAGAACGCGATTATCCCTCTTCTCATCGAAAACCTCATCATTTCGCACTTCCAAACCCAGCCCAGAATTCGAAATCACTCCATGAATCACAATCGACGACGAATCGGAAGTGGGTCTGAGATCTTGATCTCGAACTGGTGCTCCATTCTCCACCGATTTCACTTCCGATCGAATTCTGCAACTCTTGGGTGCTGAAATCTTCTTTCTGGAATTCTTGGAATCTGATTCTAGCAAGATTTGGGCTACCCTTTTCGGCAAATCATTCGAAAAAGGCGGTGGTGGGTGAAAAGAGGCCGATAATGAGAAGGATTTGGTTCTTTGAAACTGGGGGATTTGGTTGGATTCTGAAAGGGGGGATTTGGTTTGGTGAAGCCAAGAATTGAGAATTGGGGTTGAAGAACTTCTCAACAGCATGGTTAAACGCTACAAAACAAGGGAATTGAGATATGGGAATGAAGGATTTTGATCTGTGTGAAATGGAGAAGAAGGTCAAATTATTGATGGAAGTTATTGGGACCAAAAGTCGCAGAGACAGATGGGTTTGACGTCCGCTTCCGTTCTTGGAAATGAAGTGGCAAAGTTGAGTTTTATAGGATCGATAGAATGATATCGTTTCATATCAATTTTGTCTATTTGCTTCTTCAAATTCTAAATTTTTTATTCAAAGTTGTTTTCTTTTTAATTTAAAATTTTAATTAACTAATTGATCTTGCTGGATTTCTTTTTCCTTTTGAGATGGAACAATTTGAGGACTTAAAACTTATAAACTGCTAGGTATTAAAAGTATATTGATTTATAGAGGCTCTTGTTCTCAATTAATTGATGTTGTTATTTTGTCCAAGGAAAAAAGTATATATATTAGAATGTAAAGGCACACAAAGTCAATGACTAAAATTGAAATGAGAGATACCGAATGGGTCGGTCGGTGATACATTTAATTATCTTATTAGGTGTAACCTATTGTCAAGAATTTGAGTATGGAATATTATTTTAGAGTAGTTGTGTAGTTTATGTCAGGCTTGTTTGGTCCACCTCTCCTAATTTGTATAAAAAAAATTGAAAAGAGAAGTTAGAGTTAAAATTGTTTGATTTTATAATATATGGATCAAATAAAAATATAATCTAAAATTTATGAATTAAAAATATATTTTTCTCTATTCATTATTCTTTGGTATTATTGACAATGAACCCCAACATTGATATGATATTATTCATTTTAAATATAAGTTTTGATGGTTTACTCCCAATATGAAAATTAATTATATAGATGAATTTTAAATTAAAATCTTCAAGAGAGTACACCTTCCAATTTTAAATTCTGTATCATTGCACCATCCATTATAAGCAAGCACCAATTATTGTAGTATAGACATTACAAATATCTCAAAAATATATGAGGGTTGGGTAAAAGAAGATGTCACATTTTAATGGCAAATGTACAAATTTGATATAAGAAATATTTGGTGGATATAAGCATCAAAGGAAGAAGATAAAGAAAAAGAGCAAAGCTGAGCTGAATCAGTAAGGGTGAGTTGGGAAGTTCAACGGGCACAGTAGTCATAGATGCAAGGCACATGCACGGTTTTTTTTTTCTACTTCTTTTTTCGAAATACAAATCATACTAAATATAAGAACAAAAATAAATAAATAATAAAGATCAGTAAAAAAAAAAAAAAATTAGTACAAAGGTAAGAACCCGACTTCTTAAATCATCTTAGACCTGATTTTTGCTCAATATACATGGATTATGCCAGAAATATAGAAAAATCAAAATTCATTTACTTAAATTAGAAAATCGTTCACTAAATAATTGAAAACATGAAAACAAGCATCTAACCAAAGTTTAACAAAACAGTTCAATAACAAAATAACAAGAGATTGCTCTCCTAACTAGCATATTGAATAGATAATGCAAAATAAGGAAAAGGCTCTATAACGATGGACTCCTATTATCCGTCAGCTCCTCTACTAGTCATGTCAGTGTTGTCCCAACTTACCTGGTGTAAAAACTACAAAAATTAGGGTGAATACGAATATACTCAGTAAAAATCTCCAACCGGGGTACAATACACATCATCTAGCATTATAGCTATACATGCAATATAGCGAACCCAAAACTTGAGTTATCATCATAACTTCTTTTTCAAGAGCAACTCGACCTCTATTCTTAACGATCAGCTCACCGCACCGATTAGAATATTTAAGGGACGCCTTAAGTGAATAGCTCTAAAATGACAAGGAATGTTAGCCTGAAGGAACCGTCCTTCTAGCATCTAGTGTAGGTGCGCATACACCACATGCTACCACAAACCAGATAGTTGTAGGCCTACACAGACTATCTTGGTCCAGGTCCACATGCCTACGAATACGAAATTTTGTCCACCGATTCACAGTTGGTGGGTGACCCTCAGCACCCCAATATGACAACATGTTCACACTCATCACCTAAAGCTAAAGACCTTTTCCTAGCAAGCTTACACTATGGCCAGAAATTTCACTATAGCAGGCCAAAAACTAGGCTTCACTAAGTGTGGTATGTTACCTGATAACCTGACTTAAAAGAGCAGCTTAAACCTCGCATCCTCTCAGTACCTCTAGATGATGACAACCTAACAAATAAGTTATAGAATGTTACATGCTCTGTCCTAGGTATAACACACAAACATGCTCAACAGGTAAGTAAACAAGTCATCCTAAACATCATATTACTGCATAAGCATAACATGATTGAGACGCATGGTAGCACTCATACAGTTAGATTATCAAATAAAATAAGGCATACAAACAAACAGATACAATCAATGATACACAGGCGTAGGGTCCACTCAACTCGAGGTAAAAGATCCTTACCTGATAAGAAATATAGACAAATGCTACTTGAGTTGTAAATACTAGCATCAATAAGTTAAAACGAACAACCTAATCACATAGTATAAATCAAGCATCTGAATCAATAACATTAACTAACAGGGAGCTTAGGTTCATAGGTTACCCAAGGTCACTAAATGAACAACACATGAACTAAGGCAGTAGCGCAATAGAAAGCGTTTGCGGCGCACGGTTGCTTGGGTGAGGGCAAAGATGCACGGGCATGGGTGCATGTTCATTCAGGCTGCTTGACAGATGTGACTCGCATTGTAGCTACTTAGTGCCCAAAAAGGTGTGCATGAGGCGAGGCACGATCGAACTGGTGCAGGTGTGGAGGTGTGAAGGATCGACGACACTACAATTGAACTAGCATGGAGTTGCATAGAATATGGATGGACGACGACGTTTGACGACTATATGATCACTGTATTATAAGAAAGTATGTACAAATACTCATCAATACCAATGTCGATATTTTATAATCTTTTTAAAAAGTGATCATATTTATCATTATTTTCTAGATTTAACTAATCTCACAGGTTTTCCTAAATTAAATTTTATTTTAAAAAAAGTACTATAAAACATATATTATTATAAAATTTTATGAAGAGTTATAATAATTGAAATAATGAGTTAGCGGCTTAACTCACTAATTATTACATTATTTTCCTTTTAGAAGATAGGATATTATGATATTGGGTTAGCGACAATAACCAAAAGCTAACTGGATAAAGAAATTTTTTAATAAATTATAGATATTGTTGCAATTACATCTCAAACGTTCAATTCAACCAGAAATACCCTAAATATTGCAAAATTCGTTACAAATAACTAAACTAAAAGAATTGATACTTAAAATAATAATAATAATAATAATAATAATAAAATAAAATAAAACTACAAGAATTGATGAAAACATAAAATTATAGAACAATTATATTAAATTTAAATTTTGAAATGATACCAAACATCTCTGAAAATCTAGACAGGTCTTGTACGTCCACCAAGCCAATCCTATCACAGAAAGAGAAGGCGCCACAACACCAAAACCATTCTAATTTAAAATTGCAAGTTCAGACGTCAATAAATTGGAGCGATATAATTAAAAAAAAAAAAAAAAAAAAATATATATATATATATATATATATATATATATAAAACCTTATTAATTAGCCTAATGGTCAAATAATTTTTTTTCTTTTTGTAAATCATAAAGTATTTAATTGTGAGTTAGTTTGACAACAAAATATAATAGGATCAAACGATTTTTCTCACCAGCGACGGATATAAAAATAATCAGACTAGGATCCAGGAAATGTTAAGAAGCTTGAATAGAAGAATGTGATACAGAAAACGACTTTCCGTGACAGTATACTTTTGATATCAACATCTAATAGAGCTATATCTACCTCGTTTAAGGCTGTCTATATACCATAAATTATAATCAAGTAGCCTAACAGTAACTTATATATTAACCTGCAACACTTTACAAAATAATGAATTTTTTTATTTACAAAACTACCGTCTAAATCGAGAGCCCTTGTTAGGCCTATTTTTTCCATCCAATGCAGAAGTCCAGAAGAAGAGGGACATCCAGAATAACACAGCAAAGAAAATCTGTACTCTGTCTCCAAATTTTGATAAAAATACTGGAAAACCTGCTCAACAGTGATATGAGTATATAAGGATACATGGTTTTTTCACATCAAAGAACCCCAGCATGCAATTCAAAATAGATCAAAGTACCCCCAGCATGCAATTCAAAATAGATCAAAGTTTTGCTTTACTACGTACACGAAGACACTCACACCCATCCTAAAGCCAAACCCAAAAGAGAAAAGGGTTTTAGAATTAGACTCACTCGTGGATTTTGAACCCGGAACCTTCCAAAATAACATATATTAGAGACCGAAAGTCTCTACCGACCACCACTTGCTGACCAAGTTACAATATGAATTATCAAGCAAGAAAAGAAGTACAAGTATTTTTTTTTTTTTTTTGAAACAAGGGTAACCACGCCCGTCCGTAGGCCAGGCACTGGGAGACATCAAAGGAGTAAAGTCACACTTGAGTCTCGGAAAGTACAAGTATTATCAATGGACTCAATCTAATAATCAATGTTTTAAAAGGCTAAAGGCGGCCTCGAGGCTTTACCTCTTGGAGAGGCAAGGCGTAAGGCTCAATTTTAATTAAAAACATTATAAAATTCTAAATTTGTGTAAACCTGTACAATAGAGCATAATACTTGCGTAAAAATACATATAGTGTCGCACCACACTAATAGGATTTAATTTTTTTGGAATAAGAAACAATTTCGCTGATGAATGAAACATAAGTGAATTTTCCAAGCCAATTAGTGAATACAACAAGAGATGCGAGAGGAAAATAAGCCAACAAATAATCACAACAAAATTGACTGTTTTGAAACGATTAAAAGAATTATACTGTTCTCCTAGTAATTCTAGGCCAGTGTGGGGACTTAAGCCTCGGTGCATTCTCATAGAAGCGTAAGCCTCTTATGATCCAACGAAGTCATAAGACTCGAGGCTAAACGTTAGAGCTTCGCCTTTTAAAACATTGCTAATAATCCCTCATCTACACTGACCAAGATACCCTAAAATGACCCTAAAAACATGACGAATTATTTTATGAAAGGAATTTCCTTCCCTTTCCATGTATCTCCTTTCCTTTTCTTTTCATTTCTTTCCTAAATTTATAATTTCTCTAAATGTCTAGGTCAAGATCCTTTTATGCACACCACAACCAACTGCTTGATCCGATTATATTCGAAACTCATAAAAAATTAATCCTTAATAGATAGTCACCGTAAATTGAACTTATTTATTCTTAGTTTTGTAAGACCGACTGCTAGGACCACAATCCCCTTATCAACTTTGATCAACATATTCACCCTAAAATAATTTTTTCTAAAAACAATTATGACAACCGAGGAAAGGCTATTCCTTTATCTAGAGTAATAGTTTAATCGACCTAAGTTTATCCATGAGATCACGAGTTCGATTCCCCTGTGGCGGTAACTGTTCTGGTTGAACTCAAAAAAAAAAAATTACAAGCGGCTGGCCAGTGGTTCAAAGAAGAGCTAGAAAATCATTCTAAAAACGATGCTATTGATGTAATTTGTGCTATTTCCAACCATAACCTAAATACATAACCAAGCTCGATGCAATAAAATTTCTAGGTTTTAGCACTAGCAGTTCAATCCATCAAATTGAGCAAGAAAAACACCGGAAAAAAGAATAATAACCTTTTAGAGGAACAGGATCCTTCTCAGGAGGTGGACCGGAGTCCGGCGGCGGCCGTACTGCTGCGCTGCAAACCGTGGATTTAGCGCATAAATTGGAGAGCAAGAGAGATGAACGGTGGCGATTGATCGGAGAGAAGAGAATTTCCGGCGGAGCATGGAAGCTTGACCGGCGAGGAACGGCGATTGCAGAGGCGGTGACGGACTGTGGAGAATGGTGGCGGAGAAAGCTTGAAGAGGAGAGAGAAAGCGTCGCCATTGTGAGGAGAGAGAAGGAAGGCCGTGATTCCATTTCAAATGTTCACTTCTTGTTATTCGTTTTCGTTATGGGCTTCAGCCGAATGTTCGGCCCATATTCATTGAGTCGTCTTTGTTGGGCTGGGCTAACTCGGCCCAAATAGGTTGGGTAATAGCATGTATGACAGTCTGACGAAAAACAATAGCAAATCTAATACAAACTAAAAACATGATCTAAAAATAAAAAATACATAATACAAACTAAAAACATCAACAAATATGGCATGATTAAAATCCAACAAAATTATTTCAAGAAGTAAGAAAATGGCCATCAATGTGACATATAAATAGTCTATCCATGATAATGATGAAAATGCTTTACTAAGTATAACAATAATTACATTGGGTGGTTACTAGTTATGATGGTGGTACGATTGATTATCTGATTTTGTATTAATTTTTTTCCACTGTCACGGGTTTGATCCCTGAAATCGGATGATTAAAAATAACTTTTTTTTTCATTATCCTGCTAACTATTTTTACTATCAACAACAAGTTTAATAAATGTGATAGGTATTTGAACTCATAACTACTCTTTTATAGTTCAGCTATAGCAAGGCTGTCGCTCAAATTTTTATTATTACAAACCCCCCCCCCCCCCTCCCCCCCGAAATTTTAGGCTATTTAACAAAATTCATAATTCAAAAAAAGTGGTGACCAACATTGACCACAACATAATAGTCAATAGGATTTGACCTTGGTAGAATTCATCTATATTCCATTTGTTTACTATATAACAATCACCAAATTTCTCTCATTCCCAACACTTAAAACCAAATAGAGAGATCAAAAAAAGGAACAACAACAAATTTCCCCTACATTTTGGTTACAATTTTAAAACTTAAAAAACAATCTGATAGCATTGAACTTCAACATGATGGTGCTACGGCTGATAAATCTTATTCCCACATCGACATTTCCAGGAGAGAAGATAATAGCTATCTTCTTCCACTCGAGAGAAAACAAACTTCATCCCGGGCTCCGGCACCACCGCCGCCGCCGTGCACGGCCTGCAACTCCGGCACTTGTTCTCGCACTCCGGCGGCCGCGAACCAATCACCACTTTCTTTTCATCCACCTCTACATAACTAATTTCTCTTTCACCTCTGCTGCTGCTGCTTCTTGACCAACCCAACCCAACTGTCAAAAAGAAAGTAACTTTATCGAAATTTGTTATGTAAACGACAACAACAATCAATAAGAAAACTGTAAAAAAAGAATGTGAGGGATAATGCACAGAAGTAACGTGGTTCACCGACAGTGTATTAACTATATCGACGAACAGAGGAGAAAACAATTATTATCAAGGAGATAACGTATAAAGTTTATATAGTGCAGTCTCATAATGAGTAATATGGAGACTCCCAACTAAGTAATCATGAGGTATCGAACAGTTCAAGACATTTTTCAACAAAATTTATCAAATAGGAAAAAAGAAGGAAGAAGCTGTGGATTTACTCAAGTAAAAAGTTTTAAACTTGATTCAAATCTCAAAGTTTTCTTGTAATGAAATTGTCAAATGGAAGAACAGAGTGGATGGGGAAAGCAAAATCCAAGTTTGAAAAATACCAACAACAAGAAAGTGGGGTTTGTTTAAGATTCAACATACCTGCTTTAGGAGGAACAAATGTGATGAAAAACAAGAAGAAAAGAGCCAACTTGAAGAAACAAGGAAGAGACATTGGCAAAGGCATGTTTTGGTAATTCAAACAATGTTGGGTCTAATAGTGAATGGGGAGTTGAGAGGGGTGAAGAAGGTTCAAAGATGTTTCTTTGTAAGAGACATAAATTTGGGGTTTTTTGAATTGGAGGGAAATGAAGAAACAGAGAAGAGGAGGGATTGGTTTAGTTGGGAAAGTATGGTGCTCTGACTTTTAGTTGTTAGTGAATGACTGAAGTGACCACTCCATTTTTCATTGGTTAACTTTGGGTTACATGACTTGTCTATTGTAAGGTGACAATGCCTAGTTTCTTGAGCTGGCCCTTGTCCAATTATGATCTTAGATCTTTTGTTTTTTGTTTTTTAGATATTCACCGGGGTTTATTAGAAGAAATATCATTGTTTGTGTTGAATTATCGAAATGATTCTCTACATAAACTCATTTTCTCACGATAGATTAGTTGTTCTCTTCCCAACAAGTTTTATTCTCTTTATAATAATTTTTCATTCATATTCTATTCACTATTTTATTTTTTTCACAATAAAAATAGTAATAATTCTCCCTAGCATCATTTTCCTTATTTCAGTTATAAATATTCATTCTCTTTAATAATCACTCTCATTTATATTTTCTTCCTAATTCTTATTCTTCTCATAATCATTCTCGTTTTTTTTGCTACAAACAGCTCCCAAGTGTTTTGTTACGTGCATCTCGATTAATCTGACTCTATAATATTTGAATGTTAAAAAAATTTGTGAAAAATATAATTTTTAAGTAGATAGTCACTTAAACTCGTAATCACCCAAGCTTCTCAACCATTAATCAACCATAGTTTTGTTTCAACGTTCTCAAGATGGGTACTAATTGTAAATGGTTGTTAAGATATTGCAACATATTGTAATTATTTGAAATCTGGGAAACATAAATCATAAGCTCATGAGACAAATAATTAGCTGTCAAAGAGACAAAAACAGCAGTTGAAGTAGATATCTATGAGTTGCTGCCATGCAGCATTGAATAAAGCCAGCCAGTGAGTGCTACACTGCCCCCCACAACATTGCCAAATGAATATTCATTTCTTCTTCCCTTACCATTTCTTACCTTTTCAACACTTCCTTTTTGGGAATCCATGTCTTCTCTTCTCCTTCCTCATTCAAAACTTAATTATTATTATGTTGAGTTACCAATCTTTTATGCATACCTTTTCATGGGTTGTACCATTCCTATATGTTCAATTAAGGAATTCATCATTTTCTTTTTTCAAAAGGAGCTGCAAATCCATTTAGACTACTAGAAATGTCTCACTTTTTTTTTCTACAAAAAAAGTGTTGGTGCCAAAATTTGTATAGAATAATTCATACTGAATGCTCTCAAAAAAGAAAATCACACTGGATTTGAACGTGGCTTGTAAAACAAGTAAAAATTGTACATCGATGAAGAATTTGCTATGAGGGGTAATAGTTAATATGAGGAGTTTTCAAGAAGTGACTATAAAGAATTTGTTGAAGATAAATTTTTTTTTTTGGGTTAAGAGATTGTAAATAATTGTGACAAAAAAACTTTCATTTAAATAAAGAGGTCGTAACTTAAATTCTTATATGAATTGAAGGATTATGAATGTTATTAGATAATAGGAGGACTTCGCCTCAAAATTAATAGGTGGATATGAGAAAAATCATATACCTCCGATAAATATATTGAATACTCAACATCTTAACATATTTTCAATGTATGACAACAAGAATATTTTCAACAAATCCCTCAAAATAGCATCATATTGGAAAGATCATCAATTATTACCAAATTTGTGGATCAATAATAATCAACGTTGATATTATTTCAGATAATATAAATTTTCACCTTAAAATTAATTGATATTAAAGAGTAGTAATAATGTTTCTTACAAACCCAAACAGCATTGTAGCTTGATGGGCAACAAGTTTGAATTTTAATTTAATTTGATATTGTTGGTCTCAAGATCGAATCTTAATAGGTATATTAAAAATATATATATATATATCTTACAATCTTCTTTTCTTAAATACATATTTCTTATAAAAAATTTCAATCTTCCTCATATCTACCTAAAAAATATAATTGTAAATAATAAAAAATCTCGCATAAATTAAATAGATAATGGTCGAACTAGAATTCATTTCTACCTAAAAAGTTAATAAAGAATTTAAGGAGAGGATTATGTGAATTTTCGTGGAATATAACCAAATAATTTGTGTGCAAATGTTTAAAAATTAATATGCATTTCCACGGTGAAGATTCAGAATAGGGAAGTGCCATCATCAATTTGAACGGCTAGGATTTTAATCCTTGTAATCCGTGATATGAAGATTGAAAAGACTTTGGCTGCGCTCGTTTTGTTGGGGTCTGGATTTTTTTTACTGTCCTAATCATAGACAAGAAATCCAACCAGTTTGCACGTGTCAACTTTTTACGGTAAGATTGGATCAGATTAATTTTCTGACAACGAAAAGTTTTTTCATTTATGCAGATTTATTGATCTGAGAAAGATCGTGGTTACAATATTGTTTAACTTCATCAAATTTTATAAAAGTTAAAATAAAAAAATATTTGGGTCATGTGCATATTTTTTTGTAACAGTAATGATTTTGGTTTGTTTGTATGTATCTCGATTAATATTACAATTTGTAATGTTTAAATGTAAAAAAAATACGTATGAAATCATTTTTAGATAGGTGGTCATATAGAAAGAATCCATCGCTCATTTGATCGAATCCAAGTATATAAAGGTGTGTTTGAGTCCTGTTTATATAAACGACCGGGTTGGTTATAATAACTCAACCGATGTTTGCTCCATTGTTTATTATAAACGGTGGTTACCTAAACTTGCATGTCATTTATTTAAACATGTGTGTCCGTTTATCTTAACCTTATATATATATATATATTACTTTTTGTTACATATCCAGCCATTCAAACACTATTTATAATAACTCACTGTTTATCATAACGTATAATTAATCATAACTTTTCGTCTATCATAACCAAATCAATACTTCAAAAACACTCTAAGAGTTTAAAATCGGAATTAATGAGCTAAGTTGGGCGTAGCTCACTAGGCCATGGGTGACCACATGAGTTAATCTAACCCCTTGGGTCCAATCATAGGTAGAGCCTTATGGCCATGTCCTTCCCCAAAAGCTGGCTTTAGTGATCCAATATTTGGAACCAAACTGGTAAGGGTGCAACAAAAAATCGAAAAATCGAAAAACCGAACCGAACCGAACCAATGGATAGGATTGATATTTTACCTCAAAATTGGACATATCGGTTTGTAATTTGAAAAAATCGAAAATATTGGATCGGTTCCGGTTTTCATTTTAAAAAACCGATCCAAACCGATATATATATATATATATATATATATAGTCAATAATTCATATAGAGTAATCTTCTTTCCATTAATATTTCTTTAATTCACCCCTATTTCAAGTAAAAAATATCCTTAAATAATTTTAAATAAGTTAAAAATACTTCTAACCTTTAAAAAAATAGTTGTTTATGAGAATGTTGTTTTTATATGAGAAATATTATTTTTGATATATTAAAAAAAATTGGACATTGGATCGGATCGGATCCATTTTTGGACATTGAAAAACCGAACCAATGGTTCTATACTTTATTGGACATTGGATCGGATTCATTTTTTGAAAACCGAAGATATTGGTTCGGTTGTCGGTTTGGTACAAAACCGACAAAAACCGAACCGAAATCACCCCTACAAACTGGGGTCAAGTTAACGAAAATAGCAATTAAAAAACATTAGGGGTGTGTTTGGAGCAAGGGAAATGGTAATGGTTAAATGGAGAATGGTAGTGAGGAGGAGAATAAGAAGTAGAATGATTATGAGGATAATAGTTATCTGTTTGGGGTGAAGGTAATGATTATGAGGAGAATGATTATTTTTATTTAAGATAAAAATAATGATTATGGGAAATATAAATAATGAAAATGATGCGAGTGTAAAATAGTGATGTGATGTATGAAAAATTGTTGGAGAGAGAATAAAAGTAGTTAGGGAAAGAATAAAAAAAAAAGATTTTTGGAAAGCCTGATTATGGGGGGAATGATTTCCGGTGGCCCAAACACCGGGAATCATTCTCATTCTCATTCTCATCCTCTCCCTTATTCTTGGTGGCACAAACACCTCTTAGGCACTTTTGTGGGGTTGCCACTTAAAATAATTTCTTATTTTAAATTCATTCATTTTCAATTTCTAAAAATAGTTATCCGTAATTTTTGTGTCCACCTATATACAATATGAATCGTAGTTTGATATTTGATTATAATATAAAAATTTAATGTATATGACCTTTTATCATCTATGCACAGAACATGACGAGTTTTGCAATATTAATGTATACCCATGAATCGAAAAATTCATGGGTTCATTTTTTTTTTCAGTTGTTGAACTATATATATATATATATATATATATATATATATATATATATATATATATATTTTTTATGAACTTAAAATTTAATATTTTATTATGTTATTAAATAAAATAAAAGGTTTAAAATTAGTACATTTGTAAATTTGAAATTGATACTAACGAAATTTGATTCGATAACTTTATTTTTAAAATTTATAGAAATATGTAATTTTTTAATGAAAATATAAAACAAATTTCTTCTGGCATAGACATAGTTAACCCAACTTTGATAAATCATGTAAATTTATTTGTTATTTGTCTAGTATTTCTTCAATTTTTTTTGTTGCAATTTATAATTTTTAATAAGAATGCAGATCAAGGGATCTATTTGAGCAAAACTAAAACTTTAAACTTTCCATTCAAAGTTAATGACAAAGGTATTTTTTAAACTATTTTTAAGTTTAAGAATCTTTTTGAAACTTTTCAAAATTCAATAACATGTTTGACACAATCTTCAATATTCACGAATATGATAATTTACCATTTTCTTAAACATTCTATGATATATAGACATATATATATTTGTGATGTAGTCATCTCTTAGTTCCACGAGACCTTTCACTAATGTTAAAATCATGATGGTTGTCCATAACTTTTGATTTGTTTCATTTTGAACTCTTTTAAATTCTACATCTTCACCTCATCTCCATCCATCCATTTACATAACTGAATTCGTTATATGACCAAAGTCACACAACAAACAATCAAAATTATAGAATTAGAAAGGAGTACATTCGATCTTGATGAAGTTAATTCTTGGGATTGTTAATCACTCACGCAGAAATAGTATATTCCATCACAGGTGATTTCCTTTTTTGGTTCCTTTTTTAAAAAATATATATATTTTTTAACATATCACAGCTGATTTATCTACAGCAGAAGTAAAGATATAAAACTCTACACTACAGCAATAAGCACAAGGCACAGAGAACAACAAACCAATTAAGCACCAAAAAGCTGCAAGGAAACGTTCATTTGATTGCATTTCAGCAATACAAAGGCAGATTTCAATTGTTCAAAAAGAAGCTCTTGACACTGTGGCAACGTTTCAACTTCTTACAAATTAAGCCTTGTTCGCACCGTTTAGATCGATCAATCAATCATACAACCCTTCTTGTTCCCACACGTCCACAAGAACATCTACCATGTCCTGCACGTTTTAACGAACGTCAATCCACGATTAGATTCGGGTACGGTTTCCAGTATACGAAAGAGTTTAGATGGGTGGTCGAGAACATACACCGAGTGGAATAGGTTGATGGAATGGCTTGTTGTTCCCTAATAAATTTTCATACGTTGCATTCCAACTGCGAGCGGAAACCCGAGTACGATTAATTTTTATTTTATTTTATTTCAATCTGTTGGGATTGGTTCTCAGACCGTTTATTCCCTGTCCAGCTTTGCCTAGTTTGATTCCACAAAAGAAGGCCTACAACCAAAATCCAAATATAGTTATTTTTGCCAATGCCATTCTTGATAACAATGAATAATCAGTAACAATGTATAGAAAAATAACAAATTGACAAAATACACACTTGAAACTTAATCAAATCATCTATTTACAGTCCAAGCCTCAAACTGCAAGCTAGCTTTCCTTATAATTTCTGTTCTTCTTAACTATCTCTGATATGGTCAATTCAGTAACTGAAAGTTCAGAGCGAGCGGGTAGAAAGTCACCGTGATTTATGAACTCCGAAAGGTTGCGTACATTGCCCGAGCTACCACGTGTATCGTGAATCTGGTTGGCCATTCACATCCATCACACAGTTAACTTATAATAATAGAGAACCATTTTAAAGCAGCTCAATTCCTTAGTTCTTCATCACATAAACTAGTCCTCCAACCAGGAAAAAATATACATACTAACATATAGATCTTCATTTGAAAGGAACATTTAGGGACTAGAAAACTAGAATCAGATTTAACTAGATATTTATGTTTCTAATACAAACAGAAGCATAGTTATGTCTTTCTCATAATTAAACTCATGATATGTTATTGGGAAACCTGAAGATTTGTACTGAATTAAAATATTGTATCTACAACAGTGTCAACAGATTGAAATGGTTTTGCTTGCAACTAATAAACAAAAGATTGTTGATAAAAGATGCATCCATAAAGAATAGAGGTTTGAGCTTAACGTCAAACCACTTAATTATATATCGCCAACAAGGGCAGTTATTCAACGGCATCGGTGTACACCCAATGACCAAAAAGTCGTGGATATGAATTTCCCACCTCCAATTGTTGTGAACTAGAAAAAAAAAAAACTAATTGGCATTGCATAAAGGGGCAGTTTACAAGTGGCATCTCCTCAGTAGATGACTTTTTATAGCAGACTTGAATTGGCCTCCATTGATTTTATGTTTTAGATATCTGCTAACAATTATATTCATAATTGAAATGACATATATATATATATATATATATATATATTGTCTGGCCTGTCAATCCCTTGCAAGTTCCAACCATGTAAGCTAGGGAGAAGATGACCATAAATACTTTGACAAGACTTTCAGAAAATAAAACACAAATCGTGGAGTATGTGAATGGCTAAGGACGGATAAGTTTTCAAGATGAGAAAGCATATAGCATCATATGCCAACTTTCCATGACTGGTATTTACACAGCTGAGACAAAATCAATCAAAAGCTCAATAGTTGCAATGGCCACAAGTTGAATCTTGAGAGGGCATGTTGGATCCCACTGTTATCCAATTTCATTTTATTGGACTGAATACTCGTTTGATCTTAATGGACTCTGATACCATATTAGATGACATCCATTTCAAACAATTGGTGATAAGAGGAATAGTCCACCTATTTTATAAATGCTAATAGAACTCCCCACTTTTCCAATATGGAACAATAGTGCCATCCTAACAATATAAATGGAAGGAATAACATTGTAGAAGTCTAAACTTGAGATAAACGCCGCATGAATCCACACTAGATTTACAAACTTTAAGACCCCATTTGATAATTATTTGGTTTTTTGTTTTTTATTTTTGAAATTTAAGCTTATTTTTACTCATATTTCCTACTCCATCTTTTCTATAATGTATCTAACTTTCATTAAGAAAGTGTGAATCCTAACCAAATTTCAAAAAAAAAAAAAAATAATAAAATTGGAAGTTACTTTTTTATGTTTCTAAATTTTAGTTAGTTTCTACAAATATAGGTAAGATGTAAATATCCATATAGAAGAAAAGATATGTTGCAGTTTGTAAGCTGAAATTTCAAAAACTAAAAACTAAAAACATAATGGTATCAAAATGGTTAGGCAAAAAAGATTACAATGGAGAATATTTCCAATTAAACTATAAGCATAAAGTAGTTAAAAAGCGACAGATGCCTCATCCTTTTAAATTAACCACGAAATCCATGGAGATCACAGCAGCACACAAATTATGAACTTGAACAAGTTCTTGTTGGAGATACTCATTTGTGGTGCAATTATCCCACATTGATAAAGTGAGGATTCTTCAACGCATTTATAAGAGATACGAGTTACTCACCTCATTGCCAATTGGTTTTGAGGTGGAAGCTCATATTCTCTAATATGGTATCAGAGTCCATGTGGGTTATTGGTCCTCCCAAATTTTGATCCGACCCAGAAATGCTTTGAATTCAAAAAAGCGGGTGTAGACCCCACCCATGCGGGTAAAGAGTAAGCCAAAGCGGGTATGATGGCATTTCCCAATATATGACCGCTATCTTGAGGGGGCATGTTGGAGATACTCATTTGTGGTGCAATTATCCCACATTGATAAAGTGAGGATTCTTCAACACATTTATAAGGGATATGAGTTACTCCCCTCATTGCCAATTGATTTTGAGGTGAAACTCCATATTCTCTAATAGTTCTAAAGAATCCCAATAAATCCCTCAATATTAGCATCCAAAAGCAAGCAAATCAAATGCTTAATTTCATTTTGATGACTCCCAATAAATCTAAGCATTGAATCAAAACTCCCCCAAAAATGAATAACAAGAACATGAAGATGATTAGTAAGAGAGTCAATTTTGTGTTGATAAAAATAATAATGCACTTGAAAATCCCCCAAAATGGAAAAATTAAAGGGGTTGGGAAAGGAAACTCAAAATGAAAGACAGCGAAATTGAAATTGAAATTTGTTGGGAGAAAAATTAGAGATAATCTTGAAATTTAATGTCACTGTCTATCACTGTTTTCCTTTACGAAATCGAAAGCTCATTTTCTTCTATGGCAATCAACAAAGGAAATGGTAAAGAAACCTCGGAAGGAAGAATTGTTTTGTTCCTTAAAAAATGGGGATTCTTCAGCTGCTCTACCATTACACTTTTTTCTTTTTTTTTTTCTTTTTTTTTACTTTACCCAATAATTTTTTTTGAGGGGAAAATCATATTTCATGTTGTATCAATTTTGACCATAATTTAAATTTTAAAAACTGGCCAAGAAGAGAAAATACTGAGCGTACAAAATAAGTCATGAGCTGAATCTTACTCCCCAATTCTTATAATCTAAAAAAAAAACTTTTCAAAAAACTGTTCTGTTTGAAGGAACATTAATATATATTTTCAATCACATGGAATTGTGTGAAATTTAATTTAATTCACAACCCCTCATTTGTTTTTTTTTTTAGTAAATAGTTATTCACCGTTAACCACTCTTCAACTCTTCTATTAAATTTCACATCAAAATTAACATTCAACCAACTATTAACTACAATCTCCAAATAAATAGTTGACACTCCACTACAATTAACTTCAATCTTCAAACGAGTAGTTAACCACCCCAAACTATTATTAATCACTTCATTCTCTTCCACCCCACTATTTTCTACAAAAAAAACACCTAACATATATATAATTTAGTAAATAAATAACAATGCTTAGATAAAAGTGGGTAATTATTTTGAAATAGTTACCCACTTTTATAACCGGGCGTTTTTTCTTTTTTGTATTGCTAACATTTTTCTCTCCATCAATCAAAATCAAATTTTTTGAAAAAAGAAAAAAATAATTATTATTATCATTATAAATGTTAATTATTTACTAGTTTAATCGTTTAATGATAATCCAATTTAAGGGTATGGTTACTAAAAAATAAATATTTAACTTTTATATTGCTTAAAGTAATAGTATCCTCAACATAAATTTGTTAGTGTCAACACGAGCAATAACTCAAGTGACATTAGTATACACTTAGGGATCGTTCGCTTTGAGGTAATTCGAGATTTCCATGAAATGGGTATCTGGATTAACTCGTTCATTTTGCAGGAATGTGAGATACCTGAGTATCTTAGGATGCCCATATGCAAGGCATTTGATTCATTTTAGATGCTCTTTAAAAACATGAGTTTCTAGATTCTCGTGTAGAGGGCATCCATTAATGACATTTTTGCCCCTCAGTAATTTTGTATATTATTACATCATTCTTTCGATAATATATGTCAATTTATACTTTGTTAATTTGACTTACACATTATATATATACATATATATATATACACATATATACATATATACATATACACACACATATATATATATAAAATCAAAAACTTATCAAACATATAAATCATTAAATTTGTCATCAAATTAGAGTTAAACATCTATTTTTTTTTCAAATGACATTCATATTTAAATTGAAGTTAAAAATCTTAAATAAATATGGATGAATTGGTTGAACAAAATAACGTACATAAGAACACGATAAACTATTTTTTATTAGAAAAAAACTAAATTTATGTAAATGCATAATAATTAAGTTTATCTAGATAAATATGTCATGTAAACTAAATTGATACTTTCAAAAAAAAAAACTAACTAAAATGATACTAAGTTAATGTAAGAAATTATATAAATATTATAAGGACATTTTTGGAACTTGAGGTAAATTTACATTATCTTAACTTCGATTTTAGCCAAATATTCCTACAAAACAAACATAGTGATCTAAGGATGTCAGACATCTATGATTCTGGACATCTGAGATCCCGAACATTTGAAGATTGATTACCTCAAAATAATCGACCCCTTAATGATCTCGAGATTATAGGTTCAAATCCCCACTCCAAATATTGGAACCTAAAAACAAAAAAACATGAAATTGTTGGTCCACTTCCTATTTATACTAAAAATAATAATAATGATATTTATTGAATTTCGCAGTCAACAGGTGAGTTGTATTATTATTCATCAAATCATATCGCTAGTGAATTAGTGCGTTTTGCTTTTACACGTCTTTTCAAATATTTCCAAATTTGAAAAATAATTATTGTCTATTTGAATTGGACCATTGCTTTTCTCAAAAAAAAAAAAAAAAAAAAGAATTGGACCATTGCTTTTTAAAACGTGCCACGCACGTGAAATATTTTTCCTTAGTCAAAATATTTTGTGAAATGATTTAGCTACTTCATTTTACTCTCTCTCTAAAAAAAAAGCTACTTAATTTTACAATATAAGAGATTTATTCCCTCAAAATAACTATAAATATATGCATATTTTAAATGATTTATATCTATATGAATACCTTATACATTCAACTTGATCAAATACCAAACTCTATTGATTGTTGAATGAAAAGAATCAATACCTATTATTCATGTCTAAAATGGTAGTAATAGTCAAAATTAGATATACAATTATTTAATACTAATATTTGAAATGGAATTCAAATATACGACTTCTAAATAAAAGTACATAAAAATTATAGTTTATTTCTTAGATGACATAATTTTTTCTTATAAATTTAAGTTGTAAGAGTTTTTTCCCCATTTATTCAACCACAATAGATTCAAACACATAAAATAAATAACCTAATTAAATTTGACATTTTAAGCATTTTTTTTTAAAAAAATGTCACTAAAATATTACTATGGTTGATTTTTTTTTTTTTTAAGATAATAGCTTAAAATTTGACATTTGAAAATATTTAAAAAAAAAAAAAACCATCTAAGAAAATTGAAAGTTGAAACCATATGATGGAAAAAATCTATTTATTTTTCTTTTTCAACTTTTCCATTTATACCCAAAGGATGATTGACATGGTATATATTGACTTAGAGAATGTATATTCAAATCTACAAACTCTCAAATATGTTGCAATACTAAACAAATCAATTTCCATTAATAACAATATAATTACACCCGAACAAAATCGACCAACTGCCCAGTATTTAGACCTAAAAATGAAGGCCGAAAAAAAAAAGAAAATAACTTTTTGGGCAAAAACCCTATATACTATGTACAAAATACCAAGATGAAAAACTATGTACAAAAAGGGAAATTTACAAAAAAAAAAAAAAAGAAGAAAATGTTGATTGAAATTGGTTATTGTTGTAATTTCAGTATGAAAATCCCATCCTATTGGATCGATCTCTGAGAATTCCATTGTAGAGAGCAACTCGATTTAGAGGCATTTGGGTTCCTGAAAAATTAGCATTATTTCTGCAATCTCTATTATTTTTCTTCATTTTTCTTTCTGTTTTTATTTTTTTAAATTCCTCCATTTCTGTAACTGTCTTCTTCACATTCTCTGCAAATTGTACTTTCTTCTTCTTCCTCTCTTTCTTTCCACCTGTTTCATTCCCCATTTACACCCATAAATTCTCAAATTAAATCACCCAAAAACTAATATCTTGTTTTATAATCAATTCTTTTTTTTTTTTTATCAAAATGGAACAAATTGATAGGATCAAAAGGTATCAGGTTCGAATCTCTCAACTCGAATTTTGTTTTTATTATTGAAAATTAAATTTATTTTCTTGAGTTCTAAAATTTTATTTCAAAAACTTGAAATTTTTTTTGTTTACTTTTCAAAACAAGCCTTGGTTTTTTTTTTTTTTTTGAAAAGACAAGCTTGGAATTTTACCATATAGATAACAAAACAATAAAATTCATATAGTGTTTATAGACATCATTCAAAAATGAAATAAAAATTGGAACAAGGCCTAATTTTTTGTTTTTTTTCACTTTTAAATCTCTCACACTTCATTTAAATAAAACCACACTTGCAATTTTCAGTTGGTTACTCGCTAATTTTAATAAAATAGATTTTGTTTTTCAGATACGTTCTTATAAAAAGACAATAATTTGAATAAAAAAATCAAATCTTTATGACGGTATCCACAATTAAATAAAATCTATGACAATAAATAATGAATAATTTTTCTTTGGAGTTCAATTATTAATTTCTTTTTTTTTATTGCCCAAAGTAGATTTTTTAATATAATTTTGATTCAAAGTAGGAAAAAGAAGTAAAAAAATGGTGTCATGAATATTGTATTTGTACGTACCTGAAGAAAGACAAGGGCGAAGAATCTTAGCATCGGGCTGCCGGGAAGAGTGGCGGTCGGAGAGTGGCGGCGGCGGCGGCGCCGTCGAGATGTCGGGCTTGTTATGCCGAAGAAACGCCATAATCACAGCCGTGCTCGACACCACCATGGCGGTGGCGAACACTAAATTGGAAGAATTCAAAATCGGCGACATAATAATCAAAGCAAAGATTTTTCCAACCAACAAATCAAAACAATTACTTTTCTTCTTCTTGTTGTGGGTTCAAGGATTTGCCTTTTTTTTTTTTAATTTAAAGAAATGAATTTATAGATAGAAAAAGAGGGGTGGAAATTTTGTGGAATTTTGAATTTGGGAGTAGAGAGTAAAACTTTTAATAGATTTTTGTAGCCGAAAATGGGAAGAAAAAAAAAAGACAGCAAAAACAGTACTTTTGCGGTTGAGAGAGAAAAGAGAAAAATAAATAAGTAAATAGATAAAGAGAGAATCTCTATCCATAGGTGCTTTCCAAATATGGGGATGAATCTATTATAATCCAATTATCCTTTTGTTTTGATTTTTTTTTGTTGGGTTTTCTAATTTTATCCATTTGTGTTTGTTTGGTTTATTGTTGCTTTTGAGTTGCTAGTGATTAGTAAGGTTGTGGGGGTAATTTATAATCTATAAATGATGTGTTAATTGTTATAAGTTTAGGTGGATAGAAATTTTGTGAATCTTGTAGATAAGAACATAATTCCATTAATACCATGAATAAATTAGTAAGTAAGAGGTCATATATTCAAAATTCTACTTAAATATTGTTGAATTCAAAAAAAAAAAAAAAAAAATCTAAAACAAACTCAATTTTATTTGCTTTATCTCTTTTCAAATCTATACATTTATTTTTCTAAAATATTCTAGTAATTTGTAATTTTTCAAATTTTTGTTTAATAGACCGTATAGTGAATATTTTTTTAATAAAAAAATCGACAATATATTGTCTCGTTTCTATTTTATATCCAATAAAACTGTTATTTTTAATATTTTTCAAATATATTGAGAACCTCTTTGATACAAAGTTGAAAGTTCAACTTTTCCAAAAAAAAAAAAGTTGAAAGTTCAAAGATCAATCCGAAAATTTTTAAAGATTTTCAGAATAAATAGAGTAATATAAAATTTCAGAGATCAAACGGTAATTTAACCCAATATTATCCACAACTTACAAGTTTTGTTCTTAAAAAGTCCCTGATAAATGCTTGAACTTGTAATTTATGCCAAGTGATAAATTTTTCTAGGAATTTTAATACACAACATTTTTACCGTGATTTAAAATTATCGTTGGATTTATTTGATATGGAAGTTAATCAAATAATGTTAGAAACTATTGTCAAAATAATAATAATAATAATAATAATAATAGAAAATAATTCAGTAGCATATCAATTGGATCTCAGTTTAATCATTTTTTTTTTTTTGATTTTTTGGTTGGTATAACATTTCTGTAAATTTATACTTCAACTTCTAGATTTCTGCAACTAAGTCCAATTATCGATCATCATGCTTGAGATAATCCAAGTCATCAATATTTTGATCAAAAGAATATAATAAGAGTTGGATGGTAAGATGTGCAATAGGCAGTGCGTTTGAAAGAATGTAAGGCAAGTCGATTCAAATATAATTAAGTGGATATAACATTTATTACCTTCTCAAATATCGAACATCTTTGAATGGTTCTAAATGTTAAGTCAAGTCAATTCAAATATTGATGTTTAGTATAAGGAACATTAATAAAATTTTACCACTAACGCATTGATTAATGTTGATTCATTAGATATTGAAAATCGGTGCTAACATGAGCAGTTGCTCAGCAGCACTAGTGTATGTCCAATAACTAGAGGTAAAAAAAAATAATTGAAAATCGGTATTTGACTCGAGCTAATTCGAGGAGTACTTCGCGAGGGCAAGTTTATCCTTTCTTGAAGGGTCAAAATTTAAGGTATGGGAAGCCAAAGTCTATATATACATATATATTGACATCAAGTCAAATTTTACCAATGAAGAGACAATGTTAAATTTTAAATTTGTTTTTAAAATTATAAATACTAAATTCGAATCTTTTTAGCCACATGGACCAAATTTTTAATTTAACCCAAAAACAAACATATACTTGCATCATCATTCACCATAGAAACACAGCCAAAATTACATTAGCCATTACTTGAAGAAAGCCTCAAGCCAAGAAACAAAGCCGAAGTTACATAAGCCAATATAGAAGTAAACCTCAAACCTTTAAAACGTTTTTGCAAGATACAAACTCAAGATACCTGTTGGAAAGATATGGCACGAAAGTATAACATGTGTACGAGTAGAACGCATGACTTTAAGTAGTGAGAATGGGAGGTAGGTAGTCAGATTTGGTTCCGAGTACACGAGCTTTGGTGTCGGGGAAGAACTCGCATCCTGGGAGCTCAGTGACATTTCCTTCGCTGCTTATGCCGACAGGATAGCGGAGGAGGTGACCAGGCAAGTCCCTCTCAAGTGCTTCACTTGAATACAGATCCCAATACTTATCAGCCATTCGGTTAACCTTCGAAACACATTCTTCGCTTTCTGGCCGAAGGAATGTTCCATCAAGCATGCCAAGGTGTTCATACCATAGAGCCATACGGAATCCGTGAACTTGACCACGTGCAGGTTCGTGGGTTGACAGATGATATGGCTGATAAGAGCCCATAGCTATCTCAGAGTCCCTTGCACCATCCATGGATCTTTGGTTGATATTGGCCGATCCAACAATTATGTACTCATCATCCACTACAATATGTGTAAGAAAATCATGTAAATCAATTATGTACTCATCATCAACTACAATATATGTAACATTTATGTACTCATTATCTATAGATGCAGGGCTTTAAAGTTGCAAGCCTTGGAAATTCATTTAAATAAAACTACACAATATCTATGATATGAGCATTGCTTACCAATCATCATCTTGGTGTGAACATAAATCATGAAACGCCTGGCTTGTTGGGCTTTCATATAATCAGAATCCTCATCTGGTGCTTCTGTAGGTTCATATTCTCCGGACCTCTTGACTTCCCGATTGCCAAGACAGAAGAATGTCAAGTAGTTACGGGGGTCTTCGTCGATACCTTGTTCTCGAAGAGCGTGGATCACATCTTTATACATCATTTCAAATGTCCTCCTCTGCCAATCTAATATTGCCTGAACTGATCCACTTTCTGGCAATCCTTCTGGCCACATTGGAACAACTACATACACAGTGAACCTTTCCCCTGCTGCAATCTTACTACAGATCTTGAGGGAAAGCTCTCTTGGGATACAGTGCAAGGCACCAATATCCTCAGGCTTGATGTCATCAGGGGACCATCCAAAACAACTTCCAAGAAAATATTGGTTTTCAATATAAATAAAATTCTTAGCCCGCCTAATAGCATTAATGTAAGCGTCTTGAATGCTTCGATCAATAATGTTATCTTTCCCACTGACTAAACCAGCTTTAGCAGCATCTTCGGGGGTATCGGGAAAGCCAAAAGCTGCCCCACCATCTATTGATCTAAACAATTGAACACTCCAAATTTCATGGTCATCGGGGTACATAACAGGAGATGGAGGAATAATTATTTCTTCAAGCTCTCGAAGCTGCACAAGTATATCCTTCCCACCTTGTTTCTTCCACCTTTGCTCAAAATTGAATAAGACATCCCAGGCAATGGGGCCTTCAAGCCGGGAATGGATGTCGTGCCAGGGTTCCCGTGGTCCACCTTTTGTTATCAATGCACCAGGGAAATTTGGTTGATGGAAATCATCATGATGTGCAGTATCCAATGTCCTGAAAAGGGAATGAAAGGGCGTGTCGTACCTACCATCGCAGAGGTCAAGGCCACCGACGAAACTCACAATTCTCCTCTGACCCGAATCTCCACTCGGCATTGGGCTATCCACCACAACGATCTTCTGATGATGGGTGAACATGGTAGAGATTTGTAGATCTTGAACAATGCTTCCACCATCATCAGGATTACGAGGGCACAAGACACAGTGCACATCAGTATCTTGAAAGTAAATTGCAGTTTCTTCATCATGAGTCGCCATCAGACCATCCTTTTTCAGTAAACCGACTGATGTTCTATCATCCCACACAAGCATAAGAACTCTGACGCCTTCACTTGCTTTCTTCTTAAGCAGCTCACCAAGCATGGTTTCTCCTCCAGGCTTCGGCCTCCTCGAGTCCCTTATCAAGGCAATTTCTGTATAAACAGACCATCCTGTGATGTAGATCATGTGTTTTGCATTTCGTATGGCATCAAAAATATCTTCCCAACATCTGGCGGGAGCATAATGCTTTCCTCCAGCAAGAGGTATTTTAGGAATAAACTTATCAGGGATATGAGCATCTTGATACAAAGAGACCCGACAACCTTCTCTCTGTGGGTAATATGTGTATGGCACTCCAGGAAATTTGCGGCTTCGTATACCTCGACCCCAATTACGATCTTTGGTAACATTAAAGTATTGGAGCTTGACATGAATCTTAGAATCTCCTTCAATTGGATTTTTCTCTTCATCTAAGATTGGAACCCACCTATCGACTTCCTCCCCATCGACGAGGTCTTCCACAGGTACATATGCGCGCCCAATCAAAGTTGCACCGATGGGATTGTCATCCTTCACGGTGAAGACAACATTTGATGCCCTGTGAGCACAGTAGATGTGAAAAGATTCATACCACCTTGGGTTATGGGGATCACTTTCCAATAGTCGTGTCCTCCCAACTCTAGCCTTTTCTAAATCTATAGTCGCATATAGTTTGGTAACTCCTTTTCCAAGTCCAACAGCCTCCTCAATGTTTTGCTTTAACTGCAATCAATGTTTTGTCTAGTAAAAGCCAATTGAATGACAGAAAAGCAAAAGGGTAGGTTGGTAGAAAAGAGTGACATTTTAACATTATATAAATGTAGCTCATGTTGTTGGAAAGAACTTTGGTTCACACCATTTACACCTCTGAAAAATATTTACATGTATGATTGTACATGGTATTGTAAAAGTATGGTCAACAAGTACGGTGTAACAATCTCCTTACATGTGCCAGTAGTACAGATCTAACATTGCATAAAAGTCCATGTTTATTCCATAATCAGCAACATTTCAAAATTCACTTAGCTTCATGATCAAGTATTAGCAAGAAAATCATATTTGGTAAACCAAGAAGTCGAAGCTTTGAGGGTACAATAAGCAGAAATTTGTTTTTAGAGATGTCCATGGGGCGGGGCGGTCATAGAAACTCAGCCATAAAGTCACAGTCAAATAATACAGTAAAAGAGAAAATGGACCAAAATACAAAAGAAGATTCAATCGATGTGCAGAGACGTACCGCGCTGAAGAAGTTGGATCCACCAGCACCACCATCACCATGATGCAACTTATCGACCTCATAGATCGTGGCGTGAAGCGTTCCGTGAAGCGAGATACCTTCCATGATCACCTACACAGCCAAACACGAGACAAATCCAGTAAAGAATCCACCAAATTCGCAGGAAACAAAATCAACATGAGAATGCGAGCAATACAAGAAAAAAAAACAGATCAAATCACAACGATTGAATTGGAGTGAAGAATGCAGAGAGATTTGAGATCTGTTTGGGTGGTGGGGTGGGGGGGAAATGGGGATTTAAATATGGAAAATGGGAATGGAAAGGGAATTAGTGGAATGAGAGAAAGTCAAGAGATATGGACGATCCGCTAAAGCAGCTCAAGCAAAGCTCTCCTCAATCTCCATTTATTCATTTATTTATTTTCAATTTTTTAATTTTAAATAAAAAGTTATTAAAATATCATTTTTTTTAGTACATATCGAAGAGGACAAATACTGATTTTGTGATCTAGCCTTACAACAAACCATTTTATTACTAACTCATTCAATTTAAAATGTCGTTTTTAGACAAACTGACCATTACCAATTTCGTGTCTATAAGAACAAACTCATTACTGAATTGTTAAAAAAAAAAAAAGACTATATATACTTTCTTTTCTTTTTTTTTTTGAGCAAGGAGGACAACAATTTTCATTCAATATTATTGTATATAAAAAGTAATAATCATCGAAAAATATACCATGTGAATTTCTCAAATTTCGTAGAGGGTAAATTCATGATTAATTTTTTGGTAGACTACATATTCTCTTCTTAAATGTATCCAATTAATTTGTGCAGTTTGAAATTAATTTTTATTACAAAGAGAACAATAATATCTTCTTTATTGGATTTGTGGATTCTTCGCTTTCAATTTATACTAAAAAAACTCACATAAATGTCTCAAAAAAAAAACTCACATAAAAAATAATGTTTCAAAAAAAGTTTATTTAGTATAAAGTTTATTCAAAAAATAAAAAAAAACTAGTAGAAAGCTTATATTAAATTCAATTTCTTAGCTACATATGATTAAAAAAAACATTAACAAAAAATTATAAATCATGGAGGAAGGAGAAAACTTTTTATTTGATAAAGTCAGCCGACATGGAGTGTTATTCGGTGGAGGTTTATAAGGTGAAAATTTCTAAGTTGTTTTTATGTATATTATTTGATAATGATATTTGGCGGAGGTTTATAAGGTGAAGAGTCTTTCTAAGTTGTTTTTATGTTTATTATTTTCTTTTCATCCTTCATTCCCCTCATTTCTATTGTTTGGAAGCCACCAACTATTTTTAAAAATAAATAAAACTTGATTTTTAGTTTTAAAATCTACATTTCGTTCATGAAGCTTAAAAAAAATGATGGGCTGATTTGATACGTTTTGATTGAGTTTCAATTGTAATGTTGCCGTCTAAATTAATTTTTTGTAAGGCCAGATTATAAATAAATAAATAACTTCTAAATTATGAGATATGTATAGAAAAATATCATTACAATTTTATTTTTTTAAAAAAATATTTGTAAATTTTAAAAAGGTTTTAAAAGTATAATGGTTGTTAAGTTTGGATGGAAATTATTAAAATTTCATGAATACATTTAACTTAAAAAATGTTAAAATATGTATTAACTTTAAAGTTTGGATGAAAATTATTAAATTTTTATTTTTTTAAATTTAAATATAGCCTAGAGGTTTTTTTTTAAAAAAAAAAATTAATGTTAACATGAAGCCTTAATTTTATATGCGATTATATTTTCAAGTCATAGTTTTTTTTTTTACTTAAAAAAAAGTGAAACCGGTCGATTATTAAGAAACAAAAATTATAGAGAAATATCAAGAGATTGTGAAAAGAGAAAAATAAGGAGAAAAAAAAAACTGCTTTTTATTGTTTTCCTTTGTGCAATAAAATGAGAAGGGGCAGTTCGGTAATCTTCCACTTCCTATTAGCAGGAAAAAGTACCGAACTTAACGACCATCATAGCAAGAATCGTTCTTTGCCATTCTTTGCCTATTTCTCCTTTCCTTCTCCCACTCTAACAACTGGTGCACAATAGCATCCGTCGTCGCCGAGGCTATTGTGCACTCCTTCCCCTTTGTCGTCTCCGTTTTCGCCTCCGCCGTTCTAGCACAATGGGGAAGAGTTCGTCATCGAAAGACATCGAGTCCATGTCCTATCAGGCTCGAAAGCCCCTCTCTATGCCACCCCCACCGAGCTATTACCCTCCTCCACCCAAGCCCTGGTTCCCATGGCTCACGCCTCTCATTTTTCTTGCCGCCATCGCCATGTTTGTTTTCACATTATATAAAAATAACTGCCCGGCCGTGACCGGAGGTGACCGCTGCCTTCTTTACCCCGAGCTCGGCCGATTCTCCTTCCAACCGATTCAGGAGAACCCCCTCCTCGGCCCTTCCATCAACACGTAAGTTAGAACAATTTGATTGACAATTCTACGTACAATTTGTTTCAAATCGGATGATTAACTCGATGAATTCGGACAATCCATCAAGAAAAAACATGATCTTTGGAATTTTTTCCTGGTTTTTGCATAGGGGGAAAAACAGAGGAAATTTTGTTTGATAATCTTTTTTGTGTTTATAATGAATTTATGCAGTTTGAAAAGATATGGGGCATTGGAGAAAGAAGCAGTAGTGGAAGATGGGGAAGGGTGGCGTTTGGTTTCGTGTATATGGCTTCACGCTGGCGTTATTCATTTATTTATAAATATGCTCAGCCTTCTCTTCATAGGAACTCGCCTCGAACAAGAATTTGGATTTTGTAAGCACTTTGATCAATACATTTTTACTGCTATCCTTTTTTTCTTCTCCTAAACTAAAATTATATATTGTTCCATAGGAATTTAGTTTTTCTTCAAGCATGATCGAAGAATTCAAACTTAAGATCTTCTGGTTCATGAAGCGCATTTGACATTATGTTTCATTCTTGCATACAAAATAATGCATGTAATTAAAAATGTACGATTTAAGAAATGACGTGTTGTAAGACGTTGTTATCATGTCTATGTCATATTCATGTCTCGTGTTTGTATCCGTGGTGCTTTGGGCATCACTTATCAAGTTTCTGTTTTGATAGTGAAAATAGGATCTTTGTATGTGCTTTCTGGATTTGGTGGGAGTTTACTTTCATCTCTAAATATCAATCAAAGTCAAAATCCAACCATATCAGTTGGTGCTTCTGGTGCACTTTTTGGGCTTTTGGGAGCTATGCTTTCTGAGCTCATCATAAATTGGACACTTTACTCAAATAAGGTAACAACAGCAAAAAAAATAAATAAATAAAAAATCATTTTTCTATACTATACATGGGAATTTAATTATGATTTGTTTGTCAATGAAACTCAGTGTGCTGCCCTATCGTCTTTGATTCTGATCGTTGCCTTAAACCTGGCAGTCGGATTGGTACCTCACGTCGACAATTCGGCGCACATCGGTGGCTTCCTTTCAGGATTTCTCCTCGGCTTCGTCCTCCTAATCCGACCGCAGTTCGGATACGTTAACCCCAAGTACATCCCTGTAGGGTCTGATGTAAAACGTGTACCCAGGCACACATATTATCAGTACTTTTTGTTGATCATAGCTCTACTCCTCTTGATTTCCGGGTAAGCAAATCTGCTACGAGAAATCGAATATTCAGCAACGATATACTTCCCGTCTTGCTCGAGTTTTTTTGGTTAACTTTTTTGCCACTTTTTTTGCAGATATGCTTATGGTTTAAGAAGGCTTTACAGAAAAGATCCACAAGTATTGGAAAGGAACAGTTTGTGAATGGGCTGATTTGGTGGGAATTAGCAAAAGTACTTTGACTTGATACTTGATTCTCTGATGCAAATTGAAGAAGCGCTTGAAAACTTACAAGAAAAATATATATTTTTTCTTTGAAAGTGTATAATACCATAAAATCATTTTAATGTGAAGTTTAATGTCTTCTCATTTGCAGTAGCAGAAGAATTGTATGTAGAAAATACCCACTTTTTTGTTTATAAATGGAGGGGTTTTTTCTTTTGTTTTAGATCTCTGTTTTTAACCTATAAAGATCCAATTTTTACACTTTCAAGTAATGAATGAAGAATGTTAGAGATTGTACAAAGACAAGTGGAGATGCATATTGTTCATGTTTCATGTGTTCCCTTGCACGTTTTGGATAGGGGAATTTATCCTCCATAGCATATTTTTTGCTCTTCATTATAATTATAGCACATTTTTTAAAATAATTTCATTCATAACACATTTTCTAATATAATTTCATCCATAGCACATTTTGCCCAAACTTGCTATTCTAACATCATCAAACTTCTATCAGTTCAACTGATAGACTTTAGACTTCTATCAGTTCAATTGATAGACTTCTATCGTTTCAACTAACAGACTTCTATCGTTTCAACTAATAGACTTCTATCGGTTCAATCGATAGACTTTAAACTTCTATCAGTTCAACTAATAGACTTCAATCGATTTTGAGTGATTGAACAATACAAATTGATAGACTTCAATCATTTTTGTGCCACAACGAATAAGTTTGAGAATTGTACTATACATGGAATTATTTTGTTTTTTTTAATATACATGCAAAATCCCCTTATAATAATACTTTAGAAATTTATCCTTCATAGGATATTTTTTTGCTCTTCATTATAATTGTAGCTCATTTTTTAAAATAATTTCATTCATAGTACATTTTGTCCAAAATTCTTATTTAAACTTCTATCAATTCAACTGATAGATTTTAGATTTCTATCAGTTCAACTGATAGACTTTAAGACTTCTATCAATTCAACCGATAGACTTCAATCGACAAACTGATAGACTTCAATCACTTTTGTGCCACAAATGAATAAGTTTGAGAATTATGTTATACATACAATTTTTTATTTTTTTTTAATATACATGCAAAAACCCTTTTTGGGTATTCAAAATTTAAAATTTTTAAAATAATTTTTTTTTTTTTGTAAAAAAAAAATTTGAGTGACGGAATTATGAATCCATCTCTTTAATACTAAATCATAGGTGACTAGAGCGGCAGAGCCCAACCCTTTTTAGCATAAATTACGAAATCAATTTCAATTAGAATTAATTTTATTCTTCTATTTTGGGTAAAGAATCCACTTGAACATTTAATAATATTTTAACCTTTCTTTCTCAAAAAAAAAAAAAAAAATTTAACCTTAACGAAATTAAAAAAGAAAAAAGAAAAGATTGAGAGGATCCAACAATCGTCATCAAAGGGTTTATGAAGCAGAGCACAGCCATCACAAAGAATTGTATATTGAGAAGCCATAAACTGCAAAAGCTTTTGCAAAAACAATCGCAATGGGTTTTATCGGCGAAACCCTTGATTCTATCAAATCTATCCAGATTCGTCAGCTCTTTTCTCAGGCTGTCAATCTTGGTGCGTTTTTCCTCTCCTTCTTCCAATCTTTATGCTTAATTTTGCCCATTTTCGCTCTTGATCCATACAATTTCATTGTATAAGTAGTTTTAGTTGAATCGCTTTCGTACCCTTTTGCGCATTTGAGCATTCTGCTTGAAATGATCTTGCAATTTCGGGCTGGATTTTCTTTATTTGAAGATTTGGGACAAACCCATTTGAGTAGAGTTGTTCTTGTTTCAGGTTTGATTGTTACATCTGCTCTTATGATATGGAAGGTGTTGATGTGCGTTACTGGGAGTGAGTCTCCTGTTGTTGTTGTCTTGTCTGGAAGCATGGAACCTGGCTTCAAGAGGGTAAGTGAGTTTTCTTGTAAATTTTCATAATCTATGACTATTTGGAGTAGCTTGTTTTTATGGTAATTGGATGGGTTTTGTGGTCTATGTTAAGAACCAAACTTAGAAAGAATAGTGTACCAGCCCTAACAAAAGTGGAAGACAGCCTACAAAAAGGGTCTTCGATCACTTGTGACATTACTCCTTCCATGTCTCTTGGTGCCTGACCTAGGGACGGGTCAGGGATAATTACAAAAAAAGAAGAAGAAATAGGAAATCGAGGCCCTGAGGCCCAAAGAGAAACCTAGAATTTAGTAAGGGCCATACAAGATCTTTCAAGTTTCAACCCCTCTAAAAATACGCCCCAAAGCCCTCCACAAAATAGTACAAAGACCCGCTTTCCCCAAAACTCCCCTTTTCTCACCAAGGAATGTGATATAAACAACTCTCCGCACCCTCCCTGTCTCGCCAGTACCATACCGAATGCCTCGAAAAAATGCCTCGACATCTTTGACGTCATCTCGCAACCCCATAGAAGATGATCAAGGTCCTCCCTTGCCCTCCTGCATGCAACAAGTTGAGACCATAAAAGGCATCATCTTCTCATATCCTGTCTACAGTGATCAATTTTAAGAATGAAGATACATTTTCCCATTTGGAAAAAAATTGTTTGGTAAATTCTAAATTCCTTAGAAACCAGAGGACTCTTCGATCAATTAGGGATTTTTGCTTGGAGAGAAATAAAGGGTTTGTTATTGACTGTTTACTGATGGAAATGGAATTTGAAGTTGCATTATGTAGCCTTGCTTTTGACCTCTATTACTTCTCAAGTATTTTGTACGGCTTTGTGTAGGGATTATGAGGATCCTTGTGTGAAGGAAGATACTTGTTACATGCTCTCTTTAACTCGCTTCTTAATCATCTAATTAGAACAATTTGAATTGTGTTCAGGGTGACATTTTGTTCTTGCACATGAGCAAAGATCCTATTCGTACTGGGGAGATTGTTGTTTTTAACGTTGATGTAAGTACACGTTAAAGTTTTCTTTTAGTTTATTAATCAGAGTTCCTTTGTGCATCGGATTAGATATCGATGACTTTGGGGGTTATTGAACTTGAAAAATTCATTAGTCTTAGCATGCACTCAATCAGATGGAAAAAGCAGTTATTGTTGAACTGATGTGTTCTTTTGGTGTCTTTCTTGTCCAGGGCCGTGAAATTCCAATTGTGCATCGTGTCATTAAGGTGAATCCAATAGACTGGCCATTTTATTCAAGAATAAATCATCTGTTTCACCACATGCCACAATCTAGAAGTGTGCACTTTGAGTCCTTGAAGACAGATTATAGATTTTTTTTCCTTATTTTATTTATTATTTTGAGTTCTACAATATGTGGGCCTGAGGATTCGAACCTCTGACCATTTGACGAGAACATGGAACGAGATTGTAGTTCCATCCCGTCTGCTTTCTTTTCCTTTTATCGGAGGAACTACGGAATGTGTTAGGTTTGATGTTTCTCATGGGAATGCCAACCAAGTCATGCTGTTGGGGAGAACCAGGAATCTTATAAGGGTCAATCAGATTAATCAGAGTTCTTCATTTTTGCAGGTTCATGAACGTGAAGATAGTGGGGAAGTTGAAGTACTCACTAAAGGTGCTAGCTTGCTGGACAATATAGAATTAAGTTGTTGTGAATTTGAATAGTATTCTTTGAAACCTCTGTGATGAAAATAGTTTAGCAACTGATATCATGATTCATATCTTTCTTTTATTGTGTAATAATAATTCTCCCCTTTCTTCTCCTGCTCATCTATAATACTTATTTCTGTTGCTTCATCAGGAGATAACAACTATGGTGATGACAGACTCTTGTATGCGCAAGGTCAGCAATGGCTTCGACGGCACCACATCATGGGCAGAGCTGTTGGGTAAAATTTTTGCAGTCCTTATTTTCTGCATAATAGGCATGCCTCTCCTCGTAATCACTAAGACTCCGTTTAATAACGATTTTTAGACTCCATTTAATAACGATTTTTTTTACTGATTTCTCTACAATAATTTTCATATCAGCAGATAACAAAACATTAAACAATGAGATGGAAGTAGTATTTATAGACTGAAATTTCAAAACCAAAAATTCAACGCCTAAATGAACAAAATTGGTTGTCACATTATGAAAAACTGTAGCACCGTATGAATACTAAAGTCATAAAAAAAATCCACTGCAATTGCTTCCTACTTGAGAGTTCATTAATTGCCATGTTCGCTTCCTAGTGATTTTAAAGCATAGAATCAATGGACTATTTAAAGCATAGAGTAACTTAGTGGTGAAGAGAGTCTTAGAGAACTAAAAGGTGAAGAATCTAGATGGCCATCTACTTAGAAATTAATTTCTTACAGATTTCTTTGACATTCAAATATTATAGAGTTAGACAGTATGTCTCGTGGCAAAAGTCGAGGTGCACTTAAGTTGGTCTGGACTTTTAATTACAACTTGGTGAGGAAGAAGTGAGGATGTATGTGGGTGATTTTTTGTCTTAAAAGGGTAGTGTGGCAGTGGCTTGTGATGATTTTCGTTTATGTTGGTCTTTATTCATGTGGCTATGCAAATGATTCGTCTTCCTTCATTAATAAAAATTTTTTTACTCGACAAGTGTGAGCTGGCTAAGAGATCAAATTTTCATATAAATGATTTTCAGGTTCTTACCCTACGTTGGATGGGTGACTATAGTCATGACTGAGAAGCCAATTATCAAGGTCTGCAAGAAAATTCCAAGCTCGGATTCTTAATTTAACAAAAAAACATCCATTTCTAACAGTCCTGTTTCTTTAAGCTTTGTTCTCAGAGTAAAAGTTATCCATGCTGTTTCTTACTTGCAGTATATCCTCATTGGTGCATTGGGTTTGCTTGTGATAACTTCCAAGGATTGAGACCAGACCGAATAGAAGCCACAATTTTGGGCTATGACAATAGAGAGGAGTTTATGAGAATCAGTACCAGCAAATGAGCTTATTATCTTGGTTTTCACATTCTCCTGTAGAAACAACGGCCAAATTCCATATAATAAATCAGCTCAAGATTGTCCCTTTCTTTTTTATCCATCACCTTTCAACTCTCGATTTCAAATCCCGATTAACAACATTACAAGGTTTAAATCTGTCTTAAAAAGGAAAAAAAGGCTTCTAATGACAATATAGCAAGCCAAAAAACTGGGGTGAAATCGATGACCACTTGAATCATGTTAAATCATCAATCAACTCACTCACTCACTTAAATCGATAGATTGTGTAAATTTATTGAATTATATCAATCGAATACTTCCATCACTTATAGGCTTTAAAATTGAAAAAAAAAATCTGAACTCAAAACTTCCTGATTTGAGATTTGATACTATGTGAATCAAAACGTAAATATGGATAACCCTGAAGAATGAAAATATAGTGGAAATAACACAGATATTCCACTAGTTATGCAATACAGCAATAACATATGCTTGTTCAACATTTGTAATAAAAACGACCCACGTGTATTCTACCAAAAGACGGGTTACAATTGTTACCGGTAAGTATAAGGTCGAAACTTTCAGCTTTACCATGAAGGGGCTAAAATTTGGAACAGCAATTACTCAACATTTGAAGTTTGTTGATTAACTAAACAACTTGAAAGAGACCAAAAAACCTGAATGAAGATGAAGACAGTAAAGAAGGAAAATGGTTACATACAAGAATGACGAATCCGAGTTTCTTGAATCATAGTTTGAACTCGCAAAAACAGTCGGACAATGCAGATCCTCTGCCCATGACAAAATCATCTTTATGAGCCTTCCACAACGCTTGCTTCAGTTCCTTCCCTTTCATTCCCTTGTAAGTGAACTCGGCAAAAGCTCGTCTACTTACAACCAGTGCCCTCTGCTTTCCATTGAACGCTCGCATTGCTGCAACCATCTTGTCCATATTCCCAAAGAATGTGGCTACATAAGAATCACTGTTTATAGACACATAATAATCCAGTGCAGCTTTTGTGTTCCCGTGCATGCTTGCGAAATCGTCGCTACTGAGGAAACTTGACTTGGTTACTACGTTGGTATAAACTGATGTAAAGCCTTCCATTTCCATCAAACCATCACCAGCAGCCAAGTAAATATTTGTATTAGTTGGAATATGGAGTGCTTGAAATATGAGGGCTGTTTCACGAGGGGTGAGAGGACATTTCCCTCGCTTTCTCCATATTTTAGCCAATTCTCCAGTCCATGGCTTTCTATCTACCCGAGCGGCCTCAATTGCTTCGAGAGAAGCGGGAGAAAGCCCTTGGTATTCACATTGGCTGTAAGCCACCATATCTGGCTCAAAACGAAGATGGAGAGACAGAAAGGGTTTTGGTATGGCTTCAAGAAGCTCCTTGGCTTTCTGCTCCACTGGTTTAGCAAGGCGTAAAGCATTGTAACAAGCTTGACAAAGGGCAGCTTTGGCATACTGAGGATACCTGTTAAGTTATTTTTTAAGGAAAATATTTTTAAAATGCAAAGCAAGAAATAAGCTGAAAGCTCCTATGAATACATTGCACATACAATGCTTTATATGGAGCTTGTGAGATCAAGATAGAACATTACAATTCTGAAATACCTGTCCCTTCTCTGGCTCATTGCTGGAGTTATTGAAATATAATGATGTTCCAACAGGGAAGGAAGAACACTTTCAATATAGTCGAACTGTCCTTTGCGTTTGCTACAATCCACATGATGAGGTTCTTTGGATGCAAACTCTGGTGGCAACTCTTTGACAACTTTTACATAACCATTCATCTGACTAACGAAATAGTCAACATCAAATACATCTGCAAAACCACTGAAAAAACACCGAGGTTTAACCATATGCTAGCAGCTTATTAACACATTTTAAGTGGATGGATAATGTATTCGCGTACATTAGAGGGCACCCAGAAGTCAGTAAATGAACTAGTTAGATAACATCATAATGCAAAAGCCAAGTTTAAATGGAATTGCTATAAATTTATGAATAAAGAGTTGCAGGTAGGTCCGTGCACAAAATAGAAATTGAAGATAAGTGAAAAGATATTGTCATTAATTACCTTGATTCATTCCAATATGCAGCCACTTCAAATTTTGGCAGAACAAGGGTTGCATTCAACAGCCGAGCTACACCAACTCCATCACACAACTGCACAGATGATAAAGAGAAACAGCTTTTAGCAAGAAATCTTAAACCAAGAAATAAGAAAAGTAAATTACAAATACAAAAACTCATTGAATATTACATCTCTTCTCATCTGATTGAGCCCACCATAGCAATCCACACGTATATATCCATTGCTATCAGCAGGCAGAGCTGCAGCATTTCAACAAAAAAACCAATCCAAATGTCTGCAATGAAAGCCAATTACAACTGACTCAGACTATCAAAACTTATCAGAAAGCCCTCCCAATAGTTGTTACTCTAACTATTTCTCTCTTGTACAACATAAAGTCAATTAATCTTTTATATCCTATTCCATGTTCTTCTGCTGTGAATTCCTACTCAAGGATTTCCTAGAACCCAAATCGTCACAATTCGTCCAAAGGTAATAGTTTACCAATTAATGAACCTTGCTATTACAAAGTTGAAAAGAGAAAAAAAGAACACAAGTAAATGAAAAGTTTTCACTACAAATAAAATCAGTTTACCTGTTAGGTGACCTTGAAGCCACCACTTGCAAGGCCTCCACTCTGCTTTCCTTCGAACACTCCATATATCCGTGTAGCCACTGCAATTAAAATTGAATCAATTTAATTTTCTGTCGTTTAGAAGAACTACTCCAATTCTATCAGCTAGAACTACTAAGTGCGTTTTCGATTTCACAAAAAGAACTAAAATAAACCACTCACGCCAGGAATTAAAGAGGAGTGTGACAGGTGATACAACCTCTACAGTCTACCCTACTATCTTTTTTTAAGCAACCGAAGTGTTCTCAAGAAAATAACAAAAATGCATCTGCATGAAACACTCCAAAACCAGCTTGGCTAACAGTAAAATTAAACAAAAACTTGGAAGAGCTGAAGTTTCTCATTTTGACTACCAAGCAATTGAGCAAAGCACAAAAATAAGACTTGTAACAAAGTGACTGAGTTAACGATAGCGGTAAACAGAGAGTGTTGTTTCTTTTCCATGTAGCCCTGCTTGAAGATCTTAGCTTATGGTGAAAATGACCCCATCCACAAAGTTCACTGTGCCTGTGAACGGGATTGCAGATCCAGTTTATTCTTGGATCGTTACGAACAGCATTATGTGCCACATCAACCAAGATCAGATCACTTCATAGTATTTGTATGTTTAATCCACATTGATCCAGTAAGAGTTGAGAACTCTAAGACCACCCAACTTACGCTCTGGACATTTCTTGACAGCCGAACGCTTGCTGCGTGGGAATTTCAGCTAGGTAACACCCTGGTTTGTTGGCTTACCAATACACGATACTTATGAACATGCCTCTTCCTCCCACCATGCCTCACACTAGCCATGTTTGGCCTTGTCGCCTGATCGATGGCGATTCTCTCAACACCTCACCCTTTGCAGAAACCTCATCATATCGGAAACAATTTTTGAAGGAAAAGCTTACTGTTAGATCTGAGGAAAGGAAAAACTTAATTTAACTTCACCTCTCGAGCAATTTCAATCAAGTTCCAATTTCCTTCAGATTTCTCCATTTTCAATGCAATCACATAGAACAAGGTAATCAAACGGAAATAATAATAATAATAATAACTAGATGCAATTTGAAGCAGTAGTTTCGATAATTCTTCGACAAGGAAAATGAACGCCAAATCAAGAAAATATTCATAGGAATCTCAAATTTCGGATTCATGAACATCGAATCGTTTACTGAGAACAGAAACATAATGGAAGAATGAAAGTAAACCCTACCGTGGAGGAGTAGAGGAGAACGAAGCGGCGGAGAAAAGCGAAGAGGGCGGCGACAAGAGCAGCACCGCCAAGAACAAGCAAAGACTGGCAACGACAACAACAGCGCTCAACAATGGCTTCACTGAGACAACAACCATTTCAGATCCACCAAAACTCTTCTTCCTCACCGCCCATAACAACGGAACTGCTCCTAAATCTTCCTATTTCAAACCATCCTTCACACGGACCTCGGTCCGTGTGAACCGGGTTTTTGTTTTTTAATTTAGATTTTCTTTCGATTTTTTTTGTTCTTATCGAAACAATATATATATATATATATATATATATATATAGTTTTTTTTTTTTTTTTTTTTTGCACTGACCACCCAAATTGAAATGATTGTAACATTTAATTTGATTAATTGTTTCTCCTAGAAACCTTAAAAATATATATATATAGTTTTTTTTCTTTTTTTTTGCACTGACCAACCAAATTGAAATGATTGCAACATTTAATTTGATTAATTGTTTCTCCTAGAAACCTTAAATATATATATATATGATTTTCACATGGGAGGGAGGGGTAAATTTGAAATATGATTTTTTTTTCCGTTTTAAGTTAAATATCATTTTGGTCATTGAACGTTAATATTTATTTTATTTTGATTTATAAACTTTTAAAAATCTAATTTTAGTTCATGAAATTTAAAATTTGTTTTATTTTGATCTCTCAACTTTTTAACGTTCAATTTAGTTTTTGTACTTAAAAAAGAAATTTTTTTTGTATCTATAGTGAATTTGAAGTCAATATTGGTCGAAATTGGTTCATTAATCTTAATAATCTTAATGCAATCAAAGATAAAATATAATTGCATTTTTAAAATTTATAGAGGAAGATGGCAAATTTTTAAGGAAAAATAAACATTGTTTTGTAAGAATCAATTTAAAGTTTTTATTAAAAAAGTTAATGGACCCAAACGAAACAAATCTCAAAATTATTAAAATTGAATTTTTGAAAGTTGAGATTAAAATGGTATAAATGTCAAAATTTGTAATTCAAATGGGTTATAAAAACTTATTGAACTTTTTTTTTAGATAAAACATTTATCAAACTTAAAAGAGATGATTCACCGAATTGAACTTTAAGAATTTAATTGTTACAAATTTAAAAGAGGTAGTCGATGCAATTTTTACTTGTTGCATTATATTTGAGTGATTCTTCTTATATTAGATTTATCCATTTTTGTGGTATTTTATCTCAAACATATGCCGTCAAGATGAGCATAGCTCAATCGGTATTTTATATTTACCATCTTGAGATTAGAGGTTCGAATAATCCACCCACATATTGTCAATATATATAAAAATAATAATAATATATCTCAAACATGTGCTCTCTTTCCGATTTTTTTGAAATAGCTCTGCTCTTATTCCATTTTAACATTCATGCTTTTATATGTCAAAAATATTATTCATGCTTTTAAATATTCTATTCTCTTTAAATGTTGAAGATTTTTACTTTTTACAACTTTTGTGTAAAACTAGATTTAAACTAAATTTTCACAAAGATAAAAATGACAGAACAAAATAGATGAAAGTTGAAAATACAAAAACTAAAATAGTCATTGAAAGTACAGTAGCCAAAGAAAGACAATTTGAAATCAGGTTTTTTAAGAGTTTGTCCAGATTGAGTTAGCAAGATTTCTTGGACCAATTCAAATATTTTGAGACGCTCAATCCACCAACCGTATCAACCATATGTATGAGATTGAATCGAGCTAAAAAATGACCAACTTCAGGACTAACCCAACCCAACGTAAACTCTAAAATTATAACTTAACTCAACTCAATCCTTACAATTTGGGTTGGATAGTTTTGATTGCTCGAGTCGTTAATTTTTGCTTACACTCCTATTGTTTATTATTTCCTTTTGTACCATGAATAGTTTAAAAAAAAAAAAAACCAAATATGAGGGTAGAAGATCAAGATTCAGTCTCAAGAAAGATTACATGTGTCTTATCTATTAATGTAGTATACTTAAACTATTATAATATAAACCAACCTAGAATGGTTTCACAGAAATTTGTTAATGTTCCTTATCAAAAAATAATGTTGACCGTTGACCTTAAACAAAGGTAAGATTGTTCTTTTGATCTTAGTAAACACCTTAGTAAGGTCTTTTACCCTTTTAATTTGACCAAGAAGCAAAATTATGGTCCATGTTCATTTCATTGCTTTTTTGTTGCTCCTTTGATGATTTATGGGACACCATGGGCAAAATTTCTTCACCAAGTTTTCTTTGCAAAACAAGAAACAAGAACTCAGAAAATGACTTGCATTAAGAAACCACCCATTTCCTGCTACAAACTGTACCAAAAGAGAAAGAAAAGAAAAGATTTCTTGATGTAACAAAAAAGAAGAAAAAGAAATATAGCACACAATTCTCCTCCTATAGCATTCAGTTTGTCTAGGTAAAAACAACCAAGGCCTAATGACTAGAATGGCTCTTTGCTTTTTGCAGAACCTCCTTCAGAACTACAGCAATTCTTTGAGCCATGTGCTGTTCTAGAAACATTTGTCTCACCCTCTCATACCCTTTCTTTCCAATGGTTAGCCTTCTCTCAACGTGCGTGGCTAACTTCACGATGTTCTGTGCCAGTTGTTTTACGCCTTCTTTCCCTGCAGGGTGCAGCAAACCCGTCGTCCCATTCACCACGATCTCCATTGTTCCTCCAGCAGCCGTTCCCTTCATGAAAAACGGATGGAAATCAGCAGATATGTACCGTGCACAATGAGATGGAAAATTTGAATGGAGAGAATAAATGCACGGGCAGTATGTTTTTTAGAAGTTCTCTTTTGGAGTTTTCGAAAAATGTACTGCAAGGTAGATAACTTACCAGCACGGGAAGTTGAAATGCCATTGCTTCAATTGTTATCCGTCCAAAGCATTCTCCCCTGCCCTACACACATACAGTAGATTGGAGTTTTGAAGGCTAAGAAAGATTTATCTGATGGTTTCCTACCAAAGAACGAGAAGAAAAAGAAAAAAGAAGATACACATATATGGTTAAATATAAATCAAAACCGTGACATTATACCATATGACCAGAAATCTAATCGAATTGGAATAAACTTCACAAATGAAACACCGATTACAGTCCAGTTCTAAATGCAGGTTCCATTGCTAAGTCAAGGTTAAAATAAGTGTCCCTTTAATAATAGCCTCCGGGCGGTCTCGTTGGTGGAGGTTTAGGGTCTCCAAAATATGCTTCTTTGGAAGTCTTAGATTCAAAACTCACGAGTGAGCTTGGTTGTAAAATCTCTTTGTTGTTTCTTGAGTTCTTGAAACAGGTGCAGGTGCCCGAGTATATAGTGGTGCGAAGTTCTAATTCTCATTTATCAAAAAAGGAAAAAGAAAAGCACTTAACAATGAATTAAAATAATTTCTTTTAAAAACTGACGTTTGGAGCAATATGGAAGGTTTACAAAAGAAAGATACAAAAAGAGAAACAAATGGATCAAGTAATGACAGACAAAATACTAAATTTCTGTAATTTACCATCCAGCCAAGAAATGACAAGCAAATGAAACTAGAAGAATCATAAATAAATAATCTCGAATAGTCTCCAAAAAATATGATAAACAATTACAGTACCTGGGAGTTTTGAACAAGAACATCAATAGAAGCTAGATAAGGAGTCACGGACAGGGTTTTGTTGACAAAATGAACACGATCCTGTATTTTATTCTCATTTACAAAGTTACGCAGTTCTGTTTCAAACTTTGTCTGAGCACTCATGTCACTGCCAACAACCACTGCATGTATTCGCGGTACCCGCAGCTTTTTCTCTTGGATCATTTGCAGGCTCTGATGAAAGGCTCTGAGAAATAAATCCTGTCCTTTCCCGCGTGAAACACCTGACATCATATAGACCATGCGTTGCAATACACTTCACATTAACATATTTCATTGAAATTAAGTAAAATAGAGATCAAATTAGTTCACATTATATGGAACTGCATAACTTCAAAGAGGTTTTATTCAATTTCACTGTTGGAGATGGAGGAAATAAGTTTCCCAGGATAAGACAAACTAGTCAACGGAGGCAATTCGATATGCAGGAGAGAGTCCTATTATGCTTAAGAAACAAAATATTATATATTCCAACAACAGGGGATTAGCCCCACAACTTTCTTTTTCAATAGCTAACAAAAATTTGTATGACTTCCCCTGCAACTTTAATTATCAGAAAAATAACACTTTATTCAAATATATCGGTAGCTGTTTTATTGCTCGTCTAGAGAGCACACAGAACCCAGATGAAATCCAGGAATAGAAATTGAGGAAATGGTACAGTGAACTACTAGAACCAGCTCCCCCCACCCACCCCCCCAAAAAAAACAGTAATAGATCGTGGAACAAACTATTTTTGCAAGAGTTCATCATGAGGAATTTGAGCTTACTATTTATAATTGCAAACAGTATATCTTCATTCCGAACTCCAAGCGACTCACGAATATGTTCTCGAAGAACCCTCTTGGCTACATTGTTTTCAGCCACTTCCATAAGTTCTTTACTATTTCCAAGATGCACGGCATAAGTTTCAGGCATTTTAATACTGGAAAACATAAAAGAGAAAATTTTTAGATTATGACCAAAGGATTTAGGAGAGCATACAAGATGCAATTGCAAAACAATCAATATACTTCAAGTAAACACATAGCATGAGTGAAAAAGATCATATGAGATTTGAATTACGATTTAAAGTAGGTTTTTAAACGAGGGAGTTTGTTAAAATTTTCTTCATAGCTAGGGTAACTTCGAAATTTTCCAGGGAAAATAGATTGACTAGAAGTCCTTGGTATATTGTACATGAAAAGTACCTAACGAAATATTTGTGAGTCTGTGACTTCAAGATCAAACAAAACGATTGCCACATAACATACACGTTTTCGAAATAAATCAAGATGTGGAATGGATTAAAATAGAAAGGAGATAGCCCCTAGCTGGCTTACAATTACATTAGTGAAAAGCATCAGCTACATATGATGGAAAATTCTCATATAAATTATTGAATTCATACCCTAATCGTTCCCGTGTTCTGTTTTGCCAGTATTCAACAGTTGTATGTGAATCAATCATAGCACCTGCAACTAATGGGAGGTGCTTCACATACTCAACTTTGAAATAGTTCCCTCGCATCTCATGAATCCACCACAGAACCTTGGGAAGAACACGGGGAACATTCTCCTTGAGGACAGCATCCAACCATTTTCCAGCAACCGCAGTATTTAGAACAACCAAATGAGCTTTTAGAGCAGTGTCAATAGCTTCTTGTCCCTTGGCAGACAAAACCTTGACAATAAAAATCTAAGTCTCAGTCACCAATAATATGACAAAAAACAAGTGAGCAATCCTTTAAAGAAGAGACATAATACTATAAACTATAGAACATGGTTACATGAACAATTTTCTAGTATCCCACTAATTTTATCTAAGTAGCTACAGTATTAATTACTGGATCATTAACGGTGATAATATGTTCAAGGCCATCCATGACCATGACTTTGCCTTAGCAGCTAAATTTTTTGAAACAAGAGTAACCACGCCCGTCCCTAGGCCAGGCACCAGAGATATCGAAGGAGTAATGACACAGGTGAGTCTCGAACTCGGGCCTTAGCAGCTAATTATGGAACTTAAAACTATAACATTTAGCAAACTTCAGTCCTCAAATGTAATTTTACAACACATCAAGTATTAATCCATACAAAGAATTAATCTAAACTAACAAACCTATCACATGATTACAATAAGCACCATGACCCCAACAGTGCCTGGGATAAACTTACACTCTTTTGATATATTTAGCATAACAGTAAATATGGTTCTACTTCTACGAAACCTGACAACAGCCCGGGAAGGGCATCATTGGCTACTGCTAAGGGTCCTAGGAAATCTATCCTCTCTCTCGCTCATATGATACATGATAGAATATCATATAAAGTCAACAATGGAATGAATACTATATTCTAGAAGGATAGATGGCTTCATGAACTTCCTCTTGACCATGCCTATCCCCTCCTTTATTCTCTCACAAAAGAAAAAGATTTGATTGTTAGTGAGGCTTGGCATAAACAAGCAAAGTACTGGAACTTGAGGCTGAGAAGAAATTTGAACGACGAAGAATTGGCCGAGTTTTGTGATCTTATGTCTCATCTTGAAACTGTTATCTTGAATGAGGGCAGAGATGTTAGTACGTGAAAACTGGATCAAAGTGGTATGTTCTTTGTCCATTCTTTGATGATCGATCTCAAAGCCTCCCCAAACTCATCTGATGGACAAATTTACAAAGCTATTTGGAAAGGGAAGTGCCCAAAGAAGGTAAATTTTTTCTGTGGCAAATGATCTCCTACAACATAGACTGTAGCATATGGCTCTCTCCCCACAGTGGTGCACTATTTTGTTATAAATCCCATGAATCCCAGTCCCACCTAATGATCTTTTATACTTATGCTTCTACATTTTGGGACTATATCCGGTACGCATGCTCTTGATTTTTTATTTTGCCTAAAGACCCACACGCACTGTTTGTTGTTACACTTATTGACCATCCTTTCAAGGAGGAAAAGAAGAAAGCTTTATGAGAAATTTTATCAAAGCCTTCTGTTGGAACATTTGGCAAGAATGGAACCGAAGGATCTTCCATGGAAAATCTATTCACTGAGACCGATTTTTTGATAATATTGTTTACATGGTAATATCTTGGTGTAAATCATCTCCGCTATTTCATGATTATAGTTATGATTCTCTTATTAATAGTTGGAGATCTATAATATAAGTGATTATGTATTTTGTAATTTCATATTATTAATGAAATCGTTTCTTATCCAAAGAAAAAAAAAACAGTATTCAAGGATTTTTTAAAGTTCAAACCCCAATTTCTATAACATGCCTCAGAAACCCCAAACAATGTTAGGTTAATAATGTTGCAAGAAACCAACATGGAGTGACTGAATCGTCAAGAGTGTCTTAAGTAACTAGGAGGTATAGGTTCAATTCATGCTAGCCACCTACTTATAAATTAACTTCCTACAGATTCCTTTAACATCTAAATCTATGTCTTGTCTTAATAGTTGAGTTGCCCGTAAGATGACTACGCCTTTATTCAAGATCAAGGGCAGAAAATTTCAGAAAAATGAATGTAACCTGCACTCCCCGATCTAACATCTTGCGTTCCAAACTGTAAACTACTTCATCCTGCTCTGATGGCTTTTGATTAGTGATCCAAACAACTTGAGTTCCTACACCTCTCAACAAAAAAGCAAGCTCCATGAGTAGTAAAGGCCCGCCTGCACCAAAACTAAAGCCCCTTAGTCAAATTCCTATACATAAAAAACATTTTTTAAAAAAACCCTTCTAGCTGCAATAGTCCATTCCAACAATACCAGAAAGAGAGAGTTCATGTGAAACCAAGAGAACAAGCTTCGACTTCATAAAATCAAGAGGATTCGGAGCTTTTCTCTCGATTTGAGAGGATCGAATCTTTGGATCGATACCACTTTCTTCCACAAACCGTGGATTCCCATCACCGCTACACGAATCGAAGCCAGCCCTCATGAAGAAAACCATAGCCGTGGAAATGGAAACCAATGCCAAGATCATCAAAGGCCACCTCTTCTTCGCCATTGACACAGTTAAAAACGGGCGTTTCATCATCCGTATCGCGCGAGATTGAACCCTCGATTCAACCCACATAAGCTAATCGCAATTCAACGAAAACCCACGATTGACAGAACAAATTTGGACAAGTGGGTGGGAAATGGAGTGGAAACCTTGCAAGAGGGGAAAGAACCCCATAAATAGATTGAAGCTAAGTGAAATGGTGAATTGGGAACGATGGATTTAAGAGGTGGAAGGAAGATAGGTCATGGCTCCGATTCGCCACAAGAGTGCAGTGAAGAGAAATTAGTGATGAGGAAGACGAAGAAGAAGTGAGAAAACTCCAAAGAACAATGGCTCCGCCACGGCCATGTGCAGACCGGTTTAGTTTTTAAGATTAGTGATTGATTTGGAAGAATGAGATTGAGATAGATCCAGGGCAAAAATGGAATGTATTTGTGAGGAAAATTATTACCAAAATAATTTTATCTTTTCACTTTATTTTAGTCAAGCCTAAATTCCAACTCACAATTTGATTTTCAAAAAAAAAAAAAAAAAGCTCACAATTGATGAATTTATTTTAGATTCTAATATATATATATATATAAATTTAACAACTTTATCAAACATGGTTCTATCTGTATCTTGTACGATTTAATAACCACGACATATTGTATCAAAAGAATATTTTTATTAAATAAGCTGTGTTCTAATTGGTTGTGTATAATTTTTGTTGGTTTTATTTAAAATGTTTGAGTTTGTTTGTGAACTTTTGAATTTTATGAAGGGTAGGCTGGTTGAATGTTTGGAGTATGGAGATATACTTCTTTTAAAGCTTTAGATCTTTCAATTTTGTCTCTACTTATTTCGATATACTTCAATGTAGTTTTTAAAAAATGAGTAAGAGGTGTCTCAAATATCTAATTCAAAATTAAAAAAAAAATGAAAGGGATCATTTTTCATTCTTCATTGCAAATTTTTAAAATTAAATGAACTTTTTTTTTTGCCTGTCTCTAGGTCAGGCACCAGGAGACATCGAAAAAGTAATGTCACAACTGAATTTCGAACTTGAGATCTTAAGAGGAGTATACTCTCAAAGTTCAATCTTTCAACCATTGTGCCACCCCTTGGTGACTAAATGAAATTCAGAACTTTATTTTAGTAAAAAGAAAAGGGTCGAAATTTAAATTTATAATATTTTTCTTCTTAATAAAAATAAGTTGAAATACTTTTTTAACGTGGTGTATGTATTATAAGTAAAAATACAGAAATTGGCAGGACTAACAAGCATAAAAGTTGGAACTACAAACATACAAATAAGTATCACGAAAACCTATATATATATACATATATATATATATATTAATAGATATTTGAATAAAAAACATAAAACTAAAAATTGGAAAAAAAATTATGAATGTATATTTAGTATGTGAGTAGTTATGAATTTGTAAATCTCATAAACAACCTACATACGTGCTACACAATTATATAAATACGAATTTAGAAAGTCTAAATTTCATTGTACATATTAACCTTAATAAACTAGAAACACATAAACCATCCACATTTTACATAATCTCAACCTATTCCCTTGGCTTTGCCTTAAACTATATAACATATTCCAATACAAAACCAGTTTCTCCTACAGTTCATCTTGGTCCTACAATGAAATTAGATAATGATTAGAGTACTTAATCAATATGATTTTCAAAATTCAGAAAAAGGAAAAAACATAGAAAGGTAGAGAATGAAACATGTATAGTAGTTAGTAAGATAAGAATTCAAAAATTACATTTACTTTGTATTAGTGTAAAAACTTGAATTCAAGTTTTACATCACAGCCCCCTTATTTGGGAAAATCCAAACAAATTCCACTTATTTGTAAGTATATCCACAATTTCCCAACAAAATCTATACCTTTTAAAGTACAAGTATGCATCATAGATCCTTTATATACATGTATATTAAACTTTTATCTTCTTCCATGAAGAAGATCAGAGCTTCAAACTACAAAATCATGCAACATATTTGAATTTGTGAGCCTGCATTGATGATGTCTTTCTTCCAAAGATGGAAAATCTTGTGCCTCAAGCTCCACAGAACCAACCATTCTATTGTTACTTCCAAACATGCCGAATTCATCACCTTCACAATGCTTCAATTCAAGTGCAAGTGAAACGTCTCCCCCGACGGAGAAGTTACTCGACTTGATCGTGTCGTTGGTATAGCACGGGCGGTAGAGTACTCGGTCGCTGTTATTTGCTGCAGACTTCAGGCCGTCATGCAACTCGTCTAGTCCTCTGTCTTCGTAGAATAGTGAATTGTTCCAAGATGCTTTGGCTGCATTTTCGGGTGAGGATTTGATGTCCATGTTGGAGTCTCCGAATTCTTCTTTGTACATCTCCTCGACCATTGGTTTCCATAGCCGAACACGTGCATTTATAAACCAGTTTGCAACCTAAACGAAACGAAAAGAAGGTAATAAAAATGTATATGCATATATTATTCAAATCCACAAGCAGGGCAAAAAATCGAGTTTTGGGTTGAGGATTAAAGACATTACTTGGTTTCTAGTCAGGCCAGTTTGTCTTGCTAGCTTAAGTTTCTCTGAATCCTTGGGATATCTATGACATTAGCCAAAAACAAATGGAACAGTAAGGACTTGGTAAATATGACTAATCCAAATGTTGACAATATGTACTAGTAGTTCAGAGGCCTTACGGATGGAGGAAGTGTTCAAACAGCCAAGCACGAAGAATCGACACAGAGCTTTCGGGAAGCCCTCGTTGAGGCCTCCAACTATGTGGCATGACACCGAGCTGCTGAAGGGCCCTCTGTTGCCTGAGCTGCTGGTCGATAAAGCGAAGACGAGGAATGCCCTCATGGCCAGGATGTGAAGCATCTTGCTCTCCTAAGTTTCTCCTAGTCACTTCAATCTGTGCATTGATTGCATCGCGCAAACGGCGAAAGTGGCATGAAATAGTCCGGTGTGCAAGTGCAGTGTAGAACTCTGCAGCTCCCCGACCTGCTACCATGTCGAAAGACGATGCCAAGAATTGCAACTGTTGGTAATATTGCTTGTATCTTCGATCCACCTGCAAAATGTTTGAAGCATCCATCAACTCATGTAAGAAACTAGTTGGATGTAAATTGCAACACACCAAACAATATGCCCAGAAAATTAAACAATCCACAACAGCTAATGAAAGAATAATAGCAATAGGTAAGATAATCATGTAAAGAGATGTAACAAAAACATCCAACAAACATAAGATAAAGAAACACAAACACTAATACTAGGACCATCAAGAAGCTATTGGCTTACCTCACCCAACAAGGTCAAAAGCCTTGAGTTTTTATTCTTCAAGTCCTGTCGTTCGGTAGGCGATAGATCACCGGACGAATTGGCAATCGATGACTCCCTCGCATCGGAGCACATCTCCCCAGTCAGATCATTAGATCCCCCATCATTTTCTCTGCAGGAATCAACCCCTAAACCATTGGAACCTTTAAGTTTCTTAGACTTCAGCTCCTTCAAAGCTTCCCGGAAACTAACCATTTGGTCGAGCAACTGCTGTGCAGCTTTGATGTATATCGAATTCGACAACGCCATATACATGCCATTTTTCACATCAGACATACATGGTTTCAGATTCAGCCTCCTATCGAAGATCGAAGGAGGAGCATTGATGAATGAAGAAGCCAAGGCAGTGGTCTGATATTGTGGAGGAAATGAAGGCAATGAAACAACAGAAGGAGAGTGTGTGGAAAGGCTAAGTGAAACACCCTGACATTGAAAATTTGAGTCATCTAAAATTCCCACAACTGGTGGAATGAAAGCCAATTCATCATTCCTTCTATCTCCAACAGATTCAACATAATTCGAAGAAACCCCAGAAAAAATCTCAGAATAATCTCTACAAGAAGGATCTTGATGATTCATAAACATCATCAAATTCCCAGAACAGAGAGGCTGTTCTTGACAAGAAGAACCAAGCTTCTGATCACCTAACATGGAGTCTCTTTGATTGCTTAAACTAGGAAAATATGTCATCAGAAAGTCCTCAAAGACTTTAGCGGCTAAAGAAGACAAGACAAACAGTTCTTATCTCCCAAAGATCATAAGCCAATCAACAGAGTGATCAATAGAAAAAAGCATGAAACTGATTAAACAACAAAAGAGGCAATAGAATCAGAAAATTCCCAAATTCCCAAATCAAAAGTGGGTTAAGAGAGAAACAAAAATCAAGAACACCCAAATTCTCAAATTCCCAAAATCAAAAGTGGGTCAAGGAAGAAACAAGAATCAAGAACACCCAAATTCCCAAAATGGAGACAAATCACAAATCCCAAGAGATTTGAGAAACCCCATTAATATAATCAATCAATAACTACAAAAAAAAATCCCCCAAATAAAGAAGAACACAGCTTCATTTGTTCTCTCATCCTCATAATGGGAACAACGACTCCAACACCAACTCGACAAAAAAGCAATAAATAATCAAAAAGACATGAAAGAAAAGGAGTATATAATAACGAGAGCACCCAACAAGATAGAAATATTATATGGGTTAAAAAAGTAAGAGGAAAAGTCATCGTCAATCCCAATCATTCAATGGCTTCTTCTCTCACGTGTGAAAAAAGCTACAAACAGAGCAGAAAAAATAAATAAAATAAAAGTCTTAGAACAAAAGGAACAAGAAGAAGATGGTGGTTGGTTGCTTAAAAGGATTCTTCAAAGCTTAATCACCAGTTGATAGACCTAAAACCCATTACTTAACCCTTCTTTTGAAGCATAAATTTGACACCAACCCCCCCTTTCTTTGTTTCTCTCTCTTTTGGTTAGGGCAATGCATCTAATCAACAAAGATGAACAAAATGAATGGGGGATTAAATTAATGGGGTGGGTTTAGTTTTCTTTGAAAAGGGCTAGTTAGCTGCTTCTCTGTTGGAAAGATTGCGTGAAAATGATGAATCCAGATTTCAATGACGTTTTGAAAATTTTGGGGATGGATGGTTGGAGGGTCGGTTTCAGAAGAAGGCAACGAGATCTTGCGAAGAAATTCTTCATTGAAATTCATGAATGTTCTTCTCGAATCTGGAGTTTGCTTAAGGAATTTTGAAGTGGGGTTTTTGGAATTGTAATTTGGATTGGAGCAAATTTCTTGCAAACAGCCGACAGGTTGTGTTTGTTTTTGGAAAGATAGGCCACTCTTCTGGAAACCATTCATCAAACTTCCATATTAAATTTTCCATTAAATTTAATTTTGGGCGTGTTTGTTTCGCATATTCAAGTAGTATTTAGTTTTAGAATTCATTAATTAGTATTGGATGACTTATATACAAACTAATTTTTATTAATTTTTTTTATTTTTATTTTTAAAAATAACTTTCATTTTTAATTATTCAATCATTTATAATTATTCACTTCAAATCAATTAAAATAATTTATTTTTAACCACTAATTTTTAATAATTTCTTTTTTAACTACTAAAAATAATTATTGAATTTAAATTTATATCCAAACAAGATTTTGACTTGAATTTATCTACACAAAAACTACATCAAAATGAGTTTTTGGATAGAAGTCTTAATTTTTAACTACTCAATATAATCTTTTAAGTTAAATTCTACCTAAATAGGTCAAACAAACACCTCCTTAGACATTAAATTTGTTTAGATAATAAATATAAAATTAATTTATCAAAATCAGTTGAATAATAATAATAATTTAAATTTTATGAAGTCCAATAAATATATTTTTAAAATTTATAGAGAAAAAGTTAGTAGAAACAAATTATTTTCAAAAAAATATATTTATATAAAAGAAAATAAAAATAGTGTGTATACAAAACATTCTTGCCTTAATTTAGCAAGGCCGACAAGTCAAGTTAAAGCAGGTATAACCCAAACTCAAACACAGTAAAGATGTCAAAAGGGATCGGGCTTAACCAACCTAGGTAAAGAAAGGTGAGGCTTGACCCGACCTCATGCTAGAGTGGGGTCAAGCTCGGCCTGAGCAGGGCACCGCCCAACCCTAAGCCCTATAAAGGCCAGGCGCTCCCTCGAGCCCATGGCAAAATAAGTCCAATTTGACTGTGCTACTAGGTGTTTCCTAGTCTAAAAAGCCTTTAATCCATTACAAAAAAAAGTCATTTGTGACTTCCCTATAAAAAGTCAAAGAAAGATGAAAAAAAATCAAGTTCTTACAACCTTAGAAATTACATCCTCATACTTTTAATATCTTAATCTAACTTAGGCATTAAAAGTCATGTAACTCTACATCAGTGTCTAAACCATTCTTTTTGGTTTTACAAATCTTCGTCCAAAGAAATATAAATATATCCTTGACTTCGATTACAAAATTTTTGGCATCAACAAAAACTTTTATAGGATCTAATTTTATTTATTTTTATTCAAAGCACTCTACTAAAATTGAAAATATGAATTTCTTCAAAAGAAAATAACATAAATATCAAAGTATTGATACCAAAATAACATTTATATTGTTTTAGATAAATATCAATTTCAATAAAATTGATTCCTCTCCGCATTTCTCTAAATTCCAAATGCAAATGTTTTTTTTAATCTAAGTGTAAATATAATTGGGATAAAACTAAGTCCAGTTTAAAAACATAAAACAGAATATAAAATAGAAGTTGTAATGTGAAATTTGGGGGTGTTTGTTTTAAGAGGAGATGAGGTGAGGTGTTGGAAGCCCAACACCTCGTTTGGCCCAAGGTGTTCCTCACCTCATCTCATCTTCTCTCTCCTCTTTTTTTTTTTTTTTTTAATTTAAAATTTTTTCATCTTTTTATTTATATATATATATATATATTTACTTATTTTATTATTTTATGTTTGATATATTTTTTTATAATAATATTATTATTTTAATATATCAATATATAATTATAATAATTATACTATTATTATATCAAATGTTTATTTAAATATATTAGAATTTTAAAAAATAAAATAAATATATATATATATTATCTCTTAATATATGACGTTAAATTTTCATATTTTTATTCAGTTTTAATCGTCTTTAATAACAAAAAAAATTATAGAATTTTAATTGTTTAGAGATAGACTATAAATATCATATTTAAAAATTAATAATTAAAATTTATGTGTTTATTTTTAATATTAACAATAAATATATCAATTTATTATTAAAATAAAAATTAAATTTAAATAATTTTTACACATTGAATTTTTATCCGTAGTTTATAATATATTTAAAAGTATGAACTTATTTTCAATAAACTTAAAAATATTAAATTTATTTTGTTTGTTAAAAAAATGAGATTCAAATTTTATACTCTTGTATTCAGCGTTGCACTTTGAAATAATAGTAAGAGTGGATATATTTTTTTTTAAAGGATAAATTAATAAAAATAATTTTGAGAGTCTTGATTGTATGTACAAAAAACAGCTATAAATTTCAAGACTAGCCATAGGGATTGAGATCTATTATACCTAATAAAAATAATAATAAATTCCTTGAGAGATATTTTATTACTTCCCTGTAATAATTATTATCAAAATATGATCGAGTTCTTTTTAACTACAAAAAAACAATAAATAAAAAATTTTAGGGGTGTCTATGGTTCCCTAGAAATATGAATGACTAATAAGATAAATATATTTAATTTATTATTACCTATTAATTAGTGTATTTTATTAATAATTCTTTTACCTTCGATAACTGTGAATATGAATATGAATGTATAAAAGGTATAAGAAATTAATTTTTTTTAAATAAAATAAAAATTGTTATCAAGATTTTATAATTACTAGTTTAATCAAATGGTTTTATTTTTACTTTTTAATAAATAGAATCTTGGTATTTTTTTAATTTTTATTATTATTTAAGTCTAACAATTCTTTAAAAAAAAGTTATTAACGATGTACAAATATTTTAGATTAGTCAAACTTTATTTTGGTGGTGTGAATTTTTTTTTTCTCATAATTTTTTTTTAATTAAACAATATTTAAGTATGAAAGATTATAAACTTTTAACCTCATGGTTATTATGTAGTACATAATATCATTTAAACTATGTTTTTTTAATAAAAACATTAATATGATTAAGGGTGCTTAATATTAAATTTATATTACTTACATTTTATTTATGATAGTAGTTATATTTACGTACTTATTATATTAATAGCTAAATATTTGAGAATAATTATTTAAAAAAGAAAAGGAACAATTTTATTGTTAAAAAAAAAATATAAGAACAATTAAAAAAAAAAAACATATCTTAATATCTCATCTCCTTTCCCTCCACCCCAAACAAAACTTTTCAGTCATCTCATCTCATCTCACCCCAAACAAGGTTTGTTGCTATCAACATCTCATCTCACCTGCAGCCAAACACCCCCTAGAGTCTCAAAAATAAGATTTTAAGTGTGTTAAAAAATGAAGTTGATAGAATGCGTTGGTGTTGGTTATCTTGATCGATTGGTGTTAATTCATTTTCATTCTACTAAGGTTGTTGGTCCTTTGTCCCCAATATGTACTAAAAAAAAAAAAAATTTAAAAATTATATAATTAGAGTTTAAAAATTATAACCGAAATAGGTGGGTGGCGCGATTGATTATCTAGTTTGGTGTTAATTCATTTCTACTTTACATGTTCAATCTCTAGAATCAGTATTTGTAATCTTCTCCAACTTGTACTCACCAAAAGAAAAAGCATTTCATTAGAATAAAATTAAACCCAACAAAGTGCACATCAGATAGTAGCCAACCAATCTCACCAAGGATAAACAAACAGTTTTAAATTAATTATTATTCTAAAATAATAAATTTTCTTAAGTTATAGAATTCTAAAAATTGGGTAACTCTCACCTTCTATTATTGATAAAACTTTCAACACAATTTTTTTAATTTTTTATTTTCATTCATTTCTCTTTAAAGATTCTTTTTCATCTTCAAGATATTTTAAAGTGTTTGTGTGTTTACCTTCAACTTGCAAATTTCAACCAATTGAAAGATTTATTTAAATGATGCAAGTGTCTAAATTCACACTGTAATCTTATAATTTCATTCAATTTTTTTTTTGATAAATTATTAAATATGCCACTATAATTCAAAGAATTATTGTACAGTGGTTTACTATTAGATAAATGCTTACTTAAATTTTATTATATTTAACTAATTTATTTATATATATATATAAATGAATAAATTAAACAAACATTTCATACATAAAAAAAAAAGTTGTATTATTTTGTAAGTGTGAAATTTATTATATATAAGCATATTAAACTAAAAATAAAACTAACACAGAAAATAAAATTTAAATTAATATAATATATAGATATTATTCGTATACTTATAATATTCCTACTATTATGTTTTCTTTCAAAAACATTAACTTTCTATAGTCCACCGTACATGTATTTCTTTTACTTAATATATTATTTATTTTTTTGTGAAAGCTTTGCTTAACAATGTTAAAGTGGTGTTTGGCTGCAGGTGAAGTGAGATGAGATGAGATGTTGATAGCAGAAAACCTTGTTTTGGGTGGAGGAGAGGAGATGAGATATTAAGATTTTTTTTTTTTTTTTAATTTGTTCTTATATTTTTTTTAATAATAAAATTGTTATTTTTCTTTTTTTTTAAAAAATAATTATTCTCAAATATTTAGTTATTAATATAATAAGTATGTAAATATAATTACTATCATAAATAAAATGTAAGTAATATAAATTTAATATTAAGCACCCTTAATCATATTAATGTTTTTATTAAAAAACATAGTTTCAATGATATTATGTACGACATAATAACTATGAGGTTAAAAGTTTCTAATCTTTCATACTTAAATATTGTTTAATTAAAAAATATTATGAGAAAAAAAAGTTTCACACCACCAAAATAAAGTTTGACTAATCTAAAATATTTGTACATCGTTAATAACTTTTTTTAAAAAGATTTGTTAGACTTAAATAATAAAAAAAAATTAAAAAATACCAAGATTCTATTTATTAAAAAATAAAAATAAATCTATTTGGTTAAACTAATCATTATAAAATATTGATAGCAAATTTTATTTTATTTAAAAAAAAATTATTTTCTTATACCTTTTATACATTCATTCATAGTTACAAATGTCAAAAAATTGTTAATAAAATACACTAATTAATATGTAATAATAAATTAAATATATTTATCTCATTAGTCATTGATACTTCTAGGGAACCATAGACACCCCCTAAATTTTTTTATTTATTGTTTTTTTCGTAGTTAAGAGAGAACTCGGTCATATTTTGATAATAATTATTACATGAGAGTAATAAAATATCTCTCAAATTTTGAAATTTATTGTTTTTTTTTTATTAGGTAGGATAGATCTCGATCCCTATCACTCATATAAGTCTTGAAATTTGTTATTTTTTTGTATATACAATCAAGACTCTCAAAATTATTTAAATTAATTTATCTTTTAAAAAAAAAATATATCTACTCTTACTATATTATTTCAAAGTGCAACACTGAATACAAGAGTATAAAATTTGAATCTCATTTTTTTAACAAACAAAATAAGTTTAATATTTTTAAGTTTATTGAAAATAAGTTCATACTTTTAAATCTATTGTAAACTACGAATAAAAATTCATTGTGTATAAATTATTTAAATTTAATTTTTATTTTAATAATAAATTGATATATTTATTGTTAATATTAAAAATAAACACATAACTTTTAATTATTAATTTTTAAATATAATATTTATAGTCTATCTCTAACCAATTGAAATTCTATAACTTTTTTTTTGTTATTAAAGACGATTAAAAAATGAATAAAAATATGAAAATTTAATGTCATATATTAAGAGATGATATATATCTATTTATTTTAATTTTTAAAATTCAAATATATTTAAATAAACATATGATATAATAATAGTATAATTATTATAATTATATATTGATATATTAAAATAATATTATTATTATAAAAAAATATATCAAACATAAAATAAGTAAATATATATAAATAAAAAGATGACAAAATTTAAATTAAAAAAAAAAAAAGAGGAGAGAGAATTTGAGATGAGGTGAAGAACACCTTGAGTCAAACAAGACGTTAGACTTCAACATCTCACCGCATCTCACTTCCTCTTAAAACAAACACCCCCTAAAAGTATCAAAATCATTTCATCTTAAAAATATATTAAATTTGTTTAAAGTAACTCTCATATATATATATATATATATATATATATATATATATATATATATATATATATATATATATATATATATATATATATATATTTTTATTTGTTATTAACTTAAAAAAAAATATTTTTTCAAAATTCAAACAAAAACATTTTAAGAAATTTTATACTCTTAACTTTTATAAAGTGTAATATCAAGTTTAAAAATATATTTCAATAGCGATAATATGTATAATTTTAAATTTTAGAAAAAATGTTTATTATAGTTAATATATATCTTTATTAACCTAGCTATTAACACAATTTATAATGATTTTAATAAATTTACACAAAAATACTATGCTGATAAATAAAAATAAAAATAAAAATTTTCTAGTATCTTAAAATGATCTGAGTCCCAACTTTAAAAAAATTGGTTATCTATTATAATATTTTTAATACCAGAAAACCTATCAACAAGTTTTTTATTTTTTATCTTTTTTTTAAAATTTTTTGTGATACAATATCAACGATTAAATCTGATACAACATACTCAATTTCATACGATAATCACAGTGTTTTCATTTCCTTTTTTTAATAAATGTGATATATGAAAATTTAAATCTTCAAACATTTTATTTTGACACATTAGTCAATGTTACACATTATTAATATGCTGAATGATGATTAAACTTCTCAAATTCTATCTCTTTAGTCGACTCAATAGATAAGACAATAGTTTAAATTGCTAAATAAAAATTGTTCGCTCTCAAAATTGGGCTTGGACCAGTGTCGAAAGGGTTGGGCTCTACTATGGGCTGGGCTTAGGAAAAAGATCTAAAACACAAATTTTCTGTACCTTTAAATTAAACTAGAATTTTAGCACCGGCGTTGCACGTGATAATTTTTTAAATAACAAATTATATATATATATATATAATTATAAATTGTTTCTTACATTTTTAGGCTAAATTTAAATCATCAAATAATAATTTCAATATAATATTGAATTTTATAACCATTTTTTTAGAATTTATTAAAATTCACATTCATGTTAAAAAACAGTCAATTATTTATTTTGAGCTTATAGGTGTTATTATTTAAAAAAAAACTTAATAAAATGTATTGAATTATAAAATTTATAAGAGTTATATCATAATTATAATTATAAATATAAATAAGCTAAATATATTTATTAGTATACATCTATGAACTTACCTTTAACCTCAAATGATAATTTTATCGTTCTTCAAAAAAAAATCTCACATCTCCAAGTCAACAATTAAGCAACAAATCCCTACAAAAATTATTGCAACAAAAAGAAAAGTTAGATGAAAGTAAAGGTAAATAATCCAACAAAAATAAGATAAATAAATTTTTTATTATAAAAAAAAAATCAAGAAATTAACCACAAGCAAAAAGAAAGTTTCAAATGTGTTTTGTAAATGAAATATAGAGAACTACACACACGCATACATATATATATATATATATATATATAGTGGAAAATCATTGTTACCAAACTTTTGAAATTGAAGAATTCATGCACTAAACTCAGATGATAATTCTTATAATTCTTCAAACTTTTTTTTTCCAAATCTCCAAGTATTTTTTTGAAAGGCAACAATCATGCAAAAAAAAAATCCTTACAAAAATTATTACACAAAAGAAAAATTAGATGAAAGTTAAGGTAAATAATCTAACATAACTTATTATAAAACAAAAAACAAAACAAAACAAAAAATACAGAAAAATAAATCCAAGCAGAAAGAGTTTTTGTAAACAAAATGTAGACAACTATTTATAGGATTGGAAAATTCAATTTATTATTTTAATTAGAATATAAATTGTCCAATAAAATCTATGAGATTTGGTAAAAATATTTTATCTTCTACGGATGAAAATCTAAATGATATTGTAAATATCTTCTACGTTATTTGATTTTTTTTTTATTCTAATAAATGACATTTTTGTAATTTAGTGTATGACTTAAGGGGTAAAATCGTCTAAAAATGATTTTCCCCTTAAACCACACTTTATTAAGTAGTATGATGTATGATAATATACAGATATACACGAGTATATTTAATATGCAACTAAAACTATCTTTAAAAAAATAATTTTTTTAAAAAAAGCAAAAGAAGCTTTTTTTTGGAAATATACCTATTAGGATTTGATCTTGAGACCAAGACATCAAATAAATTTTAGTTTGACATGTTCACCATCAAACTACAATGCCGTTTGGTAAAATAAAAGAAACTTAAGATGATTGTATGATATTATAACCATGAAATTACAGATTCAAATATTTCTCTAATAAAGAAAATCATACACAAAATTTAAAAAATCCGCACAACTTAGAAACTTTCTTTCTCTAATAATAATAATAATAAACTTTCATCAAAGTTAACAAGACAAGACAACACATAAACAATTTGTTTTAGCTAAGAATCAAATAGACCAATTCATAATCATATAAACAATTTTTTTTAGCTAAGAATCAAATAGGCGATCAACAAATATGATCTATTAGTCGTTCTCCGATATCATCAATGTACCTATTTGGCTCTTCATTATAATCATAGTACATTTTTAAAAATAATTTCATCCATAGCACATTTTGCCCAAAATTACTATTCTAACATCATCAAACTTCTATCAGTTCAACTGATAGACTACTGATTTCTATCAGTTCAATTGATAGAATTCTATCGCTTTAACTAATAAACTTCTATCAGCTTAATCGATAAACTTTAGACTTCTATCAGTTCAACAGATAAACTTCAATCGATTTTGAGTGATTAAATAATGCAAATTGATAAACTTCAATCATTTTTGTGCCACAAATGAATAAGTTTAGGAATTGTGCTATACATGGAATTATTATTATTATTTTTTAATATACATGCAAAATCCCCTTATAATAATACTTTGAGAATTTATTCTCTATAACATATTTTTTACTCTTCATTACAATTGTAGCCCATTTTTTAAAATAATTTCATTCATAGTACATTTTGCCCAAAATTCCTATTTGGACTTCTATCAATTCAACTGATGGATTTTAGATTTCTATCAGTTCAACTGATAGACTTTAGACTTCTATCAGTTCAATTGATAGACTTCTATCAGTCAAGTAGTAGGCTTCTATCAATTCAACTGATAGACTTTAGACTTCTATCAGTTCAATTGATAGACTTCAATTACTTTTGTGTTACAAATGAATAAGTTTGGGAATTGTGCTATACATGAATTTTTTTTTAATATACATGCAAAAACCCCTAAATAAAATATGTTAACATGAATACTATTCGCTTGCTTAAAATTTGTACGTTTGTTTTCTTTAAAAAAATTTAAATTTCCAATATACTTCAATTGAGATGACTCAAATTCATGATCTTTTCATCCATGATTACTTAGTAATGTTATTGAACTGTGTTCTTGTTAGCAATTGATTAAGATATATCATGAATAAAATGATAAAAATAACTTAAATTTCTACTTCATTATATTTGTTGAACTAAAATAATTATAAATTTTCTTTAAAAATTCAACAATGTTTAAAGTTTGGGATTTGAAACTATACATGATTCATCGCTATATTATACATTACACCACTTGAGTCATATATTCTCATTGATATACATTTTTTAAAAATTATAAGAACATAACTATTATTTAGTATATATATATATATATATATATATAGATAAAAGCTTGAAGTCCAAAGTTCAATCTTCTATTACACATATTGTAATAATAATAAATAAAAAAAACACTTTTTAGAAGTGGGTTGTTACAATCCACTCCCACTGGGTTGTTACACCACCCTCAAAAGTTGTAAAATTTTATAATTACAAATGGTTAAATGAAGTTGAGTTAAATATTATAATCGCATCTTATTCTAGACATCTATTGCCCATAATATACCATAAAACCTTAACCCAAACAACTATAGAAAATTGTGGACATGGATGAAATTTGTAAATCAACATTTTTCTCCAATATCAAATTGAAAATTTCAACTGATCACTTGACAAAATTTTTAAATTTCAAACTTATCAGTCTAGTTGTTGAAGGTAGAAGTGAATTTAAATACGCAAATTATAGAAACTCACATCCCAATCAAGAAGTGTATTTATGTGGTCTCAGCTGAGCTAAATTGATTGATTTTTTTAGTACTAACTAATTGAAATTTGAAAAAACAAAAACTTACCATTTTTCTATGCCACATGATCATATACATGTCGATTTTTTCTTTCAAAATGATGTGGACTCTTATTTGATAACCATGTTTGTGTTTTTTCTTTCTTAAAATCTTAATTTCATATCATTTTTTATATCTGAATCTTAACCAAAATTTAAATAAAACCAGGTTTTTTACGTTTTTTTAATTTTCAAATTTTAATTTTTCAAATATAGGTAAAACCTAGATGTGGAATAAAAAAATCATAAATTTGAATAGTTAGCATATATTATAACCCTAAAAGAAAATACATTAAAAAACAAGGATATCATTTGACATGTTTGCAAATGATTGGCTTCTTATAAAAAATAATAATAAATAAATAAATAAATAGTGTCTTTGTTGTGCCTTACTGCAAAAAATGGATATATGGGGGTACAAGGAATCCACTTTCGCTTAGCATTGCTGCATTTTTTAATGGATTATCTACACATATCCACTATTGTTATCTTCCTTCTGTATTTTTTTCTTTTTCTTTTTTGAAGTACATTTCCAATAAGTGAAATTTAATTTAGACACTTTCTTGATTCAATTATTAAAGGCTTTTAATTTCTTAGTGGAAAATGCTGTTAATCCACCTTCTTGATTCGATTATTGTTTTTATCAATCGTTAGTTTGCATTCTAATAATAAATGGGGATAGGAGGAATATATCATTGTGAGTTTTCCTTTTTTTTTCGGGTTCCTCAGGTTGGTAGAATAGAAGATTTTGGTTTTCAACAAGAAATTCTAAAAGGAATATTAAAATTGGACCGAACTACTTATGCCGGTTTGATTCGGTTTTTAATACTCTGATAAGGCATGCAAGGATAAGAGGAAGATAAGAAAGGATAAAATTTATCTAATTTTGAGAATCCCCCGTTGATAAGGTGAAAATATTTTTTATTGTTTAAAATGTAGGTGGACTACGTAGAGATGTCCATTTTGCCTAAATGGGAGAGTGAATAGGGATAAAAAAATTCTTGCAACGTAAACGGAGACTGGAATGTATTTCTCATCCCGTCCTCTAGACATTTCTGGCGATAAATCCCTGTCCCCATCTCACGAAAAAAATTGTAAATTTCACACGGATGGAGAATGATTTTGGTGACTTAGATGGGGAGGGTATTCCTCAACCTGGCCCTGTCCTCTAGACATTTCTCGACTACTTTTTTTATTATCAATTGATTTTGAGAGAGATGTTCATGCCACACTATCTAATATCTAATGTTTTGTTTAGGATGAAAGAACTTTCTTTAACCTCTCATTCCGACTCATTATTCAAATTTCTCTTCTAAGCAACTTTTCTTAAATAAAACCTACAACTTCTCGGAACAAAAATCTTTTTCTCACAATTCTTTAGATTTTCGTGTAATATCTATTCAAATATATAGTTTATGCGAATTCTTTTTTAAACAACTTTATTGGAACATTTGTGTAACCACTCATTTACACATATTTAAATCAATTATTCAAAGGTCACTCTCAAACCACTCCATTTTTTACCGACCAAATATGTCCATGTGATGAAAAAGTTGTGGACATTAGTTAACTCCTATAATTTGTCTTGTCACATCATTCATAATAAAATGTGAAAATTATGTTTCCATTTAAATTAATTCGTATTCTCGTGTCACTTCTATCATAGTAAATTTACCACCAATATATTCTGTCTTTTATATTATATTTACACCATAATTTTTAAAATAATTTATCTATAATATATGATCTTTTATAAGTGATAGAATAAATGTACGAATAGAATGAATTTACCAATGATAGAATTTAATGAGTGATAGAAGTCAATTAATAATAAAATTTTATTATTAATTAAATTCTATCGATGATAAAACTTAATTTGAATTTCTTACTACATATAAATTAATATTGATTCGGTGTTAGAGGTGAAAATACTTTCCATTTTTATTATATATGCAAAATCCTCGGTATTATATCTAAATTAAAATTTTCATTTGTGAATGATACGGAGTGTAATTTTTTTTTCTTGAGAACTACGAAATAAATTAAATTGTAAAGGCAGATAAACAGTTCATCTTGAATTTATTGAAAAAAAAAACGTCTCTTATCGTTTAACTACTAAATTGATGTAATAAAAAAAAGTAAAACTTTCACAAATAGCCATGAACTAAATTAGAGGGTTTATAACCTAACGACATTAGTGTACATCCAATAATTAAAAGTTTTTTAGTTCGAATCTCTCCCTTCTAATTATTATAATCTAAAAAAAAAAAGTGTTTGCATAAGTTGCATCTTCCTTTTAATTTAACTAGAATTTTAACACGGTGTTGCACGTGATAATTTTTTAAATAATAAATTATATGTATATTTAATAAAATATGTTGAGTCCAATAAATAGTAAGTATATCATGTTTCCTACATTTTTGCACTAAATTTAAATCATCAAATAATAATTTCAATATAATAATGAATTTTATAACTATTTTTTCACGTTAGTTAAATTTATTAAAATTCTTAATATTTTATTTTGAGCTTAAAAATAATATAAGTTATTATTTATAAAAAAAAACTTAATAAAATTTATCATATTAAAATTAAATTTTATCTATGATTTTTAAAAATCGATACTCTTTAGTTTTTTTCAATTTTTTTTAATAATAGACCAATTACTATTGAATTATAAAATTTATAAGAGTTATATCATTATTATAATTATAAATATAAATAAGCTTAATATATTTATTAGTATATATGCATGAACTTACTTTTAACCTCAAATGATAATTTTATCATTCTTAAAAAAAAAGTCACATCTCCAAGTCTGAACAATTAAACAAGACCCCTACAAAAATTATTGCAACAAAAGAAAAGTTGGATGAAAGTTAAAGTAAATAATCAATAAAAATAAGATAACTAATTTTTTTATTATAAAAAAAACCCAATAAGGTAACCCCAAGCAAAGAGAACGTTTGAGAATTATATATATATATATATATTAATAGTAGGAAATCATTGTTATCCAAACTTTTGAAACTAACAAATTCATGCACTTTAGCCTCAATATTCAAACAATTTTTTCAAGATCTCTGAGTCTTTATTTTAAAGGTAACAATTATGCAAAAAACATCCCTACAAAAATTATTGCAACAAAAGAAAAATTAGATGAAAGTTAAAGGTAAATAATCCAACAAAATTAAAAGAACTTATAATAAAAAAAACAAAGAAAAGTAAATTAAAGCAAATAGAAACTGTTATTGTAAATAAAATGTAGAGAACTATTTATAGAATTGGAAAATTCAATTTATTATTTTAATTAGAATATAAAATGTCAAATAAAATTTATGAGATTTGATAAAAATATCTTATTTTCTAGGTTATAAAGATGATGAAAATTTAAATGATATTGAATATATTTTCATTTGATTCTTGAAATCTTTTATTTTCTAACTTGTCATAAAATCTATGAGATTTGATAAAAATATCTTATCTTCTATAGATGAAAAACTAAATGATATGGTAAATATCTTCTACATTATTTACATTTTTTTTATATATATTTCAAAGATGGCAGGTTTGTAATTTAGAGTATGACTTAAGGATAAAATTGTCAAAAAATGATTTTCCACCTAAAGCCACACTTTTAGGTAGTATGATTAATTATTTCTCTCAAATATGAATCTCCTTTTATCTTCTTGTTCGATCTCCATTTCTTAATCTGGGCCTCGAGCGAGCTGGACGGTACTATTAAAGTTAGTAATGATATTAGCTCCTTTAGTGAAAGCAATAATACGCTTGCTTCGTCAATGAACTTATCGTGTTGGTATTAAAACCAACCCCAGCAATCTTGTTGCAGATCTCATTAGCTAATTTCAAAATCAAAGTTGTAAAAAAATAACACAAAATGAGCGAAGACCACAATAGACCAAGATGAGTAGGTCACCTTTTTTTTTCACTGTTAATAGGCAATTCATACCCAATCACAATATATTCATATTGTTCATGACTTTTCATTTCTGGCCTCACATAATTTATTGAGTGCAATTTTTTAATTTTTGTGTGTGTGTGTTTTTTCTATCAAGATTAAAATAATGCTAACTCAACAAATTTATCCTAGGTTTGTTGGGTTAACATTTCTTAAAATTAATTTGGAGAGGACCAAAATTAAGAAATGGAAATTGAAACACAAGACAAGACTAGAAGATATTGAGATCATTTTTTTAAACATAAAATTGTGTCATTTTTTTTCTGAATTATATTAGATGCATAAAGTTAGTTGCAACACTTGTCAAACTTGAGGTGAGGTAATTGATCAAACATGAAGAAATAATTTTTCACGGGATTGTAACTTCTCCATTCTACTTTGTCGGGATCCTATACTTCAGTTGGCTTTATTTCTAACAATTTGTCCCCGGAGTTTCCTTAAAAGTTTCTCATGGTTGGACTGACAAAGGTTTCTTATCCTATTTTAGTGAACTTTCGGAAGTTCATGATTGTAAGGGGGCACGGTATATGAGAGTGAAACTCTAACTCCAAATGAAACTTGAATAATATCGATTTAAAATGATGACTCCAATCAAGTGAAATTGAATAAAAAATAATTAAGTATAATTGGTTGAAAACAATCAAGAAAGTGATTAAAAACGATGAAAATTGAAATATTTTGTTATGCATTAAATATTTTTAAAAAGCTATCAAAATTAAAATAGAAATATTTGAATTTGCTACCAACTATAAATTCTCAAAAATAAAAAGTAATTCTACCAAACACTAAATATATGTTTGTTTACCATATTTAAGGAATATTTAGATCGATAATTTACTAACTCTTCTTAGAAAAATTATATCCAAACAAGTTTTTTTTGTAACTATTTAAAATAATTCATCATTTTTTTACTATTCAAAATAACTCTTATTTTCTAACTACTCATTTTTAATCATTCATTTATAACCATTTAAAATAATTTCTCATTTAAAACGACTCATTTTTAATCCTTCATTTCTCTCTTTTCAAAATAATTCATTTTAAACCACTTATTTCTAATAATTATTTTTTTAACTATCCAAAATAACTATTTATTTTAAATTTATTTCCAATAAATTTTTTAACTTAACACATCCATGTAAAAATCGCATACAAATAAATTTTTTATTAAAGCTTTCAATTTGTAAGTGCTCAAAATAATTTCTGGTCCAAACACCTCCTAGAAATTATTTTTCTGTTTTCCCAACAACAAAAATCTTTTCCTGTCACATCTTATTATGATACACAATTACAATGCAGTTGAGTTAGATAAGATATTTATGTAGTTGAGTTGGCAAGAGAGAAAGGAATAGATCATAAAGAAAATCCAACTAATAAATATAATTTGTACATACTGCCACCTCATTTAAATTTTGATTTTTTTTAGTACATTTAAATTTTGATTTCAATTCATTATAAGTTAGGTGATATCATTATTTTGATCTGTAATTTTAACTTTAATTTATTTCAGTTATTTTAAAGACAAAATAGGAACGGACTTTTCTAGAAAGAAATATAATATTATTTATAGGAAATGTAATCAGAAACTTAAAATAAGAATTGATTTACTAGTTTTTTTTAGTTTGAAACTCTTACATTACTATAATAGAATAAAAAATTGTACGGTAAGAAAGGTCAAAATGTTAATAGGTTCAATTTAAAATTACACCACAAAATTTGACTTTTAGAATTATATATTTTTAGAATTTTACATTTTTTTTCTTCACTTTAATATTTCTTTTTTCCAAATTTTTTAAAATAAAAATATGTATTTATGAAGTAGATAAGTATTTTCAAAATATTTATCCACATTTAAGTAGGTATTACTCTTTTATTATCTATCTTATTGGAATCTAAAATTTTGGCTAAAGTTTTATTTTATTACATTCCATACCATTCACGTAAGTTCCTCTCAATGTTATCCACTTATAATTGATATGCTCAATAAAAGAAAGCATCGATTTCTTTAATCATGATTTTTTTTAATAGCAATCAAACAAACACGAATTATTAAAAAAATGAAATGAATAGATAAGTATTAGAATAAAAAGGAAGGCGTAAGGTCATAAATAATTTTAAAGTGAAAAACCAATTTAGTTAGAGTATTTACCATAATAGTATATTCTATATCTTTTATTATATTTGCAGCATAATTTTTAAAATAATTCATTTATAGCTCATTCATTTCTATCACTCAATTAGTGATATAACTAAATTTGGATTTTTATCCCTAATAAAATTCAACTAGGGATAGAACTCAATTTAAATTTTATGCTACAAATAAATTAATTTTGATTTTATATTATAAATGAAAATATTTTGACATTTTCTTGTTATGCATCCAAAATCCGCATTTAGTTATTAAATTTTGAAACTTTGTCTATTTTGATAAGTGAACTTTTAATAGTCTAATTAAATTTTATGGGTTTGAGGCGGGTTGTATTGTAGTTTTCTCAATTTTAAAAAATCTAATTTTATTTCGTAAGTTTGTGTAGAAACGTGTTCACACTTTAGCTTGAATTATATTAAAATTGTTTATATGATTCAAATTAATTTCGATTAATATTAATTTTAAAATTTTTCTTACAATATAAGAAATTAAAATTAAAATAGAACAAAACTTTATAATACAAGACCATAATTGAACTCTTTTTATTATTTTTTTTCATTTTTTTTGAGAACATCATAATTGAAACTTTTAAATCTCAAAGTTATATGACGAAAGTCTATTTTACACGCCATTTTACCCGTGATCATCAATTATCATTGGCAATTTCTTATTATATTAAAAAAAAAGAAAAAAGAAATCTAGCATTGGCCGTGATCCGAGTCAGCAACAATTAGGTTCCACGTTATGAAAATGGACACCTGGCGTAGCGTTTCCATATGGAAGAGTTCTATATAAAGTCTGGCATTTAGCCCCGATTTTCATCGTGCATTTCCGTAACTAATCTTCTTCCTTCTTCACTTTCTCTTTGGCCCAAAATATTTCTAATTCTGTTGTTGGAATTTTCAGATTCATCGAAAATGAAGGAATCGGAAGGGAATCCTCTGCATTTGAAATCGCTAAACCACATTTCGCTTCTCTGCAGATCCGTGGAAGAATCGATTCAGTTCTACCAAAGCGTTCTAGGGTTTTTCCCCATTCGCAGGCCTGGATCCTTCGATTTCGACGGCGCCTGGTAAAATTCCTTCCCCTAATCATGTCATCTAGAATCGAATTGAGTCCGTGATTCTCTGTTTCTGCTCTGATTTTACGATGATGGATTTTGGTTTCGATTTATGCTGAAATGTCAGGCTGTTTGGCCACGGAATTGGAATCCACCTCTTGCAATCGGAACAGCCGATGGATTTCCCCAAGAAGAGGGAAATTAATCCCAAGGATAATCATATTTCGTTTCAGGTAATTCATTTTTTGTGGACGGAACTGATTCATTTAACTGAGTATTCTGGACTCACCAACTTGAATGAACCTATAACTTTGGCTTTGGTTATGGAATTTTGACTCATTCCTTGCTGTTTCAACTGAATTGAACATTTCAATAATAATTAGGAGTTTCATTCATTTCTACTAAATGTCACTTCAACTAGCTCTGTTTTTTACCCCCCTCATTGTCACATTTATTGCATATTTTTTATATGTTTTTTTTTTAGTACAAATTGGGAGAAATGGACTTTAGACTTCTATCAATTCAATTGATAGAATTCTATAGCTTTAACTAATAGACATCTGTTTTCCAATCTCCAACCCGTATGTTATATACTGAGCTAAGACTTAATCTACATCTCATGCATAGTTCTTTTTACCTTCTTCTCTCTCTTTTTTTTTTTTTTAAGTTTTAATTACACATTTTGATCTCTTGGGATATTAATATACCATTGGTTAAATGTAGTATTTATTAACTCTTTCTCGAAAATTTACATCCACACCAGAGTTTTTACTAACTCTTGTTCAATTTTATTTTAAAAATAACTCTCTCATTTCTAATTACTCATTTTTAATCATTCCTTTAAAATCAATCAAAATAAATTATTTTTAACCACTCATTTTTAATCATTTTTTTAACTACTAAAAATAATTACTCATTTTAAATCTATATCCAAACAAGGTTTTAACTATAACTCCTCTACACAAAAACTACATCCAAATGAATTTTTGACATAACTCTCAATTTTTAACTACTCAATATAACTCATCAATATAACTTTTTACCTAAAAACTACCTAAATATGTCAAACAAACACCCCCTTTATATTTTAGAATTGTTGAACTCTATACTTCTGACTTTTACTAGCATTTTGGTTCAGATATTTTGAAAATTGTTTTAATTTTCATTATTAACTTTTAAATATCAAATTTAAGTTGGTATTAGAGTAGAGCTCGAGTGGTATTTTATATAACTGAATAATTATAAGATTACAAGTTGGAATTTGAGTTTCTCTAACTTTTTTAAGATTAAAAAAGATGTCAAATTTTAATCATGCTTAAAATTGTTTCATTTATTTTTATATTTTCTAAAAAAAAACTTAAAATTGGATGATATGATCAATTTGAAGATAGTTTTGATTGGAAAAAAGTAGTTTAATAATAATAAATTTAATACAGAAACCTAATGTAGAGAAATTTCAAAAGAAAAATTAGAATGAAACAAACCGATTCTGGGCCTCAATTGAACCTTTAAAAGCACAACCATCAAAATAAAAATCTAAAAAAAAAATACAGAATGAGATCAAAATGATACTTTAATCTAAAAATTTAGAATTTCTTATATATAAAAACCTGTAAATAGTCGTTAAATTCTCCTAAATGGTGTGGTTATCCCTAAATTTTAACTTTCTCTCCTTCCCATAGAAATGAAATTTGCAATTTAGTCCTTTAAAAATATAATGGCGATAGTCACTAACCTTTTCATTTTTAACCTAAAGTGAGCCATTTTTCTCAAACCTCAAACTCTCAACAAAGTGGGTAAACAAACTTTGTAATTTAACCAATAAAAATATATGAGGGTTGGTGAAATAGGTATTGATTAGTTTTCAAACCCTTCACTTTTACAAATGGGTTTGGATAATGGTTCGTGAGGGTTGGTGAAAGGATAAAATTTTGTGTTATGACAACTTATAATTTTATAATTCATCTACATCCACTTCAATCATTTTATGATTTAAAATAAAGTTTTTTGTCACAACTACCTATAGTATTTCAATTCAAATATAATTTTATTTTCACGATTACTATCATCATTTTGAAAACATTTTACCCAAATACACAATAAAAGGTTAAAGTTGTGGTGAGTCGATTGTGCCGACATTTTTACTAGTTTGAGCTCCTTGGATATAAAGAAGGATATATTGTAATTTGTAAAGGAGAGAATTATACATTTTTCCATATATGATCTCTCTAAATAAATTCTTTGTCGGCCACATTAATATTATTATCATTATTGAGTAATCAATTTTGTTGTTGCCCTAGGGTTTTGGGATGCAATCTTGGCAGCCTCCGAGGCTGCCTTAATTACTAAAACAACATGGTTCACATTCTGCCATATTTCTTAATTCAATTAATAATTATACAAATTCTATTTTGATTTTTAAATAAAATTGAAAGAAAAAAAATATATTTAGATTATGATATGGAAATAAACAATATATTGAAAAATGAAATGTGATGAGCAGTGCGAGAGCATGGGAGCGGTGGAGAAGAAGCTGAAGGAGATGGGGTTTGATTACGTGCGGGCAGTCGTAGAGGAAGGAGGAATAAATGTGGACCAGATATTTTTCCACGATCCAGATGGGTTCATGATCGAGATTTGTAACTGCGATAATCTACCGGTGATTCCATTGGGTGGTGACGTGTCGAGATCCTGTTCGCAGCTTAATCTTAAGATCATGCACCAGAAGCAGCAGAAACACCAAGCGGTGTAGTAGGACTACAAAACGCAAGAAAATAAATTAGTATTATTTAAAGGGAAAAAAAAACACAACCCAACTTGTTTAACATGTGCCTGTTCTTAATGGTTGTGTTTTGTTTTTTTTGTTTTTGTTTGGTTTTGTTTCATTGCCACGTGGAATTAAGTAGTATTTATTGTTGTTAAGCATTTTATACCATTGTAGTACTATTTTACCTACCCAACGCAACTCATTGAAATTATGTTGTCTATTATCCTATAATATGTGTGTACTCGAAATCTTTATTTTAATGAAAGCTTTCAAGGTTTTAATTGGATTTCTTATTTGTGGATAAGATATATCTCTAAATTATAATTTACCAACCATTACTTTGTCGGAGGTATAGAAGCATGATTTGGGTTAAGGCTTAAGGACACTGTTTACAAAACTTAGTCAAAATAATAAATTGAGCTCATGTATAATTAGTATTGAGCTTTTATAGATTTTTTTTTTTTTTTGAGAAGATGAGCTTTTATAGATTAGACCATGTTGTAATATGGTTTTATGAGAATATAATATATAGTATACAAACTCTTACTTCATATGGACGAAACATTGTTTATTTTTATCTTTTAATAAAACAGTTAGATTTTGAACGTAGCTAGCATATGATTGATAAAAAAGAAGGGAAAATTGTTGAGCTTTTTTTTATCTCGTTTTTCTTTGTATTTCTTGATTTTCAACGTGAGTACGAGTTCAATTACTCTAGAAAATTTAACATTGAGAGTTCGGTGGTTCATATTTCTTTTTTTAAAAAACTTCTATATAAACTCTGACCGAAGTTTGTTTTCCATATTTAAGTGGGATTTAAATTGAAAATTTATTGACTCCTCATACGAATTTTATGTAACTGCTCGAAATAACTTCTCATTTTTATTATTCAAAATAACTCCTTATTTTTAATCATTCATTTATAATTACTCAAAATAACTTCTTATTTCTAATAATTCATTTCTCACTTTTCAAAATAGTTTATTTTTAACTACTCATTTTTAATCATTATCTTTTTTACTACTCAAAATAATTATTTATTTTAAATCTATATCCAAACAAGTTATTGTCTCTAACTTTTCTATATAAAAATCACATTCAAACAGAGTATTTGACTACAACTCTCGATTTCTAATTCCTCAATATAATTACTCAAATTAACTCTTCAACCAAAACTTCATCCAAACACCTAGGGACTGTTTGTTTGTCATATTTAAGGAGGATTTAGTTGGAAGATTTACTAACTCAAAAAAAACCTACAACCAAACGTTTTATTACCAACTCCTCTTCCTTTTTACTTTAAAAAATAACTCATCATTTCTAGCCATTCATTTTTAATCATTGATTTATAATTACTCAATCATTTTTAACCACTTATTTTTAATAATTCATTTCAAATCAATCAAAATAACTAATTTTTAACTACTCGTTTTTAGTCATTTCTTTTTTAACCACTCAAAATAATTATTCATTTTAAATTTACATTCAATTTTTTTTTTTACTCTAACCCATCTCTACAAAAACAATATTCAAAGAAGTTTAACTCTCAATTTTTAACTGCTCAAACTCATTAATATAATTTTTTAAACTAAATCTTCTCTAAATATGGTAAACACGGTTGTCCTACACTTTATTATTATTATTTTAATCTTTTTATAACCATTGTGCATGTTTCTACTTTGGGAATGTTTGGCCCCCTTACTTCTCACTAGGAAGAGAAGAGAAATTTTATTTCAGTATTTGGCCACCTCGATTATTTCTTCCCAATTGGGAAGGGAAGGGATAGCCCACCTTTTTTTTTTTTTTGTCAATTTTTGTTTTTTAGTTTTTTTTTTTGAATTTTTTTTTAGTTCATTATATATATATATATATATATATATATATATATATATATATATATATATATATATATATATATATATATATGTGTGTGTGTGTGTGTGTTTGAATTTTGCCTTCAACTTTTTGTAATGCTTATCAATTTAAATTTATGATAATTTGATTGTTTTTATTTGATTACCAAATTTAATTATTGGATAATGGTAACAATCTAAATATATAAAAATTAAATTTTCATTAAGTAATAATTAAAATAAAATGAGTCATCTTTTAAATTGAAATTGAGTATTTATTTTAATTTATTTTAATGTTTTTATAATTATATTTTGGTATATTATTATTCAAATTAAATCGTCAAAATTAAGTTTGGAACCTTAGCTTCTCTTAAATGAAGAATTAAAGTTGTTAACTTTGAGCCATTCATTAATTTATTTAATTGATTATATTTATTTATTATGTGTATATATTTTTTCTTTTAAAGTGTAATATTTATCATTTATTTTTAAATATATATGGTTCTTTAAATAATATTTTTTAATGTTTATACATTTGATTTTTATCATGCATTTGAAATTTGTTTTATAAAAATATATATTAATAAATATTTATCGTATTATTTTTCAATTTTTTCTAACTCGTGCATTATTTTAAAATAAATATATGAAAATACATATCCATATGAATTAAAGATATAAACACTTAAAATAATTAAACTAATATATATATTTTTTGGTGTAACTCATTTTGATTTGAATTTTTAAACTTAATTTTAAATTTTATTTAAATAATAAATAAAATAAATTTCAAAAATGATATTTTATGAATATTACATTAAAAACAATAAATATCTATTATTTAAAAAAAATCTACATCACTTCCTTTCTCTTCTCACCAAACATAAATTTATTATCACTTTATTTTTTTTTCTTTCCACTAAACACTGGGGCTGTTTGTTTGACATATTTAGATAGTTTTTAGGTTAAGGAATTATATTGAGAAGTTATGTTGAGGAGTTAAAAATTGAGAATTTTGTTAAAAACTCGTTTGGATGTAGTTTTTGTATAGAGGAGTTAAAAGTCAAAATCTTGTTTGGATGAAGATTTGAAAATGAGTAGTTATTTTTAGTAGTTAAAAAAGAAATGGTTAAAAATGAGTTATTTTGATTGATTTGAAAGGAATTATTAAAAATAAGTGGTTAGAAATAATTGAGTAGTTATAAATGAATGATTAAAAATAAATGGTTAGAAATGAGAATTATTTTTAAAAGTAAAAATGAGGAAGAGTTAATAAAAACTCGTTTGGATGTAGGTTTTTTAGGAGGAGTTAATAACTCCTCCTACTAACTCCTACCTAAATATGTCAAACAAACAGCCCCTAAGAGAGTGTTTGTTTGACATATTTAGGTAGAAGTTAGTTTTAGGATTTACTAACTCTTCCTCAAAACCTACATCCAAACGAGTTTTTACTAATCCTTCTTCAATTTTACTTTTGAAAATAACTCCGATTTCTAATCATTTATCTTTAATCATTCATTTATAACTACTTAATCATTTATAACCACTCATTTTTAATCTTTTCTTTCAAATCAATCAAAATAACTTATTTTTAACCACTCATTTTTAATCATTTCTTTTTTAACTACTAAAAATAACTACTCATTTTAAATCTATATCCAAACAAGGTTTTGACTATAACTACCCTACACAAAAATTACATCCAAACGAGTTTTTGACACAACTCTCAATTTTTAACTACTCAATATAACTCATCAATATAACTCCTTAACCTAAAAACTATCTAAATATGTCAAACAAACACCTCTTAATTTACTTCAACTTCCCTTCCTTTCCCTTCCCATTCTCTTCCTTTACTTTCCCTTCCCATCTTAGCCAAACATGCCCTTTCAGAAAATAAGAGGCTTTTCTTGTCTGATTTGATTTGATTGGGATATGACAGACTGTTGGAGAGTGACTAATGCTTTTAACAATTGTAAAAGTTATATTTAGATCTAAACACCAAATTGTTAGGCAATCAAATGTGATCATAATTAATTAAATAGACTAATAAGAATTGTGCTTGGATGAGAAGTTAGCTAGGGAACTTATTTTGAGGAGAGAAAAATTAAGAATTGTAACAAAAAAAATTATTTGGGTATAATTTATATGTAGATAAGTTAGAGATAATAACTTGTTTGAATGTTGATTTGAAATGAGTATTTATTTTTTAATAGTTAATAAATAATGATTAGAAATAAATGGTTAAAAATAAATTATTTTAAGTAGTTGGAAATGAATGATTAAGAATGATTGACTAGAAATGAGAAGTTATTTTGAGTAGTTAAAAATAAATGATTAGAAATGATTAATTAATAAAATGAAGAGTTATTTTTAATTGTAAAAATAAGAAGTTTGTTTGAGTTGTTACAAAAACTCGATTGGATGTATTTTTTTTAAGAGTAATTAGTTAATACTCTCATTTTAAACTCTCCATAAATTCAACAAACACAGCCTCAAAAGGTCATAAGCATATATCCATCAAGAAAGGAGTGGTTCAATTTTTTTTTTTTTTGAGTATATATATTGGGGAGTGATATTATAAACCCTATATAAATGGCACACCTGCTCTCAAATAATATGAGAGCCAAATAATAATTTTCGGGCTCGAACCTGTAACCGTAAAGTTGAAATGAATTAACACCAAATAAGATAATCAATCGCGTCACCGACTTATTTAATGCAGAGGTTCAAATTTCTTATCATTTATGTATAGGCAAGTATTACTCTTTTTTGTTTAAACCTACGGGTGCGTTTGAGGCACCGGTTTGATTATTATAGACGGAAGGTTATGATAAACGGTGGGTTACGGTAGGTTATTATAAATGGTGTTTGAGGGGCAAGTTATTATAACATGGATTATGATAAATGGTGTTTGGGGGGCTGGTTATGTAACAAAAAGTAATATATGTAAGGTGTAGATAAACGGACACGTAAGTTTAGATAAACTGGCACGCAGGTTTAGGTAACCACCGTTTATAATAAACGGTGGGACAAACACCGGTTGGGTTATTATAACCAACTCGGCCGTTTACATAAACGGGGGCCCAAACACACCCTACATGATTAAGGAAGTCCAATATTTTTTTAGAAAATTTGAGTACATAACAAATCCTAACATATAATTATAATAACATTTTAAAAAGAATTTATAGGTAACAAAATAAGAAATATTTAACTTATTTTCAAGTTTCACATAATTGAAACTTATTCATCTCAATTAATTCACTTACGAGTCGTTCACTTTGAGGTAATCCGAGATTTCTATGAAATGGGTATCTGGATTACTTCGTTCATTTCGTAGGAATGTAAAATACCAAGACATTTGATTCATTTTAGATGCCCTTTTAAAATATGGGTTTCTAAATTCCCATGTAGAGGGCATCCATTAATGACATTTTTTCCCCTCATTAATTTTGTATATTACAAGATAATATATGTCAATTTATACTTCATTAAATTGGCTTACACATTATATATATATATATATATATATATATAAATAATCAAAACTTATCAAACATATAAAATCATTAAATTTGCCATCAAACTAGAGTTAAACATATTTTTTTTTCAAATGCCATTCATATTTAAATTGAAGTTAAAAATCTTAAATAAATATGGATGAATTGGTTGAACAAAATAAAATACATAAGGTTGTTTGAAAAAAAGTAACATAAATAAGAACACAATAAAAACTAAATTTATGTAAATGCATAATAATTAAGTTTATCTAGATAAATATGTTACGTAAACTAAAATGATACTTTAAAAAAAAAAATCAAACTAAAATGATACTATGTTAATGTAAAAAATTATATAAATATTATAAGGGCATTTTTGGAACTTGAGGTAAATTTACATTATCTTAACTTCGATTCCAGCAAAATTTTCCTACAAAACAAATATAGTGATCTAAGTATGACAGACATCTGTGATTCCGAACATCCAAGATTCCAGACATTTGAAGATTTCAATTATCCTGATTACCTGAAATTGAACGACCCTTTAATATCTATCAATTTTGTGATTATCAATTTTATACAGTGCAATCTCTTTGAGTGTTTTTCTTAAAAAAAAAAACTGCTTTCAGTGTATCTAATATTTTTAAAATTTTGACGGTAGAATATTTTTTCCTTTTACTTTTGCTAATCGTTTTTTTTTTCTTTGTTTTAATGATTGCACATGTCTCTTTGAGAAAATAATAAGCCTTTTTGTTTGACTTGTAAAGAAAAACAAAACTTTATTTGACACCATTAATTTTTGTGAAAAATGGTTTGATATATTAATGGAACAGTTTAAAAGTTATATCAAATCTTAAAATAACTAAAATAGAATATATAAATCGATCATTTTAAGATCTAAAACAAAATGTTGTATACTCTTTGGAAGAATATTTCAGAATTGGTAAGAGGAGTATGAAAGAGCTCGGATTGGAAGGTTATAACTTGGCGGGGTCACTTGAATCAAAGTTCATATATGTCGATATAGCTCTTTTTTTAATTTTATTATTATTTTTTAATTTATTGCATTTTGTGAGTTTTATTTACAGTCAACTAAATTTTGTGAAAAATATAAATAGAACGATTTATGTAGCTTTATTCAGTTTTTTTAGTAAATATTGGGAGAACAAATACCGAGAAAGAGTCTGAACGTGTGATGCTTTATTCAATTAAGTCTACCGTAAATTTGTTGTGTTGTGCAAAAAATAATCACCTTTAACTAACCATATCCATAATATATTTTATAAAACGTTAACAATGTTTTGATTGTTTGCATCAAATAGGATAGCCAATGACTATTCTTATTAATTTATTTAAGTGATTATTTGTGGTATTTTTTTAATTTAATTTGACTAATCTCTTAAATTTCTCTATTTTTTAAACCCTCTATGTGAAAGAATAAATGGAGAGCCATATACATTTTATTATTGAAAATACCGACCAAACTATTTATTTATTTATTTTTCTAAAAATGTATACCAACCAAATTACTACCAAATGCAATAATTGTACCTTTTTCACTTATCAAATGTAAATAGTAATTCCGACCGAGACTTTAATTATAACCCATGAATCATTTCAGGCAGACCCCATATTTACTGATAAAGGTATAGATTATGACTTTTATTAACCATCGTTTCATATTGATTCAATTTGAGTCGTATTTAATTTGTTCTTTCTATTTTTGTTTAAAGAAACTAAAATATTAGTCTAATTAAACTACAAATATGGCAGGAAAATATAGACATAATTTAAATGGCACTAAAAAAAAAGTGCAATCTCTATATTTTCATGCCATATTTGTAGTTAAATTGCACCTTTTTAACTATCTAAATGTGGCTCTTATTTGTTTATTAGAACAATAACAATAATAAATTAACTTATTGCTTTTTATTATTGTTTAATTTTATCGAAAGGAGGGAAGAAAAGGGATAAATTCTCGCCCACTCAAAACAAGAAAATAGCAAACCATTTATTTATATCAATTCATAGCCACACCAATCGCTTTATTTTAGCAACAAACATAATAATAATAACAATAACAAAATAATAACAATAATAATAATAACAATAACAATAATAACAATAATAAGAATAATAAGAATAATAAGAATAATAATAAGAATAACAATAATAACAATAATAAGAATAATAAGAATAATAATAATAATAATAATAATAATAATAATAATAATAATAATAATAATAATAATAATAATAATAATAATAATAATAATAATAATAATAATAATAATAATAATAATAATAATAACAATAACAATAATAACAATAATAACAATAATAAGAATAATAATAATAATAATAATAATAATAATAATAATAATAATAATAATAATAATAATAATAATAATAATAATAATAATAATAATAATAATAATAATAATAATAATAATAATAATAATAATAATAATAATAATAATAATAATAATAATAATAATAATAATAATAATAATAATAATAATAATAATAATAATAATAATAATAATAATAATAATAATAATAATAATAATAATAATAATAATAATAATAATAATAATAATAATAATAATAATAATAATAATAATAATAATAATAATAATAATAATAATAATAATAATAATAATAATAATAATAATAATAATAATAATAATAATAATAATAATAATAATAATAATAATAATAATAATAATAATAATAATAATAATAATAATAATAATAATAATAATAATAATAATAATAATAATAATAATAATAATAATAATAATAATAATAATAATAATAATAATAATAATAATAATAATAATAATAATAATAATAATAATAATAATAATAATAATAATAATAATAATAATAATAATAATAATAATAATAATAATAATAATAATAATAATAATAATAATAATAATAATAATAATAATAATAATAATAATAATAATAATAATAATAATAATAATAATAATAATAATAATAATAATAATAATAATAATAATAAGATGGTTTAATTTTGTCCGGCTAGTATTTTCTCATAATTCTCAATGGATTGAAGCCTCTGAATCAGTAATTGATTTCTGAACTTCTTAATAAAAGCTTCAGCACTTTCATCAACGTCCGCCGTCACCGTTACCGTCACTGTCCTCTCCAACTTCCTCCTCTGAGCGCCGCTCCGGCTAAGTAACGGCAGCGGCGGCGGTGGCTGCAGGTTGTACTCACCGCCGGCAGAAAACCCTGGGCTTTCAGAGCTCTTCTTCATATGTTTTTTTTTCACCTTAAATTTCTTGGATGGAAAAAACAAGCATTTTTTAGGTTTATATTTATAGGGAAATTTGAATTAATTAAGTACTGATAAAGGGATTAAGGGCGGTGGGCAAAATTAACGGCGGCAACTTTGGTGAGTCAAAGTAAAAGAACCTTTGAGTGTTGGAGTGATTAAGGTGTTTGTGTTTGTCTATTTGTGAATGGTGAGTTGTGTGGTGGTAAAGCAATTAGGGTGCGGGGGTTTCGAATCTTTACCGATATGACTAAGTAATCGACATTGCTCTTATAGCTCTTATACCACTTGTCACAGAAAATGACACTCGATAAATTGTGAGACTATTCTCAATTCTAATTTATTTTTCATATTCAATAGATTATATGATAACTATAATTTATAACAAGAATACTTTTACGATTTTACCTAACTCTAAATTAGAGATACATCCCAGGTTAAAAAAAGTTTTATCATGTCATTAAATAGAAAGTGTTATCTACATGTAATTATGGTTGAACAACTAATAACATTTATATTTAGTTAATGATGAATTTTTTTTGACAATATAAAAATGTCATTTTAATATTTTTATTCATTATTTTAGATTCATTAAGTCAACTCCTAACTTTTTATATAAATCATAAATATTTTATTAACGAAAAATATTTGTAGTTAATTTAAATATTTTTATGATATTTATTGGGTCTATTTCAACATTTTTGTATGTTGTTTTTATCTATTGTTGTATAGAACAAAGATACTTTTACAAGTAAAGATTTTTTTACAAATAAAATTTATAAGTGGCTAAAATATTTGACATTAAAGCATGGGACAGGCAACTATTTTCGCCATGTGAAATCATCAATGCTAAAGTTTATGGGTTGGCTTTGCTTAGCTGTACTAGGAATTGTCAACAATATGGATAAGATTCTAAAGTTTTTGTATAAGAAAATCGTGTAAAAAAGATATTTTCTCGGAGTAAGAATATTCAAATTATTTTGAACCACGACTCGAAAATATATATTAAATCAATTAATTTAAATTGACGTCACAAATTAAATTAATGTAAAAATGTCAATTTAAATGTTGATCTTGGGTTGAGATAATTATCTATTAGTTTCAAGGTTATTATGAGATAATTTTCCTCTCAAACTGACATTAAATATTCGAATTTTGTCTTTTATATTTACTTTTTTTAAAATTCTTTTAATTCAACATTAATTAAGAATAGAAAGATTTGATTTGTTGACTTTTTAATTTATGGTGCTCTTATTGACCTCTCATATACTCAACTTTTTTTTTTTTTTTGTGAGAAACTCATATATTCAACTTAAGGACATGTTTGGGTAGGGTGAGTTGGGAAGGGAAGTGAGAGTAAATTTATGTTTGGTGGGAAGAGATAAAAAGATAAAGAAAATAATAAATGAGTGTTTGGTGGGATGAGATGAGAATGGAAGAGATGTAATTTTTTTATTTGATTTATTTATAAAAGTAGATATTTAGTAGTTTTTTAATATAATAATAATTAAATATATAATTTATATTTATTGATTAAATATATTTTAAAATTTATTCATTTAATTTACTATTTAAAATTTAGTAGATCATAAAAACTATCAAATAAATAATTTAAATAATCAGACTTCATATTTAAAAAAATAATAATCAAAATAATTTGATGTAAATAAATTATTTATAAAAAAAAATAAATCAAAACTTAATTAATTTAGTTATATAAATATACTTTTATAAATAAATCAAATAAAAAATATATGTGTATATCTATATATACAAATATATGGGGAAAATAATTATATATTAATTTAATCTAAAATTATTATATCTCAATCTAAATAAATTATTCAAATATGTATTTAATTTTCTTTTTAAAATAAAATAAACATTTTTTTTTTAATTTTGATATATTTTACGAATATGTCTTTTAAATAAAAGTGGGAGTTTAAGCTTTATTTCATTTCATTTATGAGTGAAATAAATTTAAAATTTAGTAAATTTCAATCATTAAATTAACAAAAAAAAAAAGTAAAGCAATTTAACTGATTAAATTTAACAATTAAAAAAACTGTCAACTAATATTTATAAAAATATTAATATATAAATATCTACAAATATTATTTTAATGATAATTTAAAAAAACATGACATGTTAAAAATAAATAGATACAAATAAATTAAATTTAATATGTATATGTGATCAAATAAGTTAAATGGATGAGTTGGTTAAACATATGCGATTTTTAACTTAAATAAAGAAATGATTTCAAAAAAATAAAACTTAAATAAAGAAATAAATATAAAAGAAGGTTCAAATTCAAATGACCATTTACTACATTTAAATAAATATTTTGAAAAAAATAAAGTAAAATAAAATATTTATGTGATGATTAAAAATATATATATATAAAAGTACAAATATAAAATAAAATAGAATTAAAATATAAGTATAAAATAAAAGATATTTAACAAAAAAAACTAAAAAAAATCGCAATATTTTTTTTAAAAAATGGTCACGAGTGGCACGTGGGCTCCACGCGCCGAATTGTTGGGCCAAACGTTGGGAAGGGATATATCCCTTTCCTTCCCAACCCAGTTTGGCCCAACAATAAGATCGTAAAAGAGCAAAAAGAAATTGCATTAAAAGTTTGGTCCAAGTTTCAAGGTTTCCTCCAAATATTTTTATTGTTTGGTATGAAAATTCAATGAAAAGAAAATGAAGGAAAAAAAAAAACTGTTGTATGGGAACCTCAAGCATGAGGACCTCCAGGTTGGATTGTGAATATGTTATCTATCATAGCCTAACTTATACCTATTTTTTTCAATAGTCCTAATCTTTATTGAATAATTAGTTATATTGAAGATGTATGTAAGAAAACTCCTATGAATTAATTATGTTCATGGGTGTTCTTTAAACAAATAAATTTAACATTTTGTTTAATTTTTCTTATGCCTCTAAAATAGTTGGTTTGTACACTTAGATGTTTTTTTTGTATTATTCTATGAAATAAAAAATTATTCTACAATGATTTATATAAATGCAAACACATCCTTTAACTTTCATATATGGCTAATTAAATAAGATATTTTTATTAGTCCAGCCATGTTTGGTCCTTATTAGGATTCAATCCATGCTTGTCCAATTTTATGATTATACATTTTTTGGTTTTAGAAAATATGAATAAAGAAAAGAAAAATGTGTTATCATAAAATGACTAAAATATTGCTCACGTTTATAGATTCGGACTCAACACCTCTCTCTCTCTCACACACACACACACATATATATATATATAAATAAATGAACTAAAAAAGACTTACGATATAAGTTAATTTAGACACCATATAACTTTCTATATAAGTCAATTTAGAGACTCCATTCTATATAAGTCAATTTTGACTCTCCATTTTAAATGTATGATACTTATTAAATCAATGGTCTATTTTTTAAAAAGTCTATACATATTCTATAATTAATACGTAAATGATTTTTAATTTGAGAGATTAATTTAGTTTAATTAGTGGCAAGTGTTAGTGACTTAATGATTCATTGTTTAATGTTAATTCAATTCAGCACTATAATTACGAGTTCAATCTTAAAAATCGATAATGATATCTTTTATGTAGGATTTGTTGGTCTCCTCCTAAATTATACTAAAAAAATAAATAATAAGTTTTCACAAATGTGTTAACTAACTTTTTGTTTTAGAGAAATCTAATGGACGGTATAAAAATTGATTCAAATGTGAAAGTTTAAAATGTATAACTAATTATTAATCTATAGTTTTAAGTCATATCTACAACTCTTATAATTTACCTCTCTACTTTTTTCACATTACAACTCTTATAATTTACCTCTCTACTTTTTTCAACATTTCTTATAAACAAAAGTAAACGTAGCATTATTGACATTATTATACATTCACAATCACTAGTTCAAGTCCCTCAATTTTTCATTTTATTTTTTAGTTTCAAAGTTTTTGTGATACGAAATTGACAGTCCAAACTATACCTTTCCGATCTAAGACAGGGTGTGACAAAAAATAATGGAAGTGTGTTATTTAATATGGCTTAATTTTTGTTTTAATTTCTGAAAAAGAAACTTTGATGTGACATGTTGATAGAAAATTTTGCAACTAAAAACACGCATCTGTGAGTGAAAATGAAAATGAGTTTTTTTGTACGAATAGACGTAGATTTTTTTCTAGATCCTATCCAAAATTTCAATGAAGATTTTCTATCTACTTAAAATGAATATTGACCACAAAAATACCTTACCAAAATTAAGATTGTGATAAAAAAGTTATGTCTTTATTCCATGAAAAAAAAGACCATGTGACATGTTGATGAAACCTTATTAAGAAAAACATTAAGGGGGTGTTTGTTTGACATATTTAGGTACGATCTTGCTTAAAGAGTTATATTGAGTAATTAAAAATTGAAAATTGTAACAAAAAAATCGTTTGGATGTAATAATTGTACTAAAAATTAGATTCAAAGCCTTATTTGAATTAGGGGGTGCAACAAAAAACCGAAAAACTGAAAAAGCGAACCGTACCAATCTAATCCAATGGATTAGATCGATTTTTTAGAACAAAGTTGGACATATCGGTTTGTAATCTAAAAAAACCAAAAATATTGGATCGGTTCTAGTTTTCATTTCAAAAAACCAATAAAAACCGATCAAAACCGAAATATAAATATTGTCAATAATTCATATAAAGTCATATTCCATCCATTGATATTCCTTTAATTCACTCCTATTTCAAGTAAAAAACACCCTTAGATAATTTTGAATAAGTTAAAAATACTTCTAACCTTTAAAAAAATAGTTGTTTATGAGAAATTTCTTTTTTATATGAGAAATATTGTTTTTTATATATTAAAAAAATTGGACATTGGATCAGATCGGATCCATTTTTTTACATTGAAAAATCGAACCAATGGTTCTATACTTTATAGGACATTGGATCGGATCCATTTCTAGAAAACCGAAGATATCAGTTCGGTTGTCGGTTTGGTACAAAACCGACAAAAACCGAACTGAAATCACCCCTAATTTGGATATAGATTTAAAATGGATAATTATTTTTAGCAGTTAAAAAATAAATGATTAAAAATGAGTTGTTAAAAATGAGTTATTTTGATTGATTTGAAAGAAATGATTAAAAATGGGTGGTTAGAAAAGATTGAGTAGTTATAAATAAATGATTAAAAATAAATTATAAAAAATTAGAGTTATTTTTAAAAATAAAAATGAGAAGGAGTCAGTAAAATTTCGATTGGATATAAATTTTTTAGTATGAATTAATAAATTTTAAAACTAAATCCTACCTAAATACATTTAAAAAATGAGCCATGTTGTTTTTAAGTTCATATATGTTTAGTAATAGATCCTTTTGAAAAACTTCATATTCATGAATATAAGTTTTTCATTTATAGTTGACGTAGTATTAGGATCTCATAATTATTGCGAGTCCAACAAATATTTAAAAGAGATATGGGAAGTATTGGTTTTGAAGTTGAATTTTATATTATCTAATAGGTAGGTCATAAAAAATATAATGTTACAATTAAAATTGCAATGTAAATTATTATGTGACTTGTGGATGGAAATGCTATTATAAAAAATATATCACCATTTCTATCATCTTATCACTTTAGGTCTAACAATATCAAATGGTGAAAAAAATCATTTGGAGTCTAGAAGCCGAAAAGTTATTCTATCTTCCACGTAAATTATTTTAGATCTTATTAAAATTTGTAGTTTAATATAGATAAGTTTCTAGCTTACATCTTATTAATGTAAGCCACCTCATCTTTTTTTTAGTGATAATTACGCCAACACGTGCACAGTTTCAATAATATAGTTAAAAGAATAAACTCAAATCTCATACTTAGATTATTTTTTAATAAAAAAAAAATGATAATCATACTTTTTTTATTAATCAAATTGGAGATTGAGAAACCACAAATCTTATTTAAAAATCAATCAAGTGAACGCTTCACATCTTTTTGAATTAGGAAAGTTTTTTTTTTTTTTTCACCACTATGATCACATGTTTGATCTTGAGAATTTGACTAGAGTTAAATTGGATTACGACCAATTAACCAAACCAACACGACATAACTTTTTCGGTATTTAGTTGAATCGAAAACCTATTAATCACAAATTTGGAACTTTCATTATATGTTAAAAAAATTTAAGAGCTCAGAAACCTACCTAAAATAAATTTAAGTCATTGGTAACCATTTTGTTTTTATTTTTTTATTTTTTTTATTTTTTTTTGACATTTAGATCTGCAACAACTATTTTATCATGTATTTTTTTCTTACTTGAATATCTATATATCTTACTTATATTTTTAAAAATCAAATTAAATTCTGAAAAATAAATAAATAAATAACTTTCAAAAACTTATTTTTAATTTTAAAATTTAATTAGCATTCACTACTTTTGTAAAGAAATATGGATTGTAAGAAATTCTAGTAAAAGAAATTTAGATTTAAAAAAAAAATCTAATGGTTATCGAACATGAATTTAGTAGTTAAAATTTTAATTTAACTGTTAAAAGAGTAGAACTTTATTAACATCTTATATGGCCTAGTAACTATAGGTTTTTAATTTCGTTGAATTAAAAAAAAAAAGTATAATTTAACCTCTAACGATTATTAATCATCAACTGAACCAAACATTGGATAATCAATCATATATGAAGCATCAAATAATGAATCTACGATCTTTCCAGATTCAATCTATAGCTTCTCAATGCTTCTGCTCCAACCTGAATTATTGAAACTTTCCTTCAATTTTTACAGTACATACAAACATTACAACATCCAAACCTCATCTGTTTAGAGGAAAATCAACAGGGAAATGGAGGCAGAGTAAACAGAAACAGGAAAAATATAAAATGTGAACCTCTAATAAGCTTATGCACTATGAAGCTTTAGAACTTGCATCTAAAAAGAAAGAAAAGCAGGGTCAGGCTGGACCTTCATCTCAATGATGCTTTCGTTTCCAAGAAAGCACGACGGTGGATAAACCGGCCCCGAACTCGAGCCATGTGCCTGCCAACAGAAAGAAGTCGACATTTCACGATCATTCGTTAACAGAAGAATATCTTTCAGAAATAAGCCTTCACACGGCGCTGTATCGCTGCAAGCAATTTTTATGGATTCGTTTGTTGCTGTAGTTCCTTTGATGTGAATGAATGATATGTCTTCCACTTTGACAGCTGATGTCTGCACTCTCATAAACAAGAAGTTATAGGCTTAATGAAATGGAAAAGCCAGATATGTCTTTCGGGTTCGGAAATGAACATGTTGAATCTCTTACCTGATTGGCACATGGTGTATTCGAGTCGCAGTAATACTGATCTATGATTATTGGATTTGATACATTTTTCATAAACATGTTCTTGAAGGTAATATCAGTGACAGAGCCATTGCCTCCCTGATGGACATATGAAACAAGAGCACAGATCAACTAAAATTATTTGTGGAGACATAATAGACTTACAAAAGGAGAATGACTAAACTCATTTTACCTGCCATGTTTTAATCCTTGCTCCGTTTTCGGTGTTCGATAAAACAGCTCCATCAACCATTACGTTATGTACTTCCCCCCACGTGTTTTGCTTTCCCAAGCTTCCAATACTGATAAAAAAAAAAGTGTTTCATTCACACCAAAATCCAATCAGAGTAATCTAACTAGTTAAGATTAGTGTTACCTTATTCCATGGCCTGGTCCACAGGCAATGTCTCTTATCAAGATCTTTGAAGAATTGGTGACTATAGAGATACAGTCATCTCCTGGAAAGAGAGTGTATCTGCATTAGAATTTTCTTACATAAAAATGCAGAGGATGTAGTCCGATCATCGTTTTTCTCATTGGAGTAGCAATTTTGAAAGTCGAATTGGGCAGAAGATACCGAAATAAACTCAAGAATGTTGTCAGCTCATCACCTCATATCCACAAATTGATCATTTACCATAAAGTTCCAAATCTTGTACGATATCAAATTCATCTACAGACTACTTTGAATGCAAATTTGCAAAATGAATCAATTTTGAGAAAGAAAAACTTGGTACAACAATTTCTGTATTCCCCGAGGAAAATTCAGGCATCAAACTAAGCCAAAGTTATGAGAGCAATATAAAGCTGACTTGAATTGCATGTCTATTGCTTTTGAGTTTCAGTTACTGAATTATATTAATAAAAATTTGTTGCATCTGGTCACAGCAATAGGAAGTTTTTGGTTGAAAATCTTCTTTGTTTTCTTGGATTGTTTCATGCACTTCCAAACATGCTTCAAGAGAAAAGTTCTCATTCAACCATGAATTCAATTTTTTAACAACTACGAAAATATATAATGGTTGATAATGTATGCCTTTCATAAATCTTAACTCTGCAGAAGATAAAATAATCTGTTAAATGGTGAATTAGTATCAGATAACCAACCTGTACTAATGATACTATTCTTGACCGTGACACCCTTTGATGCGCTGATATGGATTCCGTCAGTATTCGGGCTAAAGGCAGGAGCAATCACTTTGAGATTGGAAGCCGTGACGCGAAGACAGTTTGTGAAAGAAACATGCATCTGTTGACTGTCAATTACCAATAGATTATGAATCTTTAGATTCTTACACTTATGGAAAGTAAGAGCCTGCAATAGAATCGTGAAAATGTCATAATGTGCAGCATTTCTTTTCAATACATGTCAAAACGTAGCTGAGAAACGAAATGAAGGCATTGCACAAGAACCACTCACGGTTGGAGCATGTCGACATGGCTGCCATATAAAAAACCAAAAAACAAATGTTATTGTCTGCTTCAAGACTAATTTAGACAAGTAATCTTGAAATGAGACAAAAGGGTACAAGGTTTGAAGAAGAACATACATTTGTTGAGTTGATCTTGCAAGATCTCATCCACCATTCGTACCCCATTCCGTTTATCTCTCCTCCACCTTCGAGAGTCAGGTGGTTCACCCCACGGAAGTAAAGCCATTTTCGTGGATTTCGACCAGCCCAGACATTTGGATCTTTGGGAGCATTGATTGTGCCGGATATCTTTTAAAAATACAGACTAAAACACTGAATGTAAGGAAATAATTGAGGGGTAAAAACTAAAAGTCTGAAAGCATACAAGAGTCAGGGAGATGCTGTTTGAAGAGGGGAAGAAAAATTTGTTGGCTCATACCATCAAGTTCACCCTTGAACGACAAGGACCATAAAGCTCCATAGGGTGTACCAGAAATGTGTAACTGGCTGGAAAAACGATTCGGGATCTAATGGGGAAAGAACAAGCCATCTTCCAGGCGTCCATGAGTGCCTTGAGCCAAAAGTTAATATAAAATTAGCAATATATATATACATACACACATACTTCATACGGTCACAAATGTCTGTTTGATCGAGCTCAAAAATGGTGCTCAAAGCCAAAATCATTACTACATGAGCAAAAAAAAACTTTGTTCTTCATGATAAAAAATGATGCACAAAGTCAAAATCATTAAAACATTAGTAAAACCAAACTTTCTAATTCATAATGTCCCAAATGTCTGTCCAATCGAACTTAAAAAGCTAAAAAATGATTGGTGCACCAGAAATGTGTTGCTTGCCAAAAAAAAAACAATTATGTTCTAGTTGGGAAAGTACAAGCCATCTTCCAGGCAGCCTAGAACCCTAGAGCCAAAATTAAAAAATTATTAGCAAAAAAGAACTACTTCATAATGTCACAAATACCTGTCTAATCTATATTAAAAAGGATGCCAAGAGTCAAAACTAGTACAACAATAGTAAAAATGAAATTCTACTGCATAATGTCACAAATGACAGCCTAATTGTACATAAAAAGCAGAATATGAAAGCAAAGGTTCAAATGTCTACAAAGAATCAAGATGGGAAATTATGAAAACATTGCAAAGAAAGATCTTATACTTCTAGCATTTCAACCTTAGCAATGAAGCAATCATTCTAACTGACAAAGGAAAAACTAGAACAGCATCATCATCATCATCATCATCATCATTAGATAGTCATTATTCATAAATGTTTGAAAACATACAATCTCTCTATGGATCTAAAGTTCAACAGTGTGCAAAAGAAATATGTTACTAGCTGGAAAAATAATTTGTGTTCTACTTGCTAAAGAACAAGCCATCTTCCATGCAGCCAACAATGCTAGAGCCAAAACCACTATAACATTAGCAAAAAACAAACATTCTACTTCATAATGTCACAAATGCATGTCAAATCGAGCTTAGAAAGGTAAAGAAAACACCAAACATTCCAATGGCTACCTAATCAAGAAGAAAAATCCCGACAAATCGCAAAGAAAGATCCTATACGTCTAGCATTACATTACAATCTCTTTTTATTTTGATTCAACCACATTTGTCAATCGGACAAAGGGGATTCGAACATGTAACCTCACCGTTACTAGGCTTTAGGAGATGACACTCGAGCTAATTGGCGGCTAGCATTTCGATCATAGCAACGAACAAAGCAAACACATTCCAACTCATAACAGAACAATCAAGACAATGAAAAACAGAATCATCATCATCAGTAGCAGCAGCAGCAAATAGCCAACATTCACACAAATCTCAGAAAAAAAAAAACAAAATCACTGAATTAGTTTGAGTACCTGAGAATCATTGCTAATCCCATCTCCTTTAGCTCCAAAATCGGGAAGATAGAGAACCCTTTTGGATCTGGGTCGGGTTGAGTTCGACCCGGAAAGGGGAAGCTGCAATAACGAGTCAAACTCTGCTGAACATTCAAAGAACAAGCTCGCCAACACAGTAACTACGAAGATGAGAATCTGAAAGAGCAATTGTTGGCGTTTCATCTTCAAACACGGTGCTTTCTAGGTTTTCGATTGTAATTTGAAATTTATTTGATACCCAAAGCGCCAATCTCTGTATAAAATCCTGCAAATTTGGAAATTGAAAAAGTTGGGTTTTTGTTGTGTGAACGAATTGAAGGGTGGGTTGAATGATTGAACTGTCTCATTTTCTTGCATTAGACTAAATCATCCACTTTACACCCTGTTCATCAATTTCCCAATTTCTGTTTTTTTTTTTTTAGTTCAACCATAACATGTTCGTGTTAGTTTTGGAGATTGAGGATTGCACATTCAAAGTATAAATATTTATAAAAATTAATTTTGAGATTAAAATCATAATTATTTCATTAGATATCAACTTTCGAAATCATGCGTCTTTTTCACAAATGTAAACACTAAACAATTATGAGATTTTGCATGTCTATTAAAAAAATAAAATAATTTCATGTACAACACAATTTCTAAATATATTCATTTGTGCCACAAAATGATTGAACTCTATCAATTTGCATTGTTCAATCACTCAAAATCGATTGAAGTCTATCGGTTGAACTGATAGAAGTCTATTAGTTGAACTTGATAGAAGTCTAAAGTCTATCAGTTCAACTGATAGAAGTCTAAAATCTATTCGTCCAATTGATAGAAGTCTAATAATGTTAGAATATGAATTTTGAGCAAAATGTGATATAAATGAAATTATTTTAAAAAATGTGCTCTAATTGTAAAAAAATATGTTATAGAGAACAAATTTTGAAACAACTAATTATCATGAATTTGAATTTATCATTTTTTTAATTTAACTCGTATTAAAAATAAAAATAAAAAGGAAACCATATAATTTATACGTTGAATCATCTTTTTCTTTGTAAACGTACCATTACGATGGAGAATTGGAAATTGAGATTATAGAAAATGTGAACTTCTTCTCGTTGTTAATTTGTTAAAATAATTGCCAAGAGCAATAACTCAGCGATATTTGTGTATATTTGATGACTAAGAGATCATGGATTTGAATTCTTTTTTTCCAATAATTGTAACTCAAAAATAAAAATTTGTTAAAGTAATTCATTTATTTATTTTCACATGCCTATATTTAGTTTTTGTGTCCATAAATCTTATAATTTGAATTTGAATTAGTTATTTTTAACTAAAATGATAGTTCAATCATTTTCATCTGAATGAAAGTACACAAAGTTGTTTGTCTAACATATCAATGCACTTCCTATTTGTATGTAATGCATCTCCCTCGTTCGAATTCATATGAAACTTATGTTATGAATTTATTGTTTACTTTTGAAGTTCAACCAACTATTATACATAAATATTGAATGTTTTCAATCATTTAATATTATTAGCTATGTCTGCTTCACGTAATTAACCAATAACAACATATTTTTAATAGTATGGTCTAGGAGATTATAAATTCAAATGTCTTATCAATAAAAATATAACACAATTAATTAAGATACGATTTTGGAGAGAATAATATTTAAATGCTTCTCCTACTTCCCACCTTAAAAAAGGATCCATCTTGCGACTTAACATTCGTAAATTTCGGCCAATAACAAATTTTTGTGTCATTATTTCTCAACTGATGAAAAAAATTAAAATAATTAAACTTTTGACCAATTATAAATTAATCTAGTCCCCAAATTAATTATATTAAAATTGTGTTGTATTAAATTTGGGTTGAAATTAAATAAAAATGACATCCAAATGGTTAAGCCCAAATTTTTAAGGCTGAAGTTCAACGGCCAGGCTTAAAGATGGATGAAGCCCAAGCCATCATGCGAACCATGAAGAATTTTATAAACAGAGAGCCCTATCATTTCAAGAGTATTGAAAATTTTGTTTTTCAAAGGCATAAATAATACAACTTATCATTTATTAAAGTACTCTTTAACCATGAACCATCTTCTTTACACTTTAAAATAATTGTGTACTACGTTCTTCAAGAGAGCTATGCATATGCCAGAAGAAACACAACATTATTTCAAATGCATAGGTATTAAAGAGTATTGTGTGTTACGCTTTTCAAAAAAGTTATACACTCTAAGAAGAAAACAACTTTTTTTTACGGCACCACATACTTCGAAGAATATTCTAGTTTAAACGTCTTCTAGTGATCTCGAACCAAATATCTCTTAAAGAAACATGACTTGAGAACAACAACATTATTCATAGTCTAATCACTACGATCTTTAAAAGAAATGTATACATTTGTCAGCATTTTTCCAAATTTATAATTTGAAAACCGTTGCACACTAAGTTCTTTTAAAAAAAAATTATAAGCATGTTAGAAAGAATAAATATAATTCCAATAATATAAATTCAAAACAATTGCACACTATATGCACCAAGTGGAACGGACGCGCCAAAATAGAAGAATTATGAACACTTCTTAGAACTCAAGGAATGCTTAATACTTCAAGCCTCAAGACTCTAAAGATTGATTACAACAAGTACCTCAAGAACAAATTGCAAATCTCATAAAAAAATTCTATATTAAAAAAAAAACTGAAAAAGCCTTCAAGACCAGTCAAACTTGAAAAAAAGTTGCAAAATCTTCCAAACAAATCCAAAAATCTTTACTTTGAATGCTACTCACAAATATTATTAGATTAATTGAAAAAAATAATAATCAGTAAAAGCCAACAAAAATATAGATAAATATTACTTATAATTGAAACTCACGAGTTAGATTATTTCAAAAAAAAAGAAAAAGAAATTAGAAACTCTCTAAAACTATATAATGTTCATTAACAAATTATAAATGACTTAGTAATCGTGAAGTTGTAAATTCAAATTTTACCTCAAAGATGCACTTGTACATAGAGATGTCCATTTTCCCCGCGGGGACCCGCCCCTAACGGGGCGGGGAATCCCCGATTAAGCGGGGAACGGGGTCGGGGATGGGGGAGAAAAAATCCTCGTTGGCTAACGCGGCGGTGCGGGGGCGAGGATTGTACTCCCGCCCCGATTCCCGATCCCCACCCGATTATTTTATTTAATATATATTTTTTAATTCTACTCCTTTAATTTTCAAATAAATATATCTTTGTTGATAATATTTTCTATACATATGAATATTTTCTTTGATAATTAACATTATAATTGAAACTTATAGATATATATATATATATATATATTAAATCTAATTTTTTGAATTTTTTATCCAAAAAAAATGAAAAAAAAATGAAAAAAAAAATTGTAAAAAATCCCCGCGGGGAACCCGATCCCCGAAAAAAAAACCGGGGATTTTTCCGGGGACGGGGAAGCCATTCCCCGGCCCCGCCCCGCCCCGTGGACATCTCTACTTGTACATCACTATAAATACTCTCATATCAAAATTTGAAAATAAGCCATTCAAAAAGTCAACATAACATGATTCAATTTGATTAAGTCAAATTTATAATCTTTTGCTATTATGTGATACGTCACTAATTATGATATTGTTGATAATTGGTTAAAAATATTCGACCATAAATAAGTAATTTGATATATTCGGGGAAAAAAATATCAAAGAAAACAAACACCATCACTCCAAGTTTTTTTGAGATTACAACAATTTAGAGGTGAAAAGACTCAAACCTAAGACCTCAAGGTCATTAGGTGACATTGATGCGGCTTGAGCTACTGCTCTATTGGCACCATCACTCCAAATTTAGAAAGTCACAAAAGAAATCAAACATATTTACATCAGTTTCAACTTTCTTCATAATTTTCGATATTTTTCATAACATATTCAAATTAAAAAAAAAAAAAAAAAAAAAAAAAAAAAACTACCGTGATCGGCGCTTACCAGCCGCCGCCGCTCTCTGTTTCTTGCCGCTGGATTTCCCAAAAGCGCTGCAGAGCCCACAAGCCGAAACTCTGGGCGACGGCGGCTCGGCCGGCGGCGCCGCCGTCTCTTTACTCCGGAACCCACGTCCTCCGCCGCGGTTTGATCGGCTCCGGTCAATCGTCTTGATCGGCGGGAGAATTCTTCCGGGCTTCACCTCTCCGGCGGCTGCGGCGCTTGATTCTCCGTCGTTTTGCGGCGGGTTGATGAACTTCTCCGCTATTAAGTTGTTCTCCCAAACCTGGCCGGAAGATCCCTGCCGCCGGAAAGACACCGCAGATCTCTGCAGACCAGCCATGGCCGCCCTCTGTTTCTTGTTACTCTGTTTTTGTGAAGTCTAAAACGACTTATCTAAAGAGGAAGAGGATATGAAGGGGATTAATTAGTTTTGGTAAACAGGGCAACTTGGTCAACTAATTTATTTTGTGGGTTTTAATAGCTCAATTATTGAGTGTTTTCAAATTTTAATAAACTCGAGTAAGAGGAACGAATCAAACCTAATTATAACCCGAGTTAAAAAATTATGTACCGGTATATTTATTTTATTTAATTATTATTTTTCAATATTCTTCTAGTATTGAAAATAATTTTCTACCTCTTGTATTAGTTTTACAACATAATTTCTAAAATAATTGAATGTATAGCACATTAGACATCTATCAATAACTAGTGATAGACATCTATCACTAATAAGTGATTGACATTTATCACTAATGAGTGATAAAATTCAATTTATTTTTTTTTCCCTACAAATGAATTAGTTTTGATTTTGTGTTATAGGTGAAAATATTTTGCTATATATACAAAATCCCCTAATCTATTTGTGATATATATTAAAAATATAACCCAAATACTTATTTTGAGTATAATTTTATTTTTTTTAAAGTGTAGTTTACTTATGTAGTACAAATGGTACAAATTCAATATATATTGGTAATAAGGTTAATGTTCAATAAACAGCTTAACTATAAAAGTACATAATAATCATTTAAAAATTTAATGTGGTGTAACAATAAGTTTCTTAACTTTTGATTTTATATGAAATAGATTTTTTTTTTTTATCTATTTATCACTTTTTAAAATTATTTAACGATTTTTAAATTTTATTTCTAATAACAATATAAGATGATTAAGATTAAACAACAATTAGTTAGAGGTAAAAGATTCAAACCCTTAATAATCTCTTAGTTATTAAGTTATAGAATATATCATTGCAACTTTGCTCTTTTTTATTTCTTTAGTTTACTTAAATTAATACAATGTCAATATCAAAATCAAATAGTACATGATATGGTATTGGTTAGACATAAATTATCTTATGAGTCACGTTTTTATGATATATAATTTATAAACATAAAATTAAGGCTCCGTTAGATAACCATTTTGTTTTTTATTTATGAAATTTTAGTCTATCTCTATTCAAATTTTCTATAATGTGTTTCATCTTTTCTATAATATATCTATCTTTTTTTAAGAAAGTAGGAGAATACTAACCAAATTTCAAAAACATAATCAAATTTTTGGAAGCTACTTTTTTTGTTTACAAATTTTGGTTTTGTTTAATAAATTATAGGTAAGATGTAAATATCCAATTAAGGAAAAAAGTATAGTAAAGTAATTGTTGTAGGCCTAAATTTCATAAACAAAAAACGAAAAACAAAATAGTTTTCAAACGAGGCCTAAAAAGCTCATTTTATTGTCTTAACTAGAATTATGTGTTATGATATGGTTTAAAATATAAGTTAATTATAAAAGTTGAAAATATGAAGTCATAATGTACAAAAATATATATCAAGTGAGCTTAGAACAAGAGAAGATTTTACATGGTTAGTCTGTAAAATTTTAATATATATGTTTTCATAGAGGTATGTAAATTTTCACTTTTTTTTTTTTTTGAAAAATGTAAATTTTCACTTTTGATTTTATATAAAATAGATAACCATTTTAATATATATGTTTTCATCCTCATAAGTTAGTGTCAAACATATAAAGTCCGGCTTCAATTTTTTGTGTTTAATTTTTTAAATTTAAATTTGTATTTACTTAAATTAGAAATATGATTTTATTTCACATAAAAGAAATATGTGAATCATAATCAATTTCTAAAAATCAAAATAAATATTGAAAAACTATTATTTCAGATTTCAAATTTTTGGGTTAGTGTTTAACAACAAAAATAAAATATAGATATCAATGTTGAAAATTATACATTGAAGTAGTTGAAGTAAATTTCCAAAACCAAAAATATAAAAATAAATGGTTATAAAAATAGACATATATTCCTCCATTTAAGTTTCTAATTACATTCCAACGCAATTCAATTAGTTTTTTTTTTTTGTCTCTTTGGAGAGTTATGTTTTTTTTTTATCCAATTATTATTACCACATTTCAAATATTAATAATATGTTTGTTCCGAGAAATATCAATAAAAAATGAAGAATAATCATTTTTTTTAGTAAAAGTATTGTTTTTTAAGGCGAAAGATATATTACTCAAGCAAAACAAAAACATTTTACCTACACTGAAGTTGTTTTTAATGCTTTTCTAAGACAAGGTTTTATTATTATTGATGAATCAATGGTATGAAATGATGTACACATGAGAGGTATTTATAGGCAAAAAAAAAAAAGAAAAAAAAAGAAAGATAAAAGACCAAAACACTTGAAATAATATAGGGTAGTTTTTATATTTAACATAGGATATTAAAAAAAATCCAAGAATATTTTTGAAATGAAACTTTAACAAATTTCCATCCAATATTCAAGTAGGTTTTTAAATAACATTCTTGAAAGAATTTTTAAAACTTTATAGGATGGTTTTTATCCGCACTCTATAATGGTTTCATTGTTTGATTGTAAATCAGTTCAACAACGTCGTAGGTTCGAGTCCGAGCATTGGTAATTTTTCCCCTCCTCCAATATGTACTCAAAAAAAAAAAAAAAAACTCCATAATTTAGAAAAAAATTATACAATTTATGATTACTTATCAATATGGACCATCATGTTCCACTGCTGTTTTGGGGAGAAAAATAGATAATTATAGAAAAGATTTCTGAGTGGTCCGTATATTAAGGAAGAAAACTGGTATCCCTTGTTGTCTGTTTAACCATTGAATATGATGATGAATCTCTGTTTCATTTCCTTTTCTTTTCCCTTTGTATGTTCAATTACCAACTTCTTTTTTGGTACTTCATATGGCTTCTTCCAAAAAATTGGCATCCACCATTTCTCGCACTTCCTCCTCTTTATATTTTCTTCTCATTTTCTTCCAAATTCCTCTTTTCAGGTATATTTCACACTTTTCTTTTGTTCCTAGTGTTGGAAATACCGAGGTTCGGCGAGGAGCGTTTTATGTAATGTGATCGAGTCTAATTCGGATGGATCCGTAGTTTTTCTATTGTTCCTATTGTTTGGAACACAGAGCTCCGGTGAAGAACGCTTTATGCAATGTGCCCAAATGTAATTCACATGGATCCATGGTTGAATACATTTGTATGTTACTCAAGTGTAGTTTGAAAGGATCTGTTGTTGAGCTTTTTTATGCTCAAGCATAATTTAGAGATGACCATTAGATGAGGAGCTTTGTGCGTGGTACTTTGCTTGAGAGGAAGATTGTTTGAAATACAAACAAAATAGTTGTCTCATGTTAGTTTAATAACGGGTGTAGATCATAGATATGTGAATGAAAACAACCATCTACATTGGTATGAAATTTTTTGAATGAAATCAAAACTAAAACTACAAAAATTTATGTCTTAAGTAGACAATATTGTATTACTATTATTATATATGTATATTTTGGAAACTTGGAAATCGGAGCGTTGCTCCACGATACCTAAGATAACCACGTCCGTTCCTAGTCTTGGCACAAGGAGACATTGAAGGAATGAAGACACGGGAGGTGTCTACAAATTAATATTACTGGTGAGTCTCGAACCTAGGACCATGAGGGGAGCACATCTATAAAACCCAAACCTTCGACCACTGTCTGGACGGACAATATCATATTATTTGAGAGTTATAATCCTTGTCCTAATACCTACGGAAAGGAATCTAAATTTATTTTGAACATTTTGTTTGGAGGACAGGGTCCCATGCAGCAGAGCAGGATCATGCACAACCCCACTAGAATTGACATGCTCACAATTTCTAGCAAGCGAGGTCTTTCCCCAACGAGCCGTAAAAGCACTTCTCTATCCGGGCGCCATAGCAAAAGCCGTCCTTCGAAACAAGCCCATCCCCACCTTCGATACCTTGCGAAACCTTTACAAGTTCATCGATGTCAAACCGGCTGCCGATCTCCACCGCCTCGAGGTTTATGGATCCGTTTGAAACAACTTTCTTTTGAAACTTTGTCCTGATCTTTAACTATATGTTCTGTTGCAGGTGATTGCAGGGAGTTATTTGGCTGTGGGGGGAGCTGTAATGGGCATGGTTAGACATGGGAGTGGGAGAATGAGTTTGTTTGGTTGCCTTGTTGCTATTTGGGGAATTGTTCTGAGGAAATCTTCATATTTAAATCCCAAAATGGAATTGTATCCAAACATGTTTCTTGCTGTGGCTTTGGCTTTCTTGTCTGTCAGGAGGGATGTCAGGAGAATAATTCGTTGTGTCAAAGCTCGAGCCACTTCTTCATGGAAGAAGGTCAAATGCAAATGACAAAGTACATAAGAAGCTGTGTATCATTTTGATATTATCTCATAATTTCATATTTGTAGCAATTTTGTATCATGTATGGATGATAGGATGTAAATAAGTTGAGGAATATTTGGATAAGTTTTTAGAGAAACTTGATCTTGTTGTCCATATTAGCTTAGGCTTAATGAATAATACTTTATTTCTATCCAAAAAATGATGAATTGATATTCCACTTGTTGAGATGCCTTAAAATTTGTTTAATTATGATAACTAAGTCGTGGATCTCGCTTTCCAAATCTAGTTAAAATATGTAATTGAGTTTATAATTTCGTATTGGACTTTTATGTATTTTTTATCATATGTTGTATTTAATTGTATGAGTGCACTATATAAACTCTCTTAAAATCTTAGTCTTATCGACTAAATATTTGTATTCCTATCTCCTAAACAAAACAATATCTCTTTTCTATTCATGGAAGTAACTAACACAAAGTTATGAACTATATAAATCACTTTGTTCTTTATCTTACAAATTGCTGTTTTGATTATTCTAACTCCGCTTCAATGTTGATTATCTACTTTAAAAAAAACTTAACTTAATTTGTCATTTGTGAAACAATAAACAATGTTGATTAATGTAAGAAATTGGAAAATTTGTTGAATACGTGAATGCAACAAGTTAAGACATGCTTTCATTCTTGCTGCTATTCTTGTGTAGTTTTAGTACATAAAACATTATGTAATACCATGTAAAAATTAGTATCGTAACACTCAAGTCTCATAATGAATTTGGAAATAAGATTCATTTCAAACTTAATCTACTGAATTTGATTCCAAGACTACGCCCTATACAATTTCTAAACATCTTTATATGGTTTTTTTTCTTCTTCTTAGGGTATCAACTCATCGACTTTTAAAATCCAATTGATGTCTTATCTAATAATTCGATTAAAAAACAACAAAATCACCAAAAACCACCCCAATTTGGTCACTTCTCAATTCTAATCTGTGGTGTCCTTTTTCTGTCTTCAAATGTCAAAGGCTACTTTCTAAAGATAAAGTCACATGCTATTATCATTCATAACTATAACTATCATCGATTCTAACCCAAAAAAGCTATAACTATCATCGATCATTTCAATGGTTGGTTAAAATCCTTTAAGAGAGAGGGTGTTTGGGACAAGGATAATGTGAATGACTATGGGAAGAATAATTCTCTTACCCACGTTTAAGCCACCGACAATCATTCATCTCATGATCAATATTCATTCACTCCATATTCTCATTCTCCCTATAACCATTTTTCATTCTTCTCATACTCACTATTTTGTTCACCATGCATGCGCCCCAAATACATAATACAAATAATCATTTCGTTCACTCCAAACACAGATAAATTTTTTTCCTGATTCTTTCCCATATTCTCATCTTCTTCGCAACCATTTTCATTCTCCTTGTCTAAAATACCCCCTTAGAGTTCTATTCATCACACCTCTACTATATCTATCGAGAAGAGAAATTAAAAAAGTCGAGAGCGATGCAATACCATGAACAGAAGCTATTTTGCTTATGCTATACCATATTCAGAAGTCATACATGAAAATGAATTAAATTTTCATACCCTATATTCATTTAAATGTCAAAATGCACTTAAGAAGTATTAGAAGAACCTTTATGCTCTCAACCACTTGTGAGCAATGGAGAAGGCCTCAGTCTTTGGTCAAATCAATTTTCGAGCCAGTCGGCATAAATGTCAATCAACTTCTTATGCGCCTTTGCTTTAAAGAATTGCTTCATCCTTGGTCCTCCATTCGCACGGTCGCTTTCAATTTCTCTGTTGTCCCTTAATCCAGGTGCAGAAGCGGCAGAAGTTGTTGCAGAGGCACCACCTACGCTCCCACGTTCTGATGCACTGCAGGACTCAAGCTTCTGTAGTTCTATTTTCTCCAAAAACAAAGAAGACAAGGGCAATATCAATGCCTGTAGTTTGACAATAACTAACTTTTAATTAAATGTACATAGAAATCATCATTTATAAATGAGTAATACCACATGGTTGACATTTATTGTTTGGGATGGTAAATCTGCTTGCATATTTACATGTTTTTTTTGTATAATAAACCAAACCGTCATCGATAAAAGAACGAAAGAATAGAGCAAAATGGCATACAAAAAAACAGGTGAAACAAGAGACACCTCTCACAAAAAGGTGGCCAATCTAGTATATAAATATTGGTTGATGTAATTAAATTTACTCCAACCCATCAGCTTAAGATTTTGGGTTGATTGATGGTTTAACAACTTTCAAGATAGTATCAGAGAAGGAGGTCATGAGTTTGAATCTCTGCTGTTTCTCCTCCAATTAAAATTAAATTCCACTTGTAGGCTATTTTTCAAATTTCAAAGCCCACAAGTGAGGGAGAGTGTTAATTGTTATAATTAAGTATACTCCAAAGTCCAACCCATCAATTTAAAGAAAAATTTGAGATTCCGATACTATGTTGAAAGATGAAATTCTTAATTTAATAATGAACCCAACCATGATTTTAAATACACAGAGATGACCTAATCGTTAAAGGAAAAGATAATACCTAATCATAAAAGAAGAAAATAAGATTTAACCTAACCCTAAAAAGAAAACATAATTAAAAAGATAAAAATTCTATTTTACTAAAATTAACATAAACCAACAATAAATTATCACTGTTTTTTGTTTTTCATGTTCTGAGGAACAATATCTAATCAATGATTGATAAGACCCTAAGTCTGTTTTGCACTTCGTTTCCAAGGAGCCCCCAAAATTTATCATCCAACAAAGGCAACTATGAGGGAATTCATTTGCTAGCTAACCTGATCGTAGCTCAACTAAGATATATATCCATCCACGTAACTCTACAAAGACATATATCCTTGATCATGGGTCATTGTTGAACTTGAAGGGAAGGGGGATTGATTTGAATCAAGCCAAGGTTATTTATCCCATAAATAGAAAATGGCAGAAGAAAATAGATAAAATCATATACGTGAGCGTTTTTGCTGGCTTGTACATACATTGACTATTCTCTTAAGATAAACCGTATAATTTCTAGGTAAATGACCTTGAACCCACAATCTTTTGGTTCCTCAAGGCCCTCTTGTCTTCTAAGCCAACCCATGATAGTTTAGAAAGTTACAAGTCACTTGAAAACATATGAAACGATAATGGAACGAAAGAAGAAAATACCTGCTTCTCCATGAGCAAACCGACAAAGCTCCCCATATGGGCAGTGACCAGTCGTCCGCCAGAGGTAACAGAGCCTGGTTTTGCAACTTTCAGGCTTTTGAGTATCACTGCAGGCAACAATCGTTTGTACTGTTGATCTTGTTTCTTCCAATTGACCAGACCCTCTCCTTCTTCGATCCATAACATGACCAGAAGCTACTGTTCTAGCCTCATAAATCTGGCTAGAGAACCCAACATCCCTAGTTTTCTCAGGAATGCCATGAAGAAAACGACACTGATCCCCATATGAACATTCCCCCCTGCGCTGGAACTGTCTGCACATTTCCATTTCTGTCGATATTCCAGACCGAAAATCAACATTCGAACGCCCTGAAGGTAACCATCTACGAGTATCGTGAAAAGCAGGTCTAAACATAGGGTTATTATTAAGATTGTTCCATTGTGGAATCTCAAAATTCGAAGGCATTCCCCAATTCGGTAAAGTTTCAGACCTCAGAATATCAGAATGTCGAGGAAGCAATGGCGGCCGATCGCCGAGAGCCTCAGGATCCGGAGGAGTAATTTGGTTAAGAGGATAAGGAACACTCATTTCAAATTTGGCACAAAAGAAAGGAAAACTCGATTCGTCGAAAAAACTGACAGAATAGAAACCCTAATTCCACAAATTTGGAAAAAATCGACGAAATTGGGAACGGCAAATGATATATCCAATATATTGACAGGTATAACAGATATCTGTACAATATTTACGAATTTCTTGAAGATCTCTAAACAAATTTCAGCAACTGAAATCTAACAAAAAGAGGTTTAATCTAACAAATTTACAGTCGAGATTCAACAAATATATAAACCAAAAAACTGATAAACAACAGAAAGTTAATACAAGTAAGGAGGAGATATACGAGAGCGAAACCCTAGCTATCGATCGGAAAACTGACCGGAGAAGAAGAAATGGACTCCGACGTGGGGTTCCGATCATAAACGGGAGTGGCTTTTTCAGTCTTTTCGGATTCCAATTTTTTTCCCGGTCTAATTTTTTAACTGTTAGAATTTTTTTCCCTTCATTTCATTTTAAATAATAGTAAATTAAAATGTTTCGAAAAAGGCAGTAAATTTTAAATTATATTCACTTCAAATATTTATCATATTGTATCCTATTCATTTTTATGTAAATAATCATGGATATTCAAATCATATTTTTATTTAGTTTTTTTAACAACTTTATTTGGATTACGTAATAACTACCAAAAGGGTAGGATTGGTTGTGTGCTAATTTTATTATTTGATGGTAATTTAATTAAACATTACATCTACGGCTTCGAATTTAAAAATTGATATTTGACTCTCATTTATTTAAAAATGACAAAAAAAAACTATTTTCAATGTGAAATTCAACCCCTATAAATACCATCAATAAGAGAAGTAGTTCAACGACATCAATATGTACTTAATAATCAAAAGGTCGTGTTTTTGAGTCCCCTACCTCCAATTATTTGAAATCTCAAAACAAAAACCTCTTAATAGTACTTTAAAAAATATATTAAAAATTAAACACAACTGATCTCAAACAAAAAAGAAAAGAAAAAAGAGATCAGTTTATTCAAAACTGAAGAAGGCTAGTTCAAAAGATTAACTATCTTGAGCCTAGTACTGAAAGTAGAACAGCAATGACAGCATCACCATATCCAACAGGCTCTGTCATAAAAATGGTGAACTGATAAGCTATAATTGATCAAAACTCAACAATATTGAAGGGAAAAAAACGTCGAAAACCGACTTACCGCCGTCTTTTCGCAGTATCTTCACGACTTCTCCAGAACGGTAAGCTTTATGTGAATGCAATCTGTTCAGTACAACAAGGACAATTAACCAAAATGTAACATAACAATCCAACTTTGTGTTCATGGCTTGTAGAAATTTAAAGTCTAGACTCGAACCTCGATTGGGATCTCGGCACCTAAATGATCAATTTAACAAAGCACTTCACCCTCTTGCACAACCTGGTTCTGTTTAGTGAAAAAATGTTAGTAGAGAGCTTGATATATCATCATTTGTTTATTACAGTAGGGGCAAGCAACAAATATGCCATAAGGTAAAAGCACATGGAAAGATCAAAGAGCAACAGACAACAATGAAGTAAAACCTTATAATTCATGAACTGTTTTCAAGTTCTGTTTTGTTCTTTTCTGGTGGATTCAATACCTCTTTACACGAAGGCGGTTCGAGCTTTCCTTCCACGGTTCGACGTGGCCTAAATAACCCAACCTGCATTCAAATCTCACCTTACTATCCATAACTTAGAAAAGGAAAAGAATTAGAAAAAGTTGTACACTTACTTTAGGAGATGAAATTATAGCTAGACCTTCCTCTGTAGCTTTCTCTACATTTGTATTTTGAATAGCGGGCGGTAAATTTTCGCTTTTCAAGTTCCTGACCACCTGAAAATAGAATTCGCCGATCTATTAACATGAGAAAAAAAACAATTTAGACAAAGTTAGAGCAAAATGTCTTTCCCTTTCTGTAGAAGGAAGAGCAATGAAATTCCATTATGCTTAAGACTAAAACAATCCAAGCTGCATAACCAAATTACAAAACTTAGTTTATTTCTACTTATTTTCATTTCAAACTCTGCAATGGAAGATGTGTCACATATGCTTGTGAGCAGGGTTTCAACCTGCAATAAATGAAAAGTATATTTCAGGTTCCCAAAAGAAGAACAAGAAAAAATAGAAAGCAAGAAACTAATTATATTGATTAAACTCTAACTCATGAAAGCTAATCTAACCTCATGAAAATTTGGGATAGCTTGGCTTGTCAAACTGAAAGGCTTTTTTGTTTCTTCAGAATCAGTTTCTGAACTGGTTATGGCTGTACCGCGACAATGAGATAGATGCAAATCAGAGAGAATCTAACATTTGGAACAGAACTTAGAAACAAAGAGCAAAACAATAATGTTGTAAATAGTTATCAAACGGGGCCTTAACAAATGATTATCAAGCGGGGCCTTAACAAATTGTTTTTGTTGATTTCTTTATGTTAATTCAAAGGTGTCCTACAAAAAGATAAGAGACTGCAAGAATGTATAAACCTCATAGGTGAATATGAATAGTAAAACCTTGAAAATTCAATGACAATTGGCTTGTTGACTCAAGAAGTTCCTAATGTACATTTCTTTCAAAAGAAACCCCAATGTATAACATATAACCAGAACAACTATCAAATCTACATACAAGAAAAGATTGCAAGTTACATAGGGACATACTCTGGGTATCAGGCGATCCGCTACAACAAGCACGCAAAGATTTTCGAGACGAATACGATATCATCAAACTCGAATATCACGGCGGTGTCCTGCTTATCCAATTTCTCAAGCTACAAGGTGGCAATGTAGAGACTCTTCCCCTACTAACATCCAACATTGAGACCTTAAAATCTGCAGTTCTCAAACTACCTGCAATAGTGAAATCATGACTTTAAAATCTCAAACACTCTATTATCTTAAATTATATCAAGAGGATTCTTGCATTTTCATCCCCCACATTGATATTGAAAGATTAATCCCTTTTTACAAACCCTTTTCAGGAATGAAATCATAGACATTGAAAAGCATTTCAAGAATCACAGCTTCAAAACAGAACTGAATTGAAATACATTCAAGAATTCATGAGTCGCCCATGTATGAACAAAAACTAAAGAACCCAGAATCAGAATACAGACAAAAACGCAAGGAATGGGAGAAAGAAACACTTACAGGACGCCATTAAAGAAGAAAGAAGCGCCAAGAACAATGGTCAGAGGAATTCAGAGTATGGTCCAATGCTTAATTGCAAGAAAAATTGTTTGAATCAAAAGAAAACTGCGTTGATTTGATTTCTCCTGAGTTTGAAATTTCAACGAGATGAGAAGATCTTAGGGACAAAACGGGCTTCTAGAAGAGAAATCTATTAAAATTGAAACCCGTTTTCATTTCATTTTTACAAAAATCAAAAGAAAACTATTATTATTATGGGGATTTTGCATGTGTAACAAAAAAACACAAAATATTTTTATTTATAGCATAAAATCAAAATTAATTTATTTGTAGCAAAAAATTCAAATTGAATTCTATCACTAGTTGAGTTTTATTAATGATAGAATTCAATCAATGAAAGACTTTTTCTATAACTGCTTGAATTTTCTATTAGTGATAGAATTTCAAATTGAGTCCTATCACTAATTGAGTTTTATCACTGATAGAAATTAATATGCTATAGATGAAATTATTTCAGAAATTGTGCTGCAAATGTAATATAAAAGGTAAAATGTGTTACTGATGGTAAATTCTCTATTATTATAGTAGTGGTTAGGGTACTTTCAACTACAAAATGGTTGATTTTTTGTGTTGATGAGTGATTGGTCTAGTTTACGTGTATCTTGACTATTATCACGTACCATTTAACTCTATAATATTTGAATGTCAAAGAAATGGAAACTAATTCTTTGTATGATTCTTAATACATTCACATTGTGAGTTGCAGTATACATGGTATTTAATTTTCTTGTCTCTAAGATGATTAGAGGTGAGGATTCAAATCAATGAAATTTTGACTATTAGGTATTTGTTGATGTTACTGAGCTACAATTCTTGATGACGATAAATACTAAACTCTAATTTTTTACAATTTGTAAGATTAAAGCTTCGTTTGATATAACCATTTGATTTTTTATTTTTCATTTTTGAAATTTAAGTCTACATCAACTATTTTATTACATGTTTTTTGTTACTAAGATATCTAAATCTTACCTATATTTGTAGAAACTAAACCAAAATTTAAAAAAAAAAAAAAAATCTAAAAACTTATTTTTGTTTTTAAAAGTTGGTTAACATCTACGTGTTTTTTTAAGGAAAAGATGGATATACGGTAGGAAATGTGGAACACATTATAGAAAATTTGAGTACAAATATATTTAAATTTCAAAAACTAAATAATTATTAAACATGGTCTAAATTTATAATTTTTATCTTAAATTTAATTATCAAGTGGAATGTTGAGTTGGTTTTTTTAGAATTTCAACTTTTTTTTCAACAATGAAGGATGAACATTCAAACTCATGACTTATAGGTTACGTATATTAATGTCATTAAATTATGGTTTTTATTAACAAACTTCAACTCTGTGAGTGTTGTTAAATTGAAAAAAAATAGATTAACAAAAGAAAAGGAAAATACAATATATATTATAACAAAATCAAAAGAGAGATTCTTGAACCAATAAGCAACTCAATGTGACCATAAAGTTCGGAACACACAATCAAAATCAAACCTAAAACATTTTGATGAAAATTCATAACTAAAATTTTAAAATGAGTCTCTTGGAGCATTGCATCTGAAACATTCCATTCTGCTTGCAAAGTTATGTACATTGCAACCTGACCTGTGAGCCCACTAACAGAATTAGTTTCAAGAATTGTATTATTAATACTGATTAATAACGAAGAGATTACAAATTCAAATTATCTATATTCAAATGTTGTAATTAATAAAAAGAATTATAGAAAGGATTTTTTTTTTTTTTTTGATCTCTAGTAGAGAAATTAAAAGAAAACCGTTTTGTACTAAAAAAAAAAAAAAAAAACCGTTCTAGTTTAAAGTTTTAAAATCTTGATAGTCATTTGATTTTTTATTTTACAGATTTAAGTATGCCAATACTAGGGGTGTACATGGGTTGGGTTAGGTAGGGTTAATGATAATTTTTGGACCAACCCAAAAATTTGGGTTGATCAACTTTTTAACCCAACCTAACCCAATTAGAGTTTCAACCCAACCTAATCCAACCCTATATTTTCGGGTTGGGTTGGGTTCATCGGTTCAAAAGGATTAAAAGTTGAAGGCGATATTACAAATTCGACGAAAACACTAATTATTTTAATATTTGGAAGTCAAATACCAGCATAAAATTTGACTAAATATAAAGCTAATTTTGTAAAGAGTATGAGATTTTTTTAAAAAAAGAAAAGAATTAATTTCAAATTTTAAAAAATATTGTATTTAACCTAATAAGAGATAAAAAGATTGGATAAATTCTTGAGGGAAAAAAGGTTTGAAAAAGATTGAAGTTTACTTGCTCATAGAAGAAAAAAAAAGCAAAAAAAGAAAAAGAAAACATAAAATAAGAAAAGATGTAAAACCACTAGGCTATCAACGACTTTACACTACAAAGATATGTTAAGAAATATATATTTATATTCGGGTTCCGGGTTGAACCCAACCCAAAACCCGTGAACTCGCGAACCGACCCAAAAATCCGGGTTTACTAAAAATCTAACCCAACCCAAATTTTAAAAAACATAACCCAACTCAACCCTTACGGTTTGGGTTGGGTAGTTCGGGTAGCTCGGGTTACCGGCTTTTTTGTACACTCCTAGCCAATAATACTAACATATGGTTTAAATACTTTCAATTCTACATTTTACTTTGTGTTTTAAAAAACCAAAATAAAATTTAAAAACTATAAAGAAAAATAGTTTTATAAAATTGGATTAAAATTCACATACTTTTTAATATAAGATCCAACTAGATAAAGAAAATTTGAGTAAAAAAAAACTTAAATTTCAAAGATAAAAAACAAAATTTATTTTTGAAATTTAAACTTATTTTTATTCAAATTTCTTATTATTTATTCCAAAGAAAATAGGTGAATTAACACCAAATAAGATAACCAATTGTGTCACCAATTCATTCAATAAATTTTAATTTAATTTTTAAAAACATAAATAAAATATAGACATTAAATAAAATCATGCTATGAAATAATTATGGTAAGTTTAAATTTTAAAAATATAAATATAATTATGAAAGGGTGAGTAAATAATGAATAGAAATAAGGAAAAAGAAACGACCTGGGACAAATCCAGTCACCAGACTTCCAAGAAAAGCCGCCGCCACGTGAGGCATTGCCATTGGTTCCAAATCCTAAGGTCCTCGATCCACGAGCCGACAAATCAAAATCGAACCCTCCAACGGCGGCGGCGGCGGCGGCTGTCTCATCCTTAAACGCTCCGCATACGAAACAGCTCGACCGGTTCGCAAAGTTGTGGGTTCCGCAGTTCCCGACGCCGCAGTACCAGTCACCGAGGCGGACGTCCGATCCCGGCGACGCCGGAATGTTCCTTCCTCTGCCGGCAAACACCCCGAATTTGGATTCCCCGCACCGTTGGCAGCAATCCCGCCGTTGGAAGTTCATGTGCTGGCATGATCTGCAGTTCCAATCTCCCGGTCTGTTCATTTCTCCGCCGATCTGCAATTTCACGATATACAGTTCTATTTCAAAACTAATTGACAGTAAAAAGTGTAGTTCATATTTCATATAAAGAAATTAAAGACTCGTCATCTTTTCAATCTGTGGAGCGTATTTCCAACACGAAAACATTTTTTTTTTTTTTTAGTTTTAGGATAATTAGGAGGAGAGAGATTTAAACTTAATTTCTTAATCATTAAATATGCACCCATGTAGTTTATTTTAGAATTATGTTAAATAAGAAAATAATGATGTTTTTACTTCTAATTTGTCAATATATAAATTCTTCAAAAGCAGAAACATGATTTAATAAAGAGAAACGTACCTTGTGAAAATTCTGATTTCTCTCCTAAGTACAAACAAGTAAAAGACAATAAACTTAAAAAACCATAAAAAGAGTGGAAGCAAAACTTGAAGAATTGAGTAGAGAGAGCTAAGTGATGAAACAGGCAAATGGGGAGGCTTGTATTTATAGCCAAAGCTGCTTCAATGAAAAGGGAGGATAATAAAATTAACAATTGTTTGTGTATATTAAAAAATATATATAAAAATAAATAATTAATGAGATGTTGATGGATGAAAATGGAAATAAATTAAAGCAAGAAAAAAGTAGGCAATAATTCAAACTGTGGGTTTCAAAAGATATATAAGGATATAAATCTCGAATTTTGAACGAAAATGCTTTATTGGTTTATGCCTTTGCATGCATGCCATGAAGATCTCCTTTTAAATGATTGCAAGTTTTGTGGAAATGACCAAACTTATTTTAATGGCCCTGATTGATAATCTTTTCATTGTCTGTCTTCATTTGACCACACTATTTATAGAAATGATTTTATTCTTAATTTAACTTTATTGATTTAATTTTCTTCGTTTAATAATAGATATTGAAGGATGGAAAATTCAAAATGCATGTGAATTGCGGTTGAGTTGACCTCACTTTACAAACCTAAAAAAAAAGAACTCTACATAATTGGTCATTTGGGATTGAAATAAGTTGTATTCATCGTCCTAATCTCTTAAAATTGAAAAACTTTTACCAAGTGTTCTTATTTTAAAATTGAGAGAGTTATATATAATAAAGATAAAGATTTTTGTGGAAGCATCTCACAATATGTAGTTTGATATAGAAAGTTTTTAGCAAAATGAATGGTAGTTTGTTGGTTTCATTGTTTTGTAATAATTCAGTTCAATACTATGGTCATGAATTTGACAAAATTATGCTGAAAATATAATATAAGAAGTAGAATATAGTGTTGAGAGTAAATTCCGAGAAAAATATAATAAGTATTTTAAATAAATAATGTAAGAAGTGTAATATAGGTAAAAATCAAGTGTAATTTATTTTTTATGCCAAAATGGCCTCCTTTCGAGTGTTCTCTTTCCCTTACCTCCCCTCCATTCCAAATTTCTATTTTTCTGGAAATCTTTGGTTTTCTTTGCAATAGATCTAACTCTTGACTAGTCAATAGATATTTTTCACTATGGACCATTAAAACTTGTAAGCAATTTTTTAAAGAAAAAAAACTCTTTTTTTCCTCCATTAAGGGGTGTTTAGGATTTGATGTTGAAGCATTGAGAGAAAGGGGAAGGAGTTAGAATTTATGAACTCATGTTTATTTTTAGTACATCAATTTCATCTCATCTCCTTTCAAACTTCTCCTCTAATATCACATCAAATATTTTATCTAATATTATTAATTATTATATCAAATATTTCTTAATTTTAAATTATATAATGTACAATAAAATATCTTTTATCTAATCTTATTAAATATCGTATCAAACATTTTTTTTTAATTTTCAATCATATAATATAAATAAAATATATTAAATTAATCAATCAATCCAAAATATACAATCATTACATTATAAAAAATTAATGTAAAATAAATATTTCTCTAACATTTCCTCTCCATATCTCTAAATCATTCTACTTTCTCTCTTCTTTTCAACTCCAAAATCCAATCGGCTCCCTGATGTTACATAAATCTCGCTTAAGCTTCCCTTCTCTTTCAAAGTGTTCTAATCTTCTTCGAAAAGAGTCACCATAAATCTTATCTACCAAGTATGTTTATAATGCCGGAATATTTTAAGGGCTTTATCTGAGAAAAACATGTAAAAAGAGATAATGTAGAGGGTAATTTTTTTTTTTCCTTTTTATATTCGTGAGTGTTCCGGAGTTATAAGGAGAAACTGGTTTGGATGAAGATTTTGGAGGAGCAATCGTAAGAATAACTCGTTTGGATGGAGATTTTGGAGGAAGAGTTATATGTTGATTTTTTTTAATATTTTATTTATATAGACGATTTATATGAATTTTTTTTTGTTCATTTATACAAAATCTCTCATTTTTATTAATATTTTTCAATTTGTCTCTTCCAATTATCTTGCTTTGAAAATTATATAAATTTCTAAATTATTCAAATAATATTAAAACAATGTATTTTGTATGTTCAATTTTAGGCTAAAGTATAAACATATCCATAAATTACGAAGTTTGTATTAAACATACCTCTAAACTTTAAAAAAAATTATTTTAAAAAAAAAACTTGAAATTTTTTTAAAAGTATCCATGAACTTTGAAAAATGTTTCAAAAATACGCTTGCGGTTAATTTTGGATGGAAAAAGTTTTGTTTAAAAAACACCCTTCAACTTTAAAAAAGTTTAAAAATATCCTTAGTTTTCAAAATATCAACAAAAAAGTCTTTCACATTTTATTATAAAACAATAATAATTATTATTGGAAAAATTATTTTTAACATTTTTTTCGGTTAAGAAAGTTTTTGAAACTTTTTAAAATTGATGATTTAAAAAAAACAAAAAACTTTAACTGTAAGACATCGATATTTTTTGAAGTTTAAGATACTTTTTAAACTTTTCAAAGTTCTGGGACATATTTAACACGAACTCCATAATTCAATGGTATGTTTTATAATTTAGCCTTAATTCTAATTAAATTTTATAAAATAATAGAAAATTGTTAAATAAAAATAAATAATACTCAATCTTTTTTGAATAATTATATATTTTTATTTTTTTAAATAAAATATATAGAATGTCAATGAAAAAATTATTATTATTTTAATCTGAAAACCTAGTTTTGAAAATCTCTTTTCTAGAATGATTACAATTAGCTCATTTGGATGTAGTTTTTTTAAGAATGATTAAAAAACTTATTTTGAAAACTTAGTTGAAAACCTCCATCCAAACACTACCTAACGTAAAGTTGAGTCCAAAACTCGAAGCTAAGCTCAAGGGGACATCCTTCCGACATTTGAATGCCCCACAAAAAAGGGAAAAAGAATAATGTGGTAACCTATTCGCAATACAAATATTCTTCAACTTTTTTTTTTTTTTTCTCTTTCACTTATTAATTTAAAATCAGAAAAAGAAAATACCGAAAAGCATTTCAATTTGACCATGCTTATTCACAACCCATTTGCAGCAAAGTTTAAGGTCCCATCCATCAAACTTTCTCTTTTAGATAAAGAAAGAAAGAATAGAATTTGAAATGTTCATGAATGAATATTCTTTTTGTCCTTTTGCTCTGTTTTCTAAACATGTTTTTTTTATATTTAACTTTCATAAGGGTGGGTGCCACTGGCATGCATTAGAATCTAAAGAAAATTTTTATTCAACTGTCCACACAAATTGATAAAACTTAAAAAAAAAAAAATTACTTTCTAAGTTGGAAATATAACCTTTTCATCTCATTAATTACTTTTACAACTTCTAATTTAATAAATTTGATGGAGATTGAAAATTAATTAAGTTAATTTTGGACAATTCATAGGTTAAATAGTTCACCTTCATTTAGTGGTCTTCTCATGTATTTCAATAACTTCAAATCTTCAATAAAGAAGTTAATGGTGTAATTTTTGGTGATTTTTCTCCCTTTAGTTATTTTGGTTATTATTATTATTACCTTTTTTTGAAATTTTTATTTTGGTCTTTTTCGGTTACATCATAAATCCATCTAAAAATATTTATAGGTTTAATTTGAGTTTACCACGTGAGAGAGCTTTCAAATTTAATAATGAAGAAATTAATTTAAAGGAAATTCAAGTCCAAAAGTCAAGCAAAGGTTGAGAATTCTTATTGTATTTGGTCTATGTTTCGAATGCAAAGTTGAGAGTTCTAAAAAACTTGGAAGTTTATGTAAAAGAAAAATGGTAATAAGGGATGAAGGAAAAAATAGAAAAAGAAAAAGAGAGAAGCATAGTAATGGTGAGTTTCTATAAGGATGAAAATGGAGAGATGATTTAAAGGGATTTAATTATAATAGCAATACTTAGGGTCCTCAACGACTCAAGCCCTCCTTACTTATCGATGGCCACAAAATTTTATCTTTTTTTTAGTTTATTTGGACTATCAATGTGGATAAGGAGGAGTTCGATCCTTGGAGCTGTTTGCTTGACGTTTTTAGCTAGGAGTCAGGTTTATGATTTATTAACTTCTCCTCGAAAACTTACATCCAAACGACTTTTTACCAACTTCTCCTCAATTTTACTTTTGAAAATAAGTCTCATTTCTAACTCTTCATTTTTAATAATTCATTTATAACTATTTAATCATTTCTAACTACTCATTTTTAATCATTCCTTTCAAATCAATCAAAATAACTTATTTTAACTATTCATTTTTAATCATTTCTTGTTTAACTACTAAAAATAACTACTCATTTTAAATCTACATTCAAACAAGGTTTTGACTATAACTTCTCTATACAAAAACTACATCCAAATGAGTTTTTGGCACAACTTTCAATTTTTAATTACTCAATATAATTCATCAATATAATTTCTTAACCTAAAAACTACCTAAATATGTTCAATCCATGCTAGATTTATAATTAATTTTTATTTTTTATTTTTTTTTATAAATATCAACTTTTTAGCATATCCTAGCACATAATTGGAGCAGATGGTCGATACAAATCTGTTCAATCAATACAAATATAACATTCAATTAATATTATAAATAATTTTCAATCAATGGCAAATAATTTTCAATTAGTATAATCTTTAATCATAGCTATAAATAATCTTTAATTTATATAATAGATAGTATTAAATCATTAAATGATTAAAGGTAGGATTAGAATATATAAAAAAGAACGACCAAAATTCTGTTATAAATTAAATATTTGTTAAAAATAAATATTATAAATAAAATAAACAACATAAACATTATCGCCTAAAACAAAATTTTCTTTTATATATATATATATATATATATATATATTGTGGAATGAGCAGTGTAGGCTTTGAAGGTTTGATTTTGACCAACTTTATTTTTCTTCTTTTCACTCCATATCCACTCTTTTTCTTTCCGTCCCTTTGTTTCCCACCCACTCTTTCTCACTATTCCTAATGCTGCTCCAAATTAAGATAAAATATCTATTCAAAATGATAGATTTAGTTTTTTTTTTTTCTTGAAAATATAGATTTAGTTTTTAATGGTTCGCATTAAATTTTAATTTGGACCGGCAAAAGTTTAGGCCTTATTCCATAATTATTTGATTATTTATTTATTTATTTTTCTAAATTTAAACATATTTTTACTCGAATTTTTTACAATATTTTTTATCTTTCCTATAATTTATCCATTTTTCTTTAAGAAAATAGGTAAATGCTATCCAATTTTCAAAAACAAAAACAAATTTTTGAATTTTTTTTTCTGTATTCAAATTTTAGTTTAGTTTCTAAATTAAAAGTAAGATATAAATATTTAAGTAAGAAAAAAATCTATCGATAATTTTTGTAGGCTTAAATTTTAAAATTTTAAAACAAAAAATAAATTGATTATTTTCAACTTTATATTTGTTTATAGTTTGGTTTTTAAACCAGCTAATTTAGTTTTTCTTTAGTATATTTTTAGTTTGGAATTCATTTCTTTATTATTATTTTTTTTTAACGGGGTTGGGATTTACTATATTAGGTCTCCTCCTCTTTTCAATGTTTGGGTTAAATAGACGAAAATCAATTGATGATAGAGAAGTAATCTATTTAACTTATAAATATTTAAGAGGGTGTTTGTATGTGAATTGTGGAATGATTATTTTGAGTAATCATAATAAAAGATTATGTTGAGCGATTAGAAAATTTAAATTTTAATAGTAACTTGTTTGAATGTGATTATTCATAGAAGAGTTACAATTATTAATAAATTATTTGTGGTTATTTATATATAGAGATAATGTAGACAATAATTCGTTTCGATGTGATAGAAATGAGTAATTATTGTGAGGATTAAAAATGAATGATTTTTTTGAGTGATTATAAATAAGTGATTGTAATAACTTGTTTGAGGATTAAAAATTAGTGGTTAAAAATAAATGATTATTTTGAGTGACTCCACTAACTTGTCTTTTGGCCCTAACTATGCCTTTACTATCTCACACCAATTAAAACAGCAACAAGAAGGCTGTATGCATGAGAGAGAAAAAGAGATTAAAAAAAAATGAGCTTCATGAGTTCTCTTTGAGAAAGAAAAAGGTAATACATAAAACAGAAAGGCCAATTTTTAAAGAAAAATGAAGTGCGAATTTTTTTTTAAGTGATTTGCCTTTAGTTTGCATCGGTAAATCATTTACCATGCACACGAAAATTCAGAGGGTACTACTGCTCTTAAACAAATGAGAAAACCAAATGAAACCCTCCGGTCTCTTTTTGACAAAAACTAATTACACATTATTTTTTATATGAATTTCTGTATATATAGAAGAGACGATATTATTTAAATATGTGAAACACATACAAATTACAAAAAATAAACACTTCAATTTAAAGGGATGGAAGCAGTGAAGATTTTGTACATCAATATGCAGGTATAAAATAACATAATTAACCCTTTAAGTTGGAGGCATTTTTGGGCCTATGATCTATATTAAAATAGGACCATTTTTTTAAGTCTACATCCAAGCTGGCTATAGAACTATGGAATATCAATGCATGTGGGCCTTGATGAAGTTCTCACATGAAATATACTCTTATATTTTTGCTTAAATGCTACGTGTCACTAGCTACCAAATGAAGGGTTAAATCATACTAAATAAATGAGTTATATATATGTGTGTGTATATATATTATAAATGAAATATGTTATTACAAAATAAATTATATTTGTCCAAGAAATTTGCTTCCTTTTTTGAGTTTAAACATGTGGAGGTGGGGTTGTTACTAAAAAGAATGTGTAGATAGAGGGATGGTACTTTTAGGATAAAAAGTCATGATGGTTTTGAATTACTTTACACAACTTTCTTAAAAGTAGATCTAATTTTGATATGCAATATTTTACCTTACACGAAGCTCCACATTCTAGATGTTTTTCTTTTATTATATCTATTTTTAAATGATAATTATATTCGATGATATGAAATTTCATTTTTTAATTTCAATAAATACGAGAATTTTAACTAAATTTCGAAAGAAAAAAAACAAACTTTAAAAGCTAATTCTAAAAACAAAACGGCTATCACGGTTTTTAAAATTCTTGAAATTCAAATCCCATAAACAAAATTGTAGTTTAACAAATAGTTCGTGACCTATTGAAATGAAACAAGTAGTTTAACCAATATTTTAAACTTCCAAGTTAATATTTTTATATGAGTTTTTGTTGTTGTTTAATTTTCATGAATTCTTGATGTATGGACCATCATCAAACCTTCAATAATTGTCTTTAATTTGGTATTTCCGACCATATGTCCAAATTGAATCATAAAGAAACATAGTAGGAGCAAAATAAATTTAACGAATTAGAACTATCTGACTTGGGGTTATATATATATATATAATCATGTAGATGAATATATTTTATTTTATAACTATTTTGAAGCAATATATAAAAAAAAAGAGCATATTGGACACATAAGATAACTTCACCAGAAATAGATATTAGTCATTAAAATAAGGAAGGGGATCCATACATCGCACTCCTCCTTTAATTATTGTACAGAAAATTCACCTTTCATTTGCACATTCAGAGTTTGGCATATGAAATAAGCAAATTAGAAACACCAAAAAAATTAATAAATAAAACTTTATAAAAAAATGGAAGTAAATAATGCTTCATTTTTTTAAATTGATCTAGTGGTTGGATTGTGGGAAGGGTTGTGGACGCTGCCTCCTTCATTTGGGGTGTTATCAGCATTCATCCCAAGTGTGTTCTTCACTGCTTCAGCTGCCCCTTGAGCCATGTTCTTCACTTGTTCTCCGGTCTACGCATTACGTCCAAAATAATTGATTAATTAAAGTTCTGTTTAATAATCATTTTGTTTTTTTAAAAAAATTTAAGTATACAATAACAACTTTAACATGTATATATTTTTTCTTACTTGAATATCTACTCTCTTCTATATTTTTAGAAACTTTTAATAATCGTTTAATAACTATTTTGTTTTCTGCTTTTTATTTTTGTTTTTTGGTTTTTTGTTTTAAAAATAAAAAACGTATATAATTGATAACTCATTTTAGTTTTCTGTTTTAAAAAATTAAAAACCAAAAAACCATATTTGATAACTGTTTTTTGTTTTTTTGTTTTCAAAAATATCATTTTGTTTTCGAAATGATTATCAAATGGGGGTCAATCATAATTCTATTTATTAGATAATATTTTTATGACCCAAAACAAAATTTGGGGTCGCCTAAGAAATTAATCCTACACCCATCTCGAACAAGGGACAAATTAAAAGGAACACAACCCTAAAGCTCAGGTGATAGATAGATAAAGAAAAAGAAAGAAAAATAAGATGTACACCTGTTGAATGAAATGTGCAGCTTGGTCCTTAAGCTCAGTGGCAGTTTGGGAAGCTGATTGATCATGAGTAGATGCTTGGTCCATCATCTCATCCTTCTTCATCTAATAAAACAATCAAAATTTAAAAAAATAAAATAAAAACATTAAATTTACTATTAAATATAAAATTACGACTCTATTTGATAACAATTTCGTTTTTAGATGATTGAAACTAATAATGATGACCATAAAATTACCTGAGCTTGGCCAACGACCTCACCGGCCTGATGGCTCATATTTTGTTGGCTGGCCATTTTGAATGCTTTGATTATTATTTTTTTTTCTTTTTTAAAAAAAATAGATAAGAAATTGTAAATGAACAAAGGAAAATATGGAAAATTGATGCTGTGAAAAAAGCTTGTGAAAATCACATTATATAGAGCTTGAAAATGTTATAATGTTTGTTGGGGATTGTCCTATTGTTGTGCTTTGGCTTCCACTTGGCTGTTTTTTGGTGAATTTCTTGTGCGAGAGATTTGGAGTTGGACCGCTTCAAATCATTGGCCAAATCAACGAACTGAGTTTTTTTTTTTAACTATTTTAATTTAGTTTTTTTTTCTTACATAAATTGAAAAGAATTTAGATGAATATTTATTGATTGAATTAAAGTCATTTAGCTAATTGGAACTGTAACCAATCAAATGCAATAATTGTATTCTACTTTTGTTTCTTTTTGAAATATTTATAAGAAGATAACGTATTTTGTCTGATTGAAATATGAATTAGATGAATAAAATTTAGGAAAATTATTAATTTATTTTTAAAACTCCACATTTAAAAAAAAAATCAATTGAAGCATTAATTTCCTATGCATAAAAATGTGAGATGTAAATAAAAAATGACATTTAATTCCTTTTTTGAGTAAAAATGACATTTAATTCTGGGAGCATACTTATTGAATTTCAATTCATTATGAAATATAAAAGGACACTATGATAATTATACCTGTTTTAACAGATGATAACGTAAACAATGCAAGTCTGTTTCAAAAAAAAATAATAATAATAATTTAAATACAAGTAAACATAGTGGCAATGGTAATGTAAACAATCTCTCGTCTAGTTTGCACGCACTTCGACTAATGTCATGTGATATATTGTTTGGCCCTAAAATATTTAGAAGTCGAGGAAATTTATAGAAAATTAATTTTCTAAATAGGTGACACCATAGACTGAACTCATCACCTTATACACCCCAACGTAAACAATCCCGTTCACTTGCAATTGATTGCATTATGATTGATTTTCAATATAATTGCAACCCATTTTTAATAATAACGATGTTTTTTTTCAAAATACTTAATAATATCGATGTTAAATCATTAATAAGCTTAGGATGGTCAAAGAAGTAATGTTCCTTGACATTAGTTGAGATACATAAAAAATTTTTTTTTTTTTTTTTTTTTTGAGTACTGAAAAATGATTCAGTTACGGATATAAAAAAAACATTAATAAGCTAATAAAAAAAATTAATCAATAAGCTAATAAAAACTAAGTTCTTAGAAAGTGAATTAAAAAAAAAAGGAAGAAGAAGAAGAAACTAAGATACCACTGAATTTAATTATAACAATATATAGTTTATCACTCTCCTTGTTTGTCGAGTTAAAAATCTGTGACGGCCTAAAAATAAAATACTAGATAAAAAAATTAGATATTCCAGGAGTTCAAACGTAGAACTTTATTCCATATTCAGACATCTATATATATTTTTTATATAATTATATTTATCGTAACTTGACTACTTAAATTTTATAAACTTGACCCAAGTTTAGTTTTTGGGAAAATATACCTATTTCCATTACTTAAAATTGGATTTTTTTTTTTTTTTTTTTGTAATTTATGCTCATCGCATACTTTTTAGAATGAATTGTCATTTTTAAAACTAAAAAGTAAACTTGACCTAATTCTCCACATGGTTGGAGAGAAGACTCTGAAAGACATATTGAAAGCTCCACCCAAACTTTTATATGATCAATATTTTCATTATTAATTTATTTGAAGATGAATTATTATATTATCTATTATAGTATTACAGCCCATTAAATGAAATTCAACATCTCGTCTAATAAAAATGAAATTTAAATCCAATCCACCAATTGTAAACTTAAGAAATTACTTGAGAAACGCACATTAAAAATGGGAGGTGATTGACAATAAATGAATAACTTTATTAATTAATTATCAATCAATTTTTAATTGAAACTTTTTATAATATCTAATATAGAGGGTCCAATCGACCGAGGGTCAGTGACTAGTTGGCTATCTTGTCTTTGATATTTGGCTTTCATATTATTTGAGAATAGTTGTACCTATGTAAGATTTATTGGTCTCCCTTCCCTCACTTTATATTCTATATATATAGAGAGAGCCCAATCCAACCATAGTTCAAGTGTGTTTCACCTGGCCAGTCAGAGAGATTGACAGCTTCACTTGACCGAGGTTAAATTTTTGTGCAATATGCCAACAAGTACAAATTTGTGTTGGTATCAAAACCTTTATGCTTTGTGATCAGAATGACAAACAGTATCTAAATTTCTACCTTTAAATATACCTTGCTAACTTTGCTTTTGATTTTAAAAGTCTTTTGCCAATAAAAATTGTTATCTTCATTTATATATTTATGATATTTTCTTAAATACTTTGTTTGCATTTGAACCGTTGGTTATCCAAAATCATAAATAATTATTAATTTAAATATTAAGAATTTTATAATATTAATAATAGTTGATTTGTGTAGTTAATGGATGACATTGCACCACGAGGTAGATCACTTATTAAATATTGTTATTTTTCTGCCTTTTTATCCCATAGCTAGACGAAGAACATGGTATTTTATCTATACTCCTTAAGAAGCACCGACGGAAGCATGAAAAACACACGTGGCGCGAATGTATAGGCTGAGCCAATGAGATCAGTGCAGGATAGAGCATCATGATCTTACGATAGGCCACGTGTAACCTTCATGGACACGTGTCAGTTTATATGTCAAGAAGAGAAGCTTATAAATACGCTGGATTTAATCTCATACTCACAAAGCAAAAGGCAACATAGAAATAGTAAGCAAAAAGTGTAAGAAAAAAGAAGAGGAAAGAAAATGGCATCACACAATCAGAGCTACAGAGCTGGTGAAACCAAGGGCCAAGTTCAGGTTTTTTTTCATTGCCTCTCTCCCTTTTTTTCTTCTTATTCTTTTTTTTTTTTTTTTGGTTCAATCACTTGAATTATCATGCTTAATAATAAGTTTTAGGAAAACTATCTTTTAATCTAAACTTTATATTTTAAAATTATACGATTTTACTTTGATATACCTTGAACGTACCAATGTCCCCGATTAGCAGCCGAGGGTCTTACCGTCCGGTCAGCAAGTGGGGTAGTGGGGTGTTGCCTCCGCTGCGCATTTCACATGCGTAAATGCATCTCTATTTGTTTAGAGCATTTCGCACGCAAACACATCCTCGCATTGCAACATTGTTGCACTGCGTTTCGCATCAGAATGCTTACGCATTTTGTAATTAGGATTAAATGAGAGTGTTTATATTAAATTCAAATTTAACTTTAGCTATAAATTGATTCACTCTGTAATTCACTTCTCTTTAATAAAATTGTTTCCTTATTTATGGCCGTTTTCATAACAAATATTAATTTTTAGTCATAAAATAACAGAAATTTATGATCATTTTGGACAAATTTTTATTTTTTAAAAGGGTGATTCTCACCATCTCTATTTTGTTATACAAAATTTATCAGGCGATGGGCACAGTGGGGGAGAAGGCCCAAGAAGCAAAGGAAATGACGTACGAGACTGGGCGGGCCGCAAGGGACAAGGCCCATGAAACAGCTGAATCCACGAAGAATTGGGCCGAGAAGTCCAAAGATCAGTCGGGAAGCTACCTGTCGGATAAGGCCCAATCTACAAAGGAAAAGGCCTCGGTCACGGCCCAAGGGGCCCGAGAAAAGGCCCAACATGGAAAAGAAACCACAGGAGGGATTTTGGAACAGACGGGGGACAAAGTGAAGAGTATGGCCCAAGGAGCAACGGATGCTGTTAAAAGCACTTTTGGTATGGCCCACAATCTTGATGACGTGGACACCCATCGCAGGGGCTAATTTGTCATTTCCTCCGATAAATGCTTTAATTTCCGAATTGTGCTTTTTTTTTTCATCCCGAATTTTAGCTTTTGTTTTGTAAATCTAAGTTACGCTTCCTCCCTTTTTGTTGGATTAAGTGTAGTTTGGTGTCCGTGTTTCGTTATATGGAATAAGAATATGTTTGGTTCTCGTTTTCAATTTTTCTACCTTTCTACCGTCAGTTGGTTATTTTGTTTGATGTTAATTCATTTCAATTTTATGGTCACGAGTTTAGGTAACCACCATTTATATAAACGGTGGGACAAACATCAGTTGAGTTATCCAATTCGACCGTCAGAGGTCCAAACACACCCTTAATGATTACTAATTTAAGTGATGTCTGTCCTTAATTAAGATATTAAGGCCTTCAACTAGAGGCTAAATGTTTCAACCAAAGGTAGGAAGAAATCAAACAAAACCCAAAAGACTATACAAATTAATTCCAAAACCGTCGATACAAAAAAATTCAAATCGTAAGAATAAATAAATGGGGCTTATTAAAACATGAGATGGTTGCACCAAGTTCGTCGAGTTCATATTATCATGCATGATGCTACCATCTGAACTGCATACTCATTGAACTGGCCCTGCCTTAAATCTTAATACCAAGATTTTTTTTTTTTTTTAAAAAAATACTTGTGAAGAATGAGGACACACAAATTTGCAACTAGAGCAATGGGTTTATATAATTTTCATACATTTGGAGAATTAATCATGTCAAAATTACAGATCAAGCTCATTTTAGAAAAAGGAAGGTCAAAAAACGAACCCCAAGTAAAGGGTGTTGTGGCTTCACAATCATTCACTCATGTCATCATCTACTTCACCAGCACTAAGATCGTCGAGGTCTTCTACTTCATCCCCTTCATCATCTTCATCAGTTTCCATTTCATCACCAGATTCTTTATCGTCGCTATCGTCCTCGTAAATGATCGGCACAATGGCATCGTTTTCATCCAACTCATCATCAAGGACCTGCCAGAAAGAAGACAGGAATATTTGCTTCATAGAGCTTGAAGAGTACTTATGGAAACTCGAACACAGCCATGCTATGTGGAAGGATAAGAATGCACTTACCCCAGTGAAAAGGAAGTCTAAGCTACTTGATAGCAGTAGAGCGGATTGGAAAGTTGAAATCCTAGACTCAATGAGCTGCACATTCATAGAAATTATATTCGTATTTGTCTACTAGAGCATAATGATCAAAGGACGTGAAAGAAACAGCTCCATTGACTGCAATAAAGTTTCAAGCTGACGATTTAACCAGTTTCATAAAGCAAACCATTGCTAACCTGATATAGAGAATTCAAGGTGAGTAGAGAAGATTCTTGAGAGATTATTCCACTTGCATGTTGAAGAAGTAAACCTCGTAGCCAAGGGAGGGCGCATACAAGAATTGCCCCTCTGTAAATAGGCCATGAAAGTTTTTTTTTTTTTTTTAACAAGAGATGATTTCATTGATGAAATAGGACATGAAAGTTTAAGTAAGAGTACCTTGACTGGATAATGGATATCAGAGAATGCAAAAGCTTGAGAACATCTGAAGAATTTAGTTGTGCTATTGATTTTGAGATAACCTGATAACAGAAAATATCTAATGTATCAGCATAAAAAATGATGGTAGATATAGTTTATATTAAATGATTGTTTATAAACCGATTACCTTATCATCCTTGGTATATAAGCATTCAAGCAAAAGGGCACGATCGTCTGCGCGTAGTGCTTGTTTAAGCAAAACCTGAACAGAGTCTGCAGTGGGTGGCATTACAGGGATGGAAGGTTCTTCTCGTTCGACAAGACCTTCTTCATTCTGATCATCCAAATTCAAACTTGCAAGTTTCTCTCCCATGGTTGGCTCATTTAAATCATCAGTAAAGAGCGCATCAGAAGCATCTCCATTGCCTACATTCACCAGATATCAAGTTAACAGTGAAAATTGACGAAATATTACATTATTGACTATTTTATTTGCTCCAACATATTTTGGAAGGTTAAAGCTGGACAGTTTAAGAGCTCGATAACAATTCAAGAGCCACAAGCAATAGCTCAAATACCATCCTTACCAACATCACTGACATCTCCAGCTGTCTGACTATCAAGATCCGATGCTGCTCTCTTCTTTTTGCTTTTCTTACATTTAGGCGTAGTAACTTGTTCGATCTCATGAAGACCTACGACAAAGAATAAGCATCGTACTTACCTGTATGAGAATGAGGGTACATGGAAAATAAGAAAAAGAAGGAAAACATGATAACTTGGTCAAACCTTGTTTGGAAAAATCATCATTTTGTTGGAGTGTGCTTTTCTCTTGTGTAATATTTACATCTTCTTTCAAAGAATAACCAATATTAAGAACACTATGTTGCGGTCGGTCCACAGAACCATGAGTAACAAGAACTGACACCTCATTGTCTTCTAAACCTTGTATTGTGGAAGCAATGACAGAAATACGATCCTTCTTAGCACTTCCATGGTTTTCCTCGGCTGATTGAGCATCGTTAACTTTAACAGTGACTTTTGTTGGACTAACCTCATCTTCTGATAAGAACTTTAATTTATATAAATACGCTACACCTGATACTGATACTGACAAGACAACTATGCTATCTTCTTCATTGCTAATATTTCTGCATTCAGAAACAAATGAAGAATGCCTCATGGACAGAACAGGACCTTTACTAAGTACCCCAGCACTTATGTCCCACCACCACACTTGAAGGCGTTTGGATCCAGGTTCTGATGTAATTATTGTTTTCGCATCATCTGATATAGAAACAAGCTTCAGGGGACACTGCATTTGAATAGTATTAGTATAATCAGTGATCAAACATATTTAGATTCAGAGGCAAGAGAATTTGGGTAGCTCACAAGTTTATCAGGGTGAACTATGAGCTCATCCCCGTTATCTGTGCTTAAAATCTTCAACTTTTTGCCAGCTACAGCTAAGTACTTCTCATCTAGAAAAGGAGTGACTCATTAAGGCAGAAAAGGTACTTGTCATTGTACACTTAAAACTTAAAAGCATGGATAAGCAACTAACCAAGTGAAAATGCTGAAGAAGAGATTGATTTTTTTGAAGCTTTGAATTCTTTGATAATGTTTCCTGTCTCATTGTCCATCACAGATGCCGTTCCATTACTTCCAACCGTATGCAGTCTATGGCCTTTGTTCGCAAAAGAAAGGCCAATAACTCCACTTCACAAATCAGGGTAAAAAATCATTCAAACGCCAAAATGAATAAAATGACAAACTACACATGTTTTTTTTTGTGTAGAAGAACCTTTACTTAATGATTTGATGAACTTTCTTTAGAGATAGCTTCACCATCATACAAAAATGAATTTAACTATTATTCATTAGATCCCTTGATCATGAAATAAGGTATGTGAACAAAGTAGCCTCCAACCCCGTCCCCAAGAGGTGGCACAATGGTTGAAGACTTGGGCTTTGAGGGTATGCTTCCCTCAAGATCCAAATTCCCAGGTTCGAGACTCAGTTGTGACATTACTCCTTCGTTGTCTCCCAATGCCTGGCTTAGAGAAAGACGTGGTTACCCTTGTTTCAGGAAAAAAAAAAAAAAAACAGTAGCCTCCAACCCATTAATCATTCTAACATCTTAGTCCCATATCATTATTTACTATCAAAACATGTTTCCACAACTAATTCATCAATGTTAAATTCGTAAATAAACTAGCATGGTCAATATAACATCAGTAGGGCTCATCAAAATTTGCACACTCAATCCCAACATTCATCAAGTTACCAAGTTATCAAGAGTCAGCAGAATTAATTGCTTACCCAGGATGGCAACCTACAGACACCCACTTCATCTCCCCACTTGAAGCATTTACAGCCAACACATCCCCATTGTTGCAACCGATAGCAACTACACAAGAACGGTTCTTACGCTGAAATTAGAGAGAAAGACACAATACATTTAAGATTCCAAACAAAAACAACACAGTGCCAAAAGACTAAACATAAACAAGAACCCTAAAACTAAAATGATTTCCTCACCTTTTTCCCCACAAAACAACATGCCATACAGGAATAACCAACATCTGTTTTTCCAGTAGGATCCTTCCACTCTGCCAATAAACTCCCATCACTGGTACTCCAAATCTACAGATACATAAAACATTGCCCACCGAATTCGTTAAGTAGTTAACCTCAAATATCCAAAAGTAAATTAAATTAGCAACTTTACCGAGCTCTAAAGAGCGAGATTTCATCAAATAAATGTAGATTCGAGAAAAAATCAGCATGAGAAAAACTTCGAACATTGTAAATGAAACAGAGAGAAAAAGGAACTTGCCTTAACGGTTCCGTCGGAGGACAAGATGGCGAGATAATCGGCGTCGGAAGTGAAAGCCGTGATGGGCGGCGATTTAAGCAATTCCATCCTCATTGTCGCCGTTGTGAGGGTTTTGGCGGTTCCGGTTGGGGTTTATTTCCCGTTTCCATCTCTTTGTATAAATTTTTCTTCTGATGTAGCGGTTCAGAAAACGGGTTGGTTGGCCCCGACCGGCTTAGTTCTAATTAAACCAGCTTTGTTGTTTTGGTTTTCCACCGTTGGTTCTTTTTTTTTTGTTCTTAACTTTCTTTTTCTTTTTTTTTTAACCTTCTTTTAATTTAACTAATTCGAACTCTTACACCCTTTTTGTTATTCGGTCATAATACACGATGTTAAAGAATATGTAGATCTTTTTTAGTTCACCGGTAGATAAAATTAAAATTTATAATCTTTTAATTTCGACACAGATCTATATTCATAGAACTATCAATTGATATTCTTTTTATATAAAAAAAACTATTAATTGATTATAAATTCAGTCCATTCATATATTTGTTAAAAGAACTTAAGACTTATTGAAAAGGACAAATTCATTAGTATAAAAATATATAGATAATACATTTTAATTCTGCCAATAAAAATAGTAGTCAAATATAACGATATATACCTATTATAATTTTAAAAAATTCATTAATTAAGAGATCTTAAATTTGAATCTCACGTAATCTAAAAGTAATAATAACACATTCCAATCCTATTTTAATTAGAGCTTTTTTTTCTTTTTAAAAATATTAGAACAACTTTGTAAAAATACTAGAATTTTAGTACGTTGCATGTGATAATTTATTAAATAATAAATTATATATATATATACATAATTATAAATTGTTTAAACATTTTTAGGCTAAATTTAAATCATCAAATAATAATTTCAATACAATATTAAATTTTATAACCATTTTTTCATGTTAGTTAAATTTATTACAATTCACATTTATGTTAAAAAGCAGTTAATTATTTATTTTGAGCTTAAAAAATAATAGGTGTTATTATTTAGAAAAAATTAATAAAATTTATTGAATTAAAATTAAATTTTATCTCTGATTTTTAAAAATTGATACTCTTTAATTTTTTCTTAATTTATTTATTAATAGACCAATTACTCTTGAATTATAAAATTTATAAGAGTTATATTATTATTATAATTATAAATATAAATAAGCTAAATATATTTATTAGTATACATTTATGAACTTACCTTTCACCTCAAATGATAATTTTATCGTTCTCCAAAAAAAAATTTCCACATCTCCAAGTCAACAATTAAGTAACAAAAGATCCCTACAAAAATTATTGTAACAAAAGAAAAGTTAGATAAAAGTTAAGGTAAATAATCCAACAAAAATAAGATAACTAAATTTTTTAGATTAAATTACTATTTTGGTCCCTAAACTATGAGGGTTGTTCCATTTTGGTCTCTTGACTTTCAAATGTTCAATTTTTAGTCCCTAGACTTTGAGATATGTTCAATTTTAGTTCCTAGACTTTTATAAATGTTCAAGTTTAGTCCCCCAACTATCAATTATGTTTAAGAATAGTCCCTATTGAGTTAACTCACCTTTAAAATATAAAAAAATGTATTTGTTTATCTCTCCTCTTTTAATCGTTCTCTCTCCTCCATAGATGTAAAAATGAAAGTTATGAAAAACAGAGATTTGAGAAATTTTATATAAATGATGGACAAATTGAAAAGTGAGAGAAATAAAATTATTTGAAGCTTTATGTCCGCCCAAAGCCTTGTAAGACGAAAGTATCTTGTTGCAAACAGAGCATCTGTAGGTCATGGGTTTAGCTGGAATTGGGATTTCAGAGGCGGTGGCGCCGCTGCGAGCAACCATGATGAGACATAGCGCTAAATACTTTCTTCGGTGGGAGAGCTGTTTAGAAGCCACATGGATATATTTTTCTCTCCAAGGAATTGGGGGTGGGAGTCGTCGTAGTGAATTAGCGCCATCAATGGGGTGGTCGGAGAATTTAGAGCTTGAAGAGTGATGAAAGAGAGAGAAGATTTGAAAGTGGATTTTGAGCTTGAAGAGTTATTCAACCCTACAACTGTACAAGGATGACTAGCTTAAGTGTGGATTTCAGTGGGAGTTTTTGGTCGATTTGGAAGCAGGGGATTAGAAAGTTGGAGGATTCTTTTTCATCCAAAGTTTCATCTGCACAACTCCAATTTCAGAATTCCAATTTGTTCATCATCTATACAAAATTTATTCGATCTCTGTTTTTCATAACTTCCATTTTTACATCTATGGAGGAGAGAGAACGATTAAAAGAGAAAAGATAAACAAATACATTATTATTATTTTTTATTTTAAAGGTGAGTTAACTCAGTAGGGACCATTCTTAAACATAATTGATAGTTGAGGGACTAAAATTGAACATTTCAAAATCTAGGGACTAAACTTGAACATTTATCAAAGTCTAGGGACTAAAATTGAACATCTCTCAAAGTCTAGGGACTAAAAATTGAACATTTGAAGGTCAAGGGACCAAAATGGAACAACTCTCATAGTCTAGTGACCAAAATAGTAATTTAACCAATTTTTTATTATAAAAAAGAACAAAAAAAGTAACCCCAAGCAAAAAGAAAGTTTCAAATGTGTTTGTAAACAAAATATAGAGAACTATATATATATAGTAGAAAATTATTGTTACAAAACTTTTGAAATTGAGGAATTCACGCACTAATCTCATATGATAATCTTATAATTCTTCAAACTATTTTTTCCAGATCTCTAAGTATTTTTTTTAAAGGCAACAATTATGCAAAAAGAATCCCTACAAAAATTATTGCACAAAAGAAAAATTAGATGAAAGTTAAGGTAAATAATCCAACATAACTTATCATAAAACAAAAAACAAAACAAAAAAAACAAAGAAAAATAAATCCAAACAAACAGAAATGTTCTTGTAAATAAAATGTAGATAACTATTTATAGGATTGGAAAATTCAATTTATTATTTTAATTAGAATATAAAATGTCTAATAAAATCTATGAGATTTTATAAAAATATCTTATTTTCTACATGAAAATTTAAATGATATGGTAAATATATTGATTTGATCGTTGAAATCTCTTATTTTCTAATTTAGTCATAAAATTTATGAGATTTGATAAAAATATCTTATCTTCTCGGAATGAAAATCTAAATAATATTGTCTTCTACGTTATTTGATTTTTTTTTATATATTCTAATAAATGACATTTTTGTAATTTAGGGTATGACTTAAGGATAAAATCATCTTAAAAATGATTTTTCCCTTAAGCCACACTTTTAGGTAGTATGACTTAAAAATGATTTTTACCTTAAGTCACGCTTTAACATAATATGATATGATGTCAATATGGTGAAAACTTATCCGTACTCAAAAAAAAAAAAAATGGTGAAAACTTATCCATTTTGTTATATTTAATTTTAATTTTTGCTAATGAAAAATTTCCAAAAAGAATGGACAAAATTAATTTTATTTTTAATTGCGTTTCTGGATTCTTCGATCAGTCTTCTGTCATGTGGGGTTCTATTTCTCCCGTTTCTTTGTTTCCGTCACCATTCGCTCTTCTTTGAATTCTTCGTCCCGAATCGACGCTGAGATTTCCGGTAATCACCATTTCTCTAGATCGGCCCAATTTGATTTTGGATTTCTAGTTTTCATATTTCTGTTCGATTCTTAATTTTTCATTTTCACGGATTAGAAACAATCTGCCATTAATTTCACAATCTTTTTTGTTTTCTGGGGAATTTCAATATTATAGCTGATTGATATGAGTCTCTGATTATTCGAAATTGAAGCTGGTTTGTTTCTTGATCGCCCATGGTTTAGAATCAAGCAGAAATATATTCTTGTGCCAGTGTTGGGGTAATTTCTGCTCAGATATGTGTGGGTTTTGTGTTCATGTTTGATTTGTATTCCTTTTTCGAACTTTTCTTTCAAATCGCGAAAATTCCTGCTTTTTTTTTGTTCAATGAAGGGAGATTTGGAAATTGTAATTGAGAATCTCTTTTCCCTGAATTTGGTGATCTTGAAAAAATATCGAATCTTATGTGCCATGGATTGTATTTTAAATTTGCACTTTCTAATACCAAGGAAATGTTTTGCCTTTTTTATGAATGTGTTGTTCTTGCGATTTAGCGTGGTCTAGAGCATCAAATCCTGTAGTGCTTTATAGCCTATTCTTTTATCAGATATTCATGTTGGGAGAGGCTTGAATCAACGCATCACGGTGCTGTTAATGTTGTTGTGGCAGGGCTGTAACTTTTAGCCTCGAGACTTACCGTTATCTCCTTCTTTGGGATCATAAGAGGCTTACGCTTCTATGAAAACACGTTAAGACTTTATAAGGGTTCAAATCACAACAATTTGAACTATTACTACTTACTCTTTAAAAACATTGAAGGAAAATTCTATTGAATAAAATGATCATGTTAGTAACCATCATGCAACGACCTAGTGGTCAAAGGGAACTAAGAGGTGATGGTTTCAATCTATGGTGGTACCTACCTAGGAATTAATTTTTTATGCGTTTTCTTGACATTCAAATGTTGTAAGGTAGACGGTATGTTCCGTGACAATAGTCAAGGTGCACGCGAGCTGGGGCCAAACAGTCATAGATATGAAAAAAAAAATGATAATGGTAGTGATAATAATAGTGATCTTGAAGAACCATCATGGGTTGCCTAGTGGCCAAGGGGGCTTTGGGAACTAAGAGGTGATGGATTCAATCCATGATAAACCTACGTGGGAATTAATTTTTCATGAGTTTTCTTGACACCCAAATGTTGTAAAGTCAGGTGGTATGTCCCATGAGAATAGTCGAAGTATGCATAGGTTGTCTTAGACTCTAACGGATATTAAAATAAAAAACAGTGATCTTATAGATATCTTATACAAGTTTTGTTTAAGTGGCAATTGTTGGGGTGGTTTTTTTTATACTTTTATGCAAGTATTATGTTTTGCAATACTTTTTACACCAATTTTGGACTTCCATAATGTTCTTTATTAAAATTGAGCTTATGGCGTGAACCTTACACCTCTCATTTTCAAGAGAAAAAGTCTTGAGACCGTCTTTAGCCTATTAAAACATTGTTTGTTGTAAGGATCTCTAGAAATTGAAATATAAAGCTATCCACCATTAGACACTTCATGTTTTCTGTCTTATAATAATTTTCCATATCAGCTGGATTTTGTACCCTCTTGTTGTCCTTGATTATTAGCCTTTGTTTTTTTGCCATGAGAAGTGGCTCAAGAGACTTTTATGATGACTTGTCTTCTTCTGCATTGTTTTGACATAGTTTCTTTTTCTTAAAGTTCTATTCATCGAAATGCCAAAGATAAGAAGAGCTCGCTCTTTGTCACTGGAAAAAAGTAGGACATGTCCTTATCCAGCCAATCAAAGTCGCGCCGAGTCGTGTAAAACTGTCAATTCATTAGAATTGGCTCAAGATGTTAAGGAATGGGATCAAGCTAGGTGTCCCATCTGCATGGAACATCCGCACAATGCTGTTCTCTTAAAATGTTCCTCTCATGAAGGAGGTTGCAGACCTTATGTGTGCAACACCAGCCACCGCCACTCAAACTGCTTCGAACAATTCTGTAAGTTATATGGACCAATTCCTTTAGTTACCGAATTGCAAGACATTCCTTTTACAAGTTCAGCCACTCACAGACAAATGGATGAATGTCCATCTGCTGTAGAAAATGTATTTGGTGGGAATCAGCTTGCATCAGATTCAGAGTTGCTATGCCCTCTTTGTCGAGGTGGTATACATGGATATATGGTCGTACAGCCTGCTCGCGTACATATGAATTCCAAAGTAAGGAGTTGTTCATTAGAAACATGTGATTTTAGCGGGACATATTCTGAACTAAGAAAGCATGCCAGGTCTGAACATCCAAATGTCCGGCCATCAGAGGTCGATCCAGTGCGTCGCCATGATTGGGTAAGATTGCAGCGTGAAAGGGATTTTGAGGATGTACTTAGTTTAGTGCAGTCTGATTATGCTGTTGATGGTGATGAAGATTTAAGTTTTTCAAGGACTGTTAGATTTTGGATGTCATCCTTTGTAACTGAAATGTATGACTCACTCATGGACTTGCTTTCTGACCGTATGATGGATGCTTGGAGAGACCTAGAGTCATTGCAGGAGAGAATGGAAAACGTGCAACATGATCTCAATTCGAATGTTTCCACTGGGATGGTTAACAATATGTCGTTGGAGATGAGACCTTACTCCCAACGTACGCAACGGCGGGATTTTAGATCATCTCATCATATGCCTCGAGCCACTCAGTTTCATGGGCAGAATCAACAGCCAAGAACAGTGGAGAGTACATCTCAATCCAGACAATTGCGTTGGCGGAGTCAGACTTCATTTGCTAGACACCAAAGGTCATTTGGGAGTACATCACACATCCCGGAATCACGTAGGCAGCATGGAAGCATGTACAGGAGTGCCCCTCGTGTTTCTCGGCTTCGGTGGCGAAACCAAAGGTGGGCGCCATCATCGTCAAACCACAATGAGAGGTACGCTAGTTTTATCGTCTTTCTAACTTCACCAAATACAGTATAGACAACCATTTGTGACCTTGCATTTGGATGATGATCTGAATTTTGCTGTGTATTATAGATGGTGAAGGCCTTGAGTTGCTGAAGTCTTTGAATGCTTGATGTTATGTAGATTTTGACAAATCTTTTGCGATGCTTTTTCAGGTGACAAAACCATGATGTGGGATTTTCAGATCTTTCCTTTCCACTCCGAATTTCAATTTTTCATGTCATTTGCCTAAAATCAGATTTGAAGACATTTCATGGGATTATTTTCTTTTGGTTTTATCACGATGAGTGAAAAAATAAAAGAAAAGAAATCAGCATTTACTTTTTGCTAAAAAACCGCAAGAATGTATCAGTTGTTTCCCTTATTTATTTTACTCATCATATAAATCATCAGGTGACAGGCGTATGCTTTTGGATTTGATGTGGACTTGAATGTTTTAGTTCATATTTGCAATTTTCTTGTTTTGTATCAACTTCTTACCTATATTTTTGGGAATTTGCGCTGTATAGCAATTTTTTACCACAGTTTACAATTATAACACATTTTTAAAAATAATTTTTTTATAGCAAATTCTGTCATTTAAAAAAAAAAATTATTTACCTTTTTTATAGAAGACTTTGATAGAATCTATCATTCTCTAGTTATGGAAGTCTATCAATTTTATCAGTGATTGATTCTATCGGCTTTTATTGATAGATACTTGATAGAATCTGATAGAAATCTATCAATTTACTTTATTTATTAGTAATTGATTTTATTACCCTTTATCGATAGAATCTATCAATATGAAGTCTATCAATTTACAATTTTTGCTATATGTGCAAATATTTTCATTATTGTGTTTTTTATGTAATATTTTAGCCATTTTGTAATATACATGCAAAAGCCCCTATATTTTTTAAAATATAATCCAATTAAAAGGAGCAGTTTAAAAAAACAAACAATCAGAAACTTCTTGTTCAAATTTATACTAGAATTAATATATTTTCTCGAGGATGACTAAATGCTGGACGTTGAGATTTGCTTAATCAAAATTTAATGTTGGATTCTTAATTGCAGTTCTTTTTAATGCTTTTTTTCCCACTAATTATAATGATTAATTTTTCGATGTTTCTTCTTCATTGTTTAGTTAATCTACTGCATGTGAAAGTGTATGCAATTGGCATTATTTAAAAAATTCGTTTCAATTTGAATCGATTTATTGGTTAAATTTTCCACAACTGATTGAAGTATGTTTAATTGATATTTTTTGGATATTTCCAGTAATAAGTGTTATTCTTATTTTGGCATTTCTCATTTTTTGAGTTTTAGCCCCTCTTCGTGTAGAAAACTTTCGAGTTATGAATCAAGAATAAAACTAATGGACAATGCTTGGGTACAATTTTGAATCGTTATTATATGTTTGCTCTAATTGAAATTATTTTTCTTTATCCATGGACAATGAGTTTTGATGTACGGGGAGTATCCATTTTTATAGAACATATTAACAATGCCGTTGGAACCTTTCATTTTCAAATATTTAAGATTCACCTGTGTCATTACTCATTTTGATGCCTAAAGATGGTATATTTGCCCTTGTTTCTTTCAATATATTAAGAAAAGAGAATTAACTTGTTGCATCAAACGTGTTTTGACATTCGAAGGAGCAAGTGCAGAGTTATTTTCATACTGTTTTTCTTCCTTTGATGCATACTACAAAATTGGCAAGTTAAGAAGATTGAAACAATTTTTCTCAAAGTTGGCGAGCCAAAATGTGATCAATATACATTCAACATAAACAAAGAATAGTTCGATTGATGGAGAGATGAGATGTGTGATCAATATAAATTCAACATAAACAAAGAATAAGACTAATTTTCTTTTAATTTTTTTTTATAATAAATATAAAGTAAAAAAAAATAGATGAGATGTGTGACACAAAAAATGTCATATGAGTGACATCATGGTGAGGTGCACCTAAATTCTTCTCTTCTGCTAAGAGGAGAGTTTGGATGCACCCTAGACACCCCCACTATAATGTCATTCATGTGGAGTCACACCTTATTTTTTCTTTTAATTTTTCTTCTTCTCAAAGTTGGTGAGCCAAATGTGATCATATAAAGTAAAAAAAGAGAGATGAATGACATCATGGTAGAGGTGCTAGCCAGGGTGTATTCAAATTCTTCTCTATTTTAATATATATTAAAAATATAATAAAAGAATAATGGACAGATAATGCAAGAGTATACAAATTGAAACTACCTACATTCTCCTACTTAGCAAATGTTATGTAGCTTTCTCATCTCGACAAAATCAAGAGCATTTTATAAGGGCCAATTGGAGCATAATTGTTTTTTGAAACAAGAGTAACCACGCCTGTCCTTAAGCCAGGCACCAGGAGACATCGAAGGAGTAATGTCACAGCTGAGTCTCGAATTGGAGCATAATTGAATTGGTTAGAAACAAAAAAAGGTCAAATGTTCAAACTCAATCCATAATAAAAAGTATTTTAGAAGAATAAAAACGAAAGCAAAGAAAAAATTGAAGGCTTCTTGCTATTCATCATATAGGGTAGAGGGTTTGTACATATTTCTTTACTTCAGTCGCCTCTGAGTAATGAAAACATTTCACCCCCTTGTTTCCAATCCAATCGCCTACAATCAACAAGAAGCCAATTGTTTAAATGAAATTTAGAAAAAATGAAAAAAAAAAAAAAAAAAAAACTTAAAAAGCTAAAGACAGTATACCTCTTCGCTTATGAATTAGCTGTTTCGCTGCCGTCATTTGTCTTCATTTCTATTGGGCATTGAGATACATAAGGCTTGAGCTGCAAACAAAGAACAAATTATATCTTCAAGCATGGGAACGGTCTTGACACTACCAGAAGGCAGAAGTTTATAGTGATATCTTAGTCATGTGCAAGCTATTGCTCTTATTGGTATTTTTTGTTAACATATTAGAATAATAAGTCAATGAATGCTTCAAGCCTGTTCCAATGGGTAGAGCAAATAGCAGGGTGAAGAATACACAACAAAAGAGAACAACAAACTAAGGACGCTGAAAAACACATATTTCAAACAAAACCATCAACAAATTTCATGACTTTGCCTTGCCACAAATTGCAGAAGAATAATAGGATAAAGAGTGAGTTTTGGTTTTCTCCGACACTTCAAGTTGACTTCTAGACAGGACCTGTGAGCCACCTTATACTGAACTATTATCAATCTATGATTTATTAAGTCCCCAAGGGGTGGCACAGTGTTTGAAGACTTGGGTTTTGAAGATATACTCCCTCAAGGTCCCAAGTTCGAGACTCAGCTGTGACATTACTCCTTCGATGTCTACCGGTGTCTGGCCTAGAGATGGGCGTGGTAACTCTTATTTAAAAAAAAATCTATGATTTAAGCAGGGACGGACATAGTTACCCTTGTTTCAAAATCTATGATTTATTAAGCATGTTGGTCTTCCAAACATGAAACATGCATACACAAATACCAAAAATGTTGCATAGAATTGAAATTGTGAAGTTTAGGAACCATAAATTTTCAAATTGAAGCATGAGTTTATTTTCCATAAATTGAGATGGTAGCCAAGAGGGTGTTGGAGAACTAAAAGGAAATGAGTTCAATAGCCAACTACCTAGAAATTCTAGTAACTTGGGTGTTTGTTGTAAACCAAATCTTAAGGTTGAGGAGTTGTCCAATGAGATTAACCGAGTAAAAAATCTATGCATGTGACCATGTCTTATTAAAAAGAATTACGACAAAACTCTAAATAGAGTAGCAAAGCTACAATAAGGTGTCTGTTATTTGCTCTACCACCAGGCAAAAACAAATTTCCTTAGCGTACAAAAATGACCTAATCTTCTTTCCCCACAAGTATCTAACTTCCTATTAGGTAAGCCGTCAGACAAAAAACAATTGTTGCATAAAAGCTATTTACACTAAAATCATCCACGTAGTAACGCAGCAAGAAATAATGGTTTAAGAGGAAATGCGGACAGAACCCAAATCACATTCAGATAAAAAAATTCATGAACCTAACAAAGCTTAAAAGGGCAACCGAAACCAACCCAAGAAATATAGAAAGCACACAGCCAAAATTGTGTACACATTTTCCCTCATCTTTCATCAGTTCCCTATTATACTCAACAATCATATTCAGAGGAGAATATGTAAGGGGTGGGAAAGGGAGAGATCAGTTCTAAATTTTACTATAAACCATGATTTTTTTAAAAGGAAACAGTACACTTTCATTGATGGAATAAAAGAATTCCTATCGGAATATTACAAAAAGCATCTCCACTAAACAATGAGCAGATTATAATCACAAAAAAGCTATACTATAAACGATGATGAGGTAAAATACCTTGAAATCAGTCAAATCAGGGACGACATAGTTAGGCAGTTTCTCAGGCACCACAACGTATCCACCTGCAAAAAAAATTGCATTTTAATTTTTAACCACACACCCTTGAAGCCTTGAACCATTTATTTTCGGATAAGTCACCTTTGAACAATGCCTACACTATCAAACAGCAATTTGTAGTCTGATAATTCATTTCATTAATTATACTCAACAGAAGGCAGTTAAAAAAAGTTCAAGAACCATACAAAATACAAATACCAAAATCTAGAATTAGAAGTTAGAACTCATAGTGCATCCTACTAACCACATCACATCACATTCCTAGAAACACTATTTATCTTCTTAAGTCGATCACTAATTTACCATATCGAGTTGGATCTAACAGCACTAACTCCTTCAAAGTCTTCACACTCAATTACCGTAGCACTAAAATATAATTGACTTTCGACAGAAAGATCAAATCAACTAAACAAACACTCACCGAACATTTGTTAAAACCCCCCAAGTAATTTGAATGAGTTATTTTTACTTACATTAGAAATCGATGCTAATCCCACTTATTTAAGGTAGTGTTAGGGAGTTATTGTAGTGGTTTGTATCAAGTATGGATGTGAAATAGAAATGTTATTGAAGAAAATTTAAAGCTGATTGGTCTAAATCAGGCCTAAGTTTGATAACCATTTAGGTTTTTTGTTTTTCATTTTTGAAATTTAAGCCAATTCTTACACTCAAAATTCATAGTCCTACTGTTCCACTTTTCTTACAATGTATCCTCTTTCGTTAAGAAAGTATGTGAATGCAAACCAACTTTCAAAAATAAAAACAAGGTTTTGGAAGCTTACTTTTTTTTTGTTTCCAAATTTTGTTTTGGTTTCTATAAATATAGGTAAGATTTAAATATCCATGCAGAAGAAAATATATGGTATGGTAGCTAGCTGTTGTAGACTTAAATTTCAAAATCCAAAAATAAAAAGGTAAGGTCTCATTTGATAATCATTTTATTTTTAGTTTTTGGGTTTTGAAATTTAAGCCTACAACAAGTGCACACCATATATTTTCTCCTACATGGATATCTACATCTTACCTACTAAAATTTGAAAAAAAAAATGGAGTGATTTGATATTGAAAAAATTTGAAAACAAACCAAAATTTGAAAAGAAAAAAAAAAGAAGAAAAACTACTAAAAGTTTGAAATTTGGTTAGAATTCACTAGTTTCTTGAGAAAAGTTAAATACATGGTAGGAAAAATGGAGCATACGAGTAAAAATTACTTAAATTTCAAAAACTAAAAACAAAAAACGAAATGGTTATCGAGTGATTTGATATTTAAGATCTATTTTCCAATCTAACCAACATAAACAGAATAGAATCAGACAAAGTTTCATACAAGTTTCTCATTTGTTTCTACTGTTCGTAAACATTCGAATCGGTGGAGAAGGGAAAGCCATTCATACCTTTGCGCGTATGAAAACCAGTGGGCTTGCAATTCTTGCCCTTGTAATAATCTCTTGGAGCTCGTTTCGAAGAGAGAATATCGAGAGATGAAGTACGCTTCCTCCTCATTGCTCTTGCGAGACCTAATATCAGCCCCAACGCCATTTCGAAGTTAGAGACAAATGAACAAAACCAGAACCCTGAAATTTCTTCGGCTAGGCTGATACTGAGGTTCACGCCGGCGTCGGAGAAGATGCACCGTTGCCAGATCGCGACCAGCAACGACGGCTGCTAGAAAAGGGAAGAGGGAAGACGAAACGAACAAAAGAGATAAATGGGTTTGGTATTATAAAATGCATTCGTTATTGTTTTTAGTGAAATTAAAAAACAATCTCTTATTTTTAGGGGATTTTTCACGGATGGTTAAAAAACGAAGTAGAAATGTTTTTTCAAACACAACGAAGTAAAAATGTTACTCGTGATGTCAAAATTAAAATTAAATTTGGCAAAGAGTTAAATTGATAAAATTTAAATATAACAATTAAATTGATAGACCAGAGTATTAATTTGACAGGTTTCAATCAAATAAAATTGATAATTTTCAATTAAATAAAATTGATTTAATGAAGTAATATTAATAGAGTCTAATCGATAAAATTTGAAACTAACAAATTTTTAAATATTTCATATTTTTCTATTTATAAACAAATTAAAAAAAATGTTATAATTAAAATATGGAAGTTAAAATCTATTATATATAATAAATTTGTTTATCATATATAATTTTAAATTACTATTTTCATTCTAAGTCCTAAATTGGAATATCCTAATCTTCAATAAAATGCATAATTTGATCAAATGAATTTTTTTCCTTTTGGATTCAACAAAGGTTAATTATAAGTTGAAAAAGATACATCAATAAAAATAATAAATAATTACGGAAAGAGTAGATGACATGTTGATTTCTTTGTTTAATAATAATCTAGAACAGCTCCAGCCTTTATCCTTATTTTAGTTTTTTTTAGTACAAATTGGAGGAAGGAGAATTACAAATATCGATTCAACCCATGACTATGGAGTGGAAATAGAATAACACAAAATCAGATAATCAATCGCATCATCGTCTCATTCGATTCCAGCCTTTGTCCTTTTTTTATCAATATTATTTGTAAAGTTTGTAATCCATCTTCTCCGATTTATATTAAATAATAATATAAATATATATATATTAACATAGGAATCAAATATTGGTGGGAAAAGAAAATGGAAATGTTGTGTTGATCGGAAGTCAAACACATTATCATAACATTTCTCTCACCTTGAAACGTTGATCGGACTGTGTCAACATGAATCCGAGCGTTCCAATGAAGAAGACAACGACTCGGTCAGCAGCCAAAACCCCCAAAACAAGAGCTCCCAAATCGCAATGGCGACGACAGGTAACCAAATTCCCCATCTTTCCTTCATCCTGCTTTTACTTTCACCATTTTCAAACGCCCAATCCGATGATTTATTAGCTCAACACCAAGAACTAGCACCTGGGTCCTCGCTAGTTTCAGCCGCTGGGGTTTTTTCCCTAGGGTTTTACAGCCCTAGTTTATTGAACAACAGTCACATTGCTATTTGGTACAAGGATGATCCTCAGAACCCTGTTTGGATTGCCAATCCAAACTCTGCATTTCCTAGGAATTTTGGGACCCCCTGTCTCACAATTGATGGTAGTGGCAGTTTGAAGATTGTTCCTCAAGAGAGAAATGGACATTCCTATATTTTTCATCTCTTTGAAGCTGAAGAACTCAACAACTGTAGTGCTGTTCTTTTAGACAATGGTAACTTTGTGTTGCGAGCTGTGAACCCAGATGGGTCTGTTAAGAAACGGCTGTGGCAGAGCTTTGATCATCCTACAGATACTTTTCTGCCTGGGATGAAACTTGGGATTGACCATAAAACTGGTTCTACTTGGTCTGTTACATCTCAAAGAGGGGATTATTCTGTTCTTTCTGGGTCTTTTGTTCTCACAATGAATCCGAATAATACGAACCAGTTGTTGATATTGGTTAGAGGGGCTGTTTTGTGGACTAGTGGGAACTGGCTGGATGGCCGGTTTGAGTTTGCGGAAGAACTTAGTCAAGGGTTTGTGTTCAATCGGTTTTCGAATGAGAACGAGACGTTTTTCAACTACTCGGCCTCCAATTTGAACAATGGATTGGTTGAAGTTCAGCCGCGGTTGAGGTTGAGAAACAATGGGGAATTGGTGGGGAATAATTGGGATTTGAAAGTTGAGTGTCCCTATTTTGAGAATGAGTTGTTTGAGGCTCCTAAGGGTGTTTCTGAAGTTGGGTGTGTGGGGAAAATGCAGCACCAAGTACCCGAGTGTCGAAATCCGCCGAAAAGATTTTCGACGATTCAGAGATTTGGTAACATGGATAGAAATGGTTTGGAGTATGGAGAAAGTGAGAATCTGACAATTTATGATTGTGAAAAGAGATGTATTTCCAGGTGTGGTTGCATTGCATTTAGTTCTACGAATGAAGAAGGAACTGGTTGTGAGATGTGGAACTTGGGAGCGACGTTTGTTCATGTAGAGGGGAGCAAGCGGATTATTTGGTCCATTCAGGAGACTGAAGGGAATGGTAAGTTTGGTTACTCCAAACTAATAGTGATGTTCATGTATAAGAACCAGATTAAATAACATTGCAAGCTTAGTCCCTCGGTTTGTGCTGGGTTGAGTACCTAAGTCTAAGAGTGTCTACTAGGTTTCTTACACTTTCAAGATTCAATTATGTTTCCAATATGTTCATGAACTTTGAAAAGTGTTTATTAGGTTCTCAAACTTTCAATTCATATTCAATGGGAGAACCCATTGGCTTTGAAATGAAATCTCACATATCTAATATGGTATCAAAACTCATTAAACTCAAATGAGTATTCGGTCTCATAAAGGATTGGCATTCAATTCAAGAATGGTATACTCAAAGAGGCATCATCTTGAAGGGCATGTTGATGATCCTACGTTAGGAAGATGGGGAGACCTTGCAACATTTGGAAGATACATGGCCTACTCTTCTACCAAATTGGTTTTAAGATAGAACCCTCCATGATCTCTAATAAGTACTAGGTTGATTAACATTAGAAGTTTAATTACTAGGTTTTTGCCGGTTGAGTACCTAAACTTTAAAAAATGTATACTAGATTCTTAAACTTTCAAGATTCAATTTTATTTCCAGTCGGTTCTTGAACTTTCAATTTCTTACTTAATGCCTAATGGAACCCTCAATTTCAATTTTGTGTTTAGTACCCATTCTACACCTTTTAAAAAAATCATTAACTTATTAGACACAATTTGAAAGTTCATGAACTCATTACTATTTTGTAAGCTTAATAATCTCATGGAAATTATCTTGAAAAATTCATGAACTAAACTTGTAACTATTATACTTGCATGAAAAGTTCAACTTGGCCTGACAACCGGTTATGCAATCTTAGTTCCTTCAGGAAAAAAAAGGGTATGGTTGCAAATTACTATCGGTATAATAGTACCTACAACTCTTCTTCTATTGAGTTTTATTGTCTATCTCAAATGGAAAACACAAATACACAAAGGTAACCATTTCTTTCTAAAAGAAGAAAAATTCTCCTTGGATCTCTTATCAGTGACATGAATTGAGAATATGCACTTGTCTTAACTACAGCTGTTAGAAAAATAAGGAGGAAGGACACAGAGCATCAAAATTTTCTGCAAGAAATGGGATCCAAATCTAAAACGTTTAACATTTTAAAACCGAAGAACGAGCAGAGAAGAGACATAACGGACTCCGAGTTGCAGTTTTTCACATTTAAAAGTTTAGTTTCTGCAACAAACAGTTTTGCTAACAATTGTAAGATCGGAGAAGGAGGTTTTGGACCAGTTTATAAGGTATGTATCATTTTCTTTTCAAAGTAGTATAAGATAAATAAATCTATATTCAAAACCACTCGATTAAAACACATCGAGGTCATTGTTCATGTTACGAAGTCAGAACAACAATCACAAAAGAAAATTATAAAAAAGAACGTGAGAGAAGACACAAATTTACGTGGTTCACTAATGATGTGTTAGCTACATCCATTGGCAGAAGAGAGAACGATTTTATTAAGAAGATAATAAAATACAAAATGTCGATCAACTGGGACTAGAGTTTTAAGAGAGTTTATATAGTGCACTCTCATAAAGTCATATTATAAAATAGGCTCAAAAACATAAAAGCCCATATACAAAAACATAAACTCAATTACCTATTTCGTGTAGGTTTTGGGACAGTGAGACCCCCGACTAAGTAATTGTGGGCATCAAACTGTTCAAGGCATATCTTAACAGGTTAAAAAGAAGGAGCAAGGTACACGAGAACTCATCAATCTCTACGCTTTGGTTCAATATAAATCTAAAGAGACCTCCTCTAAAATATTGGAATCTAGCAACAACAATTGAGTCCCCCCTTTTTTTTGGTCTTGTATTGACCATTTATCGTTCTCCTCTATCCTTTATCTATCTCATGTTACGATAAGTTTAGAGAATTTATCATCAGCAGCACATTTTACCTCTTGTATTACATTTGCAACACAATTTCTAAAATAATTTCATCTATGTCATATTAATTTCTATCAATGATAAAACTTAACTAGTGATAGAACTCAATTTGAAATTCTATCGCTAGTAGAAAATTCAGGCAGTGATAGAAGAAGTCTTTCATTGATTGAATTCTATCACTAATAGAATTCAGCTAGTGATAGAATTTAATTTGAATTTTTTGCTACAAATGAATTAGTTTTGATTTTATGCTATAGATGAAATATTTTGTCTTTTTTTGTTATACATGCAAAATCCCCATAAGTTTATTGATCTTTTCACTTATCAATGAAGGGTTTGGGTTTCTTATAAAAAAGAAGTTAAATATCACATATGACTTACAACTCAAAGATGCAGTTGTACAACCTACAGAACAGATAAATATCACATATTATAAGTACAAAGAATGATTATAAAGTATTAATATGAAATAAAAACAAGATTAAAACATAAATGTTTGAAGTTAGAGTTCTAATATGGGGATGTTGAATTACCATTAGAATTAAAAGCCAAAGCTATGTTCTCAAGAGAGCAAAATGAGCTCACTTTTGCAGGGAAGTTTGGCCAATGGCCAAGATGTTGCCATTAAAAGACTGTCAAAGAATTCTGGACAAGGACTAGAGGAGTTCAAGAACGAAGCCATGTTGATTGCCAAACTGCAGCACACTAATCTGGTTAGGCTTATTGGTTGCTGCATTTATAAAGAAGAGAGGTTATTGGTGTATGAGTACCTGCCTAACAAAAGCCTGGACTCCTTCCTCTTTGGTTAGTGAATTAGGAAGTTTTAAACACATATATTTACGTATGTGCATTGTATGAGATTTCAGTTTGAATTTACAGATCCAGTAAAGAAGCTAATACTAGATTGGGACAAACGCCTGCATGTAATCCAAGGGATAATTCAAGGACTACTCTACCTTCACAACTACTCGAGACTACGAATAGCTCATCGAGATTTAAAAGTTAGTAACATCTTGCTTGATGATGAAATGAATGCAAAAATATCAGATTTTGGTATGGCTAGAATCTTTAAGCCCACAGAACAAGAAGCAAATACTAATCACATTGTTGGTACACAGTAAGTGATCAGTTTTATCAAATTTACTCAATACCTGTTTGCCAATTGCCATTATCAAGATAAAAAAGCTCATTAAGTTGCGTTTCCTTTTTTTTTTTTTTTTTTTTGCTTTTACATTGTCAATAAAACTTACTTAAGATACATGCGTGCAGTGGTTATATTTCACCTGAATTTGCAATGGAAGGCACTTTCTCAATAAAATCGGACGTTTACAGCTTTGGAGTGTTGTTATTAGAGATTATAACAGCTCAAAAAAACTACAGCAATTATGATGTGGGACGACCTATCAATCTCATAGGATATGTAAGTAGCAATTGACATATATGCATCTACGGTTTTTTTTTATAACAAGGGAATCCGAGTTTTGCATAATCTACGACTATACACAAGATCCTTTTCTGGCTCTCTCTTTAGCCCTATGTCTCTTATGCTTAGGAGGTCTTCCATCACTAGTAGGTTTTTAGGAAAACTTCATTCATTCGAGTGTGGATGCTAGGTAGACCTATATTTCTTGGTTTCCGTTGAAAGATGAAAATTCAAATTCTCTAAATTCTTCATTTAATAATGAACTCAACAATGAGTTTAAATAAAGTACAAGAGATGGCCTAATTATAAAAGAAAAATATAATATCTAATCTTAAAAAGAAAAAGATGACCTAATCATAAAAGGAAAAGATTCTACCTAGTTATAGAAGGAAAAGATATAAAATAATATTTAATCTAATCCTAAAAGGAATAAATAATTAAATAAGATAAAAATACTATTTTACTAAAATTAACATAAACCAATAGTTTCAATACAACTCCAGTCTTTTTTTAGCGGCATATACCCCTTTGAGGTGCACTTGCGCCCGTTCCAAGGGTTGAATCCAAAAAACAATAAGGGATTGTACAATCAAGCTCATTTGTAGGTTTTGAACTTGGATTCTCGAAGGGAGTATACCTTAGAAATTCCAAGCCTCTCTACTAACGAGGCTACCCCTATAAGATAGATGCACCTTTGGTTTTTTATCTTTTATTTTATTCTTTATATCTTTAGCCTTTTTCAAAAAAAGAAATCTTTTGTCTATTTAAGAATGCATAAGGAACGAAAAATGTTGAAGAAGTTGAGTAAATCATTTTTCAGGCATGGGAATTGTGGGTGAATGGCAGAGGAGAAGAACTGATTGATTCAACTTTGTACAACTTTGATCAGAAACCAAAAGCTCTAAGATGCATTCATGTTAGTCTTCTATGTGTCCAACAAATGCCAGCAGATAGACCTACCATGCTTGATGTTTATTCCATGATTCATAATGATTCCACACAACTTCCATTGCCAAAAGAACCTCCATTTTTCATCACCCATAACTCCAAATTGGAAGTAGTGATAGATGGCACTGAGCTCAAATCGGATTCAGCTACAGAAATATGTTCTTCGAATGATATGTCGGTTTCGGTCATGGTTGCTAGATGATTCTTATTCAGTGATGGCATTAGTCTCCTATGTTATAAGTTGTATAGGTTTTGAACTTTGATAGGCCTTGGCCTTTTAATTTTTTAGTTTAATGTTTACTTCGCAAAATGTATAATCAAAGGAAGTTGTGGGTTGATTTCAAGTGTTTGTGATATACAATCAAATTTGAAGTTGACACAAAATATAGATGGTACAAATGTTTTGCAAGGGTGGCTAATCTTCTTGATAACGATGGTTAGTGGAGACTGCTATGAGGGAAACATTTTGTGAGTAGAATGCTAATATAATTACGATGCCTATCTACAATACATAATTTTGGAGTAAGGGTCGTTTAATTTGAAATAATTTGATGCTCAAAATTTTAGATGTTTGACTTTCAAAACTTACTATGTCTATTTTGTAGGGATGTTTATTATGAATACTTAGTGATATTTAGATAATTGTGTTTCTTTGTCAGGAATTGAACATGGTTTCAAGAATATTCTTACAATATTCATATAATTTTTTACATTAATTTAATATTGTTTTAATTTATATAACATACTTATCTATATGAACTTAATTATTATGTATTTAAATAAATTTAGCTTTTTTAAAATATATATGTATAGTTTATTATATTCTTCCATATAACATTTTAAATCAATTATTGCATATATAATAAGGACAAAATGTCATAATCTACTAAATAAATAAGGGGCAAAAATATTTTTAATTGATAGTTTTTACATGAGAATCTAGAAACTCATGTCTTAAAAGGGTATCCAAAAACGGTTGAATGCCCTCCAGATGGACATCGTAACATACACAGGAATCTTGAAATGTCTGAGTAGCTCACATTCCTACAAAATGAATAAAGTAATTCAGATGCTCATTTTACGAAAATCTCAAATTACCTTAAAGTAAACAGCCTCTAAGAGTGTGTTTATTTGTTTATTTGTTTTAGAAAATAGTAGAATGGTTAATAGTAGTTGAGAGTAGTTAACTACTCGTTTGGGTACAATGATTTCCGAGGCCCCTTTTGTAACAAATATACGATAATGTTTGTAACAAATGCACCTTAAACTATCAAAACTACTAATTTCATGAAACAAAAAAAAAATGTTTTCCCAACAATGATTTCCCATCTTACATTAGTAAGTTAATCTAAATTTAAACTCGGCAGACATATAGGAACGATAGCCAAAGCCCACATTGAAACATTGGGCCAAAACCCAAATTAAAGGGGCGTCGGCCCAAACCATTTCGCCGCCAAGACGGAGACCAAGGAAATTACAGAGCGAAGAATTCGGGACCGTCCCCACCACGGCACCACCGTAATACTCCCCCATTGGTTTAGGAATTTAAACTTGTTTCACAATTTTACTCTTTTTGCTCATAAATTTCTCTCAAAAAGGTTTTTTTATTTTCACTCAATTTTGAACAATTTCTGTGCAAGATTCGTAGCATTGTCGATACTCCGCTTAATCTCTCTCCAGGTACCGATCGCTTTCTCCACAAATTAAATTTGTTGTTTCTTTGTTTGAATCAATCAATCGAATTCAGCTTATTTGACTTCTGTTTGAATTTGATGTTCATTTTTTTGTTTGCATTGTGTATGAAATTTGTAGGTTGATTTCTACTGTTTGTATGGATTGTGTTGCTGAATTAGTGAAGAGCGTTTTTCGATTTTTTAGATTTTGTATTTTTTTATCTTTACAGGTTTTTACGATTTGTTTAGGATTATGAGGTTGAGGAAAGGGGATCAAGTTGAGGTTTATAGCAAGAAGGAGGTTTCGAGTGGTTCATGGAGTTGTGCTCAAATTGTGTCCGGTAATGGTCGTACGTATAGAATTAGGTATATTCCGACGGAGGAGCCGGTGGAGAAGGTGCCGAGGTGGGCGATACGGCCGTGTCCTCCCCCGGTCGACGGGCCGAATGTTTGGGCTGCTGGTGATCTTGCTGAAGCTTTCCACAATTCGTCGTGGAAACAAGCTAAAATAATGAAGATCATTGGGGTTGATTGCTATGTAGCTAGACTACTTGGATCTCCATTAGACATATTGGTTTGCCAATCTAATCTGAGAATGCGACAGGCTTGGCATGATGGACAATGGTTTCTTCTAGGGAAGGTAATTTCCCAACAAGTTCTGACAATTCTCTAGATTTTACCTTTGTTTAGAAATGCATTGTTTGTTTCTGATTATGTTCTATCCATTCTGAAGTCATCTGTTTGCTTGCCAAAGTTATTTTGCTTTATTGATTTACTGTGCTTTGTTTGCCTGCATTGTATTACATGTTTCTTCTATGTGCTTAATGAATGAAACAATCATTGAGCCATCATCTCATATGTTATTCCTTTGGCAGGCCTTTGAAGACTCCAGTTCGTTGTCTAGAAATAGGCAGACAGAGCCAGACGCGGTGAAAAGCAAGGATCGACAGCTAGTGGTGACGCTTCCTACCAGACTTCGAAAAAGGCCGTTGCTTGAAGAATCCAACAATCACAAAGTATCTGTCCAGAAAAGGAAAGTCGTTGAAAAAGATGTTAGGTATTTGCCTTCACTAGAGAAAACTACTGATATGTACTTACCACAGGAGTTGAACAGGGTTAGATTGAGCTCGACGTTTCCGGCTGTAAATATTCAAGTAACTGCAGATGGTGTTAGTTTGAGTGAGAGCAACCTTATTCCTAGAACCTCAGCCCACAATCACACAGATAATTGTGCATCTTCTGTTGGTAGTAATAATTCCACTGATGATTTTTTCAAGGTGCCATTTATTTCTGTAGTTAATCCTAGTAAAAAAGTTGAGGATGACAAGGATTATTGCAGTGATGCTGAATCATCTACAGGAAGGGGAAATGAGGAAGAAGATTCATGCTCCTATGAGGAAGCATTAGCTAGTTTCCACAGGTCAGAGCTTAGCTTATTTCGTTCTTTTATTAGGGCAATGTACGCTTCAGGGCCTTTAAGTTGGGAAGACGAAAGACAGATTTCGAGCATTCGTGCTGCACTTCACATATCAAACGACGAATATTTGACGGAGCTGCGAAATCTAATGTCCGCCAATAAAAAGACACGCGTATGATTGGTTGGAACATTTATTCTTTGTTTTTAATTTTTTACTTCTGTATCTCTTGATAGTTGATATCTTTCTATGGGGTAAGTTTCACTGTGCATCATTCGTTTAGAAGCTTGAGAAGCACTCAATTAATTTGTACATACTATTGGGAAATAAGAATTGCTCTTCGTTCTTAATGATACTTCTTTTTTGTAATATTGATGTCATTCTTTTGTTTCAGATGCTCTGTTTGGTAACACTAGGATTCAAAATAGAGTATACATTACGTCCCCTAGGGGCAGGCGGCGCAATGGTCGAGCGTATGGACTTTAAGGGTGTGCTCTCTTCAATGTCCCACGTTCAAGGCGGCTGTGGGGATAAATTTCCCAAGCAACCTTAAATTTTCGCTTCCGATCCTTCATGTTTCCCGGTACTAGTGATGCCCCAGATTTAGAAGAGCAAAGCTCCAAGTTCCCAGGTCATAAAAAATAGAGTTTACAATACTATGAATATTTTTCAAGATTCATTCTCTATAAATGAATTTTGTTCTATTCATATGAAGGGTTTCTTACATTTCCTCTTTATCTGCTATGGATTTACTGTAGTTATTATATTGTATACATTCTAATCTCATAATATCCTCAGCAGCCTATGGGTACTTTCCCTTGTTATGACATGGAATAATTTGGAACCTTTGGGAGCTTATGAAGAGTCTCAAGGCAGTGAGTGGATAATTCTTGGCTTCTTTTTCTATGCAGATCATCATGGTATCACATCCAAATTTCTTGGGAAGATGCTTACAGGAAGCCATTTGATGAGTAATCCCTTGCTTTTTTTTATGCTTTTCTTGGAGTCCAGTTTAATTTATGTTAGTAGCAGTACAGATACAAGTTGATAACGGAGATAAATTAAGTAAGAAATAGAAAGATATATGATCCCAGTATTTAAGCATTGTTCTACATTATGTTGTAGAACTTCAATTAAACACTGGTTATATAGAAAAGCAAATTTTTTGCTCATTTGTTATCTACCTTCTCTTACCTTTGATATCAAATATTAATGCATTCATATTGTTGTACACTCGATCCTTTTAGAAACCAAAAGTTGATTTTTAAAAAAATTCAACAATTGGGAATGGGGATTCAAACTTGTAATCCCTTGAGTATTAGACTTTACAAGATGTTCTTGGAATTCTGTTCTTTTTTTACACCCAACATTGAAATTATCTCGTGAAGATATTCTCAGTGCCACAGTCTAGGGACGGACTAATGGTACCTCAAGATTTAGAGGAGCAAAGATCCAAGTTCTCAAGTCATCAAAAAAAAAAAACTCGTGATGATAAAGACAAAACACAGGATGCCTGAGTTGGGAGGAATGAGAGTATTCTTTATGGTAACGAAAATAAAACGTTTATGCTGTAGAAATTTGTATTGTGCATAACACAGTGGCTAAGATCTTTTCAGGGGAAAGGGGCAAAGGTTATGATGGCCATTACTTGTCCCCATCAAACTGCAAAACCGAAGCGAGGTCGAAAATTGTTTCCATTTAGTTTTTTTTTTAATCTGTGAGTGTTCGAATCAACTTATGTGCACTTAAACTCTCCTATGTATAGCTTTCAAAGTAATTCAAGAAAAATTAATTTCTAGGTAAATGATGAATATGAATTGAATTCATTTCCTCAAAACATTTATATTTGTATTATCTGCAATCTATCAAATAGCTGATAATTTTGTTGGTGAACAGATACAATCTCCATCTTTCATATTCCACTTCTGATCAGTTGGCAAGAGAAACTGGGTAAGGAGAAAAATAAAATAGTAGAGCTAAGTAGCTACTTTCCACAAACCCAACTGCTTATAAATTACAAAGATATAAAATCTCTTGTGGATTACTTCAATTTTCAAACTTGATTAATTATCATGTATTTATTCACATTTGAAATACGATAATAATTCTTTTAATGTCTGTGCCTAAACATTGTATCCAATAAAATTATATCACGAATCAATCTAGTGGACATATATATTGATGAGCTTTTAATAGTGATGAGATCGTCTCCAAGGGGCGGTAAAACGGTTGAAGACTTTGACTTTAAGGGTATGCAAAAAAAAAAATAGTGATGCGATCAAATATTTGATTAATTTTTTCTTTTTCTAAGTATAATATAGAGGAACTCAAATTCACAGAGGTTATTAACACATTTATATGGGGTTTAACTATGTTCACTTTTATCAGATTGAATATGTTTACAGCCCCACAATAATTAAATTGGGCCATAGGCATTTCTTATCCTAAAATCTAGACACACCTAAAAGAAAGGATTTTTGCTTAATTTAACATTAACTCGTGTACGTGAGTCATCGAGATTCCTAATTATCTTTTTTATTATTATTTATTTGGTTGAGAGAGTGACCTAATTTGAATCATTAATTCTAAAGAATCATGATTTATAATTTATTGAAGTAAATAACTTTTAGATGAAATAAAACACCACCGTCCATGAGACATTATTAAAGGCATTTTTTTAATAAAAAAATAGTATATGCATCCATCTCAAAAAAAAAAAAAATACATTAAAGGATGCTTCTAAGAATTATAATGAAAATAAACTAATATATATAATAATATTAGAAGAACGGGATGCTCACTTATTTTTTATATTGATATATTGATGTCTAGATCCTTCAATTGTGTTTTCATTTCCTTTTAATATATTCGAGACTTTAAGAGTGCTTAACTCAACTTCGAGTAAAAAAGTAATGATAATTGAATTTAATATAGTTGAGTTAGGTTTACTTTGATTAAAAAAATTATTAAAAATTTAAGAATTAAATTTATAGTTCAACCAGCTAATAGAGCAGTAGCTCAAATGATATTAATGTACATCTAATGACATGTCTTAAATTCGAGTCTTCTTCACCTCTAATTGTTGTAATCTCAAAAAAAAAAAAAAGATTATAGTTCAACCTTATATATATAACATTAAACATGGCATGTTGATTCACCTCTATCTCTTAATTTCATCAATTTTAACTTTAAAGTTGACAAGTGAAAAGTATACCATTTTACGCCATGACATGAATATAATGAACTATTTTTTGGGATAAATGAAGTAATTTAACTATATTTAATGATCAAAAGTTCATGAGTTTCAATCTACATGAAAATTAATTTTTTTAAAAAAAGACAAAATCAATAAGAAACAAAAGGGAAAAAAACAATATCTATCAATAATAATAAAAAAAATCAATAATAAAGTCTTCCATTATCACGAAATAAAATATCAAGTAAAATGTGCCAATAAACGTTAAATTTGATAATCACTATCACGAAGTCTACACAAATTTTCTTCAGTTTATTTTTTTTTAAATAACAAATTATAAGTATCCATCATATAACATATCGTGGTTTTGAAATATGCCTTTCTAACGAAGATTAAAATGAAAAATTAACGGAGGGTATAAATGGATACTGGATCATTTGAAGGTTTATTGATGAAAATTAATGTTTAAATTAAATTGGTTATATTTCCTCAAAACAAAAAAATTATATTGGTTATAACTGGCGAAATTTGACATTTAGATGGATGAAATTTTAAGTTAAAACTGAGACGCCATACTAAAAAAAAAAAGTTAAAAGAGAGTTGTTTGGATGATGATTTGTAAGAGTGTTTAAAATGAACGATTAGAATAAAGAGTTATTTTGAGCGATTAAAAATTATGATTTGTACAATATTTTGTTTGCATAGAATTTTTTATAGAGTTAAAAGGTAATAGTTTATTTAAATGAGGATTTTGGTGAAGTTGCATGAAAAAATTTGTTTGGATAAAAATGTAAAAAAAACGATTGTAAATTGATGATTTAAAAATGAATTATTATTTTAAATAGTTAAAAGTAGTGATTGAAATGAATAATTATTTTAAGTGATTATAATAATTTATTTAAATAAAAAAATTAGTAATTATAATAGTCCATTAGTAATACTTCTTTCAAAACCACATAAAACAAGCCCTCTCCATTACTTTAAAAAAAATAAACTTGAAACGCCAAGTTTAAAGTAAAAAAATGATATTTTTACGCAACATTTAGGTCATTTATGGGGATTTTTATTTCAGAAATATAATGAGATTATTATAGTTTTTTTTTAATTTAGATTGTTTGACTATTTTAATTATTATTATTTTTTTTTTTTGAAATCAAATTTTTTTAATTATTAAACTATTTACAAAGTTACAAATATCATTGAAAAAACTATGGGGAACTACCAAACCAAAGAAATATATGATAAAATTAGATTTGGAATATCATTCAATTAAAATGTCACGTTGAGGACTTGTTTTCAAAAAAAAAAATCACGTTGCGGACTCTAAAAAAAAAATGTTGAGACTCACGGATAAATATTGTCGCCGCGAGACTTATCCACTTATAACTCAACAACATCAAATCATTTTTTTTTTCTTTAAAAAAAAAAAATCAAATCATTATTTTTTTTTAAAAGAAACATCAAATCATTCTGGTTACATTAATTATTTAAAATTAATGAAATGAAACGATGTGTTTGAAATAAAAAATTAGTTTGAAGATTTATTATTAATTATTAAAAATTAAGAATTGTAACAATTTTTTTTTTTTTTTTTTTTTTTTTTTTTTTTTGTAGATGAGTTAAAGTGTAAATTTTATTTGGTTGTAAATTTAAAAATAATGATAAAAAATGAGTAGTAAAACAGAATTATTTTGATTATTAGAAATTGGAGGATTAGATGCAAGTGTTTTGAAAATGAGAGTTATATTGAGTGGTTAATGGAGAATTATTTTTTATAGAAAAAAATGAAGATTTATTTTAAGTTGTTATAAAAACTCCTTTGCACCTAGTTTAGTTATTCAATCAGAAATTAGTAAATTATTCATCTAAATTCTTGCAAATGAACACCTCAAAGGCATCAGATTCTGTAGCATTTTTATTTGATATATATATATAAAGTAATGATTTAAATTCTCAAAAGAGCAGCCAAATGTAATAATCTCTTCTTCGTTAATTGATCATTTTACAGTACAAGAACAAAATTGCAAAATTCATATAATTCCCCTTCTATAAATAGATCAATTAGGAATTATTTCAAAAAGAAAACTCCAATGAAGAACAGAATTAAAACGGCGCAGATCTAAATCATTCTCGACTCTGAGTAGAAATCGTTAGGGCAAGAGCATCACATTTAATAATCATTTTCATTGTTCAAAAAAAAAGTCGGCGAAGATTTCAAGGCCGTAAACATCAAAAGAAATGATTCATCTGCAACTGTCTCTATGATCCAAATAGACTGTGTTTATAATCAAACAACAATTCCAAAACAATCGTCGTCAATCACAAATCAGACGCAAGAAAATTTCAGAAGGTTTAGAGTTTCAGCAATCTACACCATCTAAAAGCCAAAACTAAGCAGTAAATTAGTCAGAAAATGAAGATCCAACATCATTTCCCCCAAATTTTAGGTTCCGACGGTTTACAAAGAGAGGCGGTGCAGATACAGATTTCCAAAAACACAATACAATACCTCACTGCGCCAAGCTTCGATCGCCGATCTATTTCTTGTTGCTCCGATCCGACAAATCGGAGGCGAGACGCGACGCGATCGCCGAGTGGTACATAATGTCGTGAAACGTAGAGCTCTCCGACGTCTTCATCCGGAGCATTTTCGCCTTCTCCTCCGTGAAGCATCCAGGCGTGAATCTGGATCTTGCTCCTCCGCCGTCGATTTCCGGATCGGCATTCTGAACCGGCAGATCCGCGGCGGAGGAACCGACGTAGTCCGGCTCGGAGGACCAGCCGAAGATCGGTGACCACCACTTCGGCGCGGCGGAAATCCGGCGATTAGGTTCGGATTTTCCGGTGGAAGAAGCTCTGATCGGAGCGGGATGGAAAACGGGAAGATTGGTCGCCATGGAAGAAGCTTAAAAGTAGGGATAAAAGGATAAATGAATTTGACCAAGTCACAGAGACGACGGTATTTAAAAGAAGGGGATGGGTGGGTTTTAATCACCTGCTTCAAAACCACGTGAACTTGGCTTATCCTGTGGGCCCGTCTGCTTTTAATATAAAGATTAAATTATGTAATATGATTGTCCGGTCATACCAGAAATTGATTTAATTGTACTAAAAAAAAAAAGAAATTGATTTAATATAACCCAATAATTTAAGGGGACTTTACCTTCATAGCAAAGAAAAAAAAAATTAATTACAATTTTAAAAATAGAGAAAATTAATTTTTAAGAAAAAATAACAATAAATTTGTTTTATACCAATTTTTAAGTTATTAAAATTATGTTAATTATTAAATATGTAAAAATTACAAAAATTAAAATAAAATCTACTTCAAACTATAAAGATTCAAATTACATTTTTTTGATTTTTTAGTGCATATTGGGGAAGGGGGGGACAAATACCGATTCTCGAGCTCGAACCTGTGACGCTAGTATTGAACTAATTTACAACCAAATAATGAAAATATTGTGCCACTGACTCATTCGGTCATTAGTTTTGATGAGTCATATCTGTATTACTTGTGATAAGACATTGGTGGGGCATTTTAGTTAGAATTTTGAAAATGTTCAAAAGCAGTCTTTAAACTTTTTTTAAAAAAATCACTCTTGATTTTTGTTTTTTTAATCCTAACTTGAAAATTGATTTTAAATCAATAACTTGAAAGAAATAATAATGATAGTTGAATATTTTTTAAAATAAAAAGTATCAAAATACGATAACTTATTTAATCTTTTTTTTTTTGAGAAACAACTTATTTAATCTTTTAATCATTCATTTCAAATTAATCAAAGATTTTTAACCAATTATTTTTAATTATTCATTTTAAATTAATTAAAATAACTTATTTTTAACTATTTGTTTCTAATCATTTATTTTTTAACTATTAAAAATAACTATTCATTTTAAATCTATATTTCAAACAAGGTTTTGACTCTAATCCCTCTACACAAAAACTTCGTTCAAACGAATATTTATTACAACTTTTAATTTTTAACTATCGAACATAACTTTTCAATATAATTTATTAAACTAAATAGTTTAAATTTGTAAAAAAAAAAAAGAAAGCAATTTTAAAAATTTAAAAAAAACACACACACACAAGCTTGAGCTTGAAATGTTAATATAAAAATAACAAAACAATTGTACGGAATATGACCGGTGAGTTGACCTGAAGGGTAGAACGGGAATGAAAAAAGTGGGGGAGCGGGAAAAGGGTAAAAGTGGAAATAAAATGGATAAGGTTTGGGTGGGGATGCGTGGAGGTGGGCAGATGATGACGTGGCTTATGGACCCACTTGACTGTTCTGTGTGATTTTATGTGGGTTTTCAGCTACTTTTATTGATAATTACATATTGGCCCACCGGGTTTGTTCTTTTTATTTTCTTTGTCCTCAATAACAAAAATACAAGTAGAACACAAGTGGGGATATGATAGAAATTTTAAAAGGTTTAATCGGTTGGATTTTTCTAGTTTTAGTCCTTTAATTAGCAAAGCAATGATGTAATATCAAAATACATCAATATTTTTTTTAAATAAATTACATTAATATGTCTTTAGGTAAAAGAGAATACAATAGAAACAAGGGGTTGAAATAGGCTAAATTAAAAAAATATTTATAATAAAGGTAAAATAAAAAAATTTAGCAATCACAGCTGACAGTCATGCGGTACACAAATTATAATTAATATATAATATTATATTAATACACAATAATATACTAATAACATATAATATTATATTAATAATAAAAAATACCCTAAATTATACTATACACTAAATTTTAATTCTATCGTACATTTAACTATGCATGCAAAAAAATCAAAATTGTCTATAATTGCAATTAGTTTGTAAAATTAGACTATCCAACACAATTTTCTTAAAAACAATCAATAATTAACATAGTATTAGGTATATAGCTTACTTCTTAACGATTATTGTAATTTTTTATTATATAACAAAATATATATAGTTAATTCTATCTTTATTTTAAATTCAAGTATGATATTATTTGTTTACATAAAATTTGATTTTTTTTTATCAATCGAACTTAGAATCTTTTTAGTTTGAGTTCACTGCTTCAAATGGATAGTTTATACACTAATAGGATGTTTTCTATAAGACAACTCTCAACTACATGATATATATATATTCAATTATTTTTTCAGTTCAACACTAATGTTGAAAATTATAGATTCAAATTTAACATCCTGGTAAAAAAAGGTGCGTCAATTATCTCTAAATTTACTTTAATATAATAAATTATATTTTCCTTTTTTTTAAATAACTGAGCTAGTCTATTTATTTAAATAAACATATTAATAAATTTCAATTGAATTTAAATACAATCCATCAACAAAGTCAACATGTCACTCTTTTTTTTGTTTTTTGATAATCTTACCATTTGATTGACTGCAAATAAAAATAAATATTATAGTCATATATGAAAATACGATAAATGTAAAAAATATTCTATTAAGATGAAATTTATTCAAATGAAAAATCAAATATCCCTTGAAAACAAAAAAGTTGAAAAATCGAGAATATATTCATACACTTTATTTCTCAAATTTCCATAATTTCATTCGTTTTTTTTTATTGAAAAACAACTTCATTCGCAAAAGGAAAAAGGACTTTCAAACAATATAACACATGCTTAAAAACATTCTGGATTATGAAGAAATATGAGAAATCATAGTTGAAGGGCAAATAAGGAGAGATGAGTAAGAAATGAAATCAACAAATTAAATAACACTTGAGCTACTTGGATTATTTTCATTGTTTATTTTTGCCAATTCATGAAATTTCAAATTATAGTTTATTTTTATTTATTTTTTAATTCAAAGACTAATTTTAAATTTTTGAAAAAGTTTAGAGATTATATATAATATAAATGATATTTGAAGGACCAAAATGTTATTTATAAGATAAACATCGAGGTGTATATGGTATAGGTTGGTTGGGTTAGAAGATTGTTTTGAACCTCTAAAGTTTAGGATTGTTTAATCCTCCAACCTGTCAAATCTTATGCATTCAACCAACTCAATCCAAAACAACTCTATACTTTTGGGTTAAGTTTGAATTTCGGGTTGTGTTAATTTTATATTTACTTTATTTTATATAACATATTCCACATTTATTACAATGAATCCATCTTTTATTAAAAAAAAGTATGTGAATACTAATCAACTTAACAAAAAATAAATAATATAGAATTCATCTTTCATTAAAAGTATTTCTTACAAACCCCTAAAAACAATAACATTGAATCCATCTTTCATTAAAAAAAAAGTATGTGAATATTAATCAACTTTAAAAAATAAAAATAAACTTTTGTAAATTACCTTTTTGTTTTTAAATTTTGGTTTAGTTTCTACAAATATAGGTGAGAGGTAGATATTTAAATAAGAAAAAAATGTATGATAAAGTAGTTGTTATAGTCTTAAATTAAAAAAAAAACTTATTAAACAAGATCTAAAAGATAGCGATACTACACTTAAACTAAATTACATATCGTATTATTACATATTATTTATCAATATATTAAGAACCTATCTAATGAATTATAAAAAAAAAATTAATCTAACCCTAAAATTAAACCAACATAGAAAAAATTGTAAAATTATTGAAAAAGAATTATTTTTGCCTTTGAGGATAAACATTTATTTTTGAAAAAGTAGACCCAGACGCGGAAACGGGACCAGTTAGTAAATATAGAAAAAGAGAAAGGGCATTTTCGTAAACCGCGTAAAGAGAAACTGAATCTCGTTATCAAAGAGGGAGTTTAGGGGCATTACTCTTTAATTCACCTCGCTCCTTTATCAGCTCCTTCACTGAAAAAAAAAAAAAAAAAAAAACTGAAGAACCCTAAATTTTGGGCTTGAAAATGTCGGGGAAAGGAGCCAAGGGTCTGATAATGGGCAAATCTGCTTCCAACAGCAACAAGGACAAGGACAAAAAGAAGCCCGTTTCTCGCTCTTCTCGCGCCGGTCTTCAGGTCTCTTTCATTTCACTTCAACACTTGTTTTTGTTACCTTCCCTTGATGGGTTTTGCGTGGATCTGTGTTTTCTCTTCTTGTTTCTAGTTTATGCTTCTTTTTACCCAACAAAGTCGCAATTTTTATCATTCACATGCCTTCCTAGGTTTTTTGGGGGTCTTTTTCGGTGAAAATTCTGTAATTTGAAGTTTATATTTGTTTATTTCTGATGGGTTTTGTTTTTTTCTTCTCGTGTTTCTGGTTTTGGTCTCTCTTGAAGAGTATGGTGATTTCTAAGTTCGTTTTCTTTGTGGGTTTTGCTTAGTGGAGCGGAATGAGTGTGAGATCGATTGTCGTTGATATTTTGGAGTGGTTGCCTGTGAATCTTAACAGGGGTAGCTTCTAAGTCTTTATCTTTGATGCTTGAAGTAGGTGCATGGCTTTGAATCTGTGGTATTTTGAAGGCGTTGACGTGATCCCCTGTGTTTCTTTTGCTAGTCTTGCTTTGTTAATGTTCTTAGGTGTTTAGTGAAGTTCTCCTGTGATTCGAGATGATAAAATGGTTGGAAAGAAAGAATGGCGACTTAGACAGATCTTTCCCCAAATATTTACTGATGTTCTTAGGTGATTAGGAATTGCTGTATTCATGAGTATAACATTGATTGTATGCATGATGCATACAAGGTCTTTCTCTCATGCTACTTAGGTTCTCGTGTTAGAAGATGTTCCTGGTGAATGTATTTGAGGTGGATTGGGATTTTAGAGTTTTTATTTTAGAACTTTCATGCTAGTAATTCATTGGTTCACAATTCTCGAGGCAATTGGGAAATTTGTTTGTTTACATGGTGCAAACTGCAAAGTACTTTGGTATCGGTTGAGTAATAGAAACTTTGGAATTGAACTAAATGTCGAATGGCGAGCTTGGAAATATAACGTAGTAAAGTACAGTAAATTATCTCTTAGAAATTTGAGAAACTGAATACTATTCTTAACAACCATTCAGTAACTAACTCTTTAGTCAATGTCTAATATCCTCAATATTCTTATAATATTTCTAACATTTTTTAATATTATGCGTTCACTTTTTTCTCAAGGTGTGTTTGACCATGGAAATTTAAAGAATTGTGTATAGAGAAAAATTATAGGTGTCATAAGTTTTTCTCCCTTCACTCTAGCGAAATTTAAGCCACTCCTTAAGTCCATCCTCCTGAAAATTTATAACAGAGTTGGCTGTTGCAAATAATTTATAATCGTAAGCTCAGTCCAGAGTTTAGTTTGCATATTCCTAGCCCTAGAACTCAACATGACCATGGTACTTGTATTATTTTTCAGCTTTTGTTAGTAAAGGTGTCTCTGACAATTCTTTCAAAATTCGGCCTATGGAGAGATGGCTGTGTCCGGGTGTCCCAAACCCATCAGCTCACGCCCTTGCTACAGCATCAACCATGCTTCTTCTAGCTTTTATTTGACCACACTTCCTTTACAGTTATACTTCCAACCACACTTTTCACTGGCTTAGGTGTCTTTTAGATATGTTCTCGTTTTCAACTACTATTGATCTTGCTTCTATTGCATTCTTTCTTGTTCCCCTGGCTTAATCAGACATCTATTCCATGCCACTCCATTCCTTGCCTTACTCTTTGTTGCTAGATGGTATGGGTTTTCTTGGCTTGTTATGGAGGTGGGTTTTATTATTAAAAGGTAGTTTTATAGCTCCTTTTTGGTGTAAGCTTTTGCTTTTACTCTCAATAAGATGAAAGATAGATTGTATGGAGCCTTATCTCATGATATTGGAGAGAATGTAGTGGGGTTTATCAATGCAGAACAAAAAGTATTCTCCTAATCAGGACTGAGAGAAAGGTCAAGAAGCCTAAACGGTGACCCATTTGAATTCTTAAGAGACTTATGTTTTGTCTTATTAATAGAGTCAAGCTGTTAGAGAATTTTAGAGTATGCTCAATCAAATGTTTTGTAGGAGTTTTGTTAGATTAGGGGGATTGGGGGTGTTTTTTCTTTGGAAGTAATTGCTGGTATTCTTTCATACAAAGTTTTTCCTTTGCCTAGACCTTCTCTTGGGTGAGCCAAATTTTGTGGAACTCTGGAACCTATTGAGTGACAAAGTTGTGGAAAAGTTTTGGTGATGGAAACTTGCATCTTTCATAATAGAAGACTAACGGAGATCCAAGCTGTTTTAACTTAACCTATATTCATGTACAAATTCTCTACAAGCATGGTGCTTATTGAAGAAATCATTATGAACTTTCAAATTTCAACGGCAAGGTCTGTAGTATTCCCCCTGTAACGTAACTCAGACGAAATTTGGAGATCTGGAAAGTATGGGAGTTTTTTTTCTGGTAAGTTGATACTTAAGTGCGTCCCCTAGGGGTTGCACAATGGTTGAAGATTTGGGCTTTGAGGGTATGTTTCCCTCGAGGTCTCAAGTTCGAGATTCAGCTGTGACATTACTCCTTCGATGTCTTTTGGTGCCTGGACTAGGGATGGGCGTGATTACCTTTGTTTAAAAAAAAAAGGTGATACTTAAGTGCGTTTTGCACGGTCTTGAAAACATACTTGAGTATTTTTCTCATGCTCCTTGGATTATTAAGTTAAACCCGTTCTCTCTAAGCACTTTTACGATTCTGAAAGTCTATTGACTTGTAAGCAAACTGGCGATGGTTGTTACTGTTTGTTATGTTAGAAATATCAATGCCTTTGGTGGAAGCAATTTCATTTTTCTATTGAATTTTTTCACACTTTCTCAATGATGGCGTTTGATGGCTTGGTGATGCAGTTTCCAGTGGGAAGGGTTCACCGGCAACTGAAAACAAGGGTTGCTGCGAACGGTCGTGTCGGGGCTACAGCAGCTGTATACACAGCAGCAATATTGGAGTACCTGACTGCCGAAGTGTTGGAGCTGGCCGGGAATGCGAGCAAGGATCTGAAGGTGAAGCGTATAACACCTAGGCATTTGCAGCTTGCAATCAGAGGAGATGAAGAGCTGGACACACTCATTAAAGGAACCATTGCTGGTGGAGGAGTGATCCCCCACATCCACAAGTCACTCATTAACAAATCCTCCAAGGAATGAATATGAATAGGGTGTTTCTCCTAGTAGTATTAAGTGTTTAGTTGAGTGGTTATCATATGCTCTTAGTCATGTCATTGTCTTGGTCTAATTTAGGGGGAAGAAGATAAGATATTTCTTGTTTTGTAAGTTCTAAAATGCAAAATCTTCATTCTTAGTATAATTTCTGACTCTCTGTTGCTTGACATTGTCCATTTTACTTGCTGCCATGTAATCAACGACTTCTCACATTATTCTTCTTCCTTTTTGTCATTTATCTATTCTCTACTTGAACATCTACCTCTACCATTCATTGCTGTAAAAGAAATGAAAAAAGATGACAGTTTAGATAAAGTTTCTTTCTTGACTGAGTTTTGAAAATCTAAGGAAAAAGATTTACAAATATAAGGTTATCTCCACAACACTGGGTGGGAAATAACATAATGGTTCAGGAAAGGGGAATTACAGAGTCTACTTACTACATACAACAAGAAGCCTTGGGACTATTGGAATGGGGTCTCTCTCAAAAACTCACTCAAAGAAATGACCATTTTGCCAATTTTCTTGTGGGTGACTGAGTATTTTAATTAAAGGAAAGAAAAAAAAAGGTGCTTCTCTATTCTTTTGTTAACCTAAAAGGAATGAGGTGGGTAGTATGTTTCTACTGAGTGATGCTGGAGTGAGGTTTCTGCAAAATTCTGGTGATGAAGGGTGAGAGTGCAGCAAGTAAGGCACTTGGGCATTCCTCGTGTGGGAGATGTCCACATCCGGATATCGTAATCAGTCTCTGCATTGTAGTAACGATCTCATTATCGTTAATGTTATCAATCAACATGAACAAATCAACAAGAGAGCACAAATTTGAGTGGGACTTACAGAATTAGGGAGTTTGGAAGCCATAACTTGAGAGGAGTTGAGAGAGACGAGGGCATCCTCGATGCCACCGACCACCAGGACGGGCATCTCTTCAACAGACTTCAACAAAGCTTCAGCGTTTTGAGGAGAAAGTACGGTCTCGTACGATAATCTTGCTATCTCATGCAGAGCTTCATCCCAACCTTCCACACACAACGCCCTCTGCTCCCATTTCAAATCCAGAAGGACACCATATTAGTAGTTTATAATTGAAATTTAAATGTTCTCATAAAAAAGTGAAATCTAAATCTTTTACAAAATTGTATACATTAACAAAGAAACAAAGAGATAAGAGAACAAGGATTACAAGTCCCCACGATTATATGAAAAAGATGATGGACGAGAGAAGACAATCAGAAAAAGAAGAAAAGATGAATACTTTTTAAAATGTTCCTATTAACGAAATTTTATACCGAACGATTTCAACTCTTTTTATGAGCATTTTTTTTAAAGAAACAAGATAAATACGAGAATTAAAAGAGATGTGTGCAGATATATTTTGAAATTCACTTCCATTTTGTTTTATAATAAAGTAATAAACCATCGGTTTTTTTTTTAAAAAGTAATCGATTATTCTCACACTAGGATGGAACATCTCTCAGTCAAAGCAAAATTGATGGATCACCTTTTTCATTTTCTAGTTGCTTTACCTTTCAAAACTTATCTTAAATCATCAATGGGGAAAAAATGAAGGTGAAAAGGATCTGTAATGTAATGTTACCTTATAGAGACTTAAGACCTCTGTTGTTAGCTTGGTTGCATCGTACCAAGCACGTCTGTTCACGACTTGAGTTATTTCGGTTCGCAGCAGAGGCCGAACAAGGTGCTTCTTCCCCAGTGATGTTCTTAACAAAATCCTTGCAAACCCAGGAACCACTTCTCTTGATAAGCTCACACTCAGCAATACCACCCCTTTAATGGAAACCTGCCCACAATATCACAATTCCCATTCACAAAAGCCAATAATAACTAAGCAATAAGCCCCAACAGTTTACATCACTTATCAAAACCCCACTAAAGAGAAATCTCTTACATTGAATGAGTTTATTGGTGATTCTTGAAGCCTTTGCGCAGTCTTGAGAGCAAGCAGTCCTCCATCGTCGTGGCCCACTAACACCACTGAAGAAAACCCCATTTCTGAGCAAAATGCAAGCAGTAGCTCCACCTGAAAGAACCATTCATTATTATTCTATTCAAGCCAACAGCATATATACTTTCAAATTACTCTGCTCCATTAAAAAAAAACCCGAATCTATCATTTGTTCATTTATCCATCTAGTCAATAAATGTCTAGATACGAGAGTAAGCAGCCATGTGTTGGATTTCCAAATGTTGGGTTCTTACTAAAAATGATTAGTGAGTAATTATGGAAGTTTATGAACCAAAATAGGATTTAAACTAAAATTGTGGCCCCCAGTGATAATAATACCATGTTGATTTTGGTTTTTTGCATTAGAAAAAATCAAGTCTATAAACACTACTTGCATCCATGTTTCTTTCTTTTCTCATCTACTTTTGGAGCCACTTTAATAATCAGTCGAAGTTTGAACTAAAAAATTGTTTAAAGAAATGAAAAATTACATCAAAGGAATTGTGAGGAGGCAAACATAATATTAGTTTTTTTTAAAAAATAAAAAAACAGAAACAAAAAGAAGACATGGGATATATGCTTGAGACAGAAAACACGGGAAACCAATGTTACAGCAAAGTGGTATCTATACTAGTTGAATTTTAGACCTTTTTTTCCATGGTTGAAAAAAGTAAAATGTCAGGAAACAAAAAGAAGAGTGCCCCATCTCAAAAGCAGTAGCTATACAGCTTTACCAGAAAGAAACATGCAAAGCACCTATTCAATTCACAAGCACTAGCTCAACAGCTCTACAAAAAGTAAAAATAAAAAAGAATGCTACCTGACTATCAAGCTTGTAGGGATTAGGCAATTCTTTTTCTTCCCAGTCTTCTGCACAGAGCCTTGAAGTTAATCCCCAACCAGGCCGATCATAAGCCGCAACTCTGCAACCAGTCTGCCTTGCAAGCACCCCCATCACATGTCTCCATGAGAAAACCCCTCCGCCGAATCCGTGCACCAAGATGATACCGAATTGCCCGTTACTCTCCAAGTTTCCATCTAAGCTACATTTACTCAATTCCTCTTCTTCAACACCATCTAGACTTATCACAGGAATCTCATCACAAAGAACAGGAGAAGTTGTAGCAGAGCCATCCAATAGTGGATCATAGAGAGATGAACTGTGGAACTGATTGCTATAGCTCCTATGGATGTTGTGTTGGTTTTTTGATAAAATGGTAAATGGATGCCTATCAACTACTGGCCTTCCCATCGCATTCTTTGGAGAGTTGCAACTATAACCTGGTTCAAGAAATGCGGCGGAGGATAATGACCGTAGTGGTGACCCGGGAAAGCTGATCTTGTAATGAATGGTAAGCCCTCGACACACGAAGAACAAACTATCGATATCAGCAAGTAATCGAACCGGAAGTTCATTCTCATCCCGGGTATTGCTTGAACCTTTCCACTTGATTTCACTGTCACTTTTTGGAGTTTTCGATCCAGATGGAGTAGGAGATCGAGGGACCTTCTGATAGCCAGAGAATACAGTTTTACAAGAAAGGGCCTGCCAATTCAAATAGGATTATGCTTACAAGAGCAGACTCAACAAAAAGTTTATAAAACAAAAAATAAGCAGACGGTTTTCTTCATGTAATTAAACACCAAAAAACTTACAGCTTCTGGGTCAACTCGATGCAATAGAAGCTTTCTACGTGCTCTGCAGCTTGTTCTATATGCCACAACCGTGTGGCCTAAAGCGAAGGCTACTGAAGATAGAAACAAAACTGGCATCCCCCATGATTTCTTCAAGTGAAGCCTCTGTCTAGAGGGTGAAGATGAAGCTTCAGCCTCAATTTGGGAGTTTACTGTAAACACACAAACCTTGAAAGAAAGAACAAGAATGGAGGTGAAGGAACATAAGGTCACAGTTCCAAGGTAAGGACCATTAGAGAGAGCAGGGCCATCACACATTGAATAAACACCTGCAATCAAACAACACAAGGAAACAAAAAAAAACTAAAACTAAAACCCTGATGATGATAAAAACTAAATTAAAAAATAACCATCCCCAATTTCATTAATTTAACATAAACCCAGAACGTAAAAAAAGAAGAGAGAACATACAGATAATAATGAGAGATCTGATCATGGAAACGAAAGGGATATCAGTCAAAGAGCTTTTGAAAGCGTATCGGCGAAGATGCTCTTTGAATCCATAGCATCTAACACAGGTAAAGCTGGAGATCAAAATACAGGGCACCAACATGTCCGCAATGGCCACAAGAACGGGCAACGACGACACGAGCAGCGACGCCAACATCGCCACCATGAAGAACATCGTCCTCACACATCTCCGAATCTTATCGACAAAAACCCCACCCTTCGCCATCGAAATCGATGAAACCAACCAACGACAACCCTAAAATTGATTGATCGGAGAAATCCCAAAAGCCTAGGTGGGATTCGGAGAAGAGAGTGAAACCCTAGCCGGCGGTGGCGGAATAAAGAACCCATCTGAGGTTGGCGGCGTATCGGCCATTTTCCGGCGGAGATGAAACGATGGAAGAAGGGAAAATTGAGGGAAAGCCTGTAATCAAATGGGGGGTTAGGGTTTCAAATTCAAATGGGTTCTTCTTCTTCTTCTTCTTCTTCTTCTTCTTCTTCTTTTTCTGTGTCTGTTACAGAGAAGATGAATGGATTAATAATGGAGGTTTGTAATCCAAAAAAGCTTTTTCTTCTCTTTTGTGGGCGTTTTCAGATTCACCTTCAATTTTGAATTCAACTCTCTCTCTCTCTCTCTCTCTCTCTCTCTCTCTCTCTCTCTCTCTCTTTCTTTCTCTCTCTATAATATATTATATACTAATAAAAATCGAAATATATTTTTTTTAAGAAAACAAATATTATGATTTTTTTAAAAAAAATCTCACTTTTTTTAACATTTCAATAAAAGTCAATTTTAATAGTAAATCTCACTTTTAGTTATTCGTATTTTTTTAATTTATTTTTATGAATATTATTCAATTGTCAAATATAAAAATGTTAAATTTTAAAATATATGATCAAAAGGAAACAAGACATAAATGAGTTTTATTGAAATATTAAAAATAAAAAATTTTATACTTCAATATCAAAAAATAAAATAAAATAAAAAAATAAATAAAAGTGTTTATTTTTTAAAAGTAGAAACCAAAATAAAATTAACCTCGAAAATAAATTCTAAAATGATATATAGGTCAATTGGGGTATAAGTTTGACTAATTTATTTAATAAAATCATTATGGATTGATTTTTAATTTTTTTTTAATATTATTTACCAAGTATGATTAATATAGCTTAAGAATGGTTTTATTTTGCCTTCAAAAAAAAAAAAAAGAATGGTTTTATTTTGATTTACATTCAAATTTTTTTTTTTGAGAAACATTCAAATATCATATTTTGTTAATTCCATTTTTAAAATTTGTTTGTTTGATAGTGTTCCTTGATAAAATATGCTTAAAATGTGTTTCTTTCCAATAAAATTATTATTGTATTTGAATTTATTTGGATCAAATTTAACTCAAGTTTGTTTATTTTTTCTAATTTTACAATATTTGGAGTTAGGATTTCAAATATCTAAGAGGTTGGTTTTAGCTAAAAAAAACTTAAGATATTGTGAAAATATGATTATTTTAAAAATAAAATTGATGTTAAAATTTCGTCCTATTATACATCCAAAGTATCATATCTATCCCACCAAAGTCGAGTCTTCAAAACATAATAATGAAACCATTCACATATGCGGGAAAAGATCAAAATATAATTTTTTTTTTTTTTGTTAATTTGATCAAAATGGTATTTTAAATCTAATAAAATAATATTTTAAAAATTAAGAATTCTTCGTCAGCATCGAGAGAGATCATAGGCCGGTAATTTTTTTTTTACACAAACATAGGGCGGTATTGGGAAATATAAAATTGTAAAAAAATTATTGAATAATAATTAAAAAAATCCAGTGCCCACCCTGTTGCAGACCTGGCAAAATTTAATTTTACTAAAATAGCCCTCTTATTTTTGCACAAATTTGGAGTGGGCCCTTGATTGTTAATTATGCGATTGAATTTCTAACGCTCAATAAATGGTACTTAGGTTAGGATATAATAATTGATGAGAGACAAATGGATTGGCACCAAATAGCCAATGTAAAAAATAGAAACTTTATATATTAAAACACACTTCTTTTTCGGGTAATTTTCTTTCTTAGAAGATACACCAAATATTAAAATGTTCCTATACTTTTTTTCTATTATTATATTTTAATAGTGTTATAATTTGAAGTAAAAAAGAAACTCGTATTGCATTTTCAAATCACATAATAAACACTAGTAATATTAGAACGAGATATTATGAGATAGGTAAATATTGTATTTTTTAATATATATATCGGAAGAGGGGATCAACAAACTAGATAGAAAGAATACAACTATTATTAAATAATATGAGATACAAATATTATTTAGACTTGAAATAGATTAATACTAAGATTACCAATTGCACCATCAACCAATTGGATGATTGTGCATATATTGTTAAGGAATATTTAAAAATAATCAATGAAAGTTATGTACTCTTAATTTCAAATGTCTATTCACAATAATACTTATGATTCGACATATTTGATAGGGTGTTTGTATGCAAAACAATTTTTTCGTAAAAAAACTTACAAAAAAAGAAGAAGAATAAAATCAAAGAAAGAAAGCTTGCAATAGTTTGTAATAATATACAAAATAAAATTATGGTAATAAAAAATATAGATTAAAATGTTTGAAATTTTAGATAATATTGATTTTGTTTCGAAGATCGAGAGAGTATTGTTATCATTTTCTTTTTGAAATAATATTATTAAGAATATATTTTGAATAACCGAAATGAAATACTAAAGGTTTGATAGCAAAAGTATAAGTAGTTAATTTTTTTTTTTTTAAAAAAATTATGAAGTTCAATATATCAGGTGACAGTTGTCATGTAAGTTGATCAATACAATCACGGATAAAAAAAGAAGGACGAAAATTCTCTAATTTCAAGCCATTTGTAAAAAGGAAAACAATAAAAAGGATGAATTTCGTGTTCTTATATAAAATCTTAATAAAACCCACCCAATTTTACTAATATGCCCTATTGTAAAAAAAAAAAAAGAAAAACTAATATACCCTATTGATCAGCCTAGATATTTGTTATCTAAAAAAAGCCTAGATATTTGACCGATATTGTTTTTGTATGAAAGGGAACAAAAATAAATTTCATCCACACTAAATAAATATCGTTGTTTCTACAACCATTGAAGTAAATTTTTTTTTTTTAAAAAAAGTGAAGTTTTTTTTTTTTTTTTTTAAAGATTGTTATTAAATTTAAAATTGAATAGTAAAACAAAAAAAAAATGGTAGGGACGGAGAAAAGAAAAGGGGAAGCAGGCGAGCGAGATCCCCGAGAACACGACCGTTAAACGTTGAGTGGCTGATTCGGCGATTATTGTCGGGATATTTTTTTAATCATTAAAAAATAAAAAGAAAACAAAAACAAAATCATTTATTTTTAAATTTCATAATTTCCAAATAAAAAAAAGAAAGATACCGAAGTGAGCATGGTCAGGTCACATTAGGACAGGAGGGTGGGGCCCAGTATTTTCGTGTGTTGGGTACCACGTGGAATTTTATACATACAGGCTGTCACTAGTGGGCCCCCACTGACTGACTGGCTGACTGGGTCATGCTTATTATTCTCTCCCTTTCTGCCATAAGCATTTTCCCTAAATCCCAATTAAGCCCCTTTGCCAGCTAGACCCCCTCCCCCCCCCTTTTTTTTTTTTTTTTCCTTTTCAAATACACGATAACACTAAAAATTAAATATTAAAAAAAAATGATAAATTCATAAAAACAAAATGATAAATTAACAAAGAAATAAAATACTCACTCCCCACCTGCAATCCAATCATATAATTCAACGTTGCTTTAAAGTGTCTTCCCAAATTTAAATATATCCTTTTCTTTTTTAGTCCTTAAATTAAATTAATTCATTGCTAAAATGGACATATTTCTTCTTCCTTGTACTAGGTAATTTTTAATGATCTTAATTTTTCATTGATCTTTATAAGAAAAGTAAATTAATGGAAGAACATTACCTTTTAAAAATTAAGCCTTTCAATTTGTTTAGTTCAATTTCGTAGAGAGAAACAACTTTTGATATTGTAATCCATTAAGATGTTCTCAAATTAGCATTTGAACTTTTTTAACTTGTAGAATGTATATTTATGTAGCAATATATGGAGTGAGAAAACGAATCTCTAATGTTAAAGTTGTTAATACAAACCTCAAGTCTGATAAGTTATATTCATTTAAGATTATAAATCCTACGTAGAGAGTATTAGCGCTCTAAAATAAGATGAGATTCAAATACCAATTGTTAGAATTGAATTTATAAACGTGGCGTTGAATTGTGGATTGATACCAATCATTTCAATTTTATACATTATTTGTTGAATTATACTCAAATTGACTTGTGTATTAGTATATTGATGTTGGTATGCATTGTAAATACACGAGTTTGCTTAAGCTAGGGTTTGGTAAATGTTTTTGAAGGATTTGTATTCATACAATTTTAACATGTAGATTGAGTTCAATAGTGGCAAGGATGGAGAATCTTACCATCCAACTTTTGAGATTATAACTTATATTTTATCCATTTTTATTTGAACTAAGTTATATATATTTGACCTCATGAATTCATTAATACCTTATTCATTTAACTATGCTTAAAGTTTTCACATTCTTAATAAATATAAGACGAAAGATAATTAAAATAAGGCCTCAAAAGACAACATTTTTCGTTTTCAACAACCCTTTTCTTTCTAGAATGAAGGAAGAGACTTAGTTTCTTTTTGTCATATTTTTCAAAGTTCGAAGATAAAAAGAGCCAAACTTTTTCAAATTGGATGTCAAATACTAATCAACTTAATCTTGGATTTTTTTTTTTTAATTTTTATTATTATTTTTTTCTAAAGTTCAATATGGAGAGAGAAAAATAGAACTTTTGATTTTGAATTTGATAACACAAATACATCATTTATCCTAATTGAGTTATGTTCATTTAAGCCTATAATCGAAAGGTGTTAGACTTTCATTTTTGAGAAATTTTAAAAATTTACAAGTCAATTTATAACAACTAAATATTGTCGATCAAGTAATTTATTTCGAGAGAAGAGTTGAAGTGCATAGAGAGAAAGGTTTCTAAAGTTTAACGGATAAATAAAAGTAATATATATCCACTATAATTAAAAGAACATGAGTTTGAATCCTCAATCTGTAATTGTATTGGAGATACTCACTTTATGACATTTGTCTTACATTAAAAAGGTAAGGAGCTTTCAACATTTTTATAAAAGATATGAGTTACTTCAAGATGGTTATGTTAGCTTGTACATATCTCAACTAATATCACGAGATATGTAGTTTGATTCTACAATATTTAGACGTCAAAGAAACTTGTAAAAAATTAATTTTAATTAGGTGACAACTATAAATTGAATCTATTATCTCTTAGTTTTCTTAGAACTTTTCAACTACAAAGAATGACGATCCATCAAATGATCATGAATTTAAATCTTTCTAACCTAACAAAAGAAAATCTAAAATAAAGCTTGCGCACTTCGAGATCATAAATTTGATTTTCCCAAAAAAAAAATGCAACATATTAAATTCAGCAAATAATGAATTGTAAAATGGTATATTGAATTTGGAATAAAGTAGAGGGGACAAAAATGGTGATTATGTTAAAACTTGTAATGTGTATTGTAGTGGACTGCTATCCTTATAGGGTTTGGCCGTTGAGCTGCCAACTCCTTTTTTCCCTGTCCTTTGCAAATGGCATGCGATACATTACTCATCATCATCAACTTTTTAATTACCCAATAAAGGAATTGCTTTTTCTCTTCTTAATTCTTATATATTATTATAACGCCTTCAACTTAAACAAGTAGCATAATAATATTCTTTACAAAAAGTACTGTCATTAATATTTCTCAATTGAAGAAAAAACCTTTAAATATTTACTTTTGATTAAAATGTTACTTTAGTTGGTTTTATTTTCGACTAGACATGTATGTAGGCTAGATTGGGTTCAGTTAATAGAATTCTTTTGACGGAATTTATGTTTTGGGTTTCAATCTTGCATCAATCTTGTTGATGTGTGTGCAAGATTAATCAATTGGATATATATTTTCTTAGCAAATTAGTAAGGAACATTTTTTTTTTTTTTTTTTTTTTTTTTTTTTTTTTTTTAAAGTAATATACACTAATAAAGATAGGTAATTTAAGTTTAAGTACAGTATCATACTAGTATCATGTGTCTTGTATTTCATTTTCTTTATATATTTACGGGTTACAAATTGAGTGGTAGAAGGAGAAACGAGATTTATCATAACCCGAAAACTCAACTCAATTCAAATATATGACTTGAGTTAAGTTAGGTTGAGTTACTCTATTACATAGGATTAAACGGGTTGGTGAATTAACCAACCCAAAATTTGAGTTAGTCCAAAAAATTCACATAACTCAATCTAACTCAACACAAATCATGTACTCACTCCTACACCGACCTAACCCAATTAATTTGATAAAATTCATAATTCGTTTGAGTTGGATAGTTTGAGTTGTCGGTTTTGTTGTACTCCCTACTTTCATCAAAATTTAAAACTAGTTTTATGATAACTTTTTGTTCCAAATTATCTTACCAACTAAATTTAAGTTTTATTAAAAATATATAGGTTAAAAATAGAAATTTATATTTACAAAATCAAAATAAGTTCGGAAAAGTTACATACACCTCTTAATTCTCTAAATTTTTGTAAACACTAAGTCATTCTATAATAATTGATCACAAATATAAGCTAAAGAGTCATTTTTATGGTACAACATATTGTATAGGGTAGGGGCCGTTCACACTTTTCTTTGTATAGGACTTTAATAGTTGCTTGTCCTAAATTACAAATGAAGGAGAACAAAGTGAAATAAGCACATTTATTATCTTTGCAAAGTTCTTTTTTTAGTACATATTGAGAAGGGGGACAAATATCGATTCTTGAGCTCGAATTTGAAATACTGGTGTTGAACTTGTTTACAACCAAACAATGAACCCATTGCGCTACTCACCAATTAAATGTAAAATTCTTTTTTTTTAGTTATCCTTCCAAAGCAACAACGAGTTGAAGAATGACCAATATCTTAATAGGTGATAAGTCAATCTTCGATCATTACCAAACATAACATTATCATCTTCTGAATAATTCAAAGCAATGTTGAAATTAGCGAAATCATTGGTGAGATGAGCATTGCTTCATGAAATTCTAGTAAGCATTTAAGGATATATAAGTGGACGTTGTCCTTGTTTTCAGTTTTGATGTAGGGTGTTTCGTATTTGATACATAAAGTTCATTCTAGTGTAACAATCTAAAACGCATTTACCAAAAATATTGACAAATTTGAAAGGTATTTTTATTGAAAAGATAATCGATTATAAGGAACAAAATTCTTATTATATTTATAAATCACGACCTTTGCCTCCAATAGAATGTCATTGATCACGTTCTTATTACCTCTCCAATTACTTGTGAAAAATTCCGAACATATTATACATCATCACCGTAAAAGAAAGATTCATCTTACACGAACACGGGTTTTTTGATCATTATATATACATATATATTAAAAATGAGGTGTATAAAGGAGACGTGAGTCACATATAAGGTTCTAATACCATGTATTTTATTGTTAATGTCAAAGAATCACCTTGTAAATAGCATTAAAAACACAAAGATATTTTATACAAGATGAGTAAGGGCTGAAAATACCCAAAATAAGAAAAGAGTTAAACTCCAATTTTAGTACACACAATAGAAAATACCATATAAAAATGGAATAAAATGCATAGACCAAATTCCAAAGAAATGGACAAAATTTCAAAGCAAGAGATTCATAAAGGGGGTCTGAGATCTGAATTTATCAGGATCTAATCTCTGACAAAAGGATTGAGTTTTCTGAATTATTGACTTAATGAAATTAATGTTAATGTTTTTCTAAAATCAATCACTAATTAATAAATATTAGACGAAGTTAAATTAGTTTATGTTTGCTATGATCGTTGTTATTGGGATGCCGGTCTTGGCGCGACTCCTTACGCTTCCATGTGTGTTTAAATTAATTATTTAACCATTACTTTTTTGTATTTGACTTAGTCTTATTTACTGATTGTAATATATTTTATATAGGTTTTGTGACCTCTCCTATTTGAATTTGAAAAAAAGAATGTACTTTCAATATAACTTGTAATTTATTTCTATTGAATCCATTTAAAATGTTTAATATTAGAGTAAAACTTACTCTCTTTTTTTTCTTGAATTAGCAAAACTTACTTTAAAGATGAGTAAAAATGTTAAAAATACTTATCACCATGTTGGACTACATTATTATGTCCGTCCCTAAGCTGGATCAGAGACATTAAAAGGGAAAAATTTGCCTCTTTAGCTAAGGAGGCAAACCCTCCTCAGTTAAGAAGGACAAGTTTTTCTCTTAAAAGAGTAATGTCATTAATAAATTTCAAATCCTAAATTTTGAAGAAAACATATTTTCAAAACTCAAATTTTCAACTACTGCACGACTTTTTGAAGACAAGACAAAAAATATTTACATTTATGTAAATAGCTATTTTTAAGAAACTTGTTTTCATATCTTGGCAAGAAAATCACCAAAATCCATCTTGGGCTTGATGACTCTCTTTTTTATCATATGTTTTTGTCGTTCCCCGGCGACAATTCCGGCTGGGGTCGTCACAAAAAAGGTTCTTTATATAAATTGGAAAATATTTTGTATTATTTAAGGCAATTATTTTAATAATTTTTTTTTTAGTTCTATAGTAGTAAGGGTAAGAAGTTAATTTCATGATTCTTCGTTATTCAATAATGAAGGAAACTTCCATACATATAATTAAAATTATAAAAGTTAAAATTTAATTTTTAAAATTATATCAACTTTTTTTTGTGGAAAAAAATTATATCAACTCTAACTCTTACTAATTCATTTAAATTATAGAGATTAAATTTTTAGTTGAGTATTGATACAATGAAATCAAACAAAAAAAAGGTCCATCAAAATTCAACTCTTAGCCGTTAATTTCATGTGGGACCTCAACTTCATTTCATCCCCAAAATTCAACTAATTATTAATTCTTCTTTTTTTCTCAATTCTTTGCCCATAACAAATTTGTTTGGGAATCTATTCAATCATAGTTATATTCTTTTTCTTTTACTAATTGAATTATATTTGGATGCAATAAACTAGTGGATGATGAAGTATTTGATTCTATCGGATGTATAGTTGACAAAGTTTACGTTAATTTAGAACAAGTCAAAATCAAACATTTCTTACGACCAATAATTGAAATTAAAATGCATGTTGCTAAGGAGCATCATATATCACTAATTAATATCACTTATATAAATGTCTACGATATTGAGTCATTCTATAAATAAATATAAATTTGATGATGTTAATGAATTTGGAGTTTCATTTATAACCAATCAAAATTACCTATACAAATGTTTAAAATTAATATGTTTACTTTAACACATTTTAAAATGTTATCTGCACAATAACTAGAAAAATTTAAATCTATTCATATATAAAGTTTGATATTCAGCTCCAATATTTGTAAGTACAATTCAATAATAAAATTGTTACACGATGACTAAGACAAGACAACATCATTCTATCACAGAAATGTAGAAAAATGGTTTGGTGAATAATTTTTCTAGTTTGGGTATACATTTTTTTCTTTCTAAATGAACGTTATCTAATCGCAAATTTTCACGTGGATATGTCGAATTCGGGAAGGGAATTTGTGAATGAGAAGGTTAAAAGAAGAAGTGAAATGGGAAAGAAGGATGAGGAAATGCATAGGGTGGTAGGGTTGAGAAAAGATAGAAATGCAGGCAAGTTGTTGTATATATTGTTGTATATTGAAAGGTTACATAATTAGAGTACAATATGTATTATATATGGTCCCTCAACCCACAACAGCCTTTACAGCCACCAATTTTCATTTTTCTAACCTTTTCCCTTTGCCTTTCTGTTTTATCAGCCTGGACTTTTTGTATTCCTTTACTCCAATTATTCTTTTACCTCACACTCTCTCTCATAAAAAAAAAAAGAAAAAAGAAAAACACTCATATCTGAATTCTCTTTTATAAAATAAGGAACTTTAACAAAAAAACTGAAAAAATCTTTTATGAGTTTCAACATCTTTACTCAAACCTCAAAGTTTAATATCAATTTTTAAAATCGAACTCATAATTATGAAGTTAAATTAAATTATAATCAATTAATCAAACTAACATATCATTAATTATTTTGGTATAATTGATCTATTTTAAAATTATAATTATGAAGGATTTTTATCTTGTCACATATTAGAAAAGTGAGGTGTGTTTACAATACTTTTATTATATACGTGGACTACTCAATTCATCCAAAGAAAAAAATATTGACCAAAATTTGATAAAGTTTAATATAACAAATATAATGTGGTGCAGAATAGCCCATAAACAAACATGATTTTTTTTAAAAAAATTAATAGTAATAAAAAAAATATATATATAACGAAACAACAACGAAATTTATTATTACAAATAAATGATAAATTATGGTTAAGATTTAAAAATAAAACGCGTGAACTTAGGGCTATTAAATGTTTTTAACTTTGTATCTTTCTTTTTTTTTTTATTCAACAGGAGTATTAAATGTTTAAACATTAATGAAATTTAATATTTGAATTTGAATATCTATTTAGCCGTTAAATGTTGAAATCTAAAACGCGGTCCAACTTTATATGCCACGAAAAATAAAACAGTTGAAAAGGCTAAATTTCAATCATAAAAGTATTGAATTTTAAATTATAATTATTTAAATAAAAGCCCGAGTCAAGTATGATTTTATGAAAATGTAAAAGAAAAAAAAATAAAAAATTTAGAAAAAACGAAAAAGAAAAACGACATGTTTAATAAGTACAAATTCTATCACTATTATCATGAAAAGGAAGAGAAATGTGACGATATTTGAATGGGTAAAGATTTGTACAAGTCATTTCCACAAAGAGCGGTTGAAATTAAAAGTCCAATCTCAGTCAAATTATTAAAAGAAAGAAACAAAATATATATAAACAATAAGAAGAAATTTTGAGTAACATGCATAATTTATACACTATTGTTAGTTCTTAAAATAATGTTTTCAATTAAGATGAACTTGGTTCATATCTGTGAAATTAATTTAAAGAAGACACATCTTTCTTTTTTGTTAAGTTCAAATATATATGTGAGGGGAATTTAACTTTTAATCTCTTAATAAAAAATAAATATCTCAATATGCAATAAAGAAAACACAATTTCTTAATTGTAAAAGAAAGACACACTTAATAATGTAACGCTTCAAGTCAAGATTTGAAATTTGGATTTGTTTCTGTAGGCACCAAAATTTCTCTGCGATTTGACCACTTTAGCAACTGACTGATCTTTATTACTTTTAAAAATGAAAACTGTCACCACAAATTAATACTAGTTATTTAAGTATGCTTAGTCTTAACTTGCATTGCATCATAAAAATAAACTTTTAAGAGGTCACCTAACCTAACATTATTTCAAGCTAAGTACGTGAAGTTCTTTTCAACATGTTTTGTTCTCACTTGCATATATTTAACGAATAAATTCTTAAGAGGTCACTCGACCTAAGATTACTCCAAGTTAAGCAACTCAACTGTGAAGTTTCTTAGATTGAGGCATAGAAAAGAAAAGTGCACCTTATTGGTATAAGTAGTATAAATCATATCTTTTTAAACTCTCTCATTCAGATGCAGACTTGGTTCACTTGGGCGTCACATTTAATGACAACATTTTTGTATTTATTTTCATATATTATTTTAATTTGTAAATTATCCAAAATTTTCTTAGATATTGCTAAACTTATAATGACTTTTTGATGAAATAGATCCATAAATAAGAAATATTAGCAATTTTTCTTCTATACAACACACAAAAAAAAAAAAAAAAACTTTTTGTCTTGTTGGTACAATAACGAAGAACAAATTGGCTAAGATATTCTCCTAAGAGGGTGAATGATCCCACATTAAAAATCATCATCACGGGATTGACCAATTTAAAATAGCAATTACGTGAAACTATAATGTTATTTTTAACCATAGTCTTAATACCCATTTACAACTAACCCTCTCTCTTGTGCCAAGTTGCCTAATTGGATTAATCATCTCTTCTAAGACTATTTTTAGCATCACTCAATACAAAATCACATTGAGATTTGGAAGAAACGAAAGAAAAAAAAACACATAAAACAAAAAACTAAATCATATATAATAGTTTATGTCCTATTTGATAATCATTTTTTTTTAATTTTTGATTTTTGAAATTTAAGGTTACAACAACTACTAGATCATATGTTTTTTTCTGCTTGGATATCTACATTTTTATTAGAAGAAATCAAATCAAAATTTGAAAACAAAAAAGAGTACTTTCAAAAGTTTATTTTTGTATTTGAACTTTCATTAGCATTCACATTAGATACATCGTAGGAAAGATGAAGCATATTATAATAAATATAAATAAAAATAAAGTTAAATTTCAAAAAGCAAAATTTACAAAACTAAATGGTTAGCCCAAAGTCTTATTGATTTCCAAATATATAATATAGACAGAATCTTAGAAATTTATAATTCAAATACTATAATTGATATATCTTTCTCATTTTTAAACCAACACTTAAAAAGTATAAACAAAATAAACAATTAAAAAAAAAAAGAAACGTTGGTTAAGAATAAGAGAAATATAATTGTAAAAAAAAGGACAACGGAGAAGGGGCCGATCCATGAGCCGTTCTCATTCCGGGCCTAGCCCATCCCTTTATGTGCAAATACTATCTTTTTCACTAACCAATAGGAGTGATTTCGATGACGCGATTGGTTATCTAGTTTGATGTTGATTCATTTTCACGGTCACAGATTTAATTCATTGAATTAGTATTTGTAATCTTCCTTCTTCCAATTTGTACTAAAAAAAAGTAGGGATGATTTTGTTTCATTTTTGTCAGTACCAAATTGATGCTCGAAGTTCGAACCAATATGTACCCAAACTTGATAGGTTTGGTTTTTTAAAAAAATGATTCAATTGTTTCCTAAAAATTAATTTTTTAGAAATTTTCTTGACATTCAAATATTATAGAGTCAAACGTTCTATGACATTAGTCAGGATACGCGTAAGTTGGTTAAGACCCTTAGGTGCATATAAAAAAAAGGACATGACACAAATATGCATCAAACTATGCAGAAACCTCAATCTGATATCTAAAATTGAAGAAAGTGAAAGGGGAAACTTACCAAAACGCTGCCTCTTGAGATTCTCTTGCATTGTTATCATCATTGGTATTTCTATTTTCACCACTATTCTTCTTCCCAGTCTGTCCTCCATTTTCTTCTTCAACCTTCCCACTGTTCTTGTAGTTCTTTACATTCACAAAACTATTAATTTTGCTAAACCCTCCATTAATAAATACCCTTTTGGGCTCCTCCACAAACCACATTACCAAAATTAAGCTTCCACCCATCATTGAAAGAATTAAAATCAGACCCCTTTGGATCAACACACATTGAGTGCATTCTTTTTTCATTCCCAGTTGAGCTCCAATCGCTGCCATTATTAAGATCATTGAACCGATTCAAATCAGAATCATACACTTTAGCCTGAAAATCATTCAACGAATTTACCTGGCTAATCCATAATGATGCCTGGCTAATCCACAATCCAACATCAAGGTTGCCTCATTTTTAGTTTTCTACTAAATCCTGTAGTTTTGAGCTAACCCATTTCCTTTGCAATTCAACTTTGTTTAATTAGACCTCGAAATGCATGCTAAATCAGGCTAGGCTTGGCTGCCTAATCTAATATTTTATCAGGTTCTTAACATTCTTCTATTGAATGTAAATTAGGTTTTTTCTAATATTCGTGACTTCAATGTGATAGAATCTACTACTATTATTATTAAGGAACTATGATAATCTCCCGAGAGGATCTCTCAAGGAGCCAAATACAAAGACGACAACTGTTTGAATGAATTGCTAGAGGCCTAACATCTCCTCTTTATAGTAAACCTAAGATTTAACCTAATTAAGTAAATAACCCTATTTAAGGCCCAAAAGCCCAATACAACTTAAATAGCAAAACAGAATTATATTTAATAAAGCAATAAAAAGAATCCGTCACTTCTTGGTTCGCCTTGAGTAAACTTTCAACGAACGTGGGATCGTATCAATACTTCCCCCCCAAAAAGCCACCTTGTCCTCAAGGTGAAAGTCCGAAAATTGTAGCTCGAGATCAGCAGCGGACTCCCAGGTAGCATCGTCAGGAGTTGACCCCTCCCACTGCACTAAAATCTGGCGAGACCCATCATCCTGTAGAGACTCCCGCATGCCCAAAACAGCCTTGGGACAATCCAGCACGCCTAAGTCATCTCCCACCAAGGCCGGTGTAGGGAAAACTAGGCTAGGGGAACCAACCGCCTTACGCAGCACGGATACATGGAAAACCGGGTGGATCTTCACAGTCTGTGGTAACTCCAATCGGTATGCAACTGGCCCCACCCGAGCTAACACTCGATACGGTCCAATAAATCGAGGTGCTAACTTGAGGTGCTTAAATTTTTCCAATGAAGACTGGCGGTAGGGACGGAGCTTAACATACACCAAATCGTCCACATCAAACTGAACATCCCGACGTTTGGCATTAGCACGATCTGTCATCAACTGTTGCGATCGCAACAAAGTTTCCTTAAGCTTATCCAACATCCTATCGCGTTCCACCATTAACGAATCCACGGTCGCAACCGGGCTAGCCCCATAATCGTAACCCAAAATTGTCGGTGGAGAACGCCCATAAACAATCTCAAAGGGTGTCATACCTGTAGAAGAATGGTACGACGTATTAAAGCTGAACTCAGCCCATGCCAGCCACCGATACCACTTCGTCGGCTGTGTCAACACAAAGAATCTTAAATATGATTCCAAACAGCGGTTCACGACCTCAGTTTGACCATCCGTCTGTGGATGATAAGTGGTACTGCGCCGCAACTGCGTTCTAGAAGCCTTGAACAGTTCCTCCCATAGCAGGCTAGTGAATATCTTGTCACGGTCCGATACGATACTCTTAGGTACCCCGTGCAACCGGACCACCTCGCGGATAAAGACCTGGGACACTGTGAGAGAAGCGAATGGGTGTCGAAGGGGTATAAAATGAGCATACTTCGAAAGCCGATCGACCACCACAAAAATAGTGTCATAACCCTCTGAACGAGGAAGTCCCTCCACGAAATCCATAGAGATGTCTTCCCAAACTCGTTCTGGAATCGGTAATGGTTGTAATAAGCCCGCTGGGGACAACGACAAATGTTTTGCTTGCACGCAAACTGAAGATCCACAGACTGTGTTAGCTCGGGTGTTAGCTCCGGTTGATCATCTCCACAAAATCCACGAAATCCACAGACGTGGGATCGTATCACAATGATTGTCACAGACTTACTGCATACTGCATAACCTTACAACATTTGGATGTCAAAGAAACCGGTAGGAAATTAGTTTTTAGATAAGTGGTCATCATACATTGAATCCATCACGTCTTAGTTACTTAAGACTCTCTTGACCACTAGACTACTTTATGATGGTTGATCTATTAAGTGATTATTGTATTCAATATCATTAAGGAAACTTAGGACAGAACTACATGCTTAAGTGACTCAAACAAAAAAGAAAAAGAAAAGGGAAGAACCAACAATAGAAGTAAAAGTTTGAGTTAGTAGGTGATGGTAAAATTCTATTGTTTGTTTGATCATATTCTTGTATTTGTTCCTCCTAGAGAGTGGAGACTAATGGTAGAACAATTATAGGCTATTCACATTGCAGGAACCAAATTGTCTGTATACTCTTACTTAGTAGTGATTTGAGAAGACATAACTTTGCGCCTGCGCATTTCTTTATGTCACTCGGACGATCGATAGAGACGGTATTTGGCAAGGCAATGAACTCTCTTTTCAAAAGGAACAAAAAGTTTCTTGAGGTATTTCTATTATTAATTCATGCAGCGTGTTGTTGGGATTAAAAAATGGCTTATATGCTGCTTCTGATTCTACACGGTTTCATCAAACAAAATGATGTTTCAACTCAAGATTTTCACTCTGTATATTTGTGGGATTTGTATTTCATACATGTTTGATGTTCTGAATCCTTTTGGTTTGTTTCCATCTAAAAAGCATATATTATAATGTTATTCATGTCAATGATAAACCTTTTGGACCCTTAACTTAAAAGTTTGTTGGACCTATGCAGTCATTAACGTTATCTTCGATCTTTTAGACGAGCTGATGAAAGTCTCCCAGGTTCTTACGGCTATGGTATTCTCATACTCTTTGCTCAAGAGAACGTTGATATTGCAGTCATTGAGGTTCACTTTCTTTTAGACTACGCTTTTCTTCGTGTTGCCATCGACAATATGTCCTTATTTTCACTGAAACAGGCCTGACTTGGTGGTGCACGGGACACAACTAACATAATTTGTAGCTCCAGACTTGCTGCTGCAGTTATTAGTTTATAACATCAATTGGAGAGGAACATAAGGGCTGCCCTGGGAAAGCATTGCATCAGCAAAGGCTGGAATAATTAAACATGGTTGTCCGGTTAGGTTGTTTTCTTGATGTAATTTTGATGCTAATTTAATTTGTTCAGCCAACACTTCCCTTGATTCATGGGCTTAGAAATTCGAGCATGTCCATAAAAATGAAATCGATATTTATTGGAATGAAACGATTAAGGCAGAGTTTGAACTCAAGACCTGATATCATATAAATGTAAAAAATTGTTAAATTCCCAATCAACCCAAAAGCATGAACCGATGGATTGGAGTAAATTTCATTAAATCAACCAACACTATTGTACTTGATAATTTGTTGTTCAAGTGGGTACTCTTGTAGCTGACATTGGGGTAGATGTTTCTAGTTAATGGATTGCTGATTATTGCTTAAATATGTACATAAGGTTCTAGATCTTCTCAGTGTTTATGTGTAATGAAAATGGAATAACAATCAAAGACAAAACCGTTTACACGTGAGAGAAGAACCCACAGAATCACGTGGTTCACCAACGATGTGTTAGTTACGTTCACGGGCACAGAAGGTAACGGTTTTATTAACTTGGAGATAAGAATACAAAATGTCGATAAACTGGAGTTCGAGTTAAGAGAATTTATATAGTGCAATCTTGTAAAACCTATTACAAAATAGACTCACAGTACATAAAAGTCAATGTGTGTAAGCATAAACCCAAACTAAGTAATCATCGGGAATTGAACCGTTCAAGGCATATCTCAACAATCTGATATAGTTTAGCAGATAAAGTTTCAATCGGTGGAGTTTGAGTTGTTCTGTTTTTTACATTCCTTTTCTCAGCCCACAGCAAGGAATCTGCTATAGCAACATCAGGGACACTATTCAGATGAATTTTTCAAAGAAATGGTTGGTTCTTGTGGTTGCAATGGCTAATAGTAAGGATCTTATTGGTTTTTCCTGAGAATTTCTTCAAGGTGCCTTACTCTTCAAAGAGGCTGTCCCATATTTTCTTCGCTGCAAAAAGTGTCTTTTCTATTCACCGAGTTTGAAACTGAAGTTGAAAAATTTTGCTTGATTTTTTTTTTTCTCTTTTTTTGATATCCGTGAGTGTGTAGGTCGATTATTTTCACAATATTCAATGAAATTCGTAGGAAATTATTTCTCAGGTAAGTGACCAATGGATTAAATCCCTTTAAACTACGAGCCTCATCTGATAACCATGATATAATTTTGCTTGATTGTAAAAAACATTTCATAGTCATACAAAAGTTGGATTATATAGGCCTCATCTGATACCATGTTGCTTTAGGATCCTATGAAAGTAAGTGCAAAGATAGATTAGCTAAGGTTTGGAAGAGAAAGTATGTTTTAAAGAGTGTAAATAAATAAAACTGTTGGCTATATTTTTGTCTAATCAGTTTATGATACTTTTAAGAATTTGTGTTTTAGTTCTTAGATATTAGTTTTATTTTCAAAATCTTAGTTAAACGAAGCTTAAAAAACAAAAGGGAAAACAAAATTTTCTTTCTTTATATCTTGAGTCTACCTAAAGAGAGGTCTGGACTATTTTATCAAATTATCAAATCTTGGGTTCATTCCATTTTTTTTTATCAAGATCTTTCACTGAAGTAATGAAAAGAAACAAATGATCAGGTAAACCAACCCCCAATGAAATGATAAAAAAAGAGAAAAATAAATAAAGTAATTGAGGCCTACATAATCACTCCAATTTATACAAATATCCTAAGAAGTATAATCAATAAACAATTTGGAAAGAACTATCATGGATTGGCCTAGCGGTTAAGAAGGGTCTCGTAAACAGACTGATGTTGAATACTGAAACTTCGTTACGACATGCCATAAACATCGTTGCTCAGATTCACAAGCAGAGAACGGAAGGGCGACAAGGTCTCATCGTAGTAACTGGATCACTACATGCTGTTTCAATGGTGTTATCATCTCTTCATTCTTGAAGTCTTTACTTATGAAAGCATTTCCTTTCAATGTGCTTTAAGCTAACTTCCTAAACTTGAACATGATATGTTTATAAGTTGTACTATTGTATTCTTTGGTTCTAAGAATCTTTTCTATGAATTCTGTGAGGTGTAATCTTAATGGCAGTGATAAGTAAGGAAATTGGTCTTTTCTTTTTTGGTCAAAATCGATGATCGTAAGTTGTTAAACTAGAATGCATCTTAATTAAGTAACTGAAAGCTAATTGACAATGAGAAGAGTAGTCGATCTAATCTTTTAAATGTTATGAAGTTTCTTTACTTTTTCAATGTGAGATTCTTAGTATACCATTTTCAGATAGTGCTTCTTTCTCATCATTCTTAAATCAGATCTCAATTTCTTTTTATTGAATTGAATACTCGTTTGAGTTTATTGAATTATGATACCGTATTTAACAACATGCATGTTCTATTTTAAAACCTATCTTTTAAACGTTAGAAGATTTCTTAAACTTTCTAAAGTGAGATCCTTAATGTTCGGTAGGGAGTGAGGTTACTCGAGATGGGGTTCAACAACTCCCAAAGGAAAGATAAAGTTTGTGGGGGTAAAAAAATGGTTGCCATGGATTCAAGATGACAAGATTTGAAGAAAGAAAAGGGCTAGAAATATAAATGCTGTTGTTTAATTACTCTATGGTTGTAGAATTGGAAAGCTATTCTGAACACTACAATTGACATTCCAATTGCTGTGTGCAGAGCCATTAGTGAACCATTAAAAGACCAGTCTGAAAAAGAGAGGTCTAATATGTAGAGTCATTATCTCTAGTTTTTCTAGGTTTTTAAAAGTTTGATGCACATTTTCTCTATATTAGTTTTCATTTTAAATACTTTGTTAACAATCTATTTTTTACTACTTGAAGAAAAATGTTTTTTTAAAAAATGCCATTTTGGTTCATGTCCTTTAATATTGGTTCTATTTTGGTTGAAATCCTTGAACATATAATACATAGAAAAAGAGCTTAAAATTAGTCATTATAGATTATGTTTTTGTTATCTTTTTTCTTAAAAAATCACTATTATCCTCTATAAATTTTAGAAATATTTTCACTTCATATAAAAACTTGTAATAAAATTTGAATGTTATCAAACTAATTTCATTTAATATTAATTTCAAAATTGCCATAACCATCATGAGTTAACTTAGTAGTTAAATGATGTCTAAAAATGCAAAATGTTATGTATCTAATCTATGGTGAGCTACCAAATTAGAAATTTATTTCATACGAGCTTCCTTAATAATTAAGTCGTCAAATAGTTTATCCTAATTTAAATAGTTGAGTGCACTTAACCTGAACTAAACATTAACGGTTATAAAAATTTAAGCTTTCAATATATCTTAGGGACCAATTTTAAGTTTTTATTAAAAGTAAAAAGACGAAAATTAACTAGTTGAAAGTTCTCGAACTAAAATAAGACAAAATTCAAAATTGGAAAACTAAAATCGTATTTTAACCTAAGAAAAATAATATCAAAATCGAGAAGAAAGTGATTTTTTCACCATTTCGTTTTAGTTTTTTAAAACTTGATGTAGTAATTAATTGATTTTACTTATTTTATTTTCTAACAGGAAGCGTCTCATGAATTAATTGCACACACCTCACCTAGATTTTACCATGTTTTCTTGTCGCCTATGAATTGTGATGTTTGTATGTGTTTTTTTTTTTTTGAGGATTCATGTTTGTGTTTACATGTCTTTTGTTGTGTCCTTATCGCACCAAAGTGATTAATATGTTCCAAAAATCAACTTAGGTTTTTAGCAACCTGATTTAAATACATCTCTACCCTCACATAAAGGGAAGTACACCATATAATACACACACATATATATATACACACACATATATATATATATATATACATGCATATATATACATACATACATACATACATATATATATACATACATACACATATATATACATACATATATATATATATACATACATACATACATACATACATACATACATACATACATACATACATACATACATACATACATATATACATACATACATACATACATATATATACATACATACATACATACATATATATACATACATACATACATATATATATACATACATACATACATATATATACATACATACATACATATATATAGAAATAACTCTAAAACTCTTGGTCAACAATTCTATAGAATTGAAAAGCTCACGGTCATAAAAATAAAATTAAAAAAAGATAGAGAAATGAAAGAGCAATAAACACAAATGTTAACATCTCTTCATTTGGAAACTAAAGACAACATGAACATCTAATTGGGCTAATTGTCTATGTTTTATTTTATTAATTTTAACAATTGTCTAGCTCTTTAAGTTGTTCCATGTTTGCTACATAGTAAAATTAGGAAAATTAAAGTTTCTAAGTTTGAAATCTAATTTTCATTTAATTTCTATGTTTTAAAATCAAACATTTTTAACTCCTATATTTCAAAATAAAAATGTTTGATTTTTATTAGTTAATTAAAGATTCCACTTCAAAACTAATAGATAGGGAATGAAGTAATTTATATCTCTTATAAAGATGTCGAAGATTTCTCACCTATGTAATGTGAGAATAATTTTTGAAATATAGAGGAAAAAAAAAAAAAACTAAACCTCAAACCTAAAAACTAAAAAGATAAATTTTCTTAAAAAATATATATTGAATTTGGTTAAATAAATAACTCATAATACGATGAAACTAACAACACAAGGTTTTAACGTCAACCGTACATGTATATTCATAAGTTAATCTAACTTCTTGGCCCTTGCAACTTGAAATTTATAACTTTACTTAATATCTATATTTGTCATGTCTTTTTTCTAGATGCTCATAACATTTATTATTCCAATAAAAGACAAACCAAGTTGAGTGAAAAATATTAATAGAGATAATCATAGCCGAGTGACTAAGGTTGTACAAATTCATGGAAATATTGTCTGGTCGACTGCGACCAGCTCCCACAAATAACTCACTCCAAACTCTACTAAATCTTAATTTACATTAGGGTAAGGTTTATAATATTTTTTTTCTAATATTAAAAATATTTATCAATTTGAATAAGGGTTTGCTGTATAAAGCTCTCGTCCTTCACTTTTATTTTCTCAAAACAAATTGGGGAGATGATCAATATTCAGAGTCAAATACTGATTTTTAAAATTGAACTTGTCACTGTGGTTTTGAATTGAATTATCACGAAATAATGAAACTAACACACCACCAACCTATTTGATAACTCTTATCTTTTATAGTCTCACTGCTGCATACTTCTTTACGATTGAATAGCTTATATTCACTTAAGTTACAACTTGGAATAAGTATTCAATATAGAGATGAGGTAAACATTTATATGTGATGCGAATTTTAAAAGTTTGTGATTTTTTCCCCCTGAATTATGCTTACAAAAAAAAAAAAAAAAATCAACGTGATTAATTTCAAATTTTTGTCAGTTTTTTTAGAGAAAAATTCAAACCTTAAGGCCTGGTTTGATAAACATTTGGTTTTTTGTTTTTGGTTTGTAAAATTTAAGCTTATTTCTACTCAAATTTTCTATCATGTGTTTCATCTTTCTTACAATGTATCCATATTTTCTTAAGAAAGTAGATGAATACTAACCAAATTTCAAAACAAAAACAAGCTTTTGGAAGCTACTTTTTTTGTTTCCAAATTTTAGTCTTGTTAATTAAAATATAGATAAGATGTAGATATCCAAATAAGGAAAAAAGTATAGTATAAAGTAGTTGTTGTAGGCTTAAATTTCATAAAAAAAAAAATGTTTATCAAACGGGGCCTAAACTTCATGATTATTAGATCGTACATGATGTTATTGAAATTTTATAAATTTTGATCATTTACCGTTTCATTACTTCGCAACCTTCTTTTTCCTTTACAGTCGAGTAACTTGCGTTCACTTGATTAAAACTTATAATAAAGATTTAATATAGAGACAAAAGGGTAAACCTTTATATGTGATATGAACTTTAAGAAAAAGATTAATGTGTTTGTTTTAAAAATTTTGGCCCCTTTTATTAATTCAATGCCATTTTGAGGAAGATTCGAATAAGTAAACTGCAGTTATTAAGTCGTATATAACGTTACTGGAGCCATGTTCCTTTTAGCTCAAATTTCTATCACATTGAACAGTTGTTAGCACTAAAACAAACAGAAGAAATTCAGTGTTTGATGTTAACAATAGAGAAAGAAAAAATGACACAAAAATATTTAAAAGCATTAGATGGAATGGAAGATTGTAAGGACTCTCCAATAAGGCTCACTGAACACTGCAATGAACACTGTTATCCAAACCCTAAATTTCTTCAACTTCCAATGGCAGAAGAAATGTTTAAAAAAAGTTTTTTCTTTTTTTTTAAAAAAAATCATTTTAAAATTTGGGTATTAAATGTGAATGATCATTTTCATAGGACCCACAATCCCAATGAGCAAATTCTAGAATAATTCAAATTTGAAATGATGAAATGACTCAAACTACCTACAGAATCTGATAAAGTTTTCATTTTTTCTGAAGTTATTGCTGTTCTTCTTCATGGTTTGAAGAGAGCCTACACATCACTAAAGAAGTGACCACTTCTCGAACAAATAAGATAAAAATAAAAAAAAACCATAAAAATCACACATGAGATGCTTTTTTTTTTTTTTTTTTTTTTTTTTTTTTTTTTCAATTTCTAGTTTCTACATAAAATTTTTTCTTACATTATTTCTACACAAACTTTTAAACATATAGTTGGTGCCAAAGTTGGTATCTTTCTCTGATCAGCCTCTCTATCATTGGATTTTTGAGATTCTTTTATGTAAATAAAAGTAAAAGTCAACTTTTGATGCTCTGTCAGAGATTTTGATTACAAATGGAAGGTTGATCAATTGGAATTAAGATGGAAAGAGAACAAAAAAAGAAAAAAGAAAAAAAAAGTTGAAATAATTTAGAGCTGTTTTTGTGTGAATCTTAACTTGTGAAATTTCAATTTTGGTGAGTTTTTGTGGGTGGTTATTTTACTTCATTCCTACCTAGATTCATATTTTATTTAACCCTTAACAAGTTTGTGTGAATCTTAACTTTGAAATTTCAATTTTGGTTGTTCAATTTTTATTAAATATTCTAAGAGGGTTTGGGCTTGTGTATTACTTAACTTAGGTTTTAGCTAAACTAAACCTACAGGTGTAGCAAGTTTATTTTATTAATTAATTATCTAGGCTATAAGAAATTAATTTCTAGATAGATGACCACTATGGATTAAACCCATCATTTCTTAATTCCAATGCCCTCTTGACCAATAAGTTACTTTATGATAATTCTAAATCTCACATATTAAGCATATCCTATACAAAATTAATGGTTTTCAATCATAAACCTATGAAACTTAAACAGACTTATGGTTCTAACCTCCATTTTCAAACCAACCCAAATAAAAGCTAAATTTAATCTAAATTTCTCAACCTTGTTACAAAGCCCTAGTCTTCTAATCTCACAAGAGAAGCACTCTTAAGCATGAAATTCATTATTTATTCCTCGAATTTTACGTCATTATTATCACTTTTATTGTAAAATCTCAATGTAGAGTGCTCAACAAAGCTTTCAAAAGTAACAAATCGAAAAAGAAAAAAAAATGCTTTTTTTTTTTTTTAAAGTAACCGCACCCCAGGCACCAGAGACGTCGAAGGAGGATTGGAAGACTCGAACTCGAGACCTTGAGAAAAGTATATCCTCAAAGCCCAAGTCTTCAACCACTGCACCAGGGGACGGAAAAAAAAGAAGAAGCCTTGTATGATAGGAATATTAAATTTAAAAGATTAAAATCGTATTTTAAACTTCTAATGACCAACCCATTTTCTTTGCGGGACAAATTACAATAACGCCACAACACTACCGAACAAAGAGGGATACTTTTGGGAGAACATTCTTATACATATGACATCTTGGTGCACTAAAGACTCATCTTTTTGTAATTATGATTCGGCCAGTATTGCTCTAAACTGGAGAGCTTTTTGTACTCATGAACTCTAATTCTGCTTTTGCTTGTTCCTCGCTTGCTTTGCTATAATATATTTCGTATCTTCTTTAAAAAAAAAAACAAAGAGGGATACTTTATTTATTTTATTTTTTTTTGGAGTGGTGAAAATGGATTTTTAGGTAGGGGGCAAAAATAATAATAAGAAGACATTCTTTTTGGTGAAATGGGTGAAGGGTTTAAACTCAGCATTGCATTTTGCCAACCACCCAAAACCTGACCAGTCATTTCTCACTAAATGAACAAAAAAAGTAAACCCTCAATTAAAAAAAAAATTTGTCTTTTGCTTTTAAAAATCGTACGAAAACAAAAAAAAAACATTGCATTGTGTTGTGTTAGATTCATGTTTTTTGGGACATCAATTTTTTTAGGAACACACAACTACTGCGCATCATAATGCATGTCGTGTCCCTTTTCTCAATCTCCCTATAAATATTCACTTTTTTTATTTCACTGATTTCGGTTTCAAAAACTCCCACTTTGTCTTATTATGTAATAACCAATTGGAATGTGAAAACAAAATACCATGTTCTAAAGGGACCTGAAAATAATTTTGATTTAAGTATTAGGATTGGTTTAGGTTCTTTGTAGAGGTTTGAGGTGTCTCCAAAATATGCTGTTTTGAAGGTTCATGTTCGAAACCCATCAAAAAATTTAATTGTAAATTTCTTTTATCTTTCAAATCTAAATTTTGGAACAGATGTAGATTGTCTCAAATATATTGACCAATTATTAAAATCAAATGACTCTGGGTAGATGGAGTAGCTCCTGTTATGAAAACGGCAATCAACAATCGATAAACGAAAGTATGAAAATAGATAACGATAAACGTGAAAGACGAAGAAAAAAACAACACACAGAATTTACTTGGTTCACCAACGTTGTGTTGACTAGTCCACGGCAGAGAGGGGACAGAGTTTTATTAAGGAGAACGAAATTACAGAGTTTACAGAATGAGACCTCCGCTCGCTGATAGGGCAGCAAACCCCCGCTTACTAATCGCAGAGCATCAATATGTTCAAGGCATAATACATCAGATCCAATTTTCTAGTCATAAAAAAGAAGAAGAAAAGAATAGTTGTAAAGCTTCCTTGTAAATCTCTCATCTCTTTAGGTACAAATCAATGACTTCTCAAAACACCCTTAACATGGCTTAGTACGACATTTGTGAACTTGTGAGAGAAAAATAAACACGACGAACAAATATAGACTCTGTTTATATTTTTCAAGAGAAAGATACATTATTAAGGGGCAGGCAAAAAGCAATAAACAAATAAACTAAAAATATATAATTTAGAATGAAAGTATAACGATCTCCAATTCAAAGCAGGTTAAACTTTTTTCTATAAAAAAAATAAGGTTAACAATGATATCCTCTCAAAGAGTTAAGAAAAACTTAGCCATGCATGGCTTTTGAAGGACTAGGCAATATATAACTATCATGAGTTGTTGGCCGAGTGGTCAAAGGAGAGTTAAAAACATTAAAAATGGTAGGTTCAAATTCTATAAGTCACATTTGCTTAAGAATTAGTTTCGTACATAATTTTTTATCATAAAATATTATAGGATCAGACTTATCCTTTAATTAAAGTGCATATAAATTGGTATATAAATAATCGAGTACGACACTGTGTAAAAGAGAGATAAAGAAAGGACTACAAAATTAGCCTGCAATTTGGCCACCTATAAAGTCTTAGAAATAAAATTATGGTCCTACAAGCTATTTTCTCAGCTACTTCTTTAATAATTTCCACTAGGGACCAACATTCTTCAACACTTGTGTTAAACTATTTTACTTGTTTTTTTTTATAACCATCATGTCTCTTGTTCTATTGCAAATCTTTGAGCATTTTTACATGGGAATCTTCTAAATCTTAAATAATTAAAAGAAAAGTTTGATATTTGATTCTCGTATATTATATTGAAGTTGAGAATTGAATAAAATAGATAATGAAGGAGGAGAAGGGGCTGAACCCTTCCAACGGTTAAAGGACATGAATGAGGACAAGTCATACAAAATCTAATATGCAATCAACATTGTGGGACCCAACTCCACGTCTGAAACTTGTCCGATCACACCCACACGCACAATTCCCTAGGTTTTTCGAGATCTTTCCAAACCCTAGAATCTTCACACCAACTCCAAAATTTAACCCTAATTTTTATTTTATATTTGTCACTGTTCATATTCTTATGATCACGTCTTAATATTTTACGAAGTAGTATAGGTTTTTGAAAAGTATATGAGACACATAAAAATCAGACAAACATCGATAACATAAAGTTAATTAATTTAAGGAAACACTTTAAATTATCTAATATGGTATCAGAGTTCAATTGGTCTTCCAAATTTCAATACGATTCAAGTGGATATCGTTCAAACTCCACCCAAACGGATATTTGATTTCGAAAATTTGACTCCAACATAAGCACGTAAGCCAAAATGCATATTTCAGTTTATAAATTTAGATCCAATTCAAAATGGTCTTTTCTATGTGACACTATTTTGAGGGATATGTTGGAGATATTTACTTTGTGGCCATTTATCATACATTAAAAAGACGAGGAGTCTTCAATATCTTTTTAAGAAATATATGCTGCTCCTCTCTTATTACTAATAAGTTTTTAGGTGGAATCTCATAAGGTCTAATAATTCTTTTTAATCAAAACCATAGAATCTAAGGAATAATGCTTAAAGATGATCATTTGGTACACCCAAGACTAGCTATAATAATAATATTTTTCCATAAGAGTGCATGAAGATTTCTTGGTCTAATGGTCTGTTTAAAGATGCGTCCATTCCTTCTGACCATAACCACTGGCACATAGCATCAATACAAGTTTAAATTCCATCGGTTGATGTAGATTCAAAATAGAGTTTTTCCAACAAAAAAGAGCATAACTCCGATTAGGTAATTCCGATTAGGTAAAACTTAGTAACCATGAGATTATAGGTTCAGCTCTTTTTTTTTTAACGGTATAAAATTGTCAACCACATTTGTTCTTCGATTAACTTCTCAAAAATTAGAAGAAGAGTAAGAAGGTAAGAGGGAGAAGGGTTTTAATTAATGGTGGAAGAGTAATGTAAAACTCATACATTTCGTGGGTGTCTATTCAATGAGGGATTCAGATTGAGAAATGAATGAAGTTTTACAGAGAGAAAAAGAGAGAGAGAGAGGACCCCATTGGCCCTACAAAAATTAATAAATTTATTATTGTTTTTACTTCTTTTATTTATTTATTGAAAAAAAAAGTATATTGTTGTTTTTAAATTTTGTCCCACATTGCACATTCATAATGGTGTAGGGTGCTATAAATGATATAGGGACCTTATTGCTTCAATTTTAATGTAGCTTGTTATGTTCATATATGTACAAACTTGCTAGCTTTGATATTTCTCTTTCTCTACATTTATCATGCCTCTATAAAGTCTATCATACATACGTTGTGAATATCTATATTAATGAACAAGCACCCTGCCTTTTAGTTTCAATAGTTATACATAATTGTTGTCAAAAGTCAAATTTGTTGTAATAATATTATAATATTATATATATTTATGAGTGTTTCAATCAATTTAAGCTGTCCGACTTAAAACCACATTTAATTATCAATAAAATTCATAAGAAATTAATTTTTATTAAATAGTCACTATATATATTGAACGCTTTCTTAATTACGAGATTAACTCATGATGCATGGTTAAAACATGTCTCTAGTATCATAATTTTATGAACTAGTTTCCCATGCTCCTCTTCCATATAAAGTTTAATCCTATCTCTTACCTCTGGGTTGATTATAAGAACTTGAGTTTGAATTTGTGTAATTAATATTTGTATTATTTAGAAGAATGGATTTGAGAAATCTTGATTTGTACATATGTTTGTATAACTATCTTATCTGACCCCTGCACTCACAATAATGAAATTCCATAGTTAAGAGACCTCCTGCTAAACCAATAGACCCTACAAGTTTGGTCCTTAATGGACAGTTTTGTCGGTTATAACGTGAGATTTTCAAATAATATATAACTCATTTTTGAAGATCGTAGGTTTGAAATTTATGAGTGAATTTGAAAATAACTTAGTGATTAGAGTAAAGTAACTTTTAAAGTACACCCCAACACCCAAGTGAAATTAAATTATCACAAAGTTTAGAGATGAAGGTTGAGTTAAGGATATAATCATATCAATGTTATTAAAAAAAGTGCATGTATTTGAGTTATATTTTTTTATTACATGAAACTAAATGTGAAAGAAGAGAGGTTGTTGAGGATGGTAAATGAGAAAATTGATGGATGCTAGAAAGAAATGGACTCAATTGGCAGTGAGAAGTAAATGTGAGAAAATCCAAAGATTCTATGTATGCAACTAAAGAAAAAAATACATTTTTAAAAAAATAAAAAATCTATAATTTCTTCTCTCTTCTTTTTTCTCTTGCACACTCATATAACACACAAACCCATGTTGTTGAAAGGTTTGCAATTACTTCTCCCCCCATTTGTCACTGACTTTTGCCAGCCTCCCACTCTGCCACCTCTGTCTACCCACCCCCACATTACATTTAAAATAAGTTGCTTAATTAATGATATTATTACTCATAATATAAGATCACATGATTCATATAGTTAAATGAAATGAAATTACACTGTGATAAAAATGTTAAGTTAATATATTTTCATGAGTATTCAGATTAGCCATCTTAATTATTTTTATGAGATAGATCTCTTTTGACTCTATAATTTTTAGTGACTAAATTAATTTTACAATTTTTTAAATATAAATCAAACTCTAGACTCTTTTGTTGATGGATGACTAAAATATCATTTTAATATTTGTATTTTGAAATTTGATGAATTTTTATGTATAAAATTTTTAAATGTTAAATTTTAATTAATATACTTTTTTTTTTGGACTTCAACAAAAAAAGAAAGAGAGTGGTGGAATTCGAATCAATAGTCTCGTGGTTACTCTATTATATAAAATAGTATTAGAACTATGATTTTCTTTTTATTTATTTATAAAAAGAAAGCTTATATCTTTAGTATATGTTTACTATGGAGGCTTCAATACAAGTGACAAAATGCAAAAGAGATTCTTTTTAAATATTATATCTCTATCCATATGTTGTTTAAAGATTATAAATGATAGAGTGTCCCTTAGTTTGAACAATTCTAAATCGATTTTTTGGTGAGGCTGTTTTGTCGCACAAATGGAAGGAATATAATGTTCATATCTTTTCAAGGACTATGAAGCATCTTCTATTATGTTAAATTGGAGAGATTTTTCTATCTCCCTCTCATATACAACTTTCTTAGCATGCTTTTAACATACTTGATTTCAATATCGTATCTTTTTTCAAAAATATATCATTAGAATATGTCATCCTTATTGTTTTTTTAAAAAAATTGTTTTAGTACAATAAAAAAATCGAGGGATTCAAACCATTCATCTTTTAATTACCAGGACAATCAACATATCATTGGACTGTTTGTTTGGAATTTCTTAGTAAAAAGAGTAAAAAGTGAAAATTGAAAATTTTATGGATGGGAAAGAAAGGGGAACCAAAATAATATTTGAAGTAAAAAAAGAAAGAAAGAAATGAATTATAAATGTGATGAGGATGGGTGTGGGCATGTAATTGAAAATCTGCAAGTTGGGTTAGGTTTTGTTAGAAATATTGAATAGCATATTACTTACGTCGCTTTCATTAATTAATGTAATGTGTTATGAATTTCTGAACCTCTCTCAATATGCAGAGACACGCCATCTCCGTGTCTCCTCTCTTATTATTATATTTCTTCATTTTCCCCTTTTTTTTTCTACAATAAACCCACCAACCCCTTCTCAATTTTCTCACACTTTCAAATCTTTTTTTTCTTAATGATTCTACTATTTTATTTATTTTTATATATTTGCATGCATGGTTTTATGTTTGTTTTTCTTTCTTTTAATTGTTTTATGGTGGGATATATAATACAAAAGTCCTAATTAACATTTTCTTTCATAAAAAAAAAAACCTAATTTTTAATTTATATTTTATGTTAGTGTGATATGTTTTGGGGCTATCAAATAGGTTAGTGGCGCAATAATTTTATTATTTAGTTGTAAATTAGTTCAACATTAGTATCACAGGTTCAATTACGAAAATCAAGATTTGTTCCTCTCCCTTAATATATATTAAAAAAGTTATAGTTTGGGGCTAGTATTATATGTTTGTAACTAAAGCCGAACATAATCATTGTTAAATTGAGTCTTAGTATTTTTAATGATTTTGAGAAAACTAATTCATACCTCTTTAAACTTTTTATATATTTTATTGATATATAATTAATTAAAAACATTTATATATCGTTATTAGAAGTCAAATTCTAATAACATTTTATATGATTTAATAATTAAAGATGATGAGTTAGAATACTTTTTTTAAATACATGTTGGGGAAAGAGACGAATACCGATTCTCAGAATCAAACTCGAACGTTAATGTTAAATTGATTTACAACAAAACACTCAAATCATTGCGTCACTGATTAGAATTCTCCTCCTTAATTGCTGTTAAATTATATATATATATATATATATATATATATATATATATATATATATATATATATAATTTAGACACATCTTATTCCATCTCTCATAACTATTTTTACTTTGATAACCATTTTATTATTTTTTTAAATAATAACCATTTTTACTTGATTCCATATAAATAAAATACAATAACCCAATATAATAATTCCTATCATAGCAAGAAAAATGATCATATAATTCTTTTGAATAAGTAGAAAAAAAATATAGGAAGCCGAGATTATTTTAAAAAAAAAATAAAGCATTCACGTTTATGAAAATCCAAGCAGAAATATTCAAGTTTATCTTTCTATTTCATGTATGTATGTAGTTCTTGATATGCCAAACATAATTAATATAGACCGTATTATTAATCCAAATGCATACAAAAAGTTGTTTTTATCAATCTAAAAAAAAGAAGAAGTTGTTTTATCATTAAATTTGGGCTTTAGTTATATAATTGATGTGATGATTGAGAAGTTAATGTGATTCATTAAGTAGTAGCATTTTTTGAAAATAAAATGGAATAGAATTCAATTGACTGCAAAAAAGAATTTACGCTTTATAAATATAGAAGAAGATCAGAAAATGGCAGAGAAAAAAAAAATTTAACGCTAGTAGGGAAAAAAAGGCATTTAAAAGAGGGGAAAATGCCCTAGGTTAATGTGAAACCAAAAATTGATATATTTAAATGCAAACTCATGAGAATGTTTTCTAGCTAGATGTATAGGTTTAAGGACCAAAATTTAAATATTTTACAGAAAGAGTAGGTAAAGAAGATACATCAAAAGTTTAAATAAAACCTAAGGGACGATTTCATTTAGTAGAGGCTATAAATATATATTAATAATATCTTCCAAGAGATTGCCCTAAAAAAAGTAAATTTTACCATTTGGGAGCTGTGATCTTATTCAAACCCTAGCCATGTCATTTGACACAGATATATGGAGATATTTTTTCACTTTTTTTTTTTTGCTAAATTTCATTTAAATTGACTTCGACATCAATTTTAAATAGAGTATTAAAGTTGTCTTCAAGGAGCAATCTCGTTAATAGGGAGTTGAAGTGTTTAAAATATGTTTTCTTAGACCCCGTTTAATAACCATTTTGTTTTTAGTTTTTGTTTTTGAAATTTAAATCTACACACCTATCTTACCATATTCAAAAATTTGTTTTTGTTGAGTGAAAATGAATTAACTCCAAGCCAGATAACCAATCGCAGCAACGACCCATTTGGTCTCAAATTCGGAATTGGTAAGTGAACTTAAATGTAATTTCCTTTATCTCTCAAGTTTTAGTCTTGAGATAAATAGATATACGAGTATTTTTATGATTAACTATTAAGTTAAATACATATAGTTTTCTCATATTAACATCAATAACAGTTTGTTAAAGTATTATTCGCCAACAAATTTGTCCACTAATTTGGCAGGACACCATCACAAACGCTGCTCTTAGTGGTACAAATCCTCTAATTTAAAAATAATGAGATTTCTTGTATAGTTTTAAATAACTTTGAATTTGAGAACTTTCGTTTTTTAGTACACAATAATATCTAAATATTAGAGAATTTATACTTAGGGTTTAGGGTTTAGGGTCTTGGACTTGGGGTGCTCAATCCATCATAAGATGACTCAATCAGTTAAAGAGGGACTTGAGGTCCATAAGGTGATGAGTTCAATCATTCCATGATGGCCATATATCTAGGAATTAATTTTCGATGGATTTTCTTGGCATCCAAATGTTATAGGGTCAGGCGGTATGTTTGTGACAATAGTCGAGGTGCGCGCAAGCTGACCCTCAATTATCTTTAAATTCGGCTCGCTTTCACATTTGATAGCTTTCTTTAGGTCTCCATTCATCCGTAATGAAATGTCTATATGAAGAAAAAAAGCAAACTTATTCATAAATGGATTGCAAAAATAGAAGTGGGTTTTGTGTATTATTAACTCGTACTAAATTTTTGATGTTTTATTTTCTCAATTGATAAAAAATAGAAGTAGGGTTTGTTTAATCAACTGTAAACTAAAGTTCTCATACTTTATACTCATTAATCAACTCATTATAATGATTAGGAAATCATCACATAAAGAGTGTAATAGTTATATCACAAATGGTTTCAACATAATGTCTCTGTGTTGTATGGTACAATGGTACAAGAACAATTAAGGTTTGGCAAGACATGAAGTGAAAGCCAAGCTACAGTTTCCAAGAGATAATGAAAAGAACCATATTTATCAAAGAATCTAATTGTCAACACATTTCTTCAAAATTCCATCTTTATTATAACCCTTTTTTTATCCGATCTCAATATAATCCTTCCATTTTTCTCTGTGAAATCCCTTAAAGGATTGTTAACTCAAAATGCTTTTACGGCAACTTTTCCCAAGTTGAGTTTGGATTTTTGGAGTCTTCATATCCCCAAGAAGATCAAAATATTTATCTGGATCATGCTCAACAACGGCCTCAACACTATGGAAATTTTGCAGCGACGATTTGCTAATAAATGCCTCAACCCGAACTGGTGTTCTCTTTGCAGAAATAGTGAAGAAAGCCTAGACCACATCTTTTCGCAATGTTCGTGATCGCTCGATATTTGGTCTCGCCTTCCTTCTGATATGCAACCTATTTCCAACAATGTATCAACCTCTGATTTCATTCTTTCCAAGATTGATATTCGCCTTACCAACCAGCGACATATCCTTCAAAGTAACATGTTGGGTTCAATTCTTTGGTGTATTTGGCGAGAACGGAATGCGCGTCTCTTTGATAGCTCTCACTTGGATGTGTCATCCACAACTCTTTGGGAGAACATTCTTATACAGATGGCATCTTGGTGCACTAAAGACTCATCTTTTTGTAATTATGATTCGGCCAGTATTGCTCTAAATTGGAGAGCTTTTTGTACACATGAACTCTAATTCTGCTTTTGCTTGCTTTGCTATAATATATTTAGTATCTTCTTTCAAAAAAAAAAAAAAAAAAATCCTTCCATTTTTCTTCTTCTTCTGGCCGTCCGATCGATCCTCACAAATCCAACGGTTAGTATTTCAAAAGAGCTACAAAAATGGTGTTGATGGTGACAGTTTAGTCCCTTTCAAAATTCTCCCTCTTCTTATTAACTTCCTCTTAGGCATCTTTTCTTGATCTTGACAATATATATCTTTTCTTCCCATTTCCTTCTATATCTGTGTCATTTTCTTTGCTTCTCTCCTTTTCCAAGAACAAAAATCCAAACTTTTTGTGTTTCTTTTAGCCCTAGGGAAACAAAAAGAAACCACCATGGTTGATAGTTTTGCTGATTTCTTCCAACAAAATCAAGAATTTGTCGACAATGCAAGTCCCCGATTCGAAGGAGATGACCTCTTTAGCATCTTCGAGAGTTTGGAGAGTGTAGCGGATTTCACTATGATTGAGGACGGCATCGAGCCTGCCAAAGACGGAGAAGAGATCACGAGCTTGGTCTTGCCCGAGACTGAGCTTGAGACTTCCCCAAAAACCAAGAGATTGAAGACGACAACGGTGGCAGTGACGACGCCTACAACAACTCCTGCAGCTGAACTTCTTTCATCCGAGGAACCAAACCCCGATGGCCCTCAAAGAATGTCTCACATTACGGTGGAACGCAACCGTAGGAAGCAAATGAACGAGCACTTATCCGTCTTGAAAACCCTCATGCCTTGCTTTTATGTAAAAAAAGTAAGTAATCAAACTATCAAAGTACAGCTAGTCAAAAAGGAGCTTTTTATAAGGGTTTTGTGCATGATTTTTAGTTTTTCTTCACTTGTGAATCTAATAAATGACTTAAATATATTCTTCTTGAAACTTTAGGGAGATCAAGCTTCAATAATTGGAGGAGTGGTGGAATACATAAAAGAATTGCAACAAGTTCTTCAATCATTAGAGGCCAAAAAGCAAAGGAAAGTTTATAGTGAAGTGTTGAGCCCTAGGGTAATTTCAAGCCCAAGACCTTTACCAATGAGTCCAAGATCAAAACCACCACTAAGTCCTCGCCTTAACTTGCCAATTAGTCCAAGAACTCCACAACCCACTAGCCCTTATAGCAAGCCTCCAAGGTTGCAACCACCCCCCACCGCCGTGTCGGCAGTTGCCGCCGTCATGGGTGGTGGTGGCGGCTATAACATCTCTTCAAGCAGCTGCTCCAACAACTCATTAGAGCCATCTCCTTGCAATTCATCATCATGTTCCTCTATTGAGAATAATGCTAAGAATGATCTTGTGGCAAATTCAAAAACAGCCATAGCTGAAGTTGAGGTGAAGTTTTCAGGTCCAAATGTGGTTTTGAAGACAGTTTCTCCTCCTATTCCTGGACAAGCTGTGAAGATTATTTCAGCACTTGAACAACTCTCCCTTGAAATTCTCCATGTCAAGATCACCACTGTTGATGAAAGCATGCTTAACTCTTTTACAATTAAGGTACACACCAACATATAAAGTTAATGGCTTTCACTTTCTTTCTCCCCATGCAGCTTTTCTTTTTCTTGTTGGTTTTAAAATCTTTTAAGTTTTCCTTTTACAAGTACAAGAACAACATGTAGGAATGGTGAGATTTGAACTTATGATTTCTAGATCGAAAATACGTGTCAATTACAGTTTCCACTTGGGTTTTCTTAGAAAAACAAAAAGGACAGAATTTTCACTTAGGTTTTCTTAGAAAAAGAAAAAAAAAAAAAAACTTTTTTAGCCATATTCATAAATTTATAATTTCATTTGCAATTGGGGTGTTTTTTCCCTTATGTGTGGTATTTGAAACTTCTTGCAGTAGCACCAAAGTACTCCTTTTTTTTTACATGTTCAAGGTTTATGTTTTAAGCTCACAGATGGCTTCCATGCATGGACGAAAAATGGCTCGAATTTCAGGACTGAAATGATAGGTTTTTTGGGCATGTTTCAGAAGAGAAAAATCTCAACTTTTTGTACATAAATTTGCATCTTTTTGGTTCAGGAAAGAACCAGAAAACCTCAACTTTATACACAATTTTGCATATTTAAAGAATATTGGAAGATATTTTTATGTTCTTTTCACATATATATTGGCATGTGAAAAACATCTTTTTTAAAAAAAAAAAGTTTTGTTTTTGAGAAATTATTGTTACAATAGAACTAAAGTTATAACAATTTATAGATAATTTTAATTTGAGAGCTCTCATCACTTGTTCTCAAAAAAAAAAAAAAAAAGCTCTCATCACTTGTAAATGAGTTAGCTGCTTTGGCTCTCTTTTTTGAGATTTTGCATTTTGCAAACTCTTGAATGAATATGGTATCTTTCTCCAAAAATAATTTAGAGATAATTTCTTTCCATTCAGGTTTGTTTTTGTTAACTTCCATTATGATCTGAATTTGCATTTGATTTAAGAATGAATCAAAGTTGAATAAGATTTATAATATGGGGTTTTTCTTTTTTTGGTGTTAGATTGGAATTGAATGCCAACTTAGTGCAGAAGAACTGGCTCACCAAATTCAGCAAACATTCTGCTAATTGAAGACCAAAATTAAAGGATAGTTGTTATGAAATTACTTTCTCTCTTTAAGGAAGAAAAAAAAAATGTACGGATCAGAAATAAAGGAGGAAGTGGGGATGGGGATTTTAATTACTACTTCAAGACATTAACATATCAATGTATCTCTCTCTTTTCTTTTCAACTTAGATTAATTAATTAATGTCTAAAACCTTTAATCTCTCTTATTATTGATGATTAATTTTATAGTTCTCAATATAAAAAATTAAAAAAAAAAAACTTTATCGATGATATAAAATATGTACTCATGATATCATGAATTTGAATAACTTTTGTACTGTTAGTAAATCAAAAGAAAGAACTTTATGTTTTATAGTTTCAAATTAGAGCTCCCAACTACTCCACTTTTTCTTCTTACTAATTGAGTTTTTAATAAACATTAATTTTGTCAAAATGAATTTTTTAATGACATTTTGATCATTACTACTACGTGTATTTACTTCCCTATACATAATAAAAAGAAAAAAAAGAAGAATGTAAAATAGATAGAAGAGTACTTATCGATGTAAAAGTTGTTAAAGCTTGAAAAATATCTCTCAATCTTTCAATAGATGTTGACTTTTTTAAACTGACCTATACACAAGATACTTTTTCCAAAAATACAACTATTTTATTTTAACTCAACCAGAATTTGAAATTCTATCATGATAGAAAATTTATTCTATAATTGTTGGACAAATAAAGTTGTCCCACATCGTTGAGATAAGAGAAAGATCTTGTGTATATAAGGAGGGGACAACACCTCCATTGATATGAGACATTTTGGGAGAAGCCCAAAAACAAGTCATGAGGGGTGATTACCAGTGTGAACAATATTATATCAATGTGGAGGTTTGTGGTTGCTCATTCTACATTGAAATAGAATTCAATTTGAATTTATGCTACAAATGAATTAATTTTGATTTTGTGTATAGATGAAAATATTTTACTTTTTTACTATAAATGCAAAGTTCCCATAAAAGAATGAATTTAAAATTGTAATATTTTAATTATCAAAATATATATCATACTAGTTATGTTCAGTTTCTTTAATGCAGAATATAAGTATTAATTCAATAAAAGTATATCGAATGAGTAATGACGCAATTAGTTATCTGATTTGGTATTAATTATTTTCATTCCACAATCCATAAGAATTTGTAAACACCTCCCTCAACTTGATAATTGTTGTCAAACAAATTTCACCCGACTCTTTCGATACTTTCTCTTTTTAACATACTTCTAGAAGATACGTGTTTTGAAATCTAAATAAAATTTCGAAAACTTAAAGAAAGTGGAAGAAGCCATATTTTGTTTTTTTGTAAAGTCTTCAAAAGTGTAAAAAATAAAAATAAATAAACAAATTATCTAAAAGAAAAGATACCTTCATATATGTAGTTTTCATAAATTAAATATTTTTAAATAAAAAATAAAATTGTATTGCCTAAAAAGGAAATTTGCAATGGGTTTTTCTAATAACAATATTTGTGACTTGAATTTGTAACAAATTTTTTACTATTTATTAGATGATAATACAAAATTACTACTCCTAGCAAAATTGCAATGTATCTAAATATTGGCTGCAAATATTTTCGTTGAGAGAGACCATTAACATAAAGGTGGTCATCCTATATAGTTTTGTATTTCTGTGAAACAATTTAATTTTCCTCCATTCTAGTGAAAGAGGTGGTCCTTAAACAAAAAAAAAAAAAAAAAAGAAAAGAAAAGAAAAAAGAACTTATTATCTTTGATGATATTTTCAACAAATTGATAAGTAAATCTTAAGAAGAGAAGAGCTCTATTATGTTTGAATTTACCACCCTAAATATTGTTGAAAAATAATTTCTCTTATTTTATTTACAAGACGTAATATTGACGGCAATAATGACTAAAATAATTTTCAATTTTAATATATATTAATAAATTAGTTATTTTTATATTGATATAAAATAAATTTATAAGTATAAACCTAATTTCAAAAACTATCACTAAAGTTTTTTTTTTTAAAGAAAACTATCACTAAAATTAAGTATTATTGAAATGTCAAGGTGTTTGATTTTGAAATCTTTTAACCAAATTGACACCAAACTCCAAACTTAGGTATTTTTTCCTAAATTGTTTATATCCATATTAAATAATAAATTTCAAAATAGCATATAAAATAAAATATTTAGAGTTATAACTAAAATCTACCGATAAACTTTAAAATCTAGAAATTTGGAACTCAAAAAATAAAAAAATGAAAATTTCAATATATTAACCAGAGAATTTACCATCAGCAACACATTCTACCTCATGTATTATATTTGAGGCATAATTTCTAAAATAATTCATCTACATTAATGTAACTCAATTTGAAGTTTATCACTTATAGAAAACTTAAGAATTGATAGAATGAGTCTATTATTGATTGAGTTCTATCAATAATAGAATTCAATTTGAATTTTCTGCTAGAAAGAAATAGTTTTGATTTTGTACTATAATGGAAATACTTTGTCTTATTTTATTATATATATATATATATATATATAATTCTCTATTAACTATCTTGATATTGATAAAAAAAAAAAAATTGTTCTTTAAAAAGTTTACTTATTCTTCGAAAAAAAAAAGTTTACTTAAAAGAGAATAACAAATAAAAGGTTACGGTTAGAGAAATAAAAAATGTAGGTAGAGAAATAAAAAAGAAAAACACTAATACAGAGGGAAATAAAAAAAGTGGAAACAATTTATAAAATAAAAAATAAAAGTCACATGACTCTATCATCATGTGTCATGTAACAGTCTATATGGCTTTTGTATAATTTTGAATGTCCTAAACTTTACTCAAAAAAATTGTGAAGGACACACTTTTGCGCATGATTTCCAAAATTCCAGCCTTGAGAAAGCAAACACACCTCTTCTCCCCCTCTATACATGTGCAAGTGAGCATGGTTTTTACGTGGAGAAGAAATTTGGTTGTTGAAAATCCACTTTAGTACCTACAAATAATATAATTCATAAAAGATTTTTTTTTTCCTTTTTTATGATTACATTTATATATATATATATATATATATATATATATATATATATATATATATATATATATATATATATATAGTAAGTATGCTTAAATTTAATATTAGAAGGCCCACCCATAACAAAAAAAATTTGAAAGTTAGGAATAAGTAATGAATCCCCCAACTTTGATAGGTAATTATGTTCAATTAAGTTTTAATACATGATATGAGAAATATTATAAAAACACTTAAAATACCTGTGTCGTTGGCCGTGGTTTAAATTCGAACTGTTTGATTAGGTGAGCAATGTCTGACCATAGGATGGAATTTCTAATGTTTGAGACATGACCCTGATAATCTTGTAGGCTTTCCATATCTCTCACATTGGAAGGTATTGATTCAAATGGTAGTTTTGCAGATTTGTTAGCGCTAAGATAAACTGTTTCCAGATAAAGCTCAAAATTCTACACATATATATTTAAAAATTAATTTTAAAGTTGCTTAAAAAAAAAAGAAGAAGAAAGAATATATATATACCTCAAGGTGGGTTTCAACAATTGGAATAGGGATATTTGAAACACCATGATTTTTCATATATTCGGCTATTGTATGTGGATCGGTGTCTACATGAATAAGATAGAATCTCCACATGAATTATAAATGGGAGTGAAAATATTTTGAAAAATTGAAAGTATATTAAAGGAATTAGGTACCCTCATCTAGGCCAAAAGTGTCGATTGCTTGAACAAAAACTCGGTGGGATGCTTCCGTCCAAATGAAGCAACTTCGTGCAGCTTCTTCATATTTCAATTTTGCGGTTAAATATTTGGAGTAGACTGTATTAAGCAAATTGGATTCTACATTTGGGTGGTAGTTATCCAATTTTGCAGAGGAGCAAGCCCGAAGAAACTCCAATTCTCGGATATAATCAATTTTATCTACTAACATAAAACATTCCCAAAACATTACAACATTACAATCAAATCAGTATATATATAGTTAGAAATTAAAATCAATTATCCTTAGGTCAAACACCAAATAGGACCTACCTGCCATATTCAATGCAACTTGAACTAAGGATAGGAAGAATGCTGAAGTTGAGCGACCATAATTTGAAAGGAAAGATATATATATATATATACTAAACAGTAATATATTTTTGTTACGAATAAATTTAGATATTATTCTACGTTTTGATATTATTTTTACGTTTTGTTTTACAAATCTAAAGGCTATCTTGGATTTGAAAAACGTTGCATGGAATCTTCTTCTTCTCCTTGCGTGTGGAAAAGAAAATCAATCTGATTTTTGTTTGAAAATAATAAATTTTCTATTTCGAAGGCTTCAAATATTATATTTCAATTTTGATCAAATCAAATCTTTATCATTAGTTTTCTAAAAATATTAGAGAATATGAGATTTTACCTTAAAACCAAGTAATGAGGGGAGTAACTCATATACCTTATAAATGGGTTGAAGAATCATCATCTTATCAATGTGGGATAATTGCACCACAAATGAGTATCTCCAACATGCCCCTCAAGATGGCGGCCATATATTGGGAAATTCCATCTTTTGAGAAATTCCATCTTGAATTGGATCTGAATTTGTGGATACCCGCTTTGGTTTACTATTTGCCCACTTAGGTGGGGTCCACACCCGTTGTTTTGGGACCCCACCCGCTTTTTTGAATTCAAAACATTTTTGGGTGGGATCAGAATTTGGGAGCTAATACCCACATTAAACTGTTGTGATACCATACTAGAGAATATGAGGTTCCACCTCAAAACCAAAAACCAATTGATAATGAGGGGAGTAACTCATATCTCTTATAAATGTGTTGAAGAATCGATAATTGCACCACAAGTGAGTATCTCCAACAAAAAAAAATGTCTTATCAAATATATTATTTTTCGTTTAGTAAATCATTTTTCGTTTAGTAAATCACTACCTAGTTTTAGATTTTATATTAATGGCTAAATATAGTTTCTCCATTTTTTTAAATAATGAATGAAGGTGAATTAGGAAAATGGTTAAATTTAGAGAATTTATTAAACAAATGACTGCATTTACTTTAAATTAATGTCTAAAAGTGATTTTCTAAAATTAATTAAATTGTAATATACTTTTTTTTTATAGAAGATACTTAGACTGTGGTATGCTAGGAGCATACAAAAAGTAAAAAGTCTGAGAAGTTACATAAACACTCTCCAATTTATAGCAATAGAGGCGATATCATAATCATGAAACATAGAAGATCAATAACACCAAAAGGCAAATAAAATAATAGCATCTTCCCATATGGCATAGGGGCTTCTATCGATACGCTTCTCCTAAAAAATTCTGGCATTGCGCTCCTTCTATATACACCATAAGATAGCTCCCATAATGTTGAGTTTCATAATTTGAGATTGAGAAGAGTATGTCATATGTATGAAAGTGTTGATGAAGTCCACCATGCTCCTGGGCAAACCTGTGGAAAATGGACATGATGGAGGAAAAGACCATATTATATTTTGAGAAGGAGCAATTAAGGAACAAGCTGTGATCAATAGTTTCCTCATCTTTTTGCATAAACAGCACTATTGTGGTCTGTACCATCTCATTACTGTTAATTAAGACCTCCGTGTGATATGGACCACATGAAGAATATATATTTTTTTTTTGGCAAAGGTCTTTTCGCTAGATAAAAGAGTTTTGAGAAATTTAACAGAAAAATCAGCTGAATTTGTAGGGCTTCCAAACAATAGTATCAGAATTATTAGTTGATGGGGAGGGGCAAATAACAATACACTTTTATACCCTACAATTATTTATTTATTTTTATTTAGTTTGTTTAGTTTTGGATTTACTCCTAACCACTTACCAAGTCTATGTATTAAATCTAATATTTACCAAAATCAACAACAAACCACCAAGAAATACTGGATCGATTAAGTACATTTAGATTCTAAAGTTTTAAAATAAGTACAAAAAAATAACTAAATACTGTATTTTTAAATTTGAAAAATCAAAACAAAAATTTGAACATTTAATTAAATACATATCATTATATCTTTTTACATTTCAATAAATAAATGTAAATTAATAAAATGAACTTACATAATTAATCAAATACATATGACTTATCTTGGGAGTACATTAAGAAAAAATGTAATTATAAAAAATATACAAATATGATCTGGTGTATATATATGTACGTACATGTTTGAGTAAATTATAAAAATAAAAATAAAACCATAAAACAATTATGATCTGGTGTATGTATATGTATGTATGTACATGATTGAGTGAATTATAAAAATGAAAATAAAACCATAAATTGACTTTGTTTCAGAATTGTCAAATAAAAACGTGAACATCCATTATATATCCTTGTATCAATTTCGACACCTTACTAAAGATCATGCAATTCCACCAAAACATTACAAAATTCCTCCTCTATAAATAATTACGTCAACGTAATTAAATAAGTTGGTGGTGCGTTAATTATCTTCATTCTAGTAATCTATTTCAACTTCAATATCACAAATTTGATCATAAAAAATCGATATTCAACATAATTAATTCTCTCGTGATTAAGAATAAAATTGACTACTTTGTTTTAAGTTTTATCAATCTGTAAAAACTTACATTCTAATATTTAAAATTTTAGAAATTAAATTTTAACTTTCTCACATAGTTGAGACTCCATTTGTGTCCATTAACGAGCACAAAAAAAAAGTTTATGATTAAATAAAAGGAAACAATTAGAGCTGAGGTTGAAGATAGATTTAAAAATAACTATGAAATATTTATTCAATCCATTATACTAGAAAGAGAGAAAAGTTGTGTTGTTCTTGACAAAAAAATATTTTCATAAATTCAAATAAATATCTTAGCTAGATTTATCTCACTTATAGTTCAAAATGCAACCTAACATCTAGATCATACAAGTTCAAACCTTAGTTAGTCCGGACAGTTACAGATATCAAAAATATTTTTTTTTATTAAAATCACTGTAAAAGCCGACTCGCATAAACTTAAATCGACAATAGAGATATCCATCACAAATAGTTTAATGGTAAATAGAGTCTTGAGAAATTTAAAGGTTGTGAGTTTCATTCATGGTTGTTATGATCTTCCTAAAATTTAAATTTCAACAAATTTTTTGACAAATCAAGTATTGTATGGTCGGATGACATATCTAGTAAGAATAATAAAAATGTGTGTAAATTGATTTCAATACTCGTGATTATAAAAAAAAATCAATAATAAAGATTGAAAAAGTGAGTGTTTCTAAAGACCTAAATGAGTGAAGCTTAGGATCATATATTCATAGTTCGAGACAGTTAAACCGCGTTCAAATTAGAGAACTCTTGAATTGTCGCATGTTCGAACCCTCCGACGAGGTTCAGGTCCACTTTTAAAAAAGATAAACGATTAAAAATCAATTCATAATAAAAAAAAAATGTACAAGATAGAAATGGGAAGGAACGAGAAAGAAGAGAGAAAAGGAAGTAGATATGAGATTTTTTTTTTCAAAAAAAAAAAAGAAAAAGATTAATGAGTTATTATATACTTGTTCTTTTTGTAATATCTTGTTGAGTAGACCTAGAAGTACGTAGCTAGGGGATGTACTAATAATAATTAACACTTGATGATAGAAGAAAAGGTATATATAAAATAAATCATTCAAAAAGAGAGAAATAGTTCTTTATTCTTTAAATTAAGGATTTGAGATTTTACCAATAATTTTTCTAAAAAAGAAGGTTCGATTTTTTTTTTTAATTTTTAGAAAATAAGAATTTGAAAATCTAGAATAAGGACACTTTGGGAATGAATTTATCATCTCTAATTCCGATTTTTTATTTAGACATTGATTTAAAGTAAAAAATAAAGTAGACAATATCTTGATAAGTATGTGTGAGAAATAGATATTTACTACTATTTCCGTTTGGGTTGCAATTTGTGAATGTGGCCATCATGTGAATGTGGGCATGCAATTTTGGGAACATTTTAAAGCAAATTTTTATGATGTAATGATAACTTTCTAGAATCTAAAATGGCAAATAAAATAATAAAATATAAATTTCTCTATAATACTTTGTTTTATGAGTCTCTATAATTCTCTACCCAACTTTCTTTTTATTCTTTTCGAATATTCTATTTCTAGCTTATTATAAATTTAGTCTCCAAGTTCTTTCCATAAATATTTTTCACTAATTGCTAAATCAAGAATCTACTAATTTCTAGTCTCCTAAGTTGTTCCTTAATTTTCTACCATCTAATTCCTTATTAACAATTACATTAAAACAAATTTCACCAATTCGTCATTTACTCCCTTAAACTTTGATAAGTGTTGCAATTAATCCCCTCATGCTAATTTGAAGGATTTTTACATGGGTGAGAAAGGGTTGTTTTGATGTACAAGAGCTACAAGCAACTCTCTGATGCTCATGCTGCCATGTTTAACTGCCCTTGCATTATTGGAGGAAATTGTGGGTCACAAGAAATGAAGGATATCATGAACAAGAGCCTTTTTTTTTTAGTTACAATAATTGGGGATAGGGAAATTTGAACTTGTGACCTCCTAGTCATCAGGTCTACATTGATAGTTATTGCTCATGTTGGCTTATTCAATTTAATGTTACATATATATTCATCTACTCAATCGTAATTCAAACTTTATTCATTAAATTTTTTTTTTTTACAAATATAGGGTGTTTCAAACGTCTTCCCATCATGAAAGGAAAAGAGGCCATTGGAGTACTTGGTATGTCTACATTTCTTTTGATACATTTATGATTTATAGCTTTTTTTCTCCACCAATACAATTTTTTTTCTTTCAAAAATCAAATATAAGTTTTTTTTAGTATTATTTGAGGTTGAGAATTTGAACATATAACATTTGGGTCGATGATATATATCAATTACCGTTGGATTAAATTTACTTGGGCAAATAGCAGATACTATATATATATATATATGTATGTGTGTGTTTTTTTTTGTAGATACTTACATATCCCATAAATATAGATGGAAGTAAAAACTAATTAAAACAAATAAAAACAACCAATGGAGACTAATTAAAGCCTAGGCAATTTGATCGTTTTATCTCAACTGCCCCCGTTTTTCTTTTAAAATTTTTTATTGATAATATTGATTTTTTTTTTTTTTTTATTATCAAATTTGTTCATTGTTGGAACAAATTTGTGAAGCTAGTGATTTCATTAAACTTTACATGGGTTATTGGCTTCGTTGGCAATTTGTGTTCCATTAGCGAAACGGATGTTTTATATCTACTAATTGTCTTTTTTTATTGCATAACAGAAGGGATAGAGCCAAATGTGAATATTGAAAAGGACAATACTTGAGTTTACCAAAAATTAGTCTATGTTAGTAGATCCAATTCTTTTGCGTTTTCAATGTTGTTGCTACAGAAAAATGAATTATAAAATTGTGAAAATGTAGCACTTTGTAGTAGCTCGTAGTTGCAACATCGTTTCAATTCCACTGAATTATTCACATCCTCTTTTGCTGCTCTTCCATACTCTACTTAGTTGTATATCAATCTGAACTGCAAGTCAACACAGAAAAATGAATTAGAAAATTAACTTGGGGGATATTTCGGGCAAGAAGAATGAAAACGATTAGGAGTATCGGAATTAGGGAGAGAAAGAATGATTCTTTATGTTTGGGGTGAAAAAATCAATTGTAGCAAAAATAAAATTGCAACGATAGAGACTAAAAAACATTGGACTTTTGTGGCTCAAGATACATTAGACTTGCAGCCTCAGACTTGATGGACAACAGCCTAATGACCAAACCAACCACACAATCTATTACCCTCTCCTCCCTGATTTTTTGTTTTTTACCCAACAACAGCCTATTGTCTAGCATATTTAGGTAGGATTTATTAACTTCTCGTTTTTACTAATTTCTCCTCATTTTTACTTTTAAAAACTCTCATTTCTAATCATTCATTTATGACTACTCAATCACTTCTAACCACTCATTTTTAATCATTCATTTCAAATCAATCAAAATAACTCATTTTAATCATTTCTTTTTAAACTACAAAAAATAACTACTCATTTAAAATCTACATCCAAAAAAGTTTTGACTCTAACTCCTCTACATAAAAACTACATCCAAACAAGTTTTTGGCTATAACTACTCAACTTCACTATAACTCCTTAACCTGAATCCTACCTAAATATGTCAAACAAACAGCCCCATACGCTGACTTACCAACCAGCATTCCGAACCCAAACTAGCCATCACAATTAAAAGAGAAAAACCTTTCTGCATGAACAAAAAACTCCCAACTCCTCACCTGATAGTGATACTGATACAGAACCTCCTCTGTCCATCCCCTACCCATCTTCTCCATCATCACTACAAAATTTCTATTCTGATCCTACCCCCCTACAGACCTCAGACCCTTCCCATGTTATGGGAACACTAATCCTTGCTTAAAAAGGATACCGAACAGTACTATCACAAGAGATCATCCCCTATCAGGCTTGATCCAGGGGAACACCCATCGACTACCTTGAGTCAATTGTGGCATGGCTGACAACTATGGGGCTGGGCATAACATAGCTCCTCTCTCTAATAAACTGACCAAACAGATGAAAGAACCGAAGAAATTTAAGGGGAACAGAGAATTAATCTTTCAACCATAGTTTACTATGAATCCACGGTTAAGGAATCCCCGAAGCTTGTGCTAAAAAAGATACATACCATTTGTACTACAGTCTCAATTCCAAGTCTAACTGATATTCAGCTGTGGCGTCCGGTTCAGCTGCGGCGTCCGGTTCAGCTGCGGCGGCCGGTTCAGCTGCGGCGGCCAGTTCAGCTGCGGCAGCCGGTTCAGCTGCAGCGGCCGGTTCAGCTGCAGCGTTCGCTTGAGCTGCAGCAGCCGCTAGAGCTGCATCGGCAGCTCGTTTTGCAGCAGCTTTCCTTTCAGTTTTTCTGTGCCTCTTCAACTTACTCTGGACACTTCCCAACAATAGGCCCCTAACACCACGGTCTCTCATGAAACGTAGGATATTTACAGGTGAAACCCCTACACAACAACAAAAAAAGAATGAGATATATAAAAAGAAAAAAAAAATACATAATTAAAAAAAAAAAACTTACTATTGTTAGCTTCTAAAGTTCTTAAAGCGTCACGGAATAGTGCAAGATGAGTTGCTGACCAAATAAAGGGAACACCCTCAATGGGTGGATCAATAGGGGGCTGTGGCTGCCAACAATTTACAAAAGCTTGCCATGAATCTAAAATAACACTGAAGTGTTGAACAGGTTTAGGAATACACATAAAAGATCCACTCTCAAGCCACTGAATACAGTGGTTAGGATTGTTGTTTGGCACAGTCACTGAAAAAAAAAAGATTAATTAAAATAACATAAAACATAAAAAAAAGTTAGAGAGGTTATTATCGTACCAAAAACTGGAATTTTAAATGATTTTGAAATTGCAAGTACTTGTCTGGCTTCATCCGTGAGTGGCATGCCCAGAAAAAGTATGTGATAGGGCCTTTCCCTAATTGCAGTCATAACTTCTTGTGCCGTGGAGGATACATGTACTGTGGAAAAGATGCATTATAAAGAAACCAAATAAACGAAAAGAAACCTTGTGTTAAGGAAACAGAGGAAACCCGTAAAGAATGTGGAAAAAAGTGATAAGAAAGAGTAACGATGCAATACCTCGGTACAAATCCCGACGTGATTCTAAAGTTGTCACTATGAAGTTACGATAGGGAATGTCATGGTCTAAAATCATAACGTCAAGAGGAAAGTGGGAAGAAATTGCCATCCTAAAAAAAAAAAAATTAATTGAAACCTTGAAGAACCTAAAGAATTACAAAGATTAAGTTTCTGAATTATTAAAGAATGGTGAACAAATCTTAGTTAATTGCCAAAGATGAGGAACAACCAAACAAACAAAGCATTCTAATAAAACCTTGAAATACGAAAACAGAGGAACTGAGTTCTGGAATTTTTAACCAATGGAGAACAAAGTAACAATAAACATAATCATCTTTATAGATTACTTAATTTGTTGTCTCAAACTTAACAATTTAAATGAACGAGGAAGAATGCATCAAAAGAAGAAAAAATTTAAACCTGGATTGAGGATTTGTGGAGGTGATACACAAAACTATTTGCAGATTCTTGAAGGTTAACAGAGATTCTTGGAAAGAAATGACAAAAATAAACGTGAAATCATCTTTATATACCAGTTAGTCAAATTTCTGTTCTTTTCTTTTCAAAAAAAAAATCAGTTAGTAAAATTTAATTTTTCAAAAAAAAATGTCAACAAATAAAATAAAAAAACGTAATTAGTAGTAATGTTTTTAAAAAAATATTAGAAATTCTCAACCAAATTAAAACAAACAAAAAAAATCTTATGAAGAAGTGTATACTAACCGGTGCAGCTCAGTCGTCCTTGAACTGGGTGGCTTTCGATTGCATTCTCTCCTCCCATTTGCGCCACTTCCCTGCAGAGATCCATGGGTTGGGTTTTAGGTTTAGGGTTTTAGCGTTGGTTTTTGTCGAAACGTGACTGTGGGGTTGATTTTAGGCAAATGTTTAATTCACAAAATAAATCATTATTATTATAATAATTATACACATGGTTAATTCACAAACCATAAATCAATCTAAAAGTCTAAGCTGAAGGATTGGGGTAAATTAAATTATGTCAATCAACATGTTGATAGTAGAAGAAACCAACTCACAATTGGATCATACATACTACAGTAAAAAATGAACACTAGTTTCTATTTTGGTTTTTTAAAATAAAGTGTTAATGATTGGCAGACTCTTATGAAGTAGTTGAAGGAAGGGTGTTCTCTCCTATGATTGGAATCTTTTTTAATAGCTTCTCGGGCTAATGCATAAAGCACAAAAAATAGTGCAGATTTTTTTGTAAGATGCACCATGTATAAGATCATTCACAAAGAAGAGATAGAATAGTTGGGGCATGAATCATTTTTATGTATATATATATATATATTTTTTTTTTTTTTTAAACCGGAAATCAGAGCTTAGCTCCGCTACACCCGAAGAAGGAATAATGTTCATATATAAACAAGTGTTATGCGTTTAAGGTTAGTAAGATTTATATATTTGTATAATTAATCAAAAAGCCTTAAGGCCCAAGCTCAACGTCTTAGGGCTTCACACAAAGACGCACTAATCTAAACCTCGCTTAAAGAAGGCGAGGCGCTATACCTATGCCTAGAGCCTAAGTGCACATTCAAGCAAGCCTTTTAAGACATCGGACGTTTCTTATTAAAAGAATAAAACAAAATTAAGCTATAAATATTACTTTCACCAATAAATTTTCTTGTTTTTGTTTTGTCATCTACTAACCAAGCAAGTTTAGAAAACTATAGCATGAGATACAATTTTACCTGCAAACACATTTTTTAAAAAAACGTCCCATCTCAAAAGGAATACCTGAACTTCACGAAGTAAAATTCCATCAGTCATGAACTTGATTGAGCTACTATCTCCAATTTTCTTGTCATATCTTACTTGAAAGCCAACCTCTTTGCCTAGATGAACATCTACACGCCAAGGTTGAGTCACCCCAATGGTACCTCTTTGACGACCAGATTGTAATGAACCAAAGCCAGCTTCGTACAGAAACTGTAAGTGTAAACAAAAGGAAAAGATGTGAAAATGTAAGCTTGCATGAAAAGTTGATGAATTAGAACAGCTACAAAAAAGAGTGGGTAAAAATCAACCATCAATAAAAAATAGCAAGAACCTGAGGAACTTGAGTCGTTTTGCCACAACCATTATAACTATTATAACTATGGGGTTCTCATTGATAGCTTCCATTATCTCTTGCTCCATCATTACTATTGGAAGATCTTTTCGTTTGTCTTCAACCTCACGTGGCCTCAATACAGGCGCAACAATTGGTCTAGATAAAAGCCTCAATTCTGGAAACGGGTCAGATGTTTTACAAGTTTCTACATCAGGGATCACATTCTTTTTATCCTGTAAACCATTTAGACCCACAATCAGATCCTACCCAATAAAAATGCAATACATATAATTGAACAAGTAAAGCTCCACGCTAACTACAAATAACACATAACATACCGGTATCTCAGGTCCCTTAAAACCACCGTCTGTGCACATAGTAGAAGATAAATCTCTACCATCTTCTAGTACAAGTGTACAAATATTTTCATCTTCATTTGGCAAGGAAGAAAGAACTTCGCCTTGATTAGAGACTACGGTACCATTGTCTAAATCTTGACGGTAGTCCAAGCCACATGAGACTTCTCTTTTAGATACGAAAGGGAGAACTTCATCAATCTTGACAGAAGGTTGATGCCACGGAGAAATATGAGGAGATCCAAGATGATTTTCATGTGTATCAGAGTAGGTTTTATCCAACTGGTGGTCATTCCTTGGAACCTCTATTCCTACTTTAGAAAACTGTATATCTCTGCTACGTTTTCCCAATCTCGTTTCACTCTATATCAAACATTCACGGTGACTTTCGGGGTTGCTGGATTCAGTCGGCTAAACACCATCAAACTCATCAACAAACAAGATGTCGTGACCAGTTAGGTTTAGTTGACTTTGTAATGAATCTAAACTCAAATAGGTGGCCACACATGGGTGCCATAGTCGAATAGTTTTCATTTAGAAGGGAAATCTTTATAGATACTAGCATTAGACCTCTTTTTTTCCTAGTAATAGTAGTAGTCCTAAAAAGACCTCTCCCTAATGTGGGGCCGGCCAGAGGCTTCATGTACATGGCGTACACCCAACTATCGTGCCTTGCGAGACCAAGCTTCGCCACTTTCCCGAACAAGCAACAGCTTTCACGCTAGCAAGTTAGCAATGCGCATCCGTCAATGAATAACTTAGCAAAATAGACTCTTAGTTTGGGGCACCGGTTTGGTTATTATAGACGGAAGGTTATGATAAACGGTGGGTTATGATAAACGGTAGGTTATTATAAATGATGTTTGAGGGGCAAGTTATTATAACAGGGATTATGATAAACGGTGTTTGGGGGGCTGGTTATTAACAAAAAGTAATATATGTAAGGTGAAGATAAACGGGCACGTAGGTTTAGATAAACTGGCACGCAGGTTTAGGTAACCACCATTTATAATAAACGGTGGGGCAAACACCAGTTGGGTTATTATAACCAACTCGGCCGTTTACATAAACGGGGGCCCAAACACACCCTTAAGGGAATTAAATAAAATATCTAATGAACTCATGACTAATATCTATTTAATTAATGACTCATTGTTACTGACCTCGCCAATATTAACCGTAGATAAGAAGAAATGCATCATCTGGAATCTTATATTTCCTGCATTAAAAGCGATTGAAATGATGAGGAACTTGAACATATTTTAGTTTACCAATTAAAAAAACTCTAGTTAAAGTTAGTGGTGGAATACTCTAACATCCCCAAGCTTTTTGACAATAAAAGTGATTTTTCCTTCTCCTCCTACCAATTAAACCAAGATAATTCAATCACGTAAAAGAGAAACGAAAAGGTAAGCTCAACCAGCACATGCTCCTACCTCCAACTTCATCATCTCTTTTTTGTGACTAACTCAACTTTGGTTTTTTATTTATCTGAATTCCTTTACTATCCCTGTACATGAAAAGATTGATCTCAAAATATTAAATAAACATACGAAAAATTATAACACTGTCACATTGTCACATTACCTTATTCATGTTTTTCCTCTTCTTGACACTCTTTTTACTTCCATACATGATAACTCGATTGCTGCCGCCACTATCCATACTGCCAAATACAAGCGGAGAAGGCCTTTTAAACTATAGATAGGAACCTCGAAGGATGCTAAAAAAGATAATAATTCTTTCCTTCTCACAAAAAAAGTGATAAATAACTAAAATTGTGATGAATATTTATTGTACCTCCATGAACCGTTTCCACAGTCAAGTTGATTGTTGAGAAGGTCTTCCATTAATTTCACTGCACAAAGAGATCAGCAACGGCGAAGAGGCTCTTAACTGTGATGGCGAGGGACTTGAAAGGCGTAAGGCAATAGAGATTCATGGAATATTATTGTTCAAAGGGCAGGAATACTATTATGATCAATAATATGGCTGAAATTCAAGCTCTCCTGAAAGAAAGAGTGAAGATTTCAGTATTATTCCTTCAAAAGGAATAATACTGCAATTGGTAAGAATGTAGATAAAGCTGCAAAACATCTTGAAGAAATTGAAAGAAAAATCGTGGGTGAAATTGTAACCAACGAATTCAAAGAAGAAGATTAGGTACAGAAGAGGCCATTGAAGAAAAACCCCAACAAGAAGATTTAAAATTGCAGTCTACCCTCGTAGGCCGACAAGAAGAAAGGCATATTCAACTCAAAAAAAAAAAACCAGTGGAAGAAAGAACTGAAGCCCAAGTTGATCGAAGAAGATGAAGCAGTTTAAAACGCCATTGAGAAGCTTACTAAGTCCAAGTTGAGGGCTAATAAGGCCCGTTTAGGAGTAGGATATGGAATGGGCAATCCTATTAGGAGTAGGATAAGGAATGACCAATCCTATTAGGAGAGAATAAGAATATTAGACTATAAATAAGAGAGGATACGGAGCTAAGGATATATTGAGAAGTATTGAAATATTGAGTATCTAGGGCTTAAGAGTGGTCTCAAGATTGGGAGGGTTCAAGTACCTCGAACACTTGAATTATCTAGTATTTTTATTATCTTTATATTATAATACATATTTGGTTCTTATCGAGGACTGTTCGTGCACAAGAATTTGCAAATTTTTGGTCGACAGTTCGTATCGAGTCTCTTTAGTCATCAATTAATGACCAGGGTAAGCTACCAAATAAACAGAAGAATCTGATTTTATATGAGTCAATTTTGAATTTATTGACCTAACATAACAAAATATGGAATACCATTCAAAATCTTTTTTAAGGATACATAAAGAACCTCAGAAAATCAAAATAAACCTCGCTCAATTGACATACGTGATGTGTTGACTGCTAACTAAAAAAACAAGCTCGCGAGATAACAAAATTTAGATGGCATGTCCAATCCAAAGAACTAGAAAAGAATGTACGGATAACATTATCGTCATTATCTTTATCATCATCATCACTGACAGCTTTGGAAGTAGAAGAAAAATGAGAATGCCTCTCACAACAAAAAGGACAATGGATGATATTGAAGTTGAAGCTTTAATGAGGCAATATTGTGTTTTGATGAGTTGCTACAAACTACTAAGGGCCAGTGTTTTAAAAGCCCCTTCAGGCGTGAGTCTAGGCCCAAGGCGCACCTCATGCGCCTCGCCTGGAAAAGGCAAGGCGTGCGCTTTTTGGCCCCTTACGTGAAACCCTGGGCACCAAAAGGCGCACGCCTTATGAGCTTTTTTATATTCTTTGTAATTTTTCATGTTTTCACCTTTATCCTTTGTGAGATCCCCTTACTAGGTCATTCGAAGCGCGAGATAACTTATTCAAGACATTTCAATACCTTAAATGACTTAATTTTTCAACTCACAAAGACAACATTAGCTTAAATAAAAGGTTAATAGTTGAATCTTAGGTATGTTTTCAAAAGCCCACGCCTTATGGTGCGTCTTGCGCCTCAGATCCCAAAGGCTCATTGCGCCTTAGTCCGCCTTTGGCTTTTTACAACACTACTAAGGGCAAAATATTAGAGTACCCAAAGAATTGTGAATGAGTCTCGAGTTTGTGTCGATTAGTTTATGCAATGTTGAATGAACATTACCCATCTTCATAATGTGTGTCGATGTAGATCCGGTGGAAATAAGTGGACAAGAAAACGGTGAATCATCTCAAAGATGGTAAACAATAACCGCTCCAGGTGTCGTCCAGAGAAGGTTGGTTGCGCACCCTCGATTGAAACCGAAAAGACCGTCTTACTAAAATATTTTCTTGATGCAATCTGTTACGCCAGAATAACACTTCTCGGAGTGGAACCCTTGTTCCTGAAGCCTGGAACGTACAACCAGCAAGATGAATCTTGGATGTAAGATGATTCAAACCCGGTTGAGTTCATCTCAATGAGAATATGACATTGAAATATCATGAATTATCTCCTAAATTATGGCCATCTTTTTGAAGTTCAAGGTTTTTTATCTGAGCAATGAACACAAGACAAAACACAAATTTGAAAAAGCTCTACTTCCAATTTATATATTATGATTCATAGTAGGCTTAAACATTATATGAACTTGATCTGGATAATGACAAAAGAGAAGGAGATTAAAAACCCAACCTCGTGTGGATACGTCAATGTGGAAGCAAATATCTTGGAGACAGATGAAGCAACCGCCACATCACGTGCCATGAGTTTATCGGTCATCGTATTATCTATATGGTACAACAATGTAATTCAAATACTAGCTTTTTCCTGAAGAATGTATAGAGGAATCATCAAATGGGTTATCAAAACGTTACCTCTGCTAGCCAAATAACTTTTTATTTTCTCATAAGTTGGAAACTGAATCGTGATGTGACTTACACCAGCCAAAGCAGGCACAAGACCACTGTAGGACAAACAAGAAATTGAGTGTTCCAGTTGAGCCAATAATCCTTGTACTTGTTTTCGCCATATAAAATGCATAAATCAGAATGACAACATTTAAAGAAATAGAGAACCTGTACAATCCACGGATGCCTTCTTCATAGGCTATTCTCCTCAAGGCAGACACTGTGTTTTCTGTATGCTAGCACGCCAGATTTCATTCCCTGCATCTACAGAATAAAAGAGAAAAAGTTGCGATTACTCCAAGTGATCCCGATTCATATAACCAATAAAAGCTCAGCCAGAAAATTCAATAGTGCAAATGTAATGGTAAACATGGAGTTGTAAATGAGATGCAATTTTATTTGAGAAAAAAAAAATACAAAAAAGTGAGGATGGTTTTAAGTCAAATCAAAGCTCAAGCTAAAGACAGTTACACTTACTAAGATACTCTCCCAAGTCCCATCAACCAAAATCAGAGACAAACTCACAACTGTTTGGATTTCTCATAAAACTAACCTCATTTTCATATGGGTTCTTTTTTATTTCCCCAAAAACATGATAATATCGAAATCGCAGATCTACCGTGATGATCGATGCTTAAAAAAATATAGTATACCACATACACCCTTCAACCTACCAAATAATAATGTCCATACAATTATCAAATGAAGTAATATTCAGCATATGGGGAATAAGAAGATGGCCAGTCAGCGGTAAAAATTGGGAGGGAGGGGGGAGAACCAGTTCAAAAGTTAAAAGACATTGCCAATCTTCCCAATGTTGTGGTTCTAACACAAAAGACCGTATGCAACCTAACCAAGTAATGGGTTTTCAAGAAGCATTAGGTTAGTATTTAAATATTCATGTCAAATTTTAAGATGAGATAGCAGTTAAATTGGAGGGATGTTTAATAACTTTGCCTGGCAAGTTACACTGGAAAAACAACATCATTGATTCAAACTAAAGAAGGTTGCATGGCTATCAATCCATAAAGATGAATCCTTAGTGATGTTTGGATTTTGGAGTTGAAAAGAGGGGAGGAGAGGAAGAGGAAGTTGAGTGATTTGGAGATATAGAGTACTTGTTTGGACATTGGTATTTTGGAGAAGAGATGTTGCAAAAGTATTTATTTTATATTAATTTTTTATTGTAATTATTGTATATGTGTACTATTTGATAAATTTAATACATATTATATTATATTATATGGTTGAAAATTAGAAAAGGTTTGATGAGACATTTGATAAGATTAGATAAAAGGTTTGATGAAATGTTGGAGGAAGAGTTGAGGAGGAGTTGAGGAGAGGTTGATGTATTAAAAACAAACATGGAGTTGGAAAATCTCGAATTCCTTCCCCTTCCTCTTCTCCTCAACAACACATTTGGTATAGGAAACTTGCAAATTTTGAGTATGCTCTCTCAGATTTTTTTTAATGGACTAAGGGCCAAAGGCTTATTAAATAGATTTTTTCCCCTTTTTCTTCAAACAACACATATATCAAGAAAGTTGGTGTACAGGAGTTTCGATGGAAGTTCCAAATGTAAAGTCTTCCTCAACAGAAGTATACACATGAACTTGAGATCCTCAAGTGAAGTCTGGTCTTAACTACCCATAGAGGGTCGGTTGCAATAGTTGTAGCAGCCCCAGCACCAAAAGCGGCCAACACATTAGCACCTATTGAAAGCTGATGACTTTCATCTGAACATATCATGAGAAAAAATCTGTGAAAAATATATATAAAGTTAATACTTGAAAGAAAAGAAGAGGTAAGCAATCAAACTAACCCTCAGAGCCAAGCAAACTTTTAAGCTGACCATAGATTGTGAAATAAACCTGCCAACAGCAGATATTGTGATATGAAGGAAGTAACTACAATTATTCTTTAACCAATGAAAACAAACCAAATTACACACAAACAAAACTCTGAGGTAGTGCTCTTTTAAATTTTTTTTGAAACAAGGGTAACCACGTCCGTCCCTAAATCACGTACCGGAGACATCGAAGGAGTACTATCACAGGGAAGACTCGAACTCGGGACCTTGAAGGGAGCATACCCTCAAAGCCCAAGTCTTCAACCACTGCGCCACCCCTTGGAGACCTGAGGTAGTGCTCTTTTAAAGCCTTCTAGACCAATAAGGAGGTAATGCAAAACCACAGATAACATCAAAGTAGCTAATATTGTTTTACAAACAACTTTCAAGAGATCAAATAGACAAAGAGGAAAGGAATAGGCATTGAAAAAATAATTTGGATATAAACAAGACTTAGGACTTACAGCCCAGTTAGGAAGTAAAGCAATCACAGTAGGCGAGAGTCCTCGATACATTCCACGCAGCCCCTCTTTATGAGCAATTTGTTTCAGACAGCCAACTATAAGACTCCCTGTACACCAGTAATGAATGTAACTAAGACAATAATGCAACTCACTTTCGACATGTACATAGAAAGGGTCAAATTCAAGCAAAATAAAGTGTAGCCCAATTGTGGCATATCGACCAGTAAAGAAAAAGAAAAAAATCGTAGCTTTTCCAAAATTTGGCAGTCCATGAACCTGAAATCTAGTCTTGATAACATCCAAAGGGCACACGAACGTAGCAGCAAGAGCTCCTACAACAGAATACAGAATCCAGTTCAAAAAGCTCTCAAATCAATCGAGAAACAAGAATAAACTCAATCATCTAAACAAATCGATGACTGCTGTATTCTTCAACAAACAAATATGAATCTCAAGCATATCCCACAAATTTACACCCGCAATAGTTTCTTTTTAATATCTGCGAGGGTCTAGACATCTTACCTCTCTCTTTATATATATGTATATATATAAACCCTATATATATCCATGATTGTCGGGTTAGGTTGTGCGCACTCACGGGACATACTACTCAACCTAGAACATTTAGATGTAAGGAAAAGGTAGGTGGCCACTGGCCACCATTTATTAAATCCATCAACATTTGCACACACCTCACTTCGATTATTCTCAAAGTACATGTCGTCTAACCTACAACAATTTTTTTTATATATTTGTGGCTATCCAGGCCAGCTTGCGCACTTGACCATTAGGCCACATCATGACGGTTGTCGTAGATATCAAAGAAATTCATAGAAAAATGAATTTCTAAATAGACAGCTATCATGAATTGAACCATTGCCTCCAGTAAGTTACTTAAGCCGATCTTGAGGACCCATCAGGTCAATTTCAATGAAAAACAAAAAGAATGAGTAAAAGGGGAGAAAAGGCAAATACCAGCAGCAGCACCGGCTCCAGCATTACAGAGAAGACCGGCATGAGAATCGGAAGCCATGAGAGAAATGAACCAAATACCCAAAAGAACAAACAATGAATTGAGCGACAAAATCAGAAAAAGAACCCTCTTTCGAGAGGCAGATCTGGGAAAACCAGAGTCGCATGGCCAGAAGAACAAGAAGAATAGAGGAAAATTAGCTGATTTGCGACAGAAAGAGGAGAGTAATCGGAAAACGAGAAGAAGCAGAAGCAGAAGAAGAAGAAGAAGGCGATTGGGAGAAGAGAAAGTTGAACCCAACACGAAACTGAGGATCACAAATTACGATGATTTGTTTTCTTCGCAAATCATCGTCGTTGAGCCGACAAAGCCTCGCCCGGTCATGAATCAGCAGTTGTCGGCTCCTGAATCAGCAAACCAAATACCCTAATACCCTAGTACACAATTCCAGAGAATTCAATTTTGATACTGTATTCTGGCAAATATAGATACCAACCAGCCATAGCCACATTATTTAGAGGTTAAATAATTGTGATTTAGACATCCAACACATAACTGTGATTTAGACATCCAACACATGACCGTGGAACTGTATTAACACCAAAATAGATAATCAATTGTACTATTGTCCCTTTAGTTGGGTGTTTAAGAAGCTCATCATTTTAATTTTTATACCATTTCTTTTGATAATAATTTTAGCAGGAGACGTAATTATTAAAAATTTTAAAATGATAAATGTGTATTAGGATTTCAATTGGATATAAAATTTACGATTAGACCAAATCAAATCGTAATGAGCTAAAAAAGTTCTTCTATTTTATAATTTGAGATACTTTCATGAAAGCATTTACAATTTGGTCATACAAGGAGGGTTTAATCTAATTTACCACTTTCCACCTTTTAAATATAGCAAACCATTTATAAAAAAAAGATAGATGAGACAATAAAAAGCGGAAGATGTCAACTAGAAAGGCAATCAATATTAAGGAAAAAACAAAACAAATAACAACAAACTATAAAACCAAAAGAAAAAAAAAAATTGTATGTTGGGTATCATCATGCTTGTAAATTCATGTTAAAAAGGAATGGAACAATGGACAAAAACAATCAAACACATTCAATTAACTAAATCGATTTTATCTTTCCGAGATTTTATGAGTTTTTTAATTCAAGATTAATGATGCATCGATAACATTGAGATGAACGATCATGTTTTTTATGAATTTTCTTCTCTTTTTTAGAGATCGCCTCCGCATTCTCGCAACGGCCGATTCTGACACAAATAACTCTTTTAATATTTTTTACTAGAGATGTCTACGGAGCGAGGTGGGGCTGGGGAATGGCTTCTCTGCCCCCGTCCCCGCCACTTAATTTAATCCTCGTTCCTGAAAAAAATCACGTTTTTTTTTTCGAGAATTGGGGTGGGGATCGGGTCTTCGTGGAGATTTTTTCAATTTTTTTACATTTTTTAAATATTTTTTTTGGATAATACTATTAAATAATTAGATTTTTAAAAAAAATATTTATAAATTTCAATAATATTAATTATTAAAGAAAAATACTCATATGTGTAGATAATTTCATCAACAAATATGTTTTTATTTAAAAATGAAAGGGGCAAAGTATAGGAAAAAAATATATATTTTTTAAAAGTAAATGGGACAGGGATCGAGGAATCGGGAACGGAGAATATTCCCATCCTCGGCCCTGATTAGCCCACAGATATTTTTTTTTCCCGTCCCCAGCCTCGTTCCCCGCCTAACCGGGGATTCCCCGTCCCGTTAGGGGCGGATCGTGCAGGAAAAATAGACATCTCTATTTTTACAATAATATATCCTACAAACAAGAACCAAATGCTTGAGAAAGCATTTTAGTAAGATAAAGTGGGAAGGAGGTTGAAGAAGGAAAAAACAATTTAGACAATTTTTCCCTTTCCTATATCACTAAAATTTAAAGGTATAATCGTTACAAACCACATAATTTAAAAGTGGTTTGGGCAATTACCAAAAAAAGAACTAGTGATGTGTGTCAAAGCTTCCAGCTTCGTCCCTATTGCAAAGCTTGCAAAATCTCTCTCTTGCTCAATGAAATTCTCTTTCAAAAACCATTATGGACAAAAATTAAGAAGCTATAAGAGCAATACTAACCACTTAGTCTAAAAATTAAATTCCTAGATATCTAATTGTTCTGAGGTACTATCTCGTAAGAAATATTCAAGATGTGCATAAATTGATTCAAACATTCATAGACATATAAAAATAAAAAATAAAAAATTGAAATCCTCTTTCACAAAGCAATTCATGTCTAGGTCCAAGTCCCCAAAGTGGGTCGCCTCTCTGCAAATAAAGGAGGAATTTATAATTGTGAGAACATCGATTGTAGACGCCAGGAACATTACTGTATAAATTTCATACCGCACCAAAAACACTCAATTTTGATATGTGGAGAAAAACATTACTACTTCTTAATACAAACAAGATTTTTTATAAAAAAAACACATAATTGAACATAGCAGTTCTTACGACCACCAAATTCTTTTATTTTATACATAAGCATTTGTTGTGTACTCTACAACCTAACGCACAAAATCTAATAATATACCTAATATTGCTCTTATTTCATGACATCTAAAAAATTTCCATATAAAGTCCCTACTCCAAAGCAAAAAGAAGGAACTAAAAGAACCTACCCGTCCGGGCGGAGTTTCCGTATCAATAAATGTTTTGGCCTTCTTTTCATATTCAAGGAGATCACGAAAACCTAATACAAGGTCTTCATCCATGTTCGACAATGCTTGGATAGCTTCAATCACAGTCTCAATCGAGATGGAATTCGAGTTATCATCATTCTTCTTCTTGTCCGACAAGGAAGAAACAACACTCGCCATCTCTTGAAGGCCATTGACCATGCTTTCATCTTCACCTCTTAGCTTCTTATTATGATCAAAACTCGACATGCTTTCCAATTCCCTCTTGTTCTTTGGACCCAAATGTGTTGATTCCTTCTCGCTCGCTTGTTCTTCGCTCGAAATTGATGTAATAGGAGACTGGAAACCAATAAAAAGCTTTCCATCCTCAACATCATGGTGGTGGTGTTCTTTTCCTTGTCCCGAAAAGGAGTCTCTTTCGTCAAAACTTGGTAAGGACCCGACCCAAATCAGGGTCTAAACCTAAGTCTTTAACTCTAATAATAGTTTGAAGTGGTTAACCACTCAGTTTAAGAATTAGAATTAATAGTAGTAGACTAATCAACTACTTGTTTAAATATTGTAGTTAATAGTGATTGAGAGATAAATTTGATATGAAGTTTAATAAAATTTAATGTAAAATTTAGTAAAAAGGTCAAAGAGTTGTTAAAAGTAATTGTTCACTCCAAAAAACAAACATTCTCTCACCTAATCCTTTCTTCTCCCATTTCTTCATCTTCGTCGTGTTTTCCTCAAATCCAATTGATACTTCTCTCATTGATCAGTTAAAATGGTCTGTTTGTTCTTATACTCTTTTCATAGTACACCCTTGATTAAAAAAAAATGGTATAGATATGCAAATGCCCTTATTATTAGTGATAGGTAAAACAATAATATAAAGAAACATTCTCAAACATATTGGACTTACTACTAATATTTCTCTAGAAATACAAACTTACAATATCTTCAAAGATGGTAATTAGAATCATAAACTTTCCTTTGGAAACAATAATACTAAAAATGAAACTATGAAAATTTGTCAAAACATAGAAATCTGGTGCTGAATATTAGTTAATTTTTCTGTAAAAAAAAAAAAAAAAAAGTGAAGTTCCAATTTAGGAAAAGAAATTTGTGTTGTCAAAAGTGAAACTTGGGTCCATTTGAAGCTCACCAAATGGCCAGTCTAAGCCAAAAGTTTGAGAGTTTACTCCTGAAGTTGGTGAGGAAAAAATCTCAGATAACTCATCAGAATTCTTTGAGGAGGCAGATAAATAGCTAAAGCCAGAACCAGATGTTTCCGGGGACAAAAACGAAGGGGAAGGCGGAAACTCCATCGACTCGACACGAGCTGCAGCCTCGTAATTTGGTGTGGGATCATGGTTAAATGGAGGGAACAATGTTGGTTCATGAGTTGTGTCAAGCTTTTCGGTTATGACTCTTAAAGATGCCCATGAGTTCAATAGAGCATCAGGGGATGTGTGTTGGTTTTGCACCAAATTTTGATCAATTATTATACTCTTTTGTTGTTGTGATGCAGATGGAGTACCAAGGTTGGAGACTTGGCTGCAAGTATGTTTTCCTCGGTACGTAATTTCAAAGACGGTTGGATCGTCGTTGGAGCGTTGAACTTGTTTGGTTGCTAGACAACCTTGGATGTGTCTGTTTGTACATCTGTAATAGCCTCTGCAAGAAATTATAGGTTCGAATAACATAAAAAGTAGTTAAGACATAGTTCAATAGATTCAAGACACGACCAAAACTTAGTGGTTCAAAGAGCATTAAAAGATTTACCTGGGATGTTTGGCACCAAGAATGCCTTTTTGGCCATATTTTCTCCATGAAAAGCCATCATCAAGAGAGCCTTCAAGGGCCATTCCTGGGCTAACTTGGAATTTATGTGTCCAAGTTGGAAGAACGTTCCTACAATCATATACAAAACTGTAAAAAATCCAAGAAAATATGACTATTTGCCTCCCTTGAGCAGAAACGTTCCTTTCCTTCTAACTGTCGAGTAGCTAAACCACCTCTACAACTCAAGTGTCGAGTTGTTTACACCTCTAGTCATTTTATTAATCGTAGAGATGTCTACGAAGCGAAGCGAGGTCAGAGAATGAGCTTCTCATCCCTATTATCAAATGTAATCTCTTTCCCCAAAAAATTCACATGTTTTATTATATATTCTTTTGGCGGGAATTCCTTTCTGGGATGTGTTCCTCGAAGCAACTTTTCTCTTTTTTTTATTTTAATTTCTATTTTTATATAAAAAAATTAATAATAAATAATTTGTATAGATTTTTTTAAAATTCTAGTTAACTTTTTTTTTATATATATATAAAAAAAGTCCTTATTTGAGTAAATATTTTTTAATTTGTAAATATTTTAATATATGTTAACTATAAATGAGTGAGGATTGGCAAAACAAGGATGGAGAATGATACATCCTCCTTTCTCATTTAGCTCGCGATGAATTTTGTTCTCCCACCCTCTCCTCCATTCCTCGACTAAATGAGGATTCGGGACGAGTCCCACGAGTTGTGATATCGTGGGAAAAATGAACACATGCCTTTCGTTCTCTCCCTCTCGGTCGAGTAGCTAAACTCTTGGTAAATTCTTTTTCTACCTCTCCATTGGTGGTCGAGTTGCTTCGCACCCCCGATTTCAACTACGATTGTGATAAAAATTAAAGAAAAAAAATTTAAGAGTATGTTTTTTTTATTGGTTCAAAGCAGATACCTTTTACGAGCAGCAGCATTTTTTTGATCAGGGTCAGAATCTTCACTCCTTGGACTTCCATTAAGAGAGGAAGGAGATTCAGATCTTTGAATCCCATTAGAACAGAGCAAAGACAGAGCCTTTTCATATGAACATAAAATCTTCTCAACCAATAATTCACCACCATCCATGGATGATGATGATGATGATGATGAAGGTCTCACATTGAGATGATCTTGGAGTTTTTTAGCCAATTCCTTCCCTTTAAGAAGCTCATTTTTCAGATTCTTTTGCTCAAACTCTCCCAAATTCTCCATTTTCCAGAAGTGGAGAAATTCAAGTTTCTGAAATTTGAACAAAAACAAATGCACTAAAAATTAACAAAAAGGCTAGCTTATAAAATAAGTACATAATGTAGCTTTTCATTAAACAGGATGCTTCAAAGGAAACTAACAAACCAGAGAGTGTGGCAAAAGAAACAAAGATTTCAAATGGGGTTTGTATAAAAGTTGACAAAAGGGAAAGCTTTTAGACTTGAATTTGCAAAGAAACAAAGATTGGGAAATAATGGGAAAAGGGAAGGGTGTAAATGTAATTGTGAAAAAGGAAGAATATGGGGTGCAATTTATAAAGAAGTTTGACTGAGATGAAAGTTTCTTTAAAGGGAGACTTGTCTTTAGTTGTAGAAACATTGCTTGTAAATTGATTTGAGAGATTATGTCCAAATCCAATTGTTGACCAATTCCATTTTTTAAAAACAGGGGAAATTAAAACACACAAAGGAGAATGCTTGCAAGTTTGATTTAAAGGACAAGGTGTGAATAATTTTTGTGAAATATACTAAGGAATGGGGAAATTATTAACTTATGTCGATTTGATAAGTAAAAAGTTTTTCTCAAAAAAAAAAAAAAAGATAAGTAAAAAGTTCTCTACACATTTGTTGAAAGACTACTTAAAGATACATGTGACATCTTCTAGTTTTTAATTCTTTTTTCTTTTAATAATAAATTTTTTTATATGCCACTTAATGTTATTACATAGATCTTACGCCGAGTTCTCCTATCTGTGTAGATAAATTTTTCTCTTTTGTTTTTATTTAATTTTTTTCTCTTAATTTCTCCACCATATGTTTTTTGTTTATTTTTTTTAGATGACTGCACCATAGTTTTGTCTCCCTATGTACCTTAAAACTTCTATTGGAATTACAAAATTAATTTTTTAAAGGTAAATTGGATTGGATAGTTCAATTTCATCAAATAATTGTAGATTTAAATAAATTCGAAAATATTTACATCATAGTAAAAAATACGATAGTATTAATACTCATTATATAATATACAATATTATTTTTATTATTACTATACTATTATGTATTATTAAATATTATATATTATCAATATAAATACAATATTGTGTATTAATATAGTATTATTAATAATAATACTGTACAATTATTAATATCTATGATTATGATCACTAAATTTTTTTTGTAAATACTTTTCTAATTTAGCTTATTCCTAAAAATCTCTTTTTTAAACTATTTTTTTTTTATTTTAAAAATATAATTTGGTTTGTGTAATATAAAATATTAAGTAGTTAACGAAACAAAATGATTTTACATGTGAAAATTTGTGTCGACAGACTTCATTTTCAAAAATTATAAACCAAATGATTATTACATAGAAACAAAAATGAGAAAATAATAAATATAAACTTTTTTTTATTTAAGGGGAAGAATTTTAAACTTAAAATAATATATCAATTTCTTATTGTGGTTTGTGACCACACCCACATTGTTCACTCATGTATTTTTCTATTAAAATATAAGCTGACCAAAATAAAACAAACCTTATAGTAAAAAAATAGTGTCTACACCAAAGACAAAAGATAAAATATTGAGACAAGATAAAATATAAATTTAGTCGCTACTTTTGGAAAAAAAAATATATAAATTAAGGCTTATGATTTGAAAACTAAAATTTAATTTTAATATTTTAAGAGAAATTAAAATTTAATCCTTATAATATTACTTATAATTCAATATTAGATCAGTACAATCTTGAAAAGGAAGTTAAATCAAATTGCAATTAAAAATCTTTACACTTATATGGATAAATTTAAGACTGAACCTTTTTTTTTAGTATATATCGAATGAGGGAGATAAATATCGATCGAGATCGAATTTATGATACTGATGTTAAACTTGTTTATACTCAAACAATAAAATTATTGGGTCACCCATCTATTCAATACAAATTTAAGATTGAACTCACACAATATCCAGCTTAATTTTATTTTAGAATGCCCAATTTTATATTAATACACCAACAACGGTCATCTCATTGACAAATAGATGACTAGATATGCAATTTATTTATCTATATTAATAAAAATGACTTTTTATTAGGTTTCACAAAATAATAGAGATTAAATTCTTCTTAAGCTATAAAAATTAAATAAACTTTTTCTAAATTATAGAAACTGGACTGTATTAAATTTTCTAACTTTTTCTTAATTAATTTACAATTGAATTTTAATTTTTTTTTTAAGAAAAAGAAAAAGAAAAAAAAAGGAGTAAAGATTACTCTCCCATGTTTGCTTTTGGAAATGATGATATCAGTTTGACGTTTTCTCTCTAAACCTTCCCTTGCGTCTACGTTGCTAGTTTCACTTCAAATTCAAAGAGCTTTTTTAAAAAAAAAACAGGACAAAAAAAACTCTTTCTTTTTTTTACAAAAATAATATATAAATAACAGAGTAATCTTGCATGAAATTAGAGGTTTATGACCAATAGTTGTCAGCTCAAATATCTGTTGAATTAAAAAAAAAATGTTAATTAAACAAACTAGTATATATCTGTGTGTGAGTTTTAATAAAAAAAATACATTTTTATTTTTAAAGAATTTGCATTTAAAAAAATATATGTGTCTAATATAATAGATACGGAGACATGAGAATCTTTCCTCTGCGAGTCAATGGATTTTTCTCCTTAATTTCGATTTTTTTTTCTTGCCTTGAATAGGTTATTCAAGATTTAATTAGAAAACCAAAAAACAAAAAGAAAAAAAAAAGATTGTTTAAGGAAATCGTTGAACTCGTTTACATGACTATTCCACAACTTTCATACTTTATGTCGACTGAACTATAAATATTTTTCTTTACTGTTGGCAATTATTTTCATCCTTACCATATAAATTTTCAATAATATTTTTAAGGTTAAAATATCATTTTGCTTCATATATCCCAAAATTTTCAAATGTATATTTTAATCTGGATGTAATTTCAAAAGGCTTAAAATTGATTTATGATAAAATTTAAGTTAATATTAATACTTTTAATCCAAGTAAAGGAAAAGTGTGAACTTATTTTTTTTTTAATACAGTTTAGAAAAATACAGAACCTTATTACAATATAAAAATTTTAAACTGTATTAAAAAAAAACTACTAAAAAGTAGAAAATAGAAAAACTTCTGAAGTATAAACATCAAAATCGTAGTTTCAATAATGATAGACAAACTTATCCTAAAAGTATTTTTTTTTGAAAAACAATTTCATATATTTAGTTTAATTATAATTAAGGGTAGATTTTGAATATATGACAATGAACAATTTTTTTTTTGACATATTACTGATTTCTTATAGTTAAATAATAATTGATTGTCCTTAAAAAAAAGTAATAATTAATTATCATGAGGTGCATTGATATTGTTAAGCTAAAAAAAAAAAGGGTTGACTGCAAAAACAAGAAACAAACAGCTACATAGTCATACTAATACCATTAAAATACAAATTCACCAACAAAAGATTGACATTACAAAAAATTAATGATTAGAAGGAGGAAAATAACATATATATATATATATATTTAGACCAATTCAGATGCAAATTTTGGAAGTTAAAAAATAAATGTTAAAAATATTGGGGGAGAGAATCTCTAGGAACCCAGAAGAGGACTACCAAGAAACTACAGAGTCAATGAGTTGACTTTTGGTTGCTTAGCCGTGTGGAGACCATTCTAACATCAATCACATTCTTCTTCTTTAATTTATTTATTATTATAATCTCTTCCCCTTTTTTTTTCCTTTCCAAATTTAACATTCAAATATAGGAGTATACAAAAGAATCAACAATCATGAGTAATTGAGATTATCTAAAAGTTAGGTAACTTTATGTTCAAGTATAGTATTATACAACTACCAAATGGGTTGGTGGTGTAGTAGTGCCATATTTGTAGGGTTTGTAGTCCCCGCCCTAACTTGTAATATACTCAAATTTTTTTAAATATTAAAAGAACTCTAAAAACTAAAAAAATAAATTTTAGACCTCATTTCGTTTGATAACCATTTGATTTTTTTTGTTTTTTATTTTTGAAATTTAAGCCTACAACAATCACCATATGTTTTTTCGTACTTAGATATCTACCTCTCACCTTATTTATATAAACCAAACCAAAATTTAAAAAAATAATAATAAAAAAACTTCCAAAAGTTTGTTTTTGTTTTTAAAAGTTAGTTAGCATTCACATTACTTCTTGAGGAAAGATGTATATTGAGGAAAGATGTATATAGGAAATGTGAGACTCAATGTAGGAAATTTGAGTAAGAATGTGCTTAAATTATTATTTTTTTTTTTTTGAAATTTAAGTTTAAAACAACTACCTTACCATATATTTTTTCTTACTAACAAAAAAAAAACCAAATGGTTATCAAACGGAGGTTAAATTATTTATTTAATTTTTTTTGAAATTTAAGTTTAAAACAACCACCTTACCATATTTTTTGTTTACTTGTATATTCATATCTCACCTATATTTGTAGAAACCAAACCAAATTTTAGAAACAAAAAAAAATTAGATTTCAAAAGCTTGGTTTTTTTTTGAAAGTTGGTTACCATTCACATGCTTTCAGAAGTAAATATAGATACATCATAGGAAAGATGGAACACATTGTAGAAAATTTGGATAAGAAACTTAAATTTCAAAATTCAAAAACAAGAAATCAAATAGTTATCAAGCGGTGTCTCAAAAACTAGTTTTTTTTCTAGAAAAATGCTAAAAAAGTGATTAAAAAAATATTAGAAATAAAGTTCGAACCAGTAAATTTGAAGTTTATTAGAACAATAATATTCTAATATTATTTTATTAAATATTAAAGAATAAATTTTGATTAGAAAAGAACCCCAAAAAACCGATATCAAACGAATTTTTAGTTTTTAAAAACAAAAAAAATAGTTATAAAATAGGGAATTTTGCATGTATATTAAAATAATAATAATAATAATTTCACGTAGAGCACAATTCTCAAACTTATTTATTTGTGGCACAAAAATGATTGAAGTCTATTAGTTGAACCGCTAGAAGTCTAAAGTCTATCAATTCAACCGATAGAAGTTTAATAATGTTAGAATATGAATTTTAGGCAAAATGTGGTATGCATGAAATTATTTTAAAATGTGCTATAATTGTAATGAAGAGCAAAAAATATGCTATAGAGGACAAATTTCCTATAAAATAGGAATGATTTTTATTTTTTAAATTTAAAACTAAAAACAAAATGACTATAAATTATTTTCAATCTATGTTGATTACTTTTGTAAAGTTAAATTCTTATTGATTTTTTTAACCACCATATAATTTTTTATAGATTTTCTTAATAACCAAATATTTTTAATCTTAGGAAGAATCCAAGTGTTCCTAAGCTGATTCAATATAAAAAGAAAAAAAAATTTTAAAAAACGAAAAAAAAGGAATGGCTGAGCTTTTAAGCAACGTGTAGAGCTAGAAACTACAAATAATGGTTTGAAACTACAAAACCAATTAGAGCCACATGTCTAACTTTCCCCATAAATATCTTCTCCACCACTCCTCGGCTGCCACGTAATCCTCCCAGAATTATTCACCCTCTGCTCTGACAGTCGCCACGTCACCCTGACAATTCTAATCCACTTCAGTTTTGTCTACGTTGCTGCTTTCTTGACCGTTGATCGATCACAAGACCCCTCCATCACCGTCCATTTCCGTCCATTAAAAACTGACATTGTTTGTGGACACCAAAATTCATGTATTTCAGGACTGTCATTTTAAGCTTTTTCTTCTCTCTGATTCTGGGAATCAAAAAGAAATTTTGAAGCAAATAAATCTAAGCTTTGGCTTGATCCTTACAGGTCTGTCTTCCTCAACTTGGTTTTCTCTTTTATCTGTTCTTTTGATTTGGGATGAAGCTGAAATTTAAATTTCTGTTTATTTTACTGAGAAATGTTATTGAATCTTGCTCTTTGAAAAAAGTGATTTTAGGTCCAAGTGGTTGAAGTTTTGTGTGTGTTTATGAACATTTCATTCAGATAAGGATCCCCCACAACAAACCCAAATGAATAAACAAGTTCAGTTTCAAGATTTTTAATCCAAAATCTGTTTAAACAGTACAACAGATGAAGTTAGGGTAGAGATGATTTCTTGAAGTTACTTGTAAGGTAATTGGTGGGAGCTGTAGCTAAATGCACCAAAATGGATTCTTCTAGTTTTTACATGCTTATGATTTGTTTGATAAATTGTCCCTAAGGGAGCGATTCGGACAAGAAGAATGAAAATGATTATAGAAGAATGAGAATACCGGAGAGAATAAGACGAGAATGATTATGGAGATGTTCCCTGTGTTTGGTGTGTAGTGAATGGTTATGTGGAGATTACTTGTACTTGAGGTGTAAAAAATGATCATGAGGAGCAAACTAGTGAATACGGTGAGAATGAAAAATAGTTATGGAGAGAATAAAAAGTGATTATTGGAGAATGACTGTCGGTGGCTCAAACGTGGATTAGAGAATCATTCCACACAATCATTCTCATTCTCCTTGCATTGTTTTAAGTACAGGATTAGAGTGACAAGAGTTGCATTTACCGTTGCAGGTTGCGTTGTTTCAATATTGATTTCTTTTGCTTTTGAAGGCTACTTGGTATGGGAGTTGTGACCGTATCAAGCTCGGCAGCACGGACTCCCTTTCGGCTGGGCACGAAGTTTTCCAATCTCAATACTACAGCGAAAAGACCATCGATTGTCGCTTTTAAAGCCGACAAGCACACGAACACTACTTTGGTCTCACCCCACGAGCAAGTAACCCTGCCTGTGGAGAGTAATAACAGAAACAAGAAAAGATCAGGAAAAACTAGCAAATCCTTGAAGAGGGTTAAAGCTGTCTTAATTGATGAAGCAACTCCTTGTACTTTGGATGTGGATTACAATGAGGCTGCTGCTAAACTTGAAAACATATTCAAGCTTAGCCCCATGACAGAGGATATTGATGTGGAAAGTAAAGAAGTTGGAACAAAAAGAGGCAAACAAAGGAGGAAAAATTCAGACAAGAGTCCAAGTGATGGCATAGTTAGGAACCAGACTAAGCGGATTAAGCGACTAGATCTCGACAAGCGAATAGCATTGAAAAGTAACAAGGAGGGCAAAGCAACTCCTTCATTAGTGAAGCTAAAAGATACCCAAAGTGAAGCTGATGAGATTGATGATCTTGTTAGAAATTACTCTGCTTCAACTGATTTGGTTAGTTTGGACTGGAAAAAAATGAAGATCCCTCCCGTTCTTCCTTCATCAGAGCATACCCTTTTGTTCAAGTTGGTTCAACCAATGAAGGTGAGGCTGAAAAGTTTTGACTTTTGATGTTTGAATACAAGTCATTCTAGTCCACTGCCTAATAATGTTATTTTCTATTAGGCACTTATTCAAGTACAAGAAGAGCTGCAGAAAGAGTTGGGAAGAGAACCAACCGAAGGAGAATTGGCGAATGCGGCGAATATGAATGTAGTTCAAGTAAGGAGACAGTTGGAGGTTGGTCGTGCTGCGAGAAACAAGCTCATCAAGGTAAAAATGACAGCATTTGAATGACGTATGATATGTGCAATGCTTTCTCTTTTGCTAAGAAAATAATTTACTCCCAACTCTCATCCATCACCCTTGGAGTTTTATAAGAAATGTACAAGATTGATCACAATGTCAAGGTTCCTAGAACACATTCATTTTCCAATTCACTTTTGGAGTGCAAATAGATTGACTATAGTTGTGTACTGTCTAATGCTAAAATGATTGAACTAATGGTAAACATTTACATCTATTGCAGCATAATCTTCGCCTTGTATTGTTTGTGATCAACAAATATTTTGAAGATTTTGCAAGTGGTCCAAAATTTCAGGACCTTTGTCAAGCAGGAGTCAAGGGACTCATTACAGCAATTGATCGATTTGAGCCGAAGAGGAGATTTCGGCTATCGACTTATGCTTTATTCTGGATAAGGCATGCTATTATTCGGTCTATGACTCTCTCGAGCTTCACACGTGTCTCATTTGGACTTGACTCGGTTTGTTCTCAACCCACTTTGTCTTTTCCATTCCTTCATTTTTTGGTAATGGCCATGGATTATTAATCATCTTTATACCTTCCTTCATGACATCATTTTGTTGTTGCCGTATGTAGAACTTCCAAAAGTGTTGTTTACTCGATCATCTTTAGGCTTTGAAGAAAAACTAAATACAGTTGAATTGAATTTGTTTACTTTGTTATGTATTAAATTTAAAATATCAGTCTAAATGGTATTTGATGCACATTATGGCATGGATAATGGAATTGAACTTTTTCTTAGTGCAGGTAAGAATTGAAATCCAAAGAGCTAAACTTGAGTTATTATGTGAGCTTCATAGATTACCAACAGAGGAAGAGATAATTGCAAAAGTTGGCATCTCACCTGAAAGGTACCTAGAAGTAATGAGAGCTACAAAACCAGTTTACTCTCTCCATTCTAGGCACCCAACTACAACAGAAGAGTTTATCAATGCAATCACTGATGTAGAAGGTACCGGCGGCGACAACCGACGACAACCAGCTCTTCTGAGGCTTGCTCTTGACGATGTGGTAATTTCTCTATTCGAATCTTGCAGTTACGTTGTTCTCCCCCCCTAACCGTTACGCTACTCATATTAAAAAAAAAATTGGCTTTTGAACATGGTGAGCGATATACATATCATCTTAGTAATGTGGTATACTCTACTTTGCTTGTTTGAGATGCCATTGATTAGCACTGCTCTACATTTATTTGTAAGATTTCTTAGGCATTCTGATAGGATTCCCATTCAACACAAAAACATATTCATTGAAAAATGGAAATAAATGATAAAATGAATACATGATAAGTCGTTACCAGGAACTCAGACCCCCCTTCTCTAGAGATTCCTCTCTTGAGCCTTTAGTGAAACCATTCAATATTTTCTTACCATATCACTACCAATACCATCTATTTATAACCATAATGTTCCAACTAACTCTCTAATTAATTGCCCATATATCCCTATATTATCCTTAATTCGCCAAGCCTATCACATTCTGACTTGGGATTACTTTGAGCTCAAATTGTTCTTCATTTAAGTGGATAGGAGCTGTTTTTTCTGCTGTGATGCCAAGAAATGCCTCTATACTGCTGATATTTATAATTCTTAATGACATGTTCCTACAACTTTCTTCCAGCTTGATTCTCTAAAGCCAAAGGAGAGCTTGGTGATCAGACAAAGATATGGTCTTGACGGAAAAAGAAACCGAACACTAGGTGAGATAGCAGGGAATCTAAATATTTCGAGAGAGATGGTTCGGAAGCACGAAGTTAAAGCTCTCATGAAGCTCAAACATCCTGCAAGAGTGGATTACCTTCGTCGGTATTTAGTCTGAACCGACGAGAACACCGTGCTTAGTTTTCATTGATCTTGTACTCTGCCTGGTTTCCTATGGTGTAAACATCTCTAAGGGAAAGAGATTTGTACCATATATTTGTTATTACTTGAACATAGAAACCTCACACCATATGATTCATATTTTGGAAAGACATACAATTGGTAGCCCTGCTACTTTCTTGTAGGCAGAAGGGAGTTTGATAGGAGAAGCATAGCAACTAAAAGACAGGAATGGATATACTCTTGTATACTTAGTATGTGGTATAAATATATTATACTGTTTATTAAATTGCATCATTTGACTGTTTTATTAACTTTTTCTTCAAAAAGGATTCAGAGGAAAACAGAATTAGTGGTTTTCAGTTTCATTTCTCATTATCTTGATAGGAAGAAACTTCATCAGCAACGGCAGCTATTCTGATTTCGTGTCCTTCGGACCCTCATTGTCTAGTCGAAAATCGATGTAGATATTTAGAGGGAATATGTTAAAACATGTTAGATCACCTATCAACTCAAAAGTTTAAACTTAAAGGTTGGATTAAATTTAGTTATATAAGCCAACACTCGACTTGAAAATTTGAGAATGTCCATTAAATGAAAAATCAACATTAAGTGGGGATGAAATGACTTGTGCTTGAACCTAAGGCCTTCTACTTTGAAACCATGTTAAATCTCTAATTAACACAAAGGCTCATCTTAGATCTATGTAGTTCGACCAATTACTCCTAAAGAGTTCACATCAAGATAGTGCTAGTTGATTAGAGTTGTATAAACGAGATGTTAGTAAAGGTTCACATCAAATTAGCGCTAGGTTATTAGAGTTACTTCGGAAGGTGAATTACTCTCATAAATGAATCTGTCAATCGGTAGGTGCAATGATTTACTTCGCGAGCGAGTTCTATCGCTCGAAGTTGAGGATCGCCCAACTACCCCAAGGAAAAGAATTAAAGAAAAGGCATACGACTCCATCATGTAGGTTCCACTCGATCCAATAGGGGATTAATCTAAAAGTCCAACCATTTTATAGAGACATTTGAAATGACAAAAACTAGTTGGTTTCAAGAAGTTATTACATTACGCTCTAAGTCTTAAAATTTTAAATTAATAGTCAAACCATGAAAAAATATTGAATTCGTAATTACCTAACACATCGATTGATCTTGTTAAAGTCAACCCATTATAATCAAAATTTATTTCTTAACCAAGAGAGATATGATCATGATTGGTTCACCTTAGCATTGGAGATGTGACTTATTCAAATAAGTATGATGTATAGTCTATTAGCCAAAAGGTTATTGATTCAAATCCTCTCCCCAATTATAATTGAATAAATAAAATAAATAAATAAAACCTTTCCTGCTCTGGAACCTTACCATCAGTTCATCACTTTTTTTTTTTTTCATTCTTGATTTGTTCAAACTAGTTTGTGTACATTTTGACTATTGTCACGAGATACACAACAAGACCCTTCAACATTTGAATGTTTAAATAACTCGTATGAAATTAATTTCTAGATCTGTGACCATCATAGATTGAACTATGGTTTACAATTTTCAAAAATGATTTGATGAAGAAACTGTGGCCAAATCAAAGAAACGCCAACTGTTTTTGAAGATTATATAGTCATGGTTTCCAGATTAGCTATCAAACATGGTGATACACATCAGCCAACATATCATGAAGAGTAAAATATCCAACAGACAAAATGCTTAAAACCCAGAAATGTTTCGCCCCAGTTTCACCATCTGAAACTAGTAGCCAAAATAATTAACCAGTATACTCAATAAATCATAAACCCTACACTACCCTAGCCAAATTCCGAGACAAAAGAGAAGGCTAACTTCTATACTATTTTTTTGAAACAAGGGTAACCATGTCCGACCCTAGGCCAGGAATAACTTATGTACTTATTATTCATGAATGTCGAATTTCTTAATAAAGACATGGGGTGCTTCAGCCACAGAAGACAGCAGCCTATAATTCAAAGACAAATAACTAACCAGCAAAGGGAACAAGTGGAAATGTGTATATGATGAAGAGAGCAGTACAACTTCCAGTCTGACTCCATAACATTGAAGATCCCGAAGTCTTGGTGCGTAATATCACAGAAAATCTTGCTTCTACCATTCTCCATTCATATCAATCTTTAAAGTTTTTCTTTCTTCTTAAATGATAGGCTCAGTCCAATCCTGAATAGCAAGTCGTTCTGAGACATCGGCAAGAGATTTGAGATTGCATTTGATCAACGTCTCTACAACGAAGCATGTCTCATCCTTTGTGTTTCCTTCAGGAGTGTCCACCACAAACGACTCAACCACGAGGGTCCCTGGTCTTCCTTCTATGATCTCTGAATGGAGGGAGATAATTGAAGAGTAGTTCTGGAAGAAAAGCCAAAAAAGAAAATTGTGCATGATAAGGACCAATAATCAGCTGCAGGTGTCCTTTAATAAAGGTGTTTGACCACCATGTACTATCTCACTTAGTGACTTCTCTCCTATTCTACAAAGGCAAACTTATAGCAAATAATGAATGATGATTAGTTTCAATAAAATAGGTCTTCCAAAGATGGCTGCAATTTGTTCAAATTCCAAGAGGATTATGTAATCCAAAAGTCTATTCGTCCGCATACCACCCCAAATCGGAAATGGGCGAGAATCAAATTACGACTAGACTCTTGATAATCTAATTTGAAATAACACTAGACTAGGGCGGTAAAGTAATACGTTAAGAATGTTCAGAGAACTGAATTGGACAACATCTAAAAATTGATCATCTGTTAAGAACATTAAACATATGTAAACCCCCAAGTTTGATACATCCATTAGTTTACCAACTTATTCTCTGTTAGGCGTCCTAGTCCTAGGCCTAGAGATCTTACTGAACTTAAGTAGAACCCATAAGAGTTTTCAAGACCAGTGTTTTGTGAGGCGCAATGGCCTATTGGGGCTTTAGTTGGAGCAGAAATATTAAAAAATAAAAATAAAAACTCTGACCGTTAGTAAATGTTTTTTTTTTAGCTATAACAGAACAAAAAACCCTAAAGACTAGTATTTTTGCATTTAGGGTAAGTAAAACTTATCTTTTTTACAATAATTCATATGATGGAGCACATCTTTTTAGTTAGAGGGCAAAGCAAGGAGCTAGACTTGCGCCTTGAGTCTAGGCTAGAAACGAGCTTCTTAAACACTGTTCAAAGTTATAGTTATTTGTGTGGGAATACCTCTTTTTTGTTAAATAGCAACCATGCAATGGGAAAAGAGAAGCTTACCCTAAGCCTGTGATCGCCACCAATTATTCTGATGCTAAGAATATGTTTATCATCATCAAGAAGTTCCAACCTTTCAGTGCTTGTGGTGGCTGGGAGCCCAGACTTGACATCAACTTCTCTAAGACTTCCAATCTCAAGATTCCCCTGCACTATGCACCCGCTTATAAATGGCTTGTACTTTTGGGGTTGATCAAATCTTCGCACCAAAGACCAAACCTGGCAAGAATTAAATTAAAACGTGGATGTTACCAAATAAATCAGATGTATCTGATAAAACTCATAACCAAATATCGAAAAATATGACAGTGCAGTTCTATAGTAGCATAAAATTGATGTCCATGTTAGTCAAATTATAATTTTCTCCAAGTTTTGTTTGATATTTGCAGTTCCAAAGCCATGCATACCATTTTCCAATGTCCTGGTGAAAATAGTCCCAAAAAGAAAAATGGCTGAATATTTAGGACTTGTTTAACCCACCTGAAACTTATCTTTCTTCTTCACAACAATAAATCATCTTCAAATAAAGTAGACAGTTACATAAATAAAATTTACATAACATAGTTGACCAAACAACACAACCAACAGACTTCAAAACCAAGAAAAACAAGCCCTAGATCCATGGTTTCCAGTTTTTGCCTTTTGACAAAAGAAATAGGCAACAGTTTACAAAGTGAAGGCAGGAAAGTGTTGAATAGATATTGAAAAGGTAAGATTTACCTCAACCAATGAGCTTAAAGTATTGTTTTCTAATTACAAAAGTAAACAAGAAATTAAAACGCTTATAATTCTTGTCTAGTACTCTGCAAAAAACAGAGATAAACACTAAACTGAACAGAATTGATCATTATTCTACACACAAAACCACAAAATAATGTAAAAACCCCATAGATTTCAAATAAACCCCATATTTTGAGGCGGAAACAACCTTATAAAGAGTGATATTCAGATCTACCAAGGATTTAAGCGCGTCAACGAACAACAGAGAAAAAACAGCAAAAGTGTATATGATTCATGTAAACCCTAAGATAAAGGAACACAAATTTCAGACACAAAACAACCAAATCGAAAGAAATCTTACAAGAGGAACAGGAGCTTTGATGTGCTTGACGAGCACGGAGCTGCACTGAATCTCGGTAGGCTCGTGCCTGTGATGCCTCCGAATGCAGTCTCGCTCCAAGCTGCTAAATCCACCATTTCCGCTCATTTTCGAAAGCTGGGAGATGAAAAGCCAGAAATCAACGGAAGCTGAAACCTAAATAGGGCTCATGGTTTTCCGAACAAGGATCGGAAAGTGAGTCAAAGATGGAGTCGGTCTCATTCGAGTTTGATTTCGGAAGGTAGGAACCGATCGGAGTTTGGCCGGAGCTCCGATGACCGGAGAGGAGAAAACGACGGCGAAAAGTGGTGGTGGTTCAGTTGCCTGGCGCATAGGCTAGCAGACAAGAAATAACCTCAAGTTTCTCTATCATCCTCATCTAACCAAAAAGTTGAAATATTTATTATTATAAAGATAGAGAGCAATAAAATCTTCTATCCAATAATCTTTTTTACTTTCTTTTCTATATTATTATTTTATATTTATTTTGTTCATTTTACAACTTTGCATCTTTATTTTGGATTTTTTTTTTCTTTCCTTTTACCCATTTTTCATTATTCACTTTCTTTTGTGTAGAGATTATTTTAAGTTCAAAATTGAATTGTGTACTTATTTAAATTTTTTAAGTCTTCCTGCCTTGAGACATGTCGAATATTTCGAGTATGTAGTAAAGAAAAGTTGTGATTCTTGGTTATTAAATAAAAGATGATTTTAAAAAAACATAAAATAAAATTTAATATGTGTTAGATGAGAAAATAACACTTATTTATAGTATTCATAAGTGTATAAATAAACATTTGAGTGAGATATATCATGAGAGAAATAATGGGAAGTTAGTTGAGGTGTGAGATAAGTGGAGTGTCTAAAATGGATATCTACATATTAATTCATAACAATATGTATATATATAACCTCAGGGGCTGCTTGTTTGACATATTTAGGTAGTTTTTGGGTTAAGGAATTATATTGAAGAGTTATATTGAGTAGTTAAAAATTGAGAGTTGTGTCAAAAACTCGTTTAGATGTACTTTTTGTGTTGAGAAGTTAGAGTCAAAACCTTGTTTTGATGTAGATTTAAAAATGAGTAGTTATTTTTAATAGTAACAAAAAGATTAAAAATGAATTGTTAAAATGAATTATTTTGATTGATTTGAAAGAAATGATTAAATATGAGTGGTTAGAAATGATTGAATAGTTATAAATGAATGATTAAAAATGAATGGTTAGAAATGAGAGTTACTTTTAAAAATAAAAATAAGGAGGAGTTAATAAAAACTCGTTTGGAGGTAGATTTTGAGGAAGAGTTGATAAATCCTAATACTAACTTCTACTTAAATATGCCAAACAAACAACTCCTCACTTCTTTTTGACATATATATTTTTTTAAAACTTCATCTTGACATATAAAACCTCACATAGGTGGAAGTGAAGGTGTGAAGCTAACATTTTCTTTGATAAATCGAACAATATATTTTAAATAATAAATCAATTAAAAGACAAAAAAGAGAAAAATATAATTTTGCAAAAGAGAATATGTATTCTAAAGGAGATGAAAACCTCACGATTTTGATCACTTTTGCATTATTTTATGGAAGAAAAATTATATGTTATATGAGAATTTGCCACTAAATAAAGCATAATTCAATTAATAAGAATTCTTCATTATTATTGTTAACTTTTAAAAAAAAAAATGAAGAACCAAAAATCAAAATAGAATCAATTAAGAATTTTTGTTATGCTATAAATAAAGTTTAGAATTTCAAAAGATTAAGAACAACGGTGAAAATTTCTCTAAAAAAAAAAGAATCAAAGTGAAAACTACTTACACGATCAAAAATTATTTGATATCTTTAGTCCGTTTTAAAACATTTTTCTATATAGGAAACAGTTTTAAAACATAATAAAGTAAAACTAAATTCTAAATGAGATCCTATTATTTTAAGATTTTTAACTTTAATTTAAATTTGAATATATTTTTTAAAAATTATATATTTGACCTTAATTTTGATGACATATTTAATATTTTTACATGTTAAAAAAGTTTTGATTATAAAAAAAAATAAAAAAATTTACCCAAAAAATTATGATATGTATATTTGTTGAAAATAATTATGGAACATACATGTACATACTTTTGATTTGAGCATATTCATTGAAAAATAAAAGTGATACAAAAAATTCATTTTATGAAAATCTTCCATTATCTTGAATCAAACACTCATAAATTACTACATCAATTTTTATGAGATGAGATAATGGTAGGTTTTGGTTGAAAGTTGAGAAGAAACAAACCGCCAAAAGAAAGCATGGTTTTTCTCAACTGTCATTTTCAACCAATGAAGATTGGTACACATTTTCACAATTAGCCCAAAACTCATCCAATTTTTACCCACTAAACTTATAAAAACATACAACTTTAGTTTTGTAGCCTTTTCTCATTTCCCAAATTCATGCATCATTGTGTTGCATGCCAAACTCTTTCATTGGTCCTAAGAAAAGGTTCCCCTCTCAATCTAACCAATAGCCTTCAAGGCTTTCTAGGGACCCAAAATTTCAAACTTATCCAAAATAGTCACACACAAAAATATCTATTCTCCAACATTTTACCAAGATTACTATATCATGGGCTGGCCACATTTATAATGAAGCCAAATAGAGTACTTGCAAGTTATGAACTACTTATATGTCTATTAACTATAATTCAATCGATAACGCCCCGTTTGATAATCAATTTGTTTTTTGTTTATGAAATTTAAGCCAATTTTTATTCATATTTCCTACCATGTGCACAATCTTTCCTCCAATGTATCCATCTTTTCTTAAGAAAGTAGGAGAATACTAACCAAATTTCAAAAAACATAAACAAGTTTTTGGAAACTACTTTTTTTGTTTACAAATTTTGGTTTTGTTTATTAAAATATAGGTAAGAGGTAGATATCCAAATAAGGAAAAAGATATAGTAAGGTAGTTGTTGTAAGTTTAAATTTCATAAACAAAAAACAAAAAGCAAAATGGTTATGAAACGGGGCCTAAGGTATCAAAAGGATCATTCTTGTTTTAATCCTGTTTTTTTATAATTATTTTTATTTTCATCATAACTATTTTTTATTCTCTCTTCTTAAATATTTTTTATTCTTTCTATATTTTTATTCTTCCTATATTTATTCACTACACTAGTGATCGTTTACAGAACTATATATATATATATTTTGAAAGAATATGAACTTAGCCCTAAATTCTTAAACTTATGTTCGAGTTTATGGATGGTTTGAAAGAAAGAGAAAAGTAGAAACCATTTAAGGAAGTCAAAGTATAAATATGATCTACTTTTATACACAATTGGTGAATATCATTCTAATAAGAAACGATGAGAAGCATTTCTAACCAATTAAAGTAAAAGCCTATTCATCTAGAAAGGTTAACCCATGTTCTTGGGTTCGGACACTAACTTGTGAGATTCCCAAGTTCCTAGAGTTTAAGAAAACCCATATATCAAGAATAATTTACGCTATTCATTTTTCATAAGTACTTTTTTTTTATTATAATCAATTTTTATTTTTCACATACTCGTTATTTTGTTTTTTAATATAATCATTCTATGTACTATAAACATAGAAAACAACTCTTTTCATAATCATTCTCTTTACCTAAAACACATAATTTTTCTTATATGTGTTTTAGGTAAAGAGAATGATTGTCATTCCACAGAGAAGTATAATAAACTTCAAACTTAAAAAGGTTTATTTAAAGTAGTTTATGCCTTGCATCACTTAACTAGATGTGATCAAGGGGTGTTTTGGTAGAGCTTTTTTCTTTTTGTCTTTTTTAGCGAGAACAAAAGTTTGTGAAAAATGTTTGTATAACTAGTCTTAAATTTACTCCTCAATTTATTTAGCTCATTAATTTTTTAAAAATTCAGAAATTGAGATTTGGCTCTACTATATCGAAGAACGTTTGTCCTTAGGTCAAGTACCGAGAGACATCAAACAAATAAAGACATGGTAGATATCTACAAATTAATGTCATAGGTAGGTCAAGAACATGGAATCTTGAAGGAAACACATCTTCAAAGACCAAGCCTTCAACCTCTCCGTTAGGGATTCTTTAGCTCATTGTAAAGAATGACCTCTTTTTATAACAATAAAACACAATTTCTTTTGCTGTCAAAAAAGAAAAGGAACACAATTTCTTTTACCAGCCATATAATCTTTTAAACAATTTCAAAAGTATATTTATAATATCTTCCAAACAAGTCGTATTCTTTTTTACTTTTTCTAGTAATTTTAGTGAAGAGGTGGCTCAAGGTGATCCATGATCAGAAAGAATACAATATCAAACTTTAAAATAAGATATCATTGGCAAGGCAACTACCAGAATTGCCTCGGTCGATGAGAAATAATATCACTGGATCATTCTCCAAATCTTTGATATCAATATCAACTAAAGTGTAAGGTGGCGCAGTGGTAAAAGGCTTGTGTTTTTAAGGTGTGTTCTCTTTAAGGTTCTACGTTCGAGACTCATCTCTTGTGTCTCCATTCTTTCAATATCTCTCAGTATCTGACCTAGTAACAGACGTGGTTACTCTAGATATAGTGGAGCGAAATTCCGATTTTTCAGTTTAAAAAAAGAAATATAAACCTAAGTGCCGACCAGTGGAAAGCCTCCAAAGGTCTTTATCTTTTAAATCAGAACCTAGGTAGAAACAGAGTAATTTTATTAGAGATCTGGGTCACACAACCTTAAAGCTACAAGACAAAAGAAACTCATTTCTATTTGCTGAGGCAGAATCCAATGACCAAGGCGTTCCTAAAATACTCCTTCCAATAAACTCAAATACCAATGAAGGAACTGACGATTAGTCAATATGTTTAGAAAAAAAGCTCTGTAGAACCCACAATTTTTCAGCCAAATGTCAAATAATTACATAAACATAATATAAAAGGTTCTCTTCAGAGGTAGGAGACACTTGCAAACTATATCCAAATATTTGTATGGTCTGGCCAGCTTACGTGTTTCTCGATTATTCTAATAGACATTTTATCTAACTATATAACATTCAGATGGGAAGGAAATCGATTGAAAAATCATTCCTAATTAGATAATTATCGTGGATTAAAGTCATGGATCTTAAATCTCCAAGACCCTTGTGATGGTAAATAAAAAGAAATAACATTTAATATGCAATGAAAAACCTAAAGAAAGAGACTAAAACCTTCAGACTAGAGATGTCCACGGGGCGGGGCGGGGCCGGGGAATGGCTTCCCCGGCCCCGTCCCCGGAAAAATCCCCGGTTTTTTTTTGGGGATCGGGGCGGGGATCCGGTTCCCCGCGAGGATTTTTTACAATTTTTTTTTTCATTTTTTAAAATATTTTTTGGATAAAAAATTCAAAAAATTAGATTAAAAAAAAATATATATATATCTATAAGTTTCAATTATAATGTTAATTATCAAAGAAAATATTCATATGTATAGAAAATATCATCAACAAAGATATATTTATTTAAAAATTAAAGGAGTAGAATTAAAAAATATATATTAAATAAAATAATAAAATAATCGGGGCGGGGATCGGGGAATCGGGGACGGGGAGTACAATCCCCGTCCCCCGGCACCGTTTAGCCAACGGGGATTTTTTCTCCCCCATCCCCGGCCCCGTTCCCCACTTAATCGGGGATTCCCCGCCCCGTTAGGGGCGGGTCCCCGCGGGGAAAATTGACATCTCTACTTCAGACCTATACGAAGAACATGAATTCCAACAATAAACATAATTGTTTAAACTAGCTTTTCAACCAGCAAAAAATATCTCTCTATTGGATTCAAAATCAAGCAAACTAAAGAAAACAATAATTTACCATGGCAATCAACAGCATAATTCATCTACATTTCCCCCACATAAAGCATCACCACATAAAAAGTAGTTTATCCTATGGATTAAAAAAGTGATAGATACCTAATCAACAGCATAAAGCGGGCTAGCTAAAAAGGTATTATTATTCTCTTCTTCCTTTTGGTTTTCCCCCCTTTTCTCTTTGATTTTCATCTTTCCTATGGGCCAAATCATACGAAAATTGAAGTAATCCGTCAACAGATTAAAAACGCCCAAAACATCATCAGAAATTTAAAATTTTACTTCCCGTTTGATAATCAATGGGTCCCTATTTGATAATCATTTGATTTTTTTTTTTAATTTAAGCTGATTTATTCTCAAATTTCCTCCTTTGTACTTCATCTTTTCTATAATGTATCTATCTTTCTTTAAAAAAAAATATGTGAATGCTAATCAAATTTTAAAAACAAAAATAAGATTTTGGAAGCTACAATTTTTTTGTTTGCAAATTTAGTTTTATTTCTTAAAATATAGGTAAGATGTAAATAATCAAATAAGAAAAAAATATATAGTAAGATAGTTGTTAAATTAAAAATTAAAAACAAAATGGTTATCAAAAGAGATCTTCATTTTTTTTGTTTTTGAAATTTAAGAGGCTTCCAAAAGCTTAGGCCTCGTTTGAAATTCATTTTGTTTTTAGTTTTTAATTTTTGAAATTTAAGCCTACAGTAATTACATTATCATATGTACTTCTTACATTACCAAAAATTTAGAAGAAAAAAAAAGTAAATTCCAAAAATTTGTTTTGTTTTTAAAATTTGGGTAGCATTCACATATTTTTTTAAAGAAAGACGAATACATCATAGAAAGATGGAAGAGACGTCAGGAAATTGGAGTAAAACTAAGTTTAAATTTCAAAAACCAAAACAAAAAATCAAATGATTTTTAAATGAGGCCTTAATTTTTGTTTTTGAAATTTGGTCAACATTCACCTACTTTTTTTATAAAAAAAAGATGGATATATCGTAGAGTAGATACATTATAGGGAAGTTTAAATTTTAAAAACAAAAAATGAAATAGTTATCAAACGGGCTGAATGTTTTTCGACCTATCGAGCAGTTAAATGGATAACTTGAATGAGAAACAACCTCCCATAAATCCCTTCGTCCAATACGAGAAAGTGACGATTTCATGGAGCAATTAACGGTAGGTTTTGGTCGCTGATCTACGAGCTTGTTTGGTTGCTGAGAAAATTTTAGGGAATTTTATGGAAAACGTCTACATTTACAGCATGAAGAACATTACATGGAGATTCATCGCTAAACCTGATTGAAAAAAGGCTGAACTAAATGGGCCTTGCCCTCAAGCCCATATTCTTTTCTCCTGATTTTGATACCGATTTTTTTTTTTTTTCCTTTTAAATATTTGGGAATGTGTCTACTTTCTCGAAATTCATATTAATTTCACAATTTTATGAATGTTTATTTAAACCTTAAATGTTATAATTTAAATACTTAAACTCAAAGGCCACAACCTAAGTCCATTAGTTTCAAAAAAAAAAAAAAAAAAACAAGCTAAGTCCATGTCAAAAAATTATAATAACTAAATTAAGTCAAAACGAACCTAACTCAACTGATATTTTGAATATATAAGAAAATATAAAATTTGTGGTTTGGGTTTCTCAATTACCTATTATACTAAAAAACTGATTAAACATTAAAAATCTAAGTACTAAAAACTAAATTCTATAAATTAAATTGTAAACACGAAACCATAAACCATAAAAGGAAAAAAAAATTGGAATTTTTCATGGTAGTAAAAAAAAGAAGAATTTTTTATCGATATCCATTTTTAGAAAAAAAATAGTAAAAATTGATTCAATTCAATTAAATTGATAACAACAAAATTGATAAGTTTCAATCAAATTAAATTTGAAATATTTTTAAAATATTATTATAATTAAAAATGGATGTTAGAATTTGTCATCTACGGAAAAATTCCTAAAGATTTAAGATTTAAAATAAGATTTAATTTTAATAAAAATATAATATCCAATATTTAAATTACAACAAAAGTTTTATCAAATGACAGTTTAACCAAAATTTCAAACGGTCAAACGCAAAATCAACATCATCCAAAGTCAAATAATTAGTTCAAGTCCCAAGCATAGTTCAAGAAATATGATATAAGACCTAGTAACTGAGTTACTTTATCACAAAAAAAAGGAGTTACTAAAAAGATGGTGACGTATTAACTTATTTAATTGGTTGTATTTCAATTCAATTGTGTGAGTTTAATCCTAAAAATTAGTATTTAATTTACTCTTTTATTTATTTAAAATAATAATACCAAGTATATATGATTTGTGGTCCCTAGTTTGTGGAAGTTTGAATCTCAAAAAAAAATTAATAATAACCAAGAAACATTGAGTTTTTTTTTTTTTCATTTTTATGACCAAATGTATTTTGAAAAATAAAAATAATTTCATTCAAAAGTTAATATACAATGATATTTTTTAACATTTTTAAAGTATATGTATTTTATATACTTCAGCAAAAAAAAAAAAAACTCAAATCTCGTGTAATAAAGGGTTTTCTTAAAATCCCTCCAAACCCTTCTTTTAAAAAACTATAACAAAAAAGATTGATATCAAACGATTTACAAATTAATCTTCTTTTATATTTGAGACTGTTTAAACCAACTTGCACGTACTTTGATTACTATGCGAGAATATATCTTCATTTAGATATCAAAAAAGCCTCTAGGAACAAACTATTTACAAAATTAGAACACGTCTCTTCAAGAGTGTTTTCAAACTATTTACAAATGTGAAATATGATGATTCTGCAATGGCCATAAAAGCTCCTCCAAAATCCCAATGCCTTTTCATTAATCAAGTGGTCATATGCTCTTCAGAAAGCTATTAATTCTCTCTGTCCACCCTCATTTCAATTTGGATCTTGTAATAATGTACATCATTCAATGGCCTACCATGCCTATTGTTATGTAATTCTCGAAAATTGAATCTAACAACTTTATTGAAAAACAACCAAGTTTACCTCCAAAATTATACTCAATTCATTCAAGGGAGTTTCAAAATAAATTACATTGATTGTCGTGTATTGGAGATATTCATCTTGTCTCCCATTGAAAAGGTGAGTTACTTCTTTTATTATCAATTGGTTTTGATACGAAACTTTATATTATTTAATCAAGATTTAACTAACACCGCTTAATCAAGCTCGCCCTAGCTAGTTTGAATATGAATGATCAATAAATTGGATCTTTGAGTTATGCTAATAAGTATTGTTAATTAAGGTTTAAGGTTTAAGATTTGAGCTTATGATCAACTGGTTCCTCTATGATATATGATGTCACCAGAGTATTATTTCTTTTGGCGATAATATAGAAATATATATATATATTTTTAATGCTCAATTAGAGGTTATTATCTCTAAAGTTAGATTTTTTTTTTTGAAATAAACTAGAAAGGTTGTAGTGTTAGAGATATTGAGCATGAAATATTTCTTATTTCTTACTTAAAAAAAAAAGCAAACAAGAAATAAAAGGGAATGAAAGGATTATTTAACGAGATAGAGAGAGACTCAAATAACAAATTATAGATTAAATAAGTTAACAAATCATAAATATAATTTTATTGGGTTTGAAATGAAATATATAACCAACTCTATTCTCTAACTAATATCTTTTTTCCATACATTCAAAATGATCTAGAATTTGAAGAAAAAGGTTGATGGTATGATGATTTCATTGTTTAGTTGAAATCTAGTTCAACATCAAGAACACGAGTTTGATCTTAGAAATTATTATTTGATTCCATAATTCTTATAAGGTTTGTGGTCCTCTTCTCCCAATTTATAATAAAATTAAATAAATAAATCTAGAGCTCAAGAATTATTTCCAAGCTTTTATTTGTTGTATGCTCAGTATTTTCATTATAAATTATACATAAATATTTCATTAAATCATAAAAAAGATAACCATATTGTCGTAATTTCAAAGAGAGTATAACAATAAGTTTGAATTTTATTCAAACCTCATACCACAAGTACAAATGTGTTGAACCTAGTAGCTAGGCTCAAATTTGGCAAAAAATCAAAGCCATTGGATATATTTATTTAGTAAAAAGCATGTGTTTACTAAGACATTTGGTATATGGTTTCTATTAATCTTTCCAAAGTATAACTTTGGTGGACCAATACCAAAACATTTCACTAAACTCACCTCCTCTATTTCTTAAATTTGAGAAAGTGTGTTTACAATATGGGAGAAGATGGAGACTTTGATCTCCATCTTGCCAGCCTTTGCAAAAAAGTAAGAACTTGTGATGGATCCTTCAAAGAGTATGAAGCTTTTGTGTCCTTTGGAATGGATGATACAAGTATTGCAATCCCTTGTCCTCTCATTTGTATTACCTTAAAAAAAACACACATATACATTAATTTAAGTGAAATTGTATGGGATACTCTTTTCTCTCAAAATAATTATAATTATAAATAAATTCTAAAGTATGTGTATCCATAGTTATTAATAAGTTTTAATATGGTATATGGTTGCAATTTTTTTAAAGAAATTATAATAGATTTGCTATTTTAACAAAATAATTATAAATTTAGTCAAATTTTAAAATATTTGCATCAATAATCATAAATATGTTTTAATATTATATTAATACAATATCATGTATCACTGATATTATTATTGATACTTATGATTATTGTTGCTAATTATTTTCTAAATTGACTAATCTTGAAAGCTTTTTTTTTTAAGGGACTACATTTAAAATTATTTTCAAAATTTGACTAATCTCGTCTCGTAAGTTTCCCATAATTTAATTCTTAGTTCAATGATTCTTGTAGATAATTAATAGGTTGATTTTGATCATCTTTAATATACCTTGAAAGCATCTTCATCAGTTCGATCATCGCCAATATATAGAGGAATGACATCATTCTCATTAGTATGTCCAAGAATGTGAAGATAATATTCCACTGCATGTCCTTTGTTCCAATCCATTGTTGGTCTTATTTCCATAACCTTCAAATATTCATACGATATACAAAATATATTCATTACATTAGAGAGAATATTTATCTGCAAAGATTTGAAATTATAACAACATCATTGTACTTGCAAAATAAGCATTGTTATTTTAATTTACTTATAAAAAAATGTTAGTAAAACTTAAAAAAAAAACATTATTCACCTTCTTGCCTTCTGTTACATGAAAACTTGGATATTTTTCCATAACTGATTGTACTATCTTTTCCAATTTTTCCAATTCCTGCCGAATCCAAAGAACCAAAATATTCAATACAGTAATTATTCTTCAAAAATATTTAGGTCATGATCGGACATGACCTAAATATTTGTCATTATTCTTTAACTTGTATCCATAACTACTTGCATGTGAACGTTTATATAACGTAAGAACGAAAGCATACATACACGTATATCGACAAAGATTCGATAATAATTACCCTTTCATGGACGTGTCGAAAGTGAACCGAAACACAAAATCTATTATCCTCTACCATTGCACCTTCAATTTTTCTAATTTCTTCCTCCATTACTTGCCTTATCTGTCATATTTAAACACTTTCCATATTTCAAATCTCATATCATAGAAAGAAAAACACAAGTAGTTCAATTAACCCAACCGAATTTGTTAGGTCTTTTCAGGCTTGATTGCCTTTGTTAATCAATTTTTTTTTTTTTACTTTAAAAAAATAATCATATAGTTTTTTTAAGAGAAATTACTTGTTGAATTTGAGGTAGAAATTTCTTGGCTGGTTGAAAGGGAACACCATTGACCTGCAATAAAGCATAATGATTTTATTCATCAAAGTTAACAAGGAAAATATAAGTCGACATGTCGAATATTATAAGACTAGAAGAACCTTATTGTCGGAAGTATGAGCCATAATGTCCATTCCATGGCTCCCAGCATAATGCAAATTGCTCAATTTCACGAATTCTTTTACCTAAAATCAATATTTAATTAATTACACATTATTTTATCATATATATATATATATATATATATATATGTAATAATTGTGAAATTAATTACTTTTTCACGGCTTCTTCCGCTTATTATTGCTGTTGGAAAATATTCTGCCACTTCTTTCACAGCTGCTCTCATCTGCATTTCAAAAATACAATTAAATTTCTTTACAAAAATTGTAAATTTCAAAGAAAGTTGAGATATATCTTTTTTTTCTTTTTCTTAATTCTAAAATTTTTAATATAAAATCGTGGCTTTTTTATGTTAGCATATGAATTTCGTATTTGTAATTTGGACCTAGATTCAGTTTGTTCTATATAATTTTAAAATCTTAGTTTTAATCTTTCCGATTTGAATTTAACTTTACAAATCTTGATTTAATGTTTATGTTTTGCTTAAAAACTTCACCGAGTTTTATCTACAAATTGTCTCTCTCAGAAGGAAAAAGAAAACTGTATTCATCTTTATTTTTTTTAAAAAAATCTAAAAGTTGAGGGATTCAAATCGTTCCTAAACATATATACCTCAACCATCAAGGCAATAAAAATATTTAAGAGATTTGATTCTATATTGAAATCTGGAATTTAAAATTCATATCACGTATAGATATTAACCATATATACCAAAATAGGCTCCTAATCCTCAAATAATATGGTTGTTGTACTAAAAATTCATATTTATGGTAAAATATATATATAATATACCTGGGGAGACATGAAAGCCCGATCAGGATCATCAACAATGGGAGAAAGTGTGCCATCATAATCCAAAAACACAACTATTTTCTTCTCTTTCAACCCTTCCATCATCTGCTCAAATGAATCCAAACCACAAGGATGTGCTTTCTAATAAAAAAAACATATATAATATAATCTCATTAACATTAAAAACATAAGACATTAATAAGTAATTAATTTCTTACCAACAAATAAAAAACATATTTTCTGAGATATTTTGTATATAACCTAGTAATCACTTGGGGTTATATATTTGAATCTCACAACTCAAATATTAAATAAAATAAAAAAAAATTCATATCCGCCAACAAAAACATAGTTCTAATAGTTTTCTTGTATAACTAGTAATCAAAAGTTTATAGATTCGAAGTTTACATCCCAAAGGTTGAATAAAAAAAAAAATTCTTATTAATCAATAAATAAGTATATAACTACCCACTAGAGTAATACCTCAACGATATTAATATATATGAATGATCCAAAAACTTATAAGTTTGAATCTATTATTGAATAAAGAAAACAATAACAATTTCATACCAGCCATGAAGAGTAAGTTTGTTGAATAGTATCAAAACTGGGGGCTTGTACGGACTTCCGGTCACCGGAGAGAAGGCGGCCGGGCAGTCCGATAATGGATCTCCAGAAGACTGTGCGGCGGCCGGCGGCGGGGAAATCGAAAGTGAAGGGGAAAAAAATTAGGAACACTGTTTTGCCTTTGAGCCAGAAATAACTGAATAAAAGACACAATTTCATTCTTGCCGGCATAATTTCAGAGACAACTGAGAAGACTTGTTTGTTCGGCGACATTATTTAAAGGCAAAATTTTGTTTTTTCAAAAAAAGGAAATTTAATAAAGTTTGAGTTTTTTTTTTTTTTTTTTTTTTTTTTTTTTTTTTTTTTTTCTATTCGGCCACGTTTCGAGCTTATGTGGCTATTTTAGTAATTTACTTTGGTTTCTAGTCAAACCTAGGTGTGGTTTATTGTTTATTAATGCCTTTGTTCAGAAAATAAGGTCGCCCTCTAAAAGAACTCATTCAGATTTTTCTCCTTTTTTTTCAATGGGATGGAATCTTTAAATCCAATTTGTACAAGGTTTTGGTTTTCATCTTTTGGCAAATTTTAAAATATTTAAAAAAAATAAAAAATATTAGTTACGAGTATTACATTTATAAGCTTAATTCAATTTGTTTTTTTTTTTAGAAAAATAGATTTGTTTCATTAATAGTTTTTTTTAGAACTAGAATGGTCTTCTCTATATATTTATTATTTTCAAATATTTCTCAACACATATTAAGATCAAGAATTTAAATAGTTTCTTACCGTTCAAAATTGTAGAATTTAAAATAATTTACTACTTTTATTTCAAACGGAGGATTTATAAAGTGGTAAAATAAGGTAACGTTTTAAAAGTTTGAAGACTAAATATTACAAGTGAGATGAATGTTTGAGTGGGAACTTTGTGGTCCCAAGTTTGAAATTTTATTTGCGATATTGATTTATAAAGATTTTAAATTGTCTCCACTAATTTCATGTATTTTAATATTATGTATTAGATACAAGTTAATAGTATCTTGAATATAAGGAGAGAAGCTCTAATTTTGAGTAATAAAAAAAAATGTTTAGATGGGAACTAAATTTATGTAAGTTTGATTGTTTTATTATCTTTAACTCAAAATTCTTTTTATTATATATTTGTTACTTCTTTTCTTTAAACCAAGTCAAATTTTAAAACTATTTTCTTCGGAAATTATTATTATTATTAATATTTTTTTAAGAATTTAACTAAAAATTTAAATATGTATATGCAAGTAGTAATTATTACTTCAATAAACTAACTAAAAATAAGTGGTGGCCGTTAAAGATGTCCATTTTGTTAGTATCCATCTTGAACACAATCATGAATGATCATTTAGGTGGAGAATGAGAAAGAGTACGAAAGAAAAATTTCCGCCAAATTAAACTCGAATGGGGAATGTATTTCTCCACTCTTTTTTTCCAATCTTCTCCACATTACATTTTTAATTTAATTTTAAAATATTTTTTTCCTTTTTTATTAATTTAATTTTAAAATATAATTTGTAAATAAATATTTTTATTTAATTGAAAATTAATATATATTTTTTCATGAAAAATAACTATTTAAATAATATTAAAAAATTAGAAAAAAAAAAAAACAAATAAATGGGGTAAATTCTCTTGCCAAAATCTGGAGCGACTAGAAGAAGACTCGATTATTATTATTATTATTGTTGTTGGAGTAGAAGATACAAAATTATGAACTCATGTTGAAATATTATTTTTGTGTATTCTTTCATTTTATATTGTGCAACTAAAATTTAAAATCTAATTAAATCAAATATTCTTAACTTTACAAAATCGAACTCAATATCTCGATTTGAAAAAATCAGATAAAAGAAAAGAAACGTATATCTAAACATTGTCTGGTAGAGATATATAAAAATTAAAATAAAACATGAAAGCAAAAAAACAAAGAACCAGCGGTGAAGAAAACATGACCAAAAGGCAGTAACCGACAAAAGAAAACGGAAACCGTTTTTTCAGGTACGAACCGGGTTTAAGAAAAACGTGACCCGCTACCGGCCAAAACGGAGTTAAAAAGATGGGACTGACGGTTTCCCACGTGGCGAACGCAGAACGGACTGTATTCTGACGTGTGACTAACTAAGGGAATTAATCGGAATAGATGAGTCCACGTGTCAAACGTCGGGCAGCTAATTTATTTGGGTCAGTGGGGAAGAGTCTGAGTCAATCCCTGCCCGTCGTCGACACGTGTAAGGTCCAACTCATACAAGTAAATAACAACAAAAAAAAAGAACGAAATTTCCGTAAAAAAGGATTGTCAATTTATTCAAAAGACCATACAAGAAAAGGTAGAGAATAAAATTATTAGTTTAAATTATTAATTTGCTTCGGGACTCCTTTCAACTGGGTTCATTATAATTTTAAAGAGTTGATTTAATTCTTAAAATTTTAGACAGAACAAATGTTAAGTAAATTACAAAATTTGGACACAAAAATTTAAATTTGCAATCATTTAGATCCCGTTTGATAATCATTTTATTTTTTGGTTATGAAATTTAAGTATTTTTTATTCAAATTTTCTACCATGTGCTTCATCTTTCCTACAATGTATTCATCTTTCCTTAAGAAAGTAGTAGAATACTAATCAAATTTTAAAAATATAAACAAGTTTTTAGAAACTACTTTTTTTTGTTTATAAATTTTGGTTTTGTTTATTAAAATATAGATAAGATGTAGATATCCAAACAAAGAAAAAAGTACAATAAGGTAGTTGTTGTAAGCTTAAATTTTATAAACAAAAAACGAAAAACAAAATAGTTATCAAACGGAACCTTAACTATTAGACTATATATTATGTCACTAAAGCTATGTTCAAGATAACTATAATTTAAATTTAAAATTTTGAATTTTTATGTGAAATCCAATACTATTTTTTTATAGTTTAGATTTCATACTTCATTACCACTACTATATTGACACATTTTTGCTCGGAAATAATGAGAAAATATTTTATATTTCACTTACTGTGTTGTAATTTGGTTATATCAAGAATTATAATTCAAGGGATGGGAAGTAATATAGAAAGAAATATTTTCATAGTTGGTTCTAAAAAAAAAGAAGAAGAAATATTATCATAGTTTGTACGTCTAATGGTTCGTAAGAATTAATACAACTAGACCATTAAATTTTTTTAAAATTGTTGGGACTAAATTGAAATTAAAATAAATATTTATTCTTTTTTTAAAAAAAGACCTTAAGAAACTAGTAAAATTTAGAATTTACTTTTAAAATTTTTTGTAAATATAGTCATGAGTTTTAACGAATACTACACATATTTTCTTATAATAAGAAATTAATGAATATTATTTATAATACAAATTAAAACAATTATGAATGCAAATATTTTTAAAAATTACACACCTTTATAATTTAAGGATTATGAATGTAACTATTTTTAAAATTTGCACACATTTATAATTTTTCTTTTTTGTAAGAAAAGTTGATAGAATACAATTTTTAAAAAACAATTATTTACTTTTATAAAAGTCGAAAATTCAATATATTAAACTTTCAAAAAGAACGAAAAAAACAAAAAATAATAATTTGAACATCAAAGACTAAATTTAGATTAAATTGAAACAAACTTTTATCGTAATATCAAAACAAAAGGCTATATATATATAATAAAAAAAAAGATTAAAAATTTATTTTCTCAAAAAAAAAAGATTAAAAATTTATGAATAAAATCAAATAAAAATATAAAATTCTGCTCGATATGTTAAAAGTAAAAAAATGGTTCGATAAAAAAAAAAAAAAAAAAAAATATATATATATATATATATATATATATATATATATATATATATATATATATATATATATATAAAGGTATGATGCATAACATACATAACATACGGCGCCAAGTGTTTATGCATGCATGTATATATACATGTATGTGGCAAGAAATATGCATTATATTTGCATGCACTAATCGAGAGAGGAGAGAGAAAAAGAATAAAGTATAATGCATGAGAGATGGAAACTTACCGGTAATATATTTCAAAATTGACAAAAATATCTTTTAATCTTCCAATTTCAATTTATTCTATAAATTTTTAAATTGAATAATTTTATTAAGGACGTTTTAATAATGCTCTCTTTTAATCTTTGATAATAAAATCTTTAGTTGCCTAAAGTAATATTGGCTAAAATAATAATTAAATTAATTTTAAATTTCTATATATTGATGAAATGATTATTTTACTTTTGACGTGAATTTAATTTTTTTTTAATATAATTTTAAAAGTAAGCTAATAAAATCCCCCTAAAAACTAAAAGTATGCATTATTGATGTGCTGGTTGTAAACATGTTTACTTTTCAATTTATGGACCAAACAAAAATTGTATCACAAATTTAAGGACTAAAATGTAATTTTTTTTTCATTTTTTTAAAAATTACTAAGTTTTTTTTAGTATAAATTGGGGAGGAAAACTACAAACTCTATACAGAGATACTACTACGTATGACTATAATATTAAACTCGATTACTATCAAATAATAAAGCGAACTTGTCACATCACTTATCATTTTGATACTCTGACTAGTTTTGTTTTTCTTTTTCTAAATGAGTTCAATCAAATAGAGGCACAACTACTCTTATGTAATATGAGAATCAAATACCCATTTTTAGGTTCAAAATTTTGATTTATGCATTTTCAAGTGTCATCTAGAAAATTTTAATTTTTATACATTCATTTTTTTAAAAATAGTGTATACCAATTTTGAGCATAAATTTTAAATTTATCATATTAGATCTTACCCTTGACAAGTATTCCAATTTTTACTTTTAAGCTTGAATAAGCATTATCATGTTTCAAATTTTTTTTAAAAATCAAATACCCTGCATAAGAACTTTTCGAAGATGGTCATTTTAATTATTGTTTTCAATCAAAGACACGTGAATTATAAAATTTAAAAGTATAAATATGCAATAATATTAATTTTGGCGGCTGCATCTTCAAGTATTATTTTAGATCATAGACCTTCAATAAAAGTCAAAATTAAAATTAAAATGGATTAAATTGATAGCATGTGAATTTCATTATTCGACAATAATTTAGTTTAATACTACAGTCACGAGTTTGATCTTGAAAATTAGAAATGAGAAGTTATTCCCATCAAACTCTTCATTTTGATCTGGTCTTCTCTCTTATTCTTCTTCAAATTCAAAACACCCCATGAAGAGAAGGAATTGGGGGTTTATTATAAATTTTTGTTACGAAATTTGTGTAATTTGATAAGTTTTAGTACTTATCATTAAATAATACCTCAAAACTTCCCCCAACATTTCCCACTATTTATTTTTCCAAAGTTTTGCTCAAATTACCACAATGATCATCTCATGGGTCACTTTCTTTTTTTTTTTTTTGAGATTTTATATATATTTTTCATTTGCTAGTGTTAGGTTAAGTGCATTTCAATTCATATAATACTTAAATATGAAAGAAACTCAAGAAATTAATTTCTTGATACATAATATTTTGATTATCTAAGACTTTCTTAACAACTAAGTAAACCTAAAATTGTTATGGGTCAGAGATGGAAAACTGTTTAATAGTCAGTGTATTAAAATGATTATTTATTTTTTCAACAACATTTAAAGTAATTAAAAAATCATATTTAAAATTTAGATATGCAAACTCACAACTTATTAAAAAAATAATATTTAAAATGTTAAATATAGAGATTCATAAAAATACATTAGAAGATCACAAAATTAAGAGAAATATTTAAATCATATCCGAGCATATGACCTATAAAATAATGTTTATCTATATGACTTATCATGGACTACATTGTATTTGATTTTAAACCTAAAAGATATAACAATGATAAAAAAAAGAATGTAACACATATTTAATCTAAATAGATATTAATATTTAAGTTATGTCCGAACATAATTTAACTATTTCTCTAAAATCAAAACTTGTAGCAATTGCAATATTAATTCATATTTTGACTTTATTGGCATTCTTGTGTTGGTGTTGGCTTCATAATTTGGGGTCATTTTGCCACTTCATGATATTATAATTATAATAATTAATGTATTTTCCTTTTCCATTCGTACCATTTAAATCCAGCAATCGCAAGGTTTTTATGTTGTTACCAAATTAGCTAATGTGAAACCATTGACAATTTGATACTCTTCCCGTAAAGGTCTTTATCAAAAAGATATTTTGTGTAGGAAGAATCTATGACATTTTTTTTTCTTTCTTTTTTGAGTTCAACAAATTTGGGTAACAGAGTTTGACCATTTACCAAATCACTGGTATAACTCAATCGATAAAACTAGACATTTGTTACAAAGACTAATTATTTTTCGTAAACAAGGGTAACCAAGCCCATCTCAAGACCAGACATATCAAAAGACATCGAAAAAGTAATATCACAGGTGAGTCGAACTTGAGACTTTGAATAGAGCCTATCTTTAAAATTCAAGTCCACCCCGTGGGGGGCACAAAGACACTAATTTTACTAAAAGTGAAACACAATATCCTTAATTTTTACTTTTATTGTTCACTAAATCACATTTTATATCACATTATGGTTTTATTTTCAATATAGTTTTCAAACTATATCACTATATTTATAGTCTTCAGTTGTTAAATATCACTATATTTATATTTATAAATATTAGAGAAAATAAGCAAAGAGGATAGTTTGACAAATTAGAAAGAGGAAAATAAAAGTTATAGAAAGAAAAATTGTGGTCATAACAATTGAAAGAAAACAAAAATTAAAAAGACATTTAGACTTCTAAAAATAATATCTAAGCCAAAAAATGCCAAAGTGAATTTAATTGTAATGACATTCATTTTTAATCCAGAAATCGCAAGGTTGAAAAGAACCATTTCTCCTATCTTGTTTTAATCCTTAAATACCATTTATCATAATTTGGTTATAATAAACCATAAACATAATTTGTTATTGTAAATTCAAAGCAAAAAAAGTAGTGTTCCACTCATCATATACAACCTAATAACCTAATAACTGAGAGGTTATAGGTTCATGGCCCCTACCCTCAAATTGTTATTGAACTCAAAAAAAAAAAAACACGAGTTGTCAGAGGGTGTTCAAACATTAATAATTATATAATAAATTTCTAACTTTGTAAGTTTTTTTAATTCCAATTATGAAGGATACCATTTGATAAATTTTATTAACTTAAGCCAAAGTGAAAAGAAGAAAAGAAAAAAAGAACACAAAAGAAGTAACTTGTTAGATACTCATGAATTGGATAAACTAGATTCATTTGCTCTGTATCAGTTTACAGACAGACAGCAAACAAATATGAGGGACAAACAGTTGAACAAGATTGGGAAAAATAAATTATAAAATGCCAATGAATTAACAAATCAAAGCCAGCCCTTATGCACACACCCATTTTACTTAGAGGTGCAGAATTAACAGGCAATAATCCAAGTTTCTTTTCTCTCTCTAGGAAAAGAATCTACATAGAGCAATACAAAATTCTTACTTGTTTTCTCTGGTTTCGGCAGCAGTACCGGCATTGTCGTGATGAAACTTCACCACAATGCATGTTATATTGTCAGCGCTACCACGGGTAAATGCTGCTTCAGTTAGTTTCCGAGCAGCTGCCTCGGGTTCTTCTTCCTTTCCCGCAACTGATACTGCATCCTGCATAGAGGATTTGAGTTGTGATGGGTAAGATTATCATTTGGAGAACCATGGGGTTGTGTAGCAAGCATACCTCATTGCGTACCACATCCCAAAGTCCGTCGCTTGCGAGAACGAGCAGCTCGAAGTCCTTGTCTACTTCAAGATCCTGGTAAGTATGATGGGCAGTTTTTGTAAACCATGACAAAGCTTTACTAATACCAAACTAACTAAACCTAAAAATAAAACTCGAAAAGAATCTGGTCTTTCTTCTAAATGATCAGGGCTGTTGGAAAAGACACCTGAATATCGGGATCAGCCACAACGAACTGCTTCAACATCTTGTTACCGAAAGCACGGGACATCGCTAACACTCCTCCTACCCTCCAAGTGCCTGACAAAAGACATACAATGTATGGAAATCACTCTGGATTGTTGAGATGACATTGTATGAACCAAAAAATGAACAAGAATTATAGCTAATACTCAAATACAGAAGCTTAAGGCTTTACATTCTTTCTAGAAGATGGTTAGAAGAAAAATTTCAGTTTTCTGTAAACAAAAGTAATTCTTAGGCAACCAACAGACAATATACAATCAGATGCATATAGCCTTCAGTACTCAAAGTTTCGATTCATTCTTATTAGAGTGTGAGTTTATGTATGGTGGTGGAACTTGAGTCCCTAGTTTATCTATTTCAAGTTAGTACTGATCATTTTTCGAAACATACAAGTTGACCAACATGGATAGCAGTTCTTTAACACATTAGCAAAACCATCATTAACATCTTACCAGCCCACATGACAACACCACCGGCCTTTTCAATTCTCCGCCGCTCATCAGTTCTATTTGGTTTATGGTCCTCAGAAAGAGGGATTGCTGCCCAGAAGAATGAAAATAAGTTTCAAGTTTCATGTGAAAATAAGCATAAAGGCACAAACTATGAAACAAAGGTTGTAGGTGTATTGTAATCATTATAATTTGCTCAATTTTAATCACAAACTTTTACTATAAACTATCATGGTCATGAGTCTGGACTTTCTACCTTACATATTTTTCTTAGTATAAAAGACGAACATTTCATGGACATTGTGAAATGGTTATAAGAAAGTGAGAAAAGAAGTAAACGAATAATACCTTCACCCCCCTTTGATATTACAGTGCGCGAATCTCCAACATTGGCAACATAGAGATGATTGCCAACTAGTAGAGCTGTTGAAGCAGTAGATCCATCGTCCCTTAAAGTATCTTTTTCCAAACTTAAAAATTTAGCATCAGTTTGTTGAAATGTTTCACCTGGAATATGATAGAAGAAGAAACTTTTGATGTGAGTACAAAGGCACGACAACTAAACTCTTTTTTTCTTTATTTGATATCTCCATCTGGGCCTCGACATTCTCACATATAACCGTATGACTCTACAATATTTGGATGTCATGAGAATTCACATTATTTCAATAGAGAACATGTAAATACAGAAAATGAAACTTAAAGATTATGTACTATTACACTTGTGGCCGTGGTCAGCTAAATACATTCATCAAACAAACCCAATGTTTTTATCTTCATAAAGAAACGAATGAGGCAAAGGAAAAGGAAACATACTGATAGCTAATTTGGTATCCATAAAAAGTTTTGGATGCTTAATCAGATTCTCAAATAGATGGTCCTTCAAAAACTCTGCAGCACGGGATCCACCATGACCTGCAACCACAAAAAAAGAAGTAATTAGGGCTATGAATGTTTCAAAAAAAAAAAACTTTTTTTTATATCTGTGACTGTCTGGGTTTACTTTCGCATGCCTCGATTAATGTCACGGGACATACTGCTTGACCCTACAACATTTGGATGCCAAGAAAACTCGTAGGAAATTAATTCCTAGGTAGGTGGCCACTATGGATTGAACCCATCAGGTCATCACCTTATGCACCACAAGGTCCTTTTTAACCAATTGAGTCACTCCATGTTGGTTAAAAAAAAAATTACTTGTGCTATGCATAGCATACTATCTGTAAAATATCTATGATAGCAAAGAGCATCTATAATTTTATTGCTCAACATCAATTATCCAATAAAAATATTAAACTCTGGTATTGATTCAACTCCAGCATGGAAAGAAATAAAAGTATGGCCTGTATATGTGAAGTCTAAACTTGGTGTGAGGCTTCTACAACCACTCTCGACTTAGGATTTGAGCAAGGCAGTGCTTCTTCCAAACTTGGGTGACCTACCCTACTCTATCACCATTCCGATTGGCGATGGACCACGGGTCTTCTCTACACACTCCTCATTTGGGGCTAATATAGGATGAGTCTTGATCTTCCCCCTTTTCCCTCTGGGTCATTTTCGATGGAGATTCCGTGACATACAAAAAAAATCCTAAATGCATAGCTTATTCATGAGATCATTTCTCGAATGTACAAGTCCTTTCCTCCCCTTTTAAGACCTAAAGTTGGATGTTCAACATCCTGAAAACCCTATATTTATATTTATTGTATTATCTAATGGTATAAAAGACTCAAAACCTGGCCCACAACCTCGGAAACACTTTGTTTTCATTTCTTAAAAAAAAAAAAATCTAAACTTCGTGTAGTTTGGAAGAGTGAGAAATCCCAAACTTTCTGATCCTCAACCACCATGTGAAATTTAACACCTACTTCATAACAGCAAATCACCTAGAAATTGGAAAGGTTAAAATTCAATAACAACAAACACCTACATTATGCCACAGCAAAAATGGTGGGAGAGTCTTACCATCAAAGATGCCAAAAAGGGAGACCGTTTGACCATCAACCTTCGCCATTTTAATATCAAAGAAATCTTCCATGGTTGCCCTCTTCCCTCTGAAACTTGAATACCCCCAACTAAGTTTCCCGTCATCACTGAAGATCAAATCAAAACAATAAAAAAAAATTAGGTGCATATCTCATTGGAACCAGTCGTATGGTAGGCTAGGTGCAAATAGAAAAAACAAGATCAAATCATTGTATTCAAGTCATCTTCATAAGAATAGAATAAAATTCAGCCACATAACTTTAAATAAATAAAAGTAAGCTTTATCCAAACGAATCCATTCAAACCTTTTCCATCCTCCAGTGACATAGCCACCATCTTCATCCTTCTCAGGATGTTTATCAACAACCGGCCTGCGATTTCCCGATGCACCCGTATCAACCATCATCATGAGACTCGTTCTATATCCACGATTCGAGGTGCCAACAAATCCAAGATTGGAAGGCAAACTCCTCCAGATAGTGTTGATTTGAACCCTTGTGTTAATTATCCCTACATGTCCAGCCTGAGCAATCACATTCCTTATATTGTAGCTGCATATCATCTAAGCCAACAACTGCACAATCACATCATTAGAATTACCAGCCCCAACAAGATCAAAGATTCAAAACCAGTAAAGAATCAAATATTCAAAACTTTTCATAATGATAGCAAAATCTGAAGAGATGGGCAAAAATCAAAACAAAACGTGATCGACCCCAACAACACCTACCAACAACCAAGTCTAAAGGTGGGAAATGGCCAAATCTGTTCAATTCATCAACAACCCTTGATTTACAGAAGCTATTTAAACATCTTAACATAAAAAAAAGTGCAGAAAAGAATGGATTATGTAAAGAAGAAAGGGAAAAAGTGGGGAAAATGAGAAATGTTTGAGGTTCGATCAAAAGGGGGTGAAAATGATGATCTCATGTGGGGGATGAAAAGAAGGGATGGGATGAATATACTTACTGGGGGAAGAAAATGGAAGAATCGGAGCAGAATAGGGTGCCGCAGAGAACAAATTGAGAACGAAAAACAAAGTTTGTGGGTTGTCGAAGCATTGGCACCGAAGAGGAGAAGACAGGTGGCTACCTACAAGGTGCGCTCCTTGTGTCCACTCAACAAAACTTTTTTTTTTTTCATCTTTTTTATCCAAACAGAGTTGTCACAAAGCCTCGGGATTATCTCATTCAATGAGGTTGATTGATATAATTAAATTTATCTTAATTCTTTAATTTAGATTTTTGAATTAATGGGTGGTTTAACATAATTCAATATGGAGTAGGAGGCAAATATAATTAAATTTATCTCAATCTATCAGCTTATACTTTTAAATTGATCGATATTTTAACATAATTCAAAAAATTATACATCATATAATAATCAACCCCTTTCATTTATCAATCCATCATAAGATAGGAAAGTAATTTGGAAACACATACCACTATTTTCAACCACATATTTTTATTTTTTTAAAAAATTTAATTTTGATTAATGGAAAGAAAAATGTTAAAGCATAATTTTTTTTTAAAAGTAAAAAAATTCAGTTCAAAATAATAGTAAGTATTTCCAAATCCTTTCATGAGTTTTGTTCCAACACAACACCCCCATTTACAACCCAGCAAAAAGAAAGAAATAAAATAATAAATAATAGAACGAAAGCCCATCAAGAACAGGCCCACACGAGGAGAGGTCCAGTAGCCCAGCAATTCTGAAAGGCCCAGAGCCCGGTTCGATTCACTAGCGGTTCAGGTTCATTGGCCCAAAGGTCTTTCTTCCATCCAAAAAACCACATAGACCCTTGTCTTTTTCATCAGCGAAAGTACATGAACCTTTATAATTGATTCTTATTATTTATGTACCTATGCCATTAAGGTTCCCATGTTTGAAAAGATGAATTATTAGATAACACATCAAATTTCATCTCAAAAGCAACTCTCAATGAAACAAGTAATATACATCTTATAAAAAAATGTGAGGTGGTCTTTTAATACTTTTGATATAAAATCTTCGAACGTGCTACTTCAAAATGATATCCACTTAAGATTTACGGTAGTTTACTATTGGATCCCATTTATTTAGACTTTACAAGTTCTATATCACATATTAGAAGCATAAAAATTTTCATCTCAAAATTATTTAACAATAAGACTAGTATCCAATTTATTAAGAATTTGAGATCGCGTATGATTCTCGTCATGTATGGTTTGTCTCAAACCAATGTCGAACAAAGTAGAGAAATGCATGGTTATGAAAGACTAAGTCGTTGATGAGATGTTGTTCGCTCTTAACTATGCATGGTCATGGAAGATGACTACTTTTGAAGAAGCTATTCATGACTTGGGTTCTAAACTCTCATTCATCAAACTGTTTGGTCGCAAACAAAAGTTGAAGCATCGGCTTGCCTCGAAGGGCGGTCGCCAAAGTTAGGCGCCACCATTTAGGCATCTAGCTAGGTTTACTGCTAACATGTGCTTTTGAGATGAAATATAGTAGTTTACTTAAAAATTAAAGTCCCCTTTGATAACCATTTGTTTTTTGAAATTTAAGTTTATTTTTATTCATATTTTCTACCATGTATTCCATTTTTCCTACAATGTGACTATCTCTCCTTAAAAAAAGTATATGAATGCCAACTAAGTTTAAAAAACAAAAATAAGTTTTTGGAAGCTATTTTTTCTTTTTTTTTCTCCAAATTTTGGTTTGGTTTCTAAAGATATAGGTAAAATGTAGATATTAGTAAGAAAAAATATATGATTAAATAGTTATTATAGACTTAAATTTAAAAAATAAAATGGTTATCAAACGGAGCCTAAGATGTTAAAGGTTAATTTAGAAGTGAAGAGTGCCTAATTTTACCTTAAAAGGTAACAACACGTAAACTACATGACATTGACATTTGTTGTATCTGACTTTATACTTCAATTCCTTCTGGTTTGAAAATGATGACTTATTAAGCTTCTGTTCACATTGGGAATAATTCATTACAATTGCACAGGCTTGTGAATTTGTATTTGCACACTACAAAAAAATTGTATAATTTTACAATAGTATATTTAGTACTATTCCTAATTTCGTTTTTGAGAAATTTCATATCGAAAAGGAGAAGAAACATTCTAATATTTATAAGATAGATGAGATATATTAAAACTCATTAAACTCAAACGAAATATTTGATCCATCAAAGAAAGATGACCCCAAAAATTTATCATCCTAAAAGGTACGTTGAGATATATGCTTTGAACAGTTTAATGCCTAGAATCGATAAGAAAGCAACAACAATCGAATATAATAATTTTAATGATAAAAGATTAATTGAGATAAAATTAAATCAAATAATACGTAATTAATAAAATAAAATAAATAACCGATAAGAAAGCTGAGGCCTATAATCAGTTTCCTTGAAGTTGATTCACCGTCTCCCCCCAACGTGCTTCGAAAATGAATTGATGATAACCTCCCATGATACAACAACTTCGTCTTTAATCCGTAGCACAAGGATTGAAGACAAGCGAACTCAAAAACCGTGAAGAACTCTATCACCAGAGAAGATTTAGAAACAAAAGTTTTGTTTTGTTTTAGAATGAAGAAGATGCGGGGGTTTTATAGCCGAAAAAACCATGAAACATTTTGAAATAATAATGAGAGGAAAGTGTAACGTTTTTCGGTTTCAAAATAATAATGGGAGGAAAGTTTTACAATATTAATGGGTGGAAAGTGTAACGTTTATAGTTTCAAATGAGAAACCGTAATGTTTATAGTTTAAAAAAAAATTTAAATTTACATTTTTCGAACACAGAAAGTTGCACCGACGATTTTCTTGCGTTTGGCGACATTGGATTGGAAATTGGAAATTATTGAATCCATTGAAAAAAGTAGTTTTGGATAGTGATGCAACAAACATACTTTTTTTTTCTGTCTTTACCAACATAATTCCCTCCCTGTACTGCGCATTCAATAATGACAATAATGTTGGAACATAATTTAATATAATTCAATTGTGTTTTTTTTGTTTTTTATAACATGCGTCTTGATTTGACACTTCAATCGCTTGTTGGGCACTTGGCCCACCTGACTCAAAAATTCATTGATTTCACTTTATTGGTATATTGTATTTGGATAAGCTTTCGTACACATATGTGATGATATTTGTTTACTTATTTTTATTTATATGTTTGTCGATTATTATTATTATTACCGTAGTTAATTACCTTTACCATTGTAATTAAGATTTAACTCAATAATTACTTTCCTTTTATGTATGCATCGGAGATGAACGTGTGAGGTTTGTACTAGTGGAATGCGCATCCTTCATGCTCTTAAGGAGAATAATCATCTTCGTATTTCAACTTAACTATTTTTACGAGATATACTATTTGATTGTATAATATTTGAATGTCCAAAAATTAGTATGAAATTATTTTATTTATATCTTAATTAAATTGTTTTTTTAAAACAAATATCTCAATTAGATGGAAAGCAGTCCCACTAACTATTTTATTTTTCAATTTCTTTATAAGTAAATTGTCTTTTTCAACTTGTTCCTATTTGTCGAATACAATTGTCTTTGATCATTAATAAACATAAGTTGGTTCGTGGTGGGACCTTTACTATTTTTTTTTCTTTTTTTTAAATAAGGGTAATTACAATTGTCTCTAATCTAAATATCGAAAATATCGAAGAAATAATGTCATAGGTGAGTCTTGAATTTGAGACCTTAAGAGGAGTGTACTCTCAAAACTCAAGTATTCAATCACTACTCCATTTCTTGGGAACAAGACCTTTGCTAAAATAAAGTTGTCTTTTATGGACATGGAGTTTTAACAAGTGCCTGAGATTGATCTTGTTGTCAACCATCATGAAGTGATATAATTAGTTAAAGAAGGTTGAGTCTTGGAGAGTATAAAGTAATAGAATTAATTTATAATGATTACTTACTTAAAAATTAATTTCTTATAAATTATTTTGACATTTAAACATTATATAAGGTCAAGTAGTATATTATGAAATATTAGTCGAAGAATAGTAACTAGCAGTAGTTGATTTTCTATTAGTCTATTTAATAATCCTTTTGGCCTTTCTTTTTATCCTTATCTCTTGATCAAAGTATGCGTGTTTAAAGAAAAAGTAATCGATGGTCCTTTTTTAATGTTGGTAGATAATTTTTTTTTAATTTATTTTTTCATTTGATTTTAGTTTGAAAATTAAATTGATATTACATCTGTTCGAAATAGACTTCAACGTGATCATTAATAAATCGGCATTCAAACATGAAGAAGTCTATGTGAATCAATTTTTTTTCATGTCAGAAATTATATGAGTTATTTTCTTACCTACTAATTAATTTGGAGGTAGAACTCTATTGGGATATGTCTTACGATTTAATATCTGACGATTACTCAGTTGGGAGTCTTGTTGCTTAGTTAGCGAGTGACCAGTTAGTAAATGGGGGTTTGGAGGTAATGCCCCCAAAACCTATATAAAGTCTGTATTGTTGTTCTTATTTTCATAAATGAGCTTTTATGTGATTGAACTTTAATCTATAATAAAATTTAATAAGAATATACTTTATAAACTCGAATTAAACCTAGTCTTTGACCTTTTCTTAATAAAATCGGGCCTCCTCCCTACCCATGGAATAGCTAACACATCGTTAGTGAACCACATAATTTTTGTGTTCTTTTCTTTTAAGTTTTTTTTTTTAATTCTTCGATTGATTGTTGATCATTGGTTTCATAACAAATTCTATACTATCTAATATAATATCAAAGTTTCATGTGAATAATGGTTCTCTCAAATTTCAATTCGACTCAAGCGAGTAAGCCAAAGTGTGTCTTCAATTCAAATTATTCATCTTGTGACATTTATCTATGAGTTATTTCTCATGGTTAATTAATTTTAAAGTGGAGCCCCATATTATATAATATGAAAATATTTAACTTGTCTTACATTGAAAAGATAGAGTTTTCAACATCTTTATAAGATATATAAGATATATGTTTTTTGAAAAAAGATATCTTATTTTTATTTAGTTTTGAGGTAGAACTTCATACTATTTAATATGGTGTATGAGAGTTTCATGTGAGTATTTAGTCTTCGAAATCTAATCTATTTTAAAATTTAGATTATATTGATAATTTGGACTCAAAGATATTCACAACTTGTCTCCACCCTAAACTCTTTTTGTATGCCTTTCGCATACTGTAATCTTAAGTATTTTTTTTAAAAAAATCTTATCTTACTTAATTTTGAAATAGAACTTTCATACTATACAATATGATATATTAATAATTTGGACAGAAAGATATTCAGCTTGTCTCACATATTAAAACTTCGTACTATCTTGATTAACATATAAAATTTTCAATGTCATGGTCGAGATGGGTTGTATTGGATCGATCGTGGAGCAGGACAAAACAGTTACTGTTATTATCCTTTGAAATTATTTATCTGGAAATGAAACCCCAAAACAGCAAAAGGTGTACAATATATAATTCAAAATTGACGTGACTTAAAAAGGCAACAATTGCGCTCGAAAAGAGACGCAATAAATATATATAAACTATGGTTGTTAGGATGCATCTTTGAATTCCCAATATTAATGTTGGAAAAGTGTATAATAAAAAATATGGTTGTTAGGAGTTGAGACACATTACTATTGTTAAAAATACAATTTCTTTTTCTTCTTAATTAGGGCTCATTGTCACACCTCACTTTGATTAAGAAAAAATAGTCACACCTCACTAACATTTAATATATATATATATATTGAATTCAACATTAAAATTTGGAAGATTTTGTTGGGCTCATTTTTTACGTTGACTTGTTATTCATTCCAATTTCTTGTTTTTCTTAGAAAAAAAGTATCGACCATAATTTATTTCACTAATTGTCACGGCATAGGCTAATAAAAAAACAAACATTATTAAATTCATCTAAAAAAATAATGCATTATATATTTCATAGCCTAATTAATATATTATATATATAATCAATTAAAAAGTTGAATGTTCAACTACTTATCTTCCCATATTGTTTTTTTTTTTGAAAAAAACATTCATTAACCAAGAAGCAAACCAATACAATCTTTCTCTAAGGTAACACCAATGTCAGGGGGGAGATTCTCCCTCCAAAAAAGAGACTCATCTTCAGCAGAGAGCATAGGAGTCAACCAACAAAAATAATCCGAAGAAACCTGCTTGGCTAACATATCAGCCACCTTGTTACCAAGTCTATTACAATGAGAAATTCTCACAATGCCAAGAGAAACAATTAAATGTTTAATATCAACAATGACATTGTTGAATTCTGAAATATATGAGAAGTCATCTTCTAAAGCTTTGATAACACTTAAAGCATCGGACTCCACTAGAATAGGAGGTAAGTACGAGCTTTACAAATCCCTCAAATGATTAAGCCCGTCCCTCAGAGCAATGCCTTCCAAAATCTTCATAGACTGATTTTTGAACTTTGACCTCCACCCCACCATCTTGAGATGAACCTTTCCGGTCACGAACTACCCATCCTATGCCTCCATCGCCGAAACTACTCTAACATAGGCATCGACATTCCACTTCCATAAGCCTTTAGGAGGAGCCACCCAATTAATATCCACCTTAGAAATAGAGGAGACTTTCTTTGACGTACCTGTATTGGGATCTTCCCATATTGTTGAACCATAATTTACTATATAGACTGATTTTGGTATATTAAGTTAGGAGAACAAAAAATAAAACATAAAATGAGAGAAATTGTAATGAGTAGCAAAAAAAGGCATTGTAATACTTGCAAATCTAACTGGTTTTTGAATTTTTTTAAAATATAGCAAAAACAAAATGATAAGGGATTCGAAAGCATGACTTTACGATCACTGAGTGCACATTAATATCGTCGGTGGCTGATTGCTATAGAGACTAGGGGTCATGGCCCCAAAATTTTCAAAATTTACAATATATTATATATACTATACAAATAATTTTTGAATGTTACAATAGCTGGTGGATGTTGGCCCCCTAAGTTTTTTAAGGGGTATGAGTTCGATTACTTCTTGGAACATATTTTTGTTATTTATTGTATTCTCTTTCTTTCTTTATTTTTATTCATATTTTTATAACATTCTTCGAATTATTTTAAGGGCCTACTTTATTTTTTTTGTTTTTTTTTTCCTTTTTGTTAAAGGAACTGCCATTTCTTTTATTTAATTTATACATATACATATATTATTTATATTGAATAAAATACATTTTATTTTTGTTATTATTTTCCTTTTTCGCTTTTTTTCCATATAAATTTATATATATATATATATATTTTATTTTTTATATTCCATTTTCTTTATTTAATAGATGTATATATTTTTAGGGGATTTTGCATGTATATCAAAAAATGGCAAAATATTTCTATCTATAGCACAAAATCCAAAATAATTTCATTTGTAGCAGAAAATTCAAATTGATTTCTATCACTTGTCGAGTTCTATTAGTGATAGAATTCAATCAATGATAGACTCATTCTATCACTGCTTAAGTTTTCTATCAGTGATAGAAATCTAAATTGAGTTCTATCACTAGGTGAGTGATAGACTATCATTAGGTGAGTGATAGAAATAAATATGCTATAGATGAATTATTTTAAAAATTATGCTACAAATATAATACAAGAGGTAGAATATGCTGCTGATGGTAAATTCTCATATTTTTAGTTACTTTTTAAAAATGTTTTTCTTTTCTTTCTTTTTATTCAATTATATTTACATATATTATTTATAATTTTTTCTTAAATATATTTTTCATTTATTTTTTTAATTAAAAAATATTTAAGGCATAAATATTTGAGCTTGTAACCTCTTAATCACTAGATTATACATGATGTCATTAAATCTCTACTCATATTCACATTCTTTATCTATTATATAGCGAACGCATTCTTCATTTTCATTATTTTTCTTCCTCTTTTATATCATATATTTATAAAAATAACATCTAAAAATATATTACTCTTTTTTGTATAAAATTTTCGAATATGTTTTAATCGTCATATTTTTTTATTGTTGTAGAATTAAAATGTGGATAAGTTTTTCACCACCTCAAATATTGTAATATATATATAAAGTTAATAAGTTCAATTTATGGTCATCACTTGCCTAATTGTTTGGATTTCACAATTGTCATACATTAGAAAAGTGGGTAATCCTACAAATATTTATAAAAGATATGAGTTACTCCCTTGAGTGTCAATTGATTTAGAGGTGGAACCCCATATTCTCTAATACTAACAATCAATTTCTTATAAATTTCATTGATAAATAAATATTGTTGGAACATGAGGTTTGTATGGTAAAAATAGTTGAAGTGCTAGTACTCATGCACTCATGAAGATCGGAAAAAAAATTGGCCCCCTAAACTAAAAACCCTGAATCCGCCCCTAAATATCGCTAAATTATTGCTTTCGTTGATATTAATAATATAATTAAGTACATCGTTGGTGAACTTAGTTTTTGATATATTTCATAATAATAAAATGAAGGAAAAAAAATTGATACGACTATTTTCGACCTTTCCCGATATTCGTGTTGGTCTTTAGATTATGAGAGTCGTTGCATTTCAATCTACAAACTTTCAAACTGTCCATTTTTAGTCTCTAGATTATGACATTTTGCTCAATTTTAGTGCCCTTAAACTTTCAACAGTTTAAATTTAATGCTTCAACTATCCATTAAGTTTAAAAAGTCACAAATAAATTAACCCACTTTTAAAATACGAATAAAATCATATATTTTTCTCACCTATTTTTTTTTCATCTTTATCTCACTTTCTCGGTCTTCTTTGTCAGATGTAAATATGGACCCATGAAAAATAGAGTGAAAGAGTTTTTTGCAAAAAAGATGAAGAAAGTGGAATAAAAGGGGACACCTGCTTCGAGTGGTATGGCCCCCCAAGTTTCCAAAATTTATAATATATAATATATAATATATAATATACAAATAAATTCTAAATGTTGCAACGGCTCGGTGGACGTTGGCCCCGAGTTTTTAGGCTGTGTGAGTTTGATTTTTTTTGGTACATATTTTTGTTATTTATCGTAGTCTTTTTATTTTCTTTATTCATATTTTATAGCATTCTTCAAATTATTTTAAGGGCTTACTATATTCTTTTTTGTTTTTTTCCTTTTTGTTAAAGGTTCTGCCTTCCCTTTATAATATATATATATATAGTTAAAATACATTTTGTTTTTGTTATTATTTTCATTTTTCTGGTTTTTTCTCTCTCCATATAAAACTTGTTTATGTACTTTATTTTTTATTTTCTATATTCCATTTTCTTTACTTAATGGATGTATATATTTTTAGTTAATTGTTATACTTCTTCATTTTTTTAAAATGCTTTTTATTTAATTATATTTGTATACATTGTTTCTAATTTTTTCTTAAATATATTTTTCGTTCATTTTTTCAATTCAAACAATAACTAAGTATAAATGTCCAAGTTCGTAACATATTATACGTGATGTCATTAAATCTGACTCATTTTCACATTCTTTATATATATCGAAAATATTCTTCATTTACCGAGAGTCAGTGGTGCAATTGGTTATCTTGTCTGGTATTAATCCATTTCGTATTTAACTCTCATATTATTTGAGAATAGTTGTGTCCTCTATGTAGGGTTTGTTAGTCTCCTTTCCTCACTATGTACTCAAAAAAAAAAAAAAGTATTCTCACAAATACGCTATAAATAACAAAAATATTTATAATAATGTATACATTCTAGATTATTAGAAAACATTTCCTTGGAAGCCATAGAAAGTAGCCATTGCCACCCGCACTGTTGATTAAGCTTCTTCATCTGCCACAATCGATGACACTCAAACTACTCTTCAGCAAGATAAAAGTTAAATATCGATTTTCATGATCGAATACGTGACAATGAAATTGAAATGGATTATTATCAATCAAGTTAAATAACTTAAATTTAAGAATAACAAAACTGTCATCTCAAAAATGTTTAGGGATTGTTTGATTTGAGGTAATTCCAGATTTTTATGAAATTGACATTTTAATTATCTCATTTGTATCATAAAAATGTGAGATACTATCGACATTTCAAGATATATGGGTATCTAGGATGCTCATACAAAGTACATTTGATCACTTTTAAATGCCTTTTTTGAAACATGAGTTTCTAGGATTTTAATATTGAAAACGTCAATTAAGGACTTTTTTTTTAGAAAATAAAAACTTTGAATGATTGAAGAAGAAAATATTAACGTGTGAAAGTGCGCCAATGGAAGCAATAGGTCAAGAAATTAACTGAGTGTCTATGTTTAATAAGCCACAAATTCAAATTTCATATCCATAATTATTGTTGTACGACTTACAGCAGTATCTATGATATATACTCACTTCAGAGATTTCATATTTGAAATCTATTGTAAACGTTTTATTGTTGCCCAAATTCGAACTTTAAGACCAGAATGGATGCATCTGTCATTTTTTATATTCAAAATTTAGTGGACCCCACTTCTACTCAATAATGTCCGAGTAAGACAAGAAAAATAACTTCTTTTTAAATTATTTTCAAAACTACCCCTTTTTCACAATAATTTTTTTAATCACCCCACTTTTTCAATTTACCCCATCGGTATATGTAGTTGGGGAAACTACTATTCCCAGGTTATTAAAAAAAAAAAGAAAGAAAGAAAATAGATTTTCGGGTTGGGTTGGGTTCTCAGGTTATGTTACTCTTCATTTTATCTCTGAGATTCAACTCATTAGTTTATAAATATGTTTAAAAAATGCATGATATTATAGTTTACATAAATGCGCATGTGTTTGTTAGAACAAGTGTACCATTCTATTTTTCAAATAAGAAATAAATGAGATTATCTAAGAACAAAGTTAGAGAGTAGAAGAAAATATAAGAAATCTTCCCAAACTAACGACCAGCAAAGATTAGAAAAAAAAAACTATCAATTCCAATTAATGTTAAAGGAAGGTAATTGCAATTGTATTTAGATAGGAAGTCAAAGAATAAGCAACAGAGCAACTTAATTCTAGAACGATTGAGCTAGCTAATATTCTTTGTGTGTAATTAGTTGTTTTTTTCTAAAGGACCTTGTTCATTTATTTTGGCTTAAACTCATAGACATATTTTTATTAGTACATATATATTTTTTTTATAGAAGATTTACAAGTATACTATCTATTTTACTAATTTATCTTACATACACACATAATATATACATAATATTCTTAGTTCGGGTTGGGTTGAGTTTAACGAGTTCAACCCAAGAACCAACCCAACTCAACAAAACCTATAAAATCATAACCCAACCCAACCCAACCCTTATGGTTTGGGTTGGGTAGTCCGGATTGTTCGAGTTATCGGTTTTTTTGTACACCCCTAATATTTATATTTGAAAGTTAAACATGTCTGATCATACATTCTTAATATTCATTTTTAGTCTGTAAAAAAATTAAATTAATTACATATTATATTTTCAACTAAAATTGCGATTAGACTAATTTCAAAATTTAATGTATTAATAAAATTATTATTTTAATTTTCATATGAATTTAATTTTTGAAAAAAATAATAATAATAACACACCCCATAATTAAAAGCAAGTGGCAAACTAAAAAAGGTTTCACATCAATTCAATACCAGTGTCATAGGTTCGATCTCGAATCGGTATTTGTTCTCCCTACTCCGATAGGTACTAAAAAAAAAGTTATTTTTTCTATATATAATTTGGTATATTATCAAATGATAAAGTTCCCTCTTTAGAAAAAGGTTAGAACAGTGCCATTAACTATCGATAATTGGTTTGGTTAAAAGCAGCTCTGTTTGTTCATACAGACACATTTGGTTCATCATGATTTCTTCAATTGGTCGATGGCTGGTCAAAGCTCCTTCCACGACTGGAAATTGTGTCTTAATTACCAGCAAAAGCTTTAAACTATTATCTTTCCAGCAACAGCTTTAAATCAGCTTCAATCCCAACTCTGTGATTTGTTTCTCACACAACCAGCCATGGAAGTAGAGAAGTAAGCTCCCTTCTCTCCCCCTTTTCCATTCCATTTTCAAGAATTTGTAGCTATTCTGTTCATGTTGGATTTTTGAAGATATTTTCCTTTGTGTAATTGTGATTGTGGAGTGGGAATTTGGGTGTTGATTAATTAGTGTAGGAATTTGTGAAATGTTTTTATGAAGCAAAATGAATTTAGCCCACTTGTCATGTTGGCTCAATTTGAGTTAAAATCAGCAGTATGAGTCATTTTCAAGGGTTTAATGCTGGGAAGTAGCAAAAAGTAAAGGCAAAACTGTCTTTTCTTCTTCTCTGTTCTTGTGCCTTCCAGGTTTTTTAGATTATTAGTATTTTCTTCATGTATTTTTTACGTTTTCTACTTGATTATGCTTCATAATGGAGTTAGATCCACAAATTTACTATAAACTCTTGCCAAGTAATTTTAACAATTTCAAGAGTTTGAGAGCTTTTTGTGTGTAGGAAGTAGATTCAGGAGTTACTTCCATAATAAGACATGTTTTAATATTTCGAAACGGACGAGTGAGCTTGATTGTAAAATCACTTGTCATCTTTGGTGTTAAGCCTTAAGACAGACGTGGATGCTATGATTCTCGATTATAAAGAAACAAATAAAAAAAATGATCATGGAATGCCTTAGTGGTCATGAGAATTTTGAAGAACTAAGATATAATGGGTTCTATCTACGATGGTCAACCTAGGAATTAATTTCCACGAGGTTTCTTGACATTCAAGTGTCGTACAATCAGACAGTATGCTCAGTGACAATAGTTGAGTTGCGTGCAAGCTGGTCTGTACAGTCACAGATATCAAAAAAATAAAATAAAATAAAGCCACATGGTTGAGTGGTGACTCCTTTTACAAGGTGGCTTTGTTTTTAATTATGACTGTTCCCAAATTTGCTTTTGGTACTCTAGTGTGCATTCTTCTTCATTTTTAGGTTGCTTTCTCCCCTCATTTGTTTCTTTTAACATTCACTAGGTCACTCTTTAGATTCTTTGCTTTATAATCAGAAAAGACTACTTCAATTCTTCATCAGTAACTAATGTTTTTCTTTTACTTTAATCATTCACATCATGGTGCCATTTCATCATGTATTATTTATAGATTAGTACCAGACGAGTTGTAATAGGGGCGATTTTAGTTCCATTATAAGCTTGAATACTCAATAGATAATCACACTTGTGTGAAGTACTATGGTTAGATGAATTTAGTTTGTCTTTTCAAAAAAAAAAGATGAATGTTAGTTGGTTTAGGAACTATGCTTCCATTTTGCTCTTCTTTTTGTTGGCATACAAACAAAGTTGTCTCATATGAGTTAGGTAATGAGGAAGATCATGGACATATAAATGATGACAAGTGACCAACCATTTTATTGATATGGGATTTTTTGAGTGAAACTAAAAACAAAGTCACAATGGCTTATGTTCAAACTGGAGAATATCATATCAAAGTAAAGATTCGGGTTGGGTTGTCATCTTTATCAATTTAACTTATATACGCATGATCCTCTCCTATCTAACCAATGTGAGACAACTTTGTTTGTATCCCAAACACTTTCTATGTGCGGTTGAAATTCCTCCTATGGTTCCCTATCACCTGTGGTTCTTTTCTTTTCTTCATTTCCTCAAAAATCAAATAATATATGTATCTGTTGGTTTATTTGTTCCACTTGCTCTGTCGCCTGTCCAGGAGTCCAGACGATTTTCATCACAAACAACTTTTGTCTGCTAGAGAAACATACTCACGGCAGTCACTTAGATCTTTGAGATCCCTTTCAACAAGCTTTGCCACTAGTTTTGATAGGCTTACGAGTTTCGGGAACATATATTTTGAACAAGAAGTTAGAAGTAAAGGCTTGGGATATATTAAAAGTCTTATTGATAAAAACCCAATAGTCCTTCATGCGTGGAATGAAGTACTTGTCATGTTGTGTGTGATTGCTACCTCATTGGATCCTTTGTTCTGTTACATCCTGGTGGTCGAAGAAGACAAGAAATGTGTTGGGTTTGACAAGAAGTTGAGGACAGTAGCCGTAATTCTTCGGTCAATCACCGACTTCCTCTACGTAATTCTTATTATCTGTCATTTTCATCTTGGATATTCCTCACTTTATGATGCAAATGGGGACAATGCTGAAGATGGTATTTGCAGAAGAGCATGTAGATTCCTTTTGTCCTACTTCACAGTTGACATTCTTTCAGTTCTTCCACTTCCACAGGTATTTAACTTCACAGTTGAATTTCTTATGTGTTGACTCCCAAGATCCAGATCTTTTTTGCCTGATTATGTTATTCTGATGCATGGGAAAAATACTTGGTGCAGGTGGTGGTTTTAGTTCTCATTCCGAGATTCAAAGGATACGAATTTATATATGCAGTGAGGTCATTGAAATATATTCTCCTTGTACAATATTTGCCAAGGGTCTTTCGAATCTACTCGTTCTTGAAGAAAGTTAGATGGAGTTCTAATATTCTCCCAGAAACTGCTGGGGCTAAAGCTGCATTCAATCTCTTCCTTTATATGCTTGCAAGCCATGTATGTTTATTGTTACTTTTGTGTTTTTAGCTTTTCATCTTCTGAATCATGAAGAAGCAGTCATGAACATGAGATACGGACACTACAAGACACGGACACATGCCATTTTTTGAAAATGTAGGACGCTGATACGTCGGGGACATGTTATTTATTATTCTTTTTGTACCAAAATATTTTAGTTTTTACTAGCTACGAAGAGATTAAAGTAAGAATGAGAATGAAAATTTAATTAGCATTTGAATTTAACCCACATAGTTAGTTATAAGAGTCCTCTTAAAACTAATAAAGAACAAAATCTTACCATTCTTGAAATGCCTACTAAAAGCCACAAAACAAAATTTATAAGCCTAACATTTAACAATCTCTATTTTAGTTTTTACTTTTTTTTCCTTTTTTTTTTTTGAAAACCGGGAAATCTATTCTATTATATTTTCTCTCTTCCTTTCTTTCTCTTTTCCATTTTGTCCATCTACTATTGGTGGACCTTGTTGCCGATGGCCTCCTCGAGCACTAGTTGTCATGTCATTGACCACTCGATCGAAAGGAATAAGTCTTAAATAGTGTGTCCATGAAGTGTCCAAAATTTTAAAAAATAATAATAAAGAAGACATTGAATTTTGAGTGTCAGACTCGTGTTTAAAGAGTGTCTAGAAGTATCTGTGTTGAAACGTGTCGGTGTTTCTTAGGGTTACACTATAGTCAAAGATCAATTCCCTTTGAACTTCCTAATTACTTTTGGAGATTATATGTTGGGAAGGTTAAAATTTCTGAAGATAAAATGAGGAACAAGATGCAATATGTCATAAATTTGAAAAAGTATCTTCAAGTATACATTTTTTTTCTATCTTATGCTGATCTTATGGTTTTAAAAGGCAGTATGACATGAATGATTCTAGCTGTGGCAATGCACAATACTTTTCACTTATGCACTAGCAAGAAAATACCTCTCTTCTGAATCCATATCCATGATTTTTGAACTCTCATATGATCTTTCCATGTCGTGGTGTAGGTTCATTTATTAACCTTCATTTTTGTTCCATTAGAAGAATTAATACATGACTGAGAATCAGTAGGTCAAACTATTCATTTATATTGTTGAAGAACGTACAGAATCATGTCTTTAAAAGTAGATAGTTTATAGCAACAGTTCCTTGCATGATTTTTCTTCTAAAAAGATTACAATTATATTTCTCTTTTAGGTTATTGGAGCATTTTGGTACTTATTCACTATAGATCGAAAAACAACTTGCTGGGAAGAAAGATGTCCAACTTGCCCTCTAAACTGTTATTACGCTAAAGGCAATTCGAGTGCCGACAGTTTTTGCTCCCAAAAGGCTAAAAATGGCTCTGAAACTTTTGATTTTGGAATATTCACAGATGGTCTTCGTATTGTGAATTCAAGAAATTTCATCCGGAAAATTTCTTTCTGTTATTGGTGGGGTCTGCAGAAATTGAGGTTGGTCTTCAATAGATTTTTTTTTCTCTCATATTGTGTTTTTTGGATTTTACTTTTACCAATCAATACCTCATAGTCGACCCGTAGTGCCACGGGTTTAGAGGAGAAAAGCTTCAAGTTCTCGGGTCATCAAAAAAAAAAAAAAAAAAAAAAAAATCAATGCCTCATAGCCTTTATTATTGCTTTTCTTTTTACCTTCTTGTCATGTGAGAAAGAAATTACCTAGTGTTACATATTTTTTGAGCAAGGCTAAGTCAATGTTTGACTGAGTTAAGGTATTATGTCCACATTTATGCATCGTTCTCATTTGACATCAATTCTATAGCTTACAGTGGTTCCATGTGATTTTGCTCTTAGATTAAATTGTGTGCTTCTGCAAGAGAAAAGACAGGTGATGTTAATTGATTTATCATGGATTGAAGATTGTCTTGTGTCATCTCGTAACATTTTTGTTGAATTATGTTAAATCATCAATCTACCCAAAAATTTAAGCTGATGGGTTGGAGTATATTTAATTATATTAACTAAATTCATCAAATGGAAATCAATATTAATTGGGGATGAAACGACTTAGTAGAGGTTTGAACCCATGATCTCTTGATATAATACCAAGAATCATCAATCAACCCAAAACCTTAACTTGGTTGGTTGGAGTAAACTTAATTTTATCTGTTGGACTTTTGGCAAAATATTAGAAGTGAATTTGTCCCACATCGGAAAGATACAAGATAGTGGTGTGCTCCAAGCCCTATAAAAGGAGCATGAGACTTTGGTTTTAAAGCATTCAAGTTAGAAACACTTTAAGCTTGGTGTATTGACTCTAGTTAAATTTCTTTTGTATTCTCTTGTGGAGAGTGGGCAAAGGTGTGAGTAGTATAAGCTTTGAAGAGAGTGTTTTTTTGTAATTGGAGTCGGAGAGAAAATTCTGTGTGATTGTAGCAATTTTTCATGTGGAAGTTCATTCTGTCCATGGTTTTCTCCAATTTGGAGTTTTTCCACGTAAATTCTTTTGTTCTCTATTTTGTTGTTTCTTTTTAATTTCTCGGTATTTTTCTGCTTATTCCTACTGCTATTACATTATCAACCAACACTTTCTTTTGTCTGAAAGTGAAAAGGGCTTCACGACTCGAAAACTTCACCTTGTAGTTCTGGATAAAGTACGTATCTGCTAGATTCTGATGATTGCATTACATGTATGCTGATCAAGAAGTTCTATACATCTGGATGGATTGAAATTTTGAGAAATACATTAGTTCAGTAACTGAATGCATATGGGGCTTTTAGGATCTTGGTTCTGACACTCTTAGTTGTAATATGTTGCAGCTCTTTGGGACAAGACCTCAAAACCAGCGAGTATTTGTGGGAAATCTACTTTGCAGTTGTCATTACCGTTTCGGGCTTGATATTATTTGCACTTCTTGTAGGAAATTTGCAGGTCAGTATTTGAGTTTACTTCTAACTTTTGATCTAGAGACATTATTATGCATTGTCAAGTTGCATAACACACAATAAGTAGTTACTTGTTTGGATGGTTTTTTTTATGATTCCTCAGCATTATCTAATCCTGTGGGTTATTTAATTGTGTAACAGACATATCTACAGTCAACCATTGCAAGATTGGAGGAAATGAGATTGAAGGGGCAAGATATTGAGCTATGGATGGCTTATCATTCCCTTCCAAAAAAGTTGAAGAAAAAAATAAAAAAGTACGAACGGTACAAGTGGCGAGAAACCAAAGGTGTCGATGTCGAGCAACTTCTTCATAATCTTCCTAGAGACCTAAGAAGGGACACAAAAAGACATCTTTGCAGGAATCCACTCTCAAATGTAAGTTTATTTTCTCATTTTGAGTTTCAAAATAATGGTTTATATAATTAGTTTTTTGGGTTGATTGATGATTTAAAATAATTCAACATGGTATCAGAGTAGGTGGTCCTGAGTTTAAGTCCCTTGGTTGATATAATTATATTTACCCCAATCCATTGACTTAACTTTTAGGTTGATTGGTGATTTAATATAGTTCAAGTAAAACGTTGATTAGTTTTGAATAAATTATATTGATGAGTTTCTCTCCTTATGATTGATAATATGTGATCAAGGTTCCAAATTTCAAAAACATGGACGAAAAGCTACTCAATGCTCTATGTGAGTATCTGAAGCCAATGTTGTACATTGAGCGTAGCTGCATTGTTCAAGAAGGAGAGCCATTGGATGAAATGATCTTCATAATTAGAGGCAAAATAATGATCTATTCCAAAAGAGATAGTGAGGCCGAAGCTGGTTCCTTGGGGTCGGAGTGGCTTCAAAAAGGTGAATATTATGGAGAAGAACTTCTAGAATGGGCGCTGCGCAGTCCTAATTCGACCACCGTCCCCATATCTACAAAAACCATCCGAGCACACTCGAAAGTCGAAGCATTTGTCCTCATGGCAAATGATTTAAAGACTGTGGTCGCTAAGTTTTGGTGGCTTTTCAGCAGATGCTCCCCGAGTTTGAAAGCAATATGGGCACCGTGGGCGGCTTTAGCTTTGCAGTTAGCATGGCGGCGGTGCCTGAAAAGCAAAAAGGAGAAGAACAAGTCTCATTTAGCCATTGAAATAAGTAATAACAGTGAGAATTCAGTTGCCCCACTTCATGCTCTTGGTGGTTCAAACAAAAAGAGCATAAACGAACAGGCCGAGTCTAGCAGAGTTTGAGAATTGTACTATGCTTCTCTTTAGCTTTCTCTGTTTTTAGTGATTGAATGTTTCTTCTGTACATTCATTCCACTGTCTATTTTACTTGTTTGTTACCATCAACATCATGGTTTATCTGTTTGGATGTATTTAGGCTAATCGTGTTAAAACAAGTCTGTTGAATTGATGTATGAATTTTGGAACTGATCAGAAGAAAACTATGACTAGAAAAGCATAAGACTGGTTGAAGATGTTAGAGATTATAAATAAGTCGATCGATCAAAGGATGTGGTGGAGAACAAAGAGGTAATGAATCCAATTTATTGTTGTCATTTACAGATAGATTAATTTTCTATACTTTTTTTAAAAATTAAATATCGTAGAATCCAAGCATTATCTTGTAAAAATAATTGTGAAACAAAATAAGCGAGTATCTAAAATGACATGTATCTTCGATTAAGAGATCGAAGCTTCGAACCTCTTCATCTTAAAATAGTGTGATAATGGAAGTTTAGAGTTTGAAATGATACAATTAAACTAAACTTACCATCACTCATTCGTTATTAATTTTGAGCTGTTAAACCATTAAAAAAAGAAGTAAAAATCAATGTATACCGTTTTGTCCACCCTTTATTAAATTCCGTTTTTCATTGGTTTATATGTGTGCAAAATTAGTTATATCAGTTAAATTCCTAAGTATCAGTTTATCATGGCAGAAATCTGGTTTCAAACGACAAGAGCCAGTTGAAAATGACTAAATAAACCCAAAAATTAAAATTAAAATCAAAATCGAGTAAATAATAATTTCCATGAAAAACAAAATAATTTATGGGGTTGTGGGCAACGCCAAGAAGAACAAGAAAAACAAGGTAACACAATTTTAGTAGCCGATCACGGTAAATTCATCTGGTTTTATCCAAAATTTCAAAACCAATTTTTTTATAGTGTAGAAAAATCTAAATAAAACTTCTCAAGTCCAACCACTGCAATGAATTCGGATCTCTTGGACCTACATCTAAATTGTGAATTACCTACATGAATTGAACTTTCAGGCACCTTTCTTTGTTCTTGTTCGTCCCATTTCAAAGTGTTTGTTGTACAGGAGAATCAACAAATTGGTTGCTGAATTGCTATGGTTGGAACTAACTCTTGGGGTTTCTTGGACCCGACTCGTGGGACACCGAGATCCCAACCAAATAACCGTTTGGTTGGGTTCTCAACGATTGCTATGGTTGGAACTCATGTAGGTATGATCAAACAGTTCAAAACTATCTCAACGATTATTATTATTATTGTTATTATTTTCAACTAGAGCAATAGCTCAGTGGTGTTAGTGTACACCTATTCACAAGCCATAGTACATTCAGGCAGGCGACTGTTGCAATTACATTCCATGGTAGGGTTTTCAAAATGGACCTACATGGCTGAATGGACCTACCGGCGTTTGGCAGTATTTACCAGCTAAGAGCGACAACGACGACTTCAATGATGTGGGGGCGATTCAACTTGGTTGCTGGAGGATGTTGTTATCAAAATACTCATCCTTTATCCAGTAATAAAGAGCCAGTCATGGCTGCTGGACAAGATGATGATGATGCCAAAAGGTTAGTTTGGTTCCCTTTTTCTTAATTCTAGTTGTTAACATTTTTTTCACCAAAGCCTGCCTTGAATGTTGTCTAATAACTTTCAACACAAATGGTGTTTGATATGTCTTGCTTTACCTTGTTTAGGATAATAATGGTTAGCTCTCCTCAGCCTAAGTCTGAAAATCTTGCCTCTTCTGGGGTGAATGGTGACTCACACTCCATGGATTCCTCTGTTACAAGAAGATCTGAGCCATCTTCTTTTAATTCACCTGCGGCTACAAGTTCTGAGAACATTGGTAAACTAGTCATCATGTGTAATGGCTTAAGGTTCGTAACAAAGTCCATTGCAGAAAAAGTGTCATTCCCTCATCTGTGGAATGATGTGCTTGTCATGTGGTGTGTAATTGCAAATTTACTGGATCCTTTGTTTTGTTACATCCTAGTTGTTGATCAAGGCAGAAATTGTATTGGGTTTGACAAGAAGTTGAGGCTGACTGTTGTCGTTCTGCGTTCGGTCGTTGATTTTGTCTACGTACTCCTTGTTGTCTGTCAATTTTGTTTCGGTGATACTGCATCCTCTGATAAAAATGATAGAGGGTTCTGCTCAATAGCAAGGAGATATCTTTTATCTTCCTTTGCAGTTGACATTCCTGCTGTTCTTCCTTTGCCACAGGTTTGGATTATGAGTCTCTGGCTAAGAATAGAATTTGTATGATTAAAGACATGTGTTATGTAGTGATTTTTTAGCGGGTGTGTGCAGGTGGTGGTATTAGTAGTATTTCGAGCAACAAAAGGTTCTCATTTTACGATCGCTATTAGGGCGTTGAAATTCATCCTTATATGTCAATTTTTTCCGAGGGTCTTTCGAGTATACTCATTCTTAAAGAAAATTAGATGGAGTTCTGGCATTTTTTCCAATTCTGCTGGGGCCAAAGCTGTATTCAATCTCTTCTTGTATATGCTTGCAAGTCATGTAAGTTCATGGCCAATCTTTTGTACTCAGCTTTCTTGTTATCTGCTTCTGCTTGCATGTGATTGATCAATTGGGTAGTCAATGTTTTAACTTTTAAGATTCATCTGCTCATCTGACATCGATGTTAAGTATAAAAATAACTTGCCTAATCTGTTTGAGAATGAAAAGATTGACTAGATACTGAACTTGAAAACTTGTTGGACGTTGATCTTAAATGGATATTTTCATTCTTTTGTTAGTCGTCAGAAGTTGGTTTTAAACTCTTTAGTCTTTTCTCGAGCAATTCTCATATTGGTGGCGCCAAGTTTTAACATCTTGTAGTTTGATACTCTGCATCAGTTTTCTCTTGTTCAAAGGATATTTAGGAGGACCGCATCATTAGAAATAATAGGTTTATTTGGTGTTAGAAATATATCTATTCAACTTATCAACTTGGAATGTTTAAGTGAAATATATCTACAATTTTTTTCACCGGTAGATTCTATCTTTTGGGCTCTGTATTTTTTCCTTACCCTTGTCTTTATCTCGGCATTCATTCTGCATCTAATTTGGTCCTTTCAGGTCTTTGGAGCCTTTTGGTACTTGTTTACTATTGAAAGAAAAGCAGCTTGCTTGCAAATAAGGTGTGACAGTCACCCATATTGCCCTCAGAATTATAATAATATCAGCTCTATTGAAAGATTATGCATGGATGGTTGCTCTGGAAAAGCATCTTCAAGTGGCATAACAGCTTTCGATTTTGGAATATTTGGTGATGCCTTTAATTCTGGCATTGTCTATTCCACTGATTTCATGTGGAAATTCTCTTATTGTTTCTGGTGGGGTTTACAGAATCTAAGGTTTGTTAGCAAAAGCCTATATTTTTCATATAATTTTTCCTACCTGTACTCTTGTTTACATATTTCACGATTTCCAATTCAACATGTTTCAGCTCTTTGGGTCAAGGCCTCAAAACTAGTGGTTATATATGGGAAATTTACTTTGCAGTCTCCCTCACTGTTTCTGGTTTGGTATTATTTGCACTTCTAATTGGAAACTTGCAGGTCAGTTGCCAACTAAGATTCATCCGTGCTTCTCGATCATCTCGATATATATTATAATTGTGATGAGTGCATAATAATATGGTTTAAAGGCAACGCTATTGAGGCCCTGATATGGAAATTTGGTTGTGACACAGACAATTCTGCAGGCAAAATCTGCAAGACTAGAGGAAATGAGATTAAAGGGGAACGACATTAAACTGTGGACGAACTACCAGAAACTACCACGTGATCTAAAGGAGCGGATCAAACAGCATGAGAAGAATAAATGGCTGAAAACTAGAGGTATTGATATTGCGGAGGTTCTCCATAATCTTCCTAAAGAACTTAGAAGACAGACTACAAGACATCTTTGCCATGATGCAATCAGAAGTGTAAGTTTTTTTTTTTATTCTTCTTTTTGTTTCCATTAATGGTGTGTTGTGTTTTGTCATCTTCTAAATTCTAATGTGTTGTAAAGGTCCCAATGTTTCGATTTGCAAGCGAAAAATTCATGGATGCAATATGTGGTTGTCTGAAGCCAGTTCTACATATTGCTCATAATTTCATCATCTCCGAAGGAGAGTCGCTAGAAGAGGTAATATTCATAACCAAGGGCAAGTTACGAGTGCATTCCAAACTAGGTAATTGGATGGGAAAGAGCCTTAAAGAAGGCGATTACTTTGGAGAAGATCTTTTAAACCAGGTATTTAAAGATCCACATTTATCCACCGTCGTATGCACGAAAACTGTTTCTACGCGCACCGAAGTGGAAGCATTTGTTTTAAGTGCAAAAGATTTGAACAATGTCATCAACAAATACTGGTGGCGATTGAATCAAGCGCTTCATGAGGATCCCACTTATAAAGAGCGCAGAATGGATCCCAAGTATGAAGAGCCATGGGCAGCATGGGCTGCTCTTGTCTTGCAGACGAGATGGCGTGGTAACATCGAGAAGCGCAAAAAAGGGAAACTTCAGTTAAGCTCAGCCACTGAAAGTGGGAATTCACAACCTTCAGTCGCAAAGAACATTCATGTCTTTGGATTCATCCATCGCGTAATGAAGGCTTTAAATGAAAAACAGAAGAAAAAGAGGAGAAAGAGATGCAAGGATATCCCAGGGCCTAGCAACAACGTTTGAGAAGATTTCCTTCACTCTAGTAACTTCTCTCCCACTGTTCACGACCAACAATCGCATAGCTTAACGACATATATTATGTAGACCCGATGATTAAGAGGTCATGCGCTCAAACCTCTCGTTGTTGAACTTGAGAAGACTATGTATTATTCTCCTTTGATCTCATGGTTTTAGTGAGGAACATGTCTTGCATATTTAGCATCTCCTTTTGTGACCCACTACTACTTTTTTGGTTAACTGATAAAATACTCTAGGAATGGACTTTCTTTAAACCGTTCATTTTTTAAATTATTTGGCGAAAAGAATACTTTGAATATATTTTTCACCGTTGGATGCTGCTTTGAATTTTTAGTGGTTATTCGAGATATGAAAATTATTGAATCCTCTTCTTTTGAAGAAGTAATACTGTGGTGACTTTGTTAAATAATTTGATCATGGATAGGGTGTTCAAAATCCTCAAACAATAAACCTTGTAGCTATATTTTTTAAATCGAAAAAGGGGACTTTTGCTTGATAACCATGTCCGTCTTTAGGCTAGACACAAACATAAAAAGAATGGAGGTGACAAAAAGGTATTTACAAATTAATGTCACAGATGAGTTTTGAACCAAAGACCTTGCTTATGAAACTGAAGTTGGTTCCTCGAGGTCCAATTGGCTTGAAAAAGGTGAATATTAAGGAGAAGAACTTCTAGAAAGGGCGCTGTGCAGCCGCACTTCGACCACTATCCTCATATCAACGACAACCATTCGAGCACACTCGAAAGTCGAAGCTTTTGTCCTCATGGCAAACAATTTGAAGACCGTAGTCGCAAAGTTTTGCTCCCCAAGTTTGAAAGCAATATGGGCATCGTGGGTGGCTTTAGCTTTGAAATAAGTCCATTTAGCCATTGAAATAAGCATAGGCAGAGTCTAGCAGAATTTGAGAAATGTAGTATGCTTCCCTTTAGCTTTCTATATTTTTAGTGATTGAATGTTTCTTTCTGTATATTCATTCCACGGTTTATTTTACTTATTTGTTAGCATCAATACCATGGTTTATTTGTTTGGATGTGTTAAGTTTGTTCATGTTAATACAAGTCTATTCATTCCACTGTCTATTTTGCATCAATATCATGTTGTACTATGTTGTTCTACCTTTGTTGGTTGGTTTGGTCTGTTCGATTGGCTAGTTTTTAATGTGATATAATTGAGTAGAATTAATTGATAAATGTGTCAGGTCTATTATAGGAAGAGGTTTCCTTTGTGAAAATAGAAGGATAACATTTTTGTAGAGCTTATCCTTTTCCCTTTAATTTTGGTGGGTGGTTCTTTTTTTCGATCACCAAGATGGATATTAGATTATCCTCAAAGTTAGTGTTGTTTCAGTTGGAGCTTTGTTTCTTCAACTCGCTTTAACGTCTTATTTCGAAAGACTTAATTTCTTTTTAAAATTGATTTTGTCTGTTGATTTTTTCTTTTATGTGTCACTCTAATTTATGGAGATGTGCTAGTTTGTGGTCTCATTGACAGAATTGGTTGTAATGGTGGTTTAGTTTAATAAACTAATTTGCTTTAAAAAAAAAATCTGATTCACCAAGAAAAGAATGATTATTATTATTATTATTATTTTTTGAAATAAGAAAAGAATGATTATTATCTTTCTCAAACATGAAAAAAAAAAAAGAATGATTATCATCGATCTCAAAATTTTCATTATCTTAATCAAGATGTATGCAGCAACTAGCACCACTAGACGCCCCAGCTAAAAAAGTGTCCCCACTTAAAAAAATTCCGAATATACCTGACGTCCACTAAAATTGTGTCACTCTTTCTTCTTTCTTTCTTTAAAAAAAGAGAGAGAAAAAAAAGTACGGATGAAACTTCTAATTCGAAGAATAAAAATTAGGGGATTTTGCATGTATAACAAAAAAAAAAAAACATAAAATCAAAACTAATTCATTTGTAGCAAAAAAAATTCAAATTGAATTCTATCGCTAGGATTGATAGAATTCAATCAATGAAAGACTTCTTTTATCACTGCTTGAATTTTCTACTAGCAATAGAATTTCAAATTGAGTTCTATCACTAGTTGAGTTTTATCACTGATAGAAATTAATATGACATAGATGAAATTATTTTAGAAATTGTGCTGCAAATGTAATACAAAAGGTAAAATATGGTGCTGATAATAAATTCTCTAAAAATTAGATTTAAAGATTTAGAGATTAAAATAAAATAAAACTGAAATTATAGGAACTAAAATAATATTTCAACCAACATCAAATAATAATAATTTTTATTATTAGGCTAAATTATCAGAAGTATCTTGAACTATTAAGTTTTAAAACAAAAATATCAACCTTATAAATTTTAGATGGAAAATGTTATATTTTTGTTTCAAAAGTACCTTCATACTTTAATCGAGTTATACTTTAATCGAGTTTCAAAAGTACCATTAATATTAAGAAAATCGTTGCAAAAATATTTTTATTTGTTATTTTTTTCTTTTATGAAAATGTTAAATTTTGTTTTAAATAATTTAGATATTTAATTATAAAATAAAGTTGTTACATTTTTATTCTTAAGTTAGGAATTATTTTTAGGAAACTTAAATTAGACAAATCTACAAAATAATTATAAATAGAGTTACTTTAAAAAAAATTAAGAAATATAATTACCAGTATTAATAAATATTGCTACATACTTTCTTATAAAGATGATATTAATTAATGAGTATTTATAATACATAATATTAATATTAATGAATATTTATAATAATTAATAATAATGAGTCTTGAGAAAAGAACCCATTCAACATAATTTTTCTTTTTTTTAATGTCAACTATAGTTGGAATTTTTATTATGATGGTTGAAATTGATTTCTTAATATATTTCTCTTCTTTATCATTTATTTTATATATCCATTACTTTTACTCTTGTTTTTTTATGCATAGAAAGCTATTGAAGGTTAGCTCAATCAAACTACTATTTTTTTTGTTTTTTTTTGATAAAAGTATTTTCAATTTTAATATTACATTAACAATTTGTAATTAAATGGGTCGATGTCGCGTTGATTATCTTGAATTGTAGTAATCGATTCCAACTTTACGATCATGGATTCGAGTTTGAAAATCGAAATTTTGCTCTCGTATTATAAAATAGTGAACAAATCATTAACAAAATCTATCTATTTAGGTTTTTAAATTCATTCCAACTAAAATTTAGTATATTTTTTAAAGAAAAACTTCCCTATCATAAATGTATAGGCAGCTCCAACTTATTAACTATGTGTCATCATTTTGAACCACATAAATCATTACCCTTTTTTTTTGTTTATATATATAAAAAAATATGTGGTTCATGTTGAGAATCTCACATTGATAAGGAGAGGATATCTCTAAGTGTTTAAAAGGTAGGTGGACTACTCCTCTTATCACAAATTGGTTTTGAGATGGATGTCCACATTATTTCACATGGTATCAGAGCCCATTAAGCTCAAACGGGTATTCGGTCCAATAAAAATGAAATTGAGATCCGATTCAAGATTGGTGAGCCCAAAAGAGGCACCATCTTGAGGGGGCATGTTGAGAATCCCACATTGATAAGGAGAGGATATCTCTAAGTGTTTAAAAGGTAAGTGGACTACTCCTCTAATCACCAATTGGTTTTGAGATGGATGTTCACACTATTTCACACAAAATGGTGACACATGATTAGTAAGTTGGGTCTACCTACACATTCATGTGAAGGTTTCTCTCTTTTTTTTTTTCTTTTTTTTTTATCTTCTAAAAGTGAAGAACATATGTTAATTACTTTCCATGGTGCATTTACGCAAGCTGGGGACAACGACGACGACTTCAATAATGTCGTGTGAATGGAGTTGGTTTCTGCACGGTGGTGTTATTAGAAAAGTCATCCATTGTCCACTAGCAAAGACCCCGCCATGGCTACTGGACAAGACTCGTTTGGATGACGATTTTTTGTGGAGGAATTACAACGTTTGAATGTGGTTTTAAAATCATTGATTATTTTAAGTGACTTTTTTAAAGAGGAGTTGTAAAATATCATTTGTAATAACTTCGGAATTGGTAACAAATTAATTTTTAAGTAGGTGACACCATGAATTGAACTTATTACCTTAAAACACTACACCCCGCCATGGCTGCTCGGAAAGACGATGACGATTGGTTAGTTTAGTTGTTCCCCTTTTTCTTAATTCTACAGAATACTCATCATACTAGCATTTGCATCTCTATTTTCTACGTAAATGGTGTTTGATATGGTCTTCATTTACCTTGTTTAGGATACGAATGGTTAACTCTTCTGAGAATTTTGGTAAAAAACTCATTATGTGTAATGACTGTACCTTCATAACAAAGTTCATTGAGGATAGAGTGTCATTCCCACATCTGGGAAATGATGTGCTTGTCATATTGTGTGTCATTTCAAATATGCTCGACCCTTTGTTCTGTTACATCCTAGTGGTTGATCAACAGAATGATTGTGTTGGGTTTGACAAGAAGTTGAGGCTGATGATTGTAGTTCTGCGTTCGCTCATTGATTTTGGCTACATACTTCTCGTCGTCTTTATATTGCGTAACCGTCATTCTCCATCTGCTGATAGAAATAATGGAGGGTTCTGCTCCAAAGCAAGGAGATATCTTTTATCCTCCTTTGTTGACATTCTTGCCGTTCTTCCTTTCCCCTCAGGTTTGGTTTATTAGTCTCGGCCGAAGTATAGATCTTGTATAATTAAAGATATATGTTATTAGTGATTTTTGAGCGGGTGTGTGCAGGTGGTGGTATTCGCAGTGGCCTCATCTTACTATCGCTATTAGGATATTGAAATGTGTTCTTGTTTTTCAACTTTTTCGCATATACTCATTCATAAAGGAAGTTAGATGGAGTTCTGGCATTTTTTCTAATTCTGCTGGACCCAAAGCTATATTCAATGTCTTCTTGTATGTTATTGCAAGTCATGTAAGTTCATCGCCATTTTTCCCCCTCTCAGTTGTCTTGTTATCTGCTTCTGCTTGCATGTGATTCATTAATTGGCTAGTCAATGTTTTAGCTTTATAAAATTCATCTAATCATTTGTATTAAGTATAAAAGTCATTTGTTTGGTCCCCAAGGGGTGGCACAGTGGTTGAAGAGTTGGGCTTTGAGGGTATGCTCCCCTCAAGGTCGTCCCAGGTTCGAGACTCAGCTGTGGCATTACTCCTTCGATGTCTCCCGGTGCCTGTCCTAGGGACGGGTGTGGTTACCCTTGTTTCAAAAAAAATAAAATAAAAAATAAAAGTCAATTTGTGGAATGAAGCTTACGCAACCGCCTAAGTTTCTTTTAAGATGAAAAGATAGACTAGATACAAAACTCAAGATCTTGTTGGATGTTGATCATAAATATATATTGTTAATCTTACCTTAGTTGTGTTAGAACTTGGAAGTTTATTTTAAAATATTTTCTTGAGCAATTATCATATCACTGGCAAATATAACATCTTGTATTTTGATGCTTTGCATCAGTTTCCTCTTGTTTGGAATCAAGGGTTAATTCTCTTATTGATTTTCCTTTGTCTTAGCACTCATTGTGCAACTAATTTGGTCCTTTCAGGGCTTTGGAGCCTTTTGGTACTTATTTTCTATTGAGCGAAAAGCAACTTGCTTGCAATTAAGGTGTCATAGTCACCCATATTGCCCTCAGAATTATAATAACAACTCGATTGAAAGATTATGCATCGATAGTTGCTCTGGAAAAGCATCTTCAAGTGACATAGCAGCTTTCGATTTTGGAATATTTGGGGATGCTTTTAATTCTGGCATTGTCTATTCGACTGATTTCATATGGAAATTCTCCTATAGCTGCTGGTGGGGTTTACAGAATCTAAGGTTTGTACGCAAAAGCCTATGGGAGTGTTTGTTTGACATATTTAGGTAGTATTTGGGTTAAAGAGTTATGTTGAAGAGTAATGTTGAGTAGTTAAAAATTTAGAGTTGTGTCAAAAACTCTGTTTGGATGTAGTTTTTATGTAAGGGAGTTAGAGTCAAAATCTTGTTTGGTTGTAAATTTAAAAATGAGTAGTTATTTTTAGTAGTTAAAAAAGTAATTATTAAAAATGAATTGTTAAAAATGAGTTATTTTGATTGATTTGAAATGAATGATTAAAAATGAGAGTTATTTTTAAAAGTAAAAATAAAGAGGAGTTGATAAAAACTCGTTTGAATGTAGGTTTTTATGAGGAGTTAATAAATACTCAACTAAATCCAAGCTAAATATGTCAAACAAACACCCCAGGGTTGTTTGTTTGACATATTTAAGTAGGAGTTAGCATTAGGAGTTATCAACTTCTCCTCGAAAACCTACATCCAAACGAGTTTTATTAACTCCTCATTTTTTCTTTTAAAAATAACTCTCATTTCTAACCATTCATTTTTTATCATTCATTTATAACTACTCAATCATTTCTAACCACTCATTTTTAATCATTCCTTTCAAATCAATCAAAATAACTCATTTTTAACCATTTATTTTTAATCATTTATTTTTAATCATCTCTTTTTTAACTACTAAAAATAATTACTCATTTTTAACTCTACATTCAAACAAGGTTTTGACTCTAACTTCTCTACACAAAAACTACATCCAAACGAATTTTTGACACAATTCTCAATTTTTAACTACTCAATATAACTCTTTAACCCAAAAACTACCTAAATATGTCAAACAAACAGCCCCTATGTTCATATTAGTCTTCTACTTGGTACTCTTATTTACATATTTCACTACTTCCAACATTTTTCAGCTCTTTAGGTCAAGGCCTCAAAACTAGTAGTTATATATGGGAAATTTACTTTGCAGTCTCCCTAACCGTTTCTGGTTTGGTATTATTTGCACTTCTGATTGGAAAGTTGGAGGTTAGTTGGCAATTAAGATTCATCTGTGCTTGTTGATCTAGATATAATTATGAATGAGTGCATAATAATAATGATAATAATATGGTAATTTGGTTGTGAAACAGACAATTCTACAGGCAAAAGCTGCAAGACATGAGGAATTGAGATTAAAGGGGGAAGAATTTAAACTGTGGATGACCTACCAGAAACTACCACATGATCTAAGGAAGCAGATAAAAAAATTTGCAATTAATAAATGGAAGAAAACTAGAGGTATTGATATTGCGGAGATTTTCCATAATCTTCCTAGAGATCTTAGAAGGAAAACTACAAGACATCTTTGTTGTCATGCACTCGAAAGTGTAAGGTTTTTGTACTTTCCTTGCTGTTTCCATTAATGACGTTTTCATGGTCATCATCTAAACTCTAATGTGTTGTAAATTAAGGTCCCAGGGTTTCAATCTGGGAGCAACGAATTCTTGGATGCAATTTGTAGTTGTCTGAAGCCAATTCTACATACGGCTCATAATTCCATCATTTCCAAAGGCGACCCACTGGAAGAGGTAATATTCATAACCATGGGCAAGTTATGGATGTATTCCAACTCCAACTCCAACTCCAACTCCAACTAGGATGGTGAAGAGCTTAAAGAAGGCAATTACTTTGGAGAAGATCTTATAAAACAGGCATTTAAACATCCTCATCTCTCCACCGTCCCCATAGCCACAAAATCGGTCTCTACACGCACCGAAGTGGAAGCGTTTGTTTTAAGCGCAAAAGATTTGAACAATGTCATCAACAACAGATACTGGTGGCATTTCAGTCGAGAGCTTCTTAAGAATCCCTCTTATAATGAGCGTAGAAAGAATCCCGGCTTCAATGAGCCATGGAGACCATGGGCTGAACTTCTCCTGCAGACGAGGTCGCTTCATAACGTTATCAAGAAGCGCGAACAAGGGAAACTTCCCTTACACGTTGAAAGTGGGAGTTCACAATCTTCAGCCTCAAAGAACCTTCATATCTTTGGATTCACCATCGATCATTTAAAGAAGGCTACAAGTGAAAAACATAGCAAAAAGAGAAGCAAGAGAAGCAAGGATTTCTCGGGGCCTAGCAACATCGTTTGAGAGGATTTCTTTCACTCTAGTAACTTCTATCCACAACCAACAATCACATAGCTTATTCGACATATACTCAAACCTGATGACTAAGAGGTCATGTACTCAAATCTCTCAACATAAGTGGTTGTTGAACTCGAAAAGACTACATATTCTTCTGCTAAGGAACCTGTCTTACATTTCAGCATCTCCTTTTGTGAGTAACTTCTACTTTTTTGGCTGATTGAGAAAATGCTCTAGGAATGGACTTTTTGTTCATTTTTTGTAAAATATTTTGGTGAAAAGAATACTTTGAATTTCTACCTAGTGGTTATTAGAGGTATAAAACTTGGCAATTTAATACGTTTTAACATTGTATTATAAATAATCATTAATATAGTATTATGCATTATTAGTTTTAAAAGTGATCCTATTTGTAATTATTTTCTAAATTTGAGTAATCAAATAAGGTCCGAATATAAAATGTTTTGAAATTTAGTGGGGGTCCTTTTCAGTTTTTTATTTCAAAACCAAGGGGGTGTTTGTTTAACATATTCAGGTAGAATTTAGCTTAAGGAATTATATTGAGGAGTTACATTGAGTAGTTAAAAATTGAGAGTTGTAACCAAAAACTCATTTGGATGTAGTTTTTATGTAGAAGAGTTAGAGTCAAAACCTTGTTTGGATGTAGATTTAAAATGAGTAGTTACTTTTAGTAGTTAAAAAAGAAATTATTAAAAATGAGTAGTTAAAAATGATTAAGTAGTTATAAATGACTGATTAAAAATGAATAGTTAGAAATGAGAGTTATTTTAAAAAGTAAAATTAAACAGGAGTTAGTAAAAACTCGTTTGGATGTAATTTTTCTAGTAGAAATTAATAAATCTTAAAACTAAATCTTACCATAATATGTCAAACAAACAGCCCCAAGTCCTTTTCAATTTTGCACTTAGGAATTCTAAATTTTACTCCTAATATGTTGTAGATCATCTGGTTAAAATATCTTTTTCTGAAAAGGAAACAAATTTATTGATAAGAAAAAAATTGTATGGAGAAATATTTCGAGGAAACCAATAGATAAAATACACTAATAGATTCCTCTAGGAGAAAAAAGTAAGTAAATTATAGGCCGATGGATGGTATTTATCATTACACAAAAAAAAAGACAATCGTAATAAATTGTCTCAAGCGGTGTTTATTCGACCTATTTGGATGAGATTTAGCTAAAAAAGTTATATTGAGTAGTTAAAATTTTAGAATTGTAGATAAGAACTCCGTTTGATGTAATTTTTATGTAGATGAATTAGAATCAAAACTTTATTTTGATGTAGATTTGAAATAAATAGTTATTTTTAGTAGTTAAAAAATAAACTATTAAAAATGAGTGGTTAAAAATAAAATATTTTAATTAATTTGAAAGGAATGATTTAAAATCAGTGGTTAGAAATGATTGTATAAATAAATGGTTAGAAATGAAAATTATTTTTAAAAGTAAGAAATGAGAAAGTGTTAATAAAACTCGTCTGGATGTAGGTTTATGAAGAAGATTTAATAAATCCTAAAATTAAATCCAACCTAAATTTACAAAACAAACAGCCTCCAAAGAAGTTGTCAAAAGGCCTATTAGCATCTCTGCGACAAAGAAAGTCATAAGAACTTCGTTCTTCAACTAAAATGATGGCCCAATGTATCAGCTATATATTTCTTAAAAATTAGAAAATGGGACTTTTGCTCGATAACTACGCACGTTCCTAAGCTAGACACCGAAAGGGAGCTGGTGTCATTAAATTAATGTCACATGTGAATCTCGAACCTAAAACCTTAAGAAGAACACACATTTAAAATATAAATCTTCAACCACTGTACCACCTCTTTAAAACTTCAAAATTTGTTAGGTAATCAGCCATGGATGAAAAGATGAACATTACACTTCATATCAATCATTTCGTACATAATACACCAACCTGGACTGAGAAAGATAAGGTATTCTCATCTACCGTCTTTCTATATTAATTGTATCAAAACTCAATTCTCACAGAAAGATAAATTCAATTCTATATTAACTCAATTCTATATTGCAAAATTGGAGGATATGAGATTGAAGGGGCAAGATATTGAGCTATGGATGGCTTACATTCCCTTCCAAAAAAGTTGAAGAAAAAAAAAAAATTCGAACGATACAAGTGGCGAGAAACCAAAGGTGTCGATGTCGAGCAACTTCTTCATAATCTTCGTGGAGACCTAAGAAGGGACACACAAAGACATCTTTGCAGGAATCCACTCTAAGTGTCCCTTCTTGCATGTAAGTTTATTTTTTTCATTTTGAGTTTCAAAATAATGGTTTATAGAATTAAATTTACCTCAACTCATCTTCTTAAATATTTGGGTGGATTGATGATTTAACATAATTCAACATGGTATAGAGTAAGAGGTCTTGTGTTTAAGTCTTTTGGTTGATATAATTAAATTTACCGATCATCAACTTAACTTTTAGATTGATTAATGATTTAACATAATTCAACAAAAAAAACGTTGAACAAATTCGAAGCATTTGTCTTCATGGCAAACGATTCTAAGACCGTGGTCGCAAAGTTTTGGTGCCCCGACGCCTGGAAAGCAAAAAGGAGAAGAATAAGTCTCATTTAGCCATTGAAATAAGTAATAACATAGAGAATTCAGGTGCCCCAGTTCACGCTGTTAGTGATATAAACAAAAAGAAAAAAAATGTACAGGCTGAGTCTAGCAGAGGCTGAGTCTAGCTTCTCTTTAGCTTTCCATGTTTTAGTGATTGAATGTTTCTTTCTGTATATTCATTCCACTGTTTATTTTACTTGTTTGTTAGCATCAACATCATGGTTTATTTGTTTGGATATATGTGTTTAGTTTAATCATGTTAAAACAAATCTGTTCAACTGATGCATGAATTTTAAAATCGGATCATAAATAAATGATGACTATAGAAAGCATAAGGTTGGTTGAAGATGTGAGTCAAAAGAGGATCAAGAGAATAAAAATGTTACAGTTTAATTTATGATGTCATCTCAAAGTAATTAATTTTCTACAACTTTTTTTTACAATCAATATAGTAAAATTCAACGGATTTTTGTAGAAATAATTGAGACGCGTATAAGTTGGTTTGGACTCACAAAATTAAATAATAAATATTAATAATGAGGGTCCAAAATGAAAGTTTACCACCACTCTAAATTAAATAGAACTAAAAATGAACCTAGCTTAGTGAGTGTCCAAAGTGACATGTATTTTCGTAATATTGTGTGAAAATGAAAGTTTAGAGTTTTAATTCATACAATTAAATTAAATTTACCATCACTCATTAGTTTTGAGATTAAAGGTTTTTAGATGTATTAAGACTCTCAACTACTAGTTTATATGTGTGCAGAATTAGTTATATCAGGTAGGGTATCAATGTTTTTAATTATTGTCTATTTATGATGCTACTTGAACTACTGCTATTTAATACAACTATTGATAAGCTTAAAAAAAACAACTATTACCATAAGTTTTCCAACTATTATTCATTATCGTCGGCATAACGAGGATAGTCATTCTTTACTATTTAGATTTATGGTAACACTAGAGCAGTGATTCAAATTTGAGTAGTGCAAATAGGTTGGTGATGCAATTGATTATCTTGTTTGATGTTAATTTATTTCAACTCGATGGTCACGAGTTTAAGTCGGGAAATAAATTGACTATTATATTATTTGAGAACAGTAGTATAATGTTTGTTGGTCCCCCTCACTCAATTAATTGTTGTACTGAAAAAAGTAGTTGGGCTTCAAACACTTGCAAAGGACAACACTTTTTTTTTCTTTTTTAAATATTCGTGACTATTTAGATTATCTTGCACGCACTTTGACTAATATCATGTGACATATCGCTTGGTTCTACAATATTTGAATATAAAAAAAAATTCGTACAAAATTAATTTTTGGGTAAATTACCACTTTGGATTAAACTCATAACCTCTTAGGGTTCCAAGACCTTTTTTATGCGTATGTCACTCCATAATTGTAGTAAAGGAAAACACCTTGAGTTTTGAGAATTTATCCACTGTGGAGTGGAAATGGATTAACACCAAACCAGATAACCAATCACACCACCGACCTATTTTGTGAATTTATTGAGTTATTAAATATTGAAGTCTTTTGGGTTTTATTGTTGGACCATGGCCTCCTTTAAAGTTGTTTTTTAGGTCTTGTTTGATAACCATTTTGTTTTTTATTTTTTGTTTATGAAATTTAAGCCTATTTCTATTCAAATTTCCTATCATGTACCCATCTTTCCTACAATGTATCCATCTTTACTTAAGAAAGTAGGAGAATACTAACCAAATTTAAAAAACATAAGCAAGTTTTTGGAAGCTACTTTTTTTTTGTTTACAAATTTTAGTTTTGTTTATTAAAATATAAGTAAGATGCAGATATTCAAGTAAGGAAAAAAATATAGTAAGGTAGGTGTTGTAGGCTTAAATTTCATAAACAAAAAACGAAAAACAAAATGGTTATCAAACGAGGTCTTAATATTCGATTTCACTTCTGTTTGGGTTTTAGTATTTGGGGTACAATTGTTTGTGTCCTACTATGTTGTTCTACCTCTGTTGGTTGGTTTGGTATGTTCTGTAGGCTAGTTTTTAATGTGATATAATTGAGTAGAATTAATTGATAAATGTCGGGTAGTTTGTCATTATGTCAAGTAGTCTTTAATGTGATATAATTTATTAGAATTAATTGATAGGGGTTTGGCAGGTATATTATAAAATAATAAAATAATTTCTTCCATAGTACAATTCAAAAAATTATTCATATGTGGCAAAAATGTTATACAAAGCTTATGAAATGTCTAAAATACCCACGATTTTGTCCTGCCCTAATTCACTTTCAGATTACACAATTTCTTCTCCATGATTTCTCTCTATCCATCACTTGCAACCTCTTCGACTTCTTCCCTCACGATTTTAACTAAAATACCCACGATTTTGTCTTGCCCTAATTCACTTTCAGACTACACAATTTCTTCCCCATGATTTCTCTCTACCCATCACTTGCAACCTCTTCGACTTCTTCCCCCACGATTTTTTTCTCTGCCCTTACTCACACCTCTACAACCACCCACTCTCAATCCACTCCGACTGTCTCTTCAAACTCCGGCGAATCTCTTCAAACTCCGGCAAATTTGACTTCTCTGATTTCTTCTCCTGAAACTCCACGACGAATCTGCATGACGAAAAATAATAAGAATCACAAGAAATACCTTATTGAAGTTGTTTGTAAGAATTGCAAGGAAAAATTGCAAAACCAAACAAGCCTGCCCACGTGTAAGCTTAATTGGCACCGTGCCATTACTCAAAATCGATCGAAGACTATCAGTTGAATTGATAGAAGTCTATCAGTTGAACTGATAGAAGTCTAAAGTCTATCAGTTGAAATGATAGAAGTCTATCGGTTGAACTGATAGAAATCTAAAATCTATCACTTGAACTGATAGAAATCTAAAATCTATCAATTGAACTATAAAAGTTTATCCAGATGTTCGAAGCAATTTGATGCTTTAATTCAAATTTTTTAGTGACTCCAAGTCGCCAACCATCAATTCTTCGAGTTAATTGAGTTAATCGAGTTCTTCTTCTTCTTTTTTTCTTTCAAAACAGAGCATAACATTAGATTAAGGGGGAGGGGGCAAAATCACTAGAACTTGAAATTGACAAAGATAAACTTACGAGCCCACAAAGAAGTTGATTGAAAATCTTAAACCCAATAAAGAAATCGGTGAAGACGAACCCAAGAAGAAATGACAAAGAAATCGTAATGTTTGATGTTTGAAGAGGAAGAAAGGGAAATAAAAGGAAAAACAAGCTTGAAGAGGAAGAAATGGCAAACTTGAAAATTAAAAAGTTAAACTAAAAAGCTGCTATGTATGAATTAGTATAAAATTTGTGCTATAATTATAATTGGGTGGACAAAATTTACTATTGGGGGCAAATTCCCTAATTGATAAATGTCAGGTCTATTATAGGAAGAGGTTTAATTGGTGAAAAAGGAAGGATAACCTTTTTGTGGAGCTTATCCTTTTTCCTTTAATTTTGGTGGATTCTTTTTAGATTATCCACAAAATTTATTAAATCTCCTCCAAATTAGGGGACATGATAGTTTTTTTTTTTTAAACAAGGGGACATGATAGTTTATCTGTTATTCTAGTTATAGTTTCTTCAACTTGATTAACACCTTATTTTGAAAGATTTCACTTTTTTAAAAAAATTGATTTTAACGTTAATTCTTTCTTTATATGGTCACATTCTAATTTGTGAGGATGGGTTAGTTTGTGGTCTCATTGAGAGAATTGGTTGTGAGTGTCGTTTAGTTAAATAAATAAATGTATTTTTATTAAAAGAAAATAAAAATCTGATTCACCTGGAAAAGAATGATTGTTATTAATCTCAATATTTTCGTTATCAAAATATATGCATACTACTAGACTCCCCGTAAAAAAAATTCCCAATATACGTGATACTCCACTAAAATTGTCACTTTTCTTTTTTTTTTTAGGTATTTTTAGGAGTATGTCAAATTAAAAAACTATTTACACTACTAAGAAATAAACAATATTTTAGCAATTATAGTCCTACTGTATATAAATTATACAGTATAATTAATACATAATATTGTATTATTATATAATACTAAACTAATAACATATAATAATTTATTAATAATAAAAATATATTATCCTAAATTTTACCCTATGATGAATATTAATTGTACTCTATATTTGAAATGCAAAAAAAAAAAATCAAACTTGCTTAAATGTGCAATTATTTTGTGAAATTAGACTATTTACTCCAATTTTCCTTCTTTTTTTTAGTTTAAAAATTAAAATTAAAATTTTAAAAGTTTTGCCATTAAATTAAAAAATAAAAAAAAAACTTTAATTTTTTTTTAAAAAACTTGTAATTTGAAGAATAAAGTTATATTTAAAAATTTAGATATTAAAATAAAATAAAACTTAAATTATGGAAACTAAAATAATATTTCAACCATAAATAATAATAATTATTATTTTAGGCTAAATTATCAAAAGTATCCTAAATTATGAAGTGTGTGTCAATATACTCTTAAGTTTAAAACAAAATTACCATCGTTCTAAATTTTAGATGAAAATCGTTAAATTTTTGTTTTAAAAATACCGTTTCTTTAATAAAGTTTCAAAAATGCAGTTTAACTTTAATAAAGTTTCAAAAATATCATTAATATTATAAAATTATTGCAAAAATATTTTTATTGTTAATTTTTTTTATGGAAATATTAAATTTTGTTTCGGATAACTTAGATATTTAATTATAAAATAAAATTGTTGTTATATTTTTATTCTTAACTTTTAAATTATTTTTAGGAAACTTATATTAGATGAATCTAAAAAATAATGATAAACGTGGTCATTTTAAAAAATTTAAAAATATATAATTATTGGCATTAATGAATACAATACTGATATTAATGAATATTTATAATATACTGATATTTATAATAGGATTTTTCTACCTTTGTAACTATTTTGTGAGAAGAATTGTCCATTCAATACAATTTTTCTTATTTTTTTATGTCAATTATAGTTGATTTATTGAATTTTAATATCATGATCGTTGAAATTGATTTCTTAATATATTTCTCTTCTTTATTATTTATTATATACGCTTCTTTTTTTTTGGAGAATTTTATATATGTATTATTTGTACCTTCATTTTTTATGCATGGAAAGTCATGTAGCTCAATCCAACTAGTATTTTTTTTTTGTTGGATGTAAGCATGCTTAAAATTTTCAATTTTAATGTTACATTAATAATTTGTAACTAAATGGATTGATGACACGTTTATTATCTTCATTTGTGTTAATCTATTTCAACTTTACGGTCACGACTTCGAAAATCGATATTAGGCTCTCATATTCTAAAGAAGTGAGCAAATCCATAATAAAATTTACCTATTTAGGTTTTCAAATTCATTCCAACTACAATTCAGTACTTCTTTTTTATCTTCCAAAAGTGAAGAACATATGTTATTCAAACAAAATTTAGCCTTTATTCTTCTTATTATGTGAAAGCAATTATGAATAGTTTGAGAAGCCCTAACAAAATACACATTGGCGGCTGCTGCAATTACTTTCCATGGTGTGATTCTTCTTCTTTTAAATGGACGTAGTTGAATCTACCTACCCATCGTATTAGTGCATTTACCAGCTAGGGACGACGACAACGACGACGACAACGACAACTTCACAAAAGTGGGGCGAATGGACTTGGTTTTTGTAAGGTGATGTTTTCAAAATAATCATCCATTCATGGCCACTAACAAAGACCCCACCATGGCTGCTAGACAAGATTGGTTTAGACGATGATTTTCGTAGAATAGTTGCTCATAATAGTTTGTGCAGATGTGGTTTAGAAATGATTGATTATTTTGGGGATTAGAAATGGATAACTAAACACCAAAGATTAAAAATGAACAATTACAAATAAATGATTATTTTGAATAATTAAGAATCAATAATTATTTTGAATAATTTTCTAAAAGAAGAGTTGTTAAAATTCATTTATAATAACCTGGTTAATTATGCAAAACAAACACTCCTCTAATGATGGTGACTTTTCTTTTTTTAATAGTGTTCAAAATTAAAAAGTTTTTCTAAACTTTTTTTAAAAAGTTCAAATATTTTTGAAAGTTTTCGGAAGTTGTCATTATTTTTATTTTAATAATGAAGTTTTTTTTTTTTAATACAAAGTGGGGAAAGGTAGATCAACTAACCTTACATAGTGGACACAACAAAAATGAATTTTTTTTAGGAATATACAAAATTGGAAAAATATTTATAATACTAGGCAAAAATAAAGATTTAGCAATTATAGTCAAATATATTTATATATATATATATATAATTAATATTCATTATACGGTATTATTAATACATAATATTGTACTAATAATATAAAAATTTGTATTAATAATATAAAAAAATTGTATTAATACTCTAAATTATATTATATAATGAATATTAATCTTACTGTATTTTTTACTACGAATATAAATATTTTCAAATTTATCTAATTTGTAATTAAATTGTGAAATTGATCTATGGAGCACAATTTTCCTTTAATAATTTACCCTTCCTTCTTCTTACTATGTGAAAGCAATTGTGGAGAGTGTTGAAATTTAAAATTGTCTTATTTTTTAGCTTACTTCAGCTGGTGACGATTGGCCATTAATAATTCAATGTAGGGTGCATTTTGGTAGCCCTAGCAAAATACAGCAACGACTTCAATATTTATCATTTGTCCACTAGCAAAGACCCCGCCATGGCTGCTCGACAAAGACTCGTTCATTTTAAAAGGATTGATTATTTTGAGTGATTTTAGATGTGATTTTTTAAAAGACCAATGACAAAGTATCAAGGATTGATTATTTTGAGTGATTTTAGATGTGAATTTTTAAAAGACCAATGGCAAAGTATCATTTGCTGTTAATTACCCAAAATAAACACTTCCCTAATGATGATGATAATTTTTTTTTCAATATTTTTCGAAATCAAAATGCTTTTTTTAGGAAGTTTTATTCTGCTCTTATATTATATTTGTAGCACGATTTCTATATAGCACATGATTTTTTATCATTGATTGAACTTTATAAGTGATAGAATTCAATTTGAATATTATCTTTCTTTAAATGAATTAGTTGATGAATTAGTTGAGGATTGAAATATTATAGATTGAAATATTTTGTCTTTCTATTATACCTGCAAAATTCTCTTTTTTTAATTTTGTTTTTAACAGTTGAGGATATTTTTTAAATAAAAATTTAATGATTTCAATCCAAATTTAACATTAGTAAAATGTAGGAATATTTTTTAAATTAAATTTTCCTAAGTTGTCATTGTTAGTAGAGACTGGCGATTGCTACTATTACTTTCCATGGTGCAATTCTTCTTCTTTTTAACTGGACGTAGTTGAATAGTCCTCCATTTACCAGCTAGGGACGACGATGACGACGATGGCCGGATGACTTTAAAAATGGAAGGTGGTGTTATCAGAATACTTATCATCCATTCTCCATTAACAAACACCCCGCCATGGCTGCTCGACAAGATGATGACGAAGGGTTAGTTTAGTTCCATTTTTCTAATAATACTGGGTGGTTTAGTTTAGCTAGCTAGCATTTGCATCCTTTCAACATAATAAATGGCGTTTGATATATGTCTTGATTTATCTTGTTTAATTAGGATCGTAATGGTTAGCTCTTCTGAGCCTAAGTCTGACGATGTTGCCCATAATAATTCCGAGGCGAATCATGAGCTGATTTCTTCCATTGCAATACAAGTCTGGAGCGATCGCTTAAGCTCCAAAGCAAAGTCCACTGATGAAAAAGTGATGTTGAATGATTTGCTTGCCATTTGGTGTGTAATTGCAAGTTTACTGGATCCTTTGTTTTGTTACACCTTAATAGTTGATCAAAAGAAAAATTGTATTCGGTTTGACGAGAAGTTGAGGGTGACGGTTTTAGTCCTGCGTTCGCTCATGGATTTCGGCTACATACTTCTCGTTGTCTTTCTATTTCGTAACGGTCTTTCTGCATCTGCTGTTCATGGAGGATTCTGCTCAATGGCAAAGAAATATCTTTTATCTTCCTTTGCATTTGACATTCTTGCCGTTCTTCCTTTACCACAGGTTTGGATTATTAGTCTCGGCCTAAGTATAGAATTTGCACACTTAAAGTTATATGTTATGTAATGATTTTTGAGCGGGTGTGTGCAGGTGGTGGTATTTGTTTTGTTTCGAGCAACAAAAGGTTCTCGTTTTACTCTCGCGATTAGGACATTGACGCTTGTTCTTATAGTTCAACTTTTTCCGAGAGTGTTTCGCCTTTACTCATTCTTAAAGGAAGTTAGATGGGATTATGGCATTGTTTCCAATTCTGCTAGGGCCAAAGCTATATTCAATCTCATCTTGTATATGGTTGCAAGTCTTGTAAGTTCATCACCAATTTTTTTTCTCTTGTTGTCTGCTGCTTCTGCTTGCATTTGATTGATTAATTGGCTAGTCAATGTTTTAGCATTATAAAGTTCATCTGAGGCTTGGGTAGCTGCCTAAGTTTCTTGTTGAAAAGATACAAAACTCAAGATCTTGTTGGATGTTCATCATAAATGGATATTTTAAATCTTATCTTAGTCCTCAGATCAACTTGGAAGTTTGTTTTAAAATCTTATATATATATATATATATGTATGTATGTATGTATGTATGTATGTATGTATGTATGTATGTATGTATGTATGTATGTATGTGTGTGTCCTAAAGTTATTGTGCATCTAATTTGGTCCTTTCAGGGCTTTGGAGCGTTTTGGTACTTATTTTCTATGGAGCGAAAAGCAACTTGCTTGCAAGTAAGGTGTCAAAGTCATCCATACTGCGCTCGAAGTTATAATAACTCCACAGTTGACGGATTTTGCATCGATAATTGCTCGGGAATAGCATCATCAAATAACACAGCAGCTTTCAATTTTGGAATACTTGGCGATGCCTTTAATTCTGGCATTGTCTATTCGACTGATTTCATGTGGAAATTGTCTTATTGTTTCTATTGGGGTTTACAGAATCTAAGGTTTGCACGCAAAGCCCTATATGTTCATATTAGTCTTCTATTTGCTACTCTTGTTTACATATTTCACTACTTCCAATTGAACATTTTTCAGCTCTTTGGGTCAAGGCCTCAAAACTAGTGGGGATATAAGGGAGATTTACTTTTCAGTCTTCCTAACCGTTTCTGGTTTGTTATTATTTGCACTTCTGATTGGAAACGTGCAGGTCAGTTGCCAATTAAGATTCATCCGTGCTTCTTGATCTACATATAATTGTGAATGAGTGCATAATAATATGGTAATTTTTGTTGTGAAACAGGCAATTCTGCAGGCAAAAATGACAAGACAAGAGGAAATGAGATTAAAGGAGGAGGAAGAGAAGGAGAAAGAGAAAGAGAAGGAGAAGGAGGAAGAGAAGAAGAAAGAGATTAAACTAATGTTGAATCTAATAATTGAGGAGATGAATAAATATGGGCAAAGAGCAGAAAACTAGAGGTATTGATATTGGGTAGATTCTCCATAATCTTCCTAAAAATCTTACCCATCTTTGCTGTCATGCTATAAAAAAAAAAGAGAAAGAGATGCAAGGATATGCAGGGGCCTAGCAATTACAACGTCTGAGAAGATTTCTTTCACTCTAGTAACTTCTCTCCCACGATTCACGGCCAACAAACGTATAGCTTAATCGACATATATTATGTAGACCCGATGACTAAGAGGTCATGTGCTCAAATCTCTCACCATAAATGGTTGTTGAACTTGAAAAGACTATGTATTCTTCTCCTTTGATCTCATGGTTTTAGTGAGGAACATGTCTTACATATCAGCATCTCCTACTTTTTTGGTTAATTGAGAAAACTCTCTAGGAATATACTTCCTTTTAATTGTTTGTTTTTTTAAAATTATTTAGTAAGGTCGCCACAATGTAGCTTAAAATTTTCTAAAAGAATACTTTGAATTTCTACCTAGTCATTATTTGAGATATGAAAATTATTGAATTCTGTTCTTTTGAGAAAGTAACAATTGTGGTGGCTTTGTTAAATAATTTGATCATGGATAAGGGTGTTCTAAATCTTTAAACAATTGCCCAGTAAGAAAGACCCCGGCGTGAAGAAGACGAGATGAGCATGTAGAGGGATTATTTTGAACAATTATAAATGAGAAGTTATTTTAAGTTATTAGAAATTTGACTTTTAATAATAATTTGTATGAATATGGTTATTTGTAGAGGGGCTATGGTTAATAACTCATTTGGATGATGATTTATGCATACAAAGTTGATTCATATACAAGAGTTGCAGATAATAGTTTGTTTGAATGTGATTTGAAAATTATTAATTATTTTGAGTAGTTAAAAATTTATGATTAATAATGAGTGATTAGAATCAATTATTATTTTAAGTAGTTAAAACTGAGCAATTATTGTGAGGGATTAAAATAACTCGTTTAAATGTGCTTTTTTTAATGAGAAATTGTAAAAGTTCGTTTGTAATAACACGTTTAATTGCACGAAACAAACCCTCCTAATAATATATCTTTTTTTAACATTTTTTTAACAGTTCACAGATATTTTTAGAAATATTTTTGCTTAAAAAAAGAGAAAAATTGTCAACATGAGCAGTTGTTCAGCGGCACTAGAGTAAACTCAATGATCAGAGGTCTTGGTTCGAGTCCCCCTATCCCCAATTGTTGTAATCTAAAAAAAAGAGAAAGATTTTTGGAGGTGTGACATATTTAGGTAATTTTCTGCAATTACTTTCCATTGTACGATTCTTGTTGTTCTTAATGGTGGTCGTAGCTGAATCGACCTACCGCCGTATTCCTGCATTTACCAGCTAAGGACAACGACGACGACGACGACGACTTTAAAAATGTGGTGCGAGTGGACTTGTTTACTGGAAGGTGGTGTTATCAGAACGCTCATAGTCCATTCTCCACTAACAAACACCCCGCCATGGCTGCTCGACAAGATGATGCCGCCGATCGGTTAGTTTAGTTCCATTTTTTTCCCCTTAATTCTACAGCAATCCTGCCTTGAATGTTGTGTAGTAATAATAATACTGGGGTTTAGTTTCGCTTCCATTTGCATCTCTGTTTTCTACTTGTAAGAGTTTCAACGTAATAAATGGTGTTTGATACGGTCTTCATTTACCTTGTTTAGGATACCAATGGTTAGCTCTTCTGAGCCTAAGTCTGAGAATCTAGCCTCTTCTGGGGTGAATGGCGAGCCACTTTCTTCTAATGTTCCTGCGGATACAAGTTCTGAGAACATTTGTAAACAACTCATTATGTGCAATTGCTTGAGTTTCATAACGAAGTTCATTGCGGAAAAAGTGCCATTCCCTCATCAGTTGAATACTGTGCTTGCCATATGGTGTGTAATTGCAATCTTGCTGGATCCTTTTTTCTGTTACATCCTAGTTGTTGATCAACAGAATAATTGTATTGGGTTTGACAAAAAGTTGAGGCTCGCGGCTGTAGTTCTGCGTTCACTCATTGATTTTGGCTACATATATCTCGTTGTATGTCAATTTTGTATCCGTGAAAAATTTAATGGAGGATTCTGCTCAATAGCAAGGAATTATCCTTTATGTTTCTTTACTGCTGACATTCTTGCCGCTCTTCCTTTCCCACAGGTTAGACTATTAATTAGTCTCTGCCTAAAGTATTCACTTTGTAAACTTAAAGATATATGTGTTATCTAGTGAGTGTTGAGCGGATGTGTGCAGGTGATGGTATTATCAGTGTTTCGAGCAACAAAAGGTTCTCATTTTACCATCGCTATTAGGACATTCAAATGTGTCCTTGCAATTCAACTTTTGCCAAGGGTCTTTCGAGTATACTCATTCTTAAAGAAATTTACATGGAGTTCTGGCATCTTTTCCCATTTTGATGAGGTCGAAGCTTTGTTCAGTCTCTTCTTGTATATGCTTGCAAGTCATGTAAGTTCATCGCTTGTACTCAGCTGTCTTGTTATCTGCTTCTGCTTGTATGTGATGGTTGTCTAGTCAATGTTTTAGCTTTATAAACTTCATCTCATCAGCTATGCCTTGCACTGTTTGCAGCGAGTCGGGGTCTGTACATGAGCTCTTATGTATTTGGGCCTTACTTTGTAATAGAATTTTATGAGAGTACACTATATAAACTATCTTAAAATCCTAGTCCCCTTGATCGACATTCTCTATTCTTGTATTTCTGAATTAATAAACCATTTTTCTCTTCGAAGCATTATTAGTGAACCACGTAAATCTAAATTGTGTGTTTTCTCTCATTTTTCTTTACGGTTTTTTTATTTTTATTTTTGTTCTGTTTTCATAACATCATCTATACTAAGTATAAAAATAATGTGGTATGAGGGTTGGGCAGCTGCCTAATTTTTTTTTAAGATGAAAAGATTTTTTTTTTTTAATAAAACTCAAAAACTTGTTGGAAGTTGATCATAAATGGATATTTTTTAATTCTTATCTTAGTCGTTAGAAGATGTTTTTACTCTTTTCTCGAGCAATTATCATCGAAACAAAAGAAGACTTCCATCTCCAAGTTTAACTCAGGCGTAGCTCGTAGGGATGTACATAGTCCGGGTTGGGTAAGGTTGAATGAATTTTTTGGACCAACCCAACTTTTCGGGTTGGTCAATTCACCAACCCGTTCAACTCTATGCTTGTGCAACCCAACCCAACCCAACCCAAAATTTTCGAGTTGGGTTGAGTTGGATTCTCGGATATTTATGTTACTCTCATTTTTCTCTCTAAAGTCTAGTTTTGATAGATGATACTATACTTCAACTTATTATCAATTTTATTAGTGCATCATCTTTTTTTAAAAGGCTTACAAGTATGCTAAAAATCTAACTTATTAATTTATCTTACATACACACATAATAATATATATATATATATATATATATATATATATATATAAAATCTACCATAATATACATAATATATTCTTAGTTCGGGTTGAGTTGGGTTGAACTAGCTCAACCCAAGAACCAACCCAACCCAACCCAACAAAAACTATAAAATCATAATCTAACCCAACCCTGGATTGGGTAGTCCAGGTTGTTCGGATTATTGGTTTTTTTGTACACCCTTAGTAGCTTGTGTCTTTTTGGGTATGAAGCAGTATCAAACCAAAATCCCCAAATTTAACTTCTTGTATTTTTTAAAAAAAGCAAATTAAACTTACATTGGGAAGATAAAAAGATTGAATTGACCATTTAATTTAATATATATTTTTTTATTTATTGATAAAATGAGATTTACTTTTGTTGAATATTTTAAACTTTGTGGAATTAGTATATTTTTATAGTTATATATTTTAAAGCTTTAATAATTTAACTTTTGAGGTTTTATTATTTATATTTATATATTATTAATAAAAATAAAACTCATGATTCACGATACTATACGCACTACATAAAAATTAAAAATTAGATTTCGATACACGTTACATTTCATTATTAGTTGGAATGTTTAACTGAAAGGAATGTGGAATTGTGTTAGGATTTAGGACATATATCAAATCATTGGTCGCAAGCCTACAATATTTTTCAACAGTGGATTCTATCTTTGGGGCTTATGTATTTTTTCTTTACCTTAGCCTTTGTCTTAGACTCTTAGCGTTCATTCTGCATCTAATTTGGTCCTTTCAGGTCTTCGGAGCCTTTTGGTACTTATTTTCTATTGAGCGAAAAGCAATTTGCTTGCAAGTAAGGTGTCATAGTCACCTGTATTGCCCTCAAAATTATAATAACAGCTCTATTGAAAGATTATGCATGGATGGTTGCTCTGGAAAAGCATCATCAAATGACATAGCAGCTTTCGATTTTGGAATATTTGGTGATGCCTTTAATTCTGGCATTGTTTCGACTGGTTTCATATGGAAATTCTCTTATTGCTTCTGGTGGGGTTTACAAAATCTAAGGTTTGGATGCAAAACCCTATATGTTTATATTAGTCTTCTACTTATACATTTTTTACATATTTCACTGCTTCCAACATTTTTCAGCTCATTGGGACAAGGCCTCAAAACTAGTATGCATATATGGGAAATTTACTTTGCCGTCTCTCTTACTATTTCTGGTTTGGTATTATTTGCACTTCTGATTGGAAACTTGCAGGTAATGTTTCTTATTTCTTGTTTCTAGTTTTTTAAGAATAAGAAACAATAATATGTTTGATAACCGTTTCTGATTCTTGTTTCTTATTTCTTGTTTTTTGTTTTTTGTTTTTTTTTTATACAACATATTGGGGGAAGGGGGATTCGAACCTGTAATCTCATGGTTACTAGGTTATACAAGATGCCGGTAGAACTCTACTCTTGGTGGCTTTCTAGCTTTTTGTTTTTATATATATGTATATATATATATATGTATATATTTAGGCTTCTAACAAAATATAACATGCATTAAAAATTGAACCATTGAAAGTTTACATTTTCTAGTATAATTAAATCTTTTATAATTAAAAAAAAAGAATCTTAATATAGAACGAACCATAACTTTTATATGCTATCTCTCACATAAATCATTTGTCACAAATGACGTGCTTAAAAAATGTTGTGATTGTAAAATATTAAGGTAGTGCCAGTTGTATATTTTAGTGAACAATTTTTTCATGATACCACATTTTTTACGGAGTCCGAACTTAAATAATAAATAAATACACATATACAAAATTTTCAAATCAGCCCATAAATTATAAATAAAACATTCCATTTAAAATTTAATCAATAAAAGATTACAAAATTTAAAACTAAAAAATAAAGTGGTAATTAAACATATGAAATTAAAAGAATTAAAAATTGCAAAATATAAATATTGCAAAAATGATTTGAAAAAAAATACAAAGTTGGGATTTGAACCATGGACTTGAGTCAAATTCTGGAAAAAAAAGGTTGACAACGCAACCATCACACCACAGGCAAATATTATTATTTTTTGGAACGCGTAATATAAAACTAAAACAGTACTGGGTTTCGGCAAAAAAAAAATGGAATAGGAGAAACAAGTTTTGAGAGTTTCTCATTTTTTTACATAATTTGAGAAACGTTTCTTGTATTTTTGGGAACAAGAAACGGGAACAGTTATCAAACAAAACTGTTTCCCAATAAATAAGAAACAGAAACGGGAACGTTATCAAACGAGCCCTTAGTTGCCAATTAAGATTCATCCGTGCTTCTTGATCTAGATAAAGTTGTGATGAGTGCATAATAATATGGTAATTTGGTTGTGAAATAGGCAATTCTGCAGGCAAAAGCTGCTGCCAGACGAGAGGAAATAGAATTAAAGAGTTTAGACGTTAAATCGTGGATGTTATACCAGAAACTACCAAATGATCTAAAGGAGCGAATCAAACAATATGAGAAGAATAAAAGGCACAAATCTAGAGGTGTTAATACTGTGGATATTTTCCATAATCTTCCTAGAGATCTTAGAGTGCAAACTACAAGGCATCTTTGCTATGATGCAATCAAAAGTGTAAGTTTTTGTATTCTCCTTTCTGTTTCCATTAATGGCGTCTTCATGGTCATCATCTAAATTCTAATGTGTTGCAAAGGTCCCAATGTTTCAATGTGGCGGCGAAAAATTCTTGGATGCAATTTGTGGTAGTCTGAAGCCAATTCTACATAATGGTCGTAATGTCATCATTTCCAAAGGAGATCCGCTAGAAGAGATAATATTCATAACCAAGGGTAAGTTATGGATGTATTCCAACTCCAACTCCAACTGGGATGGTGAAGAGCTTAAAGAAGGCAATTACTTTGGAGAAGACCTTATAAAACAGGCATTTAAACATCCACATTTATCCACCGTCCCCATAGCCACAAAAACTGTCTCTACACGCACCGAAGTGGAAGCATTTATTTTAAGCGCAAAGGATTTGAACAATGTCATCAACAAATACTGGTGGCATTTTAGTCGAGAGCTTAGTAAGAATCCCTCTTATAATGAGCGTAGAAAGGATCCCGACTTCAAAGAGCCATGGAGACCATGGGCTGAACTTTTCGTGCAGACGAGATTGCTTCATGACGTTATCAAGAAGCGCCAACGAGGGAAACTTTCTTTACCCGTTGAAAATGGGAATTCACAACCTTTAGTGCAAACAACATTCATGTCTTTGGATTCATCCATCGTTTAATGAAGGCTTCAGATGAAAAACAGACGAAAAAGAGAAGCAAGAGAAGCAAGGATATCCCGGGGCCTAGCAGCTACGTTTGAGAAGATTTCTTTTACTCCAGTAACTTCTACCCCATTGTCCACTGCCAATAACTGCATAACTTATTTCACATATTGTGTAGACCCAATGACTAAGAGGTCATGTGCTCGAATCTCCTACTATAAATTGTTGTTGAACTTGTCTACTCCTTTGATTTCTCTCATGGTTTTGGTGAGGAACCTGTCTTACATTTCAGCATCTCCTTTTGTTTAACTGAGAAAATGCTATAGCACTGGATTTTCTTTTTTAAATTATTTGGTGAGGTCGCCACAATAGAGCTTAAATGTCTTCACCGTTGGATGCTGGAAAAGGATACTTCGAATTTCTACCCGGTGGTTATTCGAGGTATGAAAATGATTGAATCATGTTCTTTTGAGGAAGCAACATTGTGGTGGCTTTGTTAAATAATTTATTCATGGATAGAGTGTTCAAAATCCTCAAACGATAAACCTAACCGAACTCGTATGGTTTGGGTTAGAATATCACACTTATTTAAGTTGATTAAATTTAAATAAATGATCTTTTTTATTGGTAGGGTTGGTCATGAATTCACCTAAAATTAGGTTTGGTTGTGTTATATATGATTATATATACCTTGTTTATTTTTATTTAATTCCATATTTATTTATGAATTATTCATTCTTCAACAACTCTTATAAATACATTTTAGGTCAATGGAGTGTAGTTTTGTGAATATATATTGATATTGATTTGTGAAATGAAAATAATGAGTAGATGATTTACGGATTAATTCTTTTTCCCGACTGTATATATATAATGTATAAAATGCTTATCCTTATACTATACTAAAAAAAGGTTAAATATATAAAAGGGGATTTTGCATGTATAACAAAAAAAGGTAAAATATTTCTATCTATAGCACAAAATCTAAAATAATTTCATTTGTAGCAGAAAATCCAAATTGACTTCTATCACTTGTTGAGTTCTACTAGTGATAGAATTCAATCAATGATAGACTCATTCTATCACTCCTTAAGTTTTCTATCAGTGATAGAAATCTAAATTGAGTTCTATCACTAGGTGAGTGATATAAATAGATATGATATAGATGAATTATTTTAAAAATTATGCTACAAATATAATACAAGAGGTAGAATGTGCTGCTGATGGTAAATTCTCTATATAAAATGCTTTGAAATTTAGTTGGGTCCTTTTTCAATTTTACAGTAATACTTTGGAATTCTAAATTTTACTCCTAATATGGTGTACTTCATCCGGTTAAAATATCTGATTTTGAAAAGGAAACAAATAATTTATTGATGAGAAAAATATGTATGGAGAAATTCTCGAGGGAGCCAATAAATGAATTACACGAATAGATTTCAATAGGAGAAAAAATAAGTTTGACTATAAGAGGATGGAAGGTGTTTATCTTTAACACCAAAAAAAAGACAATTGTAATAAGTCTCGAAGAAATTGTCAAAAAGTGTTGGGTTTTATTCACTCTTGTGACCCATAAGAGCTAAGTGTTTTAAAGTGAATTTTGTCATTTTGGTGGTGTGAACACACAAAAACTTGGAAAATCAACAGCTAGAGAGAAAAAATAAATAGAGAGAAAAGAGGATTTCGTTCAGTTTCGGTATTTTGGCGTTTCTGAGTGATTGCACCGTCGGATCGAGCTGCAATTTGGACAACGTGTTCTTGACACGAGGGTCTTCAATCTGAAAGGTGGAGATTGAGTTAAGAGCTTTCTACGGCCAGATTCTAGTGACGATTCGTTCCACATTTTTGTGAGATCTTTCTATTTATCTCCTTTGGTTTGTGTTGTTCATTGTTAAGATTGTTTTTATATGTTCTATATCTCTATTAGTAATTAGAGAGAATTTGTTGTTGCCCATTATCGATTATAGTGAAGATTTGACTTCGGTTCGTAGTTTTTTACTCCTCGCCTTGAGGAGGTTTTTCCACGTTAAAATCGTTGTGTGTTATGCTTGATGTTTTTACCATATTTATGCTTGTTGACTTTTCATTAAGAACACAAAAGAGAAAATAATTGATCCTATTATAATAGTGTTTATTCTCAATAAATTCCTAGCATCGCCATGAGAAAGAAAGCCATAAATACATTTTTTTCCACGAAAATGATGGTCCACAAAAACCATAGAAACAAAAGATTTGCTGTCATTTGGAAATGGAATATGCCGATTAAAAGTCTTTAAAATTAGCTAACGAGCTTATTAACAATTGAATTTCAAGATTATAACCCCACCTATATATAATAATAATTACACTCCACACATCCATTTTGTACATAACACACCAACTTGGACAAAGAGAAAGATAAGGTACTCTCCTCTACTGTCTTTTTGTATAAACTGCATCAAAACTCAATTCTCATAAAAAAAAAAAAAAAAAAAAAATCTTAATCTTCTTTAGATAAAATTCTTTCCAAATAAGAGGATGAAGCTTTTTAACATTTGGGTCGTCAACTCCAACTATGCTTTACATAAAAGATTGAACGGTAAAATATAACAACTCTTTTTGTTCCATTAATATAAGTTGGGCACATCACATCTAGTATAAGGGGAAATCTTTGTTTTTCTTCTCTTCATTCCAATTAAGAGAACTTTGCTTGTACGAAAAAAAGAAGAAAAAATATTTGTTAAAGAGCATGTTATGAGTACTTAAGACATAAAACACATAAATTTACATGATTCATTGGCGTTATGTTAATATCTATACATAGATGAGATTAAACAAATGCATAGAGGAGAGAAAACATTTGTTTAAGAGTTCACAATATTGGTTGAAATAATATTTTTGTCCCTAAACTCCTCCAACTTTAAATAGTCCAAAATTTTGTTCCTATACTATAGAAAAAGCTCAAAAACTCATCTTCCTTGCCATCAATGGAAGGTTAAGTGTCTGTTAAATTTGAATGAAATTAATTAAAAAAGTTATATATTTTTCTCTTTCTTCAACCTCTCTCCCCATTATTCATTGTTTTCTCTCTCTTAATCCTCCTTCTCTCTCCCACCCTTCTCTTTGAGAAAAAAGAAAAAAAGTATTTCATTCAAAAGTAAGGAGCGGTAAAATGAATTTACTATTGTTAAAATGTTACCGATATTCAAGCTCTTGGAACTCAAGTTTATGGATGCAACAAAAAACTGAAAAACTGAATCGAACCAATCCAATCTAATGGATCATATCGGTTTTTTAGCACAAAATTAGACATATCGATTTGTAATTTGAAAAAACAAAAAATGTTGGATCGGTTCCGGTTTGAAACTAATGAAAATCGAATCAAACCGATATATAAAGTCAGCTTCTTTCTATTATTTAAAAGATTTCCTTAATTCACCCTATTTCAAGTAAAAAACATCCTTAAATAATTTTCAATAAGTTCAAAAATACTTCCGACCTTTAAAAAATTGTTGTTTATAAGAAGTTTTTTTTTTTAATGAGAAATATTGTTTTTGATATATTAAAAAAAATTGGATATTGAATGAGATCCAAAATCGAACTGAACTAATTGAAAACTGATCCAATGGTTTTAAACTTTATTGGATATGAGAGTAGGTCCATTTTTTTAAAACCGAAACAATGAACCCCTTCTTCAATCTCTGCATTCCCTCTCTGTTTTAACACAGGATCGACCCACTGACTCATTTCCCAGTCTATTACTGAACTTTCTCTCAAATGGATTTTCCTTTCTCGGTGATGCCTTAACATTACCTAAATATTCAAGCCGTGAGAACTCCACTTTAAATTTCTTTAATTTTTATTTTTATTTTTCAAATTAAAAAAAATGAAGATGTAGTTCTCGGTGAACCACATGAGTGGGCTTCAATATTTAGATGAGGTTAAAGAATCACCTAAATTTTCTCCTTTTGTAATAGGGAGTGGGAGAGAAAACATTGGCTCATGGGGAATGGGGAGAGCAGTTGAAGAAAGAGAAGAGAAAAGTATATTTTTAAAAAAATTAATTTCATTCAAATTTAATAGACATTTAAAAGGGGACGATTTTTTAGCTTTTTGCATAGTATAGAAACTAAATTTGGATTTTTCAAATTTGGAGACTAAAATGAAAGCTTCCTTATAATGCAGGGATCAAAATAATATTTTAATCTAATACAAAATGTTAGGGAGAGAGAATAAGAGTTCTACGAGAATTTACATTGCATTTCTATTTAAAACCTAATACATCATTTCACTCAAATTTTATAAAAGACCATTATAAAATAAAAAATATAATTAACCTATTTTCTAGGGTTCACGAGTGTTGCCCCTAAGCTCCCACAAAATGCTTCGTCTCTAAATCTCGACTCGTTGATGAGGCAACAAGACCTCCATATTAAGTATTTGTAGTACAACATAGTTATTTCAAGACATTTCATGATAGCAAATTATGTCAATAAAACATTTCATTCAAAATTGAGAACATTCAAGAAAAACATACCAAACATAACTATCATAGAGTGACCTACTAATCAAAAGAGCATTGGAGAGTTAAAATGTAACGAGTTGAATTAATCATGATCACCTACTTAGAGATTAATTTTCTACAAGTTCCTTAACAACCAAATGCTGTAAGATTCAACGAATGTCTCAAGATATTAGTCGAGGTGCACCCAAACTGATCCGTGACAATTACGAATATTACAAAAAAAGAAACATACATAACATAGAGATACAATACTCTATGTCGGTCCAACGATGTACGGCTCATGGATCACCACCATACATTTCTCTTCCTTCTACGTCAACCCTAAATTGACCAAGGATTGGTAAACGCCTTCAATGGAAAAGGAAGCTTATAGTTCTTTGCTAAATGTCCAACGAGTGGACTGAAATGGGTTACATTCATATTTAACAACCATCCAAGGGACACTGCTTTAATGGCGGATGAAGCCATGTATTTGCTTGAAGGATATTCATTCATCCTGTTTTCAGTAAAATAGATCTCGCCATGAATGAAGAAGAAGAAGTTTCCGTAAGGTCAGTTCCCTCTTTCTTTCTATTTTTATGTTTATTTCTTGTGTATTTGATTACTACATTATCTTTTTTTTTTCCTTTACAAATTTTGCCTTTTTGGATGTACTCACGTTCTTCCACAGTTCCATTATCATTTTCAACAAAAGGGTTGTTAGATTTTTGCCTTACGAGCCTTGACAAAGGAAAAGGCAACTACCCAAATTTGTCTTTAAATGTGTTTCTCAAAATTTTTGTGTATACTCATTTTTTAAAATTAATTATCAAATTTTCATTACGAATATATTTCAGTGTCTGAGCTTTTCCCCCTGAATTGTGTGTGTCGTCCACTTGTCTTCCACTTTCTTGGGATCATGGTTATCTGCTACTTTAAATGATACTTTACTAATTTAGGCTGGATATCAAGAGCATAATAAATGATATTTTACTAATTTAGGCTGGATATCAAGAGCATAATCGGTTGACCTATTGGTCACAGATGATTTTGAGGATCTAAAAAATTATGACTTCTATGGAGGGTCACCACTTTTTTTTTCGTTGAAACCTGGAAATCGGAGCTTTTGCTCCACTATATCCAAAGGCACCTTTGTCCGTCCAAAGATCCAAACTCTGTAGATAATACAAGAATCATGCCTCAAAAGTCCCAAACCCTCAACCAATAAGGCTGCCCTTTGAAGACATGATGGCTCCTTGGGATACTGTGGCCACGTAGTTAGAAATTAATTTTCTAGAGGTTGTAAGGTCTGACAAACTGTCCTGTGAGACTAGTCAGAGGTACGCGTAAGCTGGGTCGAACAGGACAATGACATGTGCAGATTTAACTTATGTTTTGTTTAGGATTCAGTCTTCCTCCCATGGGGGCATACGCTCGAAAAGTTCCATGAGTGCAGTGGGATCAGTTCAAAGAAGATTTCGGTCTTCTTCTGATGCACGTGGAGTTACCAGTTTTGGAAACATTTATTTTGATGAAGAAGTCAAGAGTAAAGGCTTGAGCTCCATAAAAAGGTCTATTGAAGGAAACTGGCTATTCCTTCATCTGTGGAATGATGTGCTTGTCATGTTGTGTGTAGTTGCAACCATACTGGACCCTTTGTTCTGCTACATCTTGGTAGTTGATGAAGTGAAAAATTGTATTGGGTTTGACAAGAAGCTGAGGGTCACAGCGGTAGTTTTGCGCTCGGTCATTGATGTTGGCTACATTCTTCTCATTGTCTTTCATTTTCGTATCGGTTATACGGCGCCAAATGCTGCTAATGGAAGACTTTGTACAATAGCTGGGAGATATCTTTTTTCTTACTTAACAGTTGACATTCTTGCCGTTCTTCCTCTCCCACAGGTTTGGACTACTTGTCTCTGCCTAAGTATAGAATTTGGAAAGTTGAAGTTATTTATGTTATGAAGTGATTTGTGAGCAAACGTGTGTGCAGGTGGTGGTGCTATTGTTATCTGTTCGAGCAACAAAAGCTTCTCATTTTACTATGTTTCTTAGGACATTGAAGTTTGTTCTTATAATTCAATATTTGCCAAGGGTCTTCCGAGTATACTCATTCTTAAAGAAAGTAAGATGGAGTAGTGGCATTTTGCCCAATTCTGCTGGGGCCAAAGCTATATTCAATCTCTTCTTGTATATGCTTGCAAGTCATGTAAGTTCATCGCCAATCTTTTGTATACCCGACTACACTGGTTGGATTATGATAATTGATAAATGATAGGATATTATAATTGTTTGGATTGCAAGTTATTATAATAGAGATTATGATAAACGGTATAAGGTTATAATAAATGGTGTTTCGGGTGCATGTTATTAACTTATTATAACATGGAAGAGTAAATGGTTAACATTAAACGGGGGGACAAGGTTATATGAAACGGTAGTGGAAGTGATATGAAATGACGACTAGGTTTAGACCAATCCACTTGTTATTATAACTATATTGAATCAGGTTAAATCATCAATCAACCCAAAGTTTAAGTTTATAAGTTGAGGTAAATTTAATTGTACCAAGTACTCAACTTACTTTTGGGCTTGAAAACTTGAGAATGTTCATCAAGTGAAAATTGATATTAATTGGGGATTAAGCAACTTAACAGGGTTTGAGCTCATGACCTCCTACTCTAATACCATATTGCATCAACGTTTCAACCCAAAAGTTTAAACCGATAGGTTGGGGTAAATTTGTTTATATCAACCAACAAATTATTTTAATTATCATGGATTGGCCTAGTGGTCAAAGAGTCTTGGAGATCTAAGAGATTATGAGTTCAATCCATGATGTCCACCTTCCTATGAATCAATTTCCTACAATTCCTTGACCTCTAAATATTGTAGAACCAGTTAGATTGTCCCGTGAGAATAGTGGTGCATGTAAGATGGCATTGACACACACAGACAAATAAAAAAAAGACAGCAACTATTTTAACCTGCTGATTCAGAGCTTCTACACTCTTTCTTTCCCTACATCTTAGCATCATTTCAGCAGCTATTTGGTTCTTTTAGGTCTTTGGAGCCTTATGGTACTTGTTCTCTATTGGGCGCAAAGCAACTTGCTTGCAAGTAAAGTGCCATAGTCATCCATACTGCCCTCGGAGCTATAACAACTCCACTGTTGAGAGATTTTGCATCGATAATTGCTCGGGAATAGCATCATCAAATAACACATCCGCTTTCAATTTTGGAATATTTGGTGATGCCTTTGATTATGAAGTTGTCAGTTCAACTAATTTCATATGGAAATTCTCTTTTTGTTACTGGTGGGGTCTGCAAAATCTAAGGTCTGTACTAAAAAATTTATGTATTATTACTATTTACTCCTCTACCTTACTTTTTGCTTACATATTTTACTACAACATTTCAGTTCTTTGGGTCAAGGCCTCAAAACTAGTAAGAATATATGGGAGATTTATTTTGCAGTCTCCTTAACCATTTCTGGCTTGGTATTGTTAGCACTCCTGATAGGAAATTTGCAGGTCAGTGCCAATTGATATTCATCTATGCTTCATGATATCAATTTATTTGTTAAAAGTGAATGATAATGCGGTTTAAAGACAACACTCGTGATGTGCTCACACGGCATTTTGGTTGTGAAAACAGACGTTTCTGCAATCAACCATTGCAAGACTGGAGGAAATGAGATTGAAGGGGCAAGATATTGAATTATGGATGGCGTACCATTCGCTCCCTCGTGATCTAAGGAAGCGGATCAAACGATACGAGAAGTATAAATGGCAGAAAACCAGAGGTGTTGATGTTGCAAACATTCTCCATAATCTTCCGAGAGACCTTAGAAGGGACACAACAAGACACCTTTGCTTACGTGCAATCAAAAGTGTAAGTTTCTCCTCTTTCTTCTGTTTCCATTCATCATGTCGTGTTGTGCTTCACTTCATGTTTTTTTTTTCTTCTAAAATATTGTAAAGGTTTCAATGTTTCAAAACACGGATGAGAATTTCTTGGATGCGGTTTGTGGTTATTTGAAGCCGATGCTATACATTGAGCGTAACTTCATCGTTCGCGAAGGTGAGCCGTTAGACGAGATGATCTTCATAATCCATGGCAAGTTATGGATCTATTCCAGCTCAAGCAGGGATGGTGAAGTACCGGTTTCGTCTGAGAGTCTTAAAAAAGGGGACTTCTTTGGAGAAGATCTGTTAAAATGGGTATTGAAAGATCCACTTTTGTCCACCGTCCCCATATCCACAAAAACTGTCTCTACACACACCAAAGTGGAAGCATTTGTTTTAAGTGCAAATGATTTGAAGAATGTTGTCTCCAAATTCTGGTGGCTTATCAGTCGAGAGCTTCGAAATGACCCGGACTTTAAAGAGCGATGGGCACCATTGGCTGCTCTCGTCTTGCAAGCAGCATGGCGTCGTTACTTCAAGTGTAAGCGTGAAAGAGAGAAATCTCAGTTGAGTTTAGCCACTGAAAGTAGGAATTCACAACCTTCAGTCACCACAACCATTTATGCCTCTAAATTCATAGGTGCATTAAAAGCTTTAAATCAAACCAGAAAAAGAATAAATGGAAGCAATGATATGCCAGGATCTAGCAGCAACAATGACTTGCCAGCACATGGCAATGTCTGAGAAGATATCTTACACTGCAATGACTCAAACAACTCTGCATTGTTTATAGATATGAAGAATGATATTCCCTCTCAAATGGAAACTTTTCTCTTTTGAGGCCATGGTTTTAGTGGGGAACTTGTTCTTCATTCATTTCCATATGTGATGATGATTTTGTAAGCACTTCATTTGAACTGATAAAATGGTTCTGAGATGGATTTTTTCCTTTTTCTTTTCTTGCTCATGGAGATGCATTATGAACATGGGACTTGGAAGAGACCAATGAACACTGAAAATCACAACGAAATAGGATAGACAAAGACACATTCTCATTAAAAATATATAGCAACTATGTTTCTTCCTCGTGAACTTGAACATAACTCAACTAACGAAAGTAACATACATGTTTGCAAATTACAAGATCAAACGTCTGTCAATTAATGATTAAAGTAGCTAATATTCATTGGATTAAAACAAGTACTAAATAGATATTAACTTCAAATTTGATGATTAAAAGTATATTTTGCCAAAAAAAGACAGATGCAAACAGTTTTTCCACTTACCAATTTTGATCCAAGCAAACATTGTTAAATACAAAAGTAAAATGTTGATGGTTAAATTTTGTCTTTCTAATTTTAGAAAATATTTTCCACTTTCTGCACGCATAAGTTATGCAACCAATTATTATTTATTATAAGTAACTTCATTGAAATTTTAATTTAATGATATATTAATAAAGGGGTCAAAAAAATAAGAGAAGAAAAAAGTAGTATCCTATGGGGCGTGAGCAGGGGGGCCCATATCCCCCTTTAAACTCATGTTTGTTAACAATATGCTAATATATCTTCTATCAGTTTATTTAATATTCAAAATTAATATTTAGTTAAAATAAAATCACATCAACCAAACCAAATGTTCATATAAAAATAATCAAACAGGTTTATATGCCATTTTAGAATTAAATGGCATACATAAACCATTGTGAAATGAAATCTGAGCTTTCAAAGAGTAATCATTTTTCTTCCATTTTTGTAATACCGAAAGTAGAGAATCGAACCATCCACCTTTGAAATGATAATTCACGTTTTATTTAGTAAACTATGCTCAGATAATCTGTTTCTCTTCAATTTCAAGTCAATACATTGATGTAACATACATGAATAGAACCAAGACCTGAAAACATTGTTACATAAATTTCCCATTTTTATTAATTGGGAATTGATTAACTTTTTTTTCTCTCCTTTATTTATCAGCTAATTGGCATGCCAATCAGCCATGAAAAGACAACCAAACATTTTTCTTCTAAAATGACACCAAACCTGAATGCAGTCCACACTAGAGATGTCTCAGCTACTCCAATACTTTTATGTATACACTGAATAATAATACCCATCACAACCATCTACTTAGGAGGAGAGGCAATCCGTCTTACCCGAAGACGGAGCGTCGCTAAGCTCCTTCACTTCGCTCTTGAGAAACGATGGCAGTGCAAATGCAGCCGAGTGCATCTGTTGAAATGACAACCATTATAAAGCATGAACACAAAAAGTAACGAAATTTTTTAAATGCATAATGTCAATGGATGCTTCTTTTACGATAACGGCGTCTTGAATTACAAACATACAATGGTGTCAACATTTTAATCCATGATGTCGTTTTAGAGTTTTCATGCCGGTTACCTCAGAGTTGTAGAATTTGAGTTCTCTTTTTGACTTGAGATGTTCTAACTTCTCAATGGGATTCACAGGGTTCCTAAAATCAACTGTTGGCCCTTCAGTTGAGCAGAGCAGAAACCCTATGACACCACTTGGATATGTTGGAACACTGGTCCATGCATAGTGAACATCCTTGAATGTTTGGCGACAAATTTGTATCATGTCCTGAATTAGATGTGTATGAAGCCACATACTTTCAGCCATGTTACAGAGAACGCCACCAGGTCGCAATGCTCGGGCTATCATCCGAAAAAATGGCATCTCCACTAGCTCTTGGGCAGGACCTACATTAAGAGAAACCCCGGTTAGAATGAGTCTTTTGATAGAGAACGCGAATTTAAGTTTCTATTTGTTAAAAGATATGTATGTAGCTTGCGGAGTTGCACCCTTCCTTTTGATCTTTCCTTATTTGTTGCAATTCAAAAACTTACCCACAGGATCAGATGAATCAACAATGACGGCATCGTATTTCCCTTGCTTTGCATTTCGAAGAAATTCAACAGCTGATATTACAAAGATAACAAGTTACTCAGGAAAGAGCATAAGAAACAAATAAGAAACATGATGTCAATTTTCGACATACCATCACCAACATGAAGGTGAACGCGAGGGTCCTCAAATCCAACAGCTAGTTGAGGGAAAAACTTTTTTGACACCTAATGTACAAGAAATGAAGGAGACAGGTTATTACATCAGTCTTGAAACATAACACAACAGCAAGTTATTACATTCTGAACTTATCAGAAAATTTTCAGTTTGTCGTCTAATGAGCCTTTTTTTTGCTTTATATGTTACTTACATCAATGACCATCTTATCTATCTCGCAAATGTCAATGTGCTCCACTGAGTCGTGGCGAGAAATTTCCCTCAGTACTCCCCCATCACCTCCTCCAACAACCAGAACCTAAATAATGAAATCGTATGTCTTAAAATTATGCAAAATTTTGGAGTAGAAAACAAAACTTCCAAATAAGAGTTGGAACTGCCGCAAATTTTTTTTTTTTTTTGGAGAACTAACTGTTTTCGGAGATGAGATCGAACAAAGAGGAAGATGTGCTATCATTTCTTGGTAGGCACATTCATCTTTTTCTGTTAGTTGAACAATGCCATCAAGAACCAGGACTTTTCCATATGATGCAGACTGTAAACAAGTAGAGCCAAACGAATCAGGTCTTAATCAGGAAACCAAGCAATCGATTTTGCAAAGGAAAAGGAAAAACATCGCATCTGCTGATCATACCTCAAAAACCATAACCTCTTGGTACTCAGACTTGTCTTTAAATAGTATCTTCTCTACTTGCAGAGCATGTGCTTCTCCTGAAATGTATAACTACAGCTTGTAAAATGCCAAAATTTGACGCTTGGTGTATGCAATACTAATGCAATCAAATATACATTTATAAAAAGTTTTGATGTTGCAAAAATACAATGAACTTTTTTTATAAACATTCATAATTCAACTTCTTTTCCAGAATGAAAGCAAAATGAACTTCAACAGCATGAAAAAGAAATCATTAACGAGCAATACAAGAAAAGCACTCACCCGGCCACATTGGGTTGTTGAAATAAACCATCTTGCTAGCTTTATCTGCAAAAAGAACATGTGCAAGTGGTGTTAATTAGCCACACGAAAAGCCATGGTGTCGAAAATAGAACCAGGAGCTTCAGAAGAAGATAAAAGACAAGGAGAATGACCAGAGCCAGGCTGAAATTCTGAAAACCAGCCAGAAACAACAGTTGAATGGCATTGAGCCTCAAGTTCCGGGTCTGAAGTCTTAGCCTTCAAACAACAAGAAGGAATGGCCTTCTCTACACCATTCCCATTAGTCACCTTCCCATCCATAATCTTCTGGCACTCCAAACTTCTTTCTGTGATGTCCCCCATGTATTATCCTTTTTTATTCTGTTTCCAGCCTCTGGAACATCAAGAATAAGTTGAATACACATCATCAGAAAGATAGAGACAAAATCTACCAAACATAAGTTGATCGAAAGTAGATAGATTCACCGGTTAAATTTACCTCAACCCATCCACTTAAGCTTTTGGGTTGATTGTTGATTTAAAACAATTCAACATGGTACCAGAGCAGAAGATTCTATGTCCAAACCCATGTCGAGTTATTTTCACCCTCAATCATTATTGATTTTCATTTGATGGGCATTCTCAAATTTTCAAGTCCATAAATGAGGGAGAGTGTTAGTAGATATAATTAAATTTACCTCAACCCATCAACTTAAACTTTTGGATTGATTAGTGATTTAACATGATTGAACAGGATTACACATTTTGAAATCATTTGCATCACTACTTGCAGATTCATGATTTCAGAAGAAGAAATCGAAAAACAGCAGGAGAAAAAATAAAATTATAGAACATATAACTCCATTATGAATATATTTGTTTCTTGGCTGTTAGACAAATACATGTCACCAACTAATATGCTTTGTTAAACAGCATAAAAAAAGAAAATCTAACCAAGAAATTCCACAAAAAAAATAAGATCAAGGAATACTCAGCAGTAAAAACAAACAAAGATCAGCAAAAGTTGAGTAGAAAGTGATTCAGCATAAAGAGCTGTCATCCATCTAGTTTACAGTAATCCAGATCACAACTCAATAAACACAGCCAGAAGACTCTTTCTATAGTGTATAGTGCAGGCCTTTTGATCACACAAAAGCTGATTTTTTTTTTTACAAGTACAAAAACTGATAAATTACCCAAGTCTAGAATGATATCAAAATTTATATCAACTCCAGGATAGAGAAAATAAATGATTTCACACAGTAACTTTTTCAGCTCTTCCAGGTTTGAAATTTACTATACAAACATGTAAGGTGACAAGGACAAAGGAAGAAGTTTCACAAAGCCGGATCAAGAAAGATAAGCAAATGATACAGCTCAAATCCATCATAATAGAGGTTTCAGCTCCCTAGGGTGAAAAGGGTAAAAAAAGAAGAAACACATGAAAGTCCTGGGAAAAAAAAATAAACCTTCAGAAATGGAATCAAGGGCACAAGTTTATGAATAATACAAGCAGAGTAGTACTATTTCCATAAGCAAGTTAATTTTAAAATAAAAAAAGGAAAGTTCAGATTCCCACTTTCTTTCAGTTTCACCAACTTATCAGCCAAAAACTATTGCTGATGAGTCAATTGTTGAACAAGAAACTAAAGATGAAAAACGAAGCCCCAAAATCAGAAAGGGACAAAATAAAGAAACGCGCACCTCAATCTTACAAACACCGACTAATAAAATAGGCCAAATCCAAATTTTGCCTTCCATGTTTAAATCTAATAGCTATAGAGAAAAGTGCTCAAACTTAATAAACTTGTTCTTTCCCCACAAATCAGCAGTGTTGGGAAAAAAAAACAAAAAACAGGGGATCCTATGACTGACCAGTTCAAAATTTCTGTAATGAAAAACTAAAAACAAACAAAACCCAAAACATCCCCAATCAAGGTTTACAAAACCCCATTTCAGAAACATACATACAGAACATCAAAATCGAGAGAAAAACAAAAACAAGCAAAAAACGAAATAGAAAAGGGGATTGAAAGATTACAGTGAAGGATCGAAAGAGAAAATCAGAGAACCCAAAAGTGGGTTGTGCTAAATTTGGGTTGGAATGTGTTTTTGAGTGGCAGAGAAGAGAAGGGGATGGCGGAAAAGCTTGATTTGTCCAAAAATGGCGATGGGGTTTAAATAGATGAATACGGAACGGGAATCGTTCGGAGAAGAAGATGAAAACGAACACTGAATTTGACTAGAAACTGGAATGTTGTAATTTAATCAGTAAGGTCTATGAACAAAATCGAAATTGGGTTTCACAACTTTGGATGATGGAATGGAAGCTTTTTTTTTTCCTTCAGTCTCTCGTCGTCTTCTTTTTTCGTTCGCACTCTGTTGCCTGCGTGCACATTCTTCGAAATCACGCAGTCTATTATAATTATATAAAGGTTAAAATACCAATTTGGTCCCTCAACTTTGAGGTTTGTTCCATTTTGGTCTCTAGACTTTTAAATGTTCAATTTTAGTCTCTTGACTTTGTTGTTTGTCCAATTTTGGTCCCTTAACTTTGTTGTTTGTCTAATTTTGGTCCCTCGACTTTCAAGTGTCCAAATTTAGTCCTTAGACTATAAAAAAAGTTCAAAAATAATCCTTTCATCAAATAAATTTTTTTTCACTCTTAAATTATTTTCTCTCTCTTCCATCTTTTATCATTTCTCCTTCTAAAAGTTTTCTCTTAAATACACCTCTCTAATCCTCTTTTCTTCTCTTTTTCTCTTATTCTATCTTCAATCCATCTCATCAAATTATTTAAAACGAGATCATTTTTCTAAATAATCATTTTCCTACTTTGATTTATCACTTTTTTTTCCCAAAATTCATAGTCTATCATGAAGCCAAAAAGAAAAAGAAAGAAAATATAGAAGAAAAAAAAAAAGAAAAGAGGGGAAGTGAGGTGAAGAGAGATAAAATTTCTAGAAGAAAAAAAGAAAAGAAAAGAGGGGAAGTGAGGTGAAGAGAGATAAAATTTCTAGAGAGAGAAATTATGAAAGATGAAAGAGAGAGAAAATAATTTAGGAGTGATAAAAAATTCATTTGACTAAATGACAATTTTTTAACTTTTTTTTATAGTGCTAGGACCAAATTTGAAAACATTTGAAAGTTGAGGGACCAAAATTGGACAAATAGCAAAGTTGAGGATCAAAATTGGACATTTGAAAGTTGAGAGACCAAAATTGAACAAACAACAAAGTTGAGGGACTAAAATTGGACATTAAAAGTCGAGGGACCAAAATGGAACAAACCCCAAAGTCAAGGAACCAAAATGATATTTTAACCTTATATAAATTATAGATTTCAAGGTTTTCACAAAAAAAAATGATATTCAGCCCTTTTAATTTGGACAAATTTTAAAAAATAGTCCTATGATCGATAAAACGACAAATAATCAATGAAATTAAACACGTTCAGCTCATTAATTAATTATTTAAGCGGTTCACTTGACTTGCATCATAATTAATATATGAAAATTAATTTTTACGTAATTGTTAAGTATTATGAACAACAAAAGTCATTTTTTTATAAAAAGAGCGAGAGACGAGTTGATTTTGTTATTTGGTTTTAATTTAGTGCAATACTATAGTGAGTCTAATCAGTTATAGATATTGTATTAAAAAAGAATAAAAGTTATTTTTTAAATTTTATCTAATAATATAAATTTAACTATCTCTTTAAATCTAAATTTTAATATTTTCTCAACTATTGAAATTAATTTCATCCAGGGTCAATGGTGCAGTTGGTTATCTTGTCGACATCCTGTCTATTAATTCTCCCTCTCCTACTTTGTTCTAAAAAAAATAAAAAAGTAACTCCCAACTTTTTTTAATTATTTAATAAAAAAAATTCTAATAGACTAAATTATAACTTGAGACCAAATTTAGAATATATTATTTATTTTTTATTCATGTTGAAGTAAACTTTTAAACGTTTGATTTTTAATTTGTTACTTAAGAAACTTAAAATTAAACTATGAAACAATTTCAATTAATTTTAAAACTTTTCAATCACAATTAGGTGAACTTTATATTGATTGGGTTTGTATATTATTGTTTTAAGATTAGACTAGTGAATGTGATATTGAAATGGTCTACCACCTATCAAATTAATCAACATGCCACCCATCAATTACTTAAATTAGACCCATTTAGGTAAATTTGGATTAAACAGCCTTTTGTGTGCATGTGGATTCATTTGGTTGTTTTGTGAGGAAAATATTTTCAAGAAGATACCATATATGATGGGATAGAAAGAAAAAATACCCTTTTTTCTGATGGCTATGTTTTTCAAAGTCTATGCTCAATGTTTTCAAATCCTGCCAAAGAAAAACAAGGCAAACATATAGAAAACACCAAATAATTTTATTCCAAGTTGGGTGGTATATATGTCATAGTTGGCAACCAAAGTATGAATTATTACCATATATCCTATGGTTAAGTACAACATAGATAAGGTTAAATTAAAAGTTTGCAAATGTTTTTCATTGGATCAGCCTTTTACTTCATGTTTAGAAAGCCTTCTGTTTTAGGTTTTTTCAATAAATGGATTTGTTGTCGAGGTGGTTGGGTTTAACTCTCGAGTTAAGTTCGGTTTCATGTTGGACTCGCGAAACCCCTCATCTTCAAGTTTATTCGATGGGTTCATACACTTCAACGAGTAAAATGGATGTCCATTAAATCCTAAGGGGCTTTCTGTTTAGCATATTTACATATAGTTTTAGTATTTATTAATTTTTCCTTGAAAATCTACATCTAAAATAAGTTTTTATTAACTTCTCCTCATTTTTATTTTTAAAAATAGTTCTCATTTTTAATCATTCATTTATAACTACTCAATCATTTCTAACCACTCATTTTTAATTATTTTTTTCAAATCAATCAAAAGAACTCATTTTTAACCATTCATTTTTAATCATTTCTTTTTTAACTACTCATTTTAAATCTATATCTACACAAGTTTTGGCTCTAATTCATCTACACAAAAACTACACCAAACAAGTTTTTGCACAACTTTCAATTTTTAACTACTCAATATAACACATTAACCCAAATCTAACCTAAATATGTTAAACAAACACCCCCTAAAGTTTTTTAAAATTCAATAACTAATTTGTTTAAAATTGAGACGTAGAGTTTGTTATTTTGGAGGATTGTATCCCCCATGAAGTACAACGTCTTTGGTTAAGTTGCCCTACTTATTTATAATGCCTCTATGTTATTTAATCTACCTTTTAAATTTTGATTGATCTCTCTTTATCAAAAAAAAAAGAAAGAAAAAAAAAAGAAAGAAGAGAGAGATTGATCTCATTTCGATTAGTGAATTGAAACCAAGTCTATGGGGTTCTTTTCTAAATCTGATCTCCCGGGTTTCTCTATTAGGGGGAAGTTTTGTAAACAACTTTTTTATCTTTAATTAATTATGTTTAGATCGAAACGATGGCCAAATTTATTCCATAAATAGAGACTTGTTGTTATCGCAATCAATTTTAAAAGATATTGAAACCCCCATTAGATCAAATCATGCTCCCCGTTATAGTCAAATAATTGAAACAAAAAATCAAATGCCAAATTGAAAGTATTATAAATATGTCCATCATAATTATTTTCAAAAAAAAAAAAAAGTCCATCAACATTTATTTCTTTTTTTTCCTTAAATAACCGACCTAAAAGCAACAAATGGCTCTCTCAAACTCTTAGACGCCGTTTACTCTAAGGTAATTCAAATAATCGAAATCTTAGGATGTCCAGAATAAAAAAATACAAGAGTGATAGATATTTGGTATTTTGAAATAGTCATGTTTGTTTTGTATAAATAATTTTACGGGTATCTGAGAATATTTAAATAAATGTATGGAAATGTCTTAAATGGCCTCATACCTTCATTTACACATTAATTTATATAATTAAAATTTATATAACATATATTTTTTTTATTAATTTAAAGACTATATTTTTTATTAAAAAAATTACCTAATAAAAAAAACATAATAAATTTATTACATAAGTGATAAAATTTGCTAATTATAGAGAGTTTAGACAATTCTATTTGAAAAATATAAACACCATGTATTTTAAATTATTATTAAAAATAATCATTCAATTTAATAAAAATTATTTTAAAATAAAATGTAAAATATAAATATAATTAATTATGTATGATTAGTTGTTAATACATGCATGATAATCGTATACTAAAAAATAATATATTATTTATTTTTAAGCTACAAAATATAGAAAATGAAAATTGATAAGAATATATATGAAAAAATAGGGTAAAAATGTCATTTGAGGATGACCTATTCATGGATATCCTGAAAACTCATGTTGCAAGAGAGTATTCAAATAGTTTTCAAATGGGCATCCTAAGATACCCGACATCTCAAGATGTGCGGAATATTCTTCATATCACAAAATGAACGTCGTGATATTCATCCCTTAGAAATCTTGGATTACTATGAAGTGAACGATCCCTTATATATATATATTATTTTATTTTATTTTTTTAGCAATACTTATCCATCCTTAAAATCACATATTTTTACTTTTTTCCATTTTTCTCTCCAATTTAACATTTTTCTCTTCATCATTTTTTTTAAAAAATAAAAATATGTGATCCTAAGGTAGATAAATACTTCCAAATTACTTACCCACCTTACATAAGGATTGCTCATATATATTAGATACTAATGCCCTGTAGGTCCAACTTTACTCTCTCTGTTTGCACACACATGCAACTACCATATATTTAATCATTTTATCAAAGGATTTTCTTTTTTGTAAATTATAAATTTAGTCTTGTATTTTAGTTTGAAAATGGTGTAGAAAGTAAAATTTAGCAAGTATGATTCGACAGAACATGAAAAAAAAAAAATAGTGAATGTTGTTGATAATTGTCTATAGATTTATTAAAAATAATAAATTCTATCGAGAGTCAAGACGTAGTTAATTATCTTGTTGGTACCCCTTCATTCACTTTATATTAAAAAATAATAATAATAAATTCTAGCATCACTATTTTATTTACAATAAATATTTCATACATAATAAAATATGTCAATTTTTTTTTTTCAATCTATTTTCCTTAATTATTTTCAATCAATTTAACTTGAAATCATTAATTTCATTTCAACTCATCAATTTTAACTTAATTGAACAAGTTTTTAACATATTGGATTTTTTTTTCTCTCTAAAATTTGACATTCTTCTTTTTTTGCTATTCCTGAAAATTTTCATAAATTAAATATGCAGAAGTAACTTTTATTATTATTAGTATTAATAGGATGCGTAAATGATGTGTAATTAATGTGCTTTTTTTGTTCAATCAATCCTTTTTTTTTTTGACAGATTGTTCAATCAATCCCTTAAAATTTTAGTTTTTAAAATTATAGAGTGAATTCTGACTTTGTTTAAATTATGAAATTAAATTAAAAAATTTCTATAAAAAAAATTACAATTTTTAAAATCATAAGCACTTAAATTTTATTTTTTGAGTACATATTGAGGAGGAGGACAAATACCGATTGTCGGGCTCGAACGTGTGATGCTAGTGTTGAACTGGTTTACAACCAAACACTGAAACCATTGCGCGACTGATCCATTCGATAAATTTTAATTTTTTTGAAATGACCAAATTTATAGTTTACATAGGCTGTTTGTTTGACATATTTAGATAGTTTTTTTATTAAGGAATTATATTGAGGAGTTATATTGAGTAATTAAAAATTGAGAGTTGTGTCAAAAACTCGTTTGGATGTAGTTTTTGTATAAAGGAGTTAGAGTTAAAACCTTGTTTGAATGTAGATTTAAAAATAAGTAGTTATTTTTAGCAGTTAAAAAAGAAAAGATTAAAAATGAATTGTTAAAAATGAGTTATTTTGATTTGATTTGAAAAGAATGATTAAAAATAAGTGGTTAAAAATGATTGAGTAGTTATAAATAAATGATTAAAAATGAATGGTTAGAAATGAGAGTTATTTTTAAAAGTAAAAATGAGAAGTTAATAAAAACTCATTTGGATGTAGATTTTCGAAGAAGAGTTGATAAATCCTAATATTAACTCCTACTTAAATATGTCAAACAGACAACCCCTCAATATCTCCTTAACTTCTTTTCACATTCCATCAAATTTATTTAATTTTATCATACTTCAATTCAAACTTTATTACAATAAAAATTAATATAAATAAAAATCTTCTTTCATAAGCTCTAATCCCAAAAAAGATTTTTCAACTTTTCCTTTCCAAAACACAAACTCTCAAAAAGTTTTCTAACATCTCTTATTTAAAATATTAATTCCCAAATAAATAGTTCATCTTTCAAAATTACTCTGCTTCTTCTTACTCTTGTCTCCTTTCATAAACTTCAAAATCCAATCACCTCAATGGAGTGTTTGATATTTGTTGTTGAGAAGAGGAGAGCAAGGAGAAGGAGTTGAGATTTTCTAACTTCATTTGCTTTTAGAACATTAACCTCTCATCAACTTGTGCTCAACTTTTCTTCCAACATCACATCAAATCTTTTAAATGTCACAAAACTTTTTTGAATTTTCAACCATATAATATAATATAAATTGTTTTTATCTAATCTTATCAAATATCACGTTAAACTTTCTCTAATTTTTAATAATATAATATAAAAATAAAATATATTAAATTAATTAATTAATATAAATATGCAAGGATTAAGTTAATATATATATATATATATATATATAACTTTTTACAACATCTACTCTCCAAAACGTCAATCCTCAAACAACTACTCCATATCTTTAAATCATTCAACTTCCTCTCCCTCTTCCATTTTCTCTTCTCCTTTCTTTTCAGCTCTAGGGGGTGTTTGGATTTTGGTGTTGAAAATCGGAGAGGAGAGAAAGTTGAAGAGAAAGAGCAAGTAGAGTGATTTGGTGATATAAAATAGTTGTTTGGAGATTGATGTTTTGGAGAGGTGAGGTTGTAAAAGTATTTATTTTATATTGATTTTTTTATAATGTAATGATCGTAGATTTTGAATTGATTGATAAATATAATATATTTTATTATATATTGTGTGGTTGAAAATTAGAGAAAGTTTGATGTGATATTTGATAAGATTAGATAAAATATATTTTATATTATATTATATGGTAGAAAATTAAAAAAAAATGTTTGATATGACATTTAAAAAATTAAATAAAAGATTTGATGTGATATTAGAGGAGAGGTTGAGGAGAGATTGATGTCCTAAAAACAAATATGAGGTTGAAATTTGTCCTTCCTCTTCTCTTCTCAACACCAAATCCCAAACACCCCCAAAATCCAATCACCCCATGATTATTTAGGGTTATGTTTTTTTTTTTTACTTTGATATCTTCATTTTAATTATATTTTTTAAAAAAAACTCCTAAAATTTGAAAACTATAAAAAACTGCTTCTAAAAATTAATTTGGTTATGATTTGTTTGAATGAAGAAACTTAAATTTAAACTTTTTTAAAAAAATGATTATCAAATACTCCTTTAGGGTGTGTTTGTTTTTTGGATATGAGGAGTGGTTAATAATTACTCCTCATTTATTTTTTTGTAGTAAATAATTACTCTTAAGCACTCTTCAACTCCTCTTCAAATCTCTTTATCATATTTCACATTAAATTTTACTAAACTTTACATCAAATTTATCATTCAACAACTATTAATCTCAACCTTCAAACAAATAGTTGATCACTTTACTATTATTAATCTCAATTCTCAAACGAGTAGTTAATCACTTCAAACTACTATTAATCACTTCTATCTTTCATTCCACTTTTTTCTACCAAAGACAAACATAGTTTTTAAAATTTTTGATTGTTTTAATTTAAAACCAAAAAGGGTGAAATGTTTATCAATTTAGTTTTTTTTATTATTATATTAAAAAAAAACTAACTGGTGTATTCTGATGGTGAAAACCTTAAACTTACAAATTTGAGTTTAAAAAACGTTAAGTTTTCAATTTTAATAGATTACTAAACTTGTAAAAATATACAATAGATTTGTTTTTAAACTACATATAATAGATTTGTTTTTAAACTACCTATGGCTCATGGCTGAGCTAGTGGTCCTGTGGAAGTCTTGAAAAACTATGAGTTATGAGTTCACTTTAGGTGTTTGTCTTCTGAAAATAAATAAGATATACTTCTTAATTTTGTATCATAAAGTCGTTTAAGTCTCTTCTTTTTTTCTTTTTTTTTGAATATATATATTGGAGGAAGGGATCAATAAACTCTACATAGAGAGACTTGGATACTGATTTCTATGCTCAAACTTGTAACCGTGGAATTAAAATGGATTAACACCAATCAAGATAATCAACTGTATCATCGCTATTCCAGAAGTCCTTAATCTATTTGAACTTTGATCTTTAGCTTTTATAAATTTTTAATAGATTCGTAAGTTCTATAATAGAATAATGAACTTTTAAAATGATTTAACACTTTTTTTTTTCTTTCTTTGGCAAAAATAATAATTCTATTGCATTTGTCAAAATTAAACTTAGGAGTAAATGACATGTATTTTCAATTAAGAAATAGTTTGCAATTTCATTAATTTCATTTTTTTAATCTAAAAAAATAACAATATTGTATTCAATTTTTTTTTTCATTTTCTTCTTTGAATGTTACAATAATAGGGATAGAAAGAGATCCGAACGAACTTTTTTGGTAATTCAATTTACATGCCATTGTTTTTACTGATGTATTTTAAATTTTGTCCTTGATCTCATATATATTGAATAATAATTTGGGATGGCATTTCAAAATAAAATAAAATAAAATAATTTGGGATGGACATGTGTCATCTTAATCCAACCATAGCCCATAGCCCATAGCCCATAGCCCATAGCCCATAGCCCATAGCCTTCCATATAGCAGATTTTATTTTCTTCAGGCAGCTTTTGCTTTTGCTTTTTCTGCTTTATTTGTTAGAATTTATTGTTGAAAACAGTTGCTTTTTTTAAACTTTTTATTATATGTATGGAAAATTTTAGAAACAAATAAAGTTTAATAAAGCTTTAATAATTTGCACAAGAGAAGAGAATCAATACTTTGAGAGAACTGAAAAAGCTACAAACTTTTTTTGACAGAAGGATTTGGAGAATTTTAAATATATATAATGTGTGTGTGAACACTCTATTGACTTTTACTTTTCAAAAAAAAAAAAAAAAAAAATCTACTGACTTTTAAAATGTAGTGCTTTTTTAAGAGAGGTATCTTTTGTAACTTTTTTTTTTTTAATTTAACAATATTGGTAAAGAGGAATTGAAATTAATTTCATAATTATTAGAGATCGTGTATAATGTCATTAAAGTTGGCTCATTTTAATGCTACATCTATACATTAATTGTATTAGAAAGTACATAGCTATAAAAATACATCATTTTAAAATGGTAAGATATTATGGTGAAAAAAAGAAAGAATCTCAATATGAAGATAGTAACTAAACTCTATTAAAGAAAATAAGACATATATACTTTCTTAGAATTATTATATATGGATGCACATGCCATTAAACACGAGCTACAATTGTATCAATCACTCACAATAATTTCAATTTTCTCATCATAATCTCAACAAAGGTGGGAGAAAAGAAAAAAGGTGATGTCAAATAATTGGAGGTATATTTGGAAAAAATCAATTTTCATCCCTAAACTTATTAGGTTGTATTAATTTTCACTCTAGATTTCATCAAATTGAACCCTAATATAATCATATTTTTATAATTTTTACCCATAAAAATTTACTCCAAATTTTTAGTAGGAAGGGAAATTGTATTGAATGAACTTTTCTCACAAATTAATTACAAATATATGCAAATTCTAAAATATTGTATTCTTAATTATTGATTATAATATATTCATTAATATCAATATTACCAGAAAATATGAAATAATAAGATTATATTTCATACTTACCAACAAGTACATGAGTTTTACTGTTGAAATTTCCCAAAAATTCACGAAAATGAGTGAAGCCACCATTTTTCTAAGCAAATTTCATTGGCGAGGATGCCCATTAATTACGTCTATCTCTAATATTTCAATAATAGTGTTTTCTTAGTACATATAATTTCGATAATAGTGTTTGTTTGATTGAAAATTTATAAAGTTATTTGAAGATAGTTATGTTTGTTTTCGGAAGATTTATGTATGAGAGTGTCTTGAAGTTATGTGACATACTAATTTGTACCTAATTTACTTATTGGCTTAATGTAGATTAAATTTAGTTGATTTTTCATTAATTAATTTTCTTTTTTTCTAAAGATATCAAAATTTTAGGTTTTTTTTAAATATAACAAAAACTGAGGAGGACATTCAAGTCCATGGATGATTTCAATTAAGTGAAATTGATTGACATTAATAAAACTAATTGATAACAATCAAGTGAAACTAATTGAAATCAATCCATTAAATTAGTGAGAAATAATAAAATGAAATTAATTGAAAACTACTGAAGTTAAAATATTTATGCTATATAAAATAATTTAATAAAATTATTATAATTAGAATAAAGATGCTAGAATATGCTACAAGACATCTCCTTAAATTTATATTAAGTACATTTGGATATTTATTACTTTAACCTTATGGGTATCATTTCATTTCAGAGTGATGTTTTTGTGTTATTTTATAGAAGAAAAAAAAACATCTGTATAAGTTTGAAATTTTTATAAAATATTTAATATTAAATTATAAATATTAATTCAATTATAAATGGTAAAATATAACTATAACTATCAAATACATTAATTTATTATCAACATGAGCAAACTTAAGTGATATCCAATGCCCAAAATCAAATGTTGAATTACAAAAATTGTATAAAAAATGTTTTTTTTAAAACAAATGATGAGTAACAAAAATGTCATTAAAAATACCCTTCAACTTCAAAATCCTAAAAATTCATGTTTCAAAAGGACATTTAAAATTGATAAAATGCTTTTGGTATGAACATCCTAAGATGTTCGAAAAACGTCAAGATATCTTGCATTCCTTTATCTCGCCACCAAACAAAGATCCCTCAACCTAAAAGGAAAATGAAATTGGCTGCTGATCTACTAGAATGGCAATGAACACCAAATATTATCATTAAACAGTACTTGAAAGCCATGCATTGAGAAAAAAGCATTGTCTTACAGAGATTTCCAAACATAGAAAAGGCACAATCCACTTAACTTAATATATCAATATACATACATTGAAGAACCAGTTGTAAAGAAAATGAATTAGATGTTACATTATCGTCGCGGTTACTTAATTCCACAGCCATTTTCAGCAGAGGATTGTCATAGAATTACCTCTATCCCCAGTCACAACGATTCCTCAATGAGCTTTCGGTAGAGTCCAGTCGAAAAAGCCTATACGAAACGTTGGATTCCGGTATTGCTATGGAAGTGCTGCATCATGGAGAGGAATTGTTTGGTAATTTCCTCAAATCTACTACTATTACACTGATGTTGTCCTTGCTTCCACGAGCCACGGCGAGCTCAGCCAACACTGCTGCAGCTTCGGCAACATGGCTGTCATTCGCCACCTTTAGGGAGATCCTCTTCATTTTTCCTCTGAAACATCTCCTCACTACATTGCAGGCAATTTCGTTTGAAACGACATCCCACAAACCATCACTTCCTAGTATGAGGAACTCGTCTTGGTCGGTTCGCTTGGTCACAGTAACTTCTGGTTTGGAGATAACAAATGGTTTAAGATATTCATCGCCTGCAACAGAACTCAGCAATAATTTGAAAGCCTTAATTTACTAGATTTCAAAAGCACTATGATATTCAATACTCTACACAACAGACAATAATTGATATTTCAGTCTTGTTTCCATCTATCTTTTGACTTATGTATGAAAATTACATTATAGCACAGATTGAGCTAGATAAGAGAACAATTCACTCATTTGATATAACAATTAATTAGAAAAACAGTTTTAAGATCCTGATTCTGGTTTAATTGCAATCCAAATGATCATATAACAACAATTTACTGGAAAGCAAACAGATTTTGACTGCATAGAAATGCAGAAACTTGATTCTTGCGACTTAAAGTTGGATCGAAACCGAAACAGCAAGATGATTTTGTTCAACTACATGATAAAATCTAAACTCTCTCCATGAATTTTTCTTCTGAAAGAGATTAGGTAAATAGGTTAATCCAAATAACAATCATATACCAGTATCTTGAAATTGACTTTATTCAGTGTGACACCAATGGTTATCATATCAGAATCTAATTGGGGTTTCGTTTTGTTTGTTTTTTGTACATACCGATCGATCTCGAAGTGGCAAGAACTCCTAGCACCCGGTATCCATTCCAGTTTATGACCCGCCCACCGGCAGATTCGATTCTCTTCAACTCATCAGCTCTGCCAGGCTACTTGTAATTTGGATTCATATAAGCTAAAAGTTGTACAACATCATTCAAAGTTTCTCAAAACTAATCACACAACAAAAAAAGTTTCAATTTCGTCAATATCAGCATATTAATGCATCTTTCAGTGGGCAGAATCAGAATCAAGAGAACAGAGAAAAGGCATTATCATATCATAATAATAAATCCAATATTCCTTACAACCAAATCCTAATTGATGCATTTTAAACCCCTTAAACAAACAAAGGTTCCTATTATCAATTTTAAAATCGCATTCACATTATCCTTTCCTACTCGTTTCAATATAGATTGATTATGCACAAGAATTTGAAATCCCTAACTAAAATAAACTTTTGACGTAACATATTGCAAATAATTATTCTCATGTAGTGATTGATTCGATTGTGCACCTTATGATCGTCAGACAAGGGCAAGGAAATTCCAGCCCTAGCCAAAACGGCTCGACAATCGCCGCAATTGGCCACCACCACCTCATCTTTTCCGGCAACCACCGCAACCACCGCCGAGCCGACCGTCTTCATCACGGCGACGCCGCTAATCACTTCATCGTCCATTCTCTCAAAGCACCTCTCCATCAACCTTCCCCACTCCGCCGCATCAATCTCCCCTCGATCCACAATCTCCTCCGCCACAATCCGGTGCAACCGCTCACGGCACAGTTGCGCCACCTGCGCGCCGCCGTGGCCGTCGTACACGGCGAAGAAATCGTACTTCTCATCGTTCATCGCCGTCAATCCCAATTCCACTCTCACTTCGTCTTCCATCTCCTTCCTCCGCCCTATAATCGAAATCTCGCTGTACAATCCACAATCAAAATCAAACACAGAAATCGCTTCCTTCTCAGAGGTTAGAACTCGATCACCACTCGAATCCGAAGCGACATTTTCGGTTAACTCGCTGTCCCGATCACCTTCCGCCGCAGCGTGTACTTTGTACCTCAGTTTAGGAACTCTCATCCGTCTCTGGCGAACATTCTTGGTCTTAGCCATAGTTTCGAGATCGCACATTCCCGGCGACCGGCCGTCGGAGAAAACTCCGGCTAGTACAGCTCGCTCTGTAAATGCATGAAAAAGGAATGAAAAAAAGAAAAGACAAGAGATGATTGAAAACGAAATTGGCAGTTCAATGATAGTATTAAAAGAAGATCGAATTCCAGCCGTTGGATAGTGGCGCGTGCTAGGATGGAAGCCACGTGGGGAATGCGGGTACCAAGTCGCGTTGGATTTGATGAAGGGGACGTGGACGGCTGAGATTGAGGGAGGGGATACGTGGAGGTTTGATATCGCGATAAGTGATTGGAGCTGGGAGTGGGCCCGGGGGGGTAGGAGTTTACGTGGCATGTGGTTATAGTAAGGGTCGTTTTCGATTGGCTGTGACGGAAGGATTTGACTAAAAGTGACAGACGGAAAGGACACGTGTAGCGATGTGATGGGAGAATGATGTCGGGATGGACCTCGTATTGTGTGTCACTGTGTTGGTTTTAATGCCTTACGTGTCACGGTTTCGGTTTGTAACTTCTTTTCAAAATATCATTTTGGTTTCGGCCTGCCTATTTTTGTCCTCTTGCTCTTTTTCTAATTTTGGTATATATATATATTTATTTATTTAATGTTTTCAAATTCCATTCTTGATACTTTGATATTTACCAATAATTATGAACAAAACTTTTTTTTTTTAAATAAAATTATAAGGTGGTGGTACCGAATGAGTCAGACGCAATGATTTCATTATTTGGTTGTAAATCATTTCAACGTCATAAGTTCAAGCCTGAAAATCGATATTTGTTCTCCTTCTCTAATATGTATCAAAAAAAAAAAAAATTATAAGGTGGTGAATTGGATTTTGGGAGAGGAATGGAAGGGAAAGTGGACTGATTTGGAATGATGGAATATTTATTAGAGAATTGGTATTTTGGAGAGGAGATTTTGGAAATTTGTATTTTGAAAAGAGATGTTGAATTTTTTTTTTATAAAACTGGTGTTTAAGAGAGAAGTTTTTTTTATTTTATATTAATTTTTATTCTAATAAAGTTTGATAAATGTTTGATGGTATATACAGATGAGTTGAGCAAGTTATGTAAAAAAAAAACTAATATAGGCTTGGAATAATTTCCTCCCCTCTCCTCTTCTCTCCCAACTCCTAAATTCAATCACTCCCTAAAGATGATATTGTAGTTTATAAATGAGTAAAACATTTTTTCGAAACATAAATTTTAATTTCTTCAAATCATATATACTAACAAAAAAGTTAGTAGTGTGCACTCAGTTAATTAGTTGTAATCTAATTTAATTATACAGTTAAAAATTCGACTCTAAAAGTTAATATTTTATTTTTAGAGTCATAATATTTTTTATATAAGGTTTGTGATACTTATTTGCAACTTGAACCTTTAAAAATCATATATATATATATATATATATATATCATATCATATTTTTAGTTAAATTAATTTTAAATTGGTGGTTATAGTAGGTTGAACTCTTAATTTTTGTAATTCTCAAAGATTTTCATTGACCATTTTAAAAAAAATCTCTTGACCACTAACTCAATTCATGATAAATATTTTATATTAAAATTTCCATTAAATTTCAATTAAATTCAACAAAAATTTACTTCCATTCATTTTAATTGTTATTCAAATATTCAAATTATAAAGATTAAAATTGGAAATTAATATAAAACAAGCAGAATTGTACTTTATTTCCTGTGTACTTTAAACAATTGCACGCAATGTATTTTTTAATTAAATTATAAATTATGCCTGAAAATATAATAAAGATTGAGATATTTTTATTGTTTTATTTCATTTTTTATTTGTTGGGCTTTCTTTGTCCATACTCCCTTTAATTGATTGAAAGGAATTTGATTTTTGATTTGTCAAGTTTATTTGCTGGTTCACATTTTTTCCCTTATTTTTTTGTCAGACCAAATCTTGTGGCTTGAGTTGAATTGAGATTTGGATATTTTTGTCTTTGTTTTTAATTTATTTTATTGTAGTATTATAAGCAATCCGATTTTAATATTTTTAAGTGGAGGATTTAGATGCATTTGCCTTTTATTTTATTTTTTATTTTTAGAAACTTAGATGCATTTGCTTTACAAATTAGAGGCCGTTTACTTTATAGTAATCTGGATAACCAGAAACTTAGAATATCTGGAATCATAAATATCCGAAATGACAGATGTCCGACATTCTTAGATAGCCAGATTTTTTGTAAGAATAATTTTGTGGGTATGTGAGAAACCGTTATGAAAATGTCTTAAATGTCCTAACTTAATTTACACATTAATTTATATCACATATTTTTTTTATTAATTTAAATATTATATTTTAAAATAAATTTATTTAATAAAAAAACTAAAATAAATTCATTAGTTGAATAAGAAATAAAATTTGTTAAATATAAAAAGTAGACAATTATATTTGAAATATAAAAATAAAATTAATTATGTATGGTTAGTTGTTAATACATACATAATAATCATATACTAAAAAAGAACATATTATTTTATTTTAAGTAACAAACTACTCAGAAAATATGGAAAAAAAGGTTGATATGAATTGATAAAGTATAATAATAAAAAAGGATAAAAAAATCATTTGGGATGCCCTATACATGGGGATCCTAAAAACCCAGGTTGCAGGAGGGCATCCAAATGTCTCTCAGATGGACATCTTAAGATGCCCGACATTTCAAGATGTGCGGGATATTTATGATTACTACTAAATAAACGTGATATCCAAATGTCCATCTCATGAGAATCCTGGATTACCATGAAGTGAACATCCCCTTATAGTTTTATTATTATTATTATTATTTTATCATTGTTACACCCCTATTATAAGTTATCTTACACTTAGGGTGTGTTTGGACCATCAGCTTGGTTATGATAGACGGAAAGTTATCATAAACGCTCGGTTATTATAAATGGTGTTTAAGGGACAAGTTATTATAATATGGATTATGATAAAATGGTATTTGAGGGATTTGTTATGCAACAAAAAGTAATATATGTAATGTTTAGATAAATGGGCATATAGGTTTAGATAAATGGGTATAAAAGTTTAGGTAACTACAATAAACAGTGGAGTAAAGGGTTATTTATAACCAACCCAGCCATTTACAACGGGGCCCAAACACACCCTGTTTATTGTTAGAAAATTTTCATTTTGTCTTGATTTTTCTTTTTTCATTTTTAATACCATGCGAGAGGTTTTAAAATTTAAGGTAAAATATCATTTTAGTTTCTAAACTATTATATAAGTTTCATTTTAGTTTATGAACTATCATTCTTGTTCTAGTTTAGTTCATCAACTCTCAAAATTTTAATTTTGGTCTTGAACTTTTTTAAAGAGTTTAAGAGTATTCATTAAATTAGTAAAAAAAAACTTAGCACACTTAAAATTCATAAGGTGGCAAAATAATAATAATAAAATACTTTTATCATCATCTTCTTCACCCCTCTGTCTTAGATATGTGCATTTCAATTTACAAGAATTTTTTAACGTACTTTGCACGTGATATTTTTTTTCTCTAAGTGTGGTATGTGAAATTATATTTTTATTTATTAAAATACTTATAAATAATAATATATATTATAATATTTTTGCTAAAATTGTACTTTTGTACCCAATTTTTTTTTTCATTCGTTTATCATTTTAATTTAATCTAATCATCATCTCATTTACACAGACGTAAATCATCTTTTCAAATTTCTAACTCTTTTAAAATACTATAACACCAATTAATTAATTGAGATATATCATGTATCTTTACTATTAATTGTAATATTTGAAAAAATTGATTTTAATAGCTCAAATTTATTATTTTATATATATATTTGTTATCAAATATTTCATTTGATGTGAAAGTATGTAAAATAAAATACAATTTCCTTTAAAAAAAACACAATCTAAAATTTCAAATATCCTATTTGTTTTATTATTTCACCTTATATTATATAAGTAATAAAAAATAAAGAAAACATTGAAAAAGAAAAGATAAAATCTGTCTCTTCTTATTCTTTTCATCATCGCTAATAGAACGAATTTTGATGAAATATCAATTTTTAAATATTAATTTAACACAAATTGAGTAAATAAAATAATAATATTATATTTTTATTTTAAAATCTATTATTCCCTATGAAAATGATATGACGTATAGATTTATATTTAAAATTAAAAAAAAAATAATAATTAATTAATTCGTAAAATTGATCAATTTTAAATAGGCACATATGTCAAAATATAAATAGTACTCTAATGACATCACATATCAAAGAATAACCAACAAATTACATGTTCAAGCCATATTTATTATAATAACAAAAAATAATAATTATAAAAAATTATGTTTCGCTAATTTGAAGAACGTTATAAACACTTCTTCAAAATTTTAAATACTCCATAAATTTTTTAAAAAATTTTAAATTAGTATTGAACCATAAAATAAATAACAGAAAGAAAATATAATAAAAATAAAAATAAAGGAAGAAGAAGAGAACGAATTAAATACTGATTGAAAAAACTGTTACCTTCGACGACAACGACTCTCGCGTGCACCAATGCTAAGACTCGATCTCAACCCGAACAAAATCTCTACAACATCAATAATAAAAAAATTATTAGTAATTTGAATTAAAACAGATCATACATCATACATCGAAAAAAGTAAGGAATAATTATAAGTTTGTGGTATTTATAGAAAAAACTAAAACCAAGATCTTCTTTAAATTTAAAAAAAAAACTCAAGATTTTCATTTGATTTTATACTTATTTAATTTGAAGATACTATACGATTTTAATGATTGATAATAAATTTGTGGTATTTATAGAATAAGCTGAAACCAAGATTTTCTTTAAATTTGAAAAAAAAAATCTCAAGATCTTCATTTTATACTTATTTAGTTTGAGGATACTATAAGATTTTAAAGATTTTAATAATTTGAAAAAAATAATGGCATATTTGTAGATATATAATATGGCTTAAGGACAAAATCGTCAAAAAATAATTTTTTTCTTAAACGGTAGTATGATAAAGAAAAAAATAATAATAAAGCTTGAAATTTGAAACATCGCCCTTCAACCTTTCTCTCTTCTAATCCTTCCTCCTATTCTTTCTCAACTCTTCTCAAATCCTGTGTAAAATCTGTCATTCCTTCTCTTCTATTTTACTCATCCTAACTTCTGAATATTCATATTTCAATTTTTGGAAATCAAGCTATGTCCCGTTACAATTTAGTAACTAAAGCACCGATACGTTCTGATGAAAAAAATGCTAAGTAATTCTTATGTACATTCAAGGGAAAAAGATGATGAATTCACTTAGGGTATGAGAAATATATAAAATAATGAAAATGATATAAATGTAAAATAGTGATGTGATGTATGAAAATTTGTTGGAGAGAGAATAAAAAGTAGTTAGAGGAGAATAAAAAAAAAGTAATTTTTGGATAGCGTGATTATGGGGGAATGATTCTCGGAGGCCCAAACACGGAAAATCATTCCCATTTTCATTCTTATTCTCTTCCTTACTCTTGGTGGCCCAAACATCCCTGAACCTCATAACCTGTTCCAGATTAAAATGTAAACATACTGTCATTTAAAATTGTAGCATTCCTCAATGTTGGTTATCCTATTTCACAAGCAACTGTGCTCAACTGTGGGTACAGCTTTTTCACATTGATGCGATTCTAAGATCGCAGAAATGCTTGGGTGTGTACTTGATGGGACTCAAGTGGTGCCTTTCCAGACTATGCAAACCACCATCTTTTATTCTCAAGAATTTGAAGAAAGAGAATTTTTGTAGGTCTTCTCTTTTTTTGTTGTGATTCTGATGATGGTATTGACAGATTTTACGGAGTGGAAAGAGTTGAGAAAGAAAAGAAGGAAGGATTATTAGAAGAGAGAAAGGTTGAAGGGCGATTGTTTCAAAGTTCAAGCTTTATGCTCTGTTTTTTATCTTAAAATTGAAATGAACAGATCTTAAATGAAAGTTAAAGAAGATGATAATAAATTTATTTTATTATTATTATTTTGCCATTTCATCAATTTTATCTGGTTAAGTTTTTTTTTTCCTAATCCATCAAGAAATTTTAAAATTTGTTGAACAAAAATGGAACAAAAATGGAACAAAAACCATAGTTTAGAAACCAAAATTGAACATTTGAAAGTTGAGGGACCAAAATGAAACTTACATGATAGTTCTGAGACCAAAATGACTTTTACCCTAAAATTTATGATGCTTCGTAAGGTATTACATTTCTTTTTTAAAATTACAATAATTAGGAATGAGGAATTCAAATCTATAATTCTTGATCATTGAGTGTATGATGCTGATGAACTACTCTACTTTTTAGCAACGGTAGGGTATCACGTAAATTAAGCCACAAACAAAAGTCACATGGGATTCAAATTTGAACTTTGTTTTGTGATCTTATAACTTAGTCAACTATTTAGAATCTTATGTCCTAAAAACCATTTTCCAGTATTTTGACAAAATATTTCATCGATGAGCGTTCATTTCACAAAAAAACACATACCAAAAATCGTGTTTTTTTTTTTGCTTTGTGTTCAACCTTATGTAGGGTGAAAAATTAAGTGAGAATTGAAAAATTCAAAAAAGAGAGCCCATGTCTCTCTTCTAAGAATCACGTCATAAGAACAATCATTTCTACTTGATGATTTCATCGTTCTTATCCTTTAATTTATAAATATTTCTAAATGAAGTTCTTTTCATATACTACACTACACATAAAAAATGGAATAAAGATTAATGAACTGAAAATGAAGAAATTCAAGCCCAAAGCTGGATCCAAGAGTATCTACAAGGGGGTTATCTAAATATAGATGAATGTGGAACATGTTATTTTGTTCAACAACGGCTGGGGTTTGGAAATTCGAACCTAAGTTATGCTCGGAATCCAAACTCGTAAAGTTCTCATTCCTACACCAATCCTTTCTTGGTGACAAATTTTCAACATCCAAGTTATTTTTGGAATGGAGAAGACATACCCGATTTCGCCGACCTTAAATTATGAATTATCTTTGCAGCATCAGCAGGCATTGTCCAAATGGTGATGAAATCTGCTCCAAATTTGAATAATACAATCACCAATACTCATTGCAGGAGCATCTTCCATCCTTAATATGATGAAACCGGTTTGCATCTCTAACGATGATCTCTCTACCTGTAGCCATTGAAATGTATTTGATTGCAGAGTGACAATCCCCACAAATTCGCAAGTTCTTGAAAACTCTGATCGGCTTCAATTTGGATGTGCTGATAAGACCAAACGCTACTGCTATTTTCTCACTGTGCTGAAACAAATATTTCTCCTTTTGTTCTTCTTCCACATCATGTAGCACAAAATCCATATTGGGAACATATCCCAACTTCTTTATTTTTGAAGAAATGTGTTGAAGTTCATCATATATTTCCTCAGCTTTTGGGTGTGAAGTATCACCAACATAGAATTTGTGTACTTTATTTTCGATCTCTACCCAGCTACAGCCTGCTTCTTTGGTCAAGTTTCTTTCTTTCATCGCCTTTCTGATATTCGCAACTTCTTCCCATTGAGAAGTGGATGCATACAAATTTGATAGCAAGATGTATGCAGCAGGATCATGTGGCTCTTGTTCGATAATCATTTTCGCAGCATGTTTCCCGAGTTCTAGGTTACTGTGAACTCGGCAGGCTCCAAGAAAGGTCCGCCATACAAGTGCATCAGCTTTGAATGGCATTGAGTTGATAAACTGAATGGCTTCTGAGAGAGATCCTGAACGGCCTAGTATGTCAACCATACAAGCATAATGTTCCATCCTTGCGACAACTCCATGCTCGGTGTACATTGAGTTGAAGTGTTTCCAACCCTCATCAACAAGACCAACGTGGCTACAAGCTGATAAAACAGCAATGTAGGTTACCTCGTTTGGCCTTGTACCGGACTCGAGCATCTTGCAGAACATCTCCAAGGCTTTTGTTGCAAATCCATGTTTTGCAGAACCTGTGATGATGGAAGTCCAAGAGATGACATTTCTGTTTTCCATGTCTTCAAAAACTTGGAAAGCAGATTCAATATTTCCACACCTAGAATACATAGAGATTAAAGCATTGCCTACGGATTGATTCGATTTCAACCCGGACTTTATCACCCGAGCATGGATTTGCTCACCCTTGCCTATTGCACCGATGCTGGCTGCTCCGCTCAGAAGACTAGCAAATGTGAAAGCACTGGCGCCAATCCCTTGATCCTCAATCTCATTGAAAAGTTCAAAAGCTTCTTCAGGATTTAAATTCTTAGCATATGCATTGATTACCGTGTTATAAGAAATCAAATTCTTCTCAAACAGAATATCAAATGCTTTCCTAGCATCATCAATTCTGCCAGATCGTGCATACATACTAATAAGTGAGTTCGCAACACAATTAACGGATGCTAACCCAAGCTTTACGGCATGAGTAAGAACCTGTTCGCCGATACGTAGATCAGCTAGATTTGCACAAGCCTTCAGAGTGCTGGAGAAAGTAAAATGATTTGGTACAACATGGGTCGAGATCATATCACGAAAAAGGTTGAGAGCTTCTTCATCATAACCTCCTTTTTGAACATATCCCGTGATCATTGCAGTCCAAGAGAATGCATTATGATTCATAATCTGATAAAAAACCTTTCTGGATTCACACACTGATCCATCCACAGAGCATTTGGCATACATATTTATTAGACAACAACCAACACAAGGATCCAGATTCAACCCATGTCTTATGGCTAAAGAGTGCAACTGCTTCCCTAAGGACAACAATTCTAACTTTGCACAAGCAGATATAACACCACTTAATGTGAATCTATCAGGTTCATATCCACTCAATATCATATCCAAACACAAATCAATCGCCTCTCGTGGGTACCCAAATTGCATAAACCTAGTAATCATCAGAGTCCAAGTAACAGCATTTCTCTCAGGCATTTTATCGAACACCTTAAAAGCAGAAACCAAATCCCCACGACCCTTCACAAACATATCAATCAAAGCACACCCAACACACACATCCAACTCAAAATACCCACTTTTAATAACAAACCCAAAAACAGAATCGCCCACCGACGCAAATTCGTTGCTCGAGCAGGCCCGAATCGCCGAGGCAAAGCAATACTCATTAGGGCAATAACCCTTTTCGAGCATATCGAGAAACGTCAAAAGTGCTTCAAACCCCATATTGTTGTTGGCAAAGCAAGAAACCATGGAAGTCCACGAAATCAAATCCCTTCTGCTTCCCATGCGCTCGAAAATGGATTTCGCAATCTGCCACTGGCCGCTCTTGGAGTACAAGCTGATCAAGGAATTGAGAGTGACGGAGTCGAGATCGAGGTTCGAGTGGTTGAGATTGTGATGAACGAGTGTACCGAGATGGAAGCTGCGAGTTCGAATGCATTTTTTGAGGAGAAGTGAATAGGTTGGAAGATCAGGGTGGGATCCTTGCTGCACCATGTGTTCGAGAGTTGAAATTGCTTTGCGAAGGCTGCCATTGTTGATTTGGCGAATCAAAAGGGAATTAGGGTTTGAAAATTTGGATGGATTTGCAGAAGGGATTTGGGTTTTGAAAGGACTGGGAAAAGGAAGAGGAACAGAAAGACTCTGCATCTTCGCCTTGTACCTGAATTAACGGTTGCTCTTTTTCGCGCCTTTATTCGGATTTAGCCTTTTTTTTTTTTTTTTTCTTTTCTCTTTCTGTTTTTTTGAGAAGGGATTTTACCGTTTTAAAAAGGGATAAGATTTTAAATTTTCAGTGGTTGAGAAAGTTTTGTCTCGACTAATTTAATTCAAAATAGCGCTTTTGTTTTCTTTCGAGAAAATAAGGACACTTAAATAACAATTTAAGCGAATAAACCATTTTACTTTTATCGATGCAATAGTTTTATTTTTTTTTATTGTAAACTAGTTCAACACCAGAATCATAGATTCGATCTCGAGAATCAGTATTTATCCTCCCTCCCTTAATATGTATTAAAAAAAAACACCATTTTGCTATTAATTTTTTTTTTTTTTTTACTTTTGATTTCAAGTATAAGTACGTATGGAAAAATCTTAATCACTAGCACCCCATGGTGGTTACCATATAGAATTTTATTAATGCATGGTAAAATGATTATTATAGTGTAGGTGTTAATTTATCGATTATATAATTAATGGTCAAAACACAAGATTTATTTTAACTAATTTCTAGAGCCTTGTTATCTCTAAGAAGATTAAAGTGTTCCTCTGGACTTGTTTGAACGGTGACATCAATAATCATGAGACAACTTTGCTTGAATCCTAATTGGTGTGTTTTATGTAAAAATAATATTGAAACTTTAGATCATATCATGCTCCACTGTAGCTTCTCCCATCGGTTTTGCATTTTCGAGCTTATCTCAAAAAAGATTGACATTAACATATTTGTTAGAAGAGAGTCATTCAATCTAATATGGTGCTTATTTAGGGTCATTTGGTGTGAAATAAAATCCCCGAACTTCTCTCACCAGTACATAGGCAATAGCTTTATTTCTCTTTGGATGATATAACTATGCTTACGGCCTCTTGTCTTATAAATCTAATTTATATAAACATTAGGACTTTGCACAATTGCTTACAATTGAATGGCCTTTTTGTACCCTTTCATGCTCATTGCTTGACTTTGGTGAGTATATGGTATCTTTTTCAAAAAAACAATTAGAAATGTGGGATTCAAACTCATGAACTCTTAATCATCAGACATACATTAACGTTGTTGAATTATTGTTCCTGTTCATCTTAACATAGATTAAATTATTATAATCAAACAAAACCTACCATTAATATGGACTGATAGTACACTTTGTTTTTTTAGTCGAACCAACGCCAACTTTTACCCTAATCTAAAAGATATTGGTGGATTCTCAAACCAAGAGATAGAAATATATTATTTATATATATATAAAAAAATAGTTGAGGTATCAAAAGAATAATGTTGCTATGAAGGATCGGATGGTGGAGATTGAATATGAGACTTCCTACAAACAGGGCAAGAAGCATTCAATCGTAGCCATTGATCAATACAAGGTTGATGGAAGCAATGTCGACAATTGGGTATGCTCTTCACAATCTCTTTGGGCCGATAATGGGCCAAGCAAATAGGACAAATATTGTCATTGGGCTTTGGCAGGCTTAAGCTTTCGTCCAATTCAAATTTTGGGTAGGAATCGATAGTCGGCCCATCAAGCCCCATATTATTTGTGGGCTGGATCCAATGGGCTACAATGCTTGAATTGTTTGCTCCCAATTGAAAATTCACTTTGATGCAAAAGCAACATATGAGGCCTAAAAGGCAGAAGCCAGTAGCTATCCCTCCCATTACTATAGCCACAGCATTAGTACCAACTCTATTGCTTCCTAACAATAATTAAACACTTGTATTAAGCTATAATTAATCATTTTCATGACTCCTTCAATAGAAATAAATAAAAACCACCATTACATAAAAAAAAAAATAATAATAATAATAATAAAAAAAAATATATATAGCTATCTAATAATGTATATGCCGTGTGATTAACAACAAGAGAGATCATGAATTATCATCTAAAAGTCATGATGGTTAAAGAGGATCTTGGGAACTACCAGATTAGAAGTTCAATTTAAGTTGGTCACCTATCTAAAAAAATAATTTATTATGAATTTTCTTGACAACTACATTTTAATGGGTCACATAGTTTATTCTCTCATTATAGATGAGTTATTTGAAATATGCATAAAATATCTTGGACACCCCCAAAAAAATAGTTCGAAGTCAGCAGTTCATCTCTAACTCAGCAACTATAGAATTGAAAATGCCTACAAGAAAATAATTTAAGCTCTGTTTGATAACTATTTTGTTTTGTGTTTATTGTTTATAGTTTTTCATTTAAAAAATAAAAATAAAAACAGTATATATTTGATAACTCATTTTAGTTTTATGTTTTTAATAATGAAAAACCAAAAAACAGTTAAAAAACATGTTTGATAACTGTTTTTTATTTTCAATTATCACATTTTGTTTGACTTTTTTTAGTTTTTCACTATTTATTCTTATTTTTTTCCATACTTTTTTAAAAACAAAAACAAAAAAACTTGTTTTTAAAAGCTACGTTTTTTAGTTTTTAGAATTTATTTACTATTTAAAAAATAATTTTAAAATTTTAAAAATAGAAACCAAAATTGGTTATCAAACATACATGTTTTTAAAAAAGTAAAAACAAAAACAAAAAATAAAAAACAAAATGGTTATCAATCACAACCTTAGTGATCGGATGACCAAAAGGTTATAGATTCAAATCTCTTGCCCTAAATATTATTAAATTGTGAAAAGAAACTATAGAACTCAAAATAAAAAGAATAAAGCCTAATTTTCATCTTTATTTAAAAATACTCATATTCTTTTAAAAGACATACCTTTCCTTTAACCTTTTTTTCAAAATTATGACTGAAGTAACATAAAGTCAACGTCTCTGAATGCCATTTTCTTAGACTATAATCTCAACACATGTCCTAAGTACCACCGTGTCGTTCTAACATATTTCTATTGTAGTTTTGAAACATATAGGAAATTTGGTACCTCGAGAAATGTTTGTGCATTGAACTTCATGGCTAGAATTTGGTTTGAGCTCACATCTTCTACCAAGTGATTCACAGCTTCCACAATCAGGATTTTTCCATCTCAACAAAAGATCATTCCGCAGATTTAACGAATAATAAGATGAAAATGGCACAGAAACAGTTTTGATCATAGCACAGTTCAGGTACAATGACTCCATAAACATGGGAGAAGATGCAGCAAAGATTGTGTATGAAGAGCTACTCAAGCAGTAAATTGGATCAATGCTATACAAATAGGGTGGATAGTAATACGATGAACAATTAAAGAATGTAACATTTTGACTGATTTTCGCCATAAATGGTGATCTAGAAAGATTAAGGGACAGAATCTTTCTGGGAAGACACTCTTCTGGATCATTGATTCTTATTTCTTGGTTCTTATAATCTATGTTTTTGACACTGAAATACCCTGAAGGGGGAAGATGAAGCAGAGGTGGACCTGTGGCTTGGCAGGACAAATTGAAGCCGGGATAGCCACACGGTTTCGACGGATGGTTTTCGATTGTGAAGGGGAATCGAATCGTCTGATGATCGTTGCTGCAGTGAGATTCGACGCAGATTTCGGAGCTGGTCGTAGGATTGAAGAAAGAGAACAAGAGGAAAAGAAGAATCATTTCTTTATGGGAAAATGTTTAATGAGTAGAAACACATTGCAACAAAATTTTCTATGGATTCTAAAATAGCATCCTTGGAATGAGTTTCCAACAACCAATTGGCGTTGGTATTAAACTAAAAGTCAAAAGGATTATTGAATGTAATATGATTGGTAGGAGCCAAGAAGCTCGTAGATTATGTAATCTTAGCACATTGACAAGTAAACCATCAAAGAATCTTGAGTAGCATATTCAGAATCTCACATTGAAAAGAGACGAAAATAGCTCTTTACACAAGGGAACTAAAGTTTAGCTACTTGACCGAGAGAGCTTACATTCATAATAAGATACATGAGCTGCTTCTCTCATAATCAATTGACTTTCAGATAGAACTTCATGTTTATTTGATATAATATTTAGAGACCCATATTGGTTAGATTAGATTAGTTAACTAGAGTTAGGTTATTTAAGCTAGGTGTGACTATATAAGCATTAGCTTGGGGGCTTATATTGGATGAGAATTTTATTGGAATAAAAGGTTAGACCTTTGTGAGGAGAGGAATGAGACGTTTTCGAAACCTTCCTATTTGAATAATATACCAATAGGTTACTATCAAGCATCAAAATCCATAAACTCTAAATGGATATTCGGTCCAAATAAAAAAAAAATTGAAAGTATAATCCAAGAATCATGAATTTAAAGTAACACCATCTTGAAGGAACATGTTGAGAATCCTGAATTGAAAAGATGGAGAGATCTCGTAACATTTATAAGATATATGAGCTATCCCTTTCACAGTTGATTTCGATAAGTAGACATGAAGGAAGAAGTCCAATGGCAAATCAGAAAAAGTTGAACTTATAGCCATAAGATGGGGGTTTAAGCAAAAAGTCAACTCTAAATGGAGAAACCCAACAAACAACATAAATTAACTACTAATAACTTATCATTCAACCAATTAAACAAATATGAAAAACACAAGTACTTCCATATTATAATATCTTATGACGTGAGGAATAATGGAATCGGTAGTATAACCAAATGAATATGGAAGCCCTTCTTATTATCATATTCTAGATTCAATGAGATATTCATTGAAACATGTAGCTTGTAACAACAAAAAGAAAAAGTCAAAATACAGAAGAAGAATCAACAATGAATCATACAGAATCTGACATTGTAGATGTCTTTATTTGGATGACATGTTATTGATATTACTAATTTAAAAAGAACAAAGACCATGATTGAAAATAGAAAACGAAGAAAATAAAGCCCAAAGGTGGCTTTTCATACAATCTACAAGCCTACAACCTACATGGGTTATTTTGGTCAACTACAACTAAATTACATTTTGTAGTTAGGAAAAGAATCCTAGATTTCAAAAGTTTTTGTGTAATTCTTATTCCTATCTACGATCATTTCTTGGCGAGAATCATCAAAGCTGGTTTAGGCGTCAAACAAGTTATACTCGAATTCGCCCTGCATTTTTTAGTATTTAGTTACCTATGTTCATGACATCACACCATCACCGGTACTGATTGCAAGTGTACCGTCCGAATTCAAGAGGGGTACATGAATGAATCGAGAATACATCTAAACAAGAGATCCTGAGAAAATGCAAGTATGGTTAAAAAAAGCCTTACAATAATTGATATTTACTACCTACATATACATCTCCTTTTCGGTGGCTCCATTTATGAACTCCAAGGTTAAGTGTTCTTGGCTTGAAATATTCTTTTGTTGGGCGACCTCTTAAAATTTTCCTGCCTATCAACTGATGGTACCAATTTTTATTGGAACTTTTATTTTTATCTTCAATTCAATGACATTTAGGATTTGAACCCGCAACAAATGGGCATTATTAGATTATTACTCTTTTTGAGATTTATGAAAATTTTTCCCAAAGCTCTCACTCCATTTCAATGTCTCATTTAAATAATTTTATTCAAACAAATTTTTTTTGCCACTACTTTTCTGAACAACTTTTTTCTACGACCCTTTTCCATATAATTTTATCCAAATAAGATTTTTCTACAATCACTCCTACAAATATTTTTAGTCAAACAAGATTTTCTTGTGATCATTCATTTAAACACCAAATTCAAATTACTCAATTCTTTCACTTTCATTCAACTTTCCAAAACCAAAGATTCCCTAAAATTCTAGTGGGTAAAAAGTCTAAATAAGTATGATTATACAACTCAAATGAATAAAGAAAACATAATAACAATATAAAGACAACACTAAAAATGCATACAAAAATTGAAAGACCATATAACATAACATGTTGGTATTTTCAAGAAACCTAAGTTTTAGCTTAAAAGACTAAACAAAATCATAATTATTTCAAATCATTGCGTCCCAAAAATATATTTTTTTATCCAAGAAAACTGAACATTTGAAACTATGTTTTTGTTCACAATATTGTTAGAATAAAAAAAATAGCCAAAAAGGAAAACTTGAGAAGAATCTATGAAAAAATATCATGTACAAAAATTTACAAATGGATAAATTGGAGTGACGTGGCGAAAGGTGGATTGTATTAGAGGGGATCGGACGGTGGAGACTTGACAGGAGCGTTCCTACAGACAGGGCAGGAGGGATTCAATCGCAGCCATTCATCAATACAATCTTGATGGAAGAAATGTTGACAATTGGGTATGGATTTCAGAGTCTCTTTGGGCCGATATTCGGACAGGCAAATTGGGCAAATGTTGTCATTGGGCTTTGGCAGACGAAGGCTTTGGCCCAACACGGTTTTTGGGAAGGAGTCGATAGTGGGCCCATCAAGGCCCATTGTAGTGGGCTGAGAGGAAATTACCCAATGGGCTTCTATGCTGGGATTGAGCCCTCTGGAGTAGGATCTGACTCGAGCACAAAAGCAACATAAGAGGCCCAAAATACACATGCTTGCTGGGACTCCCACTCCTATAGATACAGCATAAGGAACTCCTCTCGGTATCCCTAATGATATAATTAAAAACACTTTTTTAATTCAACAATAAATAAAGATAAATAAATTTAAGCTCCCGACTCTCGATCATAATCACACATTTTAAGTCAGTAAAGTTATACGCACTATTGGACAGTTCCTAGAATGGAGCACTAAGATACATCGGAGGAGTAGAAATACAATTGAAGCGTGTTGTAAGTGGGTCTCAAACTTGAGATCTTAAAGAAATATACCTTTAAAACTCAAATCTTTAATCAGTCGGACCACCCTCACGGACAAGTCATGATTTCATTGGCATAATCAATGTTTTTTTTTTTTTTTTTTTGAAAGGAGGCATAATCAATGTCAATCCAACGATTAACTAAGAGAAACAAAATGTTAAATATTCAACTTCGCCCAAAATAAAATAAAGTTACATAATTGACCCTTTTAAGAACATGACCATTATCAATGTGGAGTCCCAAGAGTTTATCCTTGCAAGATGAAAATTGGCAAGACAAGGAAACACTTATCTTTTCTAAAATATATTCTCTTACAAAAAAATGACTGATTTTAATTATGCTTTTTTTTTGGGAAGACATTGTTACATTTTTAAAGTGTTTTGATAACAAATTAATGAAAAATATTTAGGTCATACTCGGATATGACCTAAATATTAATACCCATACATGTGGTCACATTCTTTTTTTTTTTTTTTAATTCTATTTTTTTTATCTTTTAAATATAAAATAAAAGAAAATGTGGTTCATATTGAGTCACATATGTAGGCATCACTATTTAGGTCATGTTCGAACATGACCTAAATATTTCTCCAAATTAATATAGTCACACTCACAGTATATTTATCAAATGGGTCAGTGGCGCAATGGTTTCATTGTTTGGTTGTTAACCAGTTCAACACCAGCGTTACAGGTTCGAAAATATTATGATTTTTGAAAATATTTATTACCAAATAATGAAATTTTCCCTAAAAAATATTGTTAGTCATCAAACAAACTCTAAATTAGTAATTCTTTCAAAAGATAGAGAAGAAAAAATACTACGTTCTTTAAAAGCTTATTTTTCTTTAAAATTTACCTAAAAACACACTAAGAATTACTACAAAACAATAGATTTTAAAATAAAATTTGGACAGTCATGTCCTTTGGCTTCGACAAAAATCTATGTCTATTTTAATGTAAGGTGGTTCAACAACCCTCAATTTTTTTTTGTAAGTACTATACTTATTAAAGATACTGAAAAATGAGACTTTGCCTAACCGTTTTATACAATTGGTTGATTTTTATCCAATATACAAGTCAAATGCAATTTAGTCAATAACCTAACTAGTATACCATCTAAAAAATTATTATAGTTTTAGATTGAATGTGTCTTAAAACCTAATAAAAACTACTTACTTGAATTATAAAGTTGCACATTAAAGGAAAATTGTAACTTTGAAGATTGTTAGGTGAAAAAAGTAGACATTTTTTATTCTTCCACATTGTTAGATTACTAATATGTAAGTCAATATTTTACTTGAGAATAACTTTCATAGAACGAAAATTTAATATTCTTTTCATTCATTACCGGACACATCACATAATTTTAAGTCTTTTTGAGATTTATCGCCATGGTGAAAGTAGACTAAGTTTATTTTAACAAAGATTTATTGGTATTAGATACTTGCACATGTTTGAATTCTACCCCCACTAACCTATCAGCTCAAAAAATTGATATGAATCTATATATATAAAATTTTAAGGATATAGATTTTCAACTTACGATCTCTAGGACACATGCTTATATTTAGAGGTGCACACAAAAAAGTTTGACGGTTGATCACCTTGGACTATCACACCCAAACCGTAAGACTTTGGAATTATAAACTTTCTTTGGATTGAGATGAATTATTATTTTATAATTTTTTTTAGATTGAATTAGGTTTTGGGATGATTGATTTTTGTTTGTTCAACCCAATCAAACCCAAAATAAGAATAATATTATATACGCGTCTAAGATTAATTAATTAGATATGTTTTTAGCATGTTGGTAGGAGCAACTAATAATTAACAGATGTGTATTTAGGGTTTCAATATCATGCAATTTTCTTTCATATTTTCTTACAAATTCGTGAACTATGTGACGCCTTAAAAAGAAAATATGATACTATCCTAACTCAAACTAGTCCGAAAATATATGAATTTAGTTGATTTAAGTTACTCTAGTATATAGGTTAACGAATTGATTATTAACCTATCCAAAATTTTAGGTTAGTCTAAATATCATCCTAACTCGATCAAACTCAAACTATGTATGCTATTTCTTATATTAAGTAAGTTGAGCTATGTTCTAGTTGACAATCCATAACGTATTTGTAACCGATAAGTTACGAGAAAAGTCAAAACATACCGTGCGAAGATCGAGTATTATATTTGCATTGGATTTCATTGGTTGAATTGGGCTTGAGTCCACAATCTCCACCACGTGACTTGCACGTTCTACAATTAGGGCTTTTCCACACCAATGGAAGATCGTTCATCAAATCCGTCGGAAACGACCACAAACCCGGCACCGGAACAGTCTTCATAGCCTCACAACTCGCCGATAAAATCCGATTCAAAGGCTCAATAGACGAAGCAAACACTCTGTACCACAACCCACTAAGGCAAGAAATCGGATTCAAACCCAACTCATATGGGATTCGATCGTCCCAAGAACAGTTGAAGAAGGTGAAATCTTCACTGATTGTTGCATCAAACGCCGACCCAGAAAGATTAAGGGTCAGAATCTTTTGGGGAAGGCAGCTGTTTGGATCATTGACCCAAATTTCTTGGTTTTGGTAATCTATGAATTGAACAGTGAAATCCCCTGCTGAAGGAAGATGAATCAGTGGTTGATTTGTTGAATGGCAGGTCAAATCAAAGCCTGGATACCCACATGATTTTGGCTGTTGGTTTTTTATTCTGAACGGGAATTGAATGGTTTGGAAATTGCCATTGCAGGTTGAGTTGAAACAGAGATTTGAGGCTGATGCTGGGTTGAAGAAACAGAGGAAACAGAGTAAGAGGAGGAGATGAAGAACCATGGCTTGAAATGGGATTTGTTAAGATTGTTGATTGTGGGTTTTATTTATTATGGTTTTTAGAAAATGGAAATTTGTTTCAACACTCAATGGATGAATAATTCCTACAAAAACAATTGACAAATGGCATTAACTTAGCTTTAAAAAGTCTAATGTGAAGTATGATTGTTAGGCTCTCTAACTTGGTGTCATTTTTAGGACAATGGGGGAAGAAAACAAAAAGGAATGAGTCAAAAAATTATTTTTTAATGACAATTTAGTGTGAATGTTGAGATTGAGGTTGAGTCAAAAAATTTTGAAGACAATGTTGTGTGAAGGTAGAGAATGAGTTGAGTTCCTTATGTAAGAGCTCTTCGTTGTCATAAAATCGAACGATGATGATAAAGTTTAATGGTTGTTAAGATCTTACTTGTGTTTATATTTGTGAGTATCTAAATTAAATTATGCATACTTCAACTATTATTATAGAATAATTTGTCTAGATTATGAAAATTAATTTCTATACAATGAACTCATAATTGTATAACTTGATGTTATTTTTAGGACAATGAAAAAAAAGAAGGAATGAGTCAAAAAATTATTTTTTTTACGACAATTTAGTGTGAATATAGAGAATGAGTTGGAATCCTTTCTTTTTTCAAAGATATTGTTGTGGGAAGGTAGAGAATGAGTTGAGTCAATTTTTTTAAAGGACAATGTTGTATGAAGGTAGAGAATGAGTTGAGTTTGTTACGTAAAAAGTGGTGGCTGTCATAAGATGGAACGGTGAAGACAAAGTTTAATGGTTGATAAGTTCAATTTATTTTATATCTATTATTGTCTATATTAACGTACATGTAATTCGACTATTATTATAAGATATTTTGTCAAAATAATTCTATGAAAATTAATTTCTATACATTGAACGGATAATTTTTTAACTTTTTATAATTCACAATACTTTTTATGCAAAGACCTCATGAAGAACAATAGTTTAACAACATTAAGTGTGTCTATACAAAAAGGTGGTCCTTACTTCAAATTATGTTGACGACATTAGCTTGTTGATACAGAAAACAATAAATATGATATACTTTATGTCGTTATTTTGATTGCATTGACAATTAGGTCGCTCTATACACACCTTACCACTTTATATTAAAATATTGGTCCGTATTTTTGTTAAGATTTTTTAGTCAGCAATATGAAGATTTGAACAACTGATTGCAGAAATTAATATCTAATTGAACTAGGCCCGTGCTAAATTATTGTGGGAGTAATAATTTTGAAGATTAATTTTATAATCCGTCAAAAAGTCTTGGCTTCAAGGTGGTAAACGCTGAACATATAAAAGACAAAATTCCAAAATTTGGTCTAAAGATTAAATGTGGAAAATTCTTTTTTCTTTTAATTTTATACAGATTGAACTAGGCTCGTTTTAAATAAGAGGAGAATTTGGGTGCAGCCACTCATGAAGTCTACATATGTGGTCAGCCCACTTTTTTTTTTTTTTTTAATAAAAAAATATTAAAATGTGTGTGTAACTTTATGGGTGGGGTGCAGCCCTCTCTTTAAATAATGTGGGAGTATAATGATTTTGAATTATCAGTGAAACAGACTTTGCCTTCAAGACGACAAACGCTGAACTTATAAAAGATAAAATTCATAAATTTGGTCTAAAGGTTAAATGTAAGAGCTTTCTTTTAATTATATATGTATATACATACATATATGTATATATGGAAAGCTATTAAATAGTATCCATAGGTAAAATTTAATACTTAGACCAAATTTAAGAATTTATTATAGATCACTCACCTTACAAACTTTTCAAAGAGAGAAAAACCTGGTCCCTAGAGCATGAAGGTATGCAAGATATCAATAGTATTGTTGACCTTCATATGAAGATCATATTCAATGAAGATTTGGATTGCACAACTTCAAATGCAAGAATAATTGAACTTACCAACAACCAATGACAATAGTAAAAAAATTACCAACTGTACATCATTCACTTTGTGACAAACAGAGCCAACTATCAAACATAATAGAGACAAAATGAAAAACACCAAACTAGTAAAAATGATCACAAACCTCAACTATTCCTTTACCCTTTGTTTCCCCTCCATAAAATATAGCCAATAGCAGAAACCCAACCCTCACATACTGCACACCTTGCTTGGGTGGTGGCTCAGGCTCCTCTTAAATTGGCCTTTTATTGAGTGGCTAGAAATATCAAATCTTCAGGTAAAAGTATTCAATTTTCCTCTCTCCATTGTAGTAGGGCTTATGACATTACTGTGTGTTTGCTACTACTAGTGCTATCCTGTTGCCTATTGTTGTAATCTTGGGACCTTTTATCAATGCCTTCATAGCCTCCTTCACCTACAAGAATGTTCTTTTCTTCCTTTGATAGATACTTGTCAACCTGAGCAGCTGCTTGTCGACCTTCAGAGATGGCCCATACCACAAGGGATTGACCCCGACGACAGTCCCCGGCTGCAAAGACTCCATCTACATTAGTTGAGAAGCGGCCATACTCGGCCTTGAAGTTCGATCGATTATCTTTCTCCACACCCAGCTTCTCTGCTAATGTCTGCAAATTGCAAGAACACAAGAACATGTGTTAAGAACTAAATTCTGGTGGAATTAAAGTGATCTTAAACAGCATAATTTGTCACTTATCATATTCTTCACTCGGTTAGCAATAATTCATATGTGACAAGTGCAAGTAATGAATAGAACCACTAACCGGTTCGGGACCGAGGAACCCCATTGCCAGTAAAACAAGATCAGCCTCTATTATCTCCTCGCTGCCTTCGACCTCCTTAAACTGGAACCTTCCATCAGCATCCTTCTCCCACTGAACACGTACTACTTCAAGTCCTTTAACTGCCCGATTTTCATCTCCAATAAACCGCTTGGTCAAAACCTCGAAGGATCTTGGATCTTTTCCGAATTTGGCAGTTGCTTCCTGGTGTCCATAATCAACTCGGAAAATTCTAGGCCACTGCAGTCCCACAAATGGTGATTATAAATTAGGTAACCCGTAAACCAAAGTAGTGTAAAAATGCATAGCCAATGCTTATAGTTATAAAGCAGGGCGGTAGGTCAAGCATTCACCCTAACATAAGTTTCCGACAAAAAGAAAAGTAGGAGGCCGAAGGAAAAAGAAGGCAAACCTGTGGCCAAGGGTTTCCTGGAGCCCTGGTCTGTGGGGGCTGAGGAAGAAGCTCGAGATTTACGATGTTAGTGCAACCATGCCTAATAGAGGTTCCTATGCAATCTGTTCCAGTGTCGCCACCACCAATGACAACTACCTTTTTGTCCTTTGCAGAAATGTAGTTACCGTCTTGAAGATTGCTATCAAGCAAGCTCTTTGTGTTTGAATGAAGGAATTCCATGGCAAAATGGACTCCAGTAAATTCCCGTCCAGGTACAGGAAGGTCCCTGAGAAAAACATTACTCCACTTATTTTTCAAGGAATGATTCTTAAAGATGATTTTGTGCATCAAAAATCCTTGGATGGAAAATCGAACACACTAACCTTGGTTTTGTGGCACCAACAGCCAAAACGAGTGCATCATTTTCGTCTCGAAGACAATCAAGAGAATATGAAGGATCGGTTCCAACATTAGCATTAACAACAAAGTTCACACCCTCCTCGGCCATAAGGTTCACACGTCGCTGAACTACATCCACTTTGTCAGTCTTCATATTTGGAACTCCATACATCATAAGTCCTCCAATTCTGTCGGCTCGTTCATATACAGTCACTGTGTGACCCATCTTATTTAGCTGGTCTGCTGCAGCCAAGCCAGCTGGTCCACTTCCTATAATGCCTACTCTTTTTCTGCATTCATCAACAATTTTTGTGAACAATTGAATAACAATTTTCACTGAAGTCTTAATAACAAATGTCACTAGAAGTTGACAGAAAAAAAAAACGACTTACCCGGATCTTGTAAGGGGAGGTCGTGGAATCATCCAACCCTCTTCAAAGGCCTTGTCTATGATGGCACATTCAATGTTTTTGATAGACACGGGATTCTCAATAATGCCCAAAACACAAGATCCTTCACATGGAGCCGGGCAGACTCGACCAGTAAACTCCGGGAAGTTGTTTGTTTCAAGGAGCCGATCTAGAGCTTCACGCCACCTATTCTGATAAACTAACTCATTGAACTCAGGAATTTTGTTACCAAGCGGGCATCCAGAGTTCTCCTGAAATTATAAAAAATACAAACAATGGGGGTCAAAATAAATACAAATGCTCATTAAATGGGATTCAAGCATATTGCAAAATCTCAAAAAGAAGGGGCACTTGGGCAGTAATCATCACCTGATGGCAAAAAGGGGTACCGCAATCCATGCATCGAGCTGACTGAGTCTTTAACAATGGCCCAGGTTTTGATTCTTCCATGACCTCCTTCCAGTCACCCATTCGAACATTAGGGTCCCTGTACTTAACTCCCTCGCGGTCGTAAGCAATAAAACCACGATGTTTAATAGCATCAGGTGTCTCAGTAGGTCTCTTTGGTGGTTCAGTCTTTTCAACCTTTGGATCCAAATTTAAGTCAATCACACAGTGCGAGGAAATCAAGTTTAACATCAATCAATATAAAATGACCTCAAAAATGGGAAAGGGTGAATACAAGGGCAACAAAACTTTTAGAGAGAACTATTCTATTGGAACTCAAAAAGTTACCTGTTTGGAATTCCCATTTAAGGAGGCAGCAGCCATTTTCTTGAGCTCTTCAAATGCATCCTTGCTACCCAACTCAGCCTCATTCTGCTCCTCAACTGGTTCTGAAGTCTCTTTAGCAGCTTCTTGAGCTTTCATGTTCAAGAGAACACGCTTATATTCCCTTGGGAAAACCTTAATAAATCTAGGCAATAGGTTCTCAAAGTTGTCAAGAACTTCTATGGCTAATTTGCTTGATGTGTGACGTTGATGCTGCTGTATCAACATTTTTAGAGTCAAAATATCATCTTCTTCTTCAACTTTGTCGAGATCCACAATGTCTAGATTGCATCGGGATTCAAATTTTCCATCCATGTCAAGAACATAAGCAATACCTCCACTCATACCAGCAGCAAAATTTCTTCCAGTTTTCCCAAGAACGACAACAGTACCACCAGTCATATATTCACACCCATGATCACCAACACCCTCAACAACAGCCTTTGCCCCCGAATTTCGTACACAAAATCTTTCTGCTGCCATCCCATTGAAATAGGCCTCGCCACTTGTAGCGCCATAAAGAGCCACATTACCTATGATTATGTTCTCTTTAGGATCAAATAAACTCCCCTTCGGAGGGTAAACGACAATTTTTCCACCTGATAATCCTTTACCAACATAGTCATTGCTGTCACCCTCCAACTCTAGCATTATGCCAGAGCAGAGGAACGCTCCAAGACTCTGCCCAGCACTTCCAGCGAACTTGATATGAATAGTTTCTGAAGGAAGCCCAGCCATATGGTAACGCTTTGTTACCTCATGGCTAAGCATTGTTCCAACAGCACGGTTAACATTGATGATTGGTGATTCAATGTACACAGGAAGACTCTTTTCTAAAGCAGGCTTTGAAAGTGCAATCAGTTTTTTATCCAAAGCCATGTCCAGACCATGATCTTGTTTCTGCACGCAGTATTGTGCAGCTTCAGGTCGTAGATCGGCAGCAGGTTTAAGTAATAGAGAGAGATCAATATTCTCTAGCTTCTCATTTTGCCAAGCAACTTCTTTATCAACTTCCAACACATCAGAACGACCAACCATCTGATTGACTGTACGAAACCCAAGCTGGGACATTATCTCCCTCATTTCCTCAGCTACCATAAAGAAAAAGTTGATCACGTGTTCAGGTTCTCCTGCAAATTTCTCTCGAAGAACAGGATCTTGAGTAGCAATTCCAACAGGGCATGTATTCTTGTGGCACTTCCGCATCATAATGCAGCCCATTGTAATAAGGGGTGCAGTGCTGAAGCCAAATTCCTCTGCACCAAGCAAAGCAGCTATAGCCACATCCCTTCCGGTTTTTAATTGACCATCTGTTTGAAGCACTGTACGACCACGGAGGTCATTGGCAACCAGAGTTTGGTGGGTTTCAGCCAACCCCAGTTCCCATGGAAGCCCAGCATTCTTGATGCCAGTCCACCTTGATGCACCTGTACCTCCATCATGACCTGAAATTAGGACATGATCTGCGTGGCCCTTGACAACCCCACTAGCAATTACACCAACACCAGCTTCAGACACCAACTTCACACTAATCCGAGCAGCTGGATTGGAATTCTGAAAGGCAACAGAAAAGGAAAGAAAAAGCTCAGCAATTTGGCCTAAGAAGTTTGAACTTGAATACAATTGACTTCACAAGCAGCTTTACCTTGAGATCATGGATTAATTGAGCAAGATCTTCAATAGAATAAATATCATGATGAGGAGGTGGACTGATAAGCCCTACTCCAGCGGTGGAATTCCTTGTTTCTGCAATTTCACCAACAACCTTGTGACCGGGAAGTTCACCGCCTTCACCGGGCTTGGCCCCCTATCATGCAATAGCCAACATTGCAAATTAAAATAATGTAAATTTTTGAAGATAAATAGCTACAGTTCTTATTTCGTCTCACCACATTCAAATGTAGATCAATTAAAGCACCTACAGCATCATCTGCCAGAACATAGTTCCGTAAAAATGATGAACCTCTGTTCCAATAGGAATGAAGAGGCAAAATGGAAGGTAAAGAGAACACGTAAATATGAACAACCATATCAAATTTAACACAACATCAAATGAATACCTGAGCCATTTTGATCTGCAGTTCATCTGCATTTGTGAGGTAGTAACTTGAAACTCCAAACCTCCCACTCGCAACTTGTTTGATAGCACTTCTCTTTGGATTCATTGAACCATCAGAGAGAGGCTCCATTCGAGATGGCTGCTCACCTCCCTCACCTTCAATAGAAATTCATATAAAATGATCTTTAGCATATAACTAAAGTAATGATGCCCATATCTATCACTAACAAACAATTAAGTTTGGAAAGGAAAAGAAGAGTATAATACAGAGTAAAATTGTTTGAAACAAAATAATTCGAAAGTAGAATGAACCTGTGTTTGACTTTCCACCAATTCTATTCATAGCAATTGCCAAAGTAGTGTGTGCCTCTAGAGAGATTGATCCATAACTCATTGCACCAGTGCAAAACCGCTTAACGATTTCACTAGCAGGCTCCACTTCATCCAAGGGAATACTAGCCCCTGTCTCTTTAAATTTTAGAAGTCCTCTCAAATTACATGCTTTATTTAATTCATGGATAAGCTTGGAGTATTCCTTATAGGCATTGACACTATTAGTTCGAGCAGCCTCTTGCAATTTTGCCATGGCTACTGGATCATTCAGGTGAATTTCACCTCCCTTCCTCCAATGATAATCCCCAGGGTTCGGTAATGCTACAGCTTCCGCACTTCCAGGCGGGAAAGCTCTTGAAGGAAAAGCCATTTCATGCAAATTAAGTGAATCCCGAGCAAGCATCTCAAATGTTGCACCCTCTACTCTACTAGGAGTTCCAGCAAAGCACTTCTCAACCACTTCTGATGAAAGACCAAGAGCTTCAAAAATTTGAGCACCTTTATAAGAAGCCAAAGTTGATATGCCCATCTTTGCAAGAACTTTCATCATCCCATAGTTGCTTGCGTAGAAGTACTTCTTGACCAATTCCTCCTTGGGGTGGAATACCCCACTTGATTTTGGCGGAATTTTTCCATCAACTTGTAATCTCCAGATGGCCTCAATAGCCAGGTAAGGGCATATAGCATCCACACCAAATCCCACAAGCGTACAAAAATGATGGACTTCACGAGGTTCGGCGGATTCTACTATCAAGCCAACTTGAGTGCGCTCTAAATTTTTAACTAGATACTGATGGACAGCACCAACAGCCAAGAGGGAGCTAACGGCAACATGATTGGTTGAGAAGGCTAGAAAATGAAAAAAGAGAAAATATTAAACAGGTTCAAAGAAATGCATAACCAAAAGCAGAAAGCATAAATGAGAATGCAAAACACTAGAATACCTCTGTCAGAAAGGACAATGGTAGTATACCCCTCCTTAATTGCATCATGAGCTTCAGCACAAATCCTATCCAAGGTTTCCTCCAATCCCCTCCTACCAAGGTATTTTGGATATGTGATATCTAAAACTTTACTCCGCCAGCCCCTATAATTCATCTTTTTTATGGCTTCCATTTCTTCAATGGACAAGAGAGGACCATTCAACGATAGACGATGACATTGTTCTTCAGTAGTTTCAGTCAGGTCCCCTTCTGGACCGATCATACATTGCATGGAGGTGACTATCTTCTCTCTGATGGGATCAATAGGAGGATTTGTAACCTGTGCAAACATTTGCTTGAAATACTCAAAAGTAAGCTTTTCTCTGTTGGACATGACAGCTAAAGGAGTATCATTTCCCATTGAACCAAGGGCCTCATCACCATCTTTTGCCATAGGAAGCAACAACATCTCCAAGGCTTCAGTAGTGTAGCTGCACAAAAAGTTCAAATTCAGATGGCAGTTTGCCTTGGTGCAGAAATGGAATTGGATGGCTTATGCAGAAAACTATACATACCCAAAGGCTTTCAAGGGAGCGAGTAAACCGTGAATGCCCATATTTTCCGTATTATCATCTTCAACCGATGCCTACAAGTCATAAATGAGGAATATTTGATGAATATAATCAAATAAAAACTAAAATGTGATTGACCACCATACTTACCGGCAATGCTCCTGCAATTGCTGGAGAGATCATTTCAGATTTATCAATCGAGCCAACAATGTCCTTCAGTTCAATCTTTTGCTTTTCAAGCCACTCTCCATAAGGCCTAGCAAGAGAATATTGCTGTTTCAAGGCTTCATCATCCACCACAACATGATTTTCAAAATCCACTAAAAGCATCATCCCAGGGTTGAGCCTTCCTTTCCGTGAAACATCTTCTGGAGCAATGTCCACTACGCCAACCTCACTAGCCATTATAACTCGCCCACTGTGAGTTACATAGAAACGACCAGGCCGAAGTCCATTGCGATCCAAAGTAGCTCCAAGATAGCGGCCATCAGTAACTATAAACAATATGGCAAATTATCACAAATTTAGAATACTCTTACAAAACAAAATTTTGAAGAAACACAAAAATGAATATATTATAATGTATTACATGAAATAAGAGCTGGTCCATCCCATGGCTCCATGAGACATGAAAAATATTCATATAATGCCTTCCTCTGAGGATCCATATTCTTGTCATTTTGCCATGCTTCAGGGATCATCATCATGATAGCTTCTGGAAGACTTCTACCAGCTCTAATTAAAAGCTCAAGAACACCGTCAAAAGATCCTGTTGGTGGCAGCACCAAAAAGTAATGATAAATAAATCACAAAGAGGTGTCATCTATAACCGTGTATGCATAAAATACTATTGCAAACCAAAGAGATGCAATGCAAAAATACATATAGTTTACCTGAATCTGAAGAGCTTGCATCTACAATGGGCAATAGATGTTTTAACTCATCTTCTGATAGACCAAGTTCCTTACATTTCAGTAGACCTTCACGTGCCTTCATCCTAAAAAAGGAAGAAAATTTTGAGGTGTAGGGTTTTAACTCACTGATGGATTAAATAATGGTGAAAATATTTACAAGACATTGCAGGAGAGAACAAAGCAAATGAGCAACTTTCATTAGTACAATCAGCTAGCATACCAATTGACGTTGCCTCTGAGGGTGTTGATTTCTCCATTGTGGCCCAAGACACGCATAGGTTGAGCACGATCCCAACTAGGAAAAGTGTTTGTTGAAAACCTGGAATGTATCTGCACCAATATTTTGAATGCCCAATTTTTCACTCTTTATTTTATTTTATTCGGTCAAAATAAGAAGTGAAACAAAAAAGTAAAGACGGTAATCTAATCATCTTTGTACAAGCTCGAAGGTGATCAATAACCTAAGCAACACAGTTTCAAAACAAAATCTTTTATTATGACTATTTCAAGCTGAATCCTCAACAACTGATCACATTTGGTTGCCTTGTGTTTCTGTAAATATGATTCGCTTGGTAATGAGGTTACTTACCACCAAAGTACCAACCATCAAATCCAGCATCCAAATTTAATAAGACATCAAGGAAGTGGAAGAACTTAAGAGATCATTCAAACCTCAATGCCTCAGAAGTCATTCCTCAACCTTGCATCTCTTCAGTTACTGGTAGTTCCCATGCTGTTTGTTGGAGTATATGAAGTTAGTGGAGAAAAAGAAAGTGAATAGATAAAATATTTACCAGGGCCATGTAGCTCGTAAACCTTTCATTCCCTAGATCCAAATAATAATCTTTCAACTGTACCGGCTTCAATTGACCTTTGTACACAATTGTCCTACAAAATTAAGGCAATGAGTTAAGTTGAGACAAAATGATAACCAAGTCCGGTAGGAAATTATGGTCTTTGAAAATCACCTCGAGGAGAGTGAACATATGTAGAAATCTCTAGCGCCACCGTGCTCAAGATGTAATGCAGCACGAATAGCTACCATTGAAAGCCTCCTTAATATGTACATCTATTTCAAAAATCACACAAAGAACCACCACCCAGTTCAGATCAAATTTAACCGTATGGATTCACAATTGCACAAAATAAATTACTGGACCAAAATACTGAAAATTAAAAATAAATTAAAGGGACCATAACCTGGTTCTCCAAATCAACTTTCGACCTTGTACTCGGGGTAATGAACACTTGCTCAACCACAGGTTCAGTCGCTAAGGCAGACTTGCCCAATCCAGTATTGTCTGTTTGCACAGACCGCCATCCAAGAACAGAGTGGCCAAGTGATTCAGCAACCTTTCACACAAATAGATCACACCGTATTAGCTTCACAAAACAAACCAAAATTTCAAACCGAACAAGGAAGCTAGAACACAGAATCATGAGAAACAGAGGAAAATACCTTTGTAAATTGTTTTTTACTTTCTTCTCTGCGTGAATCGGATGTGGGCAAGAAAAACATGCCAACGGCATACTGTCCAGGTGGTGGGAGTTCAAACCCATTATCCCTAGCCGCCTAAAAAGATGCAAACTTTCAGTACCAATATGCAACAATCAAGCACAAATAATTCTTACCCAGATGTCAAAATTTTCAATAAATGAAACGGGTTTCAAGATACTTTTTCACATAAAATTGAAGTTACATAATCGAAGATTTAGAGAAGGTGGCAAATGAACGATCAAAAAGCATGAATCACGGTTACAAAATTGAAAAAGAACAAAAAAAAAAAAAAAAAAAACCCATGCCTGTTTAAAGAACTCGTGCGGAAGAGCTAGAAGAATCCCAGCCCCATCACCAGTATTTGATTCACAACCACAAGCCCCTCTATGCGACATACGAACCAACATTTCCAAAGCATCCGTTATCTGCAGAAAACCATCATCACAAAAAACACATCAGAATAAAATCCAAACAAAACGTTACAGAGGAATCCATCTTCAAGAAATAACTAACCGTCTTACGGCTGCACTCGCCGGATAATTCAGCAACAAACCCAACCCCACAAGAGTCCTTATCGAAGGAAGGATCGTAAAGGCCAAGCGGTTTCTCCGGCACGGCCGACAGACCGGACCGAACAAGAAACCGAAGCTTCGGCGACCGGCCCGGACCATCCGAATGCCAGAACTGAACTCTCCCGGATCCGGGCGCCCTCAACCGGGCTCCAAACAACTTCTTCTCCAACAGATTTAACGATTTCGAAGCTCCCTTCGAAGCAGAGCATCGCGCCAAACGAGCTTTAGGGCTAACATTCAAATGCGGCGTAACGGAGGTCTTATCAAACGAGCAAGGAGCCGCCGGAAGTTTAAGAAGAGAACCAGATTTCGCAAGCATTGTAAAATCAACCAACAGATTATAGATCCAAATGAACGCTCAGATTTAATAGAATTCGAATCTTAGGGTTTAATTTACAAAATACAAAATGGTTCTTCAGGATTCATAGGGTAAAAGGACAACAAAGAAGATGAAAACAGATCTTATGCAAAATATTCGGATTATTCGGCCGAAAAATCTTGAAGACGAAATCAGATCATCGGAAAAATCAAAATCAGAGCAAAAATACAAATCGGAGAGGCGGCGAAACGACCGCTGAAATCAGCAACAGCGGCTCTGCCTTTTAGGTTTCTTAATTTTCTTCTTCTTCTCTTCGCATTAACGAAGCCGACGAGTGAAATTTATAGAACCCAAAAAATTAAAAAAATAATAATAATAAAAATTAACATAGTAGAGAGAGAAACGCGGGGACCACAGTTGCCCAAGGGAGGGAACCCAGGGCTACTTTCGTCATTTCATATAAACCGATTAATTGTAGGTTAACATACCGTTTTGGTCCCTGACCAATTAAATTTATTTTATTTTAATCTCTTAATTTTCAAAAATTCAATTTTAATCCCTCAACTATTAAGTTTGTTCTATTTTAATCCTTCGACTTCTAAAAATTTAACTTTTATTTCTCAATTTTGCAAAATAATATTTTTGTAATACGGAGTGACGGCTCAGATTTCTCTTTATGTGCCACGTGGATGTTGGCCTATTCGCCACGCTCAGACGCCTCGCGGGTGGACCCCACTCTGAGATGAAAGTTTTTAATCATAGTTCATAATAATCATAAACTAACTCCCCCGACGGTTGTTTTGTTTCTTTTTTATTTTTTTTGCCGTCTTCGTTTTGATGCCTACTAGGTTCGGACCCGAGCCTGTACGTGCGACAGGGAAAAAGTAATAAATACGCTGTAAAACTAGAAAACGTCTTCTGACATGGAATATTTGTTTATTTTAAATTACAAAATGAATATCAATTGTACTGTTTTTTTTTCTCCCAAACTTTTCAGTAAATTTGACTTTATTGGTTATTCTCAAAAAAGAAAAAAAAATGACTTCATTGGTAAACGGAGGAGTGACAAACGAGGGTATTTCCGTCATATGAGGATGCCAACCTGGCACTGGAGTGATTTACATGGAGTATTTTATTTCATTAATGAATAAGATAGGTACTAGCGGGATTCTTAAATATTATAATAGTTAAATATTAATTTTTAAAATTGAACATGTGATTATGTTTTAAATTAGATTATTATCAAATAATAAAATTTTTAGTCTATAACTCTTAAGTTGATCCCAAATCATAACCTAAGGAAGACTTAGAAAACATTTTTTTTTCGCGCGACTTAAATAACAAATTAATTTAGAAGTGCTATGATAAATGGGGTAAGGCAACTTGAGAATGAGACTTCTTAGGATGACCACCACCTAAAATGAAGACTAGACACCCAATTTTTAACACTTGAAGTGTTGTATTGTAATTAATTTTAGGGATGAATTTTACACCCATATTGTTCACTACCGAATGTAAATCCACCAAAGTAACTATTTTATGCTGGAGTTTCGGACTCGTAATGGGACTAAACTTACCTTGCTAGTTAAATGTAGTTACTACATAGCACCTCCTTTATAAAATAGCCCTTCATCAAATAACTCGAAAAAGAACCCAACATTTATTTGTTTGTTTGTTTATTTTAAGTCCCAAAAAAGAAGATACATCCATAAATAAAGCTAAAAACCAATGAAGTACATATACATCCAACCCAAAAAGAAATAGAATTGTTAACAAATGAGCAAAATAGAAATGGTTAATCTTTTAATGGTTATAAAAAAAATTCTTTTAAATATATAGGAGTGAGGGGCTCCGACCACAAACACAACCTCTACATTTAAAATGAGTTCACTTTGATCATAACAATAAACTATAGGATAGGCATTTAGATTTTCTTTCCTTTTTTGAGAATGGATTTCTTTCTTTAGTGATTAAAGCAGTCTCCTTTATTTTATTGTATATATTTTTCTTTGAATCATTTATTTGATTATATATATATATAATAGTCTCTTTTATTTTATTTGAAATTCGTTACAAAAACAGAAAGTAGATTTTTATATTTTACAAAATAAAAAAGGACTTTTACCATTTATTCCTAACTGCTATTCCAACCAAAATAGAGCTCATATATCGGGTTTGTGGTTAAAAAACGTTTTGCAAAATTGAAACATGTAAATCTTTTATTGTTTTTTCAAACATAAAGTTTGAAGAGTAATACTAAAATAATATAAGGGAATACTATAACTACTGCCCACAAGCTAACATGTGTCGTAGCTCAGATGTATTATTGTACACCTAATGACCAGATGGTCATGTGTTCAAATCCCCCACCCCTAAATTGTTGTATGTTAAAAAAAAACTTGCCCACAAGGGTAGTAGTTCAATATCATCAATGTTTGGGATTTGGTGTTGAGGAGAGGAGAAAGAGTTGGGAATATTCTAACTTCATATTTATTTTTAAGACATCAACCTCTCTTTAACTTCTCTTCAATCTCTCCTCTAACATCATATCAAATCTTTTATTTAATCTTTTAAATATCACATCAAATCTTTTTATAATTTTCAACCGTATAATATAATATAAAAATATCTTTTATCTAATCTTAGCAAATATCATATCAAACTTTCTCTAATTTTTAACTCCATAATTTACAATAAAACATATTAAATTTATTAATTAATATAAATATGCAGTGATTACATTAAAAATATATATATATATATATATATATATATATATATAATAAATAGTTTTACAACGTATCTTCTCTAAAACATCAATCTCCAAACAACTATTTCATATATCTAAATCACTCAACTTTCTCCCCTCTTTCACTTTCTCTCCTCTACTCGTTTCAACCCCAAAGATAATGTTTCTTTTTTGTTGGTGAGAAGTCATGTTTCCATTAAAGATGTCCATTTTTTGAGGGGGACAGGTTTTCGTGACAGAGAATGTCCAATCAGGCGCAGCCAAGGACGAAGAGAAAAAACTCTTCAAGGATGTATTTCTCCAAAATCCTCACCTCGTTTATAATTTTTTTTTACTAAAAATTATTTTTTTATCTCGTTTAATTATTTACTTTTTAGATAAAATAAATCTGTTAGTGAAATTATATAATCAAAATAACATTTTTTTTCTTAATAGTTAACAATAAAATCGAAACTTTATAGATATTTTATAAAAAAATTAATTATTTAAAATTATAACAAAAATTGAATAGAGAAAATTCCTCGCACAAAAAAGTAAATTATTTATTTAAGATTATGATTCTAACACATTAAAGGAAATTGAACAAAAAAAATTCTAAAATGGTGAATTTCACGAGAACAGATAATGATTTTGATGGTGGGAATGAAGAAGTCATTCACCAGCCCCGCCCCATAGACATCTTTAGTTCCCATTTCTTATTTCCTCCACTCTTAATAAAAATTGTTTTTTTTGGCTCTGGTACCTTATAAATGACGTCCTTAAAAACAAAATTTTTAAAAAAATGCTAGCCATTTTTTTTGTGGTTTCGTTGAATATATTGATCTGATTTGGGTGTGGATTAGTGGTTTAGTTGAATATATTGATCTTTTTTTTAAAAAAAAATGCTAGCTTTTTTTCTTTATTAATTTGGTTGAAAAATAGGGAGGAAGAATCAGTGGGTGGGGGGTAAAGTAGTAAATAAGCAGAGTTGGTGGGTAGTTGACAGGTAAAATCGTAGGAAATGAGAAAAAAAAAAGTTTTTTTTTTTTTTAGTACTGAGAAGTGAGAAGTTACATAAATAAATATTGTAAAAAAAAGTTATATAAATAAATATATATATTTTTTGAAAACTATATAAATAAATATTTTTTCCTAAAAAAAAAAAAATATAAATAAATATTTAAGGGAAAAGTAAAGATAAATATAAAATAAAATAAAAGGATGGACGCGGCCAATAGTATTCAGAAGAAAAAAGGCGCCACCTGATTACGCGGCCAAGAGTTCACGAATTTTCACAAACGATTTATTTTTTCATTTAACATTATGGCATTACACTAACAAATGCATGTCAACTCTTTATAAGCCAATATTATAATTATATAGTGGCATCAAATTATTTTATCTAAAATATATTAATGAATATTTTACTTAATGGTCAATGTCTACTGACATGTTTGAGCTATTATTTTGTTGAAAGAACTAGTATATGCGGGTACTAGTAGAAGAAAACGTCATTGATTAAATCATATGCATGGAGACAGTAATTTAAGAATATACATAATTATACAATAAATATATGGTCATAAGCTTTGTTCATATTTAGTTTAAAAGGTGCACGACCTCTTTTACGAGTTTTTTTTTTTAAATTCAATAGTGACATTATTAGTGATAAGCCTCGCAAGCACACAAAGGCATGAAGATTATGAGAAATGACTTTGTCAAGAGAGCTCTTCATCCGATGGTGATCATTTTGTATATGACATTGAAAAAGTTAATTGGTCTAAAAATTTTCTATCTTTTTTAGGATCTTGGATCTTGTATTATTGACTCTCAATTGTTGTTGAGCCCAAAATTTAAAACTAAAAATTATCAACTATTATAAACTAACTTAGACTATCTCATTTTTTTTTAAGTTTTATTAAACCATGATAAAGATTAAATTCTTGTTTTTAAAAATAATAACTAAATTCTAACCTTGCTCAAAAGACACAACAAATTTTTTTAATTACAGAAACAAAATTTCAATTTCTTTAAATCATAAAGACCATCTTTATGATTTACTTTATAATTGGATAACCATTTTATTTTTTATCTTTAAGATTTAAGTATATTTTTATTCAAATTCTCTAAAAAAAATTCATTATTTCTTAAATTGTTTGAATCCTATTTAAATTCTAAAAATTAAAAGAAATTCTGAGAAAACTTTATTTTTTCAAACTTTTTAGTTTAGTTTTTGAAAACATAGATAAAATACATTAATAATAATATAAATAAATAAAATGGTTATCAAATATGATAATTGATAAATATTCTGTATATAATTAAATTTTCAACAAATTTTCAACAGAGAAAGGATTTTTTTTTTTTTTTTTTTTTGACAGGGTGTGATTTTGATGTATTGTGTCCACGTCTGTAGTATCCAAAAGTCAATTATGCCCAGCACCGTTTAGATAATGAATGAAATGTATTTTTAGTGACATGAAAACAGACCAACCTTTTTCAGAAAAAAAAAAGTACCAAATACCCTATTTCTTTGAATGATGTCTTTATCAAGAAAGGAATTAGGCATTAGTTTGAAAAGTAAGTCATGAGGCTGATTTCTCAGCAGTGGTGGTTCGGAAATGAATGACTTTTTGTCCCTTTTTTGTTGCATATAAACCCACTGTTTTTGTTTTAGATCCCATTGTTTTGTGTTGATAATGATTTTTTACTTCACAAAAAAGGGTATAGCCCATCTTTCTTGTTGGTCCCTCACGATCTTTGAGACCAAAGTTGAGAAATCATCATCCATGTGTTAGTAAGTAATTATGGTATGTGTTTGAAATGTATATAATGGTTAGTAGTGGTTGAAATTATATTTCATCGTGATTTTCTTGCATATTTATTGTTAGTTGTTGACGTTTTTATGTTTTTTCTTGTCTCTTTTGTAAAGTATATTGAAATGCAGTGATAAACAACAAATCACTACTACAAAAATTAAGAAAGTTGACGCTCACAGAACGTCAACTCTGTAGTTAAGTTGACGCTTTCAAAAGCGTCAACGAATCGACTGTCAACTAAAGTCACAATAGTTGACGTTCGACAAAACGTCATTTGATGTTATAGTTGATATGTTATAAGTGTCAAGACTATAAGTCGTTGATACTCTATAAGCGTCAAGTGATGATTTGGATGACGTTTTATAAACGTCAAGCAAGAGTTTGATTAACGTGCTGTGAATGTCAATTTTTAACAAAAACGTCAAGTAAATATACATATGTGGACGTTTTGTAAATGTCATTAAAATAGAAGGTTGACGCTTGTCAAACATCAAGTTGGTCCTTATTGTTGACACTTATGAAACGTCAAATAATGTGATTTTTTTTTATAAAAAAAATTGGCCACATTTATCTAATTATCCCATTCATCCTATCAATACATACATAATGATATCGTGTTGGACAGAATTCCAATAATAAATTACAATTTCAATATTTCCACATAAGCTTTAAATAGAATATATATATTTCAAGTACTAGTGTCTTACAATCCAAAACCACAAATAAAAATATGGAACCACATTTCAAACTAAGTATGTCATTTTTTGATAAAAAAGAAACTTGAGTTTTCTTTACGGACGCTAAAAGTTATCACAAAAGGAAGTAAGGTCAATCAAGCAATCATGAGCTAAGTAATAGCAGATCCCACCCTTTTGAGAAGTTGAATGATTTCCAAGTACATCCTTTGCCTACAAAAAAGAATAAGAATAGTGTCAGACGCCAACAATGACAAACGAAAGACAAAGAAATCAGAATACTAGAACATTACCAGCAATTCCAACAATTAGTACTTCAAATTTGAAACTATTTGAGGAAGCTCGATTGAGGTATCTGGAGTTTTGAACTAAACGACTTCAAGTAGCTCCAACACCTGGACATGTGAAATTGAAGAATAGATACTTAAAAGTAGCTAAAGAAAAATATTTCTCTATTTTTTAACTTATCAAATTACTTAACATCTATACATAATTGTTATTTAATGTACTAAAAACTTAAGAATAGAACTTGATAGCAGGATATATATGTAGATTTTGAACCTGTGAAAAGGAAAGACCCAATAACAAACTATCAATTGGAACTTGACAACAAAAGTAGAAATGCTTTTTTATTGAAAATAAAGAGATGGTTTAGCTCAACTTCATTTTCTAATGAAATAGATGCCGATACTTGATGATAAAATAATAGTGATGAATTGAAAAAAAAACGTTTACCAAGCCAAATAAGCATATGGTAATGGAAGTGATGAGGGAGGAGGAAAATGTTACCTGCCAACCTGGTGCCTCTTCTTCTTTGAACTTCAAGTAGCTTGTTTCTCATTTTGCAAACCAAATTCAATCCCTTCGGCCCCATTTGATAATCATTTGGCATTTTATTTTTGGTTTTGAAATTTAAGACGACAACTACTTTACCATATCTTTTTTCTTACTTGGATATTTGTAGAAACTAAAGAGAATCACAGAAAAATTTCATGAAATAGGCTCAAAAGAATTAGAGAAAAAATCAACAAGCTACTTTCGAGTTGCGTAACTAGGGTTAGAGAAATAGTTGAAGAAATTATGAACCTCAATATAGCAATTAACAAACAGGGAAAATATTTTAGAATGGAAGAAATCATGAACCTCATTATAACAATTACAAAAAAAAAAACCATGAGTGCAAGAGGTAAGAATGAAAAAACTTGAGCAAAAAAAGATAGGACATTTCACCTATGTTGTCTCTCTACTTCTTATATTTTATTCACACTTGAATAAAAATCAGGTGAGTAATACAATGGAATAGTGAGATATATTATGAGAGAGAGATGAGGTGAGTAAACCTTCTCTTTCGTGGTGATGGGCGAGAAGTTTTAAAACAAAAAACGTGAATAACAAATGTTAATGGGTCCATGAGATAAGACAAAGAAAACTACTTAGAATTTTCCATGTCCAAAACCCAATTCCAATCCCTAAAAATTTGGAAATCTATTCACAAAATAAATAAATAAATAACAAAAATAAAAAAGAAAAAAATAAAAAAGAGAGGAGAAATATATAATTTGTACATACCTTAAGACCGAACATTGATGAGAAATAGAGGGGCTACTTTGATTCTTCAACAACACCACAATGATTTTCAACATTTCTAATTTCTAAAAGCACAAATGGAGAAAACAAGTTATTTCTAGAAGCAAGTTAGTTTTGATATGTGTTAAATAGATGAAAATACTTTGTAAAAAAAATAAAGAGAATGAAAATGAACTAAAGAAATTAATCACCATAATGGATAGAAATTGAGAAGGAAAATTGAAAAATCTAGAATCAAGGGAAATATCTCAAAGCTCAAAAAAAGAGCTTATCATTAATATTTACATCCAGAACTCAAAATTATTCAAAGTGTTCTAGAGTATGTACAAAAGGCATGCCACATCAATGATACATAAACAGAAACCTTAAATACATCATATTTACATAGTTAAGTTTTCCAAAAGCCATGAGCACAATCAAAATATAACCATTCTTCCTAGTTCAAGTTCCCTACCTTGGAGCGTAAAACTTGTCAATTATGAGGTGCTTGCAAAAGTTGGCATTCACAAATATACAAGGCTACCAAAAGAAACACATGAGAGAGACCTATTCAAGAAAAATCTCAACTACTAAAATACCTTTCTAACACCTCACTTCCAACTAACAAACACCTGCAATATTCACCATTTACTCACACAACCTACCAAAACATTTCAATTTAAACAACAAACATCCATTAACAACACCCATTAATAACATACCTTTAGAATCCCTTTTTTCCTCTTTGAACAACTCCATAGCATTAACCCATTCCCACTTTTTAACCCCTCAAACTTCGAAATAGGGCTGACAGCAATAGATCTTATCCAAACACAAACCGTGTGGCGAAATAGGGTGTAGCTATGTTTTAGCGCTCTTCGACGACACAGGTGACCTACTGAATGCGGAAGGACACACACTGGGGCTATCCGCAAGACTTGGCAAATGCGTGTGGGATGGAAGATGCTGTGCTTGCTGAGTTTGCACCGGCGTCGGGCTACTGCAATCGGAACAACTAGATGTCGGCGGTGGCTGCGAAGGTCGGTGGCGTGGTTGTAGGGTCGCGCGAGCAAGCGCAACGCGCAGCGATGTTCGGTTCGCGAGTGCGAGCGTGCGCGAGGAGAGGTGCATCTGGCCCGGGGGTTCAGTGTGTTAATCGCAGCGATGGCCGCACGACGGTTGAAGCAGACTTCGACGGAGAATGACAAAGTGATGTGTGGAGGCGTTGACGGTTTGGGTTAGAGAAGGGTTGAAGAAGATGGAGAAGAAGAGAGTTAGGGTTTTCTCCTTTTTTCTATTTACTTTTAATGTCCCATTTTTTTCTTTTATTCATTTTATTTAATCCACTTAAAATAATACTTATTTCAAAATCTTTTTTTCTTTTTTTTTTGAATGTCGTACTTTCCTTATTTCAAAATCCTTTTTTTCCTTTAATTTGTTTTATTTTAAAATCATTTTTTACTTCAATTTGTTTTATTTTAAATTTTTTCTTTCTTTTTTCCTCTTTTTTTCCCTATATTTTAAAATTAATGACTTTAAATGAAAAATTTTCCCTTCTTTTTTTTACTTATTTAACAAAACACAACCCAAATATTTTATTTAAATTATATTTAATACTTTACTTTTTGAGAAAATACTTATACTTTTTAATAAGTATTAATTGACGTTTGTTATAAGTCAACACATGTATCATAATAGTTAACATGCATACAACGTCAACTAAAAAGGAGCAACAAAATCATCTCCGCCTTTTTGTTTTAGGTGACGTTTTTCATATTTAAAGTTTATTAGTTGACGCTTTTTTTTATAAACGTCAACTATTTAAAATGCTGAGCGTCAACTATACTGTTTTTTGTAGTAGTGAATCAAAAGTTAATCAAACATTCAAATAAAAATTTAGGAGATCGGCGACCACCCTAATTGGAAGGGCAAACGATGTCGTTGAAGAGGTCTTGCCTAATTTTGTTAAGGCTGATTTGCGTCGCCAATCTCTAAGAAATAAAAGCTCTAAACCTAACAAAAGGATGAACACGATGCCACTTATCCCTTAAAAGAGCATTCAACTACTTTACAAAATAATGGTTTAGAGCGAGAGGAGAATCCAAACTCAAATATAAAAGGATTTTCTATAAAGACGGTAACTTTCCAAACAAAGTTTAACAACAATGTTGCACATTAAAAGAGGACATTAAACCACAAATGACAGTTAAATTTATACCGGTAACTATATCTACACTTTATAGTTGAACAAAGAAGGTAAGAAATAAACTATGTTCGTTAGTACTTTTCACTCTAATCTCTAACCATATCTAACTTTAGCGTTGGAGTTGTACACCAACTCTCTCACTCGTTATTTATTTTGTATATTTTCTCGATTTCTCTTTAAATAAATTTACCATTGATATCAAACCTCTGAAATTAGTATCAACATATTAAGTGAAAAATTGTATCATTCCATTAGCTATGACTTTTAAATTTAATGTTCGAAACCCAATTGTACTTTATGGTTCAAGTATTATTGATTTTTTTACAAATGTACATAATGGTCGTGGCAACCAATATTTAATTTAATAAAGTGTCAACATTAATGTATAAAATTATATTGATCACAATTATAGCAATCCATGTGCCATTTGGGCATTAAAAAAAGGGGAAGAAAAAAGAGGCTTTAATTTTTCCACCCAAAATCATATGATATATTGCTTTTCAAAGGGAATATGAGGAATATAATAGAATACAAAGTGAAAAAGGCAAATGTGTGTGCATCACATTTTAATCTAAGGTATAGGGGTCCCATCATCAAAATGATCCAAGAAAAAAAAACATTATTCAAATACATTTTTTTATATATGTGAGCAAATTGATGTCTCCATATGGTTCAGCATTTTTAATGTAATATAATCTCCAACGGTCCATCTTGCTAGCCAACTTCTAAACAATCTCATTGAAACCAAAGCCATTATATAGTTTTTTAAAGATTAAATCTTGTATTTTTCTGTATATGAAACGGTAGCGTGTATTAAGAATCTTCTCAGTTTGAAAGTTGAATATATTTATTAACATGAGCTTGTTTATGATATAAAAGATTTATCAACAACTAAAAAAAATTAGAGATTCGATTTTTTTTTTTTTTTTTTTGTTGTTGTTGAACTTGGGGAGGGGGCAAACCTTACAAAGAGACCATTATTGCTATCAAATACGAGTAAAAAATTAATTTTCAAGATCGAATCCGTGACTAGAGTGTTGAATTGAATTAATCACATATAATAAAATTATCAGACAACCATCTCTTTCGGTAGAGGTTGGAATTCTCTCCTCTAAATATCAATCTTCAAAATATAATCGCTACTCATACATATGCAATATTACATTTAGATGACCAACAAAAAAAACATAATTCAAATGATATATGATGTATCCATTAATTTTTTTTTGATATATGATGTATGATGTATGAATTTTATGATAAAAAAGTCATGAGTTTAAATTTATCTATAAAGGTTATTAAACTAAATTACGTGTTAGATTTCGAATAAATAAATCACTTTTAGGTAACGTGGGCAATGAACGTACAATAATAAAATAGGTCATGTATTTTTGTGTTTCTTTATTTATTTATATATTTACGAGTTCAGTTTAGTTGTAGGGAGGAAAGAGAAGATTAATACAATCTGATAACCCAATCAACTCAACCTAAAAATAATGGCTCAATTTGCTATAATATGGAGTCACCCAAATTTGATAGATTGACCAATCCAAAAGTTTAGATTGATCCAAATAATTCTACTATCCCCACTCAGACCATGTATATTCGTGCTCATAACTTTTAAGTCAAAACGAATGTTTTATGCTATAACCACTTATAACTCCTCAATTAAAAAAAAAGAGGTTTTCTATTATAATCATTTATAACTCTTTCATATCAAACAAGATTTTATCTATTCCAAACTCTCTAAACTACAAAAAACCCTTTATAATTAATTGCTATATTTTTTTTTTGAAAAAAATAATTGCTATATTTTATGTCCAAACAGCTCTATCCAATTAGAGGGGAGGAATTTGAAGATAATCTCTTGTTTTGACTCATTAACGTCTATTTACAATGATATTTTTTTTTTTTAAGTTTAAATTGGAAAGAGTTTGGTACTAACGGCTCTTAAATAATAAAGGATAAATACCATTTTTATGACCAAATTTGTGACGGTAAAATTAAATAGGGTTACAACTATCAACTAAATCAATAACAACCTTTTGATAGGATAATACCAAAATTATTAATTAGTATCAATTTTTTCCATTTAACTTGAAGGTACCCTTTAGAATGAAATTCTAATTATTCTTTTTCTTTACGTCTAAAAACAAAATGTGAGAATATTACTTTCCTTTGATTATGATATTGCAGTCAAATATATATTACAAAATAATAATAATACTACTACTAAAAATAATATAATCTTATACTATCATACATTAATCTTATAGCCACTGTTTCAAAGAAGATAAAAAATCTCATTTAAAAAAAAATTAATAATAAATAAAAAATCTTATAGCCACTCAACAAAATTTTAAAGAAATTTTGTGAGGATATCATATATTAATATTAATATTTTAATACCAATTAAGTTAGTAGGACATTGGTTATTTTGATTAATGATAATTCATTTTAACTCTACGGTTATTTTTTTTAGATAGAATTTTCTTAATAGTCAAGCACCCATTCTTAATCTAGGAAACAAGAAAACGAAAAGGTAAGGAAATGTGTTACAAATTTAAAATAGCAATCCTTATGGCAAATTGTCATATATATATATATATATATATATATTAAGTTAACATTGAAATCATATGAACAAATATAATAAGGAGAAACTATCAAAAAAAAATATAATAAGGAGAAAGAACGTGGAAATCTCCGCAATTATTATCATTAAATAAATTCAGGGATAGTAACAAGAACCCAACTGTAATTGTATGAATAAATTAAAAGAAAAACAATAACTATAAAAAAATTGGACTGGCCTATTTATTTATATTCACGAACATAAGAGATTCTAATAAATGCGATAATTAAGGTCCGTTTGATAACCATTTTGTTTTTTGTTTTTTGTTTATCACATTTAAGTCTACAACAACTATCTTACTATACATTTTTCTTTATTTGGATATCATCTTACCTATATTTTAATAAACAAAATCAAAATTTGTAAAAAAAAAAAAGTAGCTTTCAAAAACTTGTTTATGTTTTTGAAATTTTATTAGTATTCTCTTACTTTTTTAAGGAAAGATGGATACATTGTAGGAAAGATGAATACATTGTAGGAAAGATGGAGGGTAGGAAATTTGAATAGAAATATGCTTAAATTTCATAAACAAAAAACAAAAAGGTTATTAAAGAGAGCTTAAATAATCACAATATTTTTTAAACAAGCTAAATACATCTTTGTTTTGTTTTTTTTGTTTTTTTTTTGAGGGGTTTGTTGTTCTAATTAAACCAAGTAAATTTTTAACAACATAAAAGAGCATAATCTTTAATTAATTACTATACTCTTTTTTTTAAAAAAGAATTAATTACTATACTTGAATACACAGAAAATAAGCAATATTGAGTCAATTCTTGAGGAGATATATGGACGAGTTTTGGATAAAAAATTATTTTGAGTAGTTAGAACTTGAGAATTACAAATAAAAATCGGATTGTGAATTTTTTCATAAATGAATTTAAGACAATAATTTATTTAGATGAGAATGTGAAATGAATAGTTATTTTGAGTGGTTAAAAAAGTGATTAAAAATTAGTGGTTATTTTAAATAGTTAAAAATGAATGATAAAAAATAAAAAATTATTTTTAATAGTAAAAATGAAGAATTATTTTGAGTAGTTATAATAAATCTTTTAAATATACTTTTTTGAAAAGTACTCACGAAATACTCATTTTAAATCCTCCCTAAATTTAGCAAACAAACAAACCCTAAGCAAACCTAATTTTTATTTTCCTACTTATTTTTTGCTCCTCTTTTTCTTAGTGGAAAGTAAGAATCTTAGGCCCCGCTCGATAACCATTTGATTTTTTGTTTTTGATTTATGAAATTTAACCTTATTTTCTGTGCTGCATCTTTCCTATGATGTATCCATATTTTTTTAAGAAAGTAAGTGAATACCAACCAAATTTAAAAAACAAAAACAAGCTTTTGGAAACTATTTTTTTTTTGTTCCCAAATTTTGATTTTGTTTATTAAAATATAGGTAAAATATAGATATCCAAATAAAGAAAAAGTATAGAAAGGTAGTTGTTGTAGGTTTAAATTTCATAAACAAAAAACGAAAAATAAAATAGTTATCAAATGAATCCTTAATTTTTAAAAAATTAGATTTCTTTGATAAATATTTTTAAAAAAAATTTAACCTACGACCAATATTTTACCATAATTTTTTTATTTGAATATTTATATTTTTAAAAATTTTAAAAAACTTCCAAAAACTTATTTTGGTTTTTGAAATTTAGTTAACCTTTACCTACTTTCTTAAATAGAAAGTTGCAAGCCATGATACAAAATTTGAATAACAATACATTTAAATTTCAAATTTTAAAAATAAAAAATTAAATAATTATCAAATGTAGTTTTAAAAAATGTTCCTAAACTTTAAAAAAATGGATGAAAACGATTTAAGTTCGTTTCACATTATTCATAAACAAAAAATCAAGAATATTCGTGACTTAAAAAAATGTTAAAAAATATATATACCAGTTTTAAATAAAAAAAATTTAAAACAAAATTTGTTTGAATAATATATTTTTGAACTTCCAAAAACTTAATTTAAAAAGTTGTTGAAAAAGAGAATGTGGTGAAGGCACCGAAGGGGATTTCACACTTATGGCCTACTGAAATGTAGTAGGCACAACTTCCAAATGGTTGTTATTTTGTTTTTTTTAATGGGAAAGGCTTAGCCAATTATATATGATAAAAAAAAGTTGGAATAAAATTTAGACACATAACATGATGAAATTGGACACTTCATGGAATGGTAGGTGTATGCAAATTTCAAGCATGTGAACCATTTTCTAATTGGACTTTCTCCATACCTATTTGTCTGTAAAATAAATACCACATTAAATTTGAATAAAATTTCTAATTGATTTCTATATTTCACTGTCAAATTATATATTTTTATTCATGTTATTTAAATAGTGCTTAATTTTAGTCATTGAAATAGAATTTAGTAACCTAATAGAATGTTAAATAAGATTATCAAAAAATTACTTTTAAATTTTAATAAATTGATAATGTGGTAATTTTGATGTTATTGCGATTTTATCTTTTCTTTTTTTAATATAAATAAATAAGAAAATTCAAAAACCCACTATAAATCAAACTTGGATTACTTTAGATAAATTTCACAGATAATATTAAAGCCTATTTGAAGATTTAGAGGCTTTATTTACTTAGAGGTTTAAAAAGAGATTTACATTAATAGGAAAAGGTTAATTAGATACAGCTCAATTGGACATTCTCCCTAAGAAACAAAATTGGTAATAAGATGAGAGAGAAGAAGCAAATTTGGATTCAATTAGCTCTCAAATAATTTAATGGCAAATAATAGCAAACAATAACCGGTAAGAGATTTTAAAATTATTTAACTATAAACTATATTTTGTTTTTTGTTAAATATCTAAGATCTCTAAGTTTGAAAGTTATGGCAATAAAATATACCAAAACGCACTAAAAGTCTGATTTAATGTATCTAATATTGATGAGTAGATGTTGAGTGGTAAAAATCGTTATCATTTAGTTAAAGTCGTTACATTTATAGTTGTTTAATCAAATATTTACATTAGAAAACTATTTAATAATTAAAAATAGGGGAAAAGGCTTTTAAGATGTGAGAATAGGCATTGAATAGTAGGACATTAAAACAACAATAAGTTGTGAGAATGTGGTGAAGGTGATTTCACTTATGGCCTATAGAAATATGTAGATATCCATGGTTGTTATCTTGTTTGGTTTCTCTTAAATGGGAAAGGCTAAAACTCAATTATATAACAAAAAAAAAAAAAAAAAAAAGGAATAAGAGAAAAAAAAAAATCAAGAAGAAATGGAACAAGATTTTAACATATAACATGGTGAAATTGTATGCAAATTTCAAGCATGTGCACCATATTCTAATTAAACTTCTCCATCCCTATTTGTCTTCAAAATAATGCCTTTTTTTAAGCAACAATAAAGTAGTTGATATTTTAGCTCATGCCCATATCTTCTCCATACTTAACTTGTAATAATAGAATGGATTAAATATTACAAAATTAATGGAAAGATGTACCTAACAAGTAATTTTTTAACAATTTTCTCAACAAGTAATATAGTAGGATTAGAAATTTTATCTTCTAAAAATAGTTGAGATGTGGATAAATTGACTTTAACACTTCACGAAGTAAAATATATTAAATTATAAAATTAACACAAAGATATATTTTATGAAAAGATATTATAGAAAGAAAGAAATGTCCTACTAAATGTTAATAAAAACAATAATTTATCATTATCCGTGTTTACATCGATCATGAATTCTAAAGTAATGCATGTGTGGTGTATATTTATGTGTGTGGCCTTGAAATAGAATTTTTTTTTTTGGTTTATTATCAAAATAAATCGTTGTTAATTCACTTTTATGTTTAAAAATTGGGGGAACTAATGTAATATTTAAGATTTAAACATGAAATGGATATTTGTATAGTATGAAAACAATACTTTAACTTTTTATTTTTAAGTTAACATTTAAATGGGAAGAATCGAACTTCTTTTAACATTCAAATCCTAACATTTTTTAATTCAATAATAATGGGTGAAATGAGATTGAAAATTTTAACATCTAATGTGAACAAATTTAATTATGTGGATTAAACTATATCGTATCTTTTGTCAAAAAAAAAATTACTATTTTTAAAGCAGTTAAAAGATTATTACTATTATTATTATTATTATTTACCATAAGAGCGTGTTTATATTCCATGCAATAAAAAAATAATATTAGAGATATATATATTTTTTATATCTATGTTTGTTTTGGCTACTTAAACACATTTGGACTATTGTGACGAAATATACCTACTTTATAATATTTGAATAAAAAAAAAAATTCATGTCAACAAGGCTAGAAGCTCAACAATATTAATGTACACACGATGGCCAAGAGGTCATTGGTATGACCCCTACCTCCAAGTTGTTGTAATATTAAAAAAAATCAATTTATAAGTAAATAAATATCATAGATTGAACTCATCCCCTCACCGAAAATAAATCTCCACCGAATCTTAATTCTATGAAAAATAAAAAGGATATATCTACATAACTCCCATTTAAAAAACAGAATGAATGAGTAACACAATTATTTCATTGTTTGGTTGTATACCAGTTCAACTCCATATACTCAAGAAAAAAACTCCCATTTAAAAAGATAATGGTGTTGTACAATATTTATTGGTTAAAATTAAAAAAAAAAATCAAATATCTAATTTAATATGAGTTTTTTTTTTTAAATCAAGAACCTTCATTAAAGATAATGATAAAGCATACAAACATAATTGCAACAAATTGATAACATAAATAAGGGATCACATAACCCTTTAACTACTATAGTTCTAGTCCACAAATTGAACTAGTACCAACTAAGAACAAATGAGCCACAAATAAAAAAGATGTTCAAGGGGGGTCAACCACACCTTGAGAAATGATCTTCTTACGAATGGGAATGGAAGAACCCGTTGTAAGAGACCAACGAAAAGATTTCAACACTACATAAGTTGATTTTTTGAATACTTTGGGGGTTAATCTTATTGACATAAAACTTACTGACGTCCACAAACCCATCCAAGAGAGAAAATAGAGCTCCAAGACCGTAGAGGAGTGAAGGCACCATCGAGTGTAACACCTTAACCATCACTAATAGAGCATTTCCTTTATCAATTAGCTCATCCACAAAACAAACGAAAAGAAAAATAACTTGTAACCAACTACTACAATTAGACCCAAAAAAAAGGATAATAGAGAGAAAGTGCATCTTAATGATGACCGTTTAAATGGTTAAGAGGCCTTAGTCATTTACTCCTTCAAAATTCAAAAGGCCAGGTCGACCAAAAATACTCAATTTGGTTTTCTTTCTAAAAAAAAAAAAGAAATGATCAATTTGGTTTATGTTTTCTTCAATTTAATTCAAAATGTGTTTTTTATATCAATTAGAAAAGTATATGTATTTATGTGTAACTTACTTTATTACAACTACAATATTTGAATGGAAGTTCAAATCTACCCTCTCTAATAAAAAAAATATATGTTGTATATATTTGTAATTTTATTGTGTTCTTTTTTACATGAATATAATAGAAAAAATATTTACAATCATATCTAAGATTTGAAATATTAGCAACTATATTCATCCATTTAAATATCTTTATTTTACATTTAAATACCATTTATTTACCATCATGGTCAATCCACGAGAGTGCTAGTGTTCAAGCTTGTTCTCAAACTTACTCAAATAATTATTATATGAGATTTTAGTTTTCTATTTTTGAAAATCAAACTCATTTTCTTTTTCTTTTTGCATCTCTCTAGTTGAATTCTTTAGTTAAATTCCAAAAACAAAAGCAAGTTTTTGAAAAAATGAAAAATCTTCTTTTAATTTTCAAAATGACTAAATTTTTTTAATATACACCTATGAATTCGATTTTTAAAAAATCATAAATAAATGTTACATGGATGGACTTCATTTTTAAAAAATAAATGTTGCAGTTTCCTCAAAACCAAAAAAATGAAGAGATACCAAATAAGGGGGAGCAAACAAAGAGAGCACATGTATTCAAGAAGACTTGAAGCAAAAAGTAAAGGGCCACAAGAGGCAAAGAAGAAAAAGAAAGTGAGTGAAGAGAAAATGACAGTGAAAGAAAAGGATCACACTTCACTATCTCTTACAATTTCTATTTCTCAAGTTTTTCAATTATTATCTTTAAATTATCTTCTTTTTATGGCATGTCATCGACTTAGAAATGAGCTCACTAGTTATTATAACATAATTCACATTTGACTCACCCGGTATGATAATTAGTGAGTTAACCTAAACTTAAGTTGTCATTTCACATCACTTGTGTCCTCGTTTAACATAGCACATACTCTCACTTGAAATTAATCATTTTTTCTTCCATATTATGATAATATGCACTCCAAACACGAATAATTATAACTTTGTTATAAGAATCTGTATTCAAACATTGTTTATCACAAATTCTGCTATAATAACCAACACATTAATTATCATTTACAGTAACCAACACATTAATTGTTGTTTTATAATAACTCACTGTTTAAAATAATAGTTTATAATAACTCAATCAAAATACCAAACACGGCCTAAAAGTTTATGTATTCAATCTATGGCAGTTACATTACTCAAAAATTGATTTCCTACAAACTTCTTTACAATCAAACGTTATAAGGTTTGTCTCCCTGAAATAGTTGAGGTATGCATAAACTAGCCCGAATATGCACATATAAAAAAATGTGATAATTTCTTTTGTTATTTGTCAACTCAATAGATAATAGCGTAAGAAGATTAATGTGACATATTTGAAAAAATAAATAAAAAATAAACGGACTAATGTGAAATGAACTATTATTTATAAATGAAATTTTGGCTTAAATTTCTTTCTTGAGAAATCCAAAAGTTTGTTTTAGCAAGAAAGGGAATTGAGTTGGTTTCTGGGAAAGAGAGAAGAAAGTGAATGGGAAATAGAAAAATAGTTAGGCCAATGAAAAGGAAAGTCAACTGGCCACCATTGAATGTATGTTTATGTTGTCAAGATGGTGGGTTGGTGGGTTGTTTAAATTGAAAAACAGAACATCATTCAAAGAACTTAGAAATAAAAGTAACTTGGAAGGTTAACTTTTATATATACAATTACAAAATTGGAGTCAACACCAACCACTAGCCTCTATTTTTTATTTTATTTTTAATATATTGTTAGATGAATAGAAGAGAAGCTCTCAAAAATGTATCATGTAAATTTTAGGAGATAGGTATGCAAAAAAAAAAAAAAAAAATTTAGGCCACAATTATTAAGAGTTAGTCACATTGTAGCAATCGAATAAGTCGGTGGTGTAATTGGTTATCTGATTTTGTGTTAATTCATTTCTATTCTACGGTAACGAATTTGATCCCTGAAATTTTTCGATCGAATGGATTGGTGACGCAATTGGTTATCTGATTTGGTGTTAAACCATTTCCACTTCATGGTCACGAGTTCAATCCCTGAAATCGGTATTAAAACCAAAAAGATTCACAGACACTGATAGCCCAACCATCAATATAATGGGCACTTTCTGTCCCACAAAAAAAAAACCAACTTTTCTGAAATCACAGGTCAAAACAATTGATTCCAATGGCCTCTTGTCAAAGGAAAAAAAAAAAGATTCCAATGCCATCACTCCTCCCCCAACCTAGCAGAAGCTTCATATAGTCCAAAAGATTCAAAAGACACAATTAAGATATCTCACAGAACAATGGAGCCTCCATCATTTAAGGCAGAGGGGTATGATGGTAAAATTCACATGTGTAACATGGGCCATATGCAGAATAGAGCAGACATGTGTTACCCTGAATGTGGTGTGTTGAAAGCTAATAATAAAAAAGACACTTTTCCATCAACTTGGAACAGAAAGGTTTGGCGGTTGAAGAAGGCAAAAATCATCACATGGGTAGGTAGGAACCATCTATTACATCTTAAAAAACTAAAAAACTAAGGTCAGACAATATATCCTACAAAAATAGTTGAGATGTGCGTAAATTAACTCGAACACCGTGAGATATTAAAAAGAAAAATATGGTTAGGTGAAAACTGGTGATGTAAGGTTTGTGTCATACAATATTTGTGATAAGAGGTAACACAAACATGGGATCTCAAGATTCCACTTTCTAGAACCTATCTGGCAAGTGGCAATTAAAATATTGGCAACAGCTCTGATCTGAGTTCTTTTACTGTTGATTTATATGGGCTTGAAGCCCAAAAAGAAGTATCATTATGTGTGTGTGTGCCTGCTACTGGTATGCTAAAAGGCAAGACAATAATCAGGAAAAGAAACACAGGCTTTATAATGTTTTTTTCTTTCCTTTTCTTTGTCCTGGTTGAGTTTGTGGTGGTCTAAATGTTTTGTTTTTGTTTTTTTTTTTTTTCTGAAACATTGTGGTTGTATGATTTTGAATGTTAAGAATGTGTAAACAAGAACAGGTAAACTCTAGTCTATCAACTTAACTTTTTGAATTTTGAGTTCAACCACTTCTGGAGTTGAGATGGAAACCAAATGTATGAAAAGTTAAATAAAAGTGCTAATTACAAGAAACTTTCTTCAATTTACATAAGTAAAAACAATGTCATTTCGAATCTTTTATATCTATAGTTGAGAGATTTGAACCACCGATCTCTTGATTGAATAATATATGCACAAACTAGTTGAGCATTGTTCAGCTTGGCAAGTTCAACTTTTTGAGTTTAGTATTCAGTGGTAGTTTCTTTTATAAGATCAACTGAATCATCAATCATCATTGCAAGTTTCATTGACTATAGTTTATTGCTTGAGAATGTGATAGTTTTGTGCAACAGGAGTTTAAATGTGAAATATGCGGGAACCATAGTTTCAAGGAATGGCGCCATCATTGCCTTGGTAGGCGAAATTTCTTTTTTTTTTTTTAATTAACTTTCAATGAAAAGATATCACCCTTTCTTACTCAAGGGACGGCCTTATTGGTTGAGACTTAGAATTTTCAAGACAAGCTTTTTTTGAGGCCTCAGTTCAAGTTCTACGAGTGAGCTTAATTGTAAAATATCTTGTTGTCTCTTGGGTCCAATCCAAACTTTGGGACGGACACGGGTGCCCCAAGATATAGTGGAGAGAAGTTTCGATTTTCCGATTAAGAAAAAATATCACCCTTTCGTTTTGATGTCCACCATTTTGATTTATCAATTACATTGACATTAGTCGAGGTGTACACAAACTCGCTGGACAGTCATGGATGTTAAATTTTTTTATCAATTTCACAGAAAAATGACTGCATGATTGCAAATTTAATTAAATTCTTGGGTGAGAATATTTCGGGCTCGTCCTCAAGAGATACACAATGGTTAAAGACTTGGACTTTGAGATAAGGAGGGTAGCATTTACAATAAGAAAAACATATACAAATCTGCAACACGAGGGTTGATATAACAATCACAATAATCATCATCAAGATCTTTCTTTAGCAAGTTAGTTCCATCTGAATTTCTCTCTACTCAAATCTGACCCTTATTTTGACTCCTGAGTTCTATGTTAACCTATGGAAGAATGGAGGATTTTATCCTTCTTTTTGCTTTATAGTATGGTTTGGTTAGTGAACCATTTTTTTAGTCAACAAGAACCATAGTTCAATCGGCATAAGTGTGTCTATGACTCGTTAGTGAGGTTTAGTCAGTTTTTTTTCTTTTCAAATCTTTCTTTTTTAGGTTCCGATTATGGTTAGTGGTTGAGGTTTAGGAGGAAGCTCTTAATCATGTTTAATGGATTGAGATTATGGAAAGCTCAAGCAAAATTATATACGTTATTCACATTGCAATGTATTTTTAGAAATTCTAAAATTTAAGAAATCATGTTCTTTTGAATCTTTTTTGATGAGCCGATAGTATGGTTCTGTATTATTTGAAATGTGAGAAGTTGGCAATCGTTCTACTATCAACACTCTCAATATAGTTGCCAAGTCATGCTGTTTGGACTGGCTTGTATGAAATTTTAAAATTCGAGAATGCTTATGATTTAGGATTAAAAAAAATTAGCATTTTTTTTGTTAAATTACTTAAACTTTCAGTTGATAAGACTTGGATTTGAATTCAACTAGAGTCATTAATTGAAATTTGAATTCAATGAGAAGCTATATTTAAGTCATTTATTGAATTTTGAATTCAACGAGGAGCTATAATTCAACAATAATATTAAGTGAAATTTGATTGATTTGGGATGGATGTTAATGAACTATAAATACATTTCAACTAATAATATTCTCAATTTTGTCTTCTTTTTTATAAATATCTACTAATGTCTTATAAATAATATTGATAGACTTCTATTAACAACTTCAATGAGTAAAAAAAAGTGGGGACGAAGAAAATAGTAAGGTTGGAATAAATTAAAAGTTGTAATTTTTTGCTATGTCTTGTTAAAAATTTAAAATGTTGACAAATTACAATATTTATGAATACTACTTCAAATGCACTTTCTTTGTTGGATAACCATTTAATTATTAATTTTTAGAAACTATGTTTATTTTCGTCAAAATATATGATTAAATACTTGAATTTTCAGTTTAATAAAAAAAATGAAAACTATTTTTAAATTCTAGAAACTTAATTTGATCAACTAAAACATGTAAATAGTAGATAATAAAGTAATTTTTAAAAAATAAAAAATAAAAATAGTAAATTGATTATCCTAAGATTGATTAAATTAGAAATTCTAACAAAATTCTAAATTGAAACTTCAAAGGTAAAAGAAAAAAAGAAAAAAAAATGAAAATGAAAGAGAAAAAGAAAAAGCTCAAAGATAAAAGTCATTGGCAAATGGACAAAAATGGGATAAAAACATACTGGAGAACTTGGAAGTATTTAAGATCAATGTGTTTGGTTTTTTCTATATAGAACAGTGGTCACATTTGTGCACCTCATTTTCAATTGGTAAAGGTAGAAACTAGAAACCAAATAAGACATTTGGTGGTAAGAAGAAAGCAGAACACCATGGCTCAGCTCAATATTCAACTAAATTAAGAGAGATAGAGAGTAATAAATTTACATCAATGCCCTAAACCAGAACCCAGCTAATCAATATGTAGCCTAGCCTTTATTAAGGTCTGAGGTTTTGAATTTGAAAAAAAAGAAGGAAAAAAAAAAGGTGTAGAGAACTTTCCTTTTTGCTGTTGGCTGCAAGCAATGCAAATTGAGTATAAGGTGAGGAGAATGGGTTAGCATCTTTGAAGAGAAACAATGACTGTGATGTGTGTTAAAGTGTATCCTATTGTCCTAATTCATGAACTTCCGACATGTTGGAGCTTTACATAGACACAGGACTTTGAATTCGTCGGGTTCGTCCGGATCGAACAAATAATCGTACCTGTCCAAACCAAACAACTCATTGGTTTAGAATAAAAAACAAACTCTGAGCAAGAGTGAGTATTTGCACGTGAGAAAAAGAGAGAGACGTTAGCTCTTCGCCCGCAGGGACATTAGCCTTGGCAATGAGTGCAATCCGACTTTCTTCGTCGCCCACGCTCATGATCCTTGCATAGCAGTTTGGCATACACTGGGCAACGAATTCAAAACATGCATGGTAAAGGTAAAGACAAAGAAACAATAAACAAAACTTGAATCCTTCTAAATACAAGCATTAATCAATTCTAGCAAGAGTTGATGGTAAATTTCTGCAAAGGACTCGAATTAAGCTCAGCAGAAATGACTTACTGAATGGTTGATCAAGCGTGCTATATTTCCTTTGTCGGTGGCGTCGACAACTACTTCTTCGCTGATCTTAAAAAGCTGTCAGAAAGATCACAACAACAGTGTTAAGTAGATATGCTGATATCAAAATGTATTCAAATTTTATACAGAAACTTATGTTCATGTAATCTATATTTGATTTCTTAGTTGGTAATTTCTAAAACTAGTTCTAAGAACCAAGTTTATGTAACTCCAACGTCTGAAACCATGAGATTCTTTGAAACTTTTCTTGTAATCACCTCAAGTGTCTCGAGTTTTCTCCTTCATTTCATATTTTCCATGAAATTATTTCTTATTAAAAAAAAAGTTCAATCGTCGAATCCATGAGATTAGAAACTCGTATAAGAATCCAGCGTAGTAAAATAAAATCGATTTCACAATCTTAAACTGTTCAAATTAACCTTGTGAACAGTTTCAAAAAAAATATTGTGAGCCAACTGCTCCCAACTAGTGAAATAGTAATTGCTAGAAATCTCTCCCTTTTTACTTTTTCTTTTTTTCTCACGATTGTGTGGTTGTTCTGTGCTCATAATTGTGTCTTTAAAACAAATTTCAAATTGTCTTAATATCATTAAATGAAAATCTAAAATTAATAAACTACAGAAGAGTCTAACGTACATAACAGTCTTTGCCTGCCGATCTGTACCGCGCCTCCCTTAGATCAGCAACCGCGCGCCTCACTTGTTCACCACGATATTCAAGAACCTGTAAAGAAGATGATTGAACGTCAGTCCAAACATGTAATAAGGAGATTGAGTTTACATATTGCTTGATATCACATCAACTATTTGTATGCAAAAACTTATCAAACTGGCAAAAATACATTAATTTTTACATTGTTTCTCCCATTATGATCTCATAGAAAATGCCAATTACATCTAAAATAATGTTTAGTAGTAGATGACAGGCAAACTACTCATCATGAAGTGCAATGCAATTGAACACAACAATACCAACCAGAGTAAAACTCACAAAACAATGCATGGACACATAATCTAAACTTAGCATCTAATTTACATAGTTGTATACCATTTCTCCTTCTTGAATGTTTCTACGCGCAAAAAGCCCCCATCCATGTATACCAGATCTACCGAAGCATACCCGATCGTTCTCCGTTCTCTGGAATTATACACCATACATGAGAAGAAAGTAATATATCAAACCGGGAACTTCATTTGTAGAAGAAAATGGGAAGGAATTACCTGTAAGTGGTGCAATCGATCCCGAAATGAGGAAAAGATCTTAGGTTCCTCTAACATGGGTGCCTGTAGGCAACAAAAAAGTAAATTTCACCTTGTTCTAACTGGAAGGGAGTTTAAGAACTTGTGTAAATACATAAAATAAGGATGAACTTTACGCTGAATGTATTAAGACTTTGTAAAGCTTGTAAAGGATGATGACATGGCCCCATCACTTTGTGTATAACTGTTTCGTCAACCGTTCTCTAACAACAAGAAAAATAGTACAAAGATGAATAAAGCAATATGCTGGATCATATAAATGATTATTTATAGAGGAACTCGGCAATCGAAGACCCGGAATTTATCAATGCAGTACAACTCACTTTCAATTTGCATATGTTTTCACCTTTATAGTTATTTTAACTAAAACCGGCTTGCCAAAAGAAGAATAGGTCTAATGGCATGATGTATGATCTAGTAACTAAGAGGTTACACATTCGAAATCCTCCACTCCAAGTATTGTTGAATTTACTAAAAAAATAAAAAAACTAAAACTAAAACCGGCTTTACAGTTCATATTTTTCATTTTGTCAATGATTTCAGCCTTCATATCTTATCCAAGGGCTAGGTACCTTTTTATCATCACAAACATTATAAGTTGGCTTAATGGTCAAAAGACAGGTAGCAAATTTAAATATCTTCAAAAATCATGAGTTCAAATGTTGATCGCCACCTGCCTAACATATTGGCCTAGTGGTCAAGAAGGGTCTTAAGTAACTAAGAGGTAATGATCTGATGGGTTCCATCCATGGTAGTCACCTACCTAGGAATTGATTTCCTACAGGTTTCTTGAAAATCCAAATGTTGTAAGGACAGACGGTATGTCTCGTGAGAATAGTCAAGGTGTGTGTAAGCTGACCCGGATATTCATGGTTATTAAAAAAATTATAAAAAATTCAAGCAATGTAACAGTAAATAAGATATGCAGAAGGTGGAGTTTAACTACCTTCTTGACACTAGTAGATCTTTTATAAACTTGACACCTTGCAGCAGAAAATGGCTCAAGTTCAGAAGTTGTTTCAGATACTTCTACTTCCGTTCTGCTAGATGAAATCAACCTTGAACCAGCTCTCTTCTTATTCTGAAGAAGACTTTTAGTAGAAAATACCCCAAGTGGAGTCTGTATGATAAGAACAGTATCCGGATTGGGAGCCCTAAACCAAGGTCAAAAGATGGAAAATTACGACCGGATAAAATGCGACCGGAAACCACAGAATGTTTTTCCCACAAATCCAAATTAGAAAGTAATACCTATGATATGCACAGTAAGACACCATTTTTGTGATTTGTCTACCATTCTTCTCCAGGCAGTGCAACTGCAAAAGCACAAACTATTAGTTTTGATTGAACGCTAATGAGGACTTGTTTCAAATGTTCAATTTACAAAAACTTTAACTGGAAAATGAGCACCAAAATGGTTTGTAAAGATGCAAGTAAAGAACTAACAACTTCATGAATAAACTTTCAACTTAGAAATAACAGCAATAAATGAGACACATGCAAATACTTCGAAGGGAAAGAATATCATAGAACAAAAAAGAGATGACGCTTTTTGTTGAATTATGTTAAATAACCAATCAACCCAAAAGCTTAAGCTCATCGGTTCAGGTAAATGTAATTATATCAACCAACATACATACAACTTAGAACATGCAAATAGATTTCCAATAAGAGGCCAGAGCACTTAAAATATATTGTGACAAAAAGGGAGACAATTTATAACTTAAAGAATACCTCCATGCAATAGCCTGCTCTTGATGCACACATAGCATGGTAATAAGTAGAGCACTTGCAGCATTGCATGCATGAACCGTGAATTTGCTTACAGATTACACAAATCTGGAAAATTCATGAAGAGGATTATATAGTGAAAAATAGGAAAAGAAAAGAAAAGCTTAGCAAGAACAGCCGAAAATTATAGACATCGAACCTTTACAAAAGAATTTGATGGAATACTCAAGATACCAAGAGCAGGTTCCATTTTCTCATCGCTTGCGAACGAAACTTCGGGCCTAAACCAAGCACAGGTAACATGAACCCATAATGTATCAACATCACTGGGCTTCAAGGCACCCCCTACAGTAAACAAATTATCAGCAGCAGGAGGGAAAAGATTTCAGTTATGATTCGATACTGAAAATCGAAATGCACATCATTTGTGCAGGGAGTTAAAAATTCTATTGCAAGTGATAGCCAGATAATCACAGAATTATTCAGCCAAATGAAATAATAACAGCAAACAAATTCATAACGATTAACTAATTTGATCCACAAAATAAAGAAAACAAAACCTTTTACTGGACAGAGGCAACATTCCCGCTTAATGTCAGGAGTTTCGCACACTTTACAGACCCAAGATGTTAAATCCCGAACATTTCTAGCACCATAACATTCTTGATGAACTGCTATCTGGCATCTGATACATTATTTCCCACAAAAACAAAATAGTGATCAGACTTGTTATGGAACAAAGATATCTAAGAAAAAGTGTGTTTAGTGCCATTAAAGTGAAGATGCAGAGGTTAAAGGGCTCGACCAAATAAAAAAAAATATTTAATATCAAACCTACCAAATGCCAAATCTCAGAGATCTAACTGAGAAAGTATGGAACTTTTGACCTGAATAATATTGGATTTTGAATACAGGTAATGCGAGTGCAACAAATAATCATCTTTTTACAATACCTGTTACAGATAATAATCTTATTGTAGTCCCAATCTTCAACCCATCTGCAAACAGCACATCTTTCTGTCGTCCACTTTGCATAAACAGGTTCATATTTCTCTGAGACAGCAAGAATGGCAAAGTTACTTTGCGTTGTCAATACGGTTGGCGGCTGTTGCATAGCACTAAAACACACTATTTCCCCAGCAAAGAAAATTAAGTGTTGGTTGATATAATTAAATTTATCGCATCCCATCAGCTTAAGTTGTTGGGTTGATTGATGATTTAGCATGATTCAACATGGTATCAGAGCAAGAGGTTCTGTGTTGGAATTCCTATTAAATCGTTTCCTCCCAAATTAATGTTCATTTCCACTTTTGGATATATTTTCAAGCCCACGAGGGGAAGTGATAGTTTATATAATTAAATTTACCTCAACCCATTAGTTTAAGCTTTTGAGTTGATTAGTGATTTAACATGATTCAACATTAAGGCATACCCTGCAAAAAAGCGAGCAACTTTTGCCTTCTTTCTTTTGTGGAAGGCCGCTTAGGATGCTTGACAGAAGCAGAACTCGCATGGTACTCAGCTAATTGCAGCATCTGCAGGGCCAAGTAATATGACATTATTAGTTTTTAATCTATGAAAGAAGGTAATTCATTGAAGACCAGGAACCAAGAGGAAGACTTGGGAGTCTGGGACCTCCCAAAATGGGACTCAGAAGTAAAATAACAAGCACAATGCAGCCTTTTTTTTCTTTTTTTTTTAAATTTATAGAAACAGTAACTTTCATTGATAAATGAATAAGTACAAATAACACCTATGAAAACAGTTATAATATATGATTCCAGCACAATACAGCTATGGGGGGAATAAAACTAAACTATGATAGAATGCAAATTCATTACAACACATCTGACCAAATGGATGGAGATTCAGGATGTAATCAATGAAGTTTCAGTATGAGGTCTTTTGGAACCTCCCTTTTTGAGGTGATTGGCTTTTAGAGTGATGATCAAGGAGTTTCTTCCCCATCTGCCGTTCGGAAGTAGGGAAAGATTTTGAGAGTAGCGAGGACCGTAGTTATATGTGGTCCCTTATTGGATCATGTTTCTCTTACGGCATCAGTTATGAGGTTGTTTTGTAATTATTCTTTAGGACTTATTTCACTTGATTGGAGCTCTTTCTACAGTGGGTTCCCTTTTGTGGGCTTGGTCTTTTTAGATGCCTGTGCATTCTTTTATTCTATTTTTCTCATTGAAAGTTTGGTTCTTCATATAAAAAAAAATTGTGTACAAGTATCCATTCAAATGTTCCTGGTATGAATTTGTTAATTACAAGACTATGGTCCCCTGAAGGCTGAAAGTCATATATGCATGAGTGAAATGAAAAGTAACACTTACCCATTGTTCTAGGGACAGCATGGAACCTTTAACCCTCACACTGGTCTTCCAATTCCTTGACTTCGATCCGGTATGCCGTTCCCACTCACTAAGTGCTTGTTTTTCTGTCCCACAGGAACCACACTTGCACACAACTCTGCAAAAAAACAGAATAGCGAACTTGCATCAAGTGAGCAACAACATCTAGTCGATACCGCATTGCCTTCTTTAACCCCCAACCCCACTCTAAAAAAATGTAGAAGAAAAGGAAAAAAGACAAAACAAAAGGGAGAGTCAATATAATCTTACAAGTGAAGGCTTGGAAAATAAATGCCTTCCACACCATTGCAGAGAACAGTAACTTTGTTAGAACGAACTGATCGTTCATTATTCATGTTCCCTCTATAAGAAAAATTAACAATCATCAGTAATTATTAATAGCAGAACCTATCTACTTCAGCATTACAGAACTAATACAAAAAAAAGAAAAATGTTGAGCCAAGTAAAATAAATGCTAAGTTGAATTACTTCACTTTGGGTCGTGATTTTTCTGAATCTGATAGTTCAAAATCAAATTTTGCCTTGCATGTAGGGCAGAAGTAATCAGTACTTCCCAAATCCTGAAAGAACAAAAATTTACTTAAATGTGGGAAGAGAAAGAGAGAGCATAATGAACAAACTGTTGAAAATTGTTAAGTCACCAATCAACCCAAAAGCTTAACCTTATAGCCTAGGTTGGGATAAATTTAATTACATCGACCAACACAAACCTTGAAGAGGTTGCTTGAAATTTTGTCACATGCTGCATGCACCCATACTTTACAACCATCACAACGAACCTATCACAGAAAAGGTTTGGAAGATATATCAGATTGCCTTCATCTTTAAGAATAATGATAAAAGTCGAAACCATAGTTCGCTAGCATGTTCACGCACCCAACTACCACTATCCGAATGATTCCAAATCTTTTTGCATATTCCGCAATAGTGTTTTGAATTCATTAACTGCAAAGAAAGATAAACTTTATTTTTAGCACCAAGAAACAACATGCTATAAATTTGAGTTAAAGGGCAATATTGTTTGAAGAATGTTCGAGTCAAAAGAAATTCTTGCAATAAAGGCATATTATATACATACCCTTGTGCATGATTTACATAAAAATTGACTTCCAGGAGGTGAAGTCTTCATTTTCTTCACCAATTTTGTCGGAAGTGTTTGACCACAGCCTTCACAATGCTGCCTATCTTTCTTTGCAAACATTTCCTGCGTATAGTAATCGACTTGTTAAAGTAAAATGATGGAGTTAAACTACTTGCAGACGACGTATAAGCAACAGAAATTATGCTGCTTCACAAATTTATCTCAACCAGCAAATAGATTAGACCAAGCGAAAATGAAATGCCTGGACGCAACATAAAAGCCAGAAAGCTTGCTAAGAATTCCTACAATTAGAGGAAACCAAAACACAGTTATCCCAAAAAAACTATAATCCTTGTCCACTCCTAGAAACTTGTCGCTTACTATCTTTCCAATTTTCCCAAACAATGGATTAAACCTCATTAGATCAAAGGATCTTGGTTTTTTCTTGAGATTATATCCACAGAGAACTAAATATAAAGGCTCCTGCACATATCAAGGGAAGGCACAGCCTGCGTCCGGCCTAAGTTCTTGAAATAATTTGAGCATGACAAAAAAGACAACCGAAGACCACCCAAGAACTCAACCCCCACAATCGTACTTTTTCGTTGTTTAGTAGGTTCAATCTCTCCTGACAGAACACACTTTTGAATTCTATTTTCATAGAAGAAGACCACAGAACAAACTGCTGCGTAGATTCTTCTGTAACATTTACATTCTTCTTGAAGGTTGCATCTTTTCTCATACTTACAAGCAGAGTATTATTTCCTAAATCTAGTATCAACCTATGAAAATCCATGAATAAGGAATGTAAGTTTTCTATTAGTTCCTTTGTATTTTTTTTTTAACAAGAAAATAACATCTTTCATTGAAATTTATGAAAAGAGTCTAATGCTCAAGGAAACAAGCTTCTAGAAGGAAAACAATATAGTCCCTCTGTATATATACTTGAAATCTACAGGCCAAACAGTAGCTCGAGTTAAGATTCAAAGTACACAAATGTTTTAAGATCAATACCGATTATTCTATATCAAATCCTATTTTCCTCCACAACTAACGATTGCAGTTAATGGGGTATCCTCTTTTGTACGTATAGCGCATCGTATGTTTCTTGTTAACAAAAAAAGAAAAGTAATTATGTAGTTAATGAAGAAAAAGTAAGTTAGGAGTACCTTAATGTAGGTAGTTCGGTTAGGATGAGAATGGCAATCAGGTTCCTGGTTAGATTCCTGAGTTGCTCTAAAAGGAAATTCATCAGCAGCAAACGTATTTCCAGCTGCCATATTAATATCAGCAATCAATTTCTCTGTAAACCCACGTTCTGCCAAAAATGCTTCCTCGATTGCAATCTGAAACTCGTTTGGTTTGCATCTATCCAATTCTGGCTGTCCTTGGAACCTACAAGAACATGAAAACTTTGACTAACTGAGCACTATGAACTGTTGTTCTAAACAATAATTGAAAATCTATACCTGTCTATAAAATCCATAAATGGAAAGATCATTCCCCGCCTCACCCACGCGTAATCCTGCTCACAACATAGAAAAATCCTCCATAAATAGAAACAAAAGGGTCTAAAAAGGGAACTTTTTTGTTTGAAACCAGGATATATCGGAGGGTTTTCGATATTAAGCTTAACAGAGGGTCTCAAACTCAAAACCTCAAAAAGAAGCATGCCCTCGAAGCCCAAGCCTTTAACCAACTTTGTTGTCCCTCGGGGACAAAAAGAAACTTGTGATTAGTTATATGATATTCATACATACCCTTTGGTTTTGGTTCCCTGAATATCCAAAGAACATAATACAAGCTGCATCTGCAACACAAGCTCTCAAAACTAGTTCAGGTGCCTGAGTTATAGGATCAATGACAATGGCAGGCCAAAAGGGCTCTTTCCTCCCTGCCTTTGCCCATACAATATCACCTGAATAGAAATCTTCAGGCCCATATAAACCATCATTCAGTTTATCAACTGGGAACTTCTCATCTTCGACGATAACAGTCGTTTCGTGGACCGAAGTTAGTGAACTTCGAGAGGTCGAATACTTCCCGAAATCAAAATTCTTTAACTCGACACCATTGTGTTCATCTTCTTCCTCATCTTCACATAATGTGGGGAACTTGAGAAACTTAAATGCTTTCTTCTTGGCAGTCCCATTACAAATTCTAGTAGGAGTTTTGAAACTAAACTTCTCCTTCTTAATCTTACATTTGAATTCCTCATCTACACTAGACTTCCCTTCTTTCTTCCAATTCTCAATAACAGAATCATTAAACCGAGAAGGAAGTACCTGAACCCGCCCTCGAGAAGTCCTCACGAGAGGCGGCCGTGGCACCTCGGCTGCCCGTTTCGGAGCTTCTCGAGCATTCGATTTCAACTCCACTTCCATAGCAGAACAAGAAATCTGGAAAAACCACGACGCTGCAATCCCATTTTTGTTGTTTTCGTGAAGCTTTACAGGGATGATTCCGGCCGCAACCTCGCCGAGAAGATTAAGTGGGTAGTAACCATTAAGCTTTCTCTTCTTCCTCGCCGCCGCCGTCTCCGCCGCCGTGCTCTCGTCTTCTCCACCAACCGAGTCGCCGAGTCGCCACCGCTTCAGATTCGGCATTTGGGTTTTCAGATTGCGTTTGATTATCATTTTTCCCAAATGATAAAATCAAAATTTCACTTCATAAAACTCCAACCCCTTATTGTTAATTCCAAGTTTGGATTTACAGTACAACCCCAACTCGTGAAATTCGCTCAAAACCCTTTCAACCTCAAATTGAGCCAAGAACAGAGCAATGGAGGAAAAAAAAACAATTGAATAGTGAGAAAAAAGAAAACACCAAAATCGAAAGAGGGAAATTGGGTTTTTCTCTAAATAATCGAATTCTCAAAGCCAAGAATGAATAGGGATCGGTTCGAACGAACTCACTTTCTCTCTCTAAACTGGGTCAGAGCAAAGAAAGGAAATAAGCCAGAGGAGAGAGAGAGAGGGGGGGGGGGGGATAATATTTAATAATAATTACTCTCCAAATACAATTCTAATTGTAAATAAACAATCCTCTGTTTGTTATGGTTGTCAAATTCAATCTTTTGAAGTGAAAAAAACAAAGAGGGCCGGTGATAGATACAATCTATATGAAATTGGAATGAAACAGCATTGTAAAGACTTGATTTTTATGTTGTTTTTGGTGCAAATTTTGCTTTTTCTTTGGATTGTTCAAGCCCAAACCAACCAAATTGAAAAGGGTTGGTGCCATTTTTGTGCACCAATCATGGGTTGCTTTCCATTTCTTGGCTTCTCTATAATTTTTGAACCACCATATTCTTTGTGTTTTGTTTTGATGCAGAGTGTAAAAGAGAGAGAGTTATGGTGGTTACCAAACTCTTCAAATGATCTCAAATAATCTAAACTTTGCCACATTTTTTTTTCTTAAGTGCAGACCAAAATGTTCAAACACCAAATACAATGAGCCTTTTTTTTTCTCAAGTTGGTGACTTTAATGGCTTCATGGACTGAACCAATTTGTGGGTTGTGTTTAAAATTTTGTTCAAGTGATTGGTTTGAGAAATTTCCTTCTAAATTATGAACTCACCGGAGCTGACAGAGGAGGGAATGTCAAAGACTGGAATTGTCGATTGAAGAGGAGGGAATTGAGAGTTTCCCACCATTTTCTTGGAAGGGTATTTTGGTATTTTTGTGTTTAATGGAGTTGACCCTTAAAAAATTATATAATTTTGGTATATATACATTTTGGCTCCTAAAGTTTCAATTTACCAATTCTTGATGGCATAAAATTAGTCCTTATTGTAGATTTTTGTTACTTTTCCCCCAAAAATTATTATCATCCTCTATTATTAATATTAACTTCAAACTTATCATGCTAACGTCAATGTATATCAATTATTAAAAAAAAAGTAATAATTTTGAATCTCTCTACTTTCTATTATTTTAGAAATTAAAAAAAAACGTCAAACTTGTCATATGAGTTGATTTAAACCTTTTTAAGTACCACAACTAAAATTGAACATATATTTTTTTTATAAAATAATAATGGATAAATAAAATTGAACATAAATGGCACTTTAATGGATAAATTTTGTTCCTACAAAGAGAAGAAGTGAATATTGTTACTTTCTTTGCTGCCTAATTGTGAAGGTCTAAACTGTCGTGTTATATTGAATTTGTTTCAGACATGAAAAACAGAGGGCAGAGTTAAAGGACAGAGAAAGAAAACCTGGGAGGGTCCAAATACGACGTCGGATTTGGAGTTGTCTTTTTGAAACAAACAACCTAAGTAGTTCCAATGGCAATGTTGGGTCACGTGAAGAAAGAATAAAATAAGAACGCATCACATGAAACTTCATTTTTACTTTACTTCACTCCATGGTTTTCCTTTTCTCTTTAGCTGAGAATTGGTTTTTTTTTTTATTTTAATTTAACCATATTTGAGATCCGAGGTTTCAAATTTGTAACTTTTTAGCTATTACAGTGTATATAAAGCCACTTAAGCTATACATGTTTTAGCTCGGTGAGATTGATTAACCAAAAGAAAGCTACCTTTTTTTAGTTGTTTTGTAGTTTAAGCATTATCGATTGACCCACGTGATCAAAGACAGTTTTGAGTGTTTAAGATGATAGATTCAATCTATGTGATCACCTAACTAAAAATTAATTTCCTACAAATTTCTTTTATATTCAAATATTATAAAGTCAATATATATGGAAACAAGAAAAAATAACATAGTTGAGTTTAAGAAAATAGGGAATTTTGATGTTGCTTGACTGAATTTGATTCTCATTCTAGTTCTTTTTTATATATATTTGTGACTGTTCGGGGTAGATTAAGAAAATTTATAGGAAATTAATTTTTAAGTAGGTAGTCACCATATAGATTAAATTCATCACCTAATTCATCCCAAAACCCTATTTCACCAATTGAGTCACTCACGATGATTGTCTGAACACATTCTAATAGTTAAGGAATTTTTATCTCAATGGAAGTGCCAACTGCCAATATCTCTAAAATCTTTGTTGGAAAAGTATCTTCTTTTTTTTTGTATTGATAAGTACAGAGGCTAGTACAGTTTGTAACTGACTCAAGATATAATAACTTAATAATAACCTGCAAATTGGCTACTATAATTAACATGTATACTAGCTTAGAGATTATAAATTTGAATATAGACAATCATTACCTCTAACCATTATTTGTATGTTAATAACAGTTAATGATTATCCATCAACAGCACTAAAACAATAATTTTTTTCTCTAGGTGATTAAGTATGAAGCAGGGTAGAACAAAAAAAGTGTTTTATACAAATAAAATGTTGAGGACTACAACCCTTTCCTGCTATGAAATCACAGACCAGAGCAGATCAGCCCACTCTGTTCACCTCTAATTTTTTATTCTTTATAGGGAAATGGTGAATTTGTGGCTCTTTTAATGCCCAATCAAATTTAGTCACTAGAATAATCCAATAATCCAAGTACCTCGAATTTGAAAGATTTAAATTCATGACTTTTTAATCACAAATCAATGTATGTCAATTAGTACTCTCTTGTTGACAAGTTAAAAAATTAATTTGAATTATATGGGATCATTTTCTCTTAATCCAATTAACTAAGTTGAATCAACTCAACCACAACCCATCCCAATCCAATTAACTCTCACTCCAAGCTTCTATTTCTTAAATTTAAAAACAACCCTTAGTCGGGTCGGGTTAATTGTTCGAAAAATTCGGGTAGTCGGCTATTTTGAACATTCTTGGTTGAAGGCATATTTGAACACTATGAAACTCTGCATAACAACCATAAAATCCAAAAGGATTGAGTGGGGATTCATAATATCACAAACTCAACCCAATCCTAATTAACAACCCCTCCTGTCAAAACTAGTTTAAGATGTGGTAAGAATCTGGCTCAAGAAAGGACTTTTTAGGCTGATCATAGGGATAATAAACATGCTATATAAAATGATTGAAGTATTAAAGTTTTCCTTAGACAAGTCTGTTTCTTAAATAGATTGATCGCCAGATGTAACGTTTGATATTTATAACCACCAACAAAGAGGCTATGAGTTCAATTTATGATGAACACCAATCAACAGATTTTCTTGACGACCAAATATTGTAGGATCAGATGGGTATCTTGTAAGAATAGTTGAGATACATCCAAGTTGACCTCACAGATATTTTTTTAAAAAACATTTGGTATTTAGACTCAGTCTATTCTCTATCAGAAGTACGCCCATCTCACATAAAGTTAATAAACAAAGTAGAGCTTTTTATTTCCTATTTTATTCAACAGAGAGTATATGAACAAATCTAGCCAACCATTTTAGTCTACAAAAGATACTAACACAAATCATAGATCACAAATACTCTGCTGCAGGCTTCCGGTTTGTGGATTTTATTGAGTGAGATCCAATCTGAACTTTCCACAAACTTTATTTCCATGGCTTTGATAATCTCTCTCACCCCCTCATCAAAACTAGCTTTTCATTCCAAATATTTCCATTTAGTTTTATATTTTTCATAGAACTAGCATTGAGATTGAGCTACCGCCCTTGACTTCAGATTCGTCGGTCTTCGCAAACCTTCCACGGATCCGAGGTTGACTGTCAGCAAGAGCCTTCCTGCAAGCATACTGAAAACCAGAGCATACAATGAATTTATGAAGAAGAATTCAAAAATTTTAGGCCCATTTCATAACAATTTTGTTTTTTGAAATTTAAGCCTACAATAGATACCTCTACTTATAATTTTTCTTACTTGGATGTCTACTTCTTTCCTATTTTTGTAAAAACCAAATCAAAATTTGGAAACAAAAAGGTAGTAGCTTCTAAAAATTTGTTTTGCTTTTTGAAATTTGATTAGTATTCGCACATTTTCTTAAGTAAGGCAAAATACATATTTCAAAAACTAAAAACAAAAATCGAAAGGATTATCAAACAGGTCATAGAAACTTTATGTTTAAAAAATATGTGGATTATTGCAGGCATACTAGGAGTATCACAAAAGGTTGTTTATGATAAGTTTCTCATGATTTGAATTGAAGTATAATGCTCGCTTTCTCTTACCTTGATCTTTCTTCTGAAATTCCTCTTTGTCTTCTTGTTCCGGTATCGAGAAAGCTTTTCTAGGCGCTCCTCGCTGGTACAATTGCTGAAAAAGGGTCTGTGGAGGGGAGAGCGGATCATGATTGCCTTGTCATTGCTGAGAGTCTGCTAAAACGAGATCCAAATATTAAAGATTTACCATGTCAATGGCCAGAAACAACTGAACATTGTTGTGTATGAAGTTTTGTTATGTTTTGCAGACAACAAATGGATACAAGTCAAAAGGTAACAACTGAACAAAGCAATGGATATTCACATATCTCCACCCTGTTATGATATTATACTTTATTTTTTGACATCATTCAAAAGGTTCCAAAACAATAGAGACGTTGTCTCTCATTTATATACTCAAGATCTTCCACTTATCTTAAGGGTGTGGAACTTTAGTCACACTAACAACAATCTTCTCCCGAATAAAGTACACCTTCTTTATTCTATATCGAGGGACTTTGGTCGCATACCCAGCAGTTTTGTTATGTTTTGCAGAAAACAAATGGATGTTTAAGGAGGCAGATAAATGAAAGCAGAAAACCGTATGTTTTACTGGATTGGGACTTCAAATTAGAGACATTTCTCCCCAAACTAACCTCAGTAAATAATAAGGTTTGTTGTTTATTATAATGATATTCTCAGATTCAAGTGCGAGAACTGATACTAACTAGCACAGAAGAGATGGACTGTGAAGGTTGTTTTTACAGAGTATTTTTTGTCATAACATGTTAAGATTTAGCTCTTGGTAGAGTGTTCGCCAACAGCTGTATCCAGGGGTGATTCAGTCAAGCTCTAGCCTTGAAATCATACTTCTAGTTCTTTTTTTCTTTTTTTTTATTTCTTCTTTTTTTCTTTTTCTTTTTTTTTTTTTATGAATTTTGGGAATTACTTGTAAATTATTATCACCGAATTTAAGGTCAGGCCCCCCTAAACAATTATGGGGCACCTGCACTCATTCCAAAGCCTTGATATGAGATTTTACAATTAAGCACACTCATAAATTTCGAATCTAAAACCTTCAAGTGAGCATAACTTAGAGACGCTAGGCCTTTACCGGCGAGGCTGCCCTTTCGGGACAAATGTGATCTTGGCCAAAATCTAAAGCATATGCATGGACAATTGAAAAGGAAACGGTAAGAAGCCTAACCTTAATATCTCCATCACTAAAGGCCCTCTTCATCCCATACACAGAACTGAAATCCATGTCTGGGAAATCTACAAAACTCGGTTTGATGGTAGGTCCTTGCATCAAAACCATGGAGCTTAAGCACCCCGAGCTGGTACTTTTCTGGATGAAAACATCAGTGAATGGCTTGTTTTCTGTAACTTGATTTTCTTCTTGGTTCAGAACTGGAATATAAATGCTCAGGACTTCAGGCAGTGGTGTTTCTAAAGCAGCTTTTTCCAAAAGATCCTTTTCACACTCATAGTAGACCTCATTTAACAGCTGATCATTTTGAAGTGATTGTAAATCTGCTGCTTTTAGTCCTTCCAGAGAGAAGGCTTCTTCAGCACATGATATCATTGAAATGGCTGCCATCAGTGGATCAAGACCTATGAAAGTTTCTTCAATAAATGGTTGTGGTTGTGGGGCTTCAAAGAGATCCCCTTCACCAACCATGTCATACTCACAGATTGTGGATATCTGCATTATATTTCAAACATGATCATAAATTTAAGCCATGGCCATGCAACAAACAAACAATCAAGAAATCAGTACAGAATCCTGACCACAGAATATGAGGCTTAGTAAGTATAAGTTTATCAAACTTGGGCCTGATTTATAGGTAGGAAGGAGAAACTTCTATTCGAAAAAGAAGGGTCTCCGGGTATGTAATGGGAAAAACTCCGAATCTCGGTTACAAAAAAGAGAAATTTGTAGATAGCAAATAGTAGCATCCCTAGTTTCATTATAACAACTTTTTAAAAATATTTCATACATAGCAAAATATGAAATATTTTACCTATCGATTTCAAATTTCACTTGATTAAAGTCTATCAATTTTACTTGATTTGAACTTTATAATTTTGTGACTATTAATTGAACTTGGTTAAATCAGTTTTTGATATACTTGATTTTATTCAAATGTTGATATCGGTAGATGTTTTTTTTCTTTTTTTGCTACTCATAAAAATTCCCCTGAAAAAGGGTAAAAGCTGATAAGAGGGTACATGAGACGACCTTGTTAGTAGAAGTTTGGGGTTTCTAAGATATACTCCTTTGGAAGTCTCAAGTTCGAAACTTATAAGTAAACTTAATTTTAAAATCTATTATTATCTCTCGAATCAAGGTCATAGGACGGATGCGGGTGCCCCAAGGTATTCAAGCTAACGAAGCTCCGAGTCTCGATTATAGAAAGGGTAAGAGCTTAAGATAAAAGGATATAGGTCCCAAGTGGCGATCTCGTTAGCAGAGGCCGTTCTAAGCTTCAAGGTATACTCTCTTCTAAGTCAGAAGTTTAAATCACTTATTGGAAACTAACGAAGGTGGAAATTTTATTCTCTTAGAGGCTTTTTCACAAACAGGTATGAGACCAAAAAAAGAAAAAACATGGAAGAACGATAGTAGAACACGAAACCCCAAGACAGAAAAGAAGATGGTTTAAACCCATTATATTCCTTTCTATCTCTACCATTATATTTTGACATCCCCCATATAAAGAAGGAACAACAAATAGCCATTACAAAATGTTTGCTGAAGAAAAGAAAAGGTGATACCCATCCATTCCATACATGCACCATTTCAGCACTTAACAACACATGTCTACCAAACTTTTTATTCCATTTCTTTCCCATTATTCAAACATCCCATTATAATACTTAACCAAATCAGAACAAAAATTTCCATGGAACCCAGTTTCCATACAAACTCAGGTTCTTATATCTTCCCTTTTCAGCTCATCCCATTTCAGCAAAAACCAGTGATTAAGAATTAAATGTTCACGGTAAAAATTCAAAATGAAGAACACCCAGTTCCCAAAACTGAGTCATCTGAGAAAATCAGGTAAAAATGAACTCAAAAAGTGCAAAAAAAAAAAATGCAGAACAGATTAACCCAGATAGAGCAATAAGCAAAAAAAAAAAAAAACAGAGATGAAGTTAAGGATTACCATTGGAGAAGAACATGGCTGCTGGATTTTGCAAAAATCCTCGAGTTGTTGGACCTGAGAGAAGTTCTGGAAGTGAGGAAACAAAACCCCATTATCCGCAAACATTTTTCGCTTCAAAATGAAACCAAAATCACTTCAAGAAATCGCTGGTTTGGTTATAAGAGAAACAGAGCAGCCCAAAAAAAACAGAAAGAAAAGCGAAAAATGGGTTTGTTTAGAATTTGAGAATGACAGGAATTTATACTTTGTATTTCAATGGGAGATGTTAATAGACATGTCCACCGGGCGGGGCGGGGCCGGGGAATGGCTTCCCCGTCTCCGGAAAAATCACCGATTTTTTTTCGGGGATCGGGGAGGGGATTCCCCGGCGGAGCACCGACGGGGATCGAGTCCCCGCGAGAATTTTTGCAAATTTTTTATATATTTTTTTGGACAATACTTTTAAATAATTAGATTTTTTTATAAAATATTTATAAATTTCAACTATAATGTTAATTATTAAAGAAAAATATTTATATGTATGAATAATTTCATCAAAAAGTATATTTTTATTTGAAATAAAAGAGGTAAAGTATAGAAAAAATATTTTTTTTTAAAAAAAAAGTAATCGGGACGGGGATCAGAGAATTGGAGACGGGGAATACATTCTCCGTCCCCGACCCCGTTCCCGGCCCCGTTAGGGGCAGGCCCCCGTGGGAAAAACACACATCTCTAAATGTTAATTTGGTGACTGAATTTAAATCACCCATATGATTATGATGTAATGAGCCTATAATGCCCCTCGACAAATTATTTAATATCAATGTACATGTGAGATCCAAAAAAAAATTATGGGTTCGATTTTTCACTTGTTGAACCAAAATAAGACGAAAAAAAAAGAATCGAGCACAATTATTTCTATAAATAAAATGTTCTGAGTTTAATTTTTTCTCCTTTTAATTATTGTTGAACTAAAAATAAATAAAGACAAAATTAAGAAATGAGCGAAGTTTTTTTACTAACAATTGTTGTTTTAATATAAAAAATAAATAAAGATAAAACTAAAGAAATAAAACCTTTTTTTTTCAAATATGTAAAGAAAATTATTAGTAGCATGTTGGTTTGTTTATTGGTTATATTCCGATACAACTTCGAAGTCCCATTCCATCCAAAAATCAATATTTGATTCTCTCTTTCAAATTTAAATATGTAATCTCATAATTTTTTTTATCATTTGAGATATGCCTAATGTTCTAATATTGTTGATAAGAATGACACAAAAATTATTTTATTTTTATTGGTAGAAATTCATTCGGGATTTTTTTTTTTTGAAAAAAGAGCATTCATTCAGGATTTAGTATACAAAATTCCAAAATCTGTATTTTCAACGGTATTTGACGTATGTTTAATAACATTTTTTTTCTCAAAGTCAGACCTATACAATTTTAGAATAAGTCAGACCTACACAATAAAGCGACATTTTGGTAGTTTTTTTTTAATTTATTTATATTTTATCAATCGTTAATGATGAAATCGAGGGAAAATATTTTTTTCCAGACAAAGGAAAAATAATTTAACTAATATAAATTATGTCAATTTTAAAACTAGTACAAATAAATAGCGTTAAATTTTGAATTTTCTCACTATATACTTTTAATAATTTTTTTAAAGTACTATATATTTTAATACAAAATGTGGGTAATTTACTTTTCAAAAAAAAAAAGGGGAAATTTATGATTTTTTAAAAAATTCATATTGAGTATTTCCATTATTTGGTTTCTTATATTATAATAAAAAGAGTTTATCCGTTAGAACATTGGGTTGCAGTAGTTCACATACATATCGATTTTAGGGATTAAACTCGTGAATGTGAAATAGAAATGGAATAATACCAAATCAAATAATCAAGCGCGTCACCGACCTATTCAATGATAATTGCATCAGTTAGTTGAAGGAAATAATGGGATGCAGTTGCGCAAATCTGTTATTTTACTACAACTAATTTTTGTAGCTAATATAAACTAAAATGATGAATACACATGTATCTTTAATGATGTGACTAGAACAATTCACTGAAAATCTAATTTATACATAATAATAATAATATGCTAAGATAATGTAAGTAATTAATCTTATTTATTATGATTCAATATTTAAATGCAGTATCTTATTCTATTTTACGTGATGTAAATGATGGAAAGAAAGTAGCTTGATATGATACCTTCCACTAATGGAAAACAAGTGCATTATTGTTGAAATTTTGATTTATTTATTTATCTTAGGAAAAAAAAACTTTGATCTATTTATGGAAAGAGCCAATTATATATGTAAGATTTAGAGTTTGGAGGCCCATCAATCGACCTATAAACTAATATCATAGTCTTCTTACGTAATTTTGTGATTCAATCTCAATTATTCTAGTTTTTTTTTTTGGATAAAAAAATATTCTAGTTTATTAAAGGAAAACATAAATATTAAACTATATATAACCTACATTCTTTTTCTAAATTAAATTCAACACTATATATATATATATATATATATATATATTTTGAGAATAATTCTACAAATTTTTTTTTTTTTTGGAGTCAATTCTACAAAATATTTAAAGATTGGAATTTGCGACATTTTTATCGAGTATACATGTCATACGTTTACATATATTTGCCACTGTTAAAATTTTAGTGGCTTGATGAAGCTTCAAGAAAAGAAATTATAAAAAAAAAACGTTCATACTTTGAAAATGACGAGTCTTTGCACTAAACACCAAAAAATTCCATTAACTCTTTTGAGCCCACCATTTCATTGTATTGACAAGAATAATTACATCCAAACTCATCAAGATTTACATTAAGTTCTTCCTTTTGATTATAATAAATAAGTGTGTTTGCCATATCCCTATCATCTACTATTAATAGTGCTAAAAATACAACTAATCATGTAAGTATTTTAGGTTCATTGTAGTTTAGCAAACCAAGCTTAACTAACATCATCTTATCACTTGATAACGCATAGATTATATATTGGTTGGTTTAAATATTAAAGTCTATATATATAAAAAAAAAATTATTGTGATATTGAAATTATTGAGTTAGTCTTTTATGTTAGATTTTTCTTCTCATATGTAATAAGGTTAGTTCGCTGGGTGATCTTAATTCTTTTCAATTTTTTTTTATATCTTTAGCTCTATAAATTGTGATCGATCTCGATTCAAGTTGTGGAACGAAATCAATATAGTTTCAGAGTTCTATTTCTCTTTTTAGTTGCTCCACATTGGTTAAGGAGTGGGTATGTATGTTTTATTACTAATATTATTATTAATGAATGGTTTTAGATTCAAAAAAAAAAATTTACAAATTCAAATAAGAGTATAAAAAAACCTCGGCAATTCAAAGAATTTAAATAACTGAACTTAATTTGATAGGTTGGATTTGAGCGATCAATTTATTTGAATTAAATTATGTTCAAATAAATAAAATTAATAGATTGAGTTGATTGATGAATTAACCTAAAATCAGTTTGGGTTGATTCGTATATTATTAAAAAAATTTAAACATGTATGGATATATTTATTTCAATTTAAAGAAGCTAATCAATCTAACCTATTTTAATTTTTGGAAGTCTTTAGAATGTATATTTTTTTCTTGACAACCACCTTTAATCAACTGACCTATTACACATTTTTTAAACTTCAATAACCTAATAAATAATACAGTAATTTCAAAAGTTCCACTCTAGTTGAGATGAATTTTTTTTGGATGGATTGTCCCAATAGAAAAACTACAAGTATATAAAAGAGTCATGAATGAAATTGGTTGCAATGCCACACAATGGAAGCTGATGGATATGGGAGATAGGGTTGCAAATGGTAGTTAATAATTACCAGTTCAAAACGCAACCAAATGTGCCAATAAAACATTGGATGAACTTATAGGTCTTTTTCTCTAGCTTGAAAAATAGCAAATAATAAGATTAATTTTGGCCAAAATGATGGAAGAATCGTGTTCTATGCGGGGACAATATGGACTTGTCCTAGAATAGAACACACTTGTCTCTCTCCCAAACACCTCGTTTACCTTTTCAACCAAACCCACCTTATATTCATTGTGCCTCATATCATCCCATGTGTCAACCAAACACACACTTAGGGCATGTTTGGCTAGGATGGGAAGGGAAGAGAAGGGAAGGGAAAGGAAGAGATGAGAAGGGAAGTGAGAGTAAATTAATGTTTGGTGGGAAGGGATAAAAGTGATGCAATTATTTTTAATATTTAATATTTTTAATATAATATTTATAATTGAATATAATGATCATTTCTTTTTAAAATCTACTTCCTTTGATTTGATATTTAAATTATATTTAAAATTTAGTACATTTTTTTAATCAAAATTATCAAATAATAAATTAATAATACGAATACATATTTTTATATAAATTTTTTTAATATTTATTGTCAATAAAAATCAAATGCATAATAATTAAAAATATTATTTAAAGTACATTATAATGTTTTTGAAATTTAATTCAAGATGAATTATAATAAATTTATTTAGTTCAAATTGACTTGGTATTTTGTCAAAATTCCATTCACATATAAATATGTATTAGATTTATTTTTATTAAAATATGTGTATTTATAAAAGTTTAATATTTATCAATATAATTTTTGTATAAAAAATTTAAAATACATCATAATCGTTAATATTTGGTAAAGAACATAGGACATATTTTACAACAATGAATGAAATCATGTATCATATAACAACTATTTAATTATATGTTTGAGTCTCAAATATTGTTGAATAAAAAAAATCAATTTCAAGTTCTAATTTTGACAATTTTATTTTAAATAAATACTATAACAAAAATGTAATTGTTTTCTTAAATTGAACCAATAACAAAAATGTAACTATAAAACTAAAAATTTTCAAAACAAAAAATATTAAAAAAACAAAACAAAACTTTTAATTGGAAATAAAATAGAATAACATTAATTAATAAAGGAAAATTTTACTTGGAAACTTAAAAGAATAAGTAAGAGAACTTTAAAGGAAAATTAATTAGGATATTTAATATATAAAATTAAAAACAGAAGGAAAGTGAAAATATACCGAAAGTTCAAAACTAAAATTAAGAAAAACGAAATTTAAGGAAAGTTAAAACTGAAGTAATAAAAGACGTTTAAAATGTTAATTTAAAAAAAAAAAAAAAAAAAGGGAGACGCGGGTTCCACGCGCCGTTATAAGTTCAATTAAGATTCATGCGGGCCAAACGCAGGGAAGTGCACTTCCCTTTCCTTCCCAGCTCCTTTCCGACAGGCCAAATGTGCCCTTACCTTAAAAAAAAAAAAAAAGAGACTCTTAAAAAATTGATTGAGGTAGTTGAATATCATGATATTATTGCTAAATTGATTGCTAAATTGATGTGAAAGTTGATAGGTAAAAATTGATTTTATCAACAATATTACATATAATTTTCCATTTATATATATATTTCTGTTAGGTATATAATTTCTATATGTCATCTCATTAATAAACATTTGTCAATTTGGTTATCCACTTATTTATACATGTCACCTCATAAGTAAATATTTATCAAAAGATTCACCATGTGTCATTTCAATAACCACATATATTGTGCATGCCATGTTTCGGATAGGTTGACCTATTGAAGGGGGAGGAATTCTTATTTTACATTGGAAATTTAAAGCGAATTATAAAAAAAATTTAAAAACCATCAATAATACTTAAAAAAAAAACCTATGTAGCAAAAAATTAGGTTTTTCCGGTAAAATGATCAAAATGTCTATATTAAATCAATTTAAATAGTAGTTTTCAATCAATTCGTTGAAAGTCATTAATCACAAAAAAAAAAAGAAAAAAAAAAGATAAAAAGTCACACATGAATTTTTTTTATAGAGATGTAATAATTTTAAATGATACGAAAAAAATTAGCTCCGTAAAGCAATTTTTAAATTTAAACTTATTTAAAAATACTCGTGTAATTGTTTTTTAATATGCACTAATTAAGGCGATATCATTTAAATTTATAATGTTTTAAGAATATTAGTGATAGTATTAAAACGAAAATGTTGAATATCTCAGATTATTATAAAATAAATGTGTTACTTTTTTTTCTTTGAGGTTCTAGAACAATTGGAAATGTAAATTTGGAATTTATACTCATTCCGCTGAATTACCATCCTTCTAATAAAAGAGAATCATGTGCTTAATCTGCCTTTATTTTCTAAATACAGTAAATTATTTTATCTTCTTATTTTATTTGAAGTTTTTTTTCTTCTTTTGAATAGTAAAACACCAATGGATTCAGAAGTGTTTGGATGTCATTTTAGATGAGAGATTAGAATAAGTTTTATTGAATTGTAAAACCAAAATCCAGTTGTATGTGATTTTAATTCAAGATCAATATCAAATAGAGATGAAAGTAAGCAAAGATAAAGAACAAATAAGGAGAAGAAATAGCACACCAAATATAAGGTGGTTCGAACTAGCTTATCAAAATGTGAGATGATCAGTCATGATCATTCTCACTCATAATTTTCAGCGATGAAATCAACAACTCTCAATTTCGTGGCTAAGGTTTCTCACTCTCAAAAGTAGAAGAAGACCCTAAGGTGCTTTATATACTCTTTTTTTTTTTGAGATTACAACAATCCAGGGTGGGGAGACTCAAACCCAAGACCTCTAGTCTTTGGGCATACACTAGTGCCACTAAGCAACTACTTATGTTGGCTAATGAGCTTTATATACTAGCACAATCGCACACCTGCAATTGATTAATTAACTTAACCTCATAACTAACTCGATTCATCTAAACTCACCATAAAGGTTAAAATACATTATATGTAATTCACCGTTAACAAGGATGATTAGAAATTAGAATTTGTGCAATTTTATAGAGAAATGACATGTAATAGCTGGTTTGGATATAAATTTTTGTAGAAAAATTGTAGATAATAATTCATTTAAATGTTATGGTTTGTAAAACAATAGGACTCAATGGCTGTTTGAATGTAGATTTGTGTGGAAAGATTGTATGTACTTTTTCTAGAATTTTTGAACGTGCTACGTGGTATTTTTTTCCTCTAAGTTTGGTATGTGAAATTATATTTTTATTTATTAAAATACTTATAAATAATAATATATATTTTAATATATATCATAATATTTATGCTAAAATTTTACTTTGTACCCAATTTTTTTTTTCATTCGTTTATCATTTTAATTTAATCTAATCATCATCTCGATCTTTTCATTTACATAGACATAAATCATTTTCTTAAATTTTTAATTTCTAACTCTTTTAAAATACTATAACACCGATTAATTAATCGAAATATATCATGTATCTTTACTATTAATTGTAATATTTGAAAAAATTGATATTAATAGCTCAAATTTATTATTTTATATTTATTTATTTTTCATCCAACATTTCATTACGTGAAAGTATAGAAAATAAAATACAATTTCTTTTAAAAAAAACACACAATCTAAAATTTCAAAAATCCTATTTGTTTTATTATTTCACCTTATATTATATAAGTAATAAAAAATAAAGAAAGCATTGAAAAAGAAAAAGATAAAATCTATTATCTGTCTCTTCTCATTCTTTCTATCGCTAATAGAACGAATTTTGATGAAATATCAATTTTTAAATATTAATTTAACACAAATTGAGTAAATAAAATAATAATATTGTATTTTTATTTTAAAATCTATTATTCTCTATGAAACGATATGGTGTAGAGATTTATATTTAAAATTTAAAAATATATATAATTAATTAATTCGTAAAATTGATAAATTTTAAATAGTTACATATGTAAATTTTAATGACATCACATATCAAAGAATAACCAACAAATTATATGTTCAAGCCATATTTATTATAATAACAAAAATAATAATTATAAAAAATTATCTTTCACTAATTTGAAGAATACTATAAATACTTCTTCAAAATTTTAAATATTGCATAAATTTTAAAAAAAATTATAAATTAGTGTTGAACCATAAAATAAATAACAGAAAGAAAATATAATAAAAATAAAAATAAAGGAAGAAGAAGAGAACGAATTAAATACTGATTGAAAAAAGTGTTTTTTACCTTCGACGACAACGGCTCGTGCGTGCACCAATGCTAATACTCGATCCCAACCCGAACAAAATCTGCACAACATCAATGATAAAAGAATTATTAGTAATTTGAATTAAAATAGATCATACATTGAAAAAAAAGTAAGGAAGAATTATAAGTTTGTGATATTTATAGAAAAAGCTAGAACCAAGATCTTTTTTAAATTTGAAAAAGAAAATTCAAGATTTTCATTTGATTTTATACTTATTTAATTTGAAGATACTATACGATTTTAATGACTAATAATAAGTTTGTGGTATTTATAAAATAAGGTGGAACCAAGATTTTCTCTAAATTAAAAAAAAAAAAAAAAAAAAAAAAAACCCTCAAGATCTTCATGTGATTTTATACTTATTTAGCTTGAAGATATTATAAGATTTTAATGATTTTAATAATTTGAAAAAAAAATGGCATATTTGTAGATATATAATATGACTTAAAGGCAAAATCGTCCAAAAATGATTTTTCCATTTTTACATTAAAATTATGTAATTTGTAAATAGTCTCTTTTTGCAGTTGTAGGTAGGGTTTGTTGGTCTTCATTTCTTCAATTTATACTAAAAAAAATAATCAATTTTTTGTTGGAATTTTTTTTTAAACACCTTAATTGTCTAAATAAGGTTAAAAAAATTACTTGCAAGTTTAATTGTAATTGAAAAAAATTTTCTCAAAAAAGAATAATGGAAATTTCTTTCAAGACCAAAATTTATATAATAGAAATTTCTTGAAAACTTTAAAATTTCTTTTTTGAACGAAGTGTTCACTTCAATTTCCCATCTCTCCTTTGCAATACAGATTTGCACAAAAAGGTTAGTCACCCATGATGAACTCAACTAATGCAGGATTATGATTCTTTTCCTCGTCGTTCGACACGAAAAAACGTACGAGAGGAACACATGTGCCTGGTTCGAAAAATGGCCGCCCGTTTCGAAGCAGCTACTAAGTGCTCAATTCAATTTCCAGCGGTTCTAGCACCTAAACTGCCTGTTTTTGGGCGGCTAATTTCATGTAGTTATGGGCTTATTAACTGCACAATCCAAACAGACGATATTCAATAGCTGAATTCTAAACACCCTTTCAAATTTGCTATACAAACAACCCCATATAAATTCACACACACAATGTAGGGGTTAAATGATATTGAAAGGGGGGGGGGCAAAAAGGGAAATTATCATTGCCAATTATTTCTTAGTTTCATTAAAAAGTGAAAATGAAGATGTATAATCATCATCCATTGACAAAATCTTAGATTAATGTCATATTTGTGTGTCTATATATGTTAAAACAAAGGCTTAAAGAATTTTTAACTGTTGTTTTCACTCATCATCAAAAAATTGAAAATTTTAGCTGTTTTGTTTGATTACTACAAATTATTGCAAAGTAAATGTATTTAATCATATTATTGAAGTAAAGGAGCAAATGGTCAAATAATCACATCACATATTGCTTATGTTTTACGGCTAAAATAAGTTATAGAAGGGCCAATGATTTTATTTATGTCACTTTTCTTCTAAAACTGTCTAAATCTAAACTTTTAAAAGTATTAAAAGACAAAATTATAAAGCTAAGTGCTTCCACCTGTATTTCTTTTCACTCTTTAAATCTATGTCATTTTTGAACCAAACAAACGTGGGATCGAACTAAACATGTGATCAAGAGATAAATTTGAGAAAAAAAAAAAAGGAATAATAATAATATTTTAAACGCATGCATGGTAAACAGTTGGTGGATTTGTATCAAAATATTTTTAAATCATATTATTTTGTATTATTCAATCTATTAAAATGATTAGCAACTTTTAAATTATTAATCTTAGGCCAGATTAATAAACACAAAGGAGAAATTATTATGATGATTAGATGAAAATGGGCCCATATTTTAACTATTCATGGTTTAGTTTGCACCACTAGATATCAATAAACTCTTCTTGCTTCCAAAAGTGTAGCAGAAGATATATTTATATATTTTTTTATTTACAAAAAAAAAAAGTGTACCATAAGATTTTAAAAAAGAAAAAAAGAAGGAAAAATCAAGAATATGAGTATTTTTTTTTTTTTGTATGCTTATTCATTTTAGGATTGCTTGGACAAAATGCATACATGCTTGTTTGATAAGGTGGAAACATTACATTTTTTAAAGTCAAACAATATATTTATTTATGGAAAAATTGCACAAACCACCCCTAAACTATGATGTTTGTAACAATTACACCTCTGAACTTTTAATTTGATTAATTACGTCCCCTCAAAGTTTGATAAGTGTTGCAATAGATTCCTCCATGTCTAATTTAAGTAAGATATACAAGGGTAAAATTGCCATTTAGAAAAGTTGGTCTCTACCTCTATCTTCTTTCTCAATCTTCATTTGTTAAATCTCATCCTTTTTCAAATTGATTTTGATAAATGTTAACCCAACAAACATCTAATAGAGACACAAAGGTAGGGTAGTATCAATTGATTTTGACACTTGAAATACTACTCTAAAATTAGTTAGTACCCATATTTTTTGAAATTGGCTTGTTTAGAATATATATGCAGTTTTCTTTGCAGGTGTTTTGGTGCTCGGCGAGGAAAATCTGAAAGCTGCCATCTTTAGTATTGTGCTTCCATTATATTTGCATTTTTGTTGGATGGGATTGATGAAAACAAAAGCATACTATAGTCAACAAAATCTCAACCCTATACAGTTTCTATTTTCTTTAGTTTGTACAAATAGTTGATATATAACCACTTTGTTGCCGATACAATAATGCTCAAGCCTAGCTAGGGGGTTAATTGTAATAATCGGTCTTTTCAAAAAACTTAAGGCATGTTTGGAAGGCTGTTTTGGGTAAGGAAAGGAAAGGAAGGGTTGGATTTTTAATTTTTGTTTGGCCAGCTGGGATAAAATAAATTAGATGGGAAGTTTTAAGTGGGCGCGTGGAGCGCTTTTTATTATTTTTATTTTTTTTTTCTTTACTTTTTCCTGGTAATTTGTTTTTTTGTTTCTTTTTGGATATTTTTTTTAATTCAAATTAAACTTTCTTTTTTACATTTTTTTAAAGTTTTTTTAAATATATTTTTTCAGTTATATATATAAATATATACATAAGTATATAAAATTTAGTTTCTAATTAAATGTTTTTTCCTTATAAATTTTTTACTTTTTATTTGAGTTTCACATGTATAATTTTAATTTCTAATTCAATATTTTTTCTTTAATATTATAATGGGTGATCTATTTTAACAAAAGTAAATATAAATATAGTTAAATTCAAAAATATTTGTAAATAGAGTTCAATACAATTTTATTAATATTCAATAATATAATATTATTTATTATTAATATACTATTTTATATTATTAATACATTATTATGCATTATTAATATAGTATTATATGTTATTAATACAATAGTGTATTATTGTATTATGTATTATTAATACCTATAATTATGATTGTTAAATCTTTTTAAAAGTCATCATATTTATAATCATTTTTTAAATTTGACTAATTTTGTAAATTTTGTAAATTTTATTAGTTGTTGTGTTAATTAATTTTTATTGTATTTATTCCAAAGTAAATATTTAAACTAAAAATTCAAATTAAGTTATATGATTATATTAATTTATTATAAATTATTTATAAGTATTATTTTCTTTTATAATAATTAAATTAATCAATTATTGTATTTAAAAATAATGATTAAACTAATTGCATTTTTATTTTTTATTCAAATTTGTTTTGCTCCATTTTTTAAAAACTTAATTGCATTTATATATAATTTATACTGATCAAATTATTTTGATTATTATTATTTTAAATATTAAATTTAATTATTTGAATTTATTTTATTTAATAATTTTAATAATAAAAATTTATTAAATTCAAAATTTCATTTAAACAATAAATTGAACTAAATAAATCAATTGATTTATAGAAAAAAAGTATATGACTATCATATTAAATATTATTAAATATTTCATTTTTTCATAAAAAAATTACATCTCTTTCCTTCCCATCTCATCTCACCAAACACTCATTTATTATCTCTTATCTTTTTATCTCTTCCCACCAAACATAAACTTACTCTCACTTCTCTTCCCAACTCACCCTACCCAAACATGCCTTACTATTAAAATGAGTTCTTTTTTAAACATGTTGTCAAAATGAGTCTAATTTTTTGTCTTTATGTGGTGATGACTTTAGTAAAGACACCACCACCTTCAAATTTTCAAAATATATAACGGTGTTAAAAGAAAGTTTGTGGTTATGACTATAGAAGAGTTATCTTCTTCTTAATTTTTGGTGATGAATATAGAAGAGGTATCTTCTTCTTAATTTTTAGTGATGACTATACTAAAGTCATCTTCTTCCTTGTAAAAAAAAAACATAATATTAGTAAATAAAATTATTTTTTCTTTCCTAAGCCAAAAGTTCATCTGAGAGTGTCGCCACCAAAAGATTATACCATTAGTGATTGATTTATTAAATAATATTTAAAAAAGTAACTTGGAAACTTTAAAAATAAATTAAACCGATGTATTTTAAAATTTTAAAAACTAAAAGTTAAACAATAGAATTTAAAATAATTTTTTATTTCAACTTTTAAAAATAGTTTTTTACTTATATTTTAAAATCCTAATTTTGAAATATAATATTCTAAATATTTTTTTTTTCAAATACTATTTTAAATAATCATATTTTAAATTATAACAAAATATTTTTAAAATATGATTATTTAAATTTAGGTAAGTTTATATTTCTAATTGTAAGGCATTTTCACTAATAACATAATGTTTAGTAAAATAAAAGTTTATTACTAAAAAAAAAAGAATTTAAAAAATTTAAAAATAGTATTTAAAAAATAATATTTAAAATATTATATTTCAAAATTAGGCTTTTAATATGTATGTAAAAATATATTTTTAAATGTTGAAATAAAAATTTATTTTAAATGTTTTTTTTTGTAATTCTATCTTTTAACTTTTGGTTTTTAAAATTTGAAAATATTATTTTAAAATACATCCATTTAAATTACTTTTAAAGTTTTCAAGTGAGATTTCTAAATATTATTTAATAAGTCAATTAATCTTTTGATGGAGTTACTCTCAAAGCTTTTAACTAAAGGAATAAAGAAATAATTTTTTGGTTAAAATATCATTTTAGTCTCTCAAATTATATCTCTATTCCATTTTAGTCCATAGTCTTTCATAGTACAACTGTGGTTCCTCTACTTTAACAAAAGCTTACAAATTGTTCTTGAGTTAAAAAAAAAAGTTAACTATGATTAAAAATTAGATGAGTTGACAATAAAATAACAATAATAAAATTATTATTATTATTTTATTGCCAACTCATCCATTTTTTAACTATGATTAACTTTTCTTTTAACCCAATGACTATTTTTAAGTTTTTGATAAAGTTGAGCGACCAAAATTGGATTTTTGAAAGTTAATAGACTAAAATGGAATAGATATGATAGTTGAGGGACCAAAATGATATTTTAACATAATTTATTTTACTAATGTTATGTTTTATTTTTTTTACAAAAAAGAAGATGACTTTACTGTAGTCATCACAAAAAATCAAAAAGAAGAATATGACTCTCCTATAGTCATCACCACAAACTTTCTTTTAACACCGTCACTTTTTTTAAAAATTTCAAGGTGGTGGTGTCTATATCAAAGTTATTACCGCATAAAGACAAAAAATTAGACTAATTTTGACAACATATTTAAAAAATGACCCATTTTAATAGTAATTTTTTTAAAATAACTCATTTTCACGATTAACTCCTAGCTAGGCTATAACATTGAAATCTCTCTCTCCCTCCTTTTCTGTTCACTAACACCCTAACTTTTGTTTCAGAAACTAATATAATAAGCTAAAGTTCCATTTTTTAGTTTTGAGCTTTAAAATTTGAGAGTTTATGTTGGTTGGGTTAGCATTTATCAAAATCAATTTGAGAAATAAGACACCTTTTCAAAATGATAATTTTACCCTTTCGTATCTTACTTAAATTGGATATAGAGGAGTTTATTACCACACTTATCAAACTTGAGGGGAGGTAATTGATCAAATTAAAAGTTGAAGGGTGCAATTGTTACATACATCATAGTTTAGGAATGGTTTGTGCAATTTTCCATTTATTTATTTATTGTTTACTCTTCTTCGTTTTTTTTTTCTTTTCAATTTCAAACCGAGATACTGGCTAATGATGATTCAAATCTTTAACTTAAAACTGTTTAAAAAAAAAAAAAAAAATCTTTAACTTAAAAGAAAAGATTATCTTTGCTTTTAGCTAGCGACATAGTTTGACTGTTTCAAAAAGAAAAAAACATAGTTTGACAGAAAATATATAAGTTTCTATTAATTTTAGTTCAATAATTAAAGTGATGGAAAATTGAACCATCAACTTTGGTATTACAATAAGTGTCTTATCTGATTGAATTGAGATAGGGAAGTTATTCATTCTTGCACCTACAAAGAACTAAAAATAAACACAATTAAGAGCCTGATAATACAATAATAGTCGGAGAAGAAGTCCTCGAACATGTAAACTCATGATTTCTAAGTTGTTGTATAAAATGCCGTTAGAACTCTACTTTATTGACGCATATATCTATTATTTAGGATTTTGGCTATATATATATATATATATATATATATATATATAGATATATTATATTTTAGTAGAGAAATGGGTATAAAAAAAATTGTGATAAAGAATGCATATTAATTTTAGTATGCTGAACTAAATCTACTTTGACTTATTTACTATTTAATTTTGCATATTGATATACAATTAAGTATTATTGTGCTATTGTGTGATTGCGTTTTTTTTCTGTCAAAAGCCAACAAATATAATGCATCATACCCGTATAAAAATGTCAAAAGGCTGGATACGGTCCAGCTCTGGGCCTCCTTCTGGAGTTAGATAATGGGCCGGGCCCATTTTACTTGTAAAGATAAGATTAGTTTTAAAATAAGTTTAAGATAAACCATTCAACGTTGGGGGTGTAGCTCATATGGTAGAGCGCTCGCTTCGCATGCGAGAGGCACGGGGTTCGATTCCCCGCACCTCCAACAATAATTTTCTTTTTCTTTCATTTTTTTAAAAATAAAATTTTCCAATATTTTTACTGCAAAACGGAGCGTTTAAACGAAGACTCTTTTGCTGGACCGCCGTGGACTTCTTTGTTTTGGACCGGCCGATTTTTGACCCGGTGACTCGCCTTTCAGTTTCTTTTGCCTGTTTTTTCTGTAAACACATTTTTCCTTAAAAAATCCGCAAACCTTATCATTATACCAAAACATTAGCCTAAACTATATTAAAAAAAAACTTCAAAATTTTTTCATTTATTTTAAAAACTTATTTTATTTTTTTAACTACTCTTAAAATAAATAAATAAATAAAATCTATTTAAATATTGGATAAAAAATTAATATGATGCGAACTAAAATACCGTGGCAGGGACTTGAACATTGAGTCACTTTTCTAATGGTAATTTTAAAAAAAATTATCATCAGGTCAAAATTTATATTCAACTTTTTAAAGAAAATGAGTATTCTCCCTCTAATTTTATTTTTATTTATAACTCTTTAATTAAAGTACTTTTTCCATGCAAGAAAATTAATAAAATTTTTATTTTATTTTATTTGATAATTAATTTAGTTTTTGAAAATTGTATTTCTTTCTTACATTATTTATTTAATAAATTTCGTTCCCTTTTTTCTTTTTTCTTTTTTTTTTTTTTTTAAGGAAAATGCTTCAATTCTTAGGAATTAAAAAAAAACTAAAAAATATTCAAATGATTATCAAATCAAATTTAATTTATAAGATTTAGTTGATTAAACTGAAAACTAAAGTATAACCATAAATTTAAGCTTATTTTTATTTGAATTTTTAATCATGTATTTCATATTTTTTATAAAAAAAATGTGAATGTCAACCAAATTTCCAAAAATAAAACAATCTTTTAGAAGCTTTTATTTATTTTTTCAAATTTTAGTTTAGATTTTAAAAACATAGGTAAAATGAAGTTATCTAAACAATAAAAATATACACAATAGTTGTTATAGATTTAAATCTTAAAAATTTAAAATTAAAAACAAAACATTATCAAACGACCAAAATAATTAGGAAAAATACAATTGATGACCAGGAATACAAGCTGGAATATTGTAGATATTGCAAAAGGGTCCTTGGCCCAAGATATTTTGTACTATTGACCACATAATATAAAAAAAGCCCTTTTCAAATTAGGCTGTTCTTCAATTTGGATATGGTCTTTGTGGTTCAGCACCCCCTACAAGTCCTTTCAATCTGCCCCATTTGCCACTTGCTATTACTTTTTTTCCCCACAAATTATCAAGTCATTATTGATTTAATTTGATATAACATGCTTGTTTTTTTATATACTGTAATATTATTGGTTGGAAGATCTGAACCTGCAATTTCAAACAATGATATATGTTAATACAAATATAATTGTTTGTTTTAAACCAATTATGTATCACATTCATTTGAGTATTTTTATGATTAAGGTCATAATGTATTTTTGTAAACTTAATTATGAAATACAATATTAAATGTTGTTCATTTCTTGAATAGAATTCAATAATAAGTAAGTGCTATATTTTAAACGGTACCATAATTATATAAGTAAACAAATTATTTAATTTTTTTTTTCTCTATAGTATTTTGTTGTTTTTAGAAAGACAATTTGCCCACTACAATTCTTAGTCAAGCTATGCTTTTCAACAATACTTTGGAATTCTTAGGAAAAAAATAAAATAAATAAAAACTACCCATTTTTCATTTTAAAAATTGATTAGATTTAGAAAAAAAAAAGTTATAAGAATGGAAAACATAAATGTTCAAAAGTAGAAACCAAAAATAAAATCGTTTTCAAACCAGCTTTAAAACAATAGCTCATTGCTCACTATTAATTTGATTATTATGGATAGATGAAAAATGTTTTGTGATTTTTATGGTTGAAAATATGTGGTTGGAACATGAAGAATAAAAAAGAGAACAGTGTGTGGCTAATCATGTGGATGAAATTGTTGCATTTGGGGCCTGTCCCCAACACAAAGAACCAAGCACATGCCCATTAATTTCTAATTAAATTTTATGGTCAAAGCTGTTGTCTTTTTAATTGTATGTGCATATGTTGACTTTGGCACACTATATATGAATATCTTTACGGAAAATCAAATTTTCAAATGTTTAGGTCCGTTTGATAATTATTTTGTTTTTCGTTTTTTGTTTATGAAATTTAAGTCTACAACAACTATCTTAGTATACTTTTTTCCTTATTTAGATATCTACATCTTACCTATATTTTAATAAACAAAACCAAAATTTATAAACAAAAAAAGTAGTTTCCAAAGGTTAGTTTGTGTTTTTTAAATTTAGTTAGTATTCTCCTACTTTCTTAAGCAAATATGGATACACCGTAGGAAAAATGGAGCACATGCTAGAAAATTTGAATGTAAATAAGCTTAGATTTCATAAACAAAAAACAAAATAGTTATCAAACTGGGTCTTAATGATTAATTTTAACGGCTGTTTAAGGTTTTCAAAGTAGGATTAGTATGTTTATGCATGCATCTGTTTAGATTTAAGAAAGGTGGGATTTTGTTGGTGCCTTCCATTATGGAACTTATGGATAAGTTTCTTTCATTGGGGGTCGGGGTCGTTCAAATTGGGGTAAGGGCGAGTCCTTTACGAGATTCACCTTGACATTTATAACTTTGATAGGGTTAAATTGATTAGTAGTATATGTTCCACAGATTACTTCCTAAAGTTCTTCAAAAATTTACCATTGTCAATGTTGACGAAGTCATTTATTTAGGCCTTCATTTAAATTTTTAGATTCCTTATTAGTTAAAGTCGTGATTTGAGTTAGTTATATGCTAATCAAGGTCGTCTTAACTATCGGGTTCTTGTTTTTTTGGTCCATTATCATTTGTTTTGTGGTTTGAGACCTATACCAAAGTTGGGGGTTGTCCCTGTTTGTGGGTTTTCCTCATTTGCAAAGTTGTGTTATATTTTCCTTATTATTTCAATAAAGATTTTCTATATTTAAAAAAAAAAAAAAAAAAAAAAAAAAATCATAGTACTTAGGTGATTAACAATAATTCAAGAGAAGAGATTAAATTTTTTTAAAAAATTTAATCATAAAACACACTTCTATATCATTTAAATTATGCCCTTGTTTTGTAACTGAGTGGATTAAATATTTTAGGTTTGTGGTTTAAATTTGTGATATTTAATATCAAATTTAATTTGAAGGGTGTTTTATAAGTAAAATTAGACTCAACAAAATATATAAAAAGGGCCTATAAGAACACTTTAAGTAGATATAGAATCTCAACCAATAAAAACATAGATCAACCAATATGATGTATGAATTATTAGAAAAGAGACGATCACACATTTAAATCTTTCTATTCTTAAATATTATTTAATAAAAAAATAGAAAACAAAATCTCATAGGAAGGGGCTTAGGGTCAACCTCTCCTTAATTAAGCTTTTCTTTTGGAAATAGATATCCTCTCCTTAATTAAGCTTGGTTGGACCCCATAGCCAAATCAGGCTTGAAGAAGACCAGACACCTAGCCAATTTATCTAGGATTACAAAATTTATTTATAAAAAAGAAAAATTATTAGGTTAAATAATTATTTTTTAAAGTATTTTTAGCTAAGCCATTGTAGTGTGAGCATGAATGACTATACTTGATATCTTATCTACAACAGAGTTCATATGAATTTGAGACATTTATCTTTAATCCATGTTTTCAAGTTGTAATTATTATTCTTATCATTATTTAAGAAAACTTAGCATCATTTCTTTTCTTTTGAATTTGTGATTGTCCAATTTTTTTTTTTTTTTTTTTTTTTTTTTGTGAAACTCTGAAATCGAAATTTTACTTTATTCTATTTAGGGTAACTATATCCGTCTCTTTTGAACTATGAATCAACTTGTATACACATTAACTATTTTCACAAGAGAGCTAGATAATTTGATTTTATAAAATTTAACCACTATGCCAAAACATAATAATTTTAGCTCAATTTCTTAGGATCTACCATTCTTGACAAAAAAAAAGTTAAATGTTATCAAATTAAGAAAATAACATTTCTATAGATAGAACCAAAATCAAAATTAAGGATAAGCAGTAAAAACCAAATAGTATAAACTTAAACCCAGCTAAATCTTAACTTAAGGTATATATTTTTTAAAATAACATTATCATCGATAAGACTAGAGGTCAATTATTCGTGGTCCTAACTTATTGTCGATGATCACAAAATCACCAAGCAATATACTTCAATTTCGGAAAAAAATTGACAATCTTGGTCTCAGATGTTCAATAAAGTTGCCATCTGGCATGTTTTCTCCACAAATCTTCAACATATAGGCCCTACCAACCACTATGCAAGAAATAATATGTTATAAACATGGCCCAATTGACAAAGTTTATATTGCACATGAAACCGCGTTATGTTAAAGAGTGTGATACGAAAAATAAAGGATGATATATTAAACCATTTAAAAAAAAATTAATTTTTTTAAAGAGTAAATTATAATTTAGTCCAAAATTTAGTGTTTGTGCTTTAGAAAAGTTAGACTCCAATAATCTTCATCTAATTAATTAATTTAACATGAATAATAATAATAATAATAAAATTCTATGGATGTCAAATCTTTAGCAATTATCACAAAAATCATTTTACCTTACAAGCTAATGATTTCAATAAGTTAAATTGATGGAAAAAAATGTAAAATTGATGAAAGACAATCAAGTTTAATAACTGAAATCAATGAAGTGAAAGAGATTAAAGACAATAAAAATTAAATATTTTGTTGTCTATAAAACACGTGTAAGAAGTTGGCAAAATTAAAATAAGATAATATTTGATGAAGAATATTTGCATACTAGGTAGTCTAATCTTAACCTTTTTTTTTAATAATTATTTTTTAAAATAAAAAATAAAATGAATGGCTAAGATTAAGCCACCTTAATGGTTGCATGCTCCTTGAGGCCGCATGTCAAATATTCCTCATATTTAATATCTAAAAAAACCATCTCAGTTAAATTTAAACACACCTCCCATTTGATCAAGATAATACTTTTGATCAAAGAAATATGAAAACTGAATTCTCTTACTTCTAGAAGTTATTATTATTATTATTTAAATTATCTTATAATTGGATAGGCGTTTTAGCAGTTAATATTTATGGGCAACAAAAACAACCATTCAAATTGATACAAATTTATAGTAATGAAATCGCGAGTTCAAAACTCAATTCCAATAATTTATTAACTAAAAAACGATCTATATAAATATTAAAAAAAACACGTTAATATGATAATTGTTGGTGAGAAAAAAGTATAATTGTTTGCAATTTTTTTTTTTTTTTTTTGAGAGAGGTATATGATAAATAAAATATTATTATATTCCATTTGGATGAGTGTCGGCGGATTCCATTAGGTCCCAACTTCATCTTTTCTACATTTTATTTACTTTCCAGTGACGAATATATCTCATCATTCTTTAGTAATCAAATACTTAAGAAAACTAAAAATTCGAAAAAAGAAATATATTCTTCAGAACTTAGACATTAGGGTAGTTTTTAACTTAAAAAAGCAATTGGGGCAAATTTCATATATCAAATCTCTAATAACTACTGCACGTGTTAGAATAATTCTTAGTTTCTAAAATTGAACTTTATTGTAAATGCACTTTCACATAATTGAACTTTGATGTGGTAAAGTTTGACATAATCAAGTATTTAATTTGGCTGAGTCAAGCAAGACATTAATGAGATTTCCCCTACTTTATTATTGCTTGGATTTAGATATGATCTAAACTCAATCACATATGATTTTATGATTAACAAGTTACTCAATTATCTACTCCTAATATAATCGAATTAAAAAAATATGAGAAAAGTTTATTATTATTTTTTTAATCATATATACTTTAAATGAATGGAATTTTTCAATTTATGAGTTGTACCGTAATATATAGATTATTCCTCGGACTTTATTCCAAAGTATGAGATATTTTTCATAAATGGAACAACATCTTTCATGGCAAAGAATGTTATATATATATATATATATATATATATATATATATATATTTACAATTTTGTGGTTTTTAACTATTTTGACTTTTTTTTAATAAAATAAGGCCTTCATCTCTCTCTCTCTCTCTCTTTTTCTTTTTTGGTATAATTCAGATTGATGAATAAAGATGTTGCAACTGAACTTATCAAAACTCTGATGTGTTTTATTTGCCATATTTTATGTTTGGTAGACGAAATATATGAACAACTTTTAAAATATATGATCTATCAAGAGAATCGAAGTTTCTGTACGATTTTATGATTAGTAAGTTCGAAGACATAATAATTAATAGGTTAGAAATTCAAAACTCCTTAATTCCAAATAATGTTGAAATAGATTTAAATTAGGAAAGTAAAATAAACTTCCATCTCAAACTTAAATAATCAATTATAAATAGTTTAACTAGTAAATTCTAATTTTTTTTATTAGACATCCAAATACAACATCATATAAATTATAAGTAAGAAAAATCTAAGATACAACAACATCCTATATAAAAACACATTTTAAAATATAAATAGTGACTAAGATCTTATGTCAATATAATACACTTTCAAATAAATACATTTTTATTCTATGAAAAATTTATTAAACTAATTAAATCTAGAAAATAATTATAGATACAATCTCTTTAAAGATAATAAATATAAACATTGGTATTAATTAATATTGTCACGTACTTTTTTATAATATTAGTAATAAATATTTACCATAGCGCATTAATAATTTATAAATATAAATACTTTAGAATTTACCAAAAATACTTTAGCCAACTAGCCTTAAAATTTATTTTTGTCCATTTTCTATGTATAAACTAGGGGTGTACATGGTCCGGGTTGGGTAGGGTTTAATGATTTTTTTGGACCAACCCAACTTTTTGGGTTGGGCAATTCACCAACCCATCCGACCTTATGCATAAACGCAACCCAACCCAACCCAACCCAAAAAGTCGGGTTGGGTTGGGTTGGGTTCTCGGGTTATGTTACTCTCCTTTTTTTCTCTAAAAAATTCAACTCATAAGCTCACAAATAGGTTAAAAAATGTTGATACTATACTACAACCTATTACCTATCTAATTAGTGCAATTCTTTATTTTTAAAAGACTTACAAGTATTCTAAAAAATTATCTTATTATTATATCTTGCATGCACACACATAAAATGCATATAAAATTATTTGTTCGGGTTGGGTTGGGTTGAACGAGTCAAACCCAAGAACCAACACAACCCAACAAAAACTATAAAATCATAACCCAACCCAACCCAAAATTTTTTTAACCCAACCCAACCCTTACGGTTTGGGTTGGGTAGTCCGGGTTGCTCGGGTTACCGGTTTTTTTGTACACCCCTAGTATAAACACAAATACCCACCTAAATTTTGTGATAAAAAAGATAAAAATAAGGAAAATATTATAAAGTAATCATGAATGACAAAAAGGAGACAAAAGTGAGAATATATTTTAGTGTCTTTCAATCAAAAAGACATGAGGAAAAGGCACTATATCACAATATTGAGTTGGAATAGAATTTCATTTTGGATGGTTTTAAAGAAATAAGTTTCTTTGTAGTTAAGCTTCCCATATCAAAGTGAAATGAGAAATTCCAAAGAAAACCAAGACCTTTTGCTCTCTACCTCAAAAAATTGGATGTGTACCTGTCTAGATTTAGGTGAAAATTTAAACAAACACACATTAAATTGACATTTCATGCCATAATAATCTTTATAACTAACTTTATAATATATAAAGTCCACTTCCATTGATTCCACTAATCAAAACCCTCCTTTCTTCTTTTCAAAGTAAGCCCATAATTTTGAAATGAGAATACCAAATAACCAACAACAAAGAAAGTGATATGAAGTGGAATATAAAGTACTCAAAAGATATGGAATAAAAAGGAGGGTGTGGAAGGTGCTTCAAAAGTACTTCTAAATAAAATTAATGGCATTGCTCATTAAATTAAATTAATCATATGGGTAATTTAGGTTTTTTAAAGATTTTGTTTATTATTAACTTAAGGTTTTTGTTTTTTTAGTGGGATTTGAACCAGAGATCAGAGGATTAAACTGAAATTTAATTTATCCTCAAAGCCATCACACATCAAAATCATTTGGTATTAAGATTTTTGTTAAGACTAATCTTAAGTCTTCTATTGTTTAATTGTTTTCAATGTAATTTTATTTAGGTTAAATTTTCATTTAATTCTCTATATTTTTTGTTTTTAATTTTAATTTTTATAATAGTGATAGTTTGAGTTTACGCGAGACTATTGTTCAAAAAAAGTATGTTAGAAATGAATTGTTAGATGAGTGTTTACCTTAGATTGAATCCATTAAATCTTAATTTTTCAATATCATCTTTAATAGTATGACCATTTTCATTTATATTTAATCTTAGTCTTTCAAATAATCTAATTATGTAGATTTTATTATTAATTTGTTTATTTACTTTTTATTAGACTTTATGGTTTAATTATGTTGTCTTCTTACACCTTCGACATCTAAAAACCACAAAAAAAAAAAAAAAAAAAAATCCTACTAAGGAAAAAAATAATGCTAAAATCTTTTTAAGGTACCTTAAAATTACATTAACCTTTTTTAAGGTCGGATAAGCTAGAAATTGAAAAATAAACTTCTTTAAACTTGAATTAAAAAAAAAATCGAAAACTAATGATCTCTTGATTATAGACGAATAGCGGTAGATTACACAATTATTTTGAATCTTTTGTAAATAGGTAGTCATTGTATGGGTGTATGTATATGTGAAAACTAACTAGGAAGTGTTTGGCACAAAATTGCAATGGCCCAAATTTATATATCCCATCTTTAAATAATGTGATAAGAAAAGTAAGATCAGTAGGTTCAGTTTGAAGTCGCAGCCATCTACACTTCTCTCCCATTCCATAAATAATTTACTAAAATCACTCTTTCCCTAAAGCTCAACATTTCCCATTTCCCCCACCTCACACTTTCTCTCTCTCTCTCTTCACTTTCTCTCTCCTCCAACAAAATGGGTTATGGCCGCCTCCACGAAGCCGACCCGGGCGGCAGCTCCGGGGCCGTGACCTTCCAACTCTCCGACAACGCCGTTCCCACTCCCAACCGCCGGAAGAAACGCCTCCTTCTCCTCTCCATCTCCTCCGTCGCCCTCATCGTCGCCGCCGCCCTCTCCGCCACCTTCCTCATCGCACTCAAAACCCACTCCCGAACCCGACCCGACCCGGATCTCCCACGAAAACCGACCCAAGCTATTTCCAAGGCCTGCAGCCGAACCCGGTTCCCGGCACTGTGCGTGAACTCGCTCCTCGATTTCCCGGAATCCCAAGCCGCCGGCGAGCGGGATCTGGTCCACATTTCCTTCAACCTAACGCTCCAGCATCTCAGCAGAGCCCTCTATTCCGCCTCCGAGATTTCCCCTCTCGGAATGGATCTCGCCGTCCGATCTGCCTTCGACGCCTGCCTCGAGCTCCTCGACGACTCCGTCGACGCGCTCTCCCGCTCCCTCACCGGCGGCCGATCCGCCGACGACGTCGTCACCTGGCTCAGCGCCGCCCTCACCAACCAGGACACCTGTACGGAAGGATTCGCCCAGCTCTCCGGCGCCGTGAAGGATCAGATGGCGGAGAGGCTCCGGAATCTGTCGGAGCTGATCAGTAACTGCTTGGCGCTGTTTTCCGGCGGCGGGACGGGGGATTTTTCTGGGGTGCCGATTCAGAACAAGCGGCGGTTGTTGAATGACGGCGGCGGTGGTTCTGGTGAGTTTCCGGGGTGGATGAGCCGGAGAGAGCGGCGGTTGCTGACGTTGCCGGTGGCGGCGATTCAGGCGGATATTGTGGTTTCGAAGGATGGGAACGGAACGGTGAAGACGATCGCAGAGGCGATTAAGAAGGCGCCGGAGTACAGTACCAGAAGGACCATTATCTACGTAATGGCAGGAAGGTAATTTTACTCTAAAAAAATCACTCATTATTTTCATATTTCTTACATTTTTTGGTTTCTCCGTTAACATAACAGTATTGTTGTTAACAAATTATAGGAAAAGAACGATCACTACAATAATTCTTAATGTTTATATATTTAAAAAATTATTACTTAATATTAAAAGAAAATAAATTTAAAAAAAAAATGAGATTACAACAATTAAAAATGAGGAAACTCAAATCCAAAATCTATAATCATTGAACATATATTAGTATGACTGAACAACTGCTAAATATTTAATTTTTGATATCCATTAACCAAATATAAATTTGAAAGCTAGGACTAAAAATGTAACTGTTCCAAAAATTAAATATTTTTTAAAATTAAAACTAGTAGATTTTGTTTTTATTTTTTAAAAATTTTTATTACTTTATTTCATATTTATTGGTTTCTATATTTTTTTTAGAGAAATTTTAGATACATACATATATATATATATATATTACATTTTAAAAAAAATATTTACTGATAATATTGTAATTATTAATATTATGATACTAATTTCATTTAATATTAAGTTGGTTTTCAATTGATAGCTCAATAATTGTAATAATGATTCCGATCTACGGCATAGACACACCTATAATATATAGAGAGATCGATTAAAATTAGATCAAAATGTAAACCAATATCGAACTGACAAGTATAAAGATTAGTATGGTACTTTAATACAATGTTTAAAAAGTAAATTTAATATCTTAGCAAATGCATAGTAAACATTTAAACTTTAAAAATATTTTTGAAATTCCTGTTTTGTGAATGATGTATTTATAACTTAATTTTTTAATTATTTGTTCTAAAAAAAAGTTTAAATTATTTTAAAGCTAACTATACTTTTTTCCGAACTACATAATCACTTCAGAAATTATATTGTAATTTAATTTGGTTGATTTCTTTTCAACTGCAACGCGTTTCGCTGACTTGCGAGTCACCATCGTCAACTGTTTTCACGTTACAGAAAAAAGCAAGCGCTGGCAACTGAATTTACGAAAATGCCCTTTTTCGTCCTTTCTGCAGGTACGAAGAGAAGAATCTGAAGGTGGGAAGGAAGAAAATCAACCTGATGTTTGTTGGGGATGGGAAGGGTAAAACAGTCATTTCCGGTGCTAAGAGTATCTTTGACAACGTGACAACTTTTCACACCGCATCCTTTGGTAACAAAATTGCCTTTCGTAATTAATCACTCTTTACTATCTCTTTTTCTTTTCTTTAAAATAAAATAATGCTGAGAATAATTTCTGGTTAAAAATGACTTTTTGTGCAAAAAAAGAAAAAAAAACAACCCACGTGTGTTAGTGCAAACTGGTTGCACTCGCACGTGCCATCACACCATCTCTTTGTTCTGGTGGTCGGATTTTCCCGATTAGACCAAATTACCCTTCCATTATTGACTCAATGACTGTTTCTATTTTTAAAATTTAAGGCAGCAATTCTTTTTTAGTACAATTATCCAATTCAATCATACATCAATACAACTACTATTTTCATTATTTAAATGAATCCATTGGTCATTGCCATGAGGATGTCAATAATTCATTCTTATAAAATATTCATACAACATTTGACCCATTTGAACGTTGTTTTCTTTTCTTTTTTTCCTTGTAACAGCGGCTACCGGCGCTGGTTTAATCCTAAGGGATATGACATTCGAGAATTGGGCCGGACCTGGTCGACACCAAGCAGTGGCGCTTCGAGTGGGGGCTGACCACGCGGTCATATATCGATGCAACATAATTGGCTACCAAGACACTCTCTACGTCCATTCCAACCGTCAATTCTATAGAGAGTGCGACATTTACGGTACGGTCGATTTCATCTTCGGCAATGCAGCTGTGGTGTTTCAAAACTGCAGCATTTACGCCCGAAAGGCGATGGACCTTCAAAAGAACACGATCACAGCCCAAAACCGAAAGGATCCGAATCAGAACACCGGAATCTCCATCCACGCATGCCGGTTTCTAGCCACCCCCGACTTGATGTCGTCCAATGCCACCAACCCGACGTACTTGGGTCGCCCGTGGAAACTATATTCTCGGGTCGTGATCATGTTATCGGACATCGGGGGCCACGTGCACCCGAGGGGTTGGCTGGAGTGGAACGCCACGTTTGCACTTGACACGCTGTATTATGGTGAGTACATGAACTATGGGCCAGGTGGAGCAGTGGGCCAGAGGGTGACGTGGCCTGGGTACCGTGTCATAACGTCCACGGTGGAGGCGAGCAAGTTCACGGTGGCACAGTTCATTTACGGCTCGTCGTGGCTTCCGTCCACCGGGGTTGCTTTCCTTGGAGGGTTAAATGTGTAATTTTGCCATTTGTATTATATTTTAAGGGGGATAAAAAGTTAAATCAAAAAGAGGAAAAAGGTGGGTATAAATGTGTGGGCATAAAACACCATATAATTAATAGTGGAGATTTTTTTCAAAAAAATCTTTTTCGAATTTTTTTCTTCAATTTTTAGTGAATGTAAGAATTCTAATTTATGTGCCATTCTTTTTTCCTCGTAATTGTATTGTAACTGAATGCTATCTGATTTTTTATAATATTAATAACGCATTAGAATCATGATTTATTTGAATGTATGTTTGTCTCATTTGAGAAAATAGTTTGTTTTACTGAGATTTTAGGCTCATTTAGGTCTTCTTTTCTTTTTTTGGTTATATATGTTATAGTTTTGGCGTTGGAGTTCAGTTTTGTGCCATTTTTCTTCTCTGTATTTTTTAATTATTCGAAGAGTTTGATAAATAAATCTTTATTGTGGCAATATGGATAAACAACGATAAGCAATGATTATAAAGTTTTTGTGTTTCTACTTTGCTACATTCTTGCTCTCGTAGTATGTTTATAGTGTTAGCTTCCAAACTTTTTTCAACATTAACTAATAAAAATGTTATTAATTATTATGACCATTTTATGTTATGGATCTATCAATCTATTATATAAAAAAGTCAATACAAATCGTATCATGAATCACTGTAAAATTTCTTTCATTTATAGTTTTTTGTTTTTTATTTTGATCCCACTCAACTTGTGGGCCAATCTCAAGATGATCCTTCTAATTTATTATTTTTCCATTTTCTATTTTTTGTCTTTTGGGAATATTAGTGTATGATATGTTTTTTCATTTAATGAAGTGCTTTCATTAAAAAAAAAATTGTTTCTTTTAACGAAAGAAGTTGGTTAGTGATGTTACCTACTTATATTTTTTAAGAAATGTTAAAATATATAATTTTCATTGGAGTACTTTTACATTTATCTCATTTTGGTTCCACAAATTTGAAATGTTTAATTTTAATTTTTTTTTAAAAAAAAATACGTTAAGTTCATTACTTCTAGAGAAATTTTATTTAATTTTTATCATAAGTTTTTTTTTTCATTTTTCTCTAAAAGTTACTTTACTTTCAAAAAATATTTATAAATGTTTTCCTTTGTCTTTTGTATTTTTTTTGTTAAAACTGTTGACTTATTTTTGTAATTTGAATTTTTGAGATAAATATAACATATATTTTATCTTGCCTGTGTTTAAATTGTTTAGAATAAAAATAGTCTATCGTTTTTAAACCGAACAATATTTTGAATGCAAGATTCAAATTTATAACTTAAATTATTATTTTTTTTTTTTTGAAAACAAACGGTATCATATTACTAACAAGCAAGGCTATAACTTTTAACTTTTAGATTATACAAAAAATACTCTTAAATAACGGTTATTTTAACTCTTAAATAAGATATCAAATTTTAGTCTTAAATATAATCTCATCTATTCTCTTCCCTCGCCTTTCTGTACCAAATCTAAAAGCTAAGGATTTTGTATTAAAACTTACTTTTTTTCAATTTTCATTTTAATTATTAATTCGTAGAGTTGAAACAATAGTTACATTTGTTTTATTTTGACTATTGAGTTATTAATTCACACACCAAACCAACCAATTTAATTATGTTCTTGTTAGGCATATTTATATCAAATTTGAAATTCTAATTCAAGTAAATTCTAAATTCATTAATGAATATGAAAATCAATGTTACATTACTTCAAGTGAACATGAAAATCTTGTTGTATCACGTTCTATACATATTTAAAACTTAAATGTCTAAATAGTAACGGCCATACACATTTTATTCCATTAAAATTTGTAAGGAAAAAAAGTAAAAAAAAATAACCCACAAAAAAGGGAAAAGAAAAAAAAAATCACGAGCATGGGAGGAAAAAGAAAATAATAATAAAAGTAAAAATGGGAAATTGGAAAGAAAAAATAGTGAGGTTGCGGAGCCGCCGGTGGCGGTGGGTTTGGTTAAAATAATTAATAATAAAATCAAACTGAGAGGCGGAGCTGTGGGCAACCGAAATGGTGTCGGTGGCCAATCAATGAATTAAATGCCAATTTTTTTATAAAAAAACACCAACAAACCCTATTTTTCTTTTTTTTTTTTTTTTCTTATTTATTTGTAGTTTGAAAAGTCTTTCTATAATTGTGTTTGAATTACCTTGCTGCATTTAGTAATGATTTAATTTTTATTTTTGAAAATTAAAGTCACTCTTATCTATATGAATTCCTTTATTGTTATTATTAGCATTGTTTTTTAGAGAACCATTTTAACATGTTTTTATTTTTTAAGGTACCATTTTAACAATGTTTAAACAAAGGCGAAGTCAACCTTTTGTACGGAAAGGTGAGTTTTGTTATTTGATAAAAATTCAGTTCAATATTAAAGTAATGAGTTTAATTTTATACAAATACAATATTAATAATTAAGGATTAAAATAAATAGTTTTTTCGATTATTTAATTAAATTTATAACCAAATTTCAAAAGATAAAACAAGTTTTTGTAACTTGTTTTTTTTTCTTTTGAGAATGTATTAAAAAAAAGGAAATTTGCACTGTATAGTAACTTTTTTACCACAGTTTACAATTATAGCACATTTTTAAAAATAATTCTTTTATAGCAAATTTTGCCATTTAAAAAAAACATTATTTACCTTTTTGATAGATGACTTTGATAGAATCTATCATTTTCTAGTGATGGAAGTCTATCAATTTTATCAGTGATTTATTCTATCGGCTCTTATTGATAGACTCTTGATAGAATCTGATGGAAGTCTATCAATTTACTTTATTTATTAGTAATTGATTCTATCACCCTTTATCGATAGAATCTATCAATATGAAGTCTATCAATTTACAATTTTTGCTATATGTGCAAATATTTTCATTATTGTGCTATTCATGTAATATTTTATCCATTTTGTAATATACATGCAAAAGCCCCTAAAAAAATGTAGGTGACTATTACCAATAATAACAATAGCTTAAGGGCATCCTTGTAAATCTAATGAAAAAAAACGGAATATTTACATCATGCTCAGATATTATATATAAAATAATATCCACCTATGTGATCTAATATGAGTCACAATCTATTTGATTATAAATTTAAAAAATAAAATAAACAAAATAGATTGTGGCCCATATTGGATTATATAGATGGACATTATTTTATATATAATATCCGAGCATGATGTAAATATTTCTCAAAAAAAAAATTGAATTCTTCGACCATTGTTGTAGAACTAACAAAATAGATAATTATGCAAACATGAACAGTTGCTCAGCAGCACTAGTGTATGCCCAATGACTAGAGGTCTTGGTTCGAGTCGTCCCCCACCCCAAATTGTTGAAATCTCAAAAAAAAAAAGTAGATAATTATTATTTATATTTATTTAGAATAAAAATTAGATTAATAAAAGCAAGTTAACACGTGAAATTAGTATTTATAAAACTTAATTTTCCAAGATTGATAATGAAGAAATAAAGGGATTCAAATGTAATATTTTGAAATAAAAGATTCAAATATAAGAATTCTTTTTTTTTTTGAGATTATAAAAATTTGGGGTTAGGAGAGACTCAAACCTAAGACCTTAAGGTCATTAGGTGAACATTGATGCCGCTTGAGCTACTGCTCTATTGGCAAACATATGAATTCTTAATCACAAATCTATACGAGTATAAATTGAGCTACACTATACTAAAAAAAGATTCTGTCAAAAAACAAATATCATATTGTATTATCTAATAATTCTGTCTTCGTAGTTTATTGATGTACGCATAGTCATATGCTATCATAAAATAGTTTGCGCTAAAGTTGATATTGGTTTGGCTTTCTTCAATTTTAAGTCCAACCGAAAACTAAACTAATTCAATCAATTTGATAAAAAGAGAAACCAAACTAATGTCCAATAAAAGGCAAAATTATTGGTTCAATTTTCTTTAATTTTCAGGTCAAATCGAGAACCAATTAATTGTTAAAAATAAGAACCGAATCATGATCTAATTAAGAAAGAACAAAATTATTAACTTGATTTTCTTCAACTCGACTCTCCTCCAATTTAATTCTATTTTACTATTTTACTTTCAACTCTACTTAAATGTTTTTTTTTCTTAAAAAATATCTCAAATTTTATAATTAAACAAAAATAATTAGTTATTTATCAATAAAAAAAATTAAACTAACATAGAAAAAAATTGAAAGTAAATAAATATATATTGGTTTAATTCAATTTTTATTGATTTTTACAAATAGAAATCGAACCGATTCAATAACTTTTAATTTTCTCTAAATAAAAATCATTCGAATCAATCTAATAGATTACTTCGGTGTGGTTGATTTTTCAGTTTTTACTATCACCCCTAATTTACATAACTAGATTTTTCGTAGCAACCAAAAATATTTTTGAAGGAACGTATATGTTTATTCCAGTTGAGGAATGTTCATATTCCCCCAACTCAAATCTTCTTGTCATCTTTTCTCAAAGAAAAAAAAAAAAAAATCTTGTTGTCATCTTATAAATTCATTAGGCAACCAAAAATTGTTTAACATCATTATGTCAACAGTGCCATGCTGTGATTAAAAAGGTGAAGTAAACAATTGAATCATTACTCAATCTAAAGCTCAAACAATAACTTAAATGTATATTTGATATTGTAAATATACTCTGAACATGAATATATATATATATATATATATATATACTTTTGATAGTTCAACCTATAAATAAAATCAATCTTTGAACATTTCTATGCACAGAGTGTAGCTTCAAGTGTTCATCTACAATGGCTAATTCAGATCTTCCTAAACCTGAGGAGACTTTGCTGCCATATATATATATATATATATATATATATATATATATATATATTTCACAGAATACTAGATTCTATTCATACAAAATTTTAAAATACCGCAGAGGCATAAGTATAACTCATTAGATAAGGATAGAGCCACATGATCGACAAAATCGTACCATTTGCATTGAGTTCATAGGAACCGAAACATGAACCGGTGAACAGTTGACTTCTGAAGAACTGGATTCATAGGAGTGGTCTGCGGTATTTTTCAGTCGTTTTCGAGCCATTCTTGTTGATATCGTTTGAAAAGACCAGGGAAACGACAGGATTGATCAAAATATACTACATGGCTGAATCATCAACTTCTGTGCTTGCAACAAAACTTGGGAATGCCATGGTTATATCCCTGAATCCATGGAAGTAGTATTAAAGCATGCACGAGAGAATAATGGCTAACCAAGTAAACTCAACAGATAGATGATGAACATTCTAAGAGTATATTCGAGGTTGCAAACCCGCCAATGTTCTCATCGTTACGTACTTCAGGTATGGTAATGTCATGTTCTTAATCAGTGATGGGTACTTCATCACAAACTCCCTCCATTCTTCTTGATCGATCTTTCCATCGCCATTCGCGTCTGCTTCATTGAATGTCTGTAGTAAAAGACCAAAAACAGATGATGATTTTTTAATGGAAACAAAATAGAAAGAAAAAAGAAACGTGAGGTACAGATTGGGCGATGGGGACCTTTTCAACAATTGTTTCAATGACATCATCCGAAAGAATCAGCTCTGATTCATGTAGAAGTGCCAAAACCATTTCCTTCAACTGTGAAAACATAAAAAAAAGACCAGTTAGAGATTCAATATATGAAGTTATACATCGAGTCATCGTCTCCAATCTTATTAATCAATGTCGATGCTTTTTCCGTTAGGATCACATGTAACAATTTCATATGATATGATCAATGAAAATTATCCTTTCCTTCAATTTTACGGTCCACTATGCAAAATGAAATGTTTACTAAATACATAGAGCTAAGACAGTGAAATGTTGTAAAGAACAATTCAACAGAAAAATTTGCAGAAATTATTGCCTTCAACAGAAGGATTCTGCAAACAGATCAAAAGGGATTTAAGAATCACCTCTTCTTGCTCTATAAACCCTGTCTGCCTCAAATCGTATAGCCTAAAAGCAACTGCAAAGTAAAGTATAATTACCAGTTAGTCATTGCTTAAAGAACCAAAATAATCAAAATAGTAAATGTACAACCTGAAAATAAAAATTTTAGCAGTAATTCTCACATGCAATTTTGTCTTTCTTAGATGCATTAGGGTGAAAGACGCCCAATGATCTGACAAACTCCCCAAATTCAATGACCCCGTTGCGCTTCAAGTCAAATAAATCGAAAATCTACATACAAAAAAAGGTATGTGCACAGTATCTTCAGAAATTAGGAAACAAACAAAGAGGTATATGGAGAATTTTCAGCATAGAGAGAGCTACATACTCTATCTGCAAATAAGTTTTTCATATTTCTGTTTCGGAACAATGCGAGCTGGAATTCTTCCTGCACATTCGATAAATATATTAGTGTATAATGCTAGTAATACAACCACAAATGCCAAAGAAAGAAAATTCAAGGTATAAATAAACCTTTTGGAAAGGAAAGGAATAGAAATAACTTGCAATATAAGTTCCAATCAACTAGCTTATAACACGTACCCTATGGATGAGCCCATCATCAATAATTGAACTGCTTAGTTTCTTAAAAAGCTCATACAATGCTTCTACCTCACTCACTGTAACTGCATCCAAATTGCACAAACGATCAGAATTTCATAATGCCCATCATATTTTATAAAACTAACTAGACTATGTTGGCGATGGAAATCGACAGAAGAAAAATCATGTTCAACGAGCTTTCGACGAGGCATAGAAATTTGTTTGAAATTGTTGAATTATGTTAAGCATCAATCAACTCAAAAGTTTAATCTGATGGGTTCAGTTCAATTGAATTAAATCAACAATACACGGGTTCGAAAAAAAATAGAAGGGTAGCCACTAAGGAAAACACAGCTCATAACACAAATGCTAAAGCTTATGCCATTTTTCCCATTGAAGCAACCCCAGTGAAAAATGAAGGACATGGCAGAGGCAGAGAATTTCTATTCAATAACAATTAAAAACTAAGGATTCGAAACCATGACCTTTTGGTTTATAAGTACACATTAATGCTGTTGAGCTAGTGCAAAAAGATTAATTTCCTATCTAGTTTGCTCTTGTTCGCAAACTAGATATGAAATTAATCTTTTGCTACTTACAAGGTGTTTCTGCAGCAAGAACAGTGGGCTCCTCGTATCCTTGAGATTTAGATTTTTTAGATTTCTTCGAATGATAGCAGCCCATGACCAAGCAGAAGGAATCTTCCACCTATCATCAAATAGAAAACAGCTCAATTTCAGGCCTATTGTGTAAGATTCGAGCGCACGCGTTTGGTCTAGAGAAGACCAAAAGGTGGCTAAAACGTGCCAAACATTAGCACACCATTAAAACCCCAAATTTTGAATTCAAGCCACTGAAGACAAAAAAAAAAAGGTGAAAGCAAAGTTCATCTGTAAAAAGACCTCATAATTTCTTCAAAAAAAGGCCCCATAAGAGCAGATCCAACTTCCCTTCCCCACATAAATCCACCCATTAAAGCTGTGTCCAAGCATATTGAAAGTGAAAGAAAAGAAAGAACACAACTTGTAAGTGAAAAATTCTATTGACTTCATTTTTTATTTCTATAGGAAGTACTAAATTAATAAATATTGATTCTGGATCACGCCCTATGACCAAGCTTCGATATTTTATATGTTCAAGCGTTTACTTTTCCTTTTGTCAGGTAGCTCGATTGAATCTATCAACAAAGTTTTGATTGCAATAAACGAAGGGGGTAATAATTGAAAACTCAGACCGAATGGTTTAGTGACGCAATGGTTTCATTGTTTGGTTGTAAATCAGTTCAACACCAGCATCATAGGTTCGAGCCCGAGAATCTGTATTTCTCCTTCACCCAATATATACTCAAAAAAAAAGAAAATAATAACTGAAAACTCAGTATCATGAAAGAATACAAATATTGTTTTTACAAGGGGGAAAGTACCCGAAAAAGATAATATACTTTAACATCCGGGGACCATTAGTACCTGATGTAAGCAACATTTTCAAGGAAACTAGACAAAAAACAATAATAATATTATATTGTGTAGATAACTTCATAGAAAGTAAGTCAATAAATCGAAATAGTCATTTGGTCCAATAAAAAATAAAATTGAAAATTTGCACCCTCTTAAAAGAGCATATAGAGGATTTAGAGACTTTCTGCCTAACATTTATGAGACATGTGAGCTAAAATTTGAGAAATGTTCCACAAGTAGAATTTAATTTTAATAGGAGAGGAAACATCTTAATGACTCAAACTCAAGATCTCTTATTTTGATTCCATATTGAATTATGTTAAACCACACATCAACTCAAAAGATTGAGCGGGTGAGTTGAGGTAAATTTAATTATATCAACTAACCGTATTAGAACAACTCCCTTCTAACATATACCGCTTTAATACCATATTAGATAGTACGAAATTCTATTCCAAAATCTTCCTAATAGTCCCTTAGAGGTGGAGCAGTGGTCAAGCGTCTAGATCTTGAGGGTGTATTACCCTTGAGGTTCCAAGGCGGTTGTGGGGATTATTTTTCCGTGCGACCCTCAAATTACATCATGTCCTACGATATATCCCGATGCCACAGTTTAGAAATAGGCTAGTGGTGCCCCTCAACTTAGAGGGGCACTAAGTTCCCGAGTCATCGAAAAAAAAAAATCCTAATAATAAGGAACGTTGGATGCCGTCTCATAAGCAATTCATCCAACTCATTCCTAATTTTCGAGTTCATTTGCAGGAAGGTTACGTAGAAAATATAGAAAATCAAAAGAACAAGAACCCACATCCCAATTTTTTCTTCTCTTTACACCACGAGGAAAGACAAATTGCCACAACGAAAATCAAAGAAAAAATCCATTTCATTTAATAAACAGCACAAGAAAACCACAAATCCAGTTGGAACCCAAACATTACCAAATTTCGTTCCCATAAACCCTAGATTGGTAATGGAAAAATCACAAAATTCAGCGAAAATTGATCATTACAAAAAAAAAATGCATGGCTTAAAAATGAAAAATCAAGGAGAGTGGTAGTGGACCTGTTACAGAGATTCTCGAAAGGCTTCGAAATCCCTTTCGTTTTGGATTTCTCTTCAACTATACAGAAAAATTAATACATAAATCAGAATCCGCCATTGTAGCTGCCTTCAAGCTTTGAACCATTTGCCTCTAATTTATAGGCTCTGTTCACTTGCGATCCTCTTCTTCATTGCCAACTCATTTCCTTTAACTTCTCATTTCCAAAGTCAAAAAAGTATGAAATAATTTCCATTTTTTTAGTTATTTTAAAACATTAATTCAAATTCTTTAAAAAAAAAAAATCAATCCAAATTACCATAATCACCTTATAATAAATAGGGATTGTTTTTGGGTAACTTGAGTCTTCCCCCTCTAAATATTGATTAACTGAAAAACATTGTTGAGTTATTTATTATCTAATTAATTGATAAAATTTTGCTTTTTTTTTTAAAAGTATAAGTTGGGAAAGGGAGGACCATAAGTCCTACAAAGAGAATACTACTTTTAAATTAATTGGAGTCAAGTACCGATTTTTAAGATTGTACTCATACATGTTGTTAAATTGAATTTCCACCAAATAATGAAATAATCAGATGATTTACTTGAAACTTATGTGGCATAACGTGGTACACACAATAATTCTTGTTAAACAAAATTATATTATAAAGAAATTTGGCACCATGCTAAGTAGGATGTGTGGGTTCATGTGAGTTAATCCAAATTTATTATTAATTTTATGTGTAACATAATTACCAGTAATAGAAATACTAATAGAATAGAATTTAGTTTAGATTTTTTTTCTCCTAAAAATGTATTAGTTTTGATTTTGTTCTATATTTGGCTCTTTTGTTATACATGCAAAATCCATTTTTTATTATTATGAGAGGGTATGAGATTCCATCTCAAAACCAACACAATAAAAAAAGTAACTCATATATTTATTAATGTTTGTAGGACTACTCTCTTTTCCAAACGTAGAACGATTGTGAGATCCTAACATACCCCTTAAGATGATATTTCTTTTGAATTCATCAACCTTGAATCGAATCTCAATTTCATTTTTATTAAACCAATACTCATTTGAATTTTATGAACTCTGATACCAATAATATGGGAAGGCTTTGAGGTGGAACCATACTCTCTATTATATTGTAGAGAATAAATTCTGACAACTCATACACATGCAAGTTAGAAGAAAATGAATTAATAAAAGTTCAAAATATTCACGGTTATATTGTACTTTTTTTTAATTATTAAATATAAATTAGGATAGGAGAGAACAAATTCTGTACACACTACAATTATTCTCAAATAAATAGGAGTTAAATATTGATATTTAAAATCTTATAATTGTGACGTCAACCTAAAGTAACACTAAACAATAAAATTATTATTATACTGCCCAACAAAATATTCTCAGTTATATTGCACTTTACTCAAGCTAGAAATGTGCGTTCTAGAGACAATGAGTATATATTTTCGCACACTCAAGTTAGAAATGTGCGTTCCAGAGACGATGAGTATAAATTCTTGTGATAATACACAAAAGAAAAATAGGTAAAGAGTCATTATTCTCTCTTCCTCAATTTGAATAAGAAATCAAATGTTCAAATCTGTGTCTTTATGTATAGAGTAAAACTCCCCATGAATGTGTAGGAGAGCCTTATATTTTAAGTATGTGGCACCATTGGTGCCACAAAAAATTATCTCATAAATGAAAAAAAATAAAATACAAAGAATTTTTTGTGGCGTGGTGCCACATCATCAAATTGTAGGGCTCCCCTACACATCCATGTGTACGGGAGTTTTATGTGTATGAGAGTTTTACTTCTATGTATATATGTTAATGCTCGAAGGGAAACTTTGGAGCATTAACATTGGTGTAGAATGATCATTTTTTAAAAACATTGCAAATTTAATATTTGGTATTATTAAATAGGGGTATTTTTAGAAGTAGACTAAATTGAAAAAATATTTACAATACTAGGCAACATAGTTATGTCGTACATAAATTATACGGTATAATTAATACATAAATTATACGATATAATTAATACATAAATACTGTATTTATATATAATACTATACTAATAACATATAATATTGTATGAATAATACATAATAATGTGTTAATAATATAAAATAATGTATTAGTACCCTAAATTATATTGTATGATGAATATTAATTATATCATATGTTTGACGGTAGATACAAATATTTTCAAAATTTGCCTAGATTTACAATTATTTTGTGAAATTGAACTATCCACTGATTTCTCTATTAAATATCATCATAGACGTTATGATAATATTGATATTAACGTAATACACAATTACTTATGAATATTTATAATATAATATTAAAACGTATTAATGATGCAAATACTTTAAAATTTACTTATATTTATAATTATTTTGTGAGAAGAGTACATTTCATACCCTTCCTCCATTTGCTTGCTTGAAATTCAAACAATTTTTTTTTTTTGAAAACCGGAAAATCGGAGTTTCGTTCCCCTATATACCAGGGCCATCACTGGCTCATCCCTAGACTGTGGCACCAGAATACTTCGAAGGTATTCTAGTTTAAGCGCTTTTTTCTTGACTTCAACCGCTGGACTGCCCCTTGAAAACAAAAAATATTGAAGTTTCTTTTGATGATTACATGGTATTTGAGTTTTAAAACTAAGCCTAAAAATATTTATACTTTCACTTTTAAGTTGGTAGGAATATGAAGCCCATTGGACGTTAGAGTTTAGTCTAAGGGTTTCTACATAGATGAGATTAGAATTGGTAAGAGTGGCGTATCGTGCCTCTTATCATCTTCTTCTTTCTTAATAATACCTTCTCTATATTTTCTCTCAACTTTCATTAATAACTTCCCCTACTCAAATTATGATAAAGTTTTCTTTATTTCGCTATTTGTTTGTTCGAGTATTTTTTTTCAAACAAAGACAAATTTGTAACATAGATGCTTTTTTTTTTTTTTTGAGATGCCTTCTTCTCCCTCTTAATTACTATAAATTCATCCTAAATAATCCGTTTAAAGTGGAATTTATTACATGAATATTGGTTACGCATTATTCCAAAAGGCAAAAATTCAACTTGTTTAAAGATTAAATTATAAATTAAAGTTCAAATTAGAAATATTTTAATGTCTAGTTGAATATAGACTTTTTTTTTATTTGATACCATTTTTTCTTCTCCTCTTGATAATAATAACACGCAATTAAATACTATAAAAAAATTACACGATTAAATAATTGAGAATCAATATCCCATTTTTATAGCTAATGGATGGATTTGTGATAGTCAACTTTACATAAAATTGATGTTTTGATATAGTATAATAATTATTTTTTAAAAAAAAAAAGATATAGTATAATTAATTATCTTTCCCCAAGTTTAAATTGAAAAATGAAATGAAAATAGATTAAATTAAGCATACTTAAAATTTCTAATGAGGGATTATATAAAAGAAATTTACAATAACGAGGAGCAAGATATGCCAGAATGTCATCATCCTTTTGATTATCAATTATTTAAAGTTTTTTTTTTCCTTTTAATTGGTTTTTTTCCAAACTATTTAACTTAGTTTTCAATTTAACTATTGAGGAGGAAGATTTTAAACTCGTAATTTTTTTTCTTTAATTCATAAGTCATAATATGATATTATTGAAATTCCTTTTCTTTTGGATCTAAACCATTTTAACTAATTATTGGTTTGAATTTATACCACTATCATTATATGAAGCTTTTTTTTTCATTGATTTTTTTCTAAACTATTTTTTCTTAAATAATTAATCATTCATTAATAATTAAAATAAGTCATATATTACCATTCTCCACAAATGAGGAATAACAACAAAAACAAATAGTGACTTATAACTACTATTTTTTTTAGTACATATTGAGGGAGGGGGCACAAATACCGATTCTCGAGCTTGAACTTATGACGCTGCTGTTGAACTGCTTTACAATCAAACAATAAAATCATTGTGTCACTCACCTATTCAATTTGAATTAATGTCATTCACATTTTAATTCATATGTATTGTTCTCGTGTTCAATATATTAAATAATTAAGCTAATTTCTCAATAAAATCTTGAGCTAAGGATCTAATTAGTCAAAGAAAATGGGCGATCTTAATGCTAAAAACACCCATATGTAGAAAAAGGTACCAATTTGTAGAAAGAGTGCCAAATAAAAATGTGATTTGTCTTTTCATTAAGTTCCATCGTAAACTAAATAAATGCATCGAGGCTACAAAAAGTCAAGGCCTCATAGCTTTTTTTTTTTAGTATTACGATAATATTTGAAGTGAAAGAATTCAAATTTATGACCGCACGTTGTCAATTCAACCCACTATTAATATTTTTAAATTCTAACCATATGCATATGAGTTGAATGAAGTCGTAAATATTTTGTCAAAAAAATAGTTACCAAAACCAATATTTTTTTAATTCTAACAATATGCATATTAGTTGAATGAAAAAAAAAATTCATAGATATTTGTCAAAAAAAATAGTTATATAGGTTCTAAAATTTATTCTATTTTAGTTCGAGAATTTTTAAAAATTTAATTTTAGTTAATTTACTTTTAATACTAATTAAAATTAATTCAAAACGGTTTATAATTGTAATACAATCAACATTTTTCTAAAATTTATACAAAATGTGATAATTTCTTTTAAAGAAAAGCCTCTAAGTTTCTAAATCAAAATTGGACATTTTAAAAGTTCATCTACAAAAATGGAACAAGGTTTAAGGTTCAAAAATTAAAAATGAACATTTAAAAGGAGTAAAATGAATTTAAAGTTCAAGAACTAAGATGGTATTTTACCTTTTTTTCAATTAGAACAAAAATATTACAAGTTTGTGAATGTTACTAACTTTAGTAAACATCTTTCATTGGAGGATAAAAAACTATCAATATTATCGGCGTATTTACTGAAAATGACTGTAGGTTTTATTGTTTGGCGGTAATCCAGTTCAACATCATATTTACACATTTAATTTTGAGAATTGTTATTTGACTCTCATTTAATTGAGAGTAGTAATGCCCCTCTTCCTATAAAACACCACAAAACAACAGCTCTTGAGTCGTAACACTTATAAGACTTTTAGCTACAAAGGTTAGGAATGCAGACCCCAACATGTGGATTTTGTTCCTTCCATATCCTTCCTGTAACTCTCAACTTCAGTTCCTTTCCATCCCCACTAGAGAAGAAAAGAGCCATATTTCTTTGAATGATTAACCCATTTCCGCCGACCTCGAGACTGTAGCTGTACGTTCGTGCCTCGTTCTTGTCGCCCGCCATATAGACTAGGGCCCATGCCGACTTGAAAGGCGTCAAATTAATGATTAGTTTGGAAATGAGAAGTTATATATAATAGTACTTATAAATTAATGATTAGAAATGAGTTGTTAGAAACGATAAGTTATTTTGAATAGTAAAAGTTAGAAGTTATTTTGAGTAATTACAAAAACTCACTTTGATGTAATTTTTAAAGGAAGAGTCAGTTAGTTCTCAATCTAAATCTTCTTTAAATGTGGCAAAAAAAACACCCACAAAGGAAACTAAAAAAATTATATGAAATCATGTCGCCATAGCCTGTGATATTATTTCAATCCTCCAATTTTGTTGCAATTTGTAGCACAACCAATTGCGTCTCGAAAAAGACATGAAATAAATATAGTTAAAGTCAAAGTTCCATAAAACAAAAGATATTTATGCGTGACCAAATTTATTAATCAATTAGTAGTTGTACCGATACCTTTTTCTCTCATCATCAAACAAAATTTATATATGGACCAACTTTAATGATTTATAAAACTTGCAGCTTGATTTTTCAGAATATCTATCATTCGTTTTCAACTAGTTGGAGTCTTCTTAATTGGGTTTGTAAGCCCTGCCCTCCTCCTATCGAAGCTTATTATTATTATTATTATTATTATTTAATAAAAATATAAGAAACAATTTCAACAATGAATGATTTTTTTTTTCAAAACCAGAAAATAAAGTTTCGCTCCACTGGTATAATGGAATGGAATCACTTGGTTTTTTGAGTTTCGCTCCACCGAAAAATTGGGTAAAAAGTAGAGACCAACTGGTACAGTGGAATCACTTAGGGTGTGTTTGGACCCTCGTTTATGTAAACGGCCGTGTTGGTTATAATAACCCAACCGATATCTGTCCCACCGTTTATTATAAACGGTGGTTACCTAAACCGCGTGCCCGTTTATCTAAATCTACGTGTCCGTTTATCTATATATTACATATATTACTTTTTTTTACATAATCAGTCCCTCAAACACTGTTTATCATAATCCTTGTTATAATAACTTGTCCCTCAAACACCATTTATAATAACTCACCGTTTATCATAATCTTCCGTCTATAATAACCAAACCGGTGCTCCAAACGCACCCTTATTTTCAAAGAAACAGGTAGCTAAGCTCCACCACAAATGATAAGTACGAGAAGAAAATAAGGCATTTACTGCACAGTTTCTTGCAAAGTACTAACAGTTCGATGCAACCATCATGCAGTGGTTTAGTGGTTAAGAGGGCCTTGAGAAACTAAAAGCTGAGTTTAATATATAGGGTCATTTGTTCCTAAGAAATGGCTCGGTGATCGAAGGCTTGAGTTTTGAACACGTGCTCTCTTCACAATTCAAGGTTTGAAACTCACATCTGACATTAATTTGTAGACATTTCCTCTTTCCGTTCTTTCGATGTCTCCCAAATTTTTGGCCGACGGGTGTTGTTACTTCGGTATAGTGGAGCGAAGCTCCAATTTTCTAATTTTCAAAAAAATACATTGCATCCATCTATCTAGTAATTAATTTTCTAAGTATTATCTGGTGACATTAGTCAAACTGACTCAAACGAACATATATATATATATATAAATAAAGGTTTGACACCATCCGCATTCAAAATCTATCTTCTTTTTTTTTTATCAAACATTTCAAAATCTGTCTACTAAGGGCATGTTTGGCTACGGTGGGAAGGGAAAGGAAGGGAAGGGAAGTGAAGTGAAGTGAGAGTAAGTTAGTGTTTGGTGGAAAGGGAAGAGAAGAGAAATTAAAGTAAATCAGTGTTTGGTGGGAAGGGAAGAGAAGAGAAATTAAAGTAAATCAGTGTTTGGTGGGAAGGGAAAAGAAGTGATATATTAAATTGGTGTTTGGTGAGAAAAGATAGGAAGAGATATAAAGTGTTTTTTTAATATATATATATTTATAATAAGAATAATATTAATATTGATAATTGAAATAACATTTTGAAATTTACATCATTTTATTTATTGTTTAAATTACATTTATAATTTAACATTTTCATCCTTAACATTATCAAATAATAAAATTAATATTATGAATACAATTTTTATATATAAAATTTCAAATGTATATATTATGAACAAAAATAAAATGCATAAATAATTATAAATACAATTTAATAAAAACATTATTTTACACATCATGCCCGAACATGATGTAAATATTCCTCATAAATTAGTATCTATATCAAATAATATAATTAAAAATTGTGTATTAATAATTAACCTAAAATAAATAAATAAACTTAATTTGGTTAAATGGGTCTCAAACTCGTATTTATAGCTTTAGTCGAAAAATTTATAAAATTAAATCTCATTCTTAAGTAAAAAAAATGGATAAAAAAATTTCCTAAAAAAAAGGATAAAAAATATTTCTCAAATAAAATTAACCATAAAAATATCTCTCTATACATAACTAAAACTAAAAACACAATTTAAAAAGGAAAAAAATAAATTGGGCAAAATAAATATTATATTTTAAAAAAACAAATAGACATTATATATATATATATATATATAAATTAATTAATTAATATAAACAAACAAGTTAAGGAGTTAGTTTGAATGAAGAAATAGTTATGTAAACAAAAATGAAGAAATAGTTTGAGGAGCTAGTTTGTTGAATTATTTTGAAAAATTATCTTGAGTAATTAAAAATTGAAAGCGATTGTAAAAAATTTGTTTGAATGTGTTTTTTTAGAGAAGTTAGAGTCAAATGCTTGTTTGGATGTAAATTTAAATTGAGTAGTTAAAAAAAATAATTATTAAAAATAAATTATTTTAAAAAAATTAAAAATGAGTGATTACAAATGAGAAATTATTTTGAGTAGTTATAAATAATTAGAATTGAAGAGTTATTTTTTGTAATAAAGATAAAGAGTAGTTAATAAATATTCATTTTAAATCTTGCATAAATTCGATAAATAAATGCCTCTAAATATTTAATTAAAAGATCACAAGTTAGAACCTTAATTTTATCAATGTAAACAGTCAAAATTAAAAAAAAAAAATTAACAAGATTTTTTTGTTATAAAAGAAACAAAAAATTAAAAAGGGTAAGAAAAAGCAGGATTAAATAAAAAACGGTAAAATGGTTTAAAGAAACAATAAAAAAAACAAAAGAAATGAAATTGGGGCGGGTTGAAACGAGAAAAAAAAAAAAAAAAAAAAAAAAAAAAAAAAAAAAGCATACGCGCTGGGAAAGGCCGGGCCACGCACCGGTTTAACCCTTCCCGGCCGGGTATTTTTAACCCGGTGGCCCAAATGCTGGGAAGGGGCACTTCCCTTCCCTTCCCAGGCTTGAGTTGGGCCACCAAACAGGCCCTAAGTGTGGTTGGGGTTCGTTTTTAATGATACCTCCTTTTGAATTTTTTTATAAAAATATTCTGTTCTTCTTTCTAAGATGGATTTTTAACATTGATTATTTGGATAGGATCATCGTAATCAATACTTAGAATAATTATTATTGAAACCTTAAAACGCTGAGGTGTTATCAACTATTATTTGGATAATCAATAGGAGAAAAACTTGTCTCCTTAGCTAATGAGGCAAGCCCTCCTTAAAAGGGATAGCCCTCCTTAAAAGGGATATGTGACACTATTTGGTACCACAAAATTTTTTCTTTAAACAAAATAGTAAAAATTGGACACAGTTTTACTTTTTACAACCAATGAGGGCAAATATGTAATTTCACATAGCTTTAGTTTAGGGTCCAAAAATAGTTTTTCAAGAATGGGTCTTTATTTGGCAAAGCAATTAAGATCATTTCTATTTGGGTGATAAGTTATTATAAGAGAGAGTCTTAATATATCAGACTCAAGGATTGCTACAGTTTAGATGAAAGACCATGAACTAATCCACTAATTATTGTAACATGTGGCACAATGAAGGTCAAAAGGGATCCAATTTTAACAAAAACCCCTAAATTAATAAACTTTACTCAAGTGACTGTCATCCAAAACTGACTTTAATATTGAGTAATGGAACTAATGCAAAAATGAAAGAAAATGACACCTTATCCACTATCAACTTGTCAAGTTGAACTAAAACTGATCAAGACATATCATCCAAAGAAGAAAAGAGTGGCAGAGCTGCTTGTTTTCTTTTACTTTTACTGCAATCAAAGGTTGCCCAGAAATAAGGAAGCTGAGAAGAATCTGCACAAGACAGAGACAATTGTGTCGATATTCCACTTCTCTGTAGAGTTGCAAAGCAAACATCTATCACAACTTCAGACAACATAGAAAGATCAATAATTATCATCAATATCACTACTATTTAACAAATCGTCCATTACAATTTTTACCAGGCAAGGGAAGAAAGAATAGAACACATGAAACGGGTAGGCCACGAGATAGAGAATGTTCTTCTTAGCTACACAGGTTTGGTATGCAGACTGCGGCATCGGGGTTTTGTTCCTTCCATATCCTTCCTGTAACTCTCAGCTTCAGTTCCTTCCTATCCCCACCCGAGAAGAAAAGAGCCATGTTTCTTTGAATGATTAGTCCGTCATGGCTGTCCCTCACTTTTCGATGACTGTCTCTAATACTTCGCGGGGTACCCTCCCATATTAGTTTTCGCCCGTATCCACCCACCTCTAGACTGTAGCTGTAGGTTCGTGCCTCATTCTCATCGCCCATGAAACGAAGGAAAGCCATATAGGCTGGGGCCATTCCAAGCTGAAAGGCTTCAAAGTGGAGGCAGAAATATTGACCAAAACAATGGAAAACCTGCAAAATGTGACAGTGCAAGCCCAATGAAACAGGATCAGCCTAAAATTTGGAGCGAATCCAATTAATATCCGGAAGAATGTCACACTTCGGCATGAAACCATTTAAACAGGACATTTATTTGTAGTTCGGTATCCAGTGACCAATCTCTCAATTGTACGGCCAAGGCAATAAGCTTTATGCAAAAACTCGGACTGAGAAAGCATAAATCACAATGAAAATATTAAATAATAGGGTTCTCTAGATCCCTTGATATTTCAACCGAACTTTTATTTCATTGCACCACATCGATTTGCCATTTGGAAAAATAAAAGAGTACATGCAATTAAGGTCACTAGGTTTTTCTATATCCGTAATCATCCAAGTCAACTTATGAGCAATTGAGCACCTCGACTATTCTTTCGAGTCAAACCGTCTAACCCTACAACATTTGAATATCAAAGAAATTCGTAAGAAAGATAAGCTTGAGCGAGCGCATCTTTAAGTAGGTTAATCAATTCCTAGATAAGCGATCATCATGGATTGAACCTACTACCTCTTAGATCTTTAAAATCCTCTAAGTTCACTAGTTTTATAAAAGGAAGGACAATGATTGGTAGCCAGACATGTCAACAACTTGCAGCTGCAGGAAATACCTTTTTAAAGGGTGTATAAAACTTATGAACCATATTTTAAAGGGTGTATAAAACTTATGAACCATATTTTAAAGGATGTATAAAACTAAAAACTTATAGCAAACTAGATAATACCAATGAATTTATTCATCATATATCTTTCTCTTTTAAACCTTCATCATATTTCTATTGTTATTGACAAGTAGACATCTTTTTCTTAGCTCCCTAATAGCTTAATTGGTTTTGTAACCCTAGCCCTCACTCATCAGAAGACAGTGTCACATGCTCACTGTGTAAAATATATCAGTACTGCTCATGTATAATAAAAATAAGGGTAAGTTATACCGCTAGTCCTATGATTTGAAAAAAGTTGGAATTTAGTCCATATAGTTGGTTTCAAAAATTAAAATTTAGTCACTATGGTTTGAAGAAAGTTAGAATTTAGTCCTTATAGTTTTTAAAGGTAGATTTAGTCCCTATGGTTTAATAAAACCTAAAAAAAGTACATTTCATTCATAATCGTTGGCATGTAAAGTTCAATAAATCACTTAACTCCTCATTTAAACATGAATAGCTAACTTTCAAATACTTAATTCTCTATGATTATAAATGACAAGGACTATTTTTAGGGTTTTATCAAACTATAGAGACTAAATTCTAGTTTTAAAATTATATGGAATAAATTCTAACATTTTTTTGTTAATATTTGTGACTGTCTAGCCCAGCTTGCATGCACCTCGAATAATGTCATGGTACATACCACCTGATTCTACAATATTTGAATGTCAAGGAAACTCGTAGAAAATTAATTCTTAAATAAGTGACCACCATGGATTGAACTCATCACCTCTTAGTTCCCTAAGGCCCTCTTGGCCACTAGGCCACTCGTTTAAATTCTAACTTTCCTCAAACATAAGGACTAAATTCTAGTTTCTGAAACCATGAAAACTAAATTGTAACTTTTTCCAACCATAGGGACCAAACTTATAATTTACCCTAAAAATAAAAACAACTCCAACCAAGAAGAAAAAATATATCAGTTAAAAATTAAGGACAGATACATTAGACTTACAGTAAGCATCCAAGTGGCATTCTCCACTTCCCTTGGATTGGATTTCACATAGCGATGGTTAAATGTGCAACCAGTGTGCATGTCCACCTTGTGATCGTCCCTCAGATGGGCAACAAGAAAAGGAATATCCCCGACAGCCGAGCACTCCGACCCAGCGTACGGGCAACTATACGGTCTGAAGTTGCACAAAGCCTCATGCTTAAGCTTACTGTAATATGGAAATATTTCAGGGCATCCCAAAGAATAATACTTGCAAGGCAATTCCAGTGATTCTGCCACCTTCTCCAGTGCTAAGCACCTAATATCTCCAAGCTCTTGTCTACACGTAGGGCAACGATTATGAACCCGTGTTTTACATGTAGAACATAAGGTATGTCCATTGTGGCACTGCATCATTTTAGTTGATTATACAGTTAACCAACATTTATATACAAGCATTGGATATATATATCAACAACAAACTATACATTTCATGAAAAATATTACATGTTTGAACTTTGAAGACAATATAGGAAGAAAACAAGCATCTTCGTAACAGCTCTCATCCTGGCAGTACCAAAACAAACATGCTACCAAATGATACCAGAAGAAAGACAAAGATAACTGCAATGATGTAAAATGATATTCTAAGAAAGCAATGTGAAAGTAAGGTTTCATCAGCCAGCCAAAATCATGTCATAACTAAACCCAAAAGTCTCTACACAAGTAGATTGAAACAACCAGCAAATTATGCTAGAAAGGAAACAAAGGCTTTTAAGCACAAATAGAACAAGTAACAATCTCATCTGATTTTCAATCATATAGCCTAGTATTAGCAAACCTTAAGAATTAAAGATATTTATGTTTTATGTTTACAATATGATACAAAAAACATCAAGAAAAAGACATGGTGTATTTCAATATAACTTTACATCTCACACTTCAGCACTCAATAACAACTACCCATTTTCCAACAAGAGCATAGCACAACAGCATAATGTATGAACTAGTGATCACGGTCATAGGTTCAAATCCCACCTCAAATTAATAATAATTTCCCATTTAACACAACCATCCAAAACACTTCACATCCCCAACGAATGTTCATCCATAAATCAAAAACCCATCAGGGGAAAGACCAATCAAAGGATATTACGTCGCCAAAAACCTACTTCAAACATTTATCAAATCAAAAAACATCCATTCTGCAAGTAATTAGAGCAAGAAATAGAAACCTGGTGGATGGGAGGGTACATAGAATTGGTACAGACAGGGCACTCGAGCAATTCATGGACGCTAGTGGCCGGGGCAGTGGCAGTAGGGCCGGTAACACCGGAATTGTTGCTTCCATTACGAGGCTTCGTTGCAGACAACTCCGGATGATGATGAAGATGATGATGAGAATGAGAATAAGGATGAAGGGTATGATGAAGATGGATCTCATCCTCATCCAAACCATCTGAAGATGATACACACTCAATGCTATCCAAATCCATTTAAGGAACCGAACCGAACAAACAACCCCACGAATCCAAACCAAGAATCGATCAAGATCTCCAAAAAAATCGAGGGTTTCTTACCCTTTCTCGAAATTTCACGAAATTTGTAGTTGGAAAACGAAAAGAAGCGAAAAGGAGGAAAAGGGGTCGATTAATGGATTGGAAAGAACAGTTTTTTCATCGATTTTAGGCCTTTTTGTTGGGTTGGTTCGTCTCTTTCCCAGGTCTCTGTGAAGTGAGAGATGGGAAGAGAGAGATTAATGGGAGCGTTGATTTAGTGATGGGGAAGAAGATTGGTTTTGGGATATGTGATTACCACAGAGTTCATCACTAACAAAGCCCGCCATGTGCATTTATCGCCTTCTTTCTCTTTTTCATAAATGTTTTTTTCTTTTTCTCCAAAATTCACACCAATTTTAAGTGCACTCAAAAAAATTAAAAAAAAACACCAAGTTAAAGTTTTTTTTTTATATTATTTTTGTTTTAATAATTTTTTTAAAATTATTTTATGAATGGTGAAATATGAGATATTTAATTTGATTCAATTCTATACATTTCAATTTGACTTTATTAGAATATATTAGATTCAATTTAAGGTTAAAGTCTATTGATTTAACATGATTATTTTATTTAAAAGTGTATTGCAAAATTCATTCATATAAATTTATTCAAGAAAAATGCACTCAATAAGCTTTCTAAATTTTGTAGAAATAAATTAAGACCAAACTAGATAACCAATCGCGATATCGACTCATTCACTTTTTTTTGTCTTTCTTATCCTCTCGACTTGTTGCATTTTAAAGATTTTGTTTTGCTGTTGCTGTAATTATCATCATAGATCTCATCATAGTATCTATTTGAGATCTATGAGTATGATAATTAGGATGTATCGTCATTTTTTGTTAAATAAAAAGACTTCTTTTATTCAAAAAAAAAAAGAGAAAGAAATCTTAAGGTTGTTCGGCCCACAAATTAAAGAAGCCATAATTTGTACAACTAATGTGCCTTGAAGTGTAAACTCTATAATGAAGAATTTAATGCAACATTTTAATGAGTACATGTAATTCACACCATAGAGTTTGTTATTTAACTGGATAAACATTAGTCAAGATTTACTTACATTGAAAGACTTATTTTTATCAACTGCCTTTTTGTATGGGAGGGACAAATTGAGCAATGAAAGATTGAATCTTAGTAGATAAAATTTAGTCCTATAATTGAATTTAATGGACGTATAAGGCATGTTTGATTTTGAGGAAATGGAAGAATATTTGAGTGGTTGCAATAAAACTTTAGTCCTACAAAGTGATATCTATTACAACTTCAGATAACAGAAGTAATGCCTCCAAGATGAGAAACTGACCAACAAAAAAACCAGCCATATGGTTGTGATGACAAATTAAGAAAACCTCATCAGTTCATTGCTGCTTATTCTTCTCTTCTTCCTTCATCTTCTTCTCCCACCTGCGCTTCTTGTATTCAAGCAACATTTCTGGCATTTTCTCCATCAACCTGGCAGTGTTTTCTCGTTTTTCTGCCGCTGTCCGATCGCATTTGTGCCCTTTCCTCTTGGTTCTCATTGCTCCCCTCTCTGGATCATATGGCCAATCCTGCCCAGCAGAAAGTACTTCCTTGCGGAGTCGAGCACGATGACGTGCACTTATGCCCAGCGGCTTCCATGCCCCTAGTTCCCAGTAACCCCACACACCTTTGGATAGCTCAGTCTTGTATTTGGCCAACTTCTCCTGCCATGGATACTGATATTCAGTGATGGCCTTTGCCACAGATTTGGCAGCCTTGCCTGCCATTTTTCTCTCGGAAATGTTTCTGCTTGTAAGAGATTAAATGAGTGATTTAGTAATTCAAGTGTCAAAAATTGATTGAAAAAAATCAGATTATAGCTTTTCAACTTGCACGCATCTCGACTATTGTCACGGAACATACTGCCTGATCCTACAACATTTGATGTCAAAGAAACTCGTATGAAATTAATTCCTAAGTAGGTTTCCACCATAGATTGAACCTTTCACCTCTTAGTTCTCCAAGAGTCTCTTGACCGCTAGGCCACTTCATGATGGTTGAAAAAAATATAATATATTGTTATTATCGATAATTTTGGTAGCTTATGCACACCTCGATTAATCTTACTAAGCAACTGAACCTCATTAGATTTGATTGATAAAGAAACCCATAGGATATTAAATCCTAGATAAGTAGCCACAATGGATTGAATCTTTTCCCTCTTAGTTCCTCCCGACTTCTTTGACCCCTAGTCACTTCACACCCAATACACATAGGACTTCAAGCAAAGCTAAAAGATATGAATTATCTTGTAATAGTGTTTCCTCTTCAATACTTGATAAGAAACAAACATAATCAAAAAAACATATTCTAACTGCACAACCTAGGTAGCTTTTAATGCTATCCATATTTCACATCGATCAAATGACAACTGCAGAAATCCTTAACATCACAAGTCCATATCTTTTTTTTTTAAACAAGGGTAACCACGCCATCCCTAGGCCAGGCACCAAGAGACATCAAAGGAGTAATGTCACAGGTGAGTATCAAACCTAAAATCTTGAGGGGAGCATACCTTCAAAGTCCAAATCTTCAACCACTGTGCCACCCCTTAGGAACAGCATCACAAGTCCATATCAGCAATATCCAATCGCAGAACTCCATCCTTACAATGTCATTTCACTTGTAAATAGCAACATTACTCATAAATTGGAAGAAAAAAAAGCCTAAATAAGATTTCTTATTTTAAAAAACTAAAATAAGATTTTTATTTTTTTTATTTCTGAGTACATATCGAGGGAGGGGGGACAAATATTGATTTTCGGGATCGAACTTGTGACACTGGTGTTGAACTGGTTTACAACAAAACAATAAAACCATTGCACCATAGACCCATTTCGTACTAAAATAAGATTGTTAATTTAAAATTTACTGGTTATATTTTCAGATTACAACAAGTTCAGAAACAGTATATTGGTGGTGTCAGACTCTCTATAGACAACCCATTTACGCCCAGCCATGAGCCAACCAGAGTAGTAGCATAACGACATCGGTATACATTCAATGCCAAAATTGGTCATTGAGTTCGAATCCCCCACTCCAATTGGAAAGTCATGGAAGAAGAAGTAATTCTTAAAGGGAACAAATACAGATATCGAAATTGAGCATAAACACACAACTTCAAATCCTACCATTAAAGTAAAATTAATGAACTAATCAATCGATCAAATACTTTTACATAAAGAAAATCAACGACATGTTATTCATCAACTCTGGGAGTAAATCAATTAGCCCTAACTTTGATTACATGTGTGAAATTCATACCATGGTAAAAAAAAAAATATTCATAATTGAGCAAATCATAATCAAATTTAGTAACATTGCAGCATCTATTTCAATGGCGTGTATAAAGAAGCAAAATCTTACTTGGGACGATGACGAGAGGCGACTGCGCCGGAGCTGAGATGAAAAATCAGATTTGTCAAATTGTAAAATTAGTTTTTTCAATTAAGCAACAATTTTTTTTTAGGTTTATAATTCAAATATGCAAAACACATGAAAATTACTGTTTAAAAGAAGCAGTAAACATTAGGTTTATCATTATTATCGAAAGAGTCATGATGGTGTTGATTTCATTGTTACGCGTTAATCCCGTTTGACACACAGATCACAAGTTTAACTATGAAAATCCGTATTAATTCTCATTTATTGTCTATATAAGGTTTGTAGTCTTTTTGGACTCTTCCCATAAATGAGGAATAACGATAAAGAAAAATCATATCTTATAACTACTTTGATTCCAATCATAATTACTATTATAAATGTACTACTGTAGAATTGTAAATACCTTTGTCTTGAGTTTTTAAGTAACATTTTATTAGTAACAATTGGTATCAAAGATATGAACTTGTGATATTTGACTAAATTAACTTAGTCCAACAATAATTGACATCTATTCTTGACTAATTGGTTGTTGGTTCTAATCTCCTAACTTTAAATAATGTTGTTGTAATAAAGAAAAAAATTATGATACTTTGATCATAAGTTACACATCCATATCATATAAACTATGTTTTTTCTTGCCTTAAAAACCTACACTTTTCTTGACAAAATTACAATAGGATTAATTTTACATTATAGAGAAAAATATTGCAAAAAACAGTGATAGTTCTTTTTAGTACACTAAATGATCGAAAGGCTCAAAATGCAAATCTAGTAGTTAACAAATTTGTTTGTTGGTTTTCTCTTAACTGGATACTGTTTTACTATTCCATGAGTTAATTTTCTTTCGAATGACAATAAAGTATGATTATTTAATGTATTTATTGTAAAAAAAAAATGTTAAACTGGAATATTTAAATACCAATTAGGCCTAGTTTAATTGAGGAAAACGAAAATGATAATGAAGAATGAAAACAAATATAAAAATGACTGTGTTTGGATTTGGAGTGACATTATGAGAGAAAAAATGATTATCTTTGCAGAACCAGAATCTATTTCAGAAGACAAAATTGGCACTGCATATCCACCCATTTCCTTCCCCCCTAGAAGAAAAACATCACCTTCCCAACACTCATACATATCATACAATAAACCAAAAGCATCGAGCAAAACGTGGACAATGTCGAGCATCCCTTCGACGGTTGCATGCCCGAGCCTTCTTTGCCCCATATCGCCTACTGGCCACCGGTTGGTCTCCCCATTGCAACTGGAGTTTGTTGCTGCTACCATTATATAAGAAATGACTAGCTTTAATGATCAGTCGACAAGCAAGAATATTAAGGAAAAAATGACAGCTTGTTTGTATAGTATCCATATTGGCAGCAAAAAACTTACATTGTAAAATACTAATTTAAGTTCATATTGCACTTCCAACTTAAGAAGGGACAGTGGCACATGTTTATATCAAACTTATAAAATGATATCAAATCATTAAAGACAGACAGTTTGAAACAATTTTAATATGACAGTTAGGCGAGTAACTCGTTCAACATGATGGTCGCATCATTGAGCAAGATTTCAGTGCAAGGAAACAAAAAAAATGTACAAATGCAAAAGGAAAACAGAAAACAGAAAACAGAAGCTAGGTTGTTGCAAATTGAGGTTAAATGCAAAGCCATTTTCCATTGTATATATCGTGTTTGTTAGGTTGGTTCGGAGCTTACCCGAGCAGCGGTTGCAGCTAGGAACTGGACAAACTCTGCCTTCTTTCTTTCGAAATTGAGCACTGTGCTATCTAGCAGCGCTTGTTCTCTCCTCATATCTTCCACTATTTTTCCCTTTTTCCATTTCATTTCTTTCATCTGCCTCTCAGATTCTATGTAATGGTCAGGAAGGCTTGAATCTTTTGAGGACTTTGAAAACCTCACCTTCACTTCGTCCCTAATACGGTAGAAGGCATAAAAGTAAATAATCATAAACAGAAAAGGCCCCAAGGGTTAGGACAATGACAACAGTAGAGATTCAAATTCATAATAGAGCAATCAGTCAAGTTGTGATACTGATAACGAGCTTGTACCGATTTCCGAGACAAAACAGTCCACTCCTTTTAATAATCCCACCATCCAAAGAAATTGCTCCATCGGTTATAGAAGAAACAGCTTGTAGCATTTCTGCCCTTGTTTTATAAACTTGCAGACACGAAAATAGTGAATAAAACAATGTCTCTCGAAGACCATATCCACTTGCTGTGAGAAAAACCGAGTATGTACTGTCTATATTTACCATATTAACAGCATAACCAACAAAACCGGCTGGGCATTCGCCATTAGGCAATCTTGGCTTTGGAATATCAAGCCTTTTTTGCGGATCATCAGCTACAAATTCACCAGCATATGGTCTACAGATGCGAAAAGAACAAAAGAGCATGTTGAGTTCTCATTAAGAAAAGGGATCCAGAATATTTTTGTGCTAAAATCAGGAATGACCAAACAGCTACATTAGAAAGGAATACCTCAATGTTTCAAGAGATATGACATTGAATCGTCCCTCTAAAGTTTTCCCGAGTGAAGCACCATATCCGTGGAGACCCAATGTTTTATTTATGCATCCTTCCTTATCATACTTTTCTAGAGATTTGACTCCATTGTATGTCTTGCAGACAATAGTCAACATGGTCTCAGTTCCTAGGTACTCCGATAAAAGGCTGTACTCCAAACCAGAAAAAAGGAGAGGATGATAAAGAAAAACATGTAGATGAAAGTATATAATGATCATGTTCTTCATTAACTATCTTCAAATTTGAGTTCTTCTCCTAGAGATCACTAAAATGAACAAAACCCAATACCCTTCTCTAGTTGAACTCTCCATATCTCCTAATATAGTGCTAAGAACAAACTAAAATTTCATGCAGTCAAACACCTTAACTTTAAGCTCAAATTCAACTTAGGAAGTTGCAAAAAGATAGTTCCATTGCAACATGTTAGTAATAGAATGAAGGTTAAATAACCACTTTTAGTACATGTAGTTTGTGCTTTGGTTAAATATCTTGTTCTTTTATTGTTAATAGTTTTATTTGGATGTGGTATACCTTGTATTGAATATCAACACATCAAAAGTCTATGAACCATTAAGAGTTGATCTAGTGCTCAGAAGGGTCTTGAGAAACCAAAAGGTTATTAGTTCAATCCATAGTATCTGCCTACCTAGGAATTTACTTTTTACAGGTTTCCTCAACAGCCAAATATTGTAGGGTCAAGCAGTTTGTTCCGTAAGAATGCTCGAAGTGCACGTAAGCTGGCCCAGACATTCACGAATTTAAAAATAAAAAAAACACATCATCTCTCTACCATGTCTGAAAATATGTGCCCATGTGTAAATTGTTAATTGCTAGTGACGTCGAGGGGCGTTTTGAGACATTTCACCAAACTATAGGCACACAAATACTTGTAATACTTCTCAAATGTAAACCATATAGACTTTAAAATGGCAACTTGACCTAAAACGAACTAGCTAATGTACTCATATTTGGCTCTAGCTCTACCATCAAGCACCCTAGATATTCTCATCCCCATGGCTCATCCCACTGCCATCAACATCACTTTCAAAGGAAAAAATAATGCATATCAGTGCAAACTAAACATGAGATAATGTGTTTACAAGAAAGATATGCAATTGGAAGTAAAATATACCTGCTAAGGCTATTGTCATCTACTGTTCCTAATTCAGCAACAACACCAAGCACATCATCAGACAGTGTAGGGTCAGAATCAAGCATTTTTGGATTAGTTTTCAGCTGGCACAAGATGCTAGCAGCAGAGTTTTCCTGCTGTAATATCTGTTCCTGATCTGATACCTTAACTTCACTTTGGGTATCAACATCATCCTTGTTCTCAATCTTAGGTGTACTCGAAACATGGTACTTTCCTAGGATAACTGTAACAAAAATATATTCCAGTGTTGGTAAAGACATCATTGCCTAAAATACTTAGTTATGAATAATCCAAACAACAATCGAGAGTTAGCAGAAAAACACAAGATAAGGAACATAGTTATTACATGGTTCACTAACGTTGTTTTAACAATCACGGAGTGGTCTAATGGTCAACAGGATCCTAGAGAACTAAGAGGTAATGAATTCAATCTATGGTAGGCACCTATCTAAGAATTAATTTCCTACAGATTTCCTTGACTTCCAAATGTTGTAGGATCAGACTGTATGTCCCGTGACAATAATCGAGCAGCATGCAAGCTTGCCCGAGAAGTCACAGATATTAAAAAAAAACAACTCTCCTTTGAAGAGAGTTTATCAAATGCACTCTCATAAAACACTAATACAACATGCGACCCAAGAAACATACAAACCGAATACGAAAGTATAAACTCAATTACATGTTTGGACTAGGTAATAAATCATATGCCAACATAGTTCAAGGCATTTCAACAACATCTAAGAAAGTAAGAATCTTAGTTCAGGAAGAAAAACAAGTATACCTTGCAGATCAATGATGGAATCAACTAATTTATCTTTCAAAGTCCTCAGAAATTTTATGTTATCCTCATGCAGCTGGATTTTCCTCCCCAACATTTGCAGATCATCTTGAAGTTTCTGCATGAACCAAATGAACAATAAAAACTTAGAATCAAATAAACACAACAGAAGAAAAAAGGCAAACAAAATTTTCTTTTTGGTGAATTAATTTCTAAAACCTTGGAGTGAAGGCTGGTTGGATCTTCATGAGAGAGCCCTTCCTCTTGCATTTCATCTTTAGGGACTTTAGGGTTGTCACTCTGATCCAGTTTCATGAGAACAAAACCTTTTTGGAAAGACAAAAGAATGGAAAATGTGGAGATAAGCAAAGGGTATTTTGGGAAAAATGAAAGCTTGAGTTCTGTTTCTTCTTCACATTTTCAGGCAACAGGAAATTTCAGAGCTGAAGAAATATAAACCCTATAAATAACTGCAAAGCTAGAAACTTTATTTCTCTATAAACAGAACAATTACAGAGCCAAATTACCTGATGAGAGATTAAAAAAAAAAGAAATGTGGGTTTGTGGCGCCACCACTAAATAGAAAAGAAATGAAAAATCGAATTTCAAATTAGAGAGAACAGAATCTCATTGTTTCCCATTTTGAAATGTCGTCAGTGTTCTTCCTTCCTCCTTGGGTTTTGTGAAATAAATTTGTAATAAAAAAAAATGATGCCTTTATTATGGGGTTGGGTTTTATAATTTCGATAAAGAAAATGATTTCGTAGGAACAGAAGAAATGTTCCTCTCTCCTTCCGAAAAGGGCAAATTTGAGAAATCTAGTTTGGATGAGATTTGTTTTGCACGAGGGACCGAAAAGATGAAATAAATATCGATTCTTGAAATTCAATTTGTGATACTGTAATAGATTGATTTACGATCAAATAATAAAATTATTACACCACTAATCCATTTGGTGAAAGACGGCTCCTATTAAATTCTTGTTTAAATGCTCTTTTGATTCTCTGAATTTGTTACTACCCAACAAAAAAGATAAACCTAAACTTAAGCCCAAATATTTTTTTTTTTTTTTTTTGAGGTTATATAGATAGGTAAAAAATTTGAATCCATAACTTTTTTATCATTCGTAAATTAATGTTCTACTTTTATTAGTTTAATTCTAAGCATTTTTCAATACGATAATATTATGATAAAATTTTGAAGTATTTTCTAAACTAGTCATTGTGTCATCGGGACAAAATCAAAATTAAATTTTGTTTTTTTTAATTAAAAAATGATTTGCATGGATTTAAATTGGGGTTTTTGCATGTATATTACAAAATGGATAAAATATTACATGAATAACACAATAATGAAAATATTTGCACATATAACAAAAATTGTAAATTGATAGACTTCATATTGATAGATTTTATCGATAAAATGTGATAGAATCAATTACTAATAAATAAAGTAAATTGATAGACTTCCATCAGATTCTATCAAGAGTCTATCAATAAGAGCCGATAGAATCAATCACTGATAAAATTGATAGACTTCCATCACTAGAGAATGATAGATTCTATCAAAGTCTTCTATAAAAAAGGCAAATAATTTTTTTTTTTAAATGGCAGAATTTGCTATAAAAAAATTATTTTTAAAAATGTGCTATAATTGTAAACTGTAATAAAAAAGTTGTTATACAGCGCAAATTCTCATTTAAATTTATATTTTCGTAGTTATAGAATAATACATGATATCACTCTAAAACTTTACTTCAACAAAAAAAAATCACTATTGTTCTTAATTAACAAATCATAAAACTATCATTTTCAAAAAAAAAATCATAAAACTATCAAATTTTAAGATACAAAACAAATGACACGACCTTTTTCTTAATAAACTAAACTTAAATCATTGTTTTTTTTTTCCTTTTACATTTACACTTTAATCGATGTCACTAATTAAAATATAGAATAAAATCAGTTAATGACACGATTAAAATTTATAATTATATATATATTTTTGAAAATTGAAAAATCGGAGTTTCAATTTCCATATTCATGGCACCAAGTCTCTAAATTGTGGCATCAGAATATTTCGAAGAGTATTCTAGTTTTTCAATTTTAATAGACTAACTATGTTTTCAACGTACTTCAATTTATGTTACCGATTGAAATATATTAATTAAAATCAATTAGTGACTCATGTTAATGTATTCAATTAGTGTCACTCATTAGTTTAAATCAATAACACTAAATAAAGTTACTTATCAAAATCATTAAATTTAGAGGATTTATTTTTCATAAACAAAAAACAAATAAGAATAAATCTATGAATGTCAAAATTTGGAAGAAAAAAAATCAAATATATCATAATTAAGTTAAACTTTGTGAAACAAAATATTGAAGTACGTTAAGCCGATTCATTAAAATCAAAATCATTAAATTTAGAGGATTTAATTTTCATTAATCGACTTCAATCAAATGAAATTGATGGTTTCAATCAAGTTAAGCCGATTCAAAACAATCTTGTAAAATTGATTCAAAACAATGAAAATTCAAATATATTGTTATTGTAAAATATTTTAAAATTTTATTATAATTAAAATTGGGATACTAAACTTAGCTAAATATCGATTTTCGGGCTCGAACTTGTAACCGTGGAGTTGAAATGGATTTTTTAATTATAGCTACGAATATTTCTTGAAAACTATATCACATTTTAATTATTTTAATTATACCAACTGCGTCACTGATGCTCGGTTACATTATTTTAATTATAGCTACGAATATTTCTCAAAAACTATATCATATTCTCTATGGAGACTAATTCATTTTACATTTCGGTTAATTTTGAAATGGTAAATTATACCGAGAATTATGATGCACTATCTTTTTAGGTAAAAGTCAAGTTGATGAGGATCCTACACATGGAGAAGTGTATAGTTTTTCTTTAAAAAGAAAAGAAAAAAAAACGATCATATTATTTAAGAAATGTGAGAATACATCGAGTATAGTTCTAATTATATGATGCATATAATGTTGTAATTATATAATGTTGTAATTAGGGGGTTGTAGGTTTAAATCTCCCTCTAAATTATTAAATAAAAAATGACCTGTCTAAATCAAAAGGGACATTCTAACTTTCAATTAATAGATGTGTTTGTCAACTGAATTAGGTTATGGATTAAAGTTTAAGAAACAGGGAAACACTTTCCATTTTATCTTCTCTTTCACTCTCATCAATGGCTATAGTTTCTTCTTCTTCCTTGCTTGCAAAACAAACAATATGTTTTTGTCTGTACATTTGATACAGTCAAAGAAACTAGTTGCAAAAAGTGCACTAAAATGAAGTATTATTGATCATTTTAAACATTATTGTAGAAGTTTGGCACGATTAAGTTTATGCACGGAAAGAGTTAGCTAGTGTCATGTTAACTTGATTGATTAGTTGTAATTCAATTCAATTTTATGTTCATGAATTTGATCGTGAAAATTGGTATTTTACTCTCAGTTTATAGTCTTTTTATGAATGAGTCATATGTGAGAGTAGTTCTATCTTCTATATAATGTTTGTGATTTCTCTCCCTAATTTGAATTAAATTATGTTTTTTGTACAAAAAAGTTCAATATACATCTCATGACTTTAATCAATGCAATGGATAATTTTCTTTCGGTGTATATATAGTTTTCAATGAGTGTAACACCTACTTTTCAATCTAGAAATGTGGAATGATAGAATTAGAATATTGCAAAAAAAAAAACCCTCAAATTTTGTTATGGATGAAATATTTCTAAAAATGGTGGAAAAGTTAGCAAATTCCAACATATATTTTATGAGTTTGACTTTATTCGACCTTTGAAATCGGTATTTATAATCCTCTTTTTCCAACTTATATTGAAAAAAAAAAAAAAAAAAACTCAAGAGCTCACACACACAAAATAACTAACTTTTGTAGCTAACTTTCAAAGCATCATATCACAATTAATTACATATAATAATAATTGAGAAAGAAAAGAAAACATATTTTAATTACTTTTCTATTTTTTGTCATAGCTAGACCACATGTTTACTTGCTGCATAATTTCGGCAAAGAAAAGTTAATTAGAGACGTTTAAGTAAACTCCAATCATGCGATTAAAAAATGCAAATATTATAGAAAAATGATTATGGTTTGAAAAGTTTAAAAGGAAAGTAATACCGAAGTACATTGCCAACTATACAAGTGCCATTATAGAAAATGAAAATATTATTGAAAAATAAGTATGACATAATTTTGGATAACAAGTAATAATGGGTTTTTGATAAAAACAAAATTTAGACATTGGAAAGAACATAAATTGGGTAGACAACATCAATGTCTGTCACATATATCTTGCACTACTCCTAGAAAAGTTTACCTTTGTGTTCCTATTCCTTTTATTATATGTCTCAACATTATTTTAAGAAGCAATATGAGTTGAATAACATTAAAATTATATTTATGAAAACAAAATAAATATGAAATAAAGGAAATATGGTACAATATTAGAACAATGGCCAAAAGTAATACAAAATCAATAGGAAATCACCTAAAAGTTGAGTAAAATTTGAGAAACCTATACCCATTTGGGTTCATTTAAATATTTTGGTGGACTAAGTACCAGTTTTGTAGCTGGTCATTAGTACCATTCATTTGTGATTTCAAACATCCCATTTTAGCCAAAAGCCAAACCTAACACCCCACTTATTTACAAACCCTAAACTAAGGATTTTCCATCAAAGTGGTGTAAAAGTGTAATTTCAATATCCTTTTTGAACTTAACATTAAAAGGTAGTTCTTTTAGATACATTAAAACAGCAGTTAGAAATGCAAAAATTAGGAAAAAGAGTAACAAGGCATAGTCACCTGACATAAAAGTGGGTAAATATAACCAAAAAAAAAATCAACAAATCATAGACACAAAAATCATAATTTTACTAAACCTCGGGGGGCTGTTTGTTTGACATATTTAGGTAGGAGTTAGTAGGAGTTATTAACTCCTCCTAAAAAACCTACATCCAAACAAGTTTTTATTAACTCTTCCTCATTTTTACTTTTAAAAATAACTCTCATTTCTAACCATTCATTTTTAATCATTCATTTATAACTACTCGATCATTTCTAACCACTTATTTTTAATCATTCCTTTCAAATCAATCAAAATAACTCATTTTTAATAATTTCTTTTTTAACTACTAAAAATAACTACTCATTTTCAAATCTTCATCCAAACAAAATTTTGACTTTTAACTCATCTATACAAAAACTACATCCAAACGAGTTTTTGACACAATTATCAATTTTTAACTCTTCAACATAACTTCTCAATATAACTCCTTAACCTAAAAACTATCTAAATATGTCAAACAAATAGCCCCCAAACTTATTCCCCAAGCAATTATAAATGACATAAATTATTTTTTTGGATTTTTGTTGTATATATTAAATTCTATCGTCTTATTTAGCAACTTTTTAAAAATATTTATTAACTCTCATTTATTTTCAATTAGTTTAATTTTATTAGAGTTATCCATTTTTTAAAGTCATCAATCCTTATAGATTTGATTGAAATTTGAAAAATGGTAGTTTTTTTTTTCATGAAAAATTCTCTTATTTTAAAAATGGTATACAAAATTCCATATTTCTTCCAAAGATTAAATTTTAAATTCATAAACACTAAACTTCTCATAAATTAGAGAATTTATTCTAGGTGATAACTGTTTTGTTGTTTTTTTATCTTAATTATAATAATATTACTGCAATCATTTAATTATTGCTCTCATAGAGTAAAGATTTTCAATGAAACCATTACATCACCAATTTTTTGATGATTGATCTATGACACTAATTAAAGCTTATATATATGCACGCATGAAAAATTATCAGTTATATTGAATGAAGTCATCAAACTCATAACTTTTCTCACTCCAATTTTCTCATATACAAAAGTTATATACATATTAAATAAATTAGCGACTCATTATTTAGTTATAAACCAATTCAACACTAACGTCACAGATTCGATTTCGAGAATCGTTATTTGTCTTCATCTCCGCCATGTACTCAAAAAAAAGTTAAAAAATTATATATATCATTAAAAGCTTCCACCAACTAAAATTGGAAAAGAATGGTGTCGTTGAATGTATCACAAAGAAACCCCCAAACCAACACCTCGTGATTCCCTTTAATGTTAACCGCAACTTCTTCTTCTTCATCTTCTTCCCTTTGCATTTTCTCTCACTTTTTGGCTTTAATTTATTACAACTCCCTCAGCTACCTGCAGCCTACCTCTTTTCTCTTCTTTATTTCCCCCTTCCCAATTCAATGCCACCTTAATCCCCAAAAGCTCCCTTTCAGGTCTGTTCTTCCTCTTCATCCTTCATTTCTGCCCTCTTTTTTTTCATTTGGGTCTTTCCAAAATTGCCTCTTTCTTTGTAAAGTTGATTCCTTTCAGCTTTGTTTTCATGCCCATCTTGTGAATTCCAGTGGTGCTTGTTGGAGTAATTGATTGGAGTTTGTGTTTTTTTTAAGGGATTTGCTCTGCTTTTTTGGTGCCTGGAAAATGGGGAAGAAAGGAAGGAGTGGCTGGTTTTCCTCTGTCAAGAAGGTCTTCAAATCTACTTCTTCTAAAGACTACTCCCCTGAGTTGGACAGCAAGGTAATTTTGCCTAATTTTCATCTCATTTTTCTTCCAATTTCTTCCATTTTTTTTTTTGGTCTCTGAGTCTTGGCTCTGTGTGCTTCATTGTTTATGCATCAATACATTGACAATAGAGTCACCGGGTGGTCAAGAGGGTCAAGAATGATAGGTTCAATACCCACCTACCGAGACATTAACTTCCTACCGCTTTAATTTCCTTTACATCTAAAAGAAAAAAAAGATACTAATCCAAAAAAGCATATGTTATAATTTAAACATTGAGGTTTGTGTGTTTAAAATTTGTTCTCTTTTATCGATGATCAATGACGAAGTTGGTTATCTTGTCTGCTATTAATCCATTTCAACTCCACCGTCATAAGTTTGGGCTCGGAAATCGGTATTTAATTCTCATATTATATGAGAGTAATTGTATCATTTATGTAGGGTTTGTTGGTTTCCCTTCCCCCATTTTTTACTAAAAAAAAAAAAAAACTTGTTCTTTTTTGGAAGTTTGAGACTAGGAGATGAAATCATTGTTAGTGGGTAATTAATGTATTTGTGTTTGGGTGTAGATAATGATCGTAAGGGGGTAATTAATAATTCTTTATGTTTGGTTAAAGGTATTCATTGTCTGTGTTTGAGATTTATTGTTATTAAGAAAGGTTTGAGTGTGGATGGATGATTAGACACTACGATAATGCTTAAAGAGAATTGAGATGAATAGTGATAACTGTTCATCACTCAGTAATAATCGTTAGTGACCCAAACAAGGAGATATTGCCAATTATCTTTTCTCTCCATTTGATGCCCAAATGATTCCTTTGTGATCACTAGATTTTTCTTTTCTTTTTTTGAGTGAGTGTTGTGCTTTTCTTTTGCTTGAAGAAAAAGAGGGAATTTGATTCTTGATGAAGAAAAGCTTTGAAACTAAAGGGTTGTAGCAGAAGGGCAGTGAGAATAATTTTGATTTTAATTTACAGCCATGCATGAATGAAAAGGAAGAGAAGAAAAGGAAAGGTGGGTGTGGTTTGGTCCCCCATGAGAGTAAAGGACCAAAATAATAGTGCACTGTGAAGGTCCCAAAATGTGTATGACCTATTGTTGTCAAACCTTCTAATCCATCATGTGCATGTTGGTGGTAGATCTCCATCAACTACAAACACATTTTTGTCTCTTTTCTTTGAAGCAATTTTGTGTTCTAAGAATATAATGTATCCAATTAAGTCCCTACGATGATGTTTTTTTTAATGTTTTGTGAGTATTTGGGTCAGCTTACGTGCATCTCGACTATTTTCATGTGACGAACCGTCTGACCTTACATCATTTAGCTATCAAGGAAACTTATAATAGGTCGGCTTATGCATATTTCAACTATTCTTATGAGATAAACTATCTGACGCCACAACATTTAGTTGTTAAGAAAACGTATAAGAAATTATTTTCTAGGTTGGTCGCTATAGATTGAACACTCGTAATTTTTTAGTTCCCCAAGTTCCTCTCGACTCATGATGGTTCTAGATGATGAGATTCCTTTTTAAAACAAATCTTGTGAAGTTTAAGGAAAATAATGAATTCAAAGGTGAAATTGGGAGGATAAGAACCTTTAATTTTTCTTGATAATATATCTTTTAATGTTGTATCTTGGTGCAAGCTCAGTCCTCTTTTTCAAAACTATAGCTTTAATTCTCTCCTAACTTGTTGGAGATCTTTATTGCAGTTCATGTGGGCTTGCCCCTTCTTGTAATTTCCTATTTATAATGAAACTGTTTATCATAAAAAAAGAACCTTTAATTTTTCATAAGTAAAACCATTTTTTGTTTTCTAGAATTAATGAAAGTTCATCAACTGTTTTCTTAACATAGATATCTATGAAACCTTTACATGGTTATGATAACATTTTGTTCAAACGTTTGTTTAAAATCAACAAAATTTTGCAGAAGGAAACTGTGAACGTGGAAAAATGGCAGCACAACACTCCAGAGGTCATATCATTTGAACAATTTCCCACAGAGATTTCAACAGAAATCACGAACGATGAGAGCATTCAATCGACACCGAGGATCGAAGGTCGAGATCATGCCATTGCCATTGCAGCTGCGACTGCAGCGGCTGCAGAAGCTGCAGTTGCAGCAGCTCAGGCAGCAGCAAAAGTTGTTCGTTTGGCTGGCTATGGGTGGCAATCTAGGGAAGACAGAGCAGCAACTTTTATTCAAGCTTATTACAGAGGCTACTTGGTAAGTGTGGGATGGATTTTTGTTATGTTCAAGGTTGTTCTTTGTTTGTACATTTTAAAATCTAAACCTTAATTATAAAACATTTGATTTACTTGATGGACTTAGATTGTACAGTAATCACTCATTGACATATGCTCTACAACATGTTTTGTTCATCCAATGCTGTAGGCTCGCCGAGCACTCCGTGCACTAAAGGGGCTAGTCAGGCTGCAAGCATTGGTTCGAGGTCACAACGTGCGAAAGCAAGCGCAAATGACGATGCGTTGCATGCAAGCATTAGTAAGAGTGCAAGCAAGAGTTCGTGCTCGTAGGTTGCAATTGGTCAACCAAAACTATCACAAAAGATTGGAGGACGAAGACGATGACCACGACCACGACCACGACGATGAAGAAGAAAGATTGTTGAGAAATGGACAAAAGAAATATGAGATGGAAGGTTGGGATGGTAGGGTTCTAAGTGTAGAGAAAATCAAAGAAAATTCTTCAAGAAAACGTGATGCCCTAATGAAAAGGGAAAGAGCTCTTGCTTATGCATATTCCTATCAGGTTTGTCTCCTCTCATTAATTCTCTTCTCATACCCTTTTCTCTAGGGTTCCATGGTTGAACACATTATTAATTAGGTCATAAATTTAAGTTTTTTTTTTTATATGTCATTTTTGCTTTATAGTTTTTGTTCAATAGAAAAAAATCAATCGTTTTAATACAATAATAATGAGGGTGGAGATTGAAACTCAAATCTCATGGAAAAGAATAAATATCTTAATCGTTTAATTGCAATGACTTCTAAAAACAAATTTTATGAAGGAACAAGTAGAAGACAATATTTATTAAAATTTATGGATATTGGTGATTTCATATTAATGTCTTGAATTTTTATAAGATACAAGTTACTTCTGTCGCTACCAATTGATTTTGAAGTAGAATCGCGTATAGTCTAATATGGTATCAGACTTCATAAGCCTAACCAGATATTCGATCCAAAAATGAAATTAAGATCCTATCCAAGAATGGTGTGAATCCAAAGGAAGGATATGTTGAGAATCTCTATATTACCGATTAATTTTGAAATGGAACTCTGTTCTTGTACCTTTTTTCTTTTTTCATTTTGGTATTTGAACTTTTGAGATATCTGAGATTAGTAATTTTGATACTTATTTGTGTAGCAACAACATCAACAAAGACAAGAAGAAGAAGGGATCTTACAATTGGGCGAAAATGTGAATGCTTTTGGATTTAGTCATGACAAGGCTCAATATGGTTGGAATTGGCTTGAGCATTGGATGTCTTCTCAACCATATCGCATTCGTCATTCCACCACACGTGAGTCCTACATCACACCCACAACCACCACCACTGCCACAGACGACATGTCGGAGAAGACCGTCGAAATGGACCCAATTGCCATGGCCCAACTAAATTTGGACTCAATTGACTCAGGTCCATACTTGTCCCGACAACAACGACAATCGATTTCTAAGAATGTCCCTAGCTATATGGCCCCGACCCAATCTGCTAAGGCCAAGGTGAGGAACCAAGGCCCAGTCAAGCACCAGGGACCGAAATGGAACAAGTCGGTTAGAAGAGGGTCCATGTTAGGATCAGGTTATGACTCGTCGAGCTCGGGCGGAGGAACGGTGACGTACCAAGGGCAAAGGAGTCCAAGCCCAATGAAGAATGGGGCTCGGTTGTCTCCTTTACAGATGGTGGGCTGTGGCCCAGACTACCCAGGAGGGGAAGATTGGGCAATGCCTCTTGGTGTCAATAATAATTGGAGGGCTGGTTTTGCTTGATTAATTGAGTTAAATAGTCTTGTTATTTTAATAAGTGAATATTATCAAACTTTCCTTATTCATACATTTGCTATTAATTAGTTTTATCTTTGAGTTTAATAATTTAATAGCCCATATATATTTGTGAAACTGTATCTTACTCAACAAAGTTGAATCACCACACATGATTTGGTGTGTTCTTTTTTCTTTCTTGATTTGTGTTAAGAAATTACTGAGAATGGCTTTTTAATGCGCAAGTTTGTTCAAAGTTCTTCAAATCAGCATGAAGCAATAATAATGATTCTCAAACATTGAATTTATGACATTGATGTTGAATTGGATTAATACCAAACAATAAATCAACGTGCTTCTTACCTTTGCAAAGACTATTTTTTAGATCTTATCAAACTAGAGAGATTAAATTTTAATTTTTGAAAACTATAGAAACTAAATTTTAAGTTTTTTTTTTTAAACTATAGCGACTAAATTTTAATTTTTGAATCCATTGAAATTGGATTCTATTTTTTTTAAACCATAAGAACCAAGCTTATAATTTACTTTAAATTTTTAGAATGTGTTTGGAGCACGATTTGATTATAAGGTTATGATAAACGGTGGGATATTGTAAATGATGTTTGAGGGGCAAGTTATTACAATAGAGATTATGATAAACGATTTTTGAGAGGCTGTTTATGTAACAAAAAGTAATATATGTAAGATTTAGAGATAAACGAGCACTTTAGGCCCCGCTTGATAACCCAACAACTACCTTACTATATCTTTTTCCTTATTTGGACTACATCTTACCCATATTTTAATAAACAAAATCAAAATTTGGAAACTAATAAAAATAATTTCCAAAAGCTTGTTTTTGTTTTTGAAATTTGGTTAGTATTCACCTACTTTTTTAAGGAAATATTGATACATTGTAGTAAAAGTGGATATGGTAGGAAATTTGAGTAGAAATAAGCAAAATTTCATAAACCAAAAACAAAAAATCAAATGGCTATCAAACCGGGGTCTAAGTAACTACCATTTATAATAAACTGTGAGATAAACATCGATTGATTTATTATAACCAATCCAGCCGTTTCATAAATGGGGGTCCAAACACACCCGGTGTCGACGACTTATGATGATCTCAAAAATAGATGATGTGTTTTTAACGGCACGGAAATGGAGTTTCGTCCTGTACATATTTGGGACTTCTACGAATCCCCAAAACTTAAATAAAAAAAGATAGTAAGGAAGTTCATAACTAAATTCACTTTTAAGTTTTGAACCTAAAACTTGTTAAAATTGTTTACACGAATAGAGCAGGGTCGCAGCTAAAGAGAGATTGAAAATTACAATGGTAATGAAGAGGAAGAAGAGGAAGAACGACACAATGATTTTACGTGGAAAACCCCTAAACAAATTAGGGTAAAAACCACGGGCAAGGATAGAAGAACTTTATTACAAAAATAGGAGTTACAACCTTCTCTCTACAAAGAAACAACAAGCTTTCTTACAAGGAGAAAACACTCTCTATTTTTATCTCACAACCTCACTTTAGATGTGGGAAGTCTTGGGATGATTTGGGATGGTTTGCCAACAAATGACATAACCTATTTATAGCCTCCATAAACTTGGGCTCCAAGTATGATCCAATGGTCCACATTTTGCCTTGGTAATCAAGTCAAATAAATGGCTAGGATTTTGCCACAACTTGGATTTGGATAAGGATGTCTAGATATTTCTTTGCAAGTTGAACTTCTAGATTTTTCTTTGACCATCTAGGATAAATGATAAAATCTAGAGTTTTCTTTTGGCTATAACTTCTAGATTTTTCTTTGGACCTAAATTCTCTTTTGTTGGGCCATAATATTTAACAATCTTCCACTTGGAGATTTGATTGATCCATCAATAAATCTCCACACCGTTCTTTCTTCCTTGCCATCTCCATGTTGCTTATGTTTCTGCTAGGCCATTCGCGGATCGACACCAATCAAACTTGTCACCATTGACTGCCTTGGTCAGATAATCTGCCAGGTTTTCTTTTGTATGAATTTTCTCGCATATCCATCGTTCCTTCTTCCACTTTCTCACGAACAAAGTGGTGCGCACTCGAATATGTTTTGACTTGGAATGGAAATTTGGATTCCTTGCAAGGTACAAGGCACTGATCATCACAAAAAGCAGAAATATTCTTGCTTCGTGCCGAGTTCATCCATTAACATTTTTAACCATATCGCCTCTTTACTAGCTTGTGTAGCCGCAACATACTCGTACTTCGTTGTCGAGGTAGCCACAATCGATTGCAGATTTTGAAACCCGACTTATACTCCGCTAGCAAGAGTGAACACATATCCAAAGTGGTGGATTTGCTTTTATCAAAATCACTGCATAATCTGAGTCAACATATCCTCGACAATAAAGTCCGATCCTCCATAACATAATGCAACATCTATCGATCCTTTAATGTATCTAAGGATCCTTTTACAAACATTCCAATGCTCTCGACCAGGATTCGCCATGTACCGACTAACTACTCCCCATCGCATGTGCAATGTCCGGTGCGGTACAAATCATGGCAAACATTAAACTTCCCACTTCTTGATGATGCATACGGTACTCGAGACATCTCCATCCTCTCCGCTTCATCTGCTAGGGCACATACTAGAGGATAATTTGAAATTAACAGAAAGAGGGGTAGAAATTGGCTTACAGTCTTCCATGTTGAAGCGTCGTAAGACTTTCCTTAAATAGTTTCTCCGAGATAGCCAAATCTTTCTATTATTTCTGTCTCGGTGAATTTGCATCCCAGAATCTTGTTTGCTAGCCCCAAGTCCTTCATTTCAAACTCCCTAGCCAATCGAGCCTTCAATTCTTTAATACGATCTTTGTTGGGGCTGCTACCAACATGTCGTCAACATACAAATGACAAGATAATGAAATCTTTTCACTAAACCTCTTGAAATATGCACAAGGGTCTGCATTAAGTCTCGTTGTATTCAAGGCTCATGATGAAGGAATCAAATCTCTTGTACCAACATCTCGGCGCTGTTTGAGACCATACAGAGATTTGTTCAACCCGCAAACCAAGTTCTCTTTTCCTTGTTCTTCAAAACCTTACAGTTGGAGCATATAGATTTCTTCTTCAAGATCACCATGGAGAAATGCGCTTTTTACATCTAATCGCTCCGGATGTAAATCAAATGTAGCACACATTGCTAAGACTATTCTAAAAAGTAGTAAGTCGAACTCACGGAGAAAAGATTTCATTGAAGTCGATACCTTCTTTCTACGAGCATATCCTTTTACCACCAATCTTGCACGATACCGCTCCACTTGATCATCATTGTTGCGCTTGATCTTATATACCCATTTGTTACCAATGGGCTTTCTTCTGTGGTAGCGTTACAAGTTCCCAAGTCTTGTTCTTATGAAGAGCTTCCATTTCTTCATGCATATTTGTCATCCATCGAAAGCGAAAGATCTCGAACTAGTCATTGCCTCTTGGAATGTTAATGGCTCTCCATCCTCGGTTAGAAGACAATATGCAATGTTACTCTCCATAATATAATCGATCGCCAATCTGGGTGGTTTTGTCGTTCGGATAGAACGGCGAGTCTCTTGTGACTCAACTGGATCTTGTATCTCGTGTGTTGGTTCAAACTTGAGTGGTCATCTTCATATTCTTTCTCCACATGTACTTTGTTGTAGTCTCCGAGCTTTCATTGACAAGTGCTATCATTTGCTATCTGCTTCTTATCTTCCATGAAGATCACATCCTGCTGATGATAACCTTGTGGGAAGTGGGATCCCACAGCGATACCCCTTCACACCATCAGCACTACCTAAGAATAAACATTTTCTCGGATTTTGGATCCAGTTTTGTAGTTTCTTGGGTATTGTACATCACGCATAATCTGGACTTCCAAATATATGGAGGTTTGAATAATCAACAAAGCTTACTTACAGTCCATCTCGCATTGGCGTCTTCAACTCAATTGCGGTTGATGGAGCACGATTCACTACATAACAAAGCGGTATTGATCGCTTCGCGCTGAATGATTTGTCCAAGCGCAGGCTCCTAACATTGCTCTTGTTCTCTCTAACAAGGTTCTATTCATCCGCTCGCCACTCCATTTTCTTTGAGGAGTGTAGGCGTGAGTGAATGTCTTTTAATGCCTTGTTGATTACTGATTCTCGCAAACTCATTGCTTGTATATTCTCCTCCATTATCCGTCCGCAAGCACTTGATCTTCTTTTTCGATGTAGTTCAACTTGCGCTTTGAATACTTTGAAGACCGAACACACATCCGCCTTCTTCTTGATTGGATACACCCAACACCTTCTGGAGTAGTCGTCGATAAAGGACACAAAGTACCTTGCTCCTCCCAAGGATGTAACTGGTGCTTGCCATACATCAGAATGAACCAATTCTAGAATATTTTTGCTTCTAGAATTTGATGTCTTTGAACTTTAATCTGTGTTGCTTACTTGTAACGCAATGCTCACACAAAGGTAGAGACACCTTAGAGAGCCAGGGAGTAGATTTTGCTCTGCAAGAACTTTAATTCCTTGCTCGACATGTGTCCAAGTCTCACGATGCCACATCATTGAAAGTTGTTCACTTGAACTACTTGAGGCAACCGACGCCTCTCCCTCTTGCAAAGTCTCCCCCCATCAGCATGTACAAGTTGTTGTCAACTTTTTCTCCCTTCATAAGTACCAGCGCTCCTCGAATCACTTTCATGACTCCTTTCTCCACCACGACTTTGCAATCAAGGTCATCGGTGACCTAATGAAAGCAAGTTCTTTTTAGGCCTTCTACATGTCGCGCATGTTGAATTGTGCGAACACGATATTATCATGGAACTTCAACTTGATAGTTCCAATACCGACAATCTTCAAGGCATGATCATTGCGGTGAGCACGGACCCTCCCGAGATAGGTTCATAATGATGAAACCATTCTCGGCGTGAGGTCATGTGATAAGTCGCTCTGAGTCGATGAACCATACATCGCCCAAACTTTTTCCGCCTTTGATAGTTGTCATTTGCTTCACAAGATAAAACATCACCTTCATTTGAGGTGCTTGCTACATTTCCTTGAGGATTGGAATCCTTTTGTTTAGATTCCAACAATCCTTCTTCATATGTCCTTTCTTGCCACAATGGTAGCACTTCATGCTCTTCTTACTTCTTGATTTTGACCTTCCTTGATTTTGGCTCCCACTTTGAAAGCCACGTTCCATTGATCTCCCTCTTGTCACCACCGAGCCTCTATTTGTTGTGTGAGTGGCCAACTTGTCTTCTCTGTTCTTGCTTGCCGATTTTTTCTTCTTCAAGGACAATGGCTCCAATATCATCAAAGTTTAGACAATCAATCGAATATTATTTGTCGGGTTGATGACAAGTTGATCATATGAATCGGGAAGACTTTGAAGTAGAATTTCAAAGACGTTCATTTGAATCTATTTTATAACCCAACGATGTGAGTTGAGAAAATAGAGTATTCAACGTGCTCATGTGCTCCGTCATTGAAGTAGATTCGACATTCGAAGAGTATACGATTTCCTCTTAAGGAAAATCTTGGTGTGAAGTGACTTGGCCTCATGCGACTTGGTGAGATGTTCCCAAATCTCCAAAGTGCGATTTTCTTCTCCTCTATGCTTGACAAAAGCGCATCTCGCTAATGCTAGATGTAAATTTGCAATAGCATTCCCGTCCATCTCATTCCACTTATTATCATCTGTGATGTCCGTCGGCCTCTTACTGATGGCTGCAAGACAATTATCTTTTCTCAAGATAGCCTTCATCTTCATCTTCCACAACGAGAAATTGGTCCCGTTGAACTTCTCAATCTCGAACCTTGCCGCCATTGCTTCTACCACGAGCGAAGAAACAATCCACAACCCACGTGCACATCAACAAAGGTGAAAGTATCTAACTTATTTTTCGATGTGGAGGATCCACTTTTAGTGGCAACCACAGAGCATACGATAAGTAGATAGTTACACCAAGAAACTAGGCTCGATACCACTTGTTAAAATTGTTTACACGAATAGAGCAGGGTCGCAGCTAAAGAGAGATTGAAAATTACAATGGTAATGAAGAGGAAGAAGAGGAAGAACGACACAATGATTTTACGTGGAAAACCCCTAAACAAATTAGGGTAAAAACCACGGGCAAGGATAGAAGAACTTTATTACAAAAATAGAGTTACAACCTTCTCTCTACAAAGAAAAACAACAAGCTTTCTTACAAGGAGAAAACACTCTCTATTTTTATCTCACAACCTCACTTTAGATGTGGGAAGTCTTGGGATGATTTGGGATGGTTTGCCAACAAATGACATAACCTATTTATAGCCTCCATAAACTTGGGCTCCAAGTATGATCCAATGGTCCACATTTTGCCTTGGTAATCAAGTCAAATAAATGGCTAGGATTTTGCCACAACTTGGATTTGGATAAGGATGTCTAGATATTTCTTTGCAAGTTGAACTTCTAGATTTTTCTTTGACCATCTAGGATAAATGATAAAATCTAGAGTTTTCTTTTGGCTATAACTTCTAGATTTTTCTTTGGACCTAAATTCTCTTTTGTTGGGCCATAATATTTAACAAAACTTTGACAAAAATGGGGGATAAATGCTTTAAAAACCTCCGAGCAGATTGATTTGTGAAACATTCTATGGAAGAAAAAAAAAAGAAAAAAAAAAGCAAATAATTCTGGTGTCTGACGAATCATTAAGTCGATTCCAGGTTTCCCATTAAGCTTGTTTGTGTGGGTGAGAGGGGTAGTTCATATACAGCCATCAGCATATAACTTCTGGTTTTGTTGGTTTGAGCAAGTTGTTTCCTTTTTTTAATTCCAAAAATCCAACTAAAACACAAAAGTTTCTCTTTGTAAGCTGGAACCTTTGGATATAAATGCACATGAAAAATTGCAACTTTTGTATTTCTTCAAGCTGAGACTGTCAAATTTAATTACGTAAACAAACACACCTCATTATTGTTCCATTGTTGCTTGGAAAAGGATATGGGGTGGCTAAAAAAGATTCAAATGAATTTAGTCCCCCACCCATGGTGTACAAGGTCGAAAGTTTGAGTATTCTTCAAAGCCGTTTGTGACATTAATTTGCACACACTCTCGATTATGTCTCTACTTTATAAAAGTTAGGATGAATTTCGTTTAGACGAATTGACATCCATGAATGTTTATGTCGTTTTATTTATTTGTCAAATAAATTTGTAGGAAATTATTTTCTAAATTTGTAGGTTGGGCAGCTAGGCTAAGGACTTCAAGACATGTTTCCTTGAGAGATCACTCGTTCGAGGCTGCTGGAAAGCACTTAAACTATATACCCTTTGAAGTATACTGGTGCAACTGTCTAGGAACGGGGCAGAAGTGCTCTGGTATAGTGGAGGAACTTCCAATTTTTCGGTTTAAAAAAAAATGACCTAATTGAATTTGTAATATCTTTTGATTTTTCGAAGTCCTTCTCGACCACTAGGTCAACCTTTATAGCAGTTTTTGCTGCACCATTTTATCCAAACATAAAAAAGTCCAATATTTTCTCAACCATCTACCCAGAAGAGGAAAAACCAGTTTGACTTTTCGAATTAGCCAAATTAACAAAAAAAATGACCGTTGATGATGGCTCATTGATCCATCAAAATCACACACCCAACATTTTAAATTCGTGGGACCTGAAAAATGCAATTAAAATTCAAGATTAAAGTTTATGCAAAGAAAATTTCTGGAAATTTCTCGTGAAGACGAAGCGCCAGGAGCGTTTCGGCAGTTACCCCTCACAATTCGCATCCCTTTAAACTAACTCTTAATTCCACTTCTTTCTCTCTCTAAAAACCTCCCCTGATTTCTCTCACTATAAAAACTTCCAATTTCTACTGTAACTAATCATCCATTGCTTCAACTGGGTGTTCTTGATTTTGCTCAAAATCAAATGGGTCTGTGAGAATTTGGCGAAATGATGTCTGGAACAGAGCGAAACCAGAGCTCCACCACGCCTCCGGCGAAGCTGTCTCTGTTTTCCCTTACACGACCGCTGCCGGAGCCGCCGGGGATGGTGACGCCGCCGCTGCACGCTTCGATTTCGGTGCCGTTTCAGTGGGAGGAGGCGCCGGGGAAGCCGAGACCGGTCGGAATTGTTGATCGATCGAATTCGAAGCCTAAAAGTGTACGGTCTTTGGATCTGCCGCCGAGGTTGTTTGCCGATGCGAAAGTGGCGCATTTTGAGTCTCCGGCGATCGCCGGCCGAGATTTGTCGTTTAGATTCCCGGACAGCTGGGCGGAGACGGCGGAGATGGCGGAGGAGGATAAGGGTGGTAAATTTGTTGGGTATCGGCGGTGGATGAGCTTTAGGAAGAATAAGAAGATTCCGACGAGTGGGTCTGAAATTTCGGTTTCGGCCGGCGGCGGTGCTGACGACGGCGGTACGAGGGTGAAGATTACGAGGTTTAGGAGTAGAAGAAGCTTTTTTGGGAAATCTAATTCCAATTCGCACTTGATTGTAAGTATTCTTATCTTAATTTTGTTTGTGTATAAGCATGAAATTAAACTAATTTTTGAAGTTTCAAGATGCGTTCTTTATGTTCATTTAGTAAATTGAGGTTAAGAATTTACTCCTTTTTTTAGTTGGAGTTAGATGTTATGTTTTCCTTTTTTTTTATTGTTTTGTTTGAGCTTGACAATAATTTATAGCCGAAAGTTTCTAACATTAGTCATACATACTCTTTTTTCAAAACAATAAGGTTTGATGAATGATCACATCTCTTTCTTTTATAATAATTAAGGGTGTTTTGGAGCACCGGCTTAATTATCATAGACGAAAGGTTATGATAAATAGTGAGTTATTATAAATGGTATCTGAGGGACAAGTATTATAACGTGGATTATGATAAACGGTGTTTGAGGGGCGGGTTATGTAACAAAAAGTAATATCTGTAAGGTTTAGATAAACGGACACGAAGGTTTAGGTAACACCGTTTATAATAAATGGTGGGACAAACATCGATCGAGTTATTATAACCAACCCGACCGTTTACATAAACGGGCCCAAACACACCATAAATTGTTAGGTTGAGTTAAAGTTAAATTTAATATGACAAAGAAAATTTTAAATTCTAACTTTGATAACATATAAAAAATTAAATTATATATATATTTTTTATATTATAAGATGTAATTTATCATTTATTCATGTTTATACTCTACAAACAAGCAATTAATTGTATGTATGCTCATTGTTTTCTAGTTCACATCAATATTTAGAAATTGGAAAATTTGCAATTTCTTGGTAAAAATAGTACCACTAAATTCATTATGACACTCAATTGTAAATGATTGAGGGTGTGTTTGAGCCCCCGTTTATGTAAACGGCCGAGTTGATTATAATAATGCAACCGATGTTTGCCACACCATTTATTATAAATGGTGGTTACCTAAATCTACGTGCCCGTTTATCTAAACCTACGTGCACGTATTTCTCCATTTTACATATATTACTTTTTCTTATATAACCGGTCCCTCAAACGCCGTCTATCATAATCCATGTTATAATAACTTGCCCCTAATTTATAATAACCTACCGTTTATCATAACCGACCATTTATAATAATCAAACCAGTGCTCCAAACGCACCCTAATTGATTTGTATGAATTAGGTAAGCAAAAAGAATCATCTATCATTGTAGTTGAATTATTAAAAAAAAAAAGTTTGCATTTAGTGTCATAACTGGAATCATATCTAATTAAGGGAATTTAATATGTTATATTTAGTACATATTGAAATACCTAATTGCCATTCTGTTAACTAGCTTTGTTTTTTTAATTTTTTTTCTTTCTAAACAATGTCAGGCAAGCATTTATGGGAGTTTGAAGCAAGTGTTTCCCTGGAGGCGAAAGCAGGATGAAACGACAAAACTTTCACAGTGATCCTATAGAATTAAAATAGAAATATAAATATGTTTTTTTTTTTTAAAGAATTTTACAAATATGTCGTTCTACTTCTTGTTTCTCCTCTGTTTACAGCTCAAATTTCCACTTGTAAATATCACTATATAATATTTAATTGTAATGCATTTCTCTCTTAACTATCACATTTTCTTTTCTAATGCTTGAATCAATTATAAAATGGAGAAGCATTGCACCATGGGTTTCAATTTTTTTCATGACAACTGCAGCTACAAAATGTTTCTTTCACTAAAGTATGTGTTTGTAAAATACAAAAGAAAAAGATCTGGTCACCTTTCTTTTCTTTTGATGGGGGCGTAAAATTTCCTACAAAATAGATAACGCTTAAGTTTACCCTTAGTTTTTATACTATCTTCATGGTCATGAGCTCATTTATGTTAGTGATCGTAACAGTCCTTAATTTGACATATATCAATGTCATCGATGACTTGATAGTTTAATTAAAGTTTTTCAATAATTGGAGTCGTCACTCTAACTTGCACGTTAAACAAGTATTATCAACGAATTGGATTGTCAGTATCAATGCGTCAATCTTTTATTAAGGAATTAGCGACATAGCTCTGTGGGGTGAGGTGGGTGCTGGTCTTTTGAGGATTTTTTTTTAGTACAAGTTAGGGGAAGGAGATTACAAATACCAATTTTAGGAATCGAATATGTAACCGTGGAGGGAAATAGATTAATATCAAACCAGATAACCAATCGCGTCACTGATGCGCGATCAGTTTTCTCATTTTAAATGACATTGGGCCTTAAAGCCCATAGTAGGAGAAGTTCGTAGCCCAAGTTGAGTGTTCCGGCCCAAAATTGGCTAGAGAGAGCCAATTTTGGGATATATATATATATATATATATATATTCCACGTGGGACCCATCATCACCGTTGAGTTTCGGTTGTCTGATTGTGTGCCCAGCAATACCCAACAATCACGGCGCGGATTTTATAGAATTTGCACGCAGTCACAGAATTCAAAAAAGAATTCAGACAAATTCATTTCTTTAAAATTTATCAGAAATGTAATAATAACGATTGGCTGCTTTCAAATATTCTAAATTCCAACCTATACACTCTCTCTTGTTTTTGGTAACTATAACATTGGTTTACCTTTTAAAAATATTTTAAAATAAAGATTTCAAATTTGAGAAATTCAAAAAAAAAAACTAAATAAACTAAATTAGATATACGAAATCAAAATCATGTATTATACTCACTCTTGATGAGTTTTTATTTTTATTTATTTTTTATTTTTTAATGAGCTTTTATACAGAACATATTAGATTGTAATGGACTAATTCTAAACGAACACAACTGTAGATAATTTAATTACAACAGTTATGTTGCAAAACTCCATAATCAATTGAATGAAATTTATCATAAATTAAACTAATAGTCAAAAGTAGGGGTGCAACAAAAAATCAAAAAACCGAAAAATCGAACCGAACCAATCCAATCCAATGGATCAGATCGGTTTTTTAGCACAAAATTGGACATATCGGTTTGTAATTTGAAAAAACAAAAAATATTGGATCGGTTTCAGTTTTAGTTTTAAAAAACCAATAAAAATCGATCCAAACCGAAATATATATATATATTGTCAATAATTCATATAAAGTCATATTCCTTCCATTAATATTTTTTTAACTCACTCCTATTTCAAGTAAAAAACATCCTTAGATAATTTTGAATAAGTTAAAAATACTTCTAACCTTCAAAAAAATAATTGTTTATGAGAAGTTTCTTTTTATATGACAAATATTGTTTTTAATATATTAAAAAAAATTGGACATTGAATCGGATCTTTTTGGATATTGAAAAATCGAATCAATGGTTCTATACTTTATTAGACATTGGATCTGATCCATTTTTTGAAAACCGAAGATATCAGTTCGGTTGTCGGTTTGGTACAAAACCGACAAAAACCGACCGAAATCACCCCTAGTCAAAAGGAACTTGAAAAAAGATGCTTCTATTCTTTTTTCTTTTTCTACTATAAATTGAGGAAGGATGATTAACAAATCCTACGTGAAGAGTACAATTACTCTAAAATATTATGAGAACCAAATATCGATTTTTAAACTTGAACATATGACCGTAAAGTTAAAATAAATTAAGCATAAATAGGATACATCCATTCAAACTATGACAACTATTAATTCCTATGAAATTGTTTGGCAATCAAAGACGGAGTTAGACTCTTTATCCTCTAATTAGCCGATCCAAAGAATATAGACAAAGTGTTCAGATTCTAGGAGAGAGAAAAAGGCAAAAGCTTTGATTTTGAAATAGTAGGAAGATGAAGAACAATGGAGGTTTTTGGGACCCATCCTTCCAAACACACACAAAAAATGGCAACCAAATAAGAGGCAAATAATGTTGAAAGAAAACTAAAATAAGGTATTTTTCACACCAAGCATGCCCACTTTTGCTTCAAAAAGAGTGGATTTTTCAGCTTCCCATTTCTCATTTCTTTAAAACCAAAAACCAAAATGCCCCCATTTTCAGGCTTAACCGGCGTGCTTTCCCTTCATGTTTGTCTCTCCCATTTCCCATTTCACAGTAACGACCCTTTTTCTCTCCATCATTTTGCTCTTCAAATCTTTGCTTTTTTGTGCTTCTTTCCTTCAATCATTGTTGGGTTTTGTAAATTGTCGCTTTTCTCTAGTTCAGTCAAAATCTTTTACCAACCCCACTTGGTTTTTATGCTGGGTTTTGGTTTGTTTGGTTCTACTCAATGTGATTTCACATTTCAAGGCTGAAAATCAGATGGGTTCTTGGTTTTGAGCTCTTCAGCTGCAGAAACAATAGCTACAGGTACTTCCCTCCAGGTTTTTTTCCACTTTCTTTCAGCTCTCTAATCCATATTGGGTTGCTGAGAAATTTGGAAAAAAGGATTGTGATCAATAGTTTAGCGGTATCAATGTATGCTCATGAATTAAGAGGTTATGGGTTCGATTTCCCACCCCGGATGGTTGTTGTACTAAAAAAAAAGTTTGACTTTGGTATATGGGGTTTTGATCTTCTGGAAGTTTGAACTTCTATATGTTAAGGGTTTCTCTGCAATTTCTTAGAAGGGTGCTGAAATTTTTATAGCTTTTTTGATGTTGCTAAGGAGTGAATGAACATTCACTTTCAAGTTTTATAAGTGGGGTTGCTTAGAATTTTAAAGATTCAGTACAGGTTGAGTCCTGGTGAAGATTGAGACAGAATGAGCTTTTTGAATACATAGAATTCCAACATTTGTTCATCTGTTTGGGGTATTTTTTTTTCCTTCTTTGCTAGAATTATGGAAAAGCACTACTTGTTTCATGCCGTTGATTGGTTCAAATTTGGGATATATTTAATCTATGAGACAGGGAGTCAACTATTCATTCATTTTATTGAATTGAATTGAAGATTCTCATTACTTATAACCTGTCAAAGGGAATGCTGTCTCTGTCTCTCTCTCAGGCCTCACCTGCTAAATAAATACTTCCGTTGTCTGTTCTACTTTTTCTTCTGGGCTATACTAAACTTTTGGGATTTTAAGGTTTCTAAAGCTATTTTTAAATTCAGTAATGTTTTTTCTGCAAGTGGGAATGCTCCTTGATACAATGATTTTCATCTCTTGTCATGGCTTCCTTTGCTTGCTGAATTTTTGGATGTTTCGAAATTTGATGGTTGCAGGTGTAGTAATTTGAGCTAAAATCTCATTTGCTGGGACAGAAAACAAATCTTGTACAATGCCTATCTCACAAGAAACATCCAACTTTGATGAGAGTTCTATGAAGCAGAGTTTGGTTTTCTCTGATTGTCTCAAGGTACATTCGTCTTTGGCGAAATTCTTGAACTTGGTGAGTCTTCATCTTTTGTTCACTCTCTTTCTGGATTTGATTTTCAGGATTTGAAGAACCTGAGAGCTCAATTATACTCTGCAGCAGAATATTTTGAACTCTCTTACTCGAATGACGACCAAAAACAGATGTGAGTTAGTTTGAGAGTTTGGAAGGCTTTTTTTGTAAAGAAGTAATCTGTTTTTTTCTTCTATTATTGTTTTTTAGAGAGTAGACTGGAATCTATCATTTGTTTCTGCAGAGTGGTAGAAACATTGAAAGATTATACTGTTAAAGCACTTGTGAATACCGTGGATCATTTAGGTTTGGTTGCTTTTAAGGTTAACGATCTTTTCGATGAAAAGATGGATGGAGTTTCTGGAACAGAGCTTAGGCTGTCATGTGTTGAACAGGTAAGATCAAGCTTTGTTATTTTTCCTAGTTAGATAGAAGAAACTGAACCTCCACGAATTTCAGGTGCTTAGAACGTAGATCCTCTAACACCCTTAATTATTACTATTAGCAGTAAAGATTGAATGGAAGGTGATTAATTTTCATTTTCACGGTCCAGTTCAACAAGTGCTCTATTGCTCTCAAGAAACTAGTTTTTGTTGTTTTGTGCATATTGTCTTGATGGATTTGCTCATGTCTAAAAATGTGCTTCAGATGACATCAACAGCATACTGTTTTTTGTTTCTTTTTCTCCTGAAACTGGGAAATAGGAGCATCGCTGCACTATGCCTATGATAACTGCACCTGTCTCTAGACTAGATACCGGGAGACATCAAAAGAATGGACACAAGGGAGGTGTCTACAAATTAATGTCACAAGTGTGTCTACAAATTAAGGGGGGGCACACCTTCAAAGCCCAAACTATCGACCACCATTCCACCCTTGGGGTCATCGACAGCATACTGTTTTAAACACTGTAGTTCCATAGGGTTCCTTTAGCTGCAGAACTAATGATTGACATGTGTTTCTCATTCGAAGTTTGCTTTGTATCCTGAATACATATTGTTCTTTACATATAGATCTTAATGTTTACTGATGTTGTTGCCATTTCTTTGATGCTCATTGTTAGAGGCTAAGATCGTGCCAAGAGTATATTGATCATGAAGGACATTCTCAACAATCCTTGGTGATAAATACGCCAAAGTATCACAAGCGTTACATATTGCCAGGCAAATTCACTGTCTTTCCGCAAACTCTCATTTCGTTTCTTTTTCTCGGGGTCTTATAGTTTGTGAAATTTTTCCAGTTGGTGAGACCATGAATGGGGGTACCCAAACTAGATTGAAATACCAAGGATGTAACCTAGATGATGAAGATGACTGGCACCAATTTAGAAATGGTAATCTGCTGAATCAATTGTTTATTGTAATTTCACTTTTGAATCATTTTCAAATGAGCTTCACCACTTATTAATGCGATTGATATCGTCTAGCCGTCCGAGCAACTATCATGGAAACACCACCATCCATTATCAGGTAAACAACACATTTTTGTTATCCGCTGCTTCGAAATTGCTTGCTTTCATTTACATCTCTTCTCCTGTGCACATTGGTTTAACGAATGATATCTGATTTGAATACCCCTTGTGCAGTAAAGAAAATTCTCGTGTGCCTTCTCGACAACCTTCCCCGTCTCCCCAACCTAGAACATTCTCATTCACGTCTACCGCGCCGAAGAAGGACTTAGGTTTATTGCTCTTTTCCCTTCCCTTTAGCTGCAGTTTGTGTGCTTGTAAATTGGTATTTTAAGTCATAGCCTATATATAGCTCTCCTAAAATGCAAAATGTGTTTGTTTCAAACTAGCTAAACGCTCGGTTTCTCCACACCGGTTTCCACTTCTGCGTTCTGGTTCATTTTCAAGTAGGCCAAAAACACGAAGCTCAAGTCGATCAACTACGCCCAACTCAAGTAGGCCAACCACTCCCAGTAAATCCAACGACCAACGACGGGTGCGCTCTTGGGCTCTCCCATCTTTTACTACATTAAGAGAAAAATGACATCATTTCCTTGATGCATTTAAGTTTTACAAAAATATATATAGTTCAGCAATGACTGAGATTCTGCACATGAATTTTTCTTTCCTTCCAGTATCCAGAACCTAGGAAATCAGCATCGATGCGGATTCCTGCAGAGAGGGATAGCAAAAAGGATGTTGAACAGCATCCCAGCAAAAGCAAACGCCTGCTAAAGGCATTGCTTAGCCGAACCAAGTCGAGGAAAGACGATATGTTGTACACTTATTTGGATGAATACTAGTACAAGAGTTTCAGGAAAGCAATGAACCAGGGGAACCAGCTGGTGAATGAGAGCTTCAAATTCAATTCATTAGAGATTCCACTTTGTAGTTTCATGAACTTTACTCAATTTCATATAGTAGAGTTTCTTTCATGCCAGGCTGAAATCATTTCTTTGTTCCTTTTTTTTTTTACTTTAAGTTATACAAGTGTTTTCATCATGTGGGATGAAGAATTATCCAAGTAGTTTTGTTGATTGTAAGCTGATTTATTCCTTTATATATATTCATGAGTGTCCATATTAACTTATGCGAATCTCGACTATTCTCATAGAATATACTGTTTGACTCTACAACAATTGGATGTCAAGAAAATTGATAGGAAATTATTCCTTAAAATAGGCGATCTATCACTAGGCCACTACATTAATCATTCCCCTAAGTTATAGAGAAGCATCTAAGCAAATCTTGGCCTGATTAATTCAATGGTCATTTAGGCTTTGATTATCTGGCATTGTTGGATCAAAGAACTTTCCAGTATTAAAGTAGAGAGAAAAAAAAAAAAATTGTCCATACTACTTTCTCGTATATTTAATCATATCAGTAACACTTGAAACTAAATCAGGATTCAAAATAAAATAACATATCATGTAATGATGCGGCTGAATGTAAAAAAGTAATATGGTACAACGTGTATGAACATGTTATCTTGTTAGATCTCAATGTTTGAATGATGAATGTAGAATGTAGGCCTTCACCCTTGATCAAACATATACTAAATTTCTGATCAGATCTAATTTTAAATCACAGCTACTTTAAACCCAAAAACAAAGTTGACACTTTGCTGTTTATTATTTTCCCTTTGTAAATAACCAAAGTTTATTATTTTGTTTTTAATATGATATAGATCGAGAGTCAAATCTCGAAATTATTTGGTGGTAATTCAATTCAATACTATGGTTACGGGTTGGGCCTGGAGAATTGATATTTGACTCTCATTTAATTTGATAGCACCTCTTTGTAGGATTTGTGTTCTCCCCCTCTCAACCTGGACTAAAAAAATCTGGAAATTATTCTATTTAAAAAAAAAAACTAAAACATTGGACATTAATGCAAATCTAGAGAAAGTTGAAAAAATAATTTTTTTTAAAAAAAGAGAAATTGTAATGGATGACCAATTATAACAAAATAATTACAAACGTAGTTAAATTTAAAAAATATTTGTAGCCATAAATACGGTTATATTATTAATATTTTTTTTTAAAAGAATCGAGAAATTAGAGCTTCGTTCCCCTATACTCGAGCACCACTTGTCCGTCCCTAAACTGTGGCACCAAGATACTTCGAACAGTATTCTAATTTAATCACTTTTCAACGGTCTCGAACCAGAGATCTCTAAAAAAAATATGTTCAATATTATGTATTATTACGGTTAAAAAAACCTATTATTAATATATATAAACTGCTAAATTTTTAAAAAGTATCAGTATTTATAATTATTTTTTGAATTTGACTAATATCTGTAAGTTTCCAAACTAAAATAGACCATAATTTGGGCTTGGGCTTTTGAAAAATAATTGTAGGGCACTGTAGTTAATCATACATGCTTAGCTACACGGACTCCTTTCCGGTCGCCGTCGTCGGAACGCTCCCAGGTCTCTCGGAAGTCATCGCCGGAGTTTCTTCTTCTCTTTTTCTACGGTAATTTCACTCTCTCATCTCCTCGGATCTGCATTTTATATTTCATGCTCGGTTTGCAACTCTAATTTTTCCATTTCCTTCAACAAATTCTTCGTTAGATCACAATGGCTTGCATTCAATACGGTAGAAATGCACTCCGGCAAGTTATTAAAGCCTCCAGCCTCCATCCTTCCGATCAAATTATGCAGCCGTTGATATTCTCCGGTCAGGGAGTTAGACATCGGAAATTGGAAGTTATTCTGACAACAGTGAGTATGTGACTTCACTTTGTTTGGATTTCATGCCCGACCGTATGGTTTTTTGGATAATTAACTGATGAAATTGTTACTTTGATGTTTGAAAAGAGCATTGAAAAGCTTGGGAAAGCCGGTGAGACGGTTAAGGTTGCGCCGGGATACTTTCGGAACCATCTTATGCCCAAGTTGCTGGCTGTTACTAATGTTGACAAGTATGCTTATCTGATCAAGGAGCAGCGCAGGGTATTTACCTGTAATATGGATCTTATGTGTGGCTTTTGATTCTTTTTACATAGTGTGTTTGTGTTGTTGTTTTCTTGGTTGCATTGATTTGTCTTACTTTCATGTTCATTTCTAATTTCAAAGAGGGGCTAGGATGATGACAGATGAATGTTCTAACGGGAAATTGCGTTTTCTTTACGTGTATTACATGCTTGATATGATGATTTTCAATTCTTAGGAGTCCGCATGTCAATACATTTGAGGATTAGGTTAGTCGTCAAGAGGGTCTTGGGAACCTAAAGTTTGATCTATGGTGTTTAAGAGGTCTTTGGGGGACCTAGGGATGGACGTGGCTACCTAGAGTATAGTGGAGTAAAGATCCAAAAAAAGAAGAAGAGGGTCTTTAGAGAACCAAAAGGTTATGTGTTTAATCTATGGCCTGACCATTTACTTGAGAATTGATTTCCTATTGGGTTCTTTAACATCCAAATGTTGTAGGATCAAGTGGTTTATCTTATGAGAATAGTCAATGAGATACTCGAGGTATGCGTAAGCTGACTTAGATACTCACAAATATAAAACAAAAGATTTTTTTTTTACGAAGATGCTTAATCATTTATCCGTTTTTAGGGACTTGGTGGAAGATAGGCTTATTGATTTTGCTCTGTGATGGGTTGGGTTTTACAAGTTGGATGCATCTTTGTAGTAGATTTCACACGAGGCTTGATATATTCTCCTTTGGATTTTGATAACTTCAATTTGTTTGGGTTTAGATTTACCAACCAGTTGAAGAAGAGGTCATTAAGGTTGTGACAGTGACGAAGGAGGATACCATGAAAGAATATGAAAAGGCCGCAAAACGTCTGGATAATACTCAGCTGGTTTGTAACTCCATTTTCTTTATCCCTACTTAGCTCTTTATGTGTTCTTTTCTTTGCCAATTTTAAACTTTTATAATCAAGTTATACTCGGATGGTTTATAAATTTGACGGTTAAGAATTTGGCAAAATGATGCTCGGAACGATTTAAGTAAATGCCTGAAGTTGTCTTCTTTTTTTTTAAACAAGTGTAACCACGCCCGTCCCGAAGTTGTCTTCTTAGTATTGGAAAATTTTGGATGCTTATGACGTTCCTTCAAATCAATATAGTTATTAATTTTATTTGATGGTAACACATTTTTAGGTGTTGAGGAAGTTAATTGACAAGGAAAAGTTCCGCACTCGTGCTACGAAAGACGAGCCCTTAGCTTTGCAATCTTCTGTGACAGTAGACGACCTAGTTGCTGAGGTAGGCTTTGATCAATACCTATGTACTTTTTGAAATGAGTAGTTAGATTATTTGTTGCTTCTTCCTTGAAGTAGGCTCTAACTGGAATTCATGTTTTCCTTTTTCCTCCCTCTCCTTTGGAGAATGACCTAATAGAAACCAACCAGTTCTTTTTCCATGATGGATTTTTTCTCTCATTCAGTTAATAGCTTTTGTGAAGTTAGCTCTAGCGGTATCTTGTATAACCCAGTAATCGCAATTTGTAAGCTAGGAAAGGAGGTTCAAGGATTTATATCAAACATTTCAGTAAAAGTTTCTGATTGTAACAACTAACAAACGATGGGACTGAATAGATCAAGATTTTTGAGATGAGATTGATGACACTTATTTAGTCTTTTATCAATGTAGGCCTCATTTTTAATTTGTAATGTAGATCTACATATCTTTTTCTTTTGTGCTTTAGGTGGCACGACAACTTTCGATTCAAATTACGCCCGATAATCTACATTTGCCATCTCCCTTGACAACATGTGGTGAATATGAAGTACCACTGTGCTTCCCAAAGTCGATCCCGTTGCCTGAAGGAAAGATCTATTGGACTCTCAAACTTAAAGTCCGTGGTAAATAAAAAATTTGAAACAGCTTGCTCTTGCATTATGATGGTGTCTGGTTTTGGCTCCTTAAGATCTTAGGTCTCTCTAGTTATTATGAGGAACTCCACATTTTCGTATCCTCAACCTTAAAATTAGCTGTTGTTGGTTATCAAATGATTGTAGTAGAGCTTTTGCTTCACTATATAATGGATTCACCATAGAAAACTGGAGATTTCATGCCTATGTTTTTTCTCTTCATCTCTGTGCATGTTTATGTTTGAGTAAACTATGTTACTCTTCTTCGGCATATGTTTCAAGGGAAATTATTTCTATTCTGCTCTATATAAATATGCTATATTATTTTTCTCTTTTATTATTATTTTTTTAGAGATTTCTTTGATAGTAAAATATGGTAGAATTAGAAATTCACGTAAATTCATTTGGATATTTATGAATATTAAAAATAAAATGTACTTTTTGAATCTTTATATTAACTTGGTGTTCAAGAGAATCAAGTCTAAAGAAAATTGAGTACAAATTTATGGAAGTCCCTTCAGGAACTTAGTTTAAATTATGTTATATCATTAAAGAAAATGTAGTTGTCTTATTTTCTTTCTTTCTCCTCCACAATGTTGAGGGAGAAGGGAAGGAATCTCGAATGCGTGCAAACTCTTTTTCTTTTTGAAGATTCCACTCGAAGTTTCTACTCCTCCCTTGTTGACACACAAACTCTTTTTCTTGGTGAACCTCTCTTATTTCGGAGTGATTAGTCTTGAATCATTTTATAAAATCTACTTTCATATAACAAAATTATATTTGGATCACCATTTTATATGCATGATTTAAATAATATTAAAATATGGACTGAGTTTTAACAATTTCTAAAGATTTCAGATATTTATGGAGGTTATGGCAGCAACACCTATGCTCTTCTACCTCTTTCAGTGGTTTTATTTTAAGAATAATCTAATGCGGAATCATGAATATCAAATGTTTTTTTAGTTGAAATCGCCAATAACTTCAATTATTGTAAATTAAAAAGTTAAGTTATTTTCTTCAATAAAAAAAAAATTGTTTAAATGCCCAGCATAAATTGATTTCTCCGTTGAAAAAGAGTTTTTTTTTTTTTTTTTTTTTTTTTTTTGAGAATCCGTTGAAAAAGAGTTAAAAGTGAGTAAGAAGAAGAAGAAAATATTACATTCTTTCATTTTTTTCGAAAGACAACGTTCCAATTATTTCTCCTTAGAATGATCTTTTTGTCGAGTACATTGAAAATTCATAAGTTATCCCATATATTAATTAGATGATTTTGTATGTATAATAAAGAAAAGTAAAATATTTTCATCTATAACATAAAATTAAAAGTAGAAAATTCAAATTAATTTCTATCACTAGTTGAGTTTTATTAGTAATAGAATTTAATCAATAATAGACTTATTCTATCATTGCTTGAATTTTTTTTTTATCAATGATAGAAATCTACATTGAGTTATATCACTATTTGATTGATAGAAATCAATATGTTATAGATGAATTCTTTTAAAAAATTTCCTCTAAATATAATATAAGAGATAGAATATACTATTGATGGTAAATTTTCTATTAATTAACTAATATTATCGAATCAGAAAAAAAAAACAATAAAAATCAGCTCAAAAGAAAAAGAAAATTACGGCTAGAAATCAAAAGTAGTTAGATTTACAGGAACGGTTAGCATGTGTTTAAGCACTGTGATTAAGATAAAAGAAAGACGCTTAATAAACGGCGTCGTTTTAAAGGACTGCACAGAACAAGTGAAGCAACTAAACTGGTGAAGCTCAACAAAATTCGTATTATCCATCCTTCTTCTTCATCTTCTTCACCTGCAATTAGGGTTTTGAATCTTCAAAAACTGTACTGAAATTTCACTGGATTCTTACAGAGCTACAGAATCGAAGAAACGAACCGAGTTCTGGGTTTTTGAAACAGAGGAATATATTGGACTTCAGCAGATTGTAACAAAACTGGACAATCAAAGCCATTGAAAATCGAATTTCTATGACTGTAATTTCTTGCCATTGATAACAACTAAACCGGGGTAAGCATTACTTTTTGTTCAAATCCAAAACCCTAACGGGTTTGAGATGGAGAAGTCTAGATCTAAGAGAAATTACTACTATGATCACGAAGATTATGATTCGGAGCCGATGGGAAGAACCAGACCTCGTTACAACAATCACTACGCCAGTAATAACTATCGTCACCGCGGAAGTGCTGTTCGACCTTCAAAACCTCAGGATCAATCTCTAATGGTGACCACAACTTACAGGATTCTCTGTCACGACGGTAAGGCCGGCGGAGTTATCGGCAAATCTGGTAGTATTATTAAGTCTATAAGGCAGCACACCGGCGCGTGGATCAACGTCCTCGAGCTTGCTCCGACGGATGAGGAGAGGATCATTGAGATATCGGATACTCGGCGGAGGGACCCGGATGGTCGAATGCCGTCGTTTTCGCCTGCCCAAGAGGCGTTGTTCTTGATTCATGAGAGGATTTTGGAGAGTGAAATGGGTTCTGGGTTTAATGGAATGGGGTATGGTGGTGAGGATGAGGAGGATGATTACGACGGCGGTGGCGTTAGAGGTGGCAGTGGCGGTGGCCGTGTGGCAACGAGGCTTGTTGTGTCGAGAATGCACGTTGGGTGTTTGTTGGGGAAGGGAGGGAAGATAATTGAACAAATGAGGATGGAAACCAAGACCCAGATTAGGGTTCTACCTAGAGATCACAATTTGCCTCGTTGCATTTCAATGTCGGAGGAGATTGTTCAGGTTTTGTTTCTGAACACACTTCAGTATCTTGAAAGAATATACCCCATTTCTTGTTGCTATGGACTATGGTAGTTTAAAAGATATTGAGCTTGGAACTCTTATTGGTTCATGTCGAGTCTTTACTTTTGATGTTTTGCAATGCTTAACCGAAGTTGCTAATTGGGTGCTTAAAATGTTTGAAGTTTGAACGTTTAATGAGAGTAATTAAATGGTATCTATAAGCAGTTTAGCAATGCAGTGACCGTTGTCTTTTTGAATCTTCTACTACTGTCCTGTCATTGCTTCACTAGCTATTTGTAAAGAGTTCGACCAGAAGTCATTTGTTTTCTTATCTCTTTTTTTTTCCTTTTATAGGAAACAAAAACACTTTTCCATTTATGAACAAAATATTTGTTTTCATATCTCATTCAGATTTGTTTCTTACTGCACATCTTACTCCATGTGTGAGTTTAGGGAAGCTAGTCATATTGGCAGAAACTTTTATGTGGGGACGTACATCTATCTTGCATATTACATTGTTCGGCCTTTTCATATGCCGATTCATGGTTTGATTGTTGAATTAAGTTATTAATTCTATTTGCAATCAATGGGCATGTGTATATCTCTAGGGTATGTAGTGAAGTGAAGTTCCGATTCCCAGTTATAAAAATATATCCATTTGCAATCTTATACAGATTGTCTGGAAAGTCTTCCTTTTATTTATTTATTTCATTTTTTTTTTCATTCCTAGTTTTATTTACATGCCTTGGCACTGACCAAACCTTTGACTTTGGTTTTAACAAGTCCTTGTGTCAAGTATACAGTAAAGATATGAGGCATGTGTAGTCTTTCATTTTAAGAAGTTGCTTAAATTTATTATTTCACAGATTTGAGGTTCAATAGCTATCCAGAAACAAATTATATGAGATTTGTGTGATAATCTAATGAGCGTGCATTGTGATTCCAATTTTTGGTGCCAAGTTAGATTCCTCATCCATCTATCTATGATAGCTTACAAACCTGGCTTTAGATAACTTAAACATGAGCACTATCTTGATCCAGTAAGAATTAAGGAAAAAGATATGGTAACATGAACTATTGTCTTTCTGTTCCAAGTTCTTACAAGTTTATTATCTCAGTCGTTGTGGTATGAAGAATGCATAATTATTAAATATTTTCCAATTGGATTTATAACCCTCTGTAGATTGTTGGGGATGCAAATGCCGTAAAGAAAGCTGTAGCTATCATTTCATCACGCTTGAGAGAGAGTCAGCATCGCGACCGTAGTCATTTCCATGGACGTCTACATTCACCGGAGCGTATGTTCCCTCCTGATGATGATTATGTTCCACATACAGGACGACGATTATCAATGGATGGACGCCCATTTAGACCACGTATGTCTGCTTCTAATACAAGAGGCAATGATTATTCCAACCATCGATCGAGTTTCTCGATGGAGCCGGGGGCTCCTCCTGTTAATGACAATATGATGCCCTTTTATGGTGAGGACCTTGTATTTAGAATATTATGCCCAATTGATAAGGTTGATAGTGTTATTGGAGAGTCTGATGGAATCATAGAATTACTTCGGAATGAAGTTGGTGTGGATATCAGAGTTTCGGACCTTGAGACTGGTTCAAATGAACAGATTATTATCATTTCCTCGAACGAGGTACTTAAACTTTTATTTTTCCTTATTGGTATAACACCATGATTTACAGTTTCCTAGGGACAAATCACTTGATATGCCTTTAAAGTTATGCTTTCCATTTATATATTCTTATTTTCTTTGTTTAACGTTCTGATTGGCAAGCTTGTGTTCTTAGGGTCCAGATGATGAGCTTTTTCCAGCACAGGAAGCTTTATTACACATCCAAACTCGCATCGTTGATCTTGTTCCTGACAAGGATAACATTGTAACTACTAGGTTACTTGTCCCTTCGAGTGATATTGAATGTTTGGAGGGAAGAGATGGATTGTTAGAGATGAAAAGATTAACTGGTGCAAATGTACAAATTGTGCCAAGAGAAGAACTTCCCATGTTTGTATCAGGGGCTGATGAGCTTGTCCAGGTTTGCCATTGAACTTTAAATTTGTTAGAATTCCGAGATTTAATTAAAGATGCTTAATGTAACTACATTTTGCTCCCCTGTTTTGTTTTTAGCTGCTATTTATTATAATTTACACTTCATATATAATATATTTTTCCTCAAATCAGTTATAGAGGATGGCCCTGGACTAAGTTAGGGTCTTAAAGACTTAAACCATTGTATGCATTTTTATTTTGAAGGTTTAAATATGCACATTCTGATTTCAATTTGCAGTTACAAATTCTCAGGTTAGTAGAAAATATAGGTCCTTCCTCATGTGTAAATAATAGTTCTGGTTTTTTTGATAACTGGGAATTGGAGCATCACCCCACTACAAACCCGGGACACGAGCACCTGGGTTTTCTACTTTGTTTTATAATTAGTCATTTGGTTTCTTAGCTCGACTTTATTTAGTAAGGATCCATATTGTTCTTCTGGACGGTTGACTAATGTGGCTGGTTGGAACTGATGACTTTTCTTACAGAGCTCCTAATTCCCTAACTGCAACTTTTGTAGATCATAGGCGACATAAAAGCAGCTCGAGATGCACTTGTTGAGTTAACATCAAGATTGCAGAATTATATTTATAATGAGCCTTATCAAAAAGATGCAAGTCCTCCAGTCTCAGTACCCAGCACCATGGCCAGTGTACGACTCGATGAATCATCTTCGAATAATAATGCTGCTCCTCGTGAAGTTCTTAGTGGAAATGACTCTTCTAGCACGGCCTATCAAAATATTCAACCTTTTGGAACAGCACAGCTTCTAAAGGTTACTTGTTTACTCATCTTTTTTTCTTCTCTCTTTACGAGGGGATTCTTTCTTTTCAAAACAGTTTCTTCTCAGCCATTACGAGTGGAGGCACTTGCTTTCCTTGGATACGAAACTATTTCAGAGTAAGATTCTTCTGAAAACTGCTCTGCATAAAAATGCCTTTTCTTTTAGACAAGTAGTAAAAGGTTCGAAATCTGAAGCATTCATGTCACATCTTGGTTCACTCGCAATTTTATGAAATCCAATCTGCCACATTGTTTTGTAGTCATATGGTGGTTCAAGTTCCAATCCGATGAAAATGAATAGTCAGGTTATTATTTATTTTTCTACGTGTCTACAGAGAAAAAAAAAAGTGTTATGGGAACCAAGTTGAACATTTGGTTTCTATTTCTTATTGTCATAAAATAACTGGAGCCCTTAGTTAGCTATTTTGTGTGTTAATGCAAATCTCTACTGAGACTTTATCTCTGCACCAAAATGATTGAAAGTATCATTCGCAGGAAACTGGTGGGTCGAGCAATGAAGCTGTTATGCCAAATGAAAATGATCGACGCGAAGATTTGCCTAGTGGGTTAAACAGGTAGAACTTCATCATTCTGCAACAAATGATTCCAAGCTTCTCATATAAGTTAAATCAATGACTGTCAACCTATTACATAAGTTTTGACATTCCACTTAGGATCCCCGTGACACTTGTCACTCGAAGTACGCTCGAAGTTGTGATACCAGAGCCAGCAGTTCCCAAGCTTATAACAAAATCAAAAAACAAGCTTGCTCAGATCAGTGAGGTAATAAACATTAGTGAAATTTCTTCAAGCCCTTGTGTGATGAATACATTAAGAAAATGGGTTCTTGGCTGATGTTTTGTTCTTAACAGTTGTCCGGAGCCAATGTTACGTTGGTAGAAGATAGACCAGATGTAACTCAGAAGATAATTCAAATATCAGGTACACCAGAGCAGGCTGAGAGAGCCCAGAGCTTGTTGCAAGGGTTCATTTTGAGCAGTAAGTCTTTCTCGCTACTCTGTTTTGAGTTCAACGGACTCGAACCCATATACTTATGTCGGTTGAGCTATTACTCTCGTTAGCTCTCTATTTAAACCCATCTTGTTTTAAATTTCTAATCCTATTTAGTTTTTACTCTGTATTTATTTGTTTGTCTAACATTTTTCAGTGCAAGAAGATGGGCCTTAAGTTATGGCCATTTGGTTTTACACTAAACTTTAGTTGATTATTAAAGGATTGCCCCCATCAACATCAACTGTATTATCACGGGGCTCTTGCTTCTATGCTCGGAAGATGTGTCTCATGGAAGAAGAGTCATGGGGGAAGGCAGAGCAAATGAACAATTGTCGTGTAAATTTAGAATGTATAAGAATTTTTATTCTTCAGTTTTTTCTGTCCTTTTCTATGTTGTTTCACAAATATTTATATGTTTGAAATCCAATTTTAAGCATCTCTTAGTTATACTTATATTTTAGTGTTATGGATTGAATCCGTGACTATGAAATTGAAATGAATTACCACCAAATAAGATAATCAATGCGCCATCATCTTATTCGGAACAACTCACATAAGATTAAGAATTAGGATTTTTTTTATATAATTATATATATATATATAGAAAATTTAAATCATAGTCTACATGATTAAAAAATCTATAAATCTATTTGACATTATTTAGTATTTGAATCATAACTTTGAATCTCCTATAGTTGCTCTAAAAAGAATGGTTTTTTTTAGGAAAAAAATCCCCTATAGTTGTGTGCAGTGTTTTAAAAAGCCCGAAAAGGCGCGCCTTAGACTCTATATTGGCGCCTCGCCTGTCCAGGCACGTGCCTTTTCATAAAACCCTCAGGCGCGCAAGTCGCACGTCTTGAGGACTTTTTTATTTATTTAAAATCTAAGTCAAACGGTAATGTTTTACTCATTTTTCTTTATTTTTTTTTTACAATTTCAAATTCAATCAACAATGACTTCAAAGTTTTATTTTTTAAAAAACAATTAAAACCTAATTGTCAATCCATGGGATGACTATGTAAAACAATCTATATTGAAAGAGATTAATATATATGTTTTGTGAATAAATACATGTATGCACCTTTAGTAAAAAGCTCGGGCTATTTGGTGCCCCTTGCACCTCAGACTCCAGAGGGCCAATGCTCCTTAGTGCGCCTTGAACTTTTTTAAAACACTGGTTGTGTGAGGAGAAAACTTCTTATATAGCTTTTCAATGGCTTTAAGAATTCAAGCTCACCTTTGGGAAAGATAACTGGTCTGGAGTTTGTTTGTTTGTTTTTTTTTAATGGTCTCGAGTATTGTTAATTTATATCCATCCCAATAAACTTGTCGAATTATTGCAATTAATGTTTAATTCTAAAAAGAAAGGAATATATTTTTGTAAAGTGATTTTTTTATAAACCAAATTTAAATGCTCATTCAATACACACAACTGAAAAATTATCAATTAACTGCCAACATGCAAAAAAGCTGAAACCAATCATTGTCAATTATCGATAAATTTAATTGAAAAAAATTATTAAATTTGAGAGATGATCCTATAAGATCTATATATCTAAAATGATACTCTTTAATGTTGATTAAAACATCAAAGTTCATCATGGTAATTGTATTCATAATCACTCTCTTCACAGGACAGGGCAGACTCGTTGGTTGAGATTTAGAGTTTTCAAAGTATATGCTCTTTTATTTATCCTTTAAGTTTAAAATCCACAATTGAACCGAACTATAAATTCCCTTATTGTCTTTCGGATTCAAGCTTTTGGATAGACGAGAGAGCCTCCGAATATGTCGTAGGACGATTCTCCAATTCTTCGGTCATGAAAAACAAAAAAATCTGTCTTCATAGGCGCCATTGTGTTTTTCATATACTGTGCTGTAGAAAACATACTCATGATTCTGCATCTCATCAAGTGTTAAGTAGCTATCTTTGTTATCATCGGCCTGCAGTGTTAACTACAATATAAAATTGATTTCTTAATTTCTTCAAATCATTTACTAATACCTCATAAATTAATTGACTTATCTAATGTTGGGCATGAGACAGACCTCTAGGATGAAGATACTGGAACAATGGCCTTAATTCTTCCACTGTCAAAAGTCAGCACAATACTCTTTGAAATTAAAAACACCAAACAAATTGGTATCAAGAAGAAAAATGGCTCACTACCATCAAACAAATGCATACTCGTCCTCGTCGAGATCAAGCTCATCAAACTTCTCTTCCACGATCGGTATGTCCTCCCTATGAGTTTCGAATTCGATATAGCTCTTGTATATGCCATATGCATGGTGGAGAAATTCATCAAAATTAAGCTTTTCATGTCTGTCATAGTCCATTGGCCTGCAAATATAATAATCAAAACAGAAACTGATGCTTTGGTTTTCAATGCAGATGTGAAAAGTTTATAACTTGACTATGTGGAAAAGTTACTTCATTTTCTTTCTCAATAGCAAATTGTGTATAAGGTAATTGCTGCTATCTTGTGGGTGCAGGAAACTGCATGACAGATAGATCTCATTCCTCTGTTGTTAGAAGAGGAAAATACAAGATTTTTTTTTCTTTTAGTCCCCGGGTTAGCTTACGCGTACCTCGACTATTCTCATGGGACAAACCATTTGACCCAGATGAAGAGGATGCATCAGACTTAATGGTTCACAAACAAAAAGGGAAAACAGAGAGAAAAGCCTCCAAGCCTGCAAATATAGAAAGTTTAGTAATAACCAAAAGCCACCCTTTTTGCAACACTTCTTACCCAAATGAGCATCTCAGAAACAAACAGCAGTAGCATCATAAAAAGAATGAAAAGTGGTGCAACAGTTTCCCATTTGCATCTGCTGCTCTGTTTGGAATACTCATTTGAGCAAGAAACATTACAAAAAGGATAATGAAATTCACATCTCTCTCACTCTCATTTACTGTTAAGCATAATTGAGTGATTGTAAATGGTTTGCATGATGCAGAAGCTTGTGGTTTTGTATAAATAGAAAGAACTTGCAGAGAGGTGGAAAGTTGGAAGTGGAAGGACAAAGTACTTTGGAGGGAAGTTATCAAGGGGATGTTTGGAGATAGGAGATGATAATCGTTGTTGGTGGGTAACTGTTGTTGATGAGTAATCATTATCTGGGTTTGAAATGTCGATTGGTTAGGAGAGTAATTATTGTTTGTGTTTGGAGTGCAGATAATAGTTAGAGGATAATCATTCTTTGTATTTAAGGTGCAAATAATGATTAGTGGAAAAACGTTGGGAAAAAATGTATTATTGAGCAGTATGATAATGGTTATTGGACAAGTTATTGGATAGTATAATAATAGTTAAAGAAGAGTTCCCAAAGGGCAACCCAGCAGTTGAGGCTAAAGACTTCAAGACATGCTTCCTTGAGAGATCCCTGGTTCAAGGGCGCTGGAAAGCGCTTAAACTAGAATACCCTTCAAACAATCCTGGTGCCACAGCCTAGGGACGGGCTAGTGGTGCCCTGGGTATAGAGGAGCGAAGCTCCGATTTTCCAGTTTTCACAAAAAAAAAAAAGTTAAAGAAGATTGAGATAAATAATGTGTTATTAAAACGGCAATCAACAATCAATAACGAAGATAAAGAAATCGTAAAAGAGGAGGAAAAACAGAAATCACACACAAGGATTTACGTGGTTCACCAACGTTGTGTTGGCTAGTCCACGGGCAGAGAGGGAGAACGAGTTTTATTCAGAGAGGCGAATTACAGAGATAAATGTCATATTAATTCGAGCTTATATATGCGCTCTAATTAAACCCTAATTACATACGTTTTCGCCACGGGGGCATTGCCCCCACACCCCCACTCGATGACCGGGCAACGAGACCCCCGACTACTAATCGTAGGGCATTAGCGCGTTCAAGGTATAATGCAACATAATGATTATTGTTCATTACTCGAGTAACCAGTGTTAGTGGTCCAAATAAAGAGAAGCAAACCATTATCCTTCTTGCCCCAAACGGCCTCAAAAGAGCAAGCTAGAGAATGGTGACAAAAGTGGTTCTGACAGGTTGCTAACCTGAGGTTTTTTCACAAGTCAGAATTCTGTCTGTTTGAATGATAGTAACCTAATTTTTCTCAGATGATCCAATTATTTTTGCATAGGATTCCTTTTATTATGATTATTATTATTTTATTCTTTTTATGGAGTTTGTTTTGGTTTAGACTTGGAAAAAGTAGGAAAGTGCAAGAAGAAGAAACGGCAGTTGAATGTTGGGTAAGAAAAGACAGAGATCTAAAAGGGAACTTCAGGTGGTGTTGTGGAATGACAGCTGAAAATGGTTCAAAAACCCAACAAACTTTCTCAAATCTTTGAGACTTTATTTCATTTTGCTGATGTGGAGATGGGTTTTCTTATAATGCTGATATCTAAAGTTGAATTCTCTATAAAAGAATCTATGTAATTTTTTTTAATCATTATTTTTATTTCTCTATTTTAGATTTATAGTAATGTATACTGTTTTTTAGTACAACCATATTTGAGATAGAAGATTTAAACCGACGACCTTTAAATTGAAAATACATATTAATTATTTATGGATACAACCTACTTTAGCTACTTGCATGTATCTTTTCAGTAAAAAATAATGTATTATGAGACATTGGTTAAACTTGAACTTGATTATCCAGTTTATAATATAGTTGGCAGAAAATATGTGGAATAATTTTTATATATAAATTTAACAATTTTCTTCCTATGGAATAACTTCTCCAACTTTTTCAGATTATATATGAAAATTAATAGTCAACAAAAGCATAGAATATATATTAATGATTAAAATATTATATATTAGAATCTTCTTTCCTCAATCCATATTGAACTAAAAAAAAGTATGGGAGTACTTTTTGAACAAACTAGCGAAAATAATATTGAATGAACTCCATTTCATTTGAACAACCAGAGCTAGACGTTCAGATTGATAGTAAAAAGGAAATCTTTCAAGCACTTGCTCAAAAAACACCATACTTTACTAAATGGTTTGAAAACAACAATATTTATAACAAGTTTGCAAGAAATCCTATTTTGTTAATTTGTCCCAAAAGAAACAAGAACATTATGGAAAACAAAAGCTTCACAGTGACAGCACATAGTGCTTAACATAAGTCAGAGGGAGTTCTCTGTTTGAATATGTATTACTTACCAAAATGATGAAGTTGTTTATACAAAATAGTATAGAAACTATATTGAAATCATCGACATCCCAATTCAGCTCTTCCATCAGGACTAATAGTTGGATTTAGACAAAGTTTCTGAAGATCAATGTAGCCTAGGATTGTGTCCTCAAAAACTGCATCTTGCAATTGAGCATCATCAAACGTGGACCCTGAAAGTACGGCGTTCTTGAACAAAGCTCCTTGAAGATTGGCTTTTCCAAAGTTTACCCTGTCTAGAACTGCATTCGAGAAATCAGCACCTGCAATATGCAATGTTGTCGTCATATGTTTTTGATTCACGAGAATTTGAACCTATAACCTCTTTATTAGTGGGTTATACATCATTCCACGAGAGCATAGCTCTCGTCGGCACAATGTTTTCATGATATTTGAAAGCCATATTATGAGTTTTTTCTTCATGGGATTCTTTAGTCCTCTTTATTGTCTATGTACCATATCAAGCATTGGAAGCAGAGTTTGAAAACTAGGCCATTTTATAAACCGAAAGACTTCCTTTGTTTAATATATATATTTTTTATAACCATGCATGTTCGGATCAGTTTACACACACCTTGACTATTCTCACGGAACATATTGTATGATTCTACAACATTTAGTTGCCAAAAAATCCGTCCTAGATAGGTGGCTGTTGAAACATAATAAATCACCAATCAACTCAAAAGTTTAAGCTGGTGGGTTAGGATAAGTTTCATTATAGCAACTAACACTCCCTTCACTAGGTTTACTTTTAATACTACGTTGAAACATGCTAAATCACCAATCAACCTAAAAGTTTGAGCTGATGGATTGGGATAAAATTAATTATATCAACTAACACCAACCACAATAGATAGAGCTCATAATCTTTTGAATCACTAAGGTCTTCTACGACAACTAGGCCAACTCTCGATGATTTTTCCTTTGTTTAATGAGTAGTTCGCCCTAGAATATGACAGACTTATTAACAAACCCACCTCCCTTATTGGAATGGGAATAAGATGAGAGAATTTTACCCTTGAAGCTGGCTCCAACAGCATAAGCTTTTGACATCACAACTTCAGAGAGGTCTGCACCATCAAACTTTGCTTCTGACATCAATGCAGCAGCAAGAGATTTCCCCTTTAACTGGTTCTTTTCATTTGTGTAGTCACAGAAACGAAGATCAATTGGCTTATCATACACACCATTTGCTTGACCTATTGTATTGCCAACAAAAGCACGCTCACATCGGTTGGGTTCGGTTGATAATGGAGGCAGCCTCTGCAAGTCCCATATATTATGAAATCAACAGCTTTCTTTCTCAAAGTTAAATATTATGAGTTGTTTGATGCTTGCCTCATAAAGTGAAATCAAATTGGTAATCATGACTCTATAAGAGGAAAAACATAACAAGTAACATGACAACAAGAGCATAACTCAACTGATATGATATATAACCTAATGATCTATAGGTCATGAATTCAAATCCACACTCTAAAGTAGGGTAAAGTAAATAACTATATTTCAGTTAGAATATGGAAAATATTACAAGATGTCCTATCAGTAAAATGTATTACAATCCAGTATTGTAATTGTAGAACATAAAAAAAAAACAACTGGGTTTTGGCCTAAACTTAAATGCAAATGTACCCAAACATCATGTGATAAATTTGAATAACATTGCATCATTCTAAAAGGCAATATATCTCAACTAGTTGAAAAATTACATACAGTACAGATTACTAATATACGAAACTCAAAAGTTCAAGCTATAAATCAAAAGAAACAGCATAAATTCGAAACTGATCATGAAGTGCAGGAAAGTGAAAAATGTCACAGATGTGGCTACTATTAGTTAATTATCTGTCGAGGATCCCACATCCAAAAAAAATACCTCAAAGTTTACATATATGCATATATAAAAAGCATGAGCTACTCTTTCATTATAAATTGGTATAATTTGAGATGAAACTCCATGCTATCTAACATGATATCAGAGACCATAAAACATAAATGGATATTCAATAAAAACAAAAGGGGTCAGAGTCAAGATCAAGAAAATAGTAAACTTAATGAAACACCACCATCTTGAGGAGCATGTTCGGAATCTACATCGAAATGATGAAAAAGGACCTCATAATTTATAAGTCAATAAATTTTGAGAAATGTTGGTTGAAATAATTAAATTCGCCTCAACACACCATGGACTTAAGCTTTTGGTTGATTAACTATTTAGCATAATTCAACCTGATATTAAAGTAGGAGGTCATGAGTTCAAGTCATTTACCTCCTCAAATAAAATTGAATTCCATTGTCAAGACATTACGAGGAGTGTTGGTTGATATAAATTAGTAATTTAACATAATTCAAACCAACATGTCTGTTGGAGATAGTCACCTTGTCGCAATTATCCCACGTTGGAAACACGTTGATTCTACAACACATTTATAAGGGATATGAGTTACTCCTCTCATTGCCAATTGATTTTGAGGTGGAACCCCATATTCTCTAATATGGTATCAGAGCCCATAAAGCCCAAACGGCTATCGGTCCAATAAAAATGAAATTGAGAACTGATCCAAGATTGGTAGCCCAAAAAGAGGCACCATCTTGAGGGATCAAGTTGAGATCTCAATTGTTTCATATTGGAAAGTGGGAAAATATGAGTTACTTCCTTCATTACCGATTGGTTTTGAGGTAGAACCCCATATTCTCTAATGATGTGTTTCTAATGTTGTGTATGAATGTGGGGGTATGCTATTGACCTGAGCAGCTGCAATGACAGGAGAGGAATTTGTGAGAGTCCAAACAGCAAGAAGACCAGAAGCTACAACACCAATGTGCTTACAGGGTGACAAATTCTCCTTTGGGTGTGCCCCACCATCCCCAGAAGAAGCTGCAACACTAATTTCATCAATAAATAAAAATGGGCTATGTATAGCTTACATAAAGCTCCATTAAACCTAACTCAAATTTCCCACAAAAATGTAGCTAGCAATTGTGAAAGTAAATGAATGAATGCACAAAAAAGATGAAGACAAACCAGAGCAAGTGATGCGGGGAAATGGGGTTGCCATTTGTGGGGGTTTTGTTGCAGAGTAGAATCTGCCATTGTGAGACAGTGGAATTGATAAAGCTGTCGCCATTTTCGATAAATGGAAGAAAAAAAAAAAATTGGAAAAATGAATTCTCGTCCCGTTTAGCTTTGCTCTCTGCCTCACTTATCCGTTTTTAGATGTTGGGGGATCTCATCTTCATGACGTGGCTTTACACGTAGGATTATGCCCTTGGAATATGCGTTGGAAAAATGCTAACTTTAATTTTGTTTGACATATCTAGGTAGGATTTAGCTATATCGAACAATTATGTTGAGTAGTTAAAATTTGAGAGTTATAACAAAAAATTCGTTTGGATATAGTTTTTGTATAGATGAGTTAATGTCAAAACTTTATTTTGATGTAAATTTAAAATGAGCAGTTATTTTTAGTAGTTAAAAAAGAAATGGTTAAAAATGAATGTTTAAAAATGACTTATTTTGATCGATTTGAAATGAATGATTAAAAATGAGTGATTAGAATTGATTGAGTAGTTATAAATGAATGATTAAAAATGAATGGTTAGAATTGAGAGTTATTTTTAAAAGTAAAAATAAGGATGAGTTAGTAAATAACTCGTTTGGATGTAAGTTTTCGATGATGAGTTAATAAATCATAAAACTAAATCATACCTTAAATATGCCAAACAAACAGCCCCTAAACTTGGTAAAGAACACCAATTTCTATACTAAACTTATACATTTGGCAAGTAATTTGTAACTTAGAATAAATTCTACATTTGAAAAATTGTGAAAGGTAAATATGGTATTTTTTTACCCAAGTTGGAAAAAGGAAATTGTCATTGAAGATGCCCTGGTATGTTGCACAAAGAAATCCAAATGATTTTCATATGGATATCCTAAAAGATGTCTGCCTATTTTTCATCATTGTAAAATGAAAAAGAATTCTAAATATCTATGTCATAAGAATCTTAAATTACTACCAAGTAAATGATTCCTAATTATTTTTGTGGAACAAAGATTTGTTGGCTTGATTGGTGATTTAACTGTATCTATTTGGGTTCAACAATTTTAGCTATGTTATGCAAGCAGACAAAACTGCACAAAGAATACCCAAACAAATAATAAAGTAGAAGATTGATTTAGCTTAGTTTTTTTTTTTTTTTACTTTTTACTTATTTAATGTCCCCAACATCAATGCCTCACATAATAAAGAGGTCACTTATGTTACATTTAATTACAGGTTAAAAGGGGTGTAATCGAAGTTCAGCTTCTTAATTACTTGGAAGATTTTCAATTAAAGTTATTAGCATTCTTATCATTTATTTGTGGCCTATGAGTTCTGGTATATATGATAATGTCATTCTTATTTTTGCAGGAACTCGATAACATGAGTTCTATCTCAAAATAAATTGATAATGATCGATCCTATAAATGTTATCGAGTACCTGCAAAAATAAGAATGAGCTCTGAAACCATATATGATAAATATGAAGTGGTTTTCTGTATCCATAATTTTTGGTTTAGATCTCAATTTTATTTATTTTTTGGATTGAAACACCTGTTTGTATTTAATGAGCTCTGAAATCATATATGATAAATATGAGATTCAATCTCAAAACTGATTAGCGATTAGTCATGAAAGTAGTTATAATCTTACAAAGTCAATAAAAGCTCCTTGCCTTGCCTTTTCAATATGGGAGACAATATCTCTCTATTTTTCAGAAGTTCATTGATGCCTGCAAGTTTGAATGACTAGTTTAAAATGGATGATCATTATGAACAATGAATCTAAGCAATTTCCTCTTAACCAATATCTGCCCATCTGCTTCACCAGAATTTGACCAAAATATTGGCTATTGGAACACATTGAGTACTCCAAGTCAACTGTTACACCTCTTGTGGATCCAATGACTGGTTTTCTGGTAAATTGTGAAAGAAAAAAAAAATTGGAAGATGACTTTTATCTTTCAATTCACATAACCTCAAACCTCATTCAAATTATTTATGTTACTAATGTAATTCTTTTTCTTAATGTTATATTCTTTAAAGTTGACCTTAACATCGTAATAAGATAGGTGAAACTACTTTTCTTATTGCCAATTAATTTTAAGATAGAATTTTATGTTGTTTTAAATGATATCATACCTCATTAACCCAAATTGTATTTGGTCCAAAAAAAATGAAATAGGGATCCTATTCAATAATAATAAACTCAAAGAGGCACCATTTTGAGGAGGCATGTCGAGTATCATACCTTGGAAAAATGAGGAGATCTTACGACCTTTATAAGACATGTGAACTACTCATCTTATTGCTAATTAATCTTGAGATGGAACCCTATGTTGTCTTATATGGCATAAGAGGCCATGAAACACAAACAATTATTTGGTCCATTAAAGTAAAATTAGGATCTGATTCAAGAATGGTGAACTAAAAAATACATCATTTTAAGGAGGTGTGTTAAGAATGACACATTGGAAAAATGAGGGGACCATATGATCTTTATAAGTTAGGCGGACTACTCATCTGAAAGTTAATTGATTTTGAGATAAAACCATTGTTATCTAATATTGACTAAGCCTAAATACCACAACCTACACATTGCTTACAACCTCTTCCCTTTGGAAAAGAAATAGCACCTCATTTCCCATAAAGAGCCAAAATTTACTATTTCCCCTTCATTTGTTGTCATTAAGGATGTAAGAGGAGAAGATTGCCTATAATATGTATATGAAGCTGAATCATGAAAGCACGTAGGCTTAACTTCATTGGTATTTTTTTTTTCTACATTAATCAAAGCCTACATGTTAGAAAGGCTAGATTATGATTTAGAAGATGGGGTAATCTTTCATTTTCAATGGCTGTTTTTCAATACCTGATCAAGTGGGAAAACTTAAAGCTGAAGTTTAAATCCTTGTCAATGGTTGATTCTTGGAAGGGCCCCATTTGCTAATTATGCTTAGTGGGTGGGTCTACCTATGCTTGCTTCTTTTTTTTATAACCGAGAATAAAAAATTTCGCTCCAATACATACTGAGGCACTACACCTATCTCAAAGTTCAGATCTAAGAAACAATAAGAAGTTTTACAATTAAACTTGCACGTGGATTTTGAACCTGACACCTTCAAAGAAGCATATTTTGGAGACATCGAGCCCCTACCAACTAGGCCATGCTTGATTTTGGACTACAAAGTCTGTCTTGTAAAGATTGCAATGTTTATAAGGGGAATACCTTCTGGGTTGAGCCACAGGAAGACAAATAGTTGTGCCTTATTTGTCTACAAGTTTTCTTGTGGGATTATTTTTTTACTTTGTTCATCCTGCAACTAAAATTGTAGCCATGAAAATGACCATTGACCTTTGTCACAGGAAAACCTATACACCAAATCACTAGAAATATTAGACAGTTTTATTTTTTCAACTCTCATTCGATATCGACAGTATCGCTTCATGATAGTATAATGTCACCTTATGCGTATCGACGTGCCTCCTAAATTATACAATGATGAATACAAACTAATGAGTACATAAACAAAAATCTAACTGATAAAGACATGATCATATGTTTACTCATACAATACAATACTTAGATACAAAACAGTACTATATATAGGGGAGTTTATTACTAGCAAAACACTAAACATGTAGGTGAGCTAAGATTGTAAGAATTTTAATGAAAGGACTATAGAATTAATTTTAAAATGTAGATACAAAAAATAAATATCATGCAAGGTTTCTACTCTTGTACTATGATGAATGCATGTACATGATACCAAAAAGGGCAATAAGAACAAGAGTTCAACAACATAAGATAAGCATATTATGACAAAGAAAAGTCACTTGAGACAATCATAAAAGCACTCCATTTACTTCATATTATGACAGAGGCACTGCTGGATCTTGCTTTTGAAGAATCTGCAAGAAATTAAGGAAGAAAGTGCTTTGTGCTGCTTGTCTCCTTCTTAACTCTCTGTTTCTTTTGCCTTTCAAACCAATGGATTCTGCTCAATGGCCACAGGTTTTCTCTCTCTTTTACTCATAGTTCTTTTACATTATTCTTTTATATCGTTGAGTATCTAGGTCAGCTTACGCATACCTCGAATATTCTCATAGATCATACCACCTAGCCCTACAACATTTGGATATCCAAGAAATTTATAGAAAATTATTTCCTTATTAGATGACCACCGTGAATTGAATCCATCACCTAGATCTCCAAGATTTTCTTTGACTATTAAGCCTATTATCATAAAAAAGACGTGTGATATTAGAATTTGTGTTGTTGAGATGAGTATTCATGAACCACATAACCTCCTAGTTATCAGTCCCTTGGGATAAAGCAGTGGTTGAGCATCCGGGTTTTGAGAGTGTGTTCCCTTCAAACTCACAGGTCCTACAATGTATCCTAATGCCACAGTTTATGGATGGGTCAGTGGTACCCCGGTATAGAGTAACAAAGCTCCAAGTTCCCGAGTCATAAAAAAAAACCTATGCAAGTCTGTTCGTACATCATATCGGTCAAGTTAAGCTCTGGTTAACGAAGCAGGTTGCGGTTAAAAGCACGGAAGACGAAGAGGGAAGAAAGGAAGCAGTGGAAAGAAGAGCAAAAGTAGGGAAAGATCAGATTTTGAACTGTCCAAGATGCAATTCCAACAACACAAAGTTCTGCTATTACAACAACTACAGCCTCTCTCAGCCAAGATACTTCTGCAAATCTTGTAGAAGATATTGGACAGCAGGTGGATCCTTAAGGAACATTCCAGTAGGTGGGGCCTCAAGGAAGAACAAAAGACCTTCAGCTACATTCTTTTCATCACCAAAGAACAACAAGATCATCAACATTGATGATCATGAAGATCAGAGCAATAACCCCATTACATTGACTCCCTATGCTAATACAAGTTCTTGTTGTGATTGGTTGCCATCTGATCATCATCATCATAACATGAATCAAATGGTGATGATGAGAAGTAATGGAATGGCTCAAAGGGAGCTGATTCCTTTTATGCCTATGCCTGCTGCAGCTCCACAGCAACCTTCCATGTGCCCTGCTGCAGCTGATCATTGTAACCCTTCAAGGAATATGAATGTGAATAATGATGGGTTGTTTGAAGAAAATGGAGAAGATGCAAGGAGATTAATGGAGGATTTTAAGCAAATTCCAACCATCATTTCTAGTGCTGATCAAAATGGAGGGAAATTGGGGGATGTTCCTGCTTTTTGGAATGGGATTTTTGGAGGAAGTTCATGGTGAAGAGATTATTCAGAAAATACTAAGCTATAAGGTCAGTATATGGATTATAGATAAATTATAGATTTGATCGTTACGTTCCAACAAAGTTAAAGTTTAGGCTCTAGTGAAAAACTAAGGTCTCCGTTTGATAACCATTTTATTTTTCGTTTTTTGTTTATGAAATTTAAGTCTACGGCAACTATCTTACTATACATTTTTCCTTATTTGGATATCAACATCTTACCTATATTTTAATAAACAAAACCAAAATTTGGAAACAAAAAAACTTAACTTCCAAAAACTTGTTTTTGTTTTTGAAATTTGGTTAGTATTCACCTACTTTCTTAAGAAAATATGGATACATCGTAGGAAAGATGAGACACTTGGTAGGAAATTTGAGTAGAAATATGCTTAAATTTCATAAACCAAAAACGAAAAACCAAATGGTTATCAAATAGGAACTAACTTAATCTTATTTAGTTAAAATACTATTTTGGTCACTATTTTGAGTTTTTTTTTTTTATTTTTTTTATCAAGTTTCAAATATATAATTTTAGTGTTAACTTTAAAAAAAAACTTTAAATTGGGTTATTAGGGTAAGTTTTTATTATTATTATTTTTTTAAACAATATTACCCTCTTGATAAATATTTACATTTGTATTAAAATTATTAGCACTATCAAATTAATTTCGATTAATTATAACTTTAAGTTTATCATAAATTGAGATTTTTTTTAGATACATTAGTTAAAATTGAATATTTGAAAGAGTAGGTTTTAGAAACTAAGAAAATGGTTATTTTCAAAATGTTAATTATTTTATGATTTTAACATGATGCATTTACATGTGGTGTGTTTAATTAATTATCTACATTTTTTACTTCAAAAATGAAAAAAAAAAAAAAAATTAGCTACAATTTTTTCTCCCTCTATCTAATTATTGATGTATTTGTGTTTAGGGATCTTTCCTCTTACTGAGCCGTTGATATTGGTGCTTTATGGAGCTTCATTTTTTTACTAATTAACTTCAAGAGATTGCTGTATGGAAATTGTTTTGAGTTTGAAAAGAATGAAAATAAAATAAAGAGAATTTACCATCAACAACACATTCTACCTCTTGTATTATATTTGTAGCATAATTTTTAAAATAATTCATCTATAGAATATTTATTTCTATCACTCACCTAGTGATAGAACTCAATTTAGATTTCTATCACTGATAGAAAACTTAAGGAGTGATAGAATGAGTCTATCATTGATTGAATTCTATCACTAATAGAACTCAACAAGTGATAGAAGTCAATTTGAATTTTCTGCTACAAATGAAATTATTTTAGATTTTGTGCTATAGATGGAAATATTTTGCATTTTTTTTGTTATACATCCAAAATCCCCTAAAATAAAAGCAAAGATATCAGAAATAAAATATTAATGTCCTATTAATTAATAATCTACTTTTGATCTCCATCTATAGTATGCAATGTGTGTCAAAGAATTAATTCTCAGTCAATGGTAGAACTTGTGTACTAATGAATCTTTCCATTTAATGTTGGATTTCCATTTCTACATGAATAATCAGATTTTTCTCTCTAAATAAATATAGAACAGTTTTGTGGATATTTCTAAAATTGTGATAATTTCACATGTGATATAGTGTGACGTCTATTTGAAGTGATAATTATGAATCATCTAAAACTTCTAAAGAAAATAATTGAATAGTAAAGTTCAATAAGAAATTATCTCCATTATATTGTATTCAAAATTATATGATTAAACTAACAGTTGATTTAATTTGAATCAATATATATAAAGTAATCTATTTTTACTCTATGTATCTTAAACTCAATATTGCAATAATTGTTTTAGCTATAGAATATCTTAACCGAATTTGAATGGGTTGGTTTATCTTAATATTGTGTGCTTATCTAATTATTGGTAAATATTTATTAACAAAAGTAATAGTTCAAACAATGTATTAATAACTAAATATGTATCTTAAGTTTGAATAGTTTCACTCTAAATTTTGTTGTTAAACTAACAAAAGCATAAGTTTATATTTATATCTTTTGTAATTCATTATAAATTGTAAGTCCAACATAAAAAATAAAAAAAAAATTAAAAAATCAGGTTATCAAAGTATTTTGAGAAATTCAAATTCGTGCCATGTTCTTGAATATAAACACTACTTTTATGTCACAAGCAAGTTTACTTTCAAAATTTTAAATTATGTTATGAGAATTTATAATAGTTGTGAATTAATTCCCTAAGAAATTTAACTAATAGAAAATGCGATCAAATTCTGATCCCATTTACTCTAAAAGAGTTTGTAATAATTATAGTTTAATACATTTGGTGATTAAAATAAAAAGATGAATGAAGAAAATCCATAATCTTCCCATTGTTCTATTGTTTTTTTCTTCATTAGGTGGCTTTTGTTTCCTTAAAAAAATGTAAAGATACACAAAAAAAAAAAAAAAAAAAAGTTTGACAAATAAGGGTTTGAAAAAAATTGATAAATCAGTAATTTCTTAATTCTTCATTAATTATTGATACTTCCCCATTGAGTTAAAAGATTAACTTTGATAACTACATGCAAGATTTGAATTTATTAATGCATGGCATAATTTATGTGTGAAAATGAAGCAATGACAAAATAAAAGTGGATTTATAAAGCAAGGAGTAGAGTAGGGAATTTTTGGGTTATTATTATTATTATTCTTCTTTTTTTTAAGAATCTTAGGGTTATTTTTTATTTCATTATTTTGTGTAAAAGGGTTGAAAATGGCAAAGGTCTAGACTATTTCATGATTCATTTGCATATCAAAATTCAGTAGGTAAAATGCATTTTCAATGTGTGGTAAACCATTTTTCTTGATTCCTCTCAACTTGTCTGTGAAATTTCAAGACAAAACACTTTTAAGAAAAATTATCCCTTTACAGTTAATTGGGAAAGTTTTGTTTTGTTTTTGTTTTAATTTATTTTTTTTCAATGTGTGCTAGAATCTTCTTCTGAAACTAACTTTGTAATAACTGTCCAAATGTACTTTTTTTTATTTTTTTATTTTGAGAAATTTATCCAACTAGTCGAATTATGAAAATACAATTTTTAAAAATAACTTTTCAAACATAATTTCATTTTAAAGAGATTTACAGTCAAATATATAAAATAATTACAATTACAATTACTTAAATAATTATTAGTATTATTTAAAAAAAAAAGAATTATTAGTATTAATGAGCATTGTCACATACATTTTTTTATAATATTTGTATTAATAATTTATAATATACTAAAACATATTAATAATTATTAATACAAATACTTTAGAATTTATCTATATTTATAATTATTTAGCGAGAAGTACTTATGTAATCTTTTTTATCTTTGATTTTAATGAAAATCCATTTCAAATGCAATTTTTTTTTTGAGTACATTTCAAATGCAACTCAAGCTCTAATATAATTGGAAAATAAAAGTATTATGAGGATAGTATATATATATATATGTATGTATATGGATATCCATAAAATTAATGTTAAAGTTTTTAAAAAAATCATCCCATAATATTCAAAAACCATAATATTTAATAATTCATTAGAAAAATGAATATTTGATAGGTTATTCTTGCAAAAATAATTATGAAAGTAAGTAATTTGATATTAGATCACTTCGACGTAGGCCTAAGCTGGTTCGTATATAACTCAAATTAGGATCTAAAAAAAAAAAACTCACTCAAAACTAAATTAATCTAAAAAATCATGAGAATTTTTTTTAAAGTACTGACCATATATACCTTTTAACACGAAAGTAAAATTGTTAAGTTTGGCAAAGATTATAGAGCAGAGCCCCATAAAATTGTAAACAAAATCCATCCAATCCAACACAACTGAAGGTAGGTCTGGCCGTGCTGAGAGCTTCGTTCCAAGTTCGAGGGATTCGCCGCTGCTTGGTTTCTTCCTAAATCTCTCCCCTTTTTCGCCGGAACCATGTCGGACGCTTACCGGAGGTACAGCGACTCGCACCACCACCCTCCGCCGTCGCTTCCTGCCGTCGCCGGAAAGCGCTCACGCCTCGATTACGGTAGTTATAACCACCGACTTCCCTCCTTTTTCCAATTAGGGTTTTCTTCCCTTTACTCAATTTTAGGTTAAGGGTTTCTGGGGTATTGTTTTACTCCGTCGATCCTCTTAGCTGACTGCGATTTGTGCATTCCTTTCTTGGTTTTTTAAGACGATTTGTTGCTCTGTTTGTTTATTGAAATTCGATTTATTGGTTTGAGAGGAGTGTTTGGATCTCAGTGGCTTGTGGGTTTCCTTAATGCCTGCTTTGAAGTTATATGCGAGCAAGGTCACTGGAGGGTTTTCAATTGAGGAGGATGATTTTGCTATGATAGTGTATTTTTGTGTTTGGGAGTTAGAGGAGGAACGATGTGACGACTTCTACACCGAGCTTTCGCATCTTCCTACAAAAAAAAAAGGATCTTTCTTTCCCAGGGAAGTCTCAGGTTTAAAGATGAACTTAGGTTGATGTTTGTTGATGAGTTTGAATTGTGATAAGAAGTTAAATAGGGGAGTTTCCTAGCTGGGATATAAGGTGGGTAACTTCTTATCACCCTATCTAGATCTTACCTAAGGGCATATGCCTAGGTCCTCCTCTTCCTAGGATTATGTGGTGTATAAGATTCACTAGACTCTTCTCTGGGAAAAGATGTTTCTTTTCTAAGGTGGGCAAACTCACTCTTATTCAAGTGGTTTTTAATGGTCTACATACTTATTTCCTCTCTCTTGCTCTCTCTTTTGGATGTTTGTCTCTGTCTGTAAAGCATGGAAAACCTGAAGAGGGATTTTATTTGGGAGGGGTCGAGGAGGGGGAAATGAGTTAACTTGGTTAAGTGGGAAGAGGTTTCTAAGGATTTGATCCACGAGGTTTAGGTGCGGGTGATCTGAGAAGTTGCAACATAGCCTTGTTGTCTAAGTAGTTATGATATTTTCTTCACGAGCCCACTTCCTTTGGACAAACTTATGGTGAATTTTGATCAAGTATGATCTTCTCCCCTTTGAATGGATCGCATGTGAGGTTCAAGACATCTCTAGGAACTCTTGGAATTGTTGAGGAACTCCCTTTTGTTCCACTATTTGTTTTAGGCTGCTTCATTTTGTGGGCTTTTTGTATGATCTCTTGTGTTATTTCATTTCTTTTCTCATGAAACCCTAGTTTATCATAATTTTTTTTTTTCCCGTTTTTCTATTATTGAGTTCTTACTCCTAGCATTTTGGCCCAAAACATTAGAGAAATGCCACCTAAGGATTGCCTATTTGTCAACAATTTCACATTTGTAGTTTCTATTCAGAGTATGACTATTTGAGGGTCGTAAAAAAAAAAAACCAACTCATAAAAATATGATGGTAAAATGGCTGTCTTTAGATATTTGTATCAACTGTTATAGAATTCTTTATTTTCTTGAATTAGTACTTCTATCTTTTCGAGTGAAGTGATTCAATTCTTTGTTGACCTCGTTTGCAGTCATTTTGTTTCTTTTTCTTTTCTATATCTGATGCGTAATTTGTGGTAAATGGCTTGTAGATACCACCGGTGGTCATGAGTTGCCCAGCTATTACCCTCGTCAAGATGATAGAGCAGTGCTCCAAGGAATCAAAAGTGTCGATTCCATCAATGAATCCTATGAACGTTACCTGCGCAGCTCGGTATATGTTTTTCTTTGAAGGTTCAATTTTGTGTTCTATATCTTTTGACATTCAAGTTCATGCCAATTAACCATGCAAATTTTTTTTTTCTTTCCGCAGATTTCTACATATGGCGGAGGACAGCCTGTTAGACCGGTTGGTGGGGGAGTTCCTGGTCATTTGGTCAACGATCCACTTATAGTTGGGATTGGGGGTGTTGTTCCAGGGCCAAATGTTAATGATAGGAGTTCAAGCTTTGTTGGTGGGAGGCCTAACGTTCCCCTTCCTCCTGATGCTTCTAATACTCTATTTGTTGAAGGCTTGCCTTCCAGCTGTTCACGACGTGAACTTGCTCGTATCCTTTTTTTTTTTTTTTTCATTTCACATTTAAAGGAATTCTTGTATTTTTTTTTATCTTCTTTACATCCACCCATAGATATATTTCGCCCCTTTGTTGGCTACAAAGAAGTGAGACTTGTTAACAAGGAAGGCAGAAGTGTAAGTTCATTAGTTGAAAATTGAAATACATCTACTATGTTTTCAAATATGGGGCACCATAAATTAAATAGTGAAATTTCTTTACCTAATTTGTGCAGTCTGGAAGAGATCCAGTGGTGCTTGGTTTTGTAGATTTTGTGAGTCCTGCCCATGCAGCCACGGCAATGGACGCCTTACAAGGTGTGCTTGCATCTACTTTCGTTATTGATTTCTTAGCCTTTGTTTTTCTGGCTGTTAGACATTTGCACTTGCACTTATTGTCTCTTGACAGATTTCGTTTTTTTAATAATAGATATGGAAAGTTATGTGCCTTAAATTCATAGATTTATTTTTGCTTGTCCTCATAAAATAGTTGTCCATTTGTCATTCTCTTGCATAATTCACTATGTCCTTCTTTTGATGTCTTTGCCCAAACATGGGTACATCTGTGCTTGCTTTTATATCTCTACATGTTGTTTTCCCAAGGTGCGGATTCTGACATGTTTGAAATAGTTTATTAGAAAACAAAATGCAGGTTAGGAGAGTTGGGTGGGAGTTGGTTTGTTCTTAGTACCACTCAATCACTTGGATCCACCATCTTTGTGAGAAGTATAAATTCGCCCTTTTACATTTTAAGCTGTACACTTTTGGGTCCTCCCCTCACCCCCAACCAACCAACCAATAGAGTAGCTTCAAAATTTCCAAATGACCTCAACTTCAAAATAGGATGGAGGGTTATGAAACACTTAATATGTTAACTGTAATTTTATTTCTTAAGTGGCTGCCACTGGCTCACATTTCATACTCATTGAGTGCATGGCTAAAATGACATTTTTCTATCTCATGCATCTGACAGTACTTTGTGTATTATATGGGTCTCTCAACTCCATGGTGGGAATGTTTTGCGTATGTTTTATACGGCTCTCAAATTTCAAGTTGTGTGGCTTGAAGAATGTGAGTTTGTCCATGCTATTCTGCATTTGGCAGGTGGGAAATCGGGTTAGTTCTGTAATTGGAATCATAGATTTATCCAGTCCATTAAGAGTCTCATATTTTCTGTTCTGCAGCAGATGTCAAGCCTGTTACATTTTAGACTGACTAGTTGTGAAGTTTTTAACTCTAGCCTTGGTTCAACAAGGTTGCTTATTTTGGTAATGATAAATAATAAAATATGCTTACTATTTTAATTACACGACTAACTTAAGGGTGTTTGAGTTGTACATTCTACATCCTATCCAATTCACGTTAGAATTTGACTTGGATTGGGTCTTCGTACGCCTCAAGCATGGTCGCTGAACTCAACCATGAGATCACTCCTCCACAAGTTTAATGAGGTCCTTTTGAATTATGTAAAAGGTTTGCGTATTACAAGTTAAAGATGAATGTTAAACTACTCGTGATTCAAATCATCTTACACGTCTTATATCCAATGTCTATTCTTTCGCTACCTCGTCGTTCTACACGTAGCTACTCCATATATCAGTCGAGCTCGATTTTGCAGGTTATAAATTTGATGAGTTTGACCGTGACTCGGTCAATTTAAGGTTGCAATTTGCTCGCTTTCCTGGTGCAAGGTCAGGTGGTGGGCATCGTGGAAAACGTTGAATTATGCGATTTCACAGGTGATAAAATGCCTTCTTCGATCCCTCAACAAATTATTTTTTTGCCACGTGGTAAAGTCCGACGAAAACTTCATTTAAACGCTGAATCACTCTAAATCGTGGACGACTCTTGTGTAGGATTTGCGCATACTGCGAAGTTACCAATTTGAAGCAATATGTCCGTTCCCCCATATCAAAAACTGGAGCGTATTAGTTAGGACCGAATTCGTATACGGTAGTGTGACGGAATCTGGGGATTTGAAGCGTGCTTTTATGTTTTTATCCGTGCTGTTGTGAACGTGTTGTGTTGTCTAGCTGTGGGATAAATTTTTTATTTCATCATTATTTTCGACTAGAGTATTTCAACCCAACGATATCCAGACGTGAGTTAATTATGAAAATGGTCGTCTTGTTTATGCATTACACTTGATTGTTATTTTGCTTTTCAAATTTATAACCTCTATGTTTCGAAGCTGTGCATTTTATTTGAGAAGAGTTCTGATTTACTGCAATTTTGATCACCTAGAGAATAAGCTGAGTTCTAAAGTTGGTCTGATGCGTAGGCTGTGGCTTACTTGAAAACCATATTTACCTGGGAAGAATACTTCTAGAAACCTCATGTTACTAGGGTCTACTGAATGCTACAGATTTGAATATTTATTTTGAGATATTTCTTGGTTTCTTACAGCTTAGACCACCTTCATTGTTTTTGTTTTTAACCATTTAAGGTTCTAGATGTAGGATTGACTTCATTTTACTCATATTTGATGTGCTCTTTCTGAGTTCATACAAAAATTCAGGATATGTAAATTGTGGAGTAGAGTTGCAAGAGAAGGCTAACAAATATGAAATTTTTTCAAATTTTATCGATTTTGAGTTTCTTGATAAGAATAGTAGTCAGACTTCAACTTGTTTTATTTTGTTGATAACTAAGAAATCCGAGTTGCCCGCCCGTAAGTTTCGAACTTGCGCCAATGAAGCTGGCCCTTAGAGTCAGACTAGAGCTTAATATTCAGCTTGATATGCCTGCTATTTGATTTCTGCTTCTGAGTGATTTGAATGATTAGGGTGGCTCAGCAACCAAAGTGTTGTTTTTGTTCATTCTTTCTTCTGTTTCTATCTTTTTTTGGTCTGGAAAAAGGGTATATGAACTGTTGAATGCATGACCAAACATTGACCGGTCAACAAATGGAGATGGCTTAGAAAGTTGAGATTTGTCAGAGGTACTAATTACATTTACATTTGAGTAAACTGACTGATTCAGAAGATTTGGCCATTTTGAGTTGAAGCATTTCTGCAATTTCTTTGGGGCAGGAAAGGATAGCAATTCTGTGTTTCCAGTTCTGTTCAGTTCATGATTTTCTAGATCAAAGTTATAATTCACTAAAACTAAATATTTTTTATTTCTGGAAATGATTAGTCTATGCATGAATCACCTTTTTTAGTTTTGAGGTGATCATAAAGGATAATCTCATGTTTATATATATAATATTGATCTCAGATTGGGGTGTGTATTAGTTGAGTTGGATTGAGGAGATTTCGGGATGATGAATTTACCGATTCTATTTGTTTGAGCAACTTAACTCAAATCCATACATTTTTGTATTGGGAAAGGTCATTGAGTTATTGTTTTTCCTTTTCTTTTTCTTTTTTTTTTTTTTTTTTAAATTTAAGCTTATATTTGTTATTTACTTTCTGATTAGTATGATTAGTATATTTGTTATTTACTTTCTAATTTATATAGAAATCAAAGTAATAACTTTCTCAACTCAAGGGCAAATTTGGATTCCAAATCGTGGGTTTGGGGCATTATAAATAGTATCAAAGTCGAACTTCTCCTAGTAAGATGTGGTTCGGGGACGAACCAAAGTGGAAGTTGGTGGGCATGTGATGCCCCAATCGATCATGGTCTACATCTAAATGAGAGGGTTTAAAAGAAATGATTTGTACTATCTATACTAATAAGGTGCACCTTCCCTTTTTTTTAGTAATTCAATTTTAGAAATTTCAAAGTTAAGCATGCTTAAGTTGTAGTAGTCTTAGATTGGGTGACCTCCTAGGATTCGTGCAAGTGAGGACAGAGCATGCAGAAATGACCCGTATTGGTTTGTGGGGATAATTTTCATTCTTAGAAGCGATAAAGATTAGTTGCTAATAGGGCAAATCTTGATTTCATATCTTGGAATTAGGGCCTTATAAATGGTATTAGAGTTGAAACCTCTCCTAGTAAGATGTGGTTCAGCGAAAAACCAAAGCGGAAGTTGGTGGGCATGTAACACACGAGCAAACTAGGTCCACATTTGAATGAGATAGCTTAAAAGATATGATTTGCACTACCTATACTAACAATGTGCACCTTCCTTTTTGGTGGTTCAATCTAAGGAACTTCACAGTTAAGCGTGCTTAGCTCGGAGTAGTCTTTGGTTGGGTGATCTTCTAAGAATTTATTCCTAGTATGCATGCGAGTAAGGACTAAGCATGTTGAAAGGAATTGTGTTGGTTTGTGGGGATAGTTTTCATTCTTAGAAATGATGAAGGCCAATTGCTAACGTGGTCAGGTTGTAGGAGAATGTCAGTGCTCATAGGGGCAAATCTCGATTCCATATCCTGTGCCATTATAAAGAAAGTTTAGAATAGAAAGTCCAAAAATAATTATTAAATAAAAGGTTAAAGTGTTATTTTGGTCCCTAAATTATGACTTAAGTTTCGTTTTGATTCTTGAACTTTTAAAAGTCCAATTTTAATATATGAAGTTTCTTAAATTTAGTTCTTCACTTTGATTTTTTTGATGGGCTTCCTTTAAATGAAATGGAATGATTCACTTCCAGGCTTCCAGGTTTATCTTCCCTGGTTTTTATTTTGTTTTCACCCTTTCAACTCTCTCTTCAACCTACTTTATCTTCCCATGTGCAATCTTAGATCATCTTAAAGAAAAAGACCCACAAATGATGAAGATGATATTGAATTAATAAAAACCTAATTTTAAATCCTTGTTGAGTGGAAAAGAAGGTAAGTGAGTAACTAGTTTATCGACTTCAATCCAAAGGCAAGAGATCTTCGCAATCGTGATTTTAAGAAATTGATAAATTTTGTTGGAGATACTCACTTTGTGATAATCGTCCCACATTGAAAATGTGAGAATTTTTCAACATCTTTATATCTTTATAAGAGATATGAGTTACTCTCCTCGTTGTCTATATTATCTAATATGAGATAATATAATATCATAGTTTATAAGGCTTAAATAAGTATCGGTCCAATAAAAATGAAATTGAGATTCGATTTAAGATCGGTGAGATCAAAATAGACACTATCTTGAGGGGACATATTGAAGATATTCCCCTTGGTATTCTCCGTTTCTTTATTCACAATCACTTTCTTTGTTTCCATTGATATTTGTTTTGTGTTTGTTTGTTTGTTTTTTTCCCTCAAGCTAGAATTAAAGAGAGTGAAAAACATAAAAAGTTTGGGAAGGAAAGTCAAAAGTAAAGAAAGAGAAAGAAAAAAAAGTCCGTCTATTAAAAATATAACCCGAGGAACGAAATTTAAGCTTCATGAAAACTTGAGGGGCTAAATTTGGACTTTTGAAGACCAAAATAAAACTTAATCCATAGTCTAGTGAGCAAAATGATATTTACCTAAATAAAATCAAACATGTATATATAATTACATCATAGGTATATAAAATATTTTTGAAAATTAATAATAAAATTGGATTAGCTTAAGTCAATCCAAACTAATTTAAGATCAATTCCAGAATCTATTCGACCCATAAAAATTTCAAATATTTGAATCCAATTCAATTAATCTGTCAAATTGAGTTGAGTTCGATCGAATTGTCGAAAATTTTGAAAACTAATCTCATGTTAAAACCAAATGTAAATTAAAAACGATTATGGATGTTGTTTTTTACCATCGCTGGCTAACTTCAATATTCAATATATGGTTGCCGAAGTTTTAATTTAACTAGGTGAACATGAGTTGAGTTGGGTTGGGCTAAAAATGGCTTGGGTTGAATAATGTTTTTAATCCAAATTTTCGAGTTGGTCACTTTTCCAACCCAATTAAAAAGACAACTCAACCCTACCCTGTATTTTTGGGTTGGGTTGAGTTATCGAGTTTATCAAGAAAATACAATTTCTAATCATCATCTTATCAAGTTAATGAAATGAATATAAATATTAAATATGCAAATATTCAAGTAAAAGTCACTCACATCATGATTTATATAGAAGATGTCAACCGCCAATAGAGTAGTAGCTCAAGCGGCATTGATGTTCACCTAATGATCTTGAGGTTACTTAAAAAAATATCGAAAAATAAGGATTCGGGTTGGGTTGGATTGATCTTATCATCCAACCCATGGAAAATTTATAACTTTGAACTCAATTCAATCCAACCCGTCAAATTGAATTGAGTTGGTACGAATTTCTTGGGTTATCGAATTGTTTGAACACCCCTAAATTTAACTGCCTTCTTTCTCTTCTCCCATCAAGACTTTCGCATGAACAAATAAATTATATGAAAAAATAACCTAAAGAAATCTGTTAATGTTATGGTGAGTGTGATGATTATATGAAAAAATAACCTAAAGAAATCTGTTAATGTTATGGTGAGTGTGATGATTTTGGTAAGAACTTTGTCTGAATTCATGCATGAAGATTGTTGTTTGGTAATGTTACAACTCTAATATTAAAAAATGTTTGTATTCATAATTTGCTTAAAGTGTAGTATAGAATTAAGACCATTAAAAATATTTAAAAACCATATTTTCTCAATTTCGGATTATCATCCAATATGAATGGACTCTATTCTCTTTTGGGATAGATTTATAAATAAAATTGAATTTAAAAGTTTATGAACTAAATTTAAAGGTTCAACAATCTAATTTCATGTTAAATCATAAACAAAGTTTATGTTGGTGATAAAAAAAAAGTTTTAAAATTGACACCTCAATATTTCATAAGTTTACAATAAATTAATTAAAGTATAATTATTTCTCTTTCTAATCAAGATTTTTGGATCATAAATATCGATTGAATCATTATTTTTATTGGCACTTACAATTGAATTTAAATAAAATAAAATTTAAAGAAGAGAGTCATGCAATTAAATTATAAAATCGCAAAAGAGTTATGCAATTAAATTATAAAATCGCAAAGAGGTGTCCTCCCTCTTCAATGTAAAATCTTTGACAATTACATTTGGTAACATTAATTATATAATTGTTCATGTATCAATGACAGCACATTATTCAGAGATTTCATTGAAGAAATTAATGGTAGTATTAAAACTTGGTGTCCCTAATATATACATATACATATAAATATACATATACATATAAATATACATATACATATATATATACATATACATACACATACACATACACATACACATACACATACACATACACACACATACACATACTCATACACACACATACACATACACATACACATACACATACACATACATATATTACATACACACATATATATATATTATAAATTCCCTAATTTAGATTTCTAGAAGAATATTTAATGGCAATTGAGGGGTAGTTCTAAAGTCAAATCTCTCAAACTCAAACTATTTATTAATTGATTTCTTTTACCTGGAACCATTATCGAAGGAAGTAAATTCCAATTTCAAGGACTTTTTAATAATAGAGATATTAATATGGCTAGTTGACTCACTTTATTGTTATTATTGTTTTTTTTACTTTTTAAATCAGGTAGTTGACTCATTTAGTTATTAGTATTGGATTTTTTTTTTATTAATAATATTGTTATTATTATTTATTTTCGTGAACAAATTAATATTTTTGTTGGTTTGCCTAACACCTTGCTGGTACATAAAACTTTTATTTTGGAAAGAGTATGTGAAAATAAAAAGTAAAGCATGAAAAAAGCAAGACGTTTTTTTTTTTTAATTAATGCTCAAAATTATTTATTTTTTCCAAAATTTATTGACAATATTAGTATTTATCTTTATTTATATTTAAATTTGGTCATCTATAGATAATAGTTCAGTGGTTTACAAAAGGTTGTATTTTTTTAATATAATTTTTGTATGGGTTAATTTTATGAAGGAACTACTAGGAATAGGAAGGTTACCGTTCTTCAAAACTCTAATTTGAATATTTATTGTAAGCAAATATTTTTTCTTTTTTCTTTTTTATATTTCAATCATTATCCGTAATTTTTTTTTTAATTCAATTGCTATTGGATAGTATATTATATTAATGAAATTCTATTTCTTTTATCAATAATTATTCAATTACTCATATTTCACCGTTCTTTTATTCTTTTCAATTTATTTATTGTATTAAAAATATTTGAATGAATATTCTAAAATTTCTACCCATATCTTCAATCTTTCAAGTACTTGTGATTACAAAATAATAATATCATATCAAATATTTTTTTAAAACAAATGTTCTAAGATATGCACATATATATTTAAATTATGTTTAATAAAATAATAAAATGTTATGTTGATAAAATTGTAATTTTTTATAGAAACAAAATTGTTATCTTAAAAACAAAAAATTTATTATTTATTAAGAAGAAAAAGAAAGTACTTATTTTCAGGGAGAATCTTGACAAGAAGAAAGAAAATTTAAATTTAAATACAAAATTATATCCTTTAACAATAATCATATTATACACCACGAACACCGCCAGAAGCGGACTACTTTCCTTTTAAATCTTATGTTTTTTTTTTTTTATAGAAATTTTAAACAATATTCACAACAATTTTAAACATTATTATAAAAGAAAAGAAAAGAAAATTTAAACAGATACTGAATTTAAAAACTGATTCTATTTGTCGACCAATTCTGATTCCTTTTTGGAAATTGTTTCCTTCAATTTTGCGGATTATTTTGGTGTTCATAAAAAGGGAACCCACATTTGAGAATCTCACACTGATCACCATGTCCACCACCATGTCAGAGATTCAGAGCACGGAGCCGCCGTCTCCGCCGCCGCCGCCGGCCGCTGACGAGGAGAAGTGCCCGGTGAAGCAGGTGGATATAACAGTGCCGAAAACCGATGACCCGAACCTGCCGGTTCTCACTTTCAGAATGTGGGTTCTAGGGATTGCGGCCTGCGTTATTCTGTCGTTCGTGAACCAGTTTTTCTGGTACCGGTCCAACCCGCTGTCGGTTTCTTCGATCGCCGCCCAGATTGCGGTTGTGCCCCTCGGCCATTTGATGGCCAAGACTCTTCCCACTCGACCCTTTTTCGAAGGAACCCGGTTCGAGTTTACTATGAACCCTGGACCGTTTAACATCAAGGAGCATGTTCTGATTACGATTTTTGCTAATTCTGGTGCTGGGTCTGTTTATGCTACTCATATTTTGACTGCTGTTAAGCTTCTTTACAAGAGACAACTCACTTTTGTTCCTGCTTTGCTTATTATGCTCACTACCCAGGTTTTTTTTTTTTTTTTTGCCTTTGGTTTTGGTTTTGGTTTTGATTTTGATTTTGTCACTCAGGTCTCTGTTATGAACATTTTGAATGTGGGTTTGAATTTGTTTTTGGTATTGTAGATTCTTGGATTTGGATGGGCTGGAATTTTCAGGAAATATTTGGTTGAGCCAGGGGAGATGTGGTGGCCTTCTAATTTGGTTCAAGTCTCATTGTTTAGGTGCTGTCTTATTATCTATTAATTCCCTTTTCACTGATTCAGTTTTAGTTGAATAAAACTTTTGGTCCCGTTTGATAATCATTTTGTTTTAGTTTTTAAAATTTTAAATTTTTTATCGTGGGTTTCATTAAGAAAGTACGTGAATGCTATCTAAATTTAAAAAATGGCTACTTTTTTTTTCTTCAAATTTTGATTTAGTTTTTAAAAACATAAGTAAGGCGTAGATATCTAAGTAAGAAAAAATATGTAGGGAAATAGTTGCGATTCTTGGATTTGGATTTCATATATCATAAAATAATTGTTGTAGGCTTAAATTAAAAAAAAAAATGGTTAAAAACAAAATGGTTATCAACGACAGTTAACTTGGCAATCAAGTAAGTTTTCTGACTAGAGGAACTTTGAGATTTGCAGGGCTCTACATGAGAAGGAAAAGAGACCAAAAAGTGGCACAACTCTTACTCAATTCTTCCTCTTAGCCATGATATGCAGCTTTGCTTACTATATTTTGCCAGGCTATCTTTTCATGATGCTTACCTCTTTCTCTTGGCTCTGTTGGTTTAATTCCGAGTCTCTTTTACTTCATCAATTGGGCTCTGGCATGAAAGGCCTAGGAATCGGCGCATTCGGGATAGATTGGTCGACAATTTCGTCTTACCTTGGTAGTCCATTAGCTAGTCCTTGGTTTGCCACTGCCAACATTGCTGTTGGGTTTTTTCTTGTTATGTATGTCATGACACCGCTAACTTACTGGTTTAATGTATATGGGGCCAAGAAATTTCCCATATACTCCAGCAGCCTTTTCAAGTTTGATGGTCATAAGTACAATATTTCAAGCATAGTCAATTCGAAGTTCCATCTCGATCGAGGTGTTTACAGCACTACTGGGCCTGTAAATCTCAGTACCTTCTTTGCACTGACTTATGGTCTTGGATTTGCCACACTTTCTGCTACAGTTGTGCATGTTATTCTCTTTAATGGAAGGTAAATTGTTTACATAATTTCACACTTGAAAGTGCAGGGGACTGTGGAACTTTGTGTCATTGATTAATGTTGTGTATGTAGGGAGCTATGGAACCAGACTAGAAGTGCTTTTGGTGAGAACCGAAAAATAGACATTCATACGAAGCTTATGCGCGCCTATAAACAAGTGCCGACATGGTGGTTCGTCGTCATCCTCGTGCTGAACATTGCTCTCTCCATTTTTGCTTGTCAATATTACAATGCCTCCCTTCAATTGCCTTGGTGGGGTGTACTGTTAGCTTGCGCCATTGCCTTCTTCTTCACTCTTCCCATTGGCATCATTTCTGCTACCACAAACCAGGTGAGGCCATATAGCACTAATCTAAACTACAAATCTCTTTGGTTTCAAGAGTTTCTTTTGGAAATTAAGCTTACTCATGTTAAATCTAATGTTTTTTCTTGTTTGCAGGCACCTGGTTTGAACATTATTACAGAATACATCATTGGTTACGCATATCCCGAGCGCCCGGTTGCCAACATGTGTTTCAAGGTTTATGGTTATATCAGCATGACACAAGCTCTAACATTTGTGTCTGACTTTAAACTTGGTCATTACATGAAGATTCCACCCAGGACAATGTTCATGGCTCAGGTGAATTTTCTTTTCTATAAACTTTGTATAAATTACAATACAACATCAAATATAGTATGCATAATGAACAAACGTTATGGTATGGATTGCAGGTTGTTGGAACAATCTTATCCGTGTTTGTATACATTGCAACAGCTTGGTGGCTAATGGGAACGATTCAAGACCTATGCGATACGAACCTGCTGCCCGCAAACAGCCCCTGGACTTGCCCAATGGACAGGGTGTTCTTCGACGCATCCGTGATCTGGGGGCTCGTCGGGCCTCGTAGAATCTTTGGGGACCTGGGAGAATACGGAGCAGTGAACTGGTTCTTTGTTGGTGGAGCCATTGCCCCATTGCTTGTATGGATTGCACACAAGATGTTCCCTAACCAGAACTGGATTAGGATGATCCACATGCCTGTCCTGCTGGGGGCTACGTCGATGATGCCGCCAGCGAGCGCGGTGAACTTCACGAGTTGGCTGATCTGTGGTTTCGTGTTCGGGTTCGTGCTTTTCCGATACAAGACGGAGTGGTGGAAGCGCTACAATTACATCCTGTCGGGTGGCTTTGATGCTGGAACAGCCTTCATGACTATACTAATCTTTCTCACATTGGGATCAAAAAGCATTGATTGGTGGGGAAATAATACTGATGGATGCCCCTTGGCTAGTTGCCCTTCTGCCAAAGGAATTATGATTGATGGCTGCCCTATTTTCTGATTTCATTTTTCTTAGCTTTTTTTAGTATTAGCTTTAGAATAGTTCATTTTATTTCTCTTGTTTTCTTGTTATATCTCTTGATGCTGTAATTTCCTTCCTTCCATAGATTTTTTTTTTCAATACTTTCAGCTTATATTAAATGCACAGTTTCTTTTAGACAATGCACATTTTTTATAGATCATCTTTTTCCTTTCTTTCCTTTTTTTAATTCGTAACCAACATCTATTATTGATATTCTTATGATTAAAATAGTATATTCATCTAATTTTAATAATTTGAAGTAAGTTCAAACTAACTCATTAAAAGTCTATAGTAAGAGGTTATACTTCGAATTCCCACCTATTTCAAAACTAAAATGAATTAATCAAACTAATTTAAAAATGATTAAAATTGAGTATTTGAAAAATAGAACGATAGAATAGGATACCAAATTTTTTGAATGGGTATTCCTTGATTGATTATTATAATAGTTATTTGAGGTTGAAAAGTAGGCTTAAGTGGATTAAAATATAGGGATTTTTTTAATGAATAATAAAAAAGAAAAAAAAATTATAAGTCAATTTTTTTTTAAATATAATAAAAACTGATTTAAAGTTAAATCGATGATTTCAAGTAAAATTAATTGAAATAAGGAGAACTACCTTTTAATTTGTTATAGTCAAATGGGAAATTTTTCAATTTTACAAAATAATGGTATATCTTGACAAATTTTGAAAATATTTGTATCCATAATCAAATATAAAGTAGTATTTTGTATTATTAATAAAATATTTATATGTTATTAGTACAATATTATATATTAATATAGTATTATATATTAATTATATCATATAATCAATGTAATATTATGACTATTGCTTTTTTTTTTTGCCTAATATTTTAAATATTTTTCAATTTGGTCTGCCTTAAAAATACTCCTAATTAAAATATGGAGTTTAGAATAAAAATTGTTATCCAGACAAATTTATTTTATTATTATTATTTTTTGTAATATATGGAATTTACGTGCACGTCAATTTTTTTTTGACAGTTTTTCAGAATAAATTTTGATCCCACACAGATTTGGGTCAATATGTTAGAAAATTGTAACCCCCTTTCTTTAATCGTAATCAATGTACGTTGATTTTTGGCGGTAATTAATGAAAAATTTCGCGGTAAAAGTAGGCACGTGGCTGAACAAGAAAGCGAGTATCCATATTTCTGTACTCTCAAGAAACGCCAGTTGTCTTTTACAATAATTTCCACCACAGAAAATAATAATAATAAAAAAAAAAACTGGGAATCAAAGCCAATGAACATCAAAATTCTTCCCCTTTTCTGTTCATAAATTTCTCAGATTATGTGAAAAAGAGTAAATTATTTGACAAGAAATGGATCATGATATATGATCGCTCTCAAGATGGAAAGCTTGCCAGCGGAAATTTGCCTCAAGATATTCTGTTTGTTGGATTCCCATAACCTAGCATCTGCGATTCAAGGTCAGCAACATATTATCTCTAGATTCAGTTCTTGTTTACCTATTCTCTCATGGATCCTTTTGATTTTAGCTTCAATTTTGCAATCTTCAACTTCTGCCCTTCTGATTCATGTTTGATTCGATTGACTTGCTTTTTTCTGATGATTGATGGAATTCAACGTGTTTCTGGGGTAATAACAATTTAAAGACGAATTGTGTACATAAGTTTTATTATGATTTACAATTGATTCATGCATTCAATCTGATTATGTCAAATTAAACACATGTTCTGTCTTCATGGATACAGTTTTTGGTAAAGCAATGATTAGAATATTTTGAACTCTTACCAAGGAAGTCCTGTTTTTCTAACCAGATGGGTTATCTCTTAGTTTTTTTTTTCTTAATTGAACAACAACTGTGGTAGGGGAATTCGAACTCGTTACTTCTTAACTACTGTCTAACAAAAAAATCTAGATCTATGCAATTCTAATTCAAGATCAAACCAAATAGAGATGAAATAGAAACAAATAAAGAAGGATAATGGAGAAGAGAGACAAAATACGCCGGATTTAAGTGGTTCGGGAACGTCCCTACTCCACTGATATGAATCGATTGAGCTTGATCGATTCACCATCATAATGCCATTGCCAAAGATTTGAACAAGGGTTCTCAAAGGTGGCTAGGGTTTCTACTCTCACTCTCAACGAAGAAGATAACTCAATGGGGCTTTATATACTAGCACCCAAATACACAACTCTCATGGTTAGTTAACTAAAGCCCAATATTAACCCAAGTTACAAGTAACTCACCAAATGGGTTAATGCTGTGTATTTCACCTAATAACAGACTGGTTATATATGATGTCACTGGAGCTCAACCTTTTCGCGGTTATACCTTAGTGAAATGGGGAATTTCCCTTCAACCTAGATATAGAAATAAAAAGAGGGGATGTGAGGGGAGCCCTTAATGTTGTAGGTGTCAAGTGAGAAGACTAATTTGTTCAGAGAGATTGAAAAGAGAGACATAAGATAATGAGGAACACCCCTTACCTTCCTTTTATCACCCAGTTAAAAGTAGAATTGAATTTCCAAGAGTAATTTTATAGTATCATTGAGCTCAGGGACCAAGATGGATAGATAAATAAATAAAATACAGGAATGAAAACTAGATTTACTCTTGAATTTCCTCAATAGTTGATTGATCCCCACCCTCTATTGATTTATTGCTTCAATTGGCTCTTAGATATTAACACAACCCGGTGCTTGAAGTTTGCAGGAAGTGGAACTCCTTAGCTTCAGACGATGTCTTGTGGTTGAACTTATTCAAGGAAAGGTGGGGGGAAGACCATGCTACATTTTATCATCCAGTTGGTTCAAAGTCATGGAAGGATGTATATGAGGTGCAAGATCGATGTGACCGATTTGGACTGTGAGTCATATTCTTCTTTTTATTGCTCAATTCAAGGAGGCCTAGACATTCATAATGATTTCCTTGAGTCTTCAATTGGTTATAATTTAAGATCTTGCATACTGCAAGTTTTAAAATAACATATCAGCTAAAATTTACTGAACTGCTACCATTTGATACCATAACTCACATGTGTTTATTTGTGCTTCATGTTGTTATATGTCTTGAACTATGATGCCCTATGATTACTTAGTCGGGGGTCTCGCTGCCCGATCAATAAGCGGGGATCTCGCTATATAAACTTTCTTAAAACGCTATTCTCATTTGATCAACATTTGATATCTCCAAGATTAATAAAAACCGTTCTCTCCTCTTCTAGTGGACATAGGTAACATAGTGTTAGTGAACCACGTAAATCAACGTGTTTTGTCTCACGTTTTTTTCACTATTTATCTTGATTGTTGTTCCGATTTCATAACACTTCATATGGTATACAACTGTAACCAGGGGCCTAAGAATAGTCCGAGAAGGGAGTGACTACTATCTCATTCACCAAGGTGAAATCCAAAGGCACCTTGGTTCAAGAAGACAAAAGGATGGGCAGACCAGTTTTCTTCCTTTGAGTTCAAAAAGAGAGTTCCTATCCGAAGGACTTCTCGAAGAAGACAAATCGTGTCGTGGAATTCTGGACAGGATCCTTTTCTTCATTGGAGACTTGGAGGTTGCTTCAACAGATGCAAAGCGTAGCAGGGTTCTGTGAAGCTCTAAGTCAGCAAAATTTATGTGAATTTAAACTATAGTATTTATTCATGTGTATGTATATTGGCATTGAATTCTGGCAAGTGTAGTATATACATCTTATGTTCTTTGAAATGTCATAAATAAGTTCATTTTCTGAAACTTGCCGCTTGTAACTTCTAAGCACTAACTTGTATACTTGACAAAGCCAAAGGGCTCATTTCTCATCTTGTAGCCATGCCTGTTGACATGAGCCATAATCCAGTATGATCTTTTGGTTTGTTGTCTTGTTAAATTCTATGTCAAAGTTTTAGCCTGTAGTTATAGCCTATAGGTGGAGTTGATGTTTAAAACTAATTTTATTTCCCTCTTATCAAATTTGATGTTAGATAAATTCAGGACAATCAGAGATATCATAATTCATCGATGTAATCCTGAGATTAGGTAGACACTTCCAATTGTCTCCGTTCCTCCGAGATATATATATCTTGGGGTCACAGTCTAAAAACAGGTTGGGGTGCCCTTGGGTTTGGAATTCCATACTCATAGCAATCTTTCCAACTAGAAGGCCTTGACTATTGTAGCAATGTGAACCCCTTATTTTTTACAATCATCAAAATCTTCTACAATTCGTGGTTTTACAATTGAAACCAAATTTTATGGCCTATGCCATGATTGTCGGTTAACTCTGCATGAGGCATCTGTTCTTGATTTTTTTGGAGCCAAATATAGGTCTCTTTTGTTTGAATCTAAAAGTTTGAATAAAATTAGATTTTTTTTTTTTGATATTCGTGACTGTCCGGGCCAGCTTGCACAATTTCTAAATAGGTGGTCACTATGAAACTTGAATTCATCATCTTATGCACTCTAAGATTCTCTTTGACCAATTATTTGATAAAATTTAAAATATAGTGAACTTTTCTCCAATTAATCTCTTAACTTACATCGTTGTCATTAATTCATAAATAACTCATTTAAATATTAAACTATTTTGTATGTATTTAATTTGATAAAGATTAAAGACGGTAAAACTATTTGTTAGGTTTTGTCAAGTTATACCATGTATGAGTGAAAAGACGTGTATTACCTTCTGCTGTGTCTCTTTAAACTAGAACGGGGTTCTGTCAGTAAATTAAAAAAATCTCAAAATTATTCAATAAAGTTGCTAGAACTTGCAATAAAGCAGAAAAAGTTGAGGATGAAGGAAATCGATATGGAAATGGCTTAGGTAAAATATCCACCACAAGCTCAGATTTTGAGAAATCTAAATCCCCCATCACTAACCCCACAAGCCCTCAAATATCTAGCAGTTCCAAACAGGTGAAAGAATTCAATTATATATAAAACCATCAACATTATATGTAGGACATTTTGTTTTGAGAAAGCTCCAAAAGTAGCTAAACATGGCTGTTTTTGCCTCACTGCCCCTAACTTCATCTTGTTTACATCCTGTTCTTCAATTCTCACCTCTTGTGTACTCCTCAAAAGTTGTTTATGACCCTAAATCCCATAACCTCAAAGTTGGATCAACCAGACATGTAAACCAAAGATTTACATCTCAGAACAATCCAACGGGCCTGATAATCGTTGGTGCAGCAACAAAAGAAGCAAAAACACCAGGTATTCTCTTCTGGGTGTGATCCTTTTTCAGGTGATTTGGTTGAAATTTCAATCTTTTTTGGTTTAAATTCACTAGTATAAAAGTGGGTTTGTTCTGTTCTATCTGGAGGATTCAGCTGAAGAGGATTGGAAGGTGAAACGGGAACTTCTGCTGCAGAAAAGGGTTAGTCTTTCTATCTACAACTTCAGAGTATATGTTTTTTTTTTTCGGAAATTGAAAATCGGAGTTCCGCTCCACTATACCCGGGGTAACCACGTCTCTCCCTAAGCCATTCAGGGTATATATTGGATGAGTGTTCCGTTATTGTTCTAAAAGTATATCAGGAGTTCCAAATTTTAGTCCTAACAAAGCCTGAAATCTTGTGAAACGAAGTTTAAACGAATAGTCCCACAACTACTTTAGAAACCTATGACTATAAGCATGGTGGTTTCCAAGTGGCGAGCTTGTTGGTAGAGGTTTAGGGTCAACAAGTAAAATCCCCAAGTTCAAAACTTAGGAATGTGCTTAATTGTAAACTCCCTTGTTGTCTTCTGGGTTCAGACCTTGGGATAGGTGCGGGTGCCATCAGATATGTAGTTATAAAAAAATCCTAAAAGCATGGTGGATTTGGTTCTCCAAAAAGTAATGTTCAAGATGCTAATAACAAGAGAGTTGAGATCATCACCTTAGAGATTTTCATTGCAGGTAAGGAGTGTGGATGTGAATGAAGCTCTGCGGCTTCAGAAGGAAAATAACTTTGTGATTCTTGATGTTAGGCCAGAAGCAGAATTCAAAGAGGTAATGCATTAATGTGAGTTGATTTGCATTTTTCTCCATGTACTGAACAGCCAATGTGTAATGTTGCATCTTATTTCCACTGTTTTGGTGCAGGGACATCCAGAAGGTGCCATTAATGTGCAAATCTACAGGCTTATAAAGGAGTGGACAGCATGGGATATCGCCAGGAGAGCTGCATTTGCATTTTTCGGCATCTTTTCGGGTACGGAAGAAAACCCGGAATTCTTGCAAAGTAAGTTACTTGTGAACACCTTCGTGCTCGAAATTCTTGTTCTCAGGTGATACGCAGGATCAAAAGTGAATGATTGAGAATGTTCCTATAGGTGTGGAATCTAAAATAAACAAAGATGCCAAAATAATAGTAGCATGTACATCAGGTGGAACAATGAAACCTACACAGAATCTTCCAGAGGGTCAACAATCAAGGTACTGGAAACAACTCTTTGAGTTTTCTCAAATTTCAAGAGTAATATGGATATCATATATGCATTACATTTCCTTGACATTCTATAAACATCACTCTTCCTTTGGTTAACATGAATTTGATAGGTTTGGCCCTTACAAGAATTAGGTATGATAGAGGAGTAGGCAATTAGTTAGAGGATTATGGTTATAAATATGAGTATGGGTAGTGAACTGGTATGCAAATCTTGAGTGATTTCATTAGGGCTCAAGAGAGAATTCACCTAGGTGTCTTTTACCTAGGTTATTTTGTATTTCCTTTACTTTTGGTTAATGAATTGATCTGAGTTCTATCAGAATACAACAATTCAAACAACAATGGTTGTTTCATATGGTCTAAAAAAAAATTAAGCGGTCAGTAAATAGTATGAAGAAAAAAATAAGACGAGTTTGAATCAGTCATATCGCTTTAACTTAACCGTTACGCCCTAGAGTTATGTGATTCCATGTGCGTTATGTTTCTAACTTGAGGTTTAGGTCTAGTTGTAAGGCATCAAGCTGAACTTTTGGTACCTTGAACAGGTCATTGATAGCAGCCTACTTGTTGGTTCTCAATGGATACAACAATGTATTTCACTTAGAAGGTGGTCTGTACAATTGGTTCAAACAAGGATTGCCTGTAGTTTCAGAAGACTAAGGTACATCATTGCACCATTTTCTGCTATAGCTTTGGAAGTAAGATAGTTACTCTTTCTTGGTGGGTGCCATCAAAGAGCAAAGCCAAATGCTTGAAAAAATCGAGTTGAATGTTAACTATGACAGCATCACCAAATTACAACTTTACCATCTGTGCAATTATAAGTTGGTATTTTCATCAAAAAAAAAAAAAAAAAAACTTTACCATATGGGTGCTGAATCCGGATCCAATTCAGACGTTCAATTCTAAGTTAGACAGTGCAAAGAATAGATTTTGTTTTAGAATGGAAATCCTCCTCTCCTTTTTGATGTTCAGTTTGTAATGAGAGATGTTTGTGAGTAATATTTCAGCTGGAAATATTTTTCATATTCCAGTTGATGTATTTGACTCTGTTAAATCAGTAGAAGATTGCATGTGATCATCGAAACTTGAGTTTCCAAACAGTAAGATTCAGCCATAGCTTAGTAATTCGTCAGTGTTGTGCTGCTTGAGCTTGTTATGGCAGTATTTGCATTTTAAAATGCTTGAGCTTGGGGTTCTGATACAAATGGAAGCATGTAAAATTAAATTTATTCTAATATTGTTGATTTAACATAATTCAATACGGTATTAAGACATAAGACATGAAATTATGTGTTCAAATCCTTGTCAAGTTATTCCATCTTCAATTAATATTGATAAGAAAGTGTTTTTTTTTGGATTAAGGTGCATTTCATTCATTAATAAATGAAAAAGGAGAAAAATTTCAACCTCTCAAAGGTGAATACAAAAAACTCCCAAAAGAAAAAAAAAACAGCAAAAACAACCCTAAAGGAACAAAGAAGCTCAAATGCAAAAGCAATAACAAAGAAAGCATTTGTTTACCAGATTCGATTAGTGGTTTATATAATTAAAATTACTGATTCAACAATTTCAAAACACAACTATTCAAACTCATCAACAAAATTTTGTACTTCCATGGCTTTAACCTAAAACAATTATAGAATCATCTATGATAAACCTACTGTAATAAAATAAACAAAAATCTCACTCCACGGGTGTCTTTTTCTGCACCAAAGTGGAGTAGAGCCAGGATCTCTTTAAGACTCATGTTCATCTGGTCCAGCATTTTCTGGAGAAATGCCAAACTTAAGATAGCTCGTTCAACACTGCTCGAATATGGGGACCGCTCGCTTCTGTCCGTTGCGACTCTAATCCACCGTACTTGCTAACGACAACCTTTGTCTTCCTTGATGAGAAGAGAGCAGTCTCCAAATCGGATTGTAACAGTGGCCTCGGTGACTGAAATGTTAATCAAGTGAAAAAACTGAGTAACATTAGGGAGAAAAAATAAAGGAAATGCTGGTCACGTCCACAAAAAGGTCAAGTAGTGGACTGCAATGCCTCTCAATCTAGAATCTAAATAACACTTCCAATCCAAAGAATACACCATACTATTCCACTATAAACATTGAAAGGCAGATAAAACATCTTTGTTTTGCCAGCTTACGTGCACTTAAACTATTTTCACGGGACTGATCGTCTAACCCTACAACATTGGATTGTCAAAGAAATTTATAGGGAATTAATTCCTAGATACATGATCATATAGATTGAACTTATAGGGGTCGTTTACTTTCTGGTAATCTGGATAACCGGAATCCTTGGATATCTAGAATCATAGATACCCGGAATGATAGATGTCCGACATTTTTAGATAACCGTATTTGTTTTGTAGGAATAATTTCATGGGTATCAGAGAAACCGTTATGAAAATGTTTTAATTACCCTCCTAACTTAATTTACACGTTAATTTATATAATTAAAATTTATATAACATATCTTTTTTTTTATTAATTTAAATATTATTTAATAAAAAAACTAAAATAAATTCATTAGTTGAATAAGCAATAAAATTCGCTAAATATAAAAAAAAGTAGACAATTATATTTGAAAAATATAAATAAAATTAATTATGTATGGTTAGTTGTATACATGCATAATAATCATATACTAAAAAAGAACATATTATTTTATTTTAAGTTACAAACTATTCATAAAATATGGGAAAAAAAGTTGATAGGAATTGATAAGATATAATTTTAATAAATAATAAGGGTAAAAATGTCATTTGGGATGCCCTATACATGGGAATCCTAAAATTTCATATTGCAGGAGGGCATCCAAATGCCTCTCAAATGGGCATCCTAAAATGTCTGGCATCTCAAGATACCCGAAATATTTACAATTCCTGTTAAATAAATGTGGTAATCCAGATTCCCATCCTATCAAATTTTTTTCCCTTTTTTTCTTCATCCAGTAGATCTCTGATTGGGAAATATGCAGCATTCTTGCAGAGCTCGAGAAGATCTGAACCAGTATACCCCTCGCATAAGCTAGCCATGTGATCATAGTCAATGTTCTCTCCAACCCTCTCACCCTTTCAGAATCACCTTTAGTATCTCAGCCCTCCCCCTTTCGTTGGGTATCCCAATTTCGAACGCCTGAGGAAATCGTCGTAGAATTGCTTCATTGAGCTCTGATGGACGATTAGTAGCAGCAATCACCATAACACGTGCGTTCTCTGTAGAACTAGAATATAAGTCCTCAAGCAAAAGCTTGTCCTAAACAAACTTACTAACTAACAAAGCAACTCAGATATTAAAATAAAGAAAGAAAATCATGATCATGGCCAAGATACTAGGGAACATTTCTCTCTTTTTTTTGTTCTTATAAATCATAAAAGCACAACAACTATGACGTGTGTTTTAAAAGGCGCGCCTGGGCTCAAGTTCCACCTTTTGCATCTCGCTTGTCTCAGGCGAGGCGCGTGTAATAAGACGCACCCTTTATGGCGCCTTACGTGAAACCCCTGGCGCCAAAAGGCGCTCGTCTCGTGGGATTTTTTAATTTTCTTTGCATTTTTTGTGTTTTAGATCCCCATACTAGGTCATTCAAAGCGCATGAAGGTTGATAGTTAAATATAATGTATGTTTTATATATTAGTTTTGGTTAAAATTTCATTTATGCCCATGAAAAGTGTTTTTATTGTGTACACACACATGGTTGATGTAGTTTCAGAATCACTAGAGCGACGTTGACTAAAAAAACTGTCGACCTCATCAATAAAAATGATAGAAGGCTGAAGTTTATAAGCCAAACTAAACACAGCAGCCACTGCAAAATAGTAAATCATATCAGTTCAAGTATAAAGGCAAAAAAAGGACAAGATAGTTGCGTCCGATCAATAAAGAACCGACCACTAAATAAGCAACAAAGCTAGATTCCATATAGAAGCAGATAAAAGTATTGTTTTAGAATAATAATTGATTCCCTGTTTCTAATTTTATTCTGCATCAATATTGGAGACCAAACAAGATTACATATCAGATACACATCTGACATCACTTACTTACATGCATGATTACAATATTTCTTAGTCATGAACACACTCACATGTAGTTAAAGAATGATCTAAATCGTCCTTTCATCCTCTTTGCTGCATAACCTAGCTAGCGGTTGGTTACTACGTCTACGACTAAGACATTAAGTAGAATCATTACAGACATAACTGAGATTTTTTTTTTAGAAATTAGGAAATTAGAGTTTCGCTCCACTATATTTCAGGCAACCACGTGTGTCCTAAATTAGGCATCGGGAGACATCGAAGGAATGGACATACGAAAGGTGTTTACAAATTATTGTCACAGGTGAATCTCAAACATAAGAATTTGAGGGGAGCAACCCTTCAAAGCCCAAGCTTTCGACGGTTACCTTGCCACCCCTTTAAGATGGGGTTTAACTTTTAAGAATGATGATCTAAAAAATTTGAGCTTACCAAGTTTTTGTGCATCACCAAACCACTTGCTCATCAGATTAGAAATCCTAACATTAATAAAAACTGCTCCAGACTCCTTTGCAATAGCTTTTGCAAGCATGGTTTTTCCTGTACCAGGTGGCCCATAAAGCAATACACCTCTCTGGGGACTTATAATTTTCCCATGTGAAAACAACTCAGGTCTCTTAAGGGGAAGAATCACAAGCCCATATAATGCTTCCTTGATGGTCTCCAATCCTCCAATAGAGTTAAATTCCACATCAATGTGAACAGGATTGATAACATCACTGGCAATGGCATCCTTGTAGACAGGTAACATGATTAAAGTGAACAATATATTATTATTATTATTTTTTATATCCGTGATTGTCCGGACTAGCTTTCGCACACCTCAACTAATATTACGAGGCATACCGCTTGACCCTACAACATTTGGATGCCAAGAAAATCCACAGAAAATTAATTCCTAGATAGGTGGGCACCATGGATTGAACCCACTACCTTATGCACCTAAAATCCTCTTTGACCAATTGAGTTACTCCATGATGATTGAAGTGAACGATAATGATGATTCAATCAGGGTGGATGGTATTTTGAGCTTAAACACTACACATTCTTTCAAATTAAGTTCACATTTTCATAGACTTTTTAACTCATTTAAAAGATGCGCCAGATGATATAATTAAATTTACTCAAACTCATTAACTTAAACTTTTCGGTGGAGTTGGGTGAATTTAATTATAACAGCTTACAAACTAATATTGGAATAAATTTAATAATATAAACTAACACTTTGCTCACCAATGGATTTAGAAAAGGGAAATTGTATCAGATAAATTCTTCTCATAGAGTAATTATAAACGTAGAAAAATTCTAAAGACGTTTTAATATCATACCAATATTAGTATTATTTATTATAAATTGAATTAGATACCTCATAAGGGTTAGTCTACGTAAGTGGGCGGCTGCGCACACCTTCACTTCCTGCAAGAACTTGGTCTCCGGTGAAGCCCCCATGGTTTTGCATTGCACGATTTTTCTTTCCACTAAATATAAATTATGCTCTCAAAACGGCATTGTTATAAATAAATATCATTTAGATGCTCTATACTATTGGTTAGGATTAATATTTCGAATATTATATATTTTATAGGATTTGATAATTGATGTATTTATATATATTTGTGGATTTAATTATAGTAATTTTTAAAAAATATGTTTTACATTACAAGATATTCTATACGATTGAAATTTTTTTATGTATGATATTATTTTTTCTAAAATTTTGATATGTAATTATGAAAGTCATGGATTTTTTTTATTATTATTTTTTTTCCTTTCTTTTATTCAGTTCGTCATGGACTGGAATTGAACTAAGGAAACCCTGGTGATTGGTGGGATGCAATTATAATCACAGAGAGGAAAAAGATCTAAAAAAAGAGCCTCTTTTTAGTACATATTATGGGATCGATGGTATTGAACTGAATTACAACCAAATAATGAAACTATTACGCCGCCTATTAACCCATATGGTAGCTAAAGAAAGAGCTAATTTCTTTCTTCTAGTGGTAAACTTATATTTCTGTTTCTTCCTAGTTTAGTTAATTGTTGTGTAAGCATGCAGTTTGAGGTTTGGTGATTCAAGAATCCATTTACTATTTTCTCAAAAAAAAAAAAAAAAATCCATTTACTATAACTTCTTGCTAACAACAATAATTTCTCATGCTTATTTGATTTATATATATGTGAGAGTATTATGAGACTTTTTTGAAAATGATATTATGAGACTTTTTTGTGGCATGGTTTTCCTACCTTTGTCACATAGACATTGGAAATTTTTTGAATATATCATGAGGAGAATCTTTATTTATATGAATTAAACATTTTGGATGAAAAGAAAACTGAAGTAACACATTTTAATACACAAAATGTAACAATATCATACAATTTTGGAAATATGGAAAATAGTACCATTTTGACAAACAATCACACTTGTACTAGTTTTTTTTTTTTTAATGAGGTTACACACTTGTATTAGTTGAATTCAAATTTATATCTTTTTCTATACCCAATAGATGAAATTAGACTGAAAATGTATAATTTTCATAGAAAAAAAAAATGGAATTTAATCTCTTAAAAAGGTAAAGTTGAAACAAATAACTGTATACCATTTCAAAAAAAAAGAAACAAACAAATAACTATATATAGAAAATTGAATTGTGCGTCAGTTTCAGCAATGAAATAATTCTCAAATTCCAACCACAAAAGTATCAATCATGAACCAAACAAATTGCCGTACTAATCTCACCTTTACAAAGAACCTAATTAAACGTCACAAAATTCAGCTTAAATTCTAAGCTTCCATTTTTTTACTAACTCTTGGTTTTTGGTTCAAAACAATAAAAATAAAAATAATAAATATAAACAGATTCAATTCTTTTGAACCATAAAAGTAATTCCTTTTTCCATAATCAAGAATATACTTAGTATATTCTATCGAGGGATAACCAACGTGCCTTCAAGCTCCTCTTCACAATTAAATATTTTATATTTTACACGTACATAGTTACATCTACATGTACTTAATTCGTCAACAGTTACGAATGGTAATGACTATTTTTTTAATTTTTAGCAAAACATAAAAATTAAATTTTAATTTTTAAAATTGTAGAGACTAAATTTTAACTTAATTCAAACTATAAAATAGTAGGGACCTTTTTCTTTTTGAGAAAATAAAGACTTAAATTTTAACTTTCACCAAACTATAAAAACTAAATATATAATTTAGTTAAGAGATTATGAGAAAAATGATTATCAATTACTCTAGCGCCTAAAAGAAATTATCACAGCTTCCTACTTTGATCATTGATGGCCTTACCCCAAATACCACTAAATATATGTTTCTCAAAAAAAAAAAAAAAACCCCACTAAATATGTATTTTTTTTATTAATAATATTTGAGAATCAAACCAGAACCAACAGGTTACTGAGTCCATTGAATGTACTCACCTCTGCAAAGAGCCCTAAACAAAGGTCACAAAATTCAGCTAAAATTCTAAGCTTATAAACTTTCACACATCTATATTCTCAACAAAAAAAAAAATTACACATCTATATTTTTAGTGGAAAAAATATTAAAAAACAGAAGCCACAACAACATAAACAAATTCAATATACTCGTAAAAAGAGAGATAACACTTTTTTTTTTTTTTGAGAATCCAAAAGAGAGAAATAACTTGCAACCATGCATTATTGCATCTATAACCAAAGGTTATTAAGCTCCAAATCCTCATTAAAAAACATTAAATAAATTAAAGAATTTTGTTATTATTATTATTATCAATTTTTTTTATGTAGAGTTTTACCAAAAAAGAAAAACTTGGCATTACCAAAAAGTGACCTCTTAGTTTATTAACAATAGTGTTGAAATAAAAATACTTTTCCAATTTATCATTAGGCTTGATTATATGCTTGGCTCGGGTTCATTGTTTGGCTGGAAAAGGACGATCGTCTCGTTATCTTATTGTTTATAGTTATTCTGTTCAACACCAAAATCACGAGTTTGATCTCATTATTTATTTTACTCTTATTTATTTAGAGCAATAGTACTCTCTTGGTAGGATTTGTAGTCTCCTCTCTTACAACTTACACTAAAAGAAAAAAGAAAAAAAAAACTATATGCATGGATATGCTTCAAAGTATTTTTTTCCAAATAAAGAAACACTTGCTTGTAAAAATATTTTCAGAATAAATAGCTAAACAAAATATCTCAGAAAACAAAAAATTAACATCACCTCTAAAAAAAAATAGTAAAATAAAATGTATTGACTTATGTACAAGTACCATCCATGTCCCTCACAAAGAAAAAAATTGGTCAATATGTGTGGTTAGTGTTTGACAATTAAAATGACTAAATAAAAAAAATTTCAAGTTTGAATCACTCTATTTTCAAATAATATTATTGAATTAAAATTTTTAAAAAAATAGTGAAAAAATATGCTAATTTGACCAAGTTGATGAAGACCTTCTTTAAAAAAAAGTAATAACATAAAAAATAAGATTTATGTACAAATTTTTTTTATTACTTTGAAATTCTTGAGTTTGTAAAGTTGAGATAAATTATAAATTTGATTTATTTAATTTGAAAAAAATTTAAAATTTAGTCTCATAATTTTAAAAATCAAAATTTAGTCAACACAACTTTAAAGATTAATATTTAATTCATATGAATTGATAAAACCTAAAAAATAATTCACATTATTTATAATCGATGACAAATTAAGCATTATAGGTAATTTATGTACATGCAAATGATTTACTTTTGTCCAACCAAGAATTATTTAAGTTATATCTTTACCATTAAAATAATTAATTTTACACCTAATTAATTCACCAACAATTAAAATAATTACTCTTTAAATTATATTCTAATTTTTTGGATTAATTTTATTTTTCTAAATTATATTGACTAAATTTTATTTTTAAATTATAGATTAAATTTTAACATTCTTCAAATTATTAGAACAAAGTTAAAGAGAATAGGTAAAAATGATCCAAGTTCTAATAAGATTACATACCATATAATGATGGAAAGATTATATGTTCAAAACTATATCTCAAACTGAATTAAATATTAAATATATATATATATATATATATATTTTTTTTTTTTTTAAGATAGTAGAATCCAAAGAATGTTGTGAGGCACAATAATATGAAAGCAGAAAAGAAAATGGAAGAGATTCACACTTCTTTTTATTCTAAAAAGACAAATCTTTTTTCTAGTCAATGGTGGGTGGTGGAGTAATTTCATTCCTTGATTGTAAACTAATTCAACATCAACGTCATTCGATTTCGAAAATAGGTATTTGTTTTCCTTCCTCAATAGATACTCAATAAAAAAAAAAAAAAAAACCCTATTTTCTTTTCACTGAAAAAAAAATAATAAAAAATCATTGTCTTTTCTATTGATTTTGTTCTCAATTTTCGGTAAAGCTCAACCAAATCCGTTCAACCAAAGTGGCGTGGTTCTCACGTGACATCCAAATCTCGGATCAACAACCTGCAACTGCAACAAAAAATGTAATCTTTTTCCGTTTGTTGATCAACCAAACTTAGGGTTTTGTTAATCCTTCAATCTCTGAATTTTGTTGCTCTTAATCAATTTGCCTGCTCTAACTCAAAAGACCCAACTTTTTGTTTTTTTTTAATATTTTTCTTTTTCCCCTTTTCCCAAACCAGTTCAAACCCTTTTTTACTGTTTTCTTCTTTTTCGGATCTCATCATCCTGGTGGCAAGTCAACTTTCAATCGTTTGGTGGGATTTGAAATCAACACGTGGAAAATGAAATTGATGAAAATAAGGTATGATTGATGAATGGTTGAAGTTTTGTTGCTGTTACAATGTGTAGTACAGAATTTGAGTTATAGTACTTGTTTTGCAGTACAAATAAATGAAATTATTTGGACCCCATTTGGAGAGTTCTCTATAAAATTTGGGGTTTCTTGTTATTGTTCAATTCCATGTAATGTCATTGTGATGGATGGTTAGAGTTGAAAATCCCCTTTGGAATCTGATTCAGAAGTCAAAGCAATACCAGCCATTGCTGAATATCTTTGATTAAATAAAGGCTGGCTGAAGGACTGTTCTGACTCTTAAGTTTTTAATTTGAGGAATAACAACTCAGGTATGTGTGCTTTAGATGTTTTTCTATTTCTCTTTATGGAGATTTCTGTCTGTTTCTTTGGTGTATGAGCTTTTATGAATCGACTTTTTTTCATTTTTTCCCTTTGTTTGAGATATGTAATTGGTCTCTTTCCACCTAATCTCCTCATTTCTTCTATCTTAATGCATGTTTCATTTGGTTCTTTTCTTGGTTTTGAGATATTTTCTGGTTTTTTGGTGTATGAGCTTGTATTGATAGGTTTATTCGTTTTTGCTCTCTGATTATCATATGTAATCTGCCCCTTTCCACCTCATTCTCCTCCTTTCTTCTATCTTCTCGCTGCTTTTGATTAGTTCTTTTTTTTTTTTTTATATCTTTGACTGTCTCGTTTGGGCCAGTTTGTGCGCAGTTCGACTAATGTCATGAGACATACCGCCTAACCGTATAACATTTGGATGACAAGAAAACTCGTAAGAAATTAATTTTTAGGTCGGTGGTTACTATGAATTGAACCCATCATCTTTAGAACCCAAAACTCTTTAATCACTAGGCCATTTCAGGATGGTTAGTTCTGTCTGTTTCAAGGTATATGTCCGTTTCTTTAGTGTATGAGCTTGTATTAATTGGTTTATTCGTTTTTTTATCTCTGATTGACGTATGTAATCGGCCTCTTTCCACCCCCAATCTCTTCCTTTCTTCTGTTTCGATAGGTTCTTTGTAACTTTTTCACTTGTTACTTTGCTTGAAACTAAGAAAAATGTAGACAACTGAATCTGGTTGGATTCAACAGCTTTGTTATTCAAATGGGGAACTCGAACATAGAACTGCAAGAAATCGAGGCGGCTGGAAGTTTAGAGGAAGAGAAAGCTAGAGATGATCCCGAGGATGTCATAAAAATAGCACCTTGGACAAGACAGATTACAGTCCGGGGTGTTGTTGCAAGCATAGCAATAGGAATCATGTACAGTGTTATAGTTATGAAGCTTAATCTTACAACAGGATTGGTCCCAAATTTGAATGTTTCTGCTGCTCTTATTGCCTTTGTCTTTATAAAGACATGGACTGCTTTGCTTGAGAAAGCCGGAATTGTATCCACTCCGTTTACGCGACAGGAGAATACCGTAATTCAGACATGTGCAGTCGCTTGTTATAGCATTGCTGTTGGAGGTCAGAGAACTTTATGTATTGCTAACCAAATGTTTGCTATTGAAATGCTTTGTTGCTGTGTTTGATTGATGTTTGTGTTGTCGTTGTCATCCAGGCGGGTTTGGATCGTACTTGTTTGGTTTGAGCAGGAAGACATACGAGCAAGCTGGGGTAGACACGGAAGGAAATGCTGGAAGCACTAAAGAACCTGGAATTGGTTGGATGACTGCCTTCCTCTTTGTTAGTAGTTTTGTTGGGCTTCTTGCTTTGGTTCCCCTCAGAAAGGTATATTTTCTTTCTAATACAAGTTGTGTTTGAGAGCTTTGCATGGTTTGTTAATGGCATCTTGAATTGTATTTGTAGATCATGATACTAGATTATAAGTTGTCATATCCAAGTGGAACTGCAACTGCTGTTCTCATTAATGGTTTCCACACTCCAAAAGGGGACAAGACTGCGAAGTATGCGATCCTCCATAACTTTTCGTAACCAAAGTAGTGTTTAAAACTAAATTGTATGGAACTTGAGTTAAAAAAACTTTAACGAACTGTTCTTTTTTCTTTTTTTTTCCAGGAAGCAGGTTCGTGGATTTGTTAAATACTTTTCATTCAGTTTTCTCTGGGCTCTATTTCAATGGTTTTACTCTGGGGGAGACAAATGTGGATTTTCGCAGTTTCCTACATTCGGATTGAAAGCTTGGAATAACTCGTGGGTGCTCAACTTCTTGCACATTTGTATGTTCTTTGGCATATACTTGAAATTTGTTTTTATTCCTCAAAACTGATTGGCAAAAACACTTTGCAGGTTTTACTTTGATTTCAGCATGACATATATTGGAGCAGGAATGATCTGTTCTCATCTTGTGAATTTGTCATTGCTTTTCGGTGCGATTCTTTCTTGGGGCGTAATGTGGCCCTTAATGGAGGGGCGTCGAGGGGAGTGGTATTCGGGATCTCTATCAAAGAGCAGTATGAAAAGCTTAAATGGTTACAAGGTACAAAATAGGAAATGGGGCATTTCTTTGACACCATCATGGGACTTCATTATTGAAGTTTGTACTGATTTCTGTTTTCTTGTTCCCGTCTTTGGTGCAGGTTTTTGTATCAATTGCTCTTATACTTGGAGATGGGCTTTATCATTTCCTTAAGATTCTGTATTTCACTGGCAGGAGCATGCATGCAAAAGCAGCCAACAAGAGACAGAAAACATGTAAAAATGCTGATTCTATATGATGTTTTCTTAAACTTTCTGGTTGGGGGACAATAGCAGTTATGCCAATGCCAAGTTTTCTTTAATTAATTATGACATAGTGTTTACATGGATGCAGTCCCAGATGACCAGATCCAAACTTTGGATGATCACCGGCGAAATGAAGTATTCTTAAGAGATGGTATTCCAATATGGATGGCGATCACTGGGTACATATTCTTCTCCATTGTATCGATCATCGTAATCCCATTCATGTTCCCAGCAGTCAAGTGGTACTACATAATTTTCGCCTATACTTTGGCACCGTCTCTAAGCTTTTGCAACGCATACGGTGCGGGTCTAACTGACATGAATATGGCATATAACTATGGAAAAGTGGCGCTGTTCATTCTTGCTGCCTTGGCTGGTAAAAATGATGGTGTAGTTGCAGGACTCGTTGGATGCGGTTTGATTAAGTCTATTGTTTCCATCTCCTCTGATTTGATGCATGATTTCAAGACTGGCCATCTCACACTTACATCTCCAAGATCCATGCTTTTAAGCCAAGCTATTGGGACGGCGTTAGGCTGCATTGTAGCTCCTCTCACATTCTTTATGTTCTACAAGGCTTTTGATTTGGCCAACCCAGATGGTGAATACAAGGTCCCATATGCCATCATATACCGAAACATGGCTATCCTAGGAGTCGAAGGCTTCTCAGCTCTGCCTCAGCATTGCTTGCAGCTGTGTTACGGGTTCTTTGGTTTTGCCGTAGCAGCCAACTTGATGCGAGATCTTACCCCGGAAAAGTTCGGGAAATGGATCCCACTGCCAATGGCCATGGCTGTGCCCTTCCTTGTCGGTGCTTATTTCGCAATTGATATGTGCATGGGGAGCTTGATTGTGTTCGTGTGGCATTATCTAAATAGTCAAAAGGCAGGATTAATGATTCCAGCCGTTGCCTCTGGTTTGATATGTGGAGATGGTTTATGGATTCTCCCTTCATCAATTCTTGCCTTGGCTAAGGTTCATCCACCAATCTGCATGAGCTTTTTCTCTTCCAGTAAGAGTTAGAATCTAGAAATAGAGAATTAGAGATAAACATAGTTGTCTAGATAGAATTTTATGCATATTCAAGATTTAGAGAAGCTGTAAACTCTTGTTAACATCCTAGAATGCAGCAAGTTTCAAGTAGATAAAAGTTTTGCAGCTATTACATTTCATCATGTATGAGTTAAAAGCTTAATAAAATACCGATTGAATCAATCTTCATCATGAAAGCATATTCTTCACTTTAATATTGACATTCATTCTTTTAACATTGTTGAATGAATGCTTCTCTGTTGAGTTCAATTCTCTATGGTTTTTCATCCATTGCTGCCAAACGTTATCCTGCTCTTTGAACAATTTTGTTACATATTATTCATTCGCACAGAAACATGATAACAGTATCCACCAAAGTTCATTAACCTAATGTCATTTTTTTTTTGGATATCCGTGTGTGTCCAAGCAGCTTACATGCATCTCGAACAATTTTCATTAACCTGATGTCATTCAGTTCAACTGTGCACGAATGATAACTGAAACGTTGACAATCATGTTTTGTATTTGGCATGCAATTGTAAGACTAAAATTGATTTATTTTGATGCCTTTCAAGGGAAAATAGCAAGAAGACCACAGTTCAGTTCAGAAAATAGCATGGAAACTACATGTTAATATGGCAAGACTTTCAGAAGCATATTTCAATTGGATCTCTTCTAAGCAAATCAAATTTTGTTCAGGTTGGCAATTTGATGCTGCAGATTTGGCAGATCACCAACTCCACTGAGCAGTTGGAAGCGTAGAAAACACTGCAAAAACTATATATTGAACCCAAATGACCACAATGATTTGACCAAGAATCTCTAAAGTGAGTTTAGACCCAGATGCACTTTTTAACTTAACTGATCTTCAGCTATAGTAATTAAGAACACTGATGTTTTGTCAAGTTCATTTCAATTACAATGATGCAAACAGATTCTTATGTTTTTGTTGGAAATACAAACAAAGTGCAGTTCCACATTATTTAAATAAGGGATAGATCTTGAGTTTATAAGAAAAAGACAAATATGTCTATTAGTTACGAGACTTTTGGGTGAAACACAAAATAAAGTCACGAAGACTTATGCCCAAAATAGACAATATCACATTCATGCAGAGATTCTTCGAAGGTCGGTTGTTATATACATTATCAATCAAAGGTTTAGAAGTTTGGATCAACCCCATGTATGTTTGAACTAAAAAGATCCTTTGACTGTGTGAACAGGCAAATGCAATGCTAAGGATAACTCATGCTTATCAGATGCTGTGGATGACAATGGTTTGTCGTGTTTTTCTTTCAAAGTATGTTTGTTTGAATGGCTTTAAATTCAAAGGTTTTGACTCACACATTCCAACAAGTGGCAAAATTTCAAAGGCAAGAAGTGACCAACTGCAATATGACAAATTGTTAGTGTTTGATAGGAACCTATCTTCATATTATTCAAAAGAGAGGTTTGGAAAATTTGTTAATCTCCTCATTAAGACTTAATCCTTAGCATAATAGAATTTCCCGCCCATTTATAAGCCAGTACTTGTATAAACATTAAAGGATCATATGCTACTTACAAGTTACAGATGTTTACTTTGATATTTACCATTATACCTATATTTTCTAAAAATCAAACCAAAATTTGAGAAAGGATTGCATTTTTTTCTTTTTTTCTTTTTTCTTTTTTTTGTATTTTAGCTAAAATTCAAATACTCGCTTGAGGATACGTGAACTCATTTGTGAAGAATTTAAGAGAAAACAAGCTTAAATTTTTAAAATTAAAACAGAAAATTAAATAATTATTAAAAAGGGCCTAAATATCAACCAAATTCCTTGGGAGTTTTCATTTACCTCAAGTCACGGGCAGATACAGACAGTATAGATGGGGGCAAAAAATGGTGTGGAGGCCACAAAAATGATGGCTTTCTTTGTAAAAAGATATTAAAAAAATTGGAGTCATTCTATGACAAAAGTATATATTTAAATATAATGTACACCCATTTATATATACAACATACATAATTTCTGAAATTTTGGAGGTCACGTCTTTTTAGTCTCCTCTATGACCCGTCCTTGCCTCGAGTGCTCAAGGAAAAGAACTAGAGTTAACATGAATTAAGCCCTATGAAGAGAAAGAAAGAATCTCAAAGTTGTTTTTAGTTATCGATCAAAGATATATATCAATTACGGTTAACACTAATCACACATGTTAATAGAAATTTTAGAAGTCAACACATATTGAGAAGAAAATTTGCGACAACTGATCGATAGAGCTTAAAAGTTTTAAGTGTTCATTCTCTTCCCATCTCATGCTCCTCGTTCTCCTTTAAAAACTTCTTTGCCACAAAAGTGTTATTCCAACCTGCAGATACTTCAACTAATCTCACCGAACAATAATCATATGCATCTATTACGTTTGATTGACCGAAAATCGGTAGGATATTTTATCCTAGATAGTTTTCCAACTCTAATAACTTCTTGTTCATATAAAAAGACAGACCATTTGAAGCAAGTCACTGTTGGTGAAAACAAAGATATGAATAAAGATTTTGATCAACTGGAAGCAGATGAGACGTACAAGAACCAAGTGAACAAAAAAATTAGGCCCTCAATGTATAACAGAAGTTATTACTCCAGCTAATCGCATACAAGAACCAGAATTTTTCTATTTCTCAAAATTCATTGGCTCCTGCATATACTACTCCTGTTTACTGCTCAATTATGGCAGCCACTCTGAAATAGATCCAGGTGAAGATGCGCAATATTATGCAAATTATAGTGATTCATCTCTAGAATTTGTCACTTCCAACTTGATTGAGCTTGAGCGAGCTACAAGAAAGCGAGCAAAAGAAACATCCTGCTACCCTCTTGATAATAAGCAAAGAGAGATGAACTTTCTCCAAGCAGAAGCCTGGATAAGGATCTGGGAAGAATGCCACATAAATTAACAAACCAGTGATCGAGCATTTACTTGTTGAATGAGGTTTCGATCTTCTCGTGGAGGGTCACCACCAAATCATGAGCACCATCCAATAGTTTCCATACATCAAGTTTCCCCGCCATGCTGTTACACTCCCTTATTATTTCGTCCATGCTGTTGTATTTCTCTATAATTAACTTCCTCTTCTGCAATACCGAGGCAGCAATTGCGTAGAGCAGCAGGTCCTCCGTGGGCGGGGCTCGTTGCCTAATTCTGCTCCAAGCTGATTTACCTACACCAGCTCTAATAGCAGCCTGATCAGCCCACATGACCTCCCATAGGCATAGAGTCTGTTCAAATGTTAATTCCCTTCTAAAGAGTACCACAACCATCCTATAAACAAAAAAGCAATCTGCCGCTTCGAGGTCTTGCAGGTGTCTGTAAAGGTGGGAGTCTTTGAATTTGATGATCTTTGATACAATGTTCAGTTGCTTCCGAATCCCAACCTCATCAAGCCTAAAGTTATGTCGAGCTTTCCGCATGAAGCCTACAAAGCACCAGAATGCCTCATGGTCTTCAGTTATCACAGTAATTATAGGCGAAAGCAAATCACTCATTCCTTGGCAATACCCAATTTCAGGATCATAAAGAGCATAGGCTTCAAGAATGGTGACCAACCTAGCAGCATGAAAAATCCTGGAGGCTTCTAGGTGATCGTAATCTTTCAAACCAACAACCTCTGCAGAATGTCTAGCCTTATCATCTGATACCGCAGCTTGGGATGGTGCGTACGCTATCCATTCTTCATTTGCACGTACTGCATCAAGACGGATGATCCGCTGCCATGTTGTAAAGTCTTCCTTACTGCGAAATTTTGATGTGACCTCTGTTACCATAGGTGATGAGTCAGGATCATTATCTTCTCTACTATCAGAGGAAGGGAATGTTTGACTAACTTCAGGATCCTCAGAGGAATCTGAGTCGGATGATTCAGTATTAAGAACAGAAGTATCAGCATTTGTCATCTCTCTAGAGCTTCCATCCTCTTCCAACAAAACTCCCGAGGATTCATCCAAGTATCTAAACTTTGAACCCCCTTCATCAGTAGAAATAGATTCGCTAGCACTAACCACATCTTCCAAACTAGGAGAGTCATCCCCATGAGCAACATTTTGACTGTCCCCCTCCTTGTTGCAGTTCATTGGAGAGTCATCACCATGAGCAACATGCTGATTGTCCCCCTCTTTGTTGCAGTTCATTGGAGAGTTGTCACCACGAGCAGCATGCTGATTGTCCCTCTCCTTGTTGCAGTTCAACTCATCCTCATTCAACTTCATACTCCTATCCCCAAACTTCATCAAGGATCGGCATTGTTTGCGAAGTCTTTCGTATTCTTTCCTGCATTATAAATGTTGACCACCTTAAAGATTAATATGCCAACTCAGAATACAGCTACAGGTGGTTGAATACCCCCAAAAACTTATCCATTTTTCTTTTTACTGAAATATTATTAGCAGGTGAGAACACATACCTCTTCTGCACTCTTACGGCATCTCTTTCTTCTTCGGAACTGCTTAAGTCATAGCTGTTGAAAACACACAGTAGTCATATCACTACACATTTTGTACACCACATGATGTTGAACAATAAAAAGCCTCACGTACACATAGCATAGCAGCACAACATGTAAATATAGCATGACATGAATGTTGAGGGTGTCACTAAGATATATATGACTTTTTTTTTAAAGAAATGGTAAATGTATTATGAAGAAGGGCAAACAACCCAGGCGGCACGAGTAGAGAGAACCCCCACCAAGAAGACTATGAAAGAAATGTCTTCCAATCGTTAATAAAAAGTGAACAAAATATAAGATGACAGAACACAAAAAGAAAGAAAGTTAATGCTGAGAAGAAGCATCAGAATGCAGCATCCTTTTTTTTGCAGGAATGGCTGAATCTTGTTTGTATGATACAAACCCAAGTAACCTAGTCCAGTGTTTTAAAAGTCGCGCCCAGGCGCGCGCCTAGGCGCGCCTAGGCGCAAGTCGACATCTTTGCGCCTAATAGTGGCCAGTCGAGGCGAGAATAATTAGGCGCGCGCCTAACCGCGCCTTACATGAAAGCCACAGGCGCAGAAGGCGTAGCGCTACGGGGCTTAAATTTTTTTTTTTATTTCGTTATTCTTACTCAAAGCAGCGTCGTTTTGTTTTTTCTTTTTCGAATATTAAAAAAACCCTAAAATTCTTCTCTTCTCTTCTCCTCACGATTTCTTCTTCTCTCTGCGCCCGTCTTCCTCACGATTTCTTCTCCTCTCTGCTTCTCAAATCACGATTTCTTCTCCTCTCTTCCTCACGACCAAAATCGCACGCATTCCTTCGATTTTCTTCTCAAAACTTGTTGTTGATTGTATCAATTTTCTGCTCGGCATTCCTTCGCTCGCACAATTCCGAAGTTTGTTGTTGATTTCTCTTGCCATTCGAATCTAGGCGGGTAAGTAATTGTGAAGCTAGTTGATTATACTAGTTGATTATATGATTTTTTTTTTTTCATTTAGGTTGAGGTTGGAATGTTGGATTATTGAAAACAAGTTCAAAATGTTTGTTTTCCTCTTTTTCTTTGCTCATTGAGTGTTGATTCCATGTGAAGACATTTTCCATTCCTGTTCCTACAATTTCAAAGCATAAGCTAATGTTATTATACATTCTTGAGCAAGAATGTTAATGTTCTTAGTATACCCATACATTCTTGAGCAAGATGTGTACCCATAAGTTCTATTTAATCAGTAATGAAAATGTGAGGTTTGTGGCTGATTTTATATTTCTAGTCAGATTTTGTATTATGGCTGAGGAACGAAATCAGAGAAAAGATCCGGCTTGGAATTATTCTCGTTTGGTAAAGCCCGAAGACCTAAATACTTTCATATGTAGTTTTTGTGATAAAGTAACAAAAGGAGGAGTGTATAGAATGAAACAACACCTAGTCGGGGGTCATAGAAATGTAACGGCATGTAGAAAATGCCCAGAACATGTAAAGAAAGAACTTCAAGCATATATGTCAAATAGAAAGGAGTTGAAAGAACAAAAAAATTTGATCATTCACGAAAGCGATTATACACTTGAAGAAGAAGAGGATGAAGAAGATAGTATTTATTGTTCTTCCGAAACAAGAGATCGTCGACGTCATCAACAAATTCAACCGCCGTAAAGAAGGTGAAACAAAAGGGTCCGATGGATTCTTTTTTGCTCAAAACCAAAAATTGTGATTCAAAAGGATGAAAAAGGAAAGCAAACAACATTAAATGCCGCTTACAACAAGGAAATGAGGAGAAAGCCATCAAAAAAATTGCTAGATGGTTTTATGATTCGGAATACCATTCAATGCTTGTAATAGTAGTAGTTTCGGACCTATGATTGAAGCAATAGGCCAATTTGGTCTGGATTGAAGCCGCCTACATATCATGAATTACGAGTTCCATGCTTGAAAAAGGAGTTGAAAATAACAAATGATTTGATGAAAGATCATAAGGAAGAATGGAAGAAAGTTGGATGTACCATCATGACGGATGGATGGACAGATCGAAGAAATAGGACTTTACTAAACTTTTTAGTTAATAGTCCTAAAGGAACAATGTTCATTGAATCCATTGATGCATCTTCGTATGTAAAGGATGGGCTGAAAATGTTTCAATTGTTAGATGATTTTGTTGAACAGATAGGAGAAGAATATGTAATACAAGTTGTTACAGACAGTGCCTCTGCAAATGTGATGGCAGGTAAGAATTTGACTAACGTACTCTTCTCTTCTTGAAAGTTGATTAATATATTTAATATTTTTCAATTTTATAAACATGTGCTTTGTTTATTATCTATTAGGGAGATTATTAGAAGCAAAACGACCGCACTTGTTTTGGTCACCATGTGCTGCTCATTGCTTGGATTTGATGTTGGAAGATATCTTCAAGATTTGAATATCAGAAGAACACTAAAAAGAGCAATAGAGGTTAGCAATTTTATTTATGGTAAATCCGGGTTGTTGAACATGATGAGGCGATACACTAATGGACAAGAGTTGATAAGACCGGCCAAGACTCGCTTTGCAACAGCTTGTATTACATTTTCGAGTTTACGTAGGGTTAAACTTAATTTGAGGACGATGTTTACATCAGAAGATTGGAAAAATAGCAAATGGAGTAAAGAACAACAGGGGAAAAGAGTTGTTCAAACAATCTTGATGGCAAGCTTTTGGAACACTATCACATTTGCTCTTAAAGTATCATGTCCTCTAGTTAAAGTTCTCCGGTTGGTCGATAACGAAAAAAAGCCTGCCATGGGATATATTTATGAAGCAATGGATAGGGCTAAGGAAACCATAGAAAAGAGTTTCAGTAACAAAGACAAATATGAAGAAGTATTTGCCATCATTGATAAGAGACGGGATCATCAGTTGCATCGACCCTTACATGCAGCTGGAATTTTTCTAAATCCGGAATTTTATTACTCCGATCCTAAGATTGAAAGTAGTGTAGAAATTTCAAAGGGGTTTCATTCTTGTTTGGAAAGAATGACTCCTTCCATAGAAATGCAAGATAAAATTCTTGAAGAACTCAGCCTATATAAGAGAAGTGAAGAATCGTTTGGAACCTCGCTGGCTATTAGACAAAGAAACAAAAGATCTCCAGGTAAATTCTAAACTTGAATACAAGTATTTTATGGTTAGAAAGCTATTAACATCATTTTTAATCTTAATCTACAAAGTGGAATGGTGGGATGATTTTGGCAAATCAAGTCCCAACTTGCAAAAGTTCGCAATAAGAGTTTTAGGTCTTACCTGTAGTTCTTCTGGATGCGAGCGCAATTGGAGTGTTTTTGAACAGGTTAGATAGTTAATTAAATTCACCACTCCTAGAGTAACTTGTTTAAGGTTTAAAATATTGAATTGTCATGGTTCTTTAATTATACTGACTTCATAGCAAAAGGAGGAATAGACTTGATCAACGTCGTCTCAATGATTTGGTGTTCATAAAATACAACGAGAACATTGAAACGTCGATTTAATATTAAAGACGTTGCGGACCCCATCTCTAAAGGATATTGATGAGAGTAACGAGTGGTTGGTGGGAAGATTGGATGACGATATCGACGGCGATGATAGAGATCTTGTATTTAACGACGATGATGACGCACTAACATGGGGTGATGTTTCAAGAGCATCCTGGTTCAAAAGAACACCGCTTATTATTCTAGAGCCACGTCGAAAAACAAGGATAAAGCACCTTGTTCGTCATCCACACAACCAATATCATGATCTCGAGTCTCATGTCCACCACAAGCACGACCCGCACCTATACCACTAGCTTTGCATGATTTGGATACCGACACTGATGAAGAAGAAGATGCAAGTGCTTATAAATCTAATGATGTAGAGATCGAGGGTGATGAGATATTTAGTGATGATGAAGATGAGGATTTTGATCTTTAGGACTTTAGATTCTTATGCTTTTACTTTTGTAGTTTTGATTGCATCTTTTAGGTTGTTTTGAATCTTGAAGCATCATGTATTGAAATTTGACTTCAGTTATTTATATATTATTATATCATATATGTTTGAATTTGAACCTTTTATTGCTATGAAACTCCTTTTATTGGCATATAAACCACATATATATATCTTTTTTTATTTTTAATATAGTGCGCCTTAAGTAAAAAAGCCCTCGCCTTAAGGTGCGCCTTGCGCCTCAGGCTCCAGAGGGTCTTTGCGCCTTAGTGCGCCTTGCGCTTTTTAAAACACTGACCTAGTCTCTCCAATTGTGACTGGACATTGGTTCCAAAACACCGTGATCATGCGACCAAGAAGAACTTCCAGCCATTCATTATACTTCAAAATTGCAGACAAGGACAACCTTCTAAGTTCATTGAGACATATTGAGACTCGTACATGTATCATGGTTAGAGAAAAAATGTAACCTTGCTAGATCGGATGTTTAGTGTTTACTAAAAAGAAAGGGAAGCTAAATAGGGGTGAATCACAAAGATGCATCTAGCTGGCACGAATATGCAATAAAAAGAGGATGAGATGGAAAAAAAGAACATAAGGATGATGATATAGGGGTGTTTGGGGCAAAGAGGTGAAATGGGGAGAATGAGAAGGAGGAAGATTCTCCAAATCATCCTACCTATAATCGCATTTCTCCATAACCACCTTTTTATACTCCTAGTCCTCCTAACCACTTATTATTCTTCCCGCAACTACTATTCTCCCCATAACTATTTTTCATTATCATCATACTCATTATTTACTTTTCCACGATTATTCTTTTCACCCCAATCACAAATAATCATTTTCTTCACCTCAAACACAAATAATCATTCTCTCCTTAATCATTCTACTTCCTATCATCCCCTTAATTCTCATCATCCCCATAATCATTCTCATTAACCGTACCCTCAAACACCCTCATAATAGCAATAAAAATGAACTAGGAAGAAAGAACCCCGCATCAAACCACTCAATTCTTGCCCACACACAATGATCGTAAGGATAAAAAAGAAATGGAGACAAGACCAGACAAATATATGCACAAGAACCAAGAGTCAAGAATTTATGTTTTCAACTAGAAAAACATTTGAGAAAGGAAAATTTGGAAAGTATCAACAAACCAGGCTAGATATATCTAGCACATTAAGCATACATTGGCCACACAATCTGAGGTTCTGAATTAAAAAAGCTCATACATTGACCACACCAGACTCCCTAATGAACTAATAGACTAAAATTTGCACATGACAACAAACATATGCAAAATTACAAGAGATGGGGGATTCACTTACACTCCAAGAAGGAATGGCCAAACCTCTGCCCTAATACTTGGATCAACACCCTAGTACAAATCATCGAATCAAAATCCAATAAGTAAATATCTCAAAATTATGCAAAAAGAAAAAAAGAACTCTTAAAAGAAAACGCAAGACACAAAGTGATGTCTAACTCACTCCACTGCGAACTTTTTTCAAAAACCTAATGCCACCATCTCGAAGTTTCCCGTCGGGCATAAACAAACTCCTCCATTTTTGCGGCGAAAGAGCGAGCTTTCTTTTCCTGCGTGACCAAGGCGATTTAAGGCGTCCCCTAAGACATGGTAAATACAGAGAAGTCAATTCATTTAAATCTCATCCAATGAATGGCGTCCCCTCAGCATGATACACAATCACATATCCGTATAATGAAACTAATAATTCACCAGACATATATATGGATGAAAATTAAACGATGACTAAAATGATCAACAACTCAAACAGGTGATTTAGATAGTAACTCCACAATGTGAGAGAGGGAAATCCGAATGTACCCTAGAAACACCTAGATTGAGCAAGAGACGAAACCCTAGAAACAATAACAAAACCCGAAACGCCCAAGATCTCGATCAAAAACCAGGATTATGCTTAATTTGGAGCTGAATAATAGAAATGGGAAAGGGAGAGAGAGAGACTCACCGATCAGAAGAGGAGGAGGAGGAGGAGGAGGAAGAAGAAGAAGAAGAAGAAGAAGCCGGTGAAGAGGAAGTGACAACGAATAGAACCGAACGCAAAAGAACCCACGACGATGAAGACGAAGAAGGGGGAGAATCGGAATTCGGATCCGGAGACGACGGAGTTGGAGTTCGTTGTATGAGAGCTCTCATCTATGGAAAATCTGACTACCCTTTACTCGAATAAACCCTTTGTTCGTTTTCGCGGGGGGGAAAAGATGGTTGGGGATTTTACCTATTCGCAGAGTAGAAGAGAACGGCGACCACCGCAAGGCCGGCCAAGGTGGTGACGGCGATGGCTGTGTTCGGGTGAGCGCTGGCCATGATCCGGGAGAAGAAGCCGCCGCCGCCGCCGAAGGAGCGGATGAAGGCGGTGCCGGTGGCGATCATAGAAGGGAAGAGATACAGAACAGATCCGGAGGTTTGATTGGGAAAGTGAATGGGAACAGAGGTTTGAACTATTTCAGAAGAAGGGAAGCACAGCAACTTCCATTTTCACAAGCAAGGGCTCATTTTCTTATCACTCACAATTTTTCTTTTTGCAAAATTTTTGTTTTGTTTTGTTTTTTTTCTTTTTTGAGATCTATTACACCTTTTTTTTTTTTTACTTTTAGTGTTAAAAAATAATAATAATAAAATTGATTTATAGGATAGATTTGAAATTGCTAAATGGGTCGGTTATTTATAAGGGTTCGAAAGATGAAATTTAAATTCTTCAAATTAGAGAATATGGAGTTTCACTTCAAAATCAAATATGTCTTCTCAAGATGATGCATCTTTTGAGCTTATAATCTCAATTTATTTTTATTGGACTGTTTGAGCTTTTATGGAATACTCCTCTCATAAATAAGAGAGGATTGTTGGGATGCAAATAAAGTATCTCACATTGGTTAAAGAGAATTTACCATCAGCACATTCTACCTCTTGTATTATATTTGTAGCATAATTTTTAAAATAATTCATCTATAACATATTTATTTCTATCACTCACCTAATGATAGTCTATCACTCACCTAGTGATAGAACTCAATTTAGCTTTCTATCACTGATAGAAAACTTAATGAGTGATAGAATGAGTCTATCATTGATTGAATTCTATCACTAATAGAACTCAACAAGTGATAGAAGTCAATTTGGATTTTCTGCTACAAATGAAATTATTTTAGATTTTGTGCTATAGATGGAAATATTTTACCTTTTTTTGTTATACATGCAAAATCCCCTTGGTTAAATGAGATAAATATCATGGGTATATAAGTAATGACGATCATCTTCATATATGAGATCGTTTGGGAGATGCCTAAAAACAAAGTTATAAGGATCTAGGCTTAAAGGTGAAAATTTGGATAGAGTTGTCATCCTTATCAATAAGATAGGTAGTATAACCTATCTTAACTACTCTCATGGATCGAGTTAATTGTTGTTTGGTGTTTATTCTTACTTATACAAGTAATAATTGCTTTTTTTAAGGGGGGACAAAATACCAATTCCATTTACAATCGAATAACAAAATCATTCTTTTTCTGACCCATTCGATAGCAGTGTTTTCAAAGCGCAAGGTGCAACGCAAGGCGATCCTCTCCTTAATAGCCTCAAAGCAAGAGGCGATAAAAAGGTGAGGACCGAGTGAAGAGATGCACATTTATAAATTGATAATAAAACATATGTGTATTCCCATAAAATTTCAAATTCATATGGAAAAATACTAAAAAGTAAAAAAAAAAAAAAAAATTCACAAAAATTATGTTATTATATGATATATCATAATATTAAATTATTATTTGTATAAAAAATTGAAGTTAACTAAACGAATTAAAAAACAAAGATTCTACATTAAATAACTCGAATAAACAGACATACATATATTTGAAATAGCAATTAAACAAATTAAGTATCATTAATAAAGAATTTGCATAGTTGTTGGACTTCTTCATAAACCAATTCTAGGTTCTTTTTTTGGATATTAAGTTAGGATATTGATAAATAAATAAAACTTTAACAAGGCGCACGCATTGGCCTAAGGCGAAGGCGATGCAGGATGCAAAATGGCGAGCAAAGGCGAGGGCCTGATTGAAGGAGCTCGCCTTAGTTACGTTAGAGGCACAATACCTGCCTATCGATGACCATAGGCGAGGAAAGGCGATGGCCTTGACAACACTATTCGATAGTAATAATTGTTGGTGTGACTCAAACAAGAAATACTATTCATTATTTTTCTCCCTATTCATGCTTGATTTTTTTTTTTCTTTTTAGTTAAAAAATAATCGGGATTAGATCTTATGACCACATTTATGCCGGTTAATTAATTGATTGATATGGTATGCATTAAAAATAGTATATATAATTAGGGCACTATTACATTACTCGAGGGTTCAAAGCTAAGTATTGAACTGAAATAAATAAATAAAATCAGGTTTGGCATGCCATATTTTATATTAGTTTATAGCATAGCATATAGTCAAAATTATTGTTTAATTCACACCCATTCATCTCATATAAGTTTTATGAGAAGCAATTTGTTTTTTTTTTTTTTAATAATTATTGTTTATTGCACACTTTCTGATTGTATTCTCCCACGCTCAGAAGGGCAAGACTCAAAAGAAAATCTTATTAATATAAACCTAACACCATTGATATAGAGATGTGAGTAGGTAGAGTCTTGTGCGACGATGACATCGGTCGGAGAAGATGATAAGACAAAAAGATTTGTCGAATTATTCCTCTAGTGGTTGCCCCGTATTCAAAGTTTGATAATAATGATTGGGACGAGGCTGACATAATAATAAAATACTCGTCTTAAGTTAATAGTGTTTTTTTTTTAAATATGGGTAATCAAGCCTGTCGCTAGGCTATAAGGCATCGAAGACGTCAAAGTTAATATGTTTGTTGGGTTGCAAAGACTGTTATATGCATGTTAGGGAGAATATTTACTCAATAGAGATTGATATTGATATTGTTTGTGCCCTTTGTATAAGAACCATATAGATTCTTCTTTGCATTTAATGGGGTGTAAATTCTTGATTAGTGCTTGAAAGAATGTTTATCTAGTGAAATTCTCCGGTGATTATAAAGCCTACAAGATCTGCTAACAAGAGTAATAGTTCAACGATATCAATAAACACTTGATGATTAAAAGATATTAGGTTCGAATCTTCTCACCTCAATAATTATAATTAAAATAACATAAAAAATCTCGTTAATCGAAGATTTGAGCTCGTGGCCCCACAAAATAGGTGGAAGCTTAATGTTAATGTTTCATACTTTTTGGAAAAGAGGTATATAATGGATTGTTCTTGATTGAAAGGGTAGACACAAGATGGTTGGCTTCAAAGCTCAAACCAAAATTTATTTTCCTTATTTTCTTTTTTTTTTTCTTTCCAAACTTTGCTTAAAGCTTTTGCTTTTGTTATTTTTGGTATGGGTTCTGTTTTGAGTTTATCTTTTTTTATTATTATTATGTCTTATTTTGTTCATTTTTGTTTCATTTAAATTTATTCTTATCTTATTTATTTAAAAAATATATATTTTCATTTAACAAAAGAAGCAAAATGTTAATATTACAATGAATTAATTAATAATTCATCTTCAAACAGAATGCAAATCACTATTAGATTGAATACGTGACCATAATTATTAAACTAAATTACTATTAAATAATAAAATCATCAGATCATTAACTTTTCAACTCCAAATTAGAGATTTGAATTTATAACTTCAACGTTGTTGGGTAGTACAAATGTTATTAGAAATGCTATTGTTGACAATCTTTTTTTTTAGTTTAAGGGCTTAATTTTTACTTTTATTTAAAAATTAAAATTAATCTATGTAAATTGTATAATGAAAAAAAAAATAGAATAAAATCTCTTCTTAAATTGGCATATATATGGAAAATAAGGACTAGAATCCGGCTGCAATGATCCCCTCCAAATAATCCAGTACGGCAAAGTCATAGTAATCTCTATATGTGATCTCATCTACACCATTAGATTTCTCACCCTTGGTGGGCCCCACTTCAATCCAAAGGCCTATATCTTGCATAATATAGACCCTACTCCACAGGATCATTGCGGCAGAATTTTCAAACCAAATCAATCAAAGAAAGAAACCGAAGCCACACTCTTCAAACCTTTTCCAAAAATACAAACATTTCCTAGTTTGGATTGGACAATGAAGAATATTCTATAAATAAACCAAACAAAAAAAAATGAAGAAAAAAAAGGCTAACATTCTTCATATTTTTTTCTTTAGGTACAATTATACATTTTAATCCTTTTGAATTTTATTGAGGAATATTGAGGAATCCAAATGCAGAAAGAAGATGTAAAAAACATACCAAAAACAATTATGCACAAATTTGGTATCACAATATCAAGCCTGATTTTATATTTAGTACTAAGCTTGTCACTATACAATCATTGTATTTATAATGTCAAAGCAATTGATCAATCCCCATTTCAAATCCAGAGAGGAAAAAAAAAATGGGGTTGAAGGAATGTGGTGTGTTTAGTGTTTTATTGGTTTGTTTCTTCTTGTTTTCCATAACACAAGGAGCTTATGTTGGTAAACCTAAATTCTTCCATGTTGTCCACTATGGAGCTATCCCAGATGGAAAAACTGATAACTCTAAGGTGAATTTGTCAAACTAAACTTTTTTGTTTCTTTGTTCTTAGAAACATGTTTGATAATCATTTCTTTCCGTCGTTTATAGAACCATATGATCGTGAATCTCTTTATTCTGATGGGATTTCGACTTTAAATGTTCTGAATACATGACGATTAAGAAGTTGTTTATGAAAGTAACTTTTAGTCAAAAGCTAAAATGGTTTTCTTTTGGGGGGGCTTTAGGCATTTTTAAAGGCATGGAAGGATGCATGTAAATGGAATGGGAGGGGGAGGGTATATATCCCAAAAGGAACATTCTTTTTGAGAAAAGTGTTATTCTTGGGACCATGTGAAGGGCAAACGGCCTTTGTGATAAAGGGCATTCTAAAGGCTCCAACCGACATGTCGTTTTTCTCATACGACAGTTGGATAAATTTTCGATATGTCCAACAATTGACTGTTAGTGGAGGTGGTTCATTGGATGGTGAAGGAGCTGTGGCTTGGCCAAGAAATGAATGCAAAAAAAACCCTAATTGCCAATCTCTTCCAACTGTAAGTTTCATTTTTTTTTTCATTTTTACTATGAAGTTTCAAGATCCAAGAGTCGCAAATCAAAACATTTTTACCTGTGATTTCTCAGACAATGAAGTTTGACTTTATAACAAACTCGAAAGTTCACAACTTGCACTCGATCAACAGCAAGAACAACCATTTCGTGCTCTTTGGATGTAGAAAGATGAACATCACCAACATTCGAATCTCTGCTCCTGGGGATAGCCCCAACACCGATGGAATAAAAATTGGAAACTCGGAGCATATCGACATCACAAATTCGATCATTGGCACCGGTGACGATTGCATTTCGATACTCTCTGGAATCAAGAATATCTACATTTCGAACGTGGTTTGTGGCCCGGGACATGGCATTAGCATAGGAAGCCTAGGGAAGTATGACAAAGAAGAGGATGTTATGGGGATCACAGTGAAGAATTGCACTTTTAAGAACACAACTGATGGTGTGAGAATCAAAACATGGCCGGCTAAATTTTCACGTGTAAATGTATACAACATACATTATGAAGATATTTTCATGAATGATGTTGAAAACCCCATCATTATAGATCAGCAATATTGCCCCGTTCCTCCCTGCAATCAACTGGTAAGAATCAAAGTTATTCTCTTTCACGTTTTCGTCTTATCAAATTCATCGGTTTTAAAGAGCGACAGTCACATTGAATAATTTTCTCTATGTAAAGCTAACATTGTTTTGAATCGATGTAGTTAGATTTTGACGGGTTTTGAGAATCTAATCAAATGGGATCTATTTGTTGAGTTAGGATTCATCAGGGGTGCAAATAAGCAATGTGAGATTCAAAAACATATGGGGAAGTAGCAGCACAGCCAGTGCAGTGACATTGAGATGCAGTAAAATCAGGCCATGCAAGGACATAGTGCTTGACAACATCAGTCTCACAAGCTCTCCTAATGTAGGGCAACTTTTTTCTTCTTGCTCTCATGCTTATGGCTTCTCTTATGGCAACCAAAGCCCCCATTCTTGCTTGTAAATCTCTCCAACTTTTGTGATTATTTTGTTTGACCTTGTTCCAATGGTTATATCAGTCTGCGCCAAGGTGTTAGAGTCTAAATGGTACTATAAATTTTAAATAGATGGTACAAATTTATCTTTTTCAGCTTTTGAATTCATCAATATCTAGAATTGGAAGATTGGAACCTATAACATCATTATTATCAAGTTATACATCATACCAGATTGACATTGACTTGAACTAGAAAGAAAAAAAAAATTCAGTACCTATAAAGCTAGTATGTATTTGACACTAGCCTCTTGACAGAAGGATTATATTTGACACTAGCCTCTTGACAAATACATCTATTCTCAAAAAATATATATAAATAAATAAAGCTCAAACCATCAACAGTAGAAATAATTAACAAACCTCACAGCATCAAATACCAACTCCAAACATGGCTCAAATAATAATAGTAAAAAATTAAGTGTTCTTCCCTGGTTGTGGTTCAAATTGAGATGATCTCATTGTTATTCTCAAAGAAGAAACTCATACACAACACACACACATCAAACCTTTTTCCTTGTTTCTCATTAAAAAAAAAAAAATCTTTTTCCTTGTTTTTTCTCTTTCAATTCTTTCATTGCATTTCAACCCAGACCCATTTTGAAGAAATAGAGCAAGAAGCATAACACTCAAAAGATAGAAAGAAACCATAATATGGTAATTAACTCCAACAACATTGTAGAAACAAAAACATCAACTAGTGATTGAAGAAAAAACTAAGAACTTCTCACTTCTCGGTGGGGGAGGGAAATAATTGTCAACGATTCAAACTCAGTCAAATGAACTGCAATTGAAGAAGAGTTATGAACATTCTGTGTGACAAAAAGTTTCACCAACACTTGGGGACAATTCATAACATTGTGATCTGGATGTCATCCAACTCATATTGGAGAGTTTGCTTCTTAAGATGGCTTAATGCTTATCGGGCGAGTTACCCGTGGCCTAACAGGTGTCTTCGAAGGACTTACTCTAAAAAATTCACAAAAAATGAGAATGAACATATGTAGGAAGCAGTACGAGAATAACCTGTTACCAGTGAATAAAACATACCTGATTGGCTGAGTACCCAAGATCATGCCACTACAATTGAGTGCTTGAAGAGCAGTCTCTGCCTGCTCATGGAAACAAATAAAAACATATCAACTTTTATTTTGTTTTGAAACCAGGCAAACTCTTACTTTTATTCTTTCCATTTGATCATGTAAGCCTTTCTGACTCTCTACTTATGATTAAGAACATTAACTTGAACTAGAATATTGTTCTAGCCAACTTAAAATGTGAGAGTTCACTGGTCTACGAAATGCAAATAAATTATGAATGTATCATCAAAGAAAGCCAAGGGAGGTTTCTTAAAGTAAATTAGATCTTTTCCATCGACCTAGCTGGATAAGTTGAGCCAACACGAGCAATAGCTCAACGGCATAGGTGTATGTTCATGAAAAATAGGTTCTGAGTTCGAATCTCCTCCCCCCAATTGTTATTGAACTCAAAAGAAAAAGAGTGGATAAGTTGAACAATACAATGTTCTGAGATTCATACTGGTACTCTTTATCAATTTAAACTAGTATAGGATTAGGAGTAGGCGAGATTTAACGCATCAACTTTCATCTCATTCTGGAAAAAGAAAAAAGAAGAAACAGAAAATATACTGTGACTGCATACAGAAAGAAATTGAAAGACATTATAATGGAATTCATAGGACAAAGCACTTGCTGGCAAGAAAAGGGGTTATTGAGAACTTTTAGAATAGTGTTTAGATCAATTGTAGCCCAAAAAGTTTTACAGATGGTTTCTTTTCTTGATGATTGAGTCTAGTTTGATCATTGATGTTAAAATTACAGGAGCATTAAATGAACAGGAAAGACCCTAGAGAAATATATATATATATATAATCAATGCTAGGCATCGATTATAATAACTGATTTTATTACCAAAAAAAAAAAAGAAAAATTGGCTATGTGAGAAGAGATTCAGAGGCATGAAGAAACTACTATCTACTCTCCTCAATAACTATAACGGTATAAGACTAGATAAAATTCTGTAGCAAAAAATGGGTGCATATATTTTAAACATATACTAACTTAAGATAACGTAGTAGAGAAAAAGATTACCAGAGCAAACTCAACAAAAGCTATACGGGTTGAATGCAACTGATCACCCAACAACCTCAAGCGAGTTACCTAAATTCAAAAGGAAGATAGTATTGGTCAAACAGTCAGTTAAAATCTTCGAAACATGCCAACGACGAATATGCTATTGGTTTATATCTTACCTCACCACAAGATGTTTCAAAGAAACTCTTAACTTCAGCCTGAGATACCTATAAACGAAAAATAAAATATGATTAAATTATTTTAGAACACCTATATCCATACAATTCACCAGTAAAGCATCTCTCTCTAGAAAACCAATTTTATCCACTATACATATACTTAAGGCAGGCTTTGCTTAATGATATGAGTTGTGCATAGTTGGAATGTACATCATACCACAAGTTGAAGCTAGTCGTCACATTCGTTGGACAATATCCCACTAAAAAAAATTCTCAACTGCTTTTACTTCTTATCAAAGATGATAAGATGGGAAAAAAACGAAACAGTGAACACAACAAAAGAGTAAAACAATACTCAGAAACTATGTTGCATCTTTTCACTGAATAAATTTCTTACCGTTGTATATTTTTTTAAATTAGAGAAATAACGGAAGTTTTTTTTTTATATATGTACATTAACAAAACTTCATTGAATTAATGATAATATGCACAAGGCTCAAAGCAGAATGAATTGGTTTTGGAATCAAAGATGTTCGAATCATGGTAATCCATACAAGTTCAGGGTTCTTTCTTTTTCATTGTCTACACTAAATTTTCTTCTTAATTAGGGAAAATGTGAAAAGGTAAAACTATTTTTAAAAATTGCAAGCCGATGAAGCACGTGTAACATAGATGAACAGATAGATAAAGGGATGATACTTATGTGAGTGAAGAGCAAGAGATTATGACTTTGATAAAAGAAACTAACAGAAGATTATGGGGTGTAGGTGAAGTTAACATGTCTATTAAATAAAAATCTGTTTTCTTCCCAAACAGTTGATAACAAATATTAATACCAAAAAAGGACTGTTGTTTGAAGAATGATCCCAGGAAAAGTGGAAGTGTTTTCTCTGGACAACTTTAACTCTGGTGAGCAAACTTAACAGAAGAATTTCATTCTTTCCTTGCTCCTAGTTGGTACATTAATGCAAGAAAGAATGCTAAGGAAAGCCAAAGCCATCGCCGTAGCTATACTTCAAAATATGAAAAATTGTTTCAGAAGTTTGGTCTTAGTTAGATTGAACCCTGGAATATTTTAAATTTTATTCAGGAACATCTTTGTGACCATGTTTTTAAAAGGAAGCTGAGCTCTCATGGGAATGCACAGTTGAGGTTGGCTTTTGGAAGCTAAGGAGCACAATAGGAGAACTTGCAAGTTTCAACAATTCTCATTGAGATTTTGAAGATTTCTTTGATTTAACTAGTTACTACTTTTGAAAATCTCCCAAAGTAAAACACCAAAGTCTTAAATTCCAAGATCTGGTGATATAGAGCAGCCTGCTCTCAAATAAATAACAGTGAGAAACACAAAGGATAAAACTGAAGTGATAAACTATTATTTACTTTCTTTAATTTACATTTTTCTCTTCCATTTCAAACACATCATGATTCACATGACCATTTTCACATGATCCTACCGCAGAAAGTAACAGTACCTTCTTATCAATATTTGTGCAGTAGATAGTCCTCGTACACATATCCCATTCATCATTTGACTGTAAAAAACGTAAGAGAGCAAAAGATAAATCAGGTTACAAGAGAACTTTGCGGAGAGTATATAAAATGTATCCATATAGGAAGTGATACGAAAACGTCATACCTTGGGAAGGAAGGTAGGATTCACAGGAAGAATGGCAGTTTTTGAAGGCAATACCTTAATTGGATAAGACCCTACCATCGTCCCACTAAGGACTATGGCTGCTCTAGCACTATCTGTTGCCAAAATATTCCAGGTGGCATGTAAGATAAAATTACTCTTTTTTCAGAAAGAAAAAAAAAATACTTGGAAAGAATTTCAGGGTGTGAAGATTAACTTACGCCCATTAGCGAACTCCACAAAAGCAAAACGAAGAACTGAATGGGGGTCGCCACAAATTCGGCAATCATTAACCTTCAACAATACAAAAATTTCACATCAACAAGGTTTTTCTATTAAGTCCCACATGCAGAGAGACAATCTGAAGAGTGTTCAACTAAAACAAATCAGAACCTCATTCAAGCATAAGAAATCATATTTGTAAAATCATTCATCTTAATGGAACACGTTTGATAGCGGTACAAGTACAACTTCATATCCCTTACCATAAAAGCATGGTCTTTATTTATACATATACTCAAGGACATGCCATACACACAGATAAACAGTGCAAAGGGTGGATGCTATATATATCAAAGAAAAAAGAGGAAAGTATCCACCAGTCTGCTTGAACTGCCCAATTGTAGTGAAATGCTACCAAATAGTTCGATAATTGTACCAAAAAATGTTCAAAATCTTCTTCCTATTAACATCCTCAAACCTCAAATGTCCACTATTTCATGAAAAGAAACGACTAAACACTGCATCATGCAATTCTGATAAGATCCAAGATCTATATTGATATCAAAGGGGAAAACAAGATAACCCAAGTTTGAATAGGACTTAGAACCTCCCTTTCTCTAGAGAATCATCTCTTACAGCCCAAAGTATAATCACTCAAAATATGGATACCTTTCCCCTCACACAACCTCTCCTATTTATAACCACAAGCCTCTACTTGCTGCCCATATTGTTCAAAATCTTCTTCCTATTAACATCCTCAAACCTCAAATGTCCACTATTTCATGAAAAGAAATGACTAAACACTGCATCATGCAATTCTTATCTAAAAAATCACTGCATTATGCAATTCTTATCTAAAAAATCACTGCATCATGCAAGGATATGCGCCTAATTGAAAAAAATAGCTATCGTTTAAGTTCAAATATTAACCATGGCCAGTATAAAACAAAACAATGCCTTAGTTAAAAAAAATACCAAATAAGAGGATATCTACGGACAATGTTAGAGTTGAAAGCCAAAACCTAGTCTAGTAACAACCTACCTTGACCTCACCCTTTAACAACATCAATCAAAGACATCCACCTTCTCAACAAAATGACAGCACCCACTTCTCCATTGGACCTTAGGTTATGTTTGGTTTGCAAGAATGAGAATAGGCATAGGAATGGCAAAAGATCTTCAACTGAATGAGGGAGGAAAAATTGAAAGATAAATCTGATGGGGATAAGGTACAAATAGGTAGGCCCATCTAGATCAATACAATTAGCCAATATAAAAAATAAAATAAAATAAACAAGGTTAGAATGCATTAATTCGCTTAAGTTGTGATTGGGCAGAGCAACACAAACTTATAATTGAGTCAAGAGGTTTGAACCGTGAGAATAGTCAAGGTGAGCATTAGTTGGCCCGAACACTCACAGATTAAGAAAAAGTAACTTATTGGTTGATCACTTCCCTCCCCTTTCATTGTGATGATTTTTTTAATAATCGACTCCTAACAATTAAAATTAAATAAAGTCTTGTAACTTTTCATGTGTGTATACTTGTTATTTGTGAAATGGGGAAGGGTGGAGGAAATTTCCAAAGCAGACCGAAGTCTATTCTCATCAAAATGCACATAAAACACATTTTTCAGCAAACGTGAAATCATTTATTGGGAGAATGATTAAGTAAACTTACATATCCACAATACTCCCTGAATACTTTTGCAAGCTCCTCTTCAGAGACCTAGATTAGAAACAAGCTTCTCATTTCAAAATGACCTCGATGCACACAATAAGACTCTAAGTTTGTAAAGATATGATACTCACATCCTTATCAATATCAGAGACATAAACGGTCCTCCTTATACTCTCATCTTGTTGAGCTCTGACAGATCTATTATTCGTTCTTCTTCTCCCCTGGTTGTTAATGTCAGGCCTTCTCTGAAAGAGGGGAAAGAGTGGGGAGTGAAAACACATAACATAGACGATAGAACAAATTCAATATCATTCAAGCAATCATCCTTTTATTTTTCCTTTTCGTCGATTGCATATTGTATTTATGATGCCAAAAAGTAGAAGAAATGAAAACCTATCCAGTGATAGGACTTTATAAAAGCATCACAACTTTATCCGGTCAAATAAAAACAACTAAGATAGAACCCTACTCCTTTAGGAGCAAAACAAAGTGTTACAAGATACAAAGGGAATATTTTACTACTTGTGATCAGGCATCTACCCATATGTTTCATTCCTATATCTTTAGTATTTAACTTCAAGCATGCCAATGGAGCTCAGATATTTCAACACAGTCAATAACCTTACAAGAATTAATAGAACGAACTGTCTTAGTTCTTAAAGTTCTATTTATAAACAAGCGAAAATCTAGACAGCATTGAATACTATTTTAGTACTTACAAAAAAAAAAGATCAGGATAGTATGATTGGAAGTTCTAACCATCATGGGTAGTCTAGTGGTCAAAAAAATATTAAGAAACCTGATAACAGACCATATGTCTTAAGGCCTAATAATAGCCCAATAAAACTGAAACAAGGCAAGCATCTAACACAGTTACAGGAATTTAAGGCAATATAATAAAAATTATTTTGGATTGAGCAAGTAATGATATAATTACGTTCATCATTCATAAAATTCTCAATAAGAGATCTCAATTGTGATACAAAATTATAGCACTCAATGACATGATAAGCTTGCTCAAAACTGCAGGACAATTCAGAGTGAAGGACAGTAAACAATACCAATAGCACACCGAACAATTCTTGGAACTCAATGAACCACTGATCCAGACACCAATTAGTCAATTTCATCGCATTAAAAATACACACATTAACATGAAATCAATCAGTAAGACAAGCAATCCCAAATCAAACAAAAAGTACAATTCAATCCAGTTCTGGCAATTAAATCAAGACAGAAACCACAATTCAATCCAATTCCACCACACAAATTATGGATTGAATTTAGGCATCCCCAACAATTTTCAGCCCCAATGACAGTAAACAATACCAATAGCACCCTGATCATTTCCAGGAATTCACTTTGAAAAAATTCCCAGATCAAACAAAATAAGAACACAAACAATCCCAGATCAAACAGTAAGCACAATTCAATCCAATTGACCGAATTTTCGACATCCTAGCTCGAAACATGACAAAAAAAGCAGATCAGATTAAAGAATTGAAGCAAAAGAGAATAACAATACCCTGCGATTGTCATCACTATGCAACAGCTGATCAGCAGCCATAAAGCTTTTGGTGGACGATCGATTATTATTCTGATAATAAAAATGAAAATCCTGGCGATCATGAGGAGAGTAAGATGAAGGAAAGAACTCCTTAGCCAAAGGGTTCAAATTGCTGAACATTTCCGCAAGCTTATGAGCATCAAATCCCGATTTGGGCTCCATCTTCGGATCAAAATTCTCGGCGGCAGCCGCTGCCTCACGGGAATCCTCGGCAACCGCAGCCATAGAATCAAAACCCAGATGCCAAAAACAAAAACACAATCGAAACAACAAGAAGCAGAAAAGAAATGTACAGTATACAAAACTAATCAAATGGGCAAGGGCTTTCAGTCCATCTGGAAAACAATCCCAGCAGATGGAAGCACTCAAATTGGGAATCCGGCATTAAAGGGAAGTGTAAAGAGAACCCATTAGAGAAAAGGCCAGAAATGGGAAGAAAAGACTGATTTTTGAGGGGGGAAAAACAGGGAAAGTGAATTAGGGTTCTTGAGGGAATTGATCAAATTGGGATTGGGTTTGGGTTTAGGGTTTGGCCGGCTAATTGTAAACCAATGATGGGGTTTATTCTGTGTTTAAGAGAAAACGCTAAGAGGAGAGAGAATTTGTGCGCCTTAAAGTGAGTGAAAGACTCTGTGGTGGCGTTTACAGAATACCAAATGCACAAAAAACGAAGCCCTGCGTCCGTTACTAGTCAAAAAGTAATAAAAAAGTAACCATTTTTCATTTTTTTTGGGCGTTGACTCTTCACTCCTAACTATTTCATTTTTTTTTAATTCAATACTATTGGAGCTAACTAACATTGATCAATTGGTCGGTGTAGTTATTTCGAGTAGTAGTTCAACGCTATTAATGTATATTTAATGATCATGAGATTTTAGGTTCGAGTCTCACTCTTAAATACACATCTAGAATAGAACCGTTTAGAGCCAAGAGCTTTTGAAATATTTAGTCACTTTTTTTTTTAAGTTGGACAATTAATAGCAGGGAGACTTGAACTCTTTACCATGTATATTACCTTTGCCTATTTTTTATTATAAGAAACTAATCATAAAATTATTTTAATCATTTTTTAAAGAAACTTTTGGATGTCAATAAATTTAGTTTATGATAGTCCACACTTAACCTAATCAAATTTGATGAAATCGTTGGGTTATGACTTATTTGAATTGAATTAGTTTAAATAAATTTTTTTAAAATAAAATTAATTTAGGTTACCTTGAACTTGTTATTATTATTTTAAAGTTAAAATAGTTCTTTTTATCTATGGTGTAATTATATAGGTATAGATTTACTATAATTTTATTATTAATTTTGTTAAAAAATATTTGGGTTAGGACTTAGGTCTAAAAACTGTAACTCTCGTAAACTTTTTGTTACCCGCTATTATGTTGTTTATATAAAATTGAAAGTAAATAATAAATGTATGTTCCAATTAAAAATAAAAATTAACAACTCAAAAATGGATTTGGTTGAGTATGGTTTTGTTTCTATAACACATAAGATTGGACGGATTGATAGATACAACAACCCAAAAAATTTAAATTGAAAAAAAAAAAAATTGTAACTCAGCCCACCACAACCTCATATACACATCAAGTGTGCGTTGTCAAGGGTGGCAAAGCGATGCTCGAAAAATAAATATGAGTCATGTTGTTTGGATAATCAGTGGTGGAAGTAGATCTGTTGGGCAGAATGCATAAGGTGCAACGTTGAGCAGACATGAACGCATGGCTAGGTTTCGCATGAGGACGTTACGCTTAGGGATGCACGTGGTGTGGCTGAAGTGTGTGAAGGCAACACGAGCGAGGAGTCACATGTCGTGCAATAGACGTAAAGTGGTGGACGACGTGTTATGCATGTGGAACACAACGTTGATGCATCCACGATTGTGCATGTTGAATGTCAATGCACGATGCGTGTGAGAGAAAAAATAAAAAAGAGATAAACATTTTTTTAGTTCAACTACAATTGAGAGAGAGAATTCGAATTAATGATCTCGTAACACATCGATATCGTTGAGCTACTTATCGGTGCATTTATAGACCCTTCAAATTGACTTAGATGGTGCATTTAAAAAAATGTCATTATGATTAATTTAATTAATCAAATTGAATAATTGTATTTAAATTTTCATTATGGCGTATTTAAAAAATTGTCTCCAAAGGAGCACAACCGGTCGACGGCTTGAATTTCGATGGTATGCTCCTCTTGAGATTTTGGTACGAAATCCACCTGTTACATTAATCTGTAGACACCCTTCAATTGTCTCCCTCCAATTATCGTCCATAAAAAATGATTTAAATGAAGTAAAAATGATTTTAATTAGAACTAAATGAATTCAATTAATTGAATGTCTTTAAATTATACGTTCCGAACGTGTGGTATTATAATTTGTCAGGTATTTATTGCTCTAAAGTGACTTTCAAAACTATCTTTTTATGGCAATTCCCATATGAAGCTTATCAAATAGTATCATTTGCTATTCTTACTCATGGAAATCAAATGACATTTTCACATATCAGAATATGTGAAACACTCACGATTAAAATCAAGTAAATATTATTATACTAGATTTATAATAGAGTTACATAGAAAGTGTAGGATCGAAAGGCAACACTAGAGGGGTGAATAGGGTTCGCCAACTTTTTAAGTTATTTAAAAATAATACTTTTACAATCTAAGTTTTGTTAATCTAAAATCACCTAACAATAAATTATAATATGCAAGAATTAAAATCACAAAAAGTAAAAGTTAAGGAAGAGAGAAAACACCGAAGTTTATAATGGTTCGGAAATCCTACTTCACTCCCCAAGACTACTTCTTGCGTATTTTACTAGGCGATCCTCTTGCAGGTGAGAACCAAACCGACACGAACCTCTTTTTTCTAGGCTAAAGAGAAACCCAAATCCTTTTCACGGGTTCAAGATTAAACCACTACTACCCTCTTTTTTAAGGCTAAAGAGAAACTCAAATCCTTTTACTGGTTCAGGATTAAACCAGTTGTATTTTCTCACAACCCAAGGTGTACCCCACACCTTAATACAAATCTCAAATAAAAAATAAAAATGAAACCTTACAATATACCTCTTGTAGGCAAAATACACCAGAGCGTTAACAACTTCTTCACAAAATTTGCAATGCGCCGATTCAAGAATGTGTGAAGCAAAAATGAAACTTTTTGAAGTTTTGAGAATGATAATGTTGCTGTATTATTTTTTGTTATAGATGCTATGGATTTTATAGGGGGAGATGAAAAGGTGTCCATTTTGGATTTAGGGCAAAATGATCGACGGACGAGATTTGATGAAGATGGGATGAAATGATGACCATTGAATTTAGAACAAAGGTGTATATGGCTGGTATTGAATAATTAGAAGATGAAATGAGTTTGGGTTAAAAATGAAACAATTTAAAAATGAAAAACTCGTTTTTTTAGGCGATTTTTCTTCAAATCTTCATTTGTCAGTATCTTTTTCATTTTAACCCCGATTTGCACGATTCAAAATGAGTTGGAATCGTCTCTGCAAGTTCTACATAACAAACACTTAAAAACTCCAAAAATATCAGTAAACAAAATTCGAGTTTGTTATCATCAAAATATTAATTAATTCATTAATTCATTTAAGTAAGGGCCAAAAAAATCAATAGAAAAATCATAATATTATGTGATCATGTCTTATGCAAACTTTTTGCATAGAATATCTCACTCACATGTTTTAATATGGATTACTTGGAATAAGTCATTTACAACAATTACTTAACCAGCCATATACAAACTTTAGGTGGTTAACTTAAGTGAGACACATTTGTATATCTTTTCGTACTATTCAAATTTACACTATACAACCTTTTATTTAACAGTTTTGGATAAAATAAAATAATTATTATAAATGAATAAAGTCAACACATTGATTATTAATTAATAAATAGATTAATTGTTCTTGATTACATAGCTATAGGCTTATGGCAAAAAACCCAGTGCACATAGCATTTCAAACGTGTTCATCAATGGAAGCGTGTACTAATAAGTAGTTAATTTAGTGAATTCAAAGAATTTTTACTTTTTCGGTTTAGCATTTAATTGGCTCAATTGTTTTGTAGTTAACTTTTAATGTTGATGTCTTATTTTCTTCAAATTGCATCGAGTAACTTTTTAAAGTCCTTTTTAACCAGCTTTGTATGGCCATTTAACCTATATAAAGGCTTATTATCAAAACTTGACTTTTTTTTAATCTCTTTTAGTGTTGTTTTTAAATCTTGTTTAAATTTAAAGTTAAATCAATTTATTGAATTAGTTTCGATCAAACTAATTCTCGAGAAAGTTGTTTTCTAGTCTAAAAGTGATAATGATAAATTTTAAGTGTGATCTAAGAGTCTTTCATCATTCAAATTACACTCTCTGTTGGAATCATTATTATTATTATTATTATTTTAAGATGACATTGAGAAAGAGATAATTTTTTTGGAGATGACATTGTGACATTTTTAGGTTATTTTGATGATTGTATGAATTTATATGGAACGTTGAATTAGTTTATAGGTTCATTTCAAAGGGTTGAAAGTGCATTTAGTATTAAATAAAATTTGGAATTTAATAATAATAATAAAAAAAAAAAACTTGAGATAGTATGGCCATCGTCGTAAGGTGTCTAAGAGGACAAAATAGGGTTCCATCGACTAAAGTGTCCATGCTGACAAAGGTAAATTATGTCAACCTATGTGGTCTAAGCTGACAAAATAAACCTTTTTTCGGCGTTGACATCCTATACCAACGGAACTCTATTTCATTGACTTAGACACCTTACACCTACGGAGACCATTTTCTGTCACCTTAGCCAAAGCGACAAAGCTAGTGGTGGAACATTGTCGCCTTAGGCTACGACGGCGAAAATAGAGGTCTAAAGCGACAACATTTTCCATTGCTTAAAACATTTTTTTCTTGTAGTGTTTAGTTGTTGAAATAGTCATTTGATTGGTAAATTATATGTTAAAATCCATTTTATTCCCTAATAGTTCAAGAATATATATATATATATATATATATATATATATATATATATATATATATATATATTTTTGTACGTGAATCAGTTACATTATACACACCTCAACTAATTTCATGAGACTCAAATTCTTCTAACTCTAAAATATTTTAAAGAAATTTACGTTATGAATTGAATTTTTTATATTTTTTGGCCCACATTGTCAATTTATTAGGATTTGCACTTTAATAAATCAATTTAGTCCATATATTTTAAATTTTGTAAATATATATATAGAGAGAGAGAAATATTTGTTACCTATGTAAACCAATAAACTAATTAGTGAATATTTAATTATGGCTTCAATTGGCTCTTCATCTTCTTCTTCTTGGATCAAATCTGGTTTTTCCTTTTCAATGCCGGAGCTTTGCTCTGTAAATAGAAATTACAGTTCGAAAAACACAGTTTCATGTTCTTTTCATACTCCTCCCATTTTCCAGTTTCCGAAGCATTTTCAGACGACAATACAGTCCCTAATCAAGACTAAGCCGATATATGTTTCGGCTCGGTCGTCGCCGTCGAGCCCCGAGGAGTGGAATTTCTTCCAGCGTGCAGCGGCGGCAGCGCTCGACGCGGTCGAGAATACTCTAATTTCATCATAAAGGTAGCACTCCTTGCCAAAAACGGCCGACCCTTCTATTCAAATTGCTGGGAATTTTGCTCCGGTGCCGGAGCATCCAGTTACAGAGGCGCTACCGATGACCGGAAAAGTTCCCGATTGCATTCGCGGAGTATATGTGCGAAATGGACCGAACCCACTTCATGAACCGGTCGCCGGCCACCACTTGTTCGACGGCGACGGGATGGTCCACGCCGTGAAGTTCTCAGACGGCGGTCTGGTTAGTTACGCTTTCCGGTTCACGGAGACCCAACGGCTGGTTCAAGAGCGGGCTTACGGTAGACCGGTTTTTCCGAAAGCCATTGGAGAGCTCCATGGCCACTCTGGCATAGCTCGATTGATGATTTTATACGCTAGAGGATTATTCGGCCTTGTTGATCATAGCCATGGAATCGGCGTCGCCAATGCCGGTCTGGTTTATTTCAACGGCCGGCTTTTAGCCATGTCGGAGGAAGATCTACCGTATCAAATCCGGGTCACTCCGACCGGGGATTTAGAAACAATCGGCCGGTTCGATTTCGACGGTCAACTGAAATCGTCTATGATCCGCGGAGATGATCCGCGGCGGATCTCCGATGATCTACGACAAAGAAAATACCCCACGATTCGGGATTTTGAACAAAAATGCAACAAACGTTAACGCCATTACATGGATTGAAGTTCCCGAATGCTTTTGTTTTCATCTCTGGAACGCTTGGGAAGAAACAGAGAGTAACGAGATCGTCGTAATTGGGCCGTGCATAACGCCGGCAGACGCTATTTTCAACGAATGTGAAGAGAATTTGAAATCCGTCTTGTCGGAAATTCGGCTGAATCTCTCCACCGGAAAATCGACTCGTCGGCCGATCATCGGCGAAACAGAGCAAGTGAACTTAGAGGGCGGAATGGTGAACCGAAATCGGCTGGGGAGAAAAACCAAGTTCACTTTTCTTGCTCTGGCCGAGCCATGGCCGAAGGTTTCTGGTTTCGCGAAGGTCGATCTCTTCACCGGAGAAATCGAAAAATATATCTACGGCGAACAGAGGTACGGCGGCGAGCCCCTGTTTCTTCCCGGAGATGGAGCGACGGCGGAGGACGACGGCCACATTTTAGCTTTTGTTCATGATGAGAAGGATTGGAAATCGGAGTTGTAGATCCATGACTTTAGAGCTCGAAGCTACTGTAAAGCTTCCTTCTCGAGTACCTTATGGCTTCCATGGAACTTTCATAAGCTCTAAGGATTTAAAGAAGCAAATACGGTAAAAATATGAGGTAAAAAGTAAAGGAAAAACAGTAAAAAATGAACTAATACAGTATTATGATGTTTTAATATAATAACAATAAGGAATATTTACATGTCCAAACATCATATATAAAATAATGCCCACTGCGATTCGATATAAATCTTAATCTATTTGATTTTAAATTTAAAAGATAAGATAAATAAAAATAGATTCTGATCCAATATTAATCATATACAACATTTGAAGGCATGGGAAACTTTAAAAACAAAAGAAGATTCGAGTATGCAAAGGTAAAGAAAAAAAGATCATAGCACAGAAGATTAATAAAGGCATTGATGAATTAGAATTTAATGTTCTATCAAACTTTATATTTTTAATTTATGACTGTATAATTAAAATGGATTAACACCAATCAACATAACAAGCTGCACCACCAACTCATTCAATTAAATATTGCAATTGTAGACGGGAATTAAAGTGCATAAATATTGAAGTATATTAATAATTTGTTACTTTTATACTCTTTTAACAACTTAATGTCCAAAAACTCATTTGTAGTAGTAATATTGTGAATTTTTTAGTTGCATTATTAATCAAATTAACAAACTCTTTTTATGCATTAAGAAAGATACATTTAACTATGCTTACTATGATTATAATATTCCATATAACTTATCGGTTACAATATTGATACATAATACAAATTAATATTCATCTATCATCTATAATTAAAAAATATATATCTATATAAGACTATATTTATTTATTTTTATTTTTTTTTTGAGAATGATATAGGACTATATTTATAGAGTAACTTTATTAGTAAACAAAATTTTAATTTCAATTTGTGTTTTTTTTTTCTTTTTTTGAGAGAATTTCAATTTATGTTTAGTATACTAGATAGATAAAAATTAAGGGGAATAGCCAGAGTTTATGGTGATGTTGTCATTTTCCACTTCTTATGTCTCAAAGAAGGATAAAAAAAAATGAAGAAGATTGACACTATTTTGACTTTTTTATTTTTTTTTAATGACAACTCATCAAATTTTAAATTATAATGACTTTTTTTTAGGACCATTTTTAAGTTTTTGTAAATTTCAAGGGACCAAAATTAGATTTTTAATAAATTTTTTTTAGTAGATTAGACTTTTAATAGTTGAGAGATCAAAATTGATAGTTGAAAGACAAAAATAGTATTTTAACCTATATTTTAAATACAAAATATAATCTTTGTTGAAAACATAAATGAGATATCTCAAACATAAATAGGGTGATTTCGGTTTGTTTTTTGTTGGTTTTATACCAAACAGACAACCAAACTGTTATCCTCGATTTTCAAAACATGGATCCGATTCAATGTCTAATAAAGTATAGAGCATTAGTTGTATTTTCAATTGGTTCGGTTTGATTTTAAATCCGATCCCATGTCCAGTTTTTTTTAATACATAAAAAATAACATTTCTCATAAATTTTTTGTTTTAAAAAAAACTCATAAACAACAATTTTTGTTTTTTTTAATTTACGAATGTCTTTTTGAAAAACTAAAGATGTTTTTTACTTGAAATAAGAGTGAATGAAGAAAATCTTTAACAATGTAATAAATATTATAAATAATGGAAGGAAGATTTATTGATTTTTTTAAAATGAAAATCTTAATCGATCTAATATTTTTAAATTTTTTTAAATTTTAAATAGATATATCAAACCAACCTAATGCAATAAACAAAAAGATTGATAATAGTAATAATGTATTTTTTAAGAATTAATAGTAATAATACTATGTAAATAGATAGTGTTGTAACCGATGATAACATTTAAATGGAATCAGAAACTACCAATATGGAATATGCTAAAAAGAAGGAAATGAGAAATGATGGAAATGAAAGGAAGGCGAGAGAAATTGATTTTTTGTTATAATTGCAACTTCTTTTTTTTTTTGATAAAATGTTATAATTGCAACTTTATTTCATAATTGCCAAATGAATTTTTTCTATTATCACCGTAACAATTGCGTTTTGTAAATGATCGTTTCCTTTTTTAATCGAGTAAATTAAAAGTTTCAAATGGAAACTATTAATAAAGAGGGAAATAAATAACATATTGACATTATTTGAAACAATTTCGCGTATTTAAAAGTGGAAAGTAGATTTGAAAATAATTTCAATTTTGAATAATTTTATAAACATGTTTCAATATTCGAATATATATTTTGACAATTATTTAGATATCTAACTGTTACTCATTTTAATTTAGAAGATGCACATTTTCAATAGTTGTGGATTATTATTGTTTTTAATATTTAAGGATTTTATAGTTTTCACATCCGCACGTTTTTTTAATATGACTAATCATCACAATAAAATAACTACCGGTGACAATCAAACTATCTTATAAATTCATGAAATAGTGATTAAAAAAAATTGTTGATTATTAAAGGTCATACTAGATTTTTTTTTTTACTTTTTGAGAATGATCATACTAGAAAACATTTATCTGATTTTCAAAAAAAAGAAAAAGAAAAAAAAGAAAACATTTATCTGCAACACACATGGGATGCATTTTTACATATACGTTTGCGCATGTATATTTATTTATTATTTTTTTAAAAAAAATAAAGTTTTTGAAGTTTGTTTTAAAAGCTTTTATTATTATTATTTTTTAGCATTATAAGAGTTGATACATATTTTTAATTAAAAATTTTGAATTATAACCAACCCCCATTTAAATATAATACAAAAACAGTTTTAACATTTTGGATAAACTGCTAACACTCAAATCCTTATACCATCAAATAAAAATATAAAATTATTGTTATAAAACTAATAAAATTCACCCAAACATGAATATGTGCTCATAACTATAAGGGTATTCCATTGTTGTTATAACTAAAAACTATTGTTATAAAAAGGTATAGATAGAAATGAATCACAAAACAAAATATCTAAAAAAAGAGATGATTGATTATATACCACCATAATAATACCTCATAATATGGTTACCTAATTGGAAATAAATCTCTCTTTTTAGAGATTAACAATTACTACTTAATTAATTACTTTAAAAAGGAAAAAAAAAACAATTAATTACTTATTAACAATTCTTCAAACAACATAATTGTTCTTGAAAAAAAAACAGCAAACAAGATTAGTTCAGTATAAAAAAAAATGAAGAACTAATCTCTGGCGCATTTGTAATCGAAATCCGCCATTACAAATGCCATGCGGATCTTCATCGCCATTCAACCACTAGCAACCTAGAAGAATCGATTTCTCGGAGAAATCGACGACGAACAATGGCGGATCGTCGAAACGAGGAGCTGCTCACTTACGCTTACCTTCTTCTCTACATCGCTCTCTCCAGTGTCCAGATCTTCTTCAACAAGGTAATCCTCTCGTCGCCTGACTTTCGTTTTCCGGCAGTCGTCGTTTCGGTATTGCATTTCGTCGAATGTGTTGTAGATGTAGTGAATTTGGAACTATGCGCTTGGAAGGAGCGATTGGAGTTGTGTATGGCTTTTTTTAACTTCGAATTTGGCGGTAACTGTTCCTTTTGTGGCTTCTCTGTTATTCTTGCGCCATGGTGAGTTGTTTGTGCGAAGAAATTGGAAAAGAGAAGTTTGAGGTTGGAAAATCGGGTCTCATTCTGGCGTTCGTGTTTTGAAATACTTTTACTACTCGTATGATGGTGATTTGTAGCGTTTCCGATTAGTTAATATACCAATAAGTTTCAGTAAACGGCTTACATTAATCTATTGTCGTTTACATTGGCATATGATGATCACTTTTTGTGTGGTTATAGCATGAATGATTGTTTTGTAGTTGCTAACGTAGCCTAGTGGTCAAGAAGGTCTTGGGGGAACTAAGAGGTGATGAATTCAATCCATGATCCCCACTTACACGAGTTTCCTTGACATTCAGATGGTGTAGGGTCAAGTTGTAGGCCGGGACCGCACAACATTTTTTGTTTTTTGCAATATTGCTCAGATGTCTGATTGACCTCTGGTTTGTTGCTTTGGAACCGTATTTCGATGTGGTTTCTTTAGATTACTTGATAAATTTCCTCCCAAATATGAATTTATTAAATATTAAAACATGTAAACTAACTAGAATAAGCACGTAAAAGTGGGCTAAATTTTGTCCTATCAGGGACAATTACCGAGATACGCGTAAACTGACACAGATAATCACGGATATAAAAAAAAAAGTTTATGTTGCTCTTATTCACCTATTTATTTCTCTTATCTGTCGCTGCAGTGGGTTTTGTCCTCGAAGGAAATCAATTTCCCTTATCCTCTGGCATTGACTCTCCTTCACATGATCTTCTCGTCCATCGTATGTTTTACACTCATCAAAGTGTTTAAGGTATAATGGATTATATAATATATTGATATTCCGGGGTTTACATCAAGCAATAATCTTAAGTTACTGTGCATACTTTATATATATATATATGTACGAGACATGTATATCCTCTGTCTTCTTGTTATCTCAGGTTCTGAAGATAGAGGAGGGCATGAACACAGAAATGTATGTAAAGATACTATATATTTTTCTTTATCTGTTTGAATTTATTGTTTATTCCAGTAACTGAATAGAAGGCCGATTGTCCTTATGGATAGAAAATCCTGATTTTAAGTTGACTCACCAACTATTGAAGCTACTTTTAAAACTTCAATTTTCTGCCCAAAGCTAATGAAGAACAGTTTGCTAGTTTCTTCAAGGCATAGATTCATTTGTATGGTTTATTTATATATTTTTAGTTTTGTTTAATCTATACGGTTTCTTAAAAAAACCAAATTTCGCTTCATGTCTTTTGTGTGTTTATTTACTCAGCTTCTTCTGTCCTATAGTGAAATCTAATGAACCATTAATGATTTAGGTATACAACATCAGTAGTGCCAATTGGTGCAACCTTTGCCATGACTCTTTGGTTGGGAAACACTGCTTACATATACATCTCTGTTGCCTTTGCACAGATGCTAAAGGCAATCAGTAAGTTGTAGTGGAGTATATTATCATTCCAATAGTATCCATTGGTACAGATTTCCTGATATTAAGTTGGTTTATTTGACATTTATCTCGATACCAATGGATTTTCGATTGTGCTTTGCAGTGCCTGTTGCTGTTTTTATACTTGGAGTAGCAGTAGGTCTTGAGTTAATGAGCTGTAGAATGTTACTGATCATGTCGGTGATAAGTTTTGGTGTTCTAGTGGCTTCTTATGGCGAAATAAACATCAGTTGGATAGGTGTTGTATACCAAATGGGAGGTGTTATGGGGGAAGCTCTAAGACTAATATTCGTGGAGATTCTGGTTAAAAGAAAAGGCCTAAAATTAAATCCTGTATCTATCATGTATTATGTTAGTCCATGCAGGTATGTACTTTACCCTTTCTCTCATCTTGTTATCATCCGAATTTGTTTTACTGCATACAGAGCCATCCTTATTCAGTATTTTTTTTTATTGGATTGATGTAGTGCACTTTGCCTGCTTATTCCATGGATCTTTCTGGAGAAACCAAAGATGGAAGAACGTGAATCATGGAACTTTCATTCTCTTATACTGTTGCTCAACTCGCTATGTACTTTTGGGCTCAACCTCTCTGTTTTCCTAGTTATCAGACATACAAGTGCCTTGACTATCCGGGTTGCTGGAGTCGTCAAAGATTGGATTGTTGTCTTACTGTCGGCTCTTTTGTTTGCGGATGTACAGTTGACCATCATTAATCTCTTTGGATATGGTATTGGTAAGTAAATTACTTGACTGGTGGTGTTTCTTCATTACTTAATCTAATAAACTGATTTATTCATGATCTGTTAAATGATGATACTTTTTCTAAGCTCTTGTCTATATCTATACCAGCTTCTTTCTACCAAGTACATATTTTAAACCAATATGTCGCGTTCAAATCTTCTACTCTGCATGTTCTCGAACTTAAATAACAAACAATATTCACAAAATTCCTGATTCTTACTTAATCTCAATGTTTTTAAAAGCTCAATTAGGTGCACTAAGACGCAATAGTATACTAAGGCGCAAAAAAGAAAGGAAGTGCGGGCATATTTTTGTGAGGTGCGCTGCATATATATAAGAACACTTCCATAAAAATAAAATTGCATTTGTTATAGTGGGAATATTTTTTAGAAAACTACTTTTAGGGATGAGAATGCTATTTTTTTAGTTAATAAAGAACGAAAATATCTCAAATGCAAGGATTTTTGCGGTTAAGGCTAGTAAAACTTATTTTTATATGATTAGTTACAGAAAGGCGTACACGTTTTTAACTGAGCCTCACTCAAGGCGCAAGGTGAGGCTCTATACTTATGCCTTGAGCCTAATCAAGCCTCTCAGCGAGCCGTTTATAACGCTGCATAATCTTGTTCCAGTTAATTATGGACTATGGAGACTAATCATACAGGTCCCTATTCAAATTGCTATGATGGGATAATGTTTGGATCTTATTTATTCTTTCTTTCTGCTCATTCTGTCATTGACATTTTTTGGAATTCTTCTGCTTAGTATTTCGTTTATTTCAAACTGAGGTCATGCTTAGATGAACTCAATGCATTAGATTACGTAAGAGAACATTTTCTTTTGATTGATATCCTATTAATTTTGTCACGATAATTCAAGTTTATCATATGGACAAGGTACTCTCACAATTATATATAAAATCCAAGTTAGAACGTCAACTCACCATAATTGTTTCTGATTGCCATTACCTTTGATACAGCCATAGCTGGAGTTGTGGCATACAACCGTTTCAAGTTGAAGAAGGAAGCTTTGCGGGAAGGTGCTAGTGATTCTGAACTGTCTGAATCCATTCCAATGGTCACATCCTCGTCCAGCAACAGATAGTTACTTTGCTTGGGCATTCTGGTGAATTTATCGTGAGGTATGTGCTTGCATTTCTTTTCTATGTTTCTTGTCCTCCACCAAGTGATTTTTTTTTATATAGGACAAAATGAACAGTTTCTAAAGGGAATCCATGGCTGAATTCAACGCTCTTGGGAAATTTCAAAAATATTTCCAGTCTAGGTTGCAGGAAAGATTTACCAAGATTCCTTGATGGGGTTAGGCTATATTTGAGAGTATCACCCAAAATACATATGTCCAGGGTAACACAAAAGTGCTTATTGGATGAAAAAAAACAAGTAACATATAGTTAAGTTAAAGGTGTTGTGTGAGAAAGTCGTTGTAGGTTGGCTCAGAGTCTCAGACAGTCACGGATATTAAAAATAAAAAGTTACTTAATAGGTTGGTTTGACCCAAATACATGACTATGAAGCACGCCAAAGGTACATTAACACGGGGTGTTTGTGACAAGGAAAATGTGAATAATTATAGGGAGGATTAAAATTAGGAGGAGAATATGGGGAGAATAATTATTTCTATTTGGGGTGAAGAGAATGATTATGAGGTAATTACATGTGTTTGAGGTGAAGAAAAAAATTACTTAGGTAAGAGGATCATTCTCCCCATAATCATTCTCATCTTCCATCCTCAAACACCTCCTAAGTGTTTTTTATTAGGCATTTATCATTGCTGTGTTCATAATCAAAGTTTTTTTCTTTTTGACTAAAGGCCATATTATAAAACTTGTTACGAATGTCCCCAAAGGGTGACGCAGTGGTTGAAGACTTAGGTTTTGAGGGTATGCTCCCCTCAAGGTCCTGAGTTCGAGACTCACTTGTGTCATTACTCCTTCGATGTCTTCCGTGCCTGACCTAGGGATAGACATGTTTACCCTTGTTTCAAAAAAATAGAACTTGTTACGAATACACATTTTGATGTATTATGTGTTTTATTTGTCAGAGCTGCTCCAGAAATTGGAAACGTAAGTTTGTTGATGGTAGGGATGGATTCAGAGGTGTAGAGATACGTTATACACACAGTCAATAGTCAAAAGTAAAAGTGAACTGACACAGTCAATTTGTTATTCTTGTGAGTTCCATTATCAAACCCTGCTGATGAACCTATAACCAGTGATTTAGACTTCTAATTGGGAAGGCAGGGATGAAAAAACATGTCTATTGTTAGTTAGATTCAAAACAAACATCTTTCATATGTAGATTTATACACAGCTTATAGAAACGATCCAGATTGTTATACATAGAGCATAGATAAATTTATACACAGCTTAACCAATGGGTGTAACCGTCCAATATATGTAATATGTATTGTTATGAGTCTCAAAGTCTTTGCTATCTTTTTTGAAATTCTGATAGAAACTTCTTACAGTTTCAGTTCTGTGGAGTGTAAGTTTGTTGGCCCGATTTCCTTGTTTGTATCATTTCACTGAGTTTCAATTTCATATAAGCTCTCTTTCAAAAGAAAAGAAAAAAAAAAGTTCATATAAGGCTTGTTATTCGTAGATTTAGAAAAAGAATTTATTATCCATCCAATGCGTCGATACCATCTTTAAATTATTGCTCAATTTTCTTGATAACGAATATTATAGGATTATATTTGGTAAGAATAGTTGAGATAAACTTAAGTTAACTCGTACTTAGAAGTGTTGGTAACAAATTCGATAGTCCACTCATTACTCTTGCAATATATCTTTTATATATATTAAAAGTAATAGCTCAGTGGCATGTCCATGATCTTTAGGGTGTGTTTGGAGTACCGGTTAGGTTATGATAGACGGAAGATTATGATAAACGGTGAGTTATTATAAATGGTGTTTGAGGAGCAAGAATTATGATAAACGGTGTTGAGGCTAATTATGTAACAAAAACTAATATTAAGGTTTAGATAAACAGACACGTAGATTTAGATAAACAGACATGCAAGTTTAGGCAACCATCGTTTATAATAAATGGTGGAGCAAACATCGGTTGAGTTATTATAACTAACTCGGCCGTTTACATAAATGGAGTCCAAACACACCCTTAAAGTCAAAGATCATAGGTTTAAATTCCTCTTTCACTATTGTTGTATTATTTTCAGAGTAGTGCAATTGAAATAAAATTAGTCATATTATTAACGATAATATTAGTGATCTTAAAAACAATCCTTACAGAATTTTTGTTTAAGTGGCAATTGGCAAGGATGATTTCTTATATTGTTTTGCATAACTATAATGCTTAGAAATACTCTATCACAACACACAAATCCTAAATTTGTATAATGTTTTGAATTAAAATTGAGGCCTAAGCCTCTCTAAGAAGAAAAGCTTACTAGTTTTTTAAAACATTGAACATGTAACACATAAATGAAAAGGATTTGAATCTTGAAGGCTATAATTAACCTGTCTTCTAGAGATTTTATTTGTCATAGGTCATAGGTTGGCTGGATAATTGTAGGTTATAAGTTTAATTCTTTTTATGAATTTTCTTAACAATTAAATATAGTAAGGTTAGTGATTTCAAAAAAAAAAAAAAAAAAAATATATATATATATATATATAGTAAGGTTAGACAATTGTTGCTTGCGAGAATTGAGAATTGAGGTGTACAATGAGTTGGATATAAGAAGAAAAAATCTTGTATTATTTTATGCACAGCTGTCTTTAGATTTGTTTGTTTTTCAAATTTTCATTATAAGATTTTATGATGAATATATTTTTTAATAAAAAAAAATAAGGAAAAAATTAATATTAATTAACCGAATCTAACCAATTTCAATCGACTTTACCTACTTAATCGATTGGTTGGTGTCGGTTTCATTTTTTAGAAAATAGATAAGTTGGTTTGATGTCACCGAAAATTGACATTGACCGGTGAACACCCCTATTGGAATATCATAAGTGGATGAAATACTTTTCTTTTTTATTATTCATAAAAAATATTTTCTTTTTCTTTCTAAATTTTTAAAAACGTTTTTTTTTCTTTTATCGAAGGATGCGTACCAAACAAAGCATCAACAAATACTTGGTTTGCCAATAGAGTAGTAGCTCAAGCGGCATTGTTGTACACCTAAAGACCTTGAGGTCTTAAGTTCGAGTCTTCCCCACCCTCAATTGTTGTAATCTCAAAAACAAATACTTGGTTTAGATGTCATTTTCTTAGATTGGTTTTATAATGCAAAGTATGGTTCTTGGTAAATTAGAAAAACTTTTACGATACTAGACAAAAAAAACAATTATAGTAAAAAATACGACCATATATTATATTAATACATAATATCATATAAAATTATATTAATAATACACAGTACTATATTAATATCCTAAATTATAGGATATAATAAATATTAATCATACCATTTTTTTTATCATAGATAGAAATATTTTTAAATTTGCTTAAATCTACCATTATTTTGTGAAGTTGGAGGACGTGGGAGAATATAAATATTTGATTTTTGGTTAAAATACAATTTTGGTCCCTCAACTTTCACAATTTTTCCATTTTAGTCTCTCAACTATCAAAAGTTCAACTTTAATTATCGAACTTTGCAAAAAGCTCAAAAATGGTCCTTGAGTGAGAACAAAAGTTACCATGGTTAAATAGTTGATGAGTTAGCAATGAAAAAATAATAAAAAATTCAAAATGGGGGTACACTTTCATCTTCTTCATTTTCTCTTTGTAACCCAAGGAGTGACAAATGACCACACTTCCATAGCCAATCTCCTTAAACTCCAAAAATTCCCTCAAAATTCGACAGTTCTTGTGAAAATTGGCTAGATGGGTCGATCCTAATCCAATCCAATTCCATCAGAAGTTTTCCATCAAAATGAAATCTCAAGAACCCACCTCATGGGGGTTTGGTTATAACGAAATGGTGGAAAATGCACCGAAAAAAAATCAAGGAATCAAGAGAGGGAAATGTTGGGGTTTGATTAAAATGACATTCGTCGTGTTGGGAGCAGTGTTTTAAAAGGCGCGCCTGGGCGCAAGTCGAACCTTTAGCGCCTTGCTGGGAAAAGCAAGGCACGGTTAATTAGGCGCGCGCCTTTTGGCGCCTTACATGAAGCCCTGGGCGCCAAAAGGCGCGCGCCTTGTGGGCTTTTGTGTTTTCTTAGGGTTTTTTAGGGTTTTACCTCAATTGTTTTGTGTTTTAGAGTCCCTATAACAGGGCCCCCGAACCCCCAAAATCGGGCGCTTCGCCCCTGGACCCCGACTCGCTGACTGGGCAGCGAGACCCCCGTACTAGTCATTCGAAGTGCAACGTAACTGATTCAAGACATTTCAATGCCTTAATTTTTTAACTCACAAAGACAACATTCGCTTAAAATGAAAGGTTAAAGTTGAATCTTATGTATGTTTTATATAGATTCTTTGTTAAACTTCATTTCTATTCATGAATGAAGGTTAATGGTTGAATGTAATGTATGTTTTATATATGATTCTTGGTTAAAACTTCATTTATATCTATGGAAAGTGTTTTTATTGTGTATAAACACACACACATATATATATTTTGTGTTTTTTTTATATAGTGCGCCTTAGATAAAAAAGTCCTCGCCTTTTGGTGCGTCTTGCGTCTCAGGCTCTAGAGGCCCATTGCGCCTTAGTGCGCCTTGCGCTTTTCAAAACACTGGTCGGGAGTGAATGGAGGATACCAAAATTTAGAAAAGAATTTGAAGAACTTGACAATACTAATGTAGATGAATGAAGGAAAATGTTGTGTCGTAATAGTGAAATTGAATTAAAAGGCAGTAATTGCGCACTTAAATGGATTTATCCCATAAGAAAGATGTGGGAATTGTAGCAGGCGCGTGTTCTTTTGATTGATTGTGTTAAATATTAGTTTTAGTAATTAGAAACAGAGAAGAATTATGATATGGGTTTTAGGGAATTAGAAGAACCGAAGAATTCATCGTCAAAACCGTCATTTCTTGTAGAGATTGCATTAAAGAATTAGCTCCACAAATTTATCCTTTATTTTGTAAAATTGGAAATGCAGTCAAATAGAACATTTTTTAATGGGAGAATATAAATATTTGATTTTTTTTTTTAACAATAAATTTTTTATTTTTATAAGATGACGCTCTAAAAATTACCTTTCCATAAAGACCATTCACTTTTTTTAATTTTTTATTCTCCATTAGCCTAGAAAGCCTTGCAATTATTTTGATTGTTGCAATATAAATGTAGCCTTTATCTACAGTTCCCATTTCCCCTACTTTCTCAGATTAAAAGCAAACATTCTGAATCTCAATCACTCAGCCCATAATTCTTAGGATCAATTTCCAATTTGGAATTTTGGCAAAAATGGGAGAGGAAGTGAAGCTGTTGGATTGTTGGGCAAGCATGTTTGGGATGCGAGTCAGGGTAGCCCTAGCGATGAAGGGCGTGCCCTACCAAAATGTGGAACAAGATCTGATGAACAAGAGCCCTTTGCTTCTCCAAATGAACCCACTTCACAAAAAGGTCCCTGTTCTTGTTCATAATGGAAAACCCATTTGTGAATCTTCCATTATTGTTCAATACATAGATGAAATCTGGAAGGACAAGGCTCCTCCTCTCTTGCCCTCTGATCCTTATGATAGAGCTCAGGCTAAGTTCTGGGTTGATTTCATTGACAAAAAGGTTTGTGATTCATTGTTTATGGGTGGTTTTGTTTTAATTGGACTGATATATTTATGATTCTTTCATTGCAACTATATCTTGTGAATGTTTATGTGTTCAAAAAGAATGTTCGTACAGTAGTTGAAGACTTGGGTTTTGAGGGTATGCTCTCCTCAAGGTCTCAGGTTCGAGACTTAGTTGTGACATTGCTCCTTCGATGACTCCCAGTACCTGGCCTAGAACGGGCGTGGTTACCCTTGTTACAAAAATAAAAAAAGGATGTTCAATACACAAAAATTTAAAAGATTATAGGTTCAATTCAAGCGGTCGTATAGTTAGTAATTAATTTCCGATTCGTTTCCTTGCTCAACTAAATATTATAGGGTCACACAGCCTCTCCCAGAGAGAGACTATAACAAGAGAACTAAGAACCAATGGTCACCTGTAAAAATTGTTGGCGTATATCTTAAAACCTTTCAGGCAAACTATCCTCGATAGAATTCTTGTCGGTTGCATGACCGTAGACAGAAGCTTGTCGGAGAAGCTTTCATCGACAGAAAAATTCACGTCATTGCAAATAATTGATTTGCCGACAGACAAAAAATTTGGATCTTAGTACCTAACGACCTTGATACTTTATTTTGCATCCCTAGTCACTTTATCTACTTTCCTTGATCGCTTTAGTGAATGTAGTATCCAACAAACTAACATTTGTTCTTTCGACATGCTATGTCCCAGTGCACATGCTTCTTAGAAAAGTTTGTAGGGGTCACCCAATATATGATTGTTCTTAGAACGTCCCCAAGGGATGATGCAGTGGTTGAACTTGAGGTTATTCTCCCCTCAAGGTTCCAAGTTCGAATCTTCCCTATGACATTATTCTTTCGATGTCTCCGGTGCCTGGCCAAGGGACGGGCGTGGTTACCTTATTTCAAAAAAAAAATTTTCAAAGTTCGTATCTTAATGGTATAAATAGTCTCTTAAGTATTTTTTGACTGGGTCTTGTGTATATATTATACCTTTGTCATTTAGATGTGGTTACAATTCATTCACGTATCTCTTATGAACTAGATTGTTACACGAGATTTTTGTTGACTAGCTATATACATTTATATCAAATTGAATATTGTCAGAAAAAATGTTATACATGTTGTTTTATTATATTGATATATTCATAATGCTCTACTTTATTTAATATATAAAACTCGATAAGTTATTCTCACATGTCGATTGAAGGGAACGACATTATCTGTAAAATTGTAATATAATACATGATTTATTATTTTAATACTGCATTAATTTACAACGACTCTGAAAAGCTTAAGTTGATAGGTCTTGAAGAATTTAATCTAACCAAAGAAGCCATCATGAAAAAAAATGCAGCTTTATGATGCTACAAAGAAGATATGGGGGAGCAAGGGAGAGGAACATGAGGCAGGGAAGAAGGAGATGATAGCAATTTTGAAGCAATTGGAAGAAGTGATTGGGGACAAAGCTTACTTTGGAGGTGAGTGTTTGGGATTTGTTGACATTGCTTTGATTGGATTCTATGCTTGGTTTTATAGCTATGAAACCATTGGAAACTTTAGCATTGAGGCTGAGTGTCCCAAGACAATGGATTGGGCCAAGAGATGCTTGCAAAATGAGAGTGTTTCTAAGTCCTTGCCTGACCCCAAGAAGGTCTATGACTTTATGCTTCAAGTCAAGAAAGTGCTTGGCCTTGACTAGAAGAATTTGTGTGGATCAATATAGTAGATGAAGTTTCTTAATTTCTAGTGGTTGTGGTTTTGTTATTTTCTATTTTGATGTGAGTTTTGAACATTATCAATGTAGTGTGTTATATATATTGAATAAATGACATGGTCTATCTTGGTTTAAAAATAAATAAGTCTTGAATTTTGCTCTATAGTGGGGGTGGGGGTGATCCAATGATATTTGTGTAATGGTACAAATCTTCATATTCATAATATTTGTAGTGTAAGTTTATAGAAAATGTAGAGTTCGTTTGGTAACCATCTTGTTTCTCGTTTCATGTTCCTTGTTTCTTGATTTTTTAGAACAAGAAACAAGAATGTGTTTGATAATTATTCTTGTTTCTTGTTTCTTAAAAAAAGATAAGAAACAGAAATGAACATGTTTGATAACCATTTCTTGTTTCTAGTTTTTTTTCCTTAAAAAATATATAAAAAAAACCATTATAAAAAATTGGCATCTTTTAGCCAAAATAATTTTTTTTAGGAATGTATTTAACAAAAATAATAATAAGAAAAAAACAAATGAATTTTAATGTGACGTTAACGATGAATACAATCAAATTATAAATAAGTTCAAATAAGATATAAAATTCACATACTAAATACATTAAAAAAAATACACATTTTAAAAAAATTATATTTTTCTAAGCTTTTAATATATGTAGAATTTTTTCTCTTTTCTTGTTAATTGTTATATATATATTTTTTTGATAAACTATAAAATTAGTTCATATTTAAAGTGATAATATAAATATTATTATTTATAAAACTTAAATTGAAAATTTTATTGTATATTGAAATTAAAATAATGAATGATTTATATATATATATATATATATATATATATATATATATATATATAAAATAAGTATACAGGTTATTATATATTGAAATTAAAATAATATAAAAATATTAGAAAAAATAAAGGTATACTTGGGAATTAAACCTAGGATGTACAGAGGGTCAGTGACGCAATTAGTTATCTTGTTTGATGTTAATTCATTTGAAGAGATGATTGAAAATTGAAGTGTAACTTTTTAATTATTAGATTACAAAGTTTTGCTATTATTGATTATTATTTTTTTAGAATTGCAGGCCATTTTTGTTGATTAAATAGGAACAATTAAGACTTATCAATATGAAAATTAAAATAATTGCTTCATCTTTATATTAAGATTTAGTCTAATCATCATTATATTAAGAAAATATAATCTTATTATATTATGAATTAAAAATGTTACAAATAAAAATATTTGATTTTGAAATCGACTAATTAAAAAGTTATTTTTCCAAAAAATACCATAGTTCTCCCTTCTAATTCTCATTCTCAAAAAAAAAAAAAAAAAAAAAAAAAAACTTTCCCCTCTCCTTCATTGATTTCCCCATTTGTCCTTTAGCTTCTATCGCCATTTTCCCAATCCCTACAAAATAGGTCTCCTTTCTAGATATCCTTCCTCTCAAACTCAATCCCCTCATCACATTGCAACAATGGGTGAAGAAGTGAAACTGTTGGATTTTTGGGCAAGCATGTTTGGGATGAGAGTCAGGGTAGCCCTTGCCCTGAAGGGTGTGCCCTACGAATATGTGGATGAAGATCTCAGGAACAAGAGCCCTTTGCTTCTCCAAATGAACCCACTTCACAAAAAGATCCCTGTTCTCATTCATAATGGAAAACCCATTTGTGAATCTTCCATTATTGTTCAATACATTGATGAAATCTGGAAGGACAAAGCTCCTCTCTTGCCTTCTCATCCTTACGAGAGGGCTCAGGCCAGGTTTTGGGTGGATTTCATTGACAAAAAGGTTTTTTTTTTCTTTTTTTTTTATAGCTTGTTCTTTTTGTTTGTTCTTCATTTGTGGGATTACAAATCTGAACTAATTCATGCTTTGTTCTGTTTTTAGTTTCATAATATGTTCAGCTATGCTCAAGTGCTGACAAGAGAATAGCTCTTACAATATTTTGTATAACTTTTTAAGCATGTGTTTACAAGTTTGAATGTCTATCCAAATGTTGTTGAATAAAACAAAAGTTATGCTCAAAGTCTAACAAGTTATCATCATTGATATAAATATGGGAGGAAATGACATTTTATGAGTTTTGATACAAAACTTTCTGGGGCTGTTTGTTTGACATATTTAGGTAGTTTTTGGGTTAAGGAGTTATATTGATGAATGATGAGTTATATTGAGCAGTTAAAAATTGAGAGTTGTGTCAAAAACTCGTTTGGATGTAGTTTTTGTGTAGAGGAGTTAGAGTCAAAACCTTGTTTGGATGTAGATTTAAAAATGAGTAGTTATTTTTAGTAGTTAAAAAAAATGATTAAAAATGAGTTATTTTGATTGATTTGAAAGAAATGATTAAAAATAAGTGGTTATAAATGATTGAGTAGTTATAAATGAATGATTAAAAATGAATGGTTAGAAATGAGAGTTATTTTTAAAAGTAAAAATGAGGAAAAGTTAATAAAAACTTGTTTGGATGTAGGTTTTTGATCAAGTGTTGATAAATCGTAATACTAACTCCTACCTAAATATGTCAAACAAACAACCCCTCTAGGTGTTAAGGGGCTCCGCTGATGGAGATTTGGGGTTTTCAAGATAAGTTATGTATCAAGTTTTAAAATTGCGAGTGAGTTTAATTGTAAAATCTTTTGTTTTCTCATAGTTTGTGTTGGACTTGCATCAAACTTATTAATTTTCTCTTGAACTTGGAACCTCTGCTACAAGATAAAAGAAGTTTTCATGGTTAAGCTGCTTCTTTATAACTAAGCACTAATCTTGTAAATATTCAACTCCTTTCTCTAATTACAAAGTGAAGAAAAAAGTATAAATAACCTGTGTTTAAATTGTTCCTACCAATTGATTATCGGGTAATTAGCTTTTTCTTATACATAGTGTCTAAGCAAAGTAGTTGAGCTTCTTTCTTGAAAAGGGGACGAGCGTTTGTGCTCCCGAGTTTATTATGAAGCCTACTATTATTAAACCAAATGACTGTCTACATATCCGATTTCCCAAACATCCAAAAAATGAAAGATATAACATTTTCTGTTCTTCTATTCTAGTACCAAACAATCAATTTCTCCTAAATTCATATTGAAGTCACTTATTGGAAGAGTTAAAACTCGACATTTTATTTCCTCTGTAGGAATGTATATATATACATTGAAATAATATGTAAAACCTAACTAATGTAAAGATTATAACAATTTTATCTAATAAATCTAACTAAACCTGAATCCAATAATCGAATATCTAATGATTCAAATGCTTAGTTTGAAAGTTCTGAATTTAAGTATTTACATTGACATTCTTGAATCCATGATGAAATACAATGCAGCTTTTTGATGCTGGGAGGAAGATTTGGGCAACCAAGGGAGTGGAGCAAGAAGAAGGCAAGAAGGGCTTTATAGGAATTTTAAAGCAACTTGAAGAAGTTCTTGGAGATAAGGCTTACTTTGGAGGTGAGTGTTTGGATATTTTAGACATTGTTTTGATTGGATACTACACTTGGTTTTATAGCTATGAATCTATTGGGAACTTCAGCATTGAGGCTGAGTGTCCCAACATAATGGCTTGGGCTAAGAGATGCTTGCAAAATGACACTGTTTCCAAGTCCTTGCCTGATCCTAACAAAATCTATGACTTTGTGCTTCTAATGAAGAAAAAGTATGGTCTTGACTAAATGAACTCTGCTGTATCTTGAAGGATTTGTGTGGATAACCAATTTATTTCCAGTGTTTCGTGTGGATTAGTTAGAGGTGCATGCAAGCTAGGCTGGACAGTCACGGATTTTATAAAACAAAACAATGTATTTCTAGTGTTTTGTAGATAGGTTTGTTTAGTTTATGTTTCATTTGTACACTTCGACGTGTGGTGTGGAAGATTAGAGTTTCTAATTATCTGGTCAGAGTTTTGATCAGTTATTTACTATCAATAATAGTTGGGTATCCGAAGTTTCAAATTCATGACTTCTTGGTGTATGTTTTGATCAGTTATTTAGTTTCTTGACGAAAGTCTTGATTTTTACTCTCAGAATGAAGAAATCTAACGGTTTAATTTCATTAACTTTGATTTAAAAGTCATGATTTTTATGTTCTGATAATACATTGCTGTATATTCTCTCAAACAAATTGTAGTTAAAAGTATAATGTATTATTTTAAAATTTTCAAATGTGGATGATAAAAAATATGAATTCAAATTGGGACATCCTTACATTGTTTTATCAGTCTTGATAAAAAACAGCTCTTCCTCCATCTAGAATGGTAAAAAAAAAGGAGAGAAGTTTAGGTGCTAGCTGAATAGAAAATATTTGTTGCTACCGAGCCACGTGACATCTTTTCATTAGACCAATAATTTTCTTTTTTAAAACAATGATTTTTTAAAATAATTGAATAAAATTATTTTAAAAAAGAAAATTATTGGTCCAATGAAAAGATGTTACGTGGCTGGGTAGCTTTGTTGCTCAGCTAGCACCCAAACTTCCCTAAAAAAAAACTAATGTCTCTTGCTAATAATTTAGAACAATATTTCTTTTGATGTCGAGCATTAAAAGTTCTATATTTTCTATTTTGTTTAAGAACGATTCTTTATTTCTCTTAATTGCCTTAGCAATGGGTTTGCAAATTTATATTTCAATAATATAGAGGGGATTTTGCATGTATAATAAAAAAGACACTATTTTTATCTATAGCACAAAATCAAAACTAATTCATTTGTATGTGAAAATCCAAATTGAGTTCTATTAATGATAGAGTTCTATGGAATTCTGTTTACTCACTTTAAATTGAGTATCCGTTTCCCTCCCTTTCCTGCTAGGATTGGAAATACTGTATAGCGAAAGAATTTTATTATTGATTAGTTCTATCATTAATAGAATTTAATTATTGATAGATTCATTTTATCATTAGTTGAGTTTTACCATTAATAGAAATCATATGTTATAGATAAATTATTTTTAAAATTGTGCTACAAATATAATACAAGAGGTAGAATATATAACTTAAAATGAATAGATAAAAACTAAAAATAGATGTGTATTAATTATATCAATATATAAGCTCATCTGTAATAAAGTTAATCATCCTGTAGGTAGACCACCTAACACAGTTATTCAATACCTAGATTAAATTGAAAGTTAATTAGTAATTTTATGAGTTTTTTTTTTGACATATGATTATAATTAATTAATAACTAACCTAATTATTAATTTATATTAATAAAGATTTTAGAAAATTATTCTACCCAGTCAAATCTCCAAGATATTAAGTGATGGGGAACATTTTCATTTCCAAAAAAAAAAAAATAAAAAAAAATAAAAAGAAAGCAATTTTGAAGATTTTATAGGTATCATTTAGTTCAATATCTAATCTAACTTCTCTAAAGAAAAAAAAAGTCTAATGATGTAATAACTAAGATCACTTATTTGATTTACAATTTTTTAAATAAGCAATCACTCGTCTTAACCATGAGATTCTAGGTTCAAATTCTTCTTTTGTCTTATATATATATATATATATATACATTATTTTGTTGAAAATTCACCATTTTTGAGTTAGAAAAAAAATTGTGGGTCAAAGTAAGAGATCATGAAGGATGTCAAACAATCCCTCTCACGTAAGCAGTGACAACATTAAAGGTGAAAATTCCATAATTTAGCAGCCAAATTTTCTTATAAAACATAAGCTAAGACAAGTTGCACTTCAAGTCATAAAGTCAATCAAAGTTCTTCCTTGATAGGCACCCCAAAAAATTCATGTATAAAATCCTCCATTGTTGTGGAAGAGTGAGCTAACTTGGAAAGCTTTAACAAATAATGAGCAAATTAGAAGAGGTGGTTCTGTTGGGGCTATGGGTGAGCCCTTTTGCCATAAGGGTGAGAGTGGCTTTGGCAGAAAAGGGGATAAAGTATGAGGCAAAAGAGGAAGATTTGAGCAACAAAAGCCCTTTGCTTTTGGAGATGAACCCTTTGTACAAACAAGTCCCTGTTTTGATTCACAAAGGAAACCCCATTATTGAGTCTCTTATCATAATTGAATATATTGATGAGACTTGGAGTGGTGATCATGGAGCTTACCCTAATTTGCTTCCTTCTCATCCTTATGAGAGATCCCATGCTAGGTTTTGGGCTGACTATGTGGAAAAGAAGGTACCTTTCTTTTTCTTTTTCTCTTTTATTCCTTCTTTTCTCATATATATGGTAGTTAGTTAGTGCTACATCCATCCATTAATCCTAATGATCCAATTGACAATTGAGAATCTATTAAAAAGATGCTTGCTCATTGTCAATTAGTTTTGATATATAACTTTATACTTATTTAATGTATGATATCGGAGTTTGTGAAACTCTAATTAGTCTTTGGTTAATCCAAAAAGTCACGATTTTGAGAGATATCCAAGGGGTTAATTAATAATCTTAATATTACCTCAAAATCTCTTAGTAGTAAGGGAAGTAGTCTATATATCTTATAAACATATTGAAAACTTTTCACAATTTCAATGTTGGACAGGGTGAGTATTTTCAACATACTCCTTCAAGATGCGCCATATTGAAAAGACCATCTTGAATTAGATCTGAATTAATGCACCGAAATACCGCTTAGGCTTACTCACTTGGGTTGGGTTCGAGTTACCGTGCTTGGGTTGGATCCAAATTTTGGCATCACATATACTCATTTAAGTCGAGTTGAAATTTGAAGGACAAATTACTCACATGCATAGACCTTTGCTACCGTGAGAGGACTAACTCATATATCTTAATAAGATATTAAAAATAGATGAAAAAAACTAAAGACATCGATAAGATGCATAATTTACCCATCTCATTGTCAATTAGTTCGAGATAGAAATCCATGTTCATCAAATATTAAAAGCAATCATGCCTTGCCACCTCTCCTTTAATCTTTGATCCACTTCTCATGAAAAACTAATAAATTAATGGCTCTATGAATAGATTTATCCAATTGGAGGTAAGCTATGGTACAATGGAGAGAAGCCAGAAGAGGAGAGAGAAGCAATTGGAAAGGAACTATTGGTGAGCTTTAAGCAGCTAGAAGAAGAGCTTGGAGAAAAGGAATATTTTGGGGGCCAAACATTTGGGCTCATAGATATTGCTCTAATTCCATTTTACTCCATGTTTCTTGCATTCAAATTGGTTGGAAAATTGGACTTGGAAGTTGAATGTCCCAACATCTTACAATGGGCTAAGAGGTGCCTCCAAAGAGAGAGTGTCTCAAAGAATATGCCTACTCAACAAGAGGTTTACGATGTCGTTTTGAACATTCAACAGGGCAACTATTAATTATTTCGAGATATGTAGTCTTCAATAATAATTGGAGGAGAAAATTTAAATATGTAATCTCTTAGTTATTAAGTCATGCATGATGTTATTGGAGTTATATAAGTCAATAATGTTTGTTTTGGGTTGTTGAAGTCTTAAGTGTATTGTTGTAAGATTTATAGTTTCTTTTTTAAAAAATAATATGAAATGGTGTGTTGATTATGGTACCTCTGTTTTTCTTACGAGTACGTGTATGTATATGAAATATTTTAGTGGAAAGATCCCAACATCTTACCCCTTTTTTAGATAAAATATCTAATTCACTTAATCAAGTACGTAATTAAGATTATACTTTGAAAATCTTAACATTATTTTTGGGGATTTTGCATGCATAACAAAAAAGGCAAAATATTTTCATCTATAGCACAAAATCAAAACTAAATTCATTTATAACAGAAAATTCAAATTGAGTTTTATTATTAGTTGAGTTCTATTAGTAATAGAATTCAATCAATGAAAGATTCATTCTATCACTGCTTGAATTTTCTTTGAGTGATAGAAATCCAAATTGAATCACTAATTGAGTGATAGAAATTGATGTGATATAGATGAATTATTTTAAAAATTCTACTACAAATATAATACAAAATGTAGAATGTGCTGCTAATGGTACATTCTAATGACTAAACCAGAATCGAACCGCCCAAATGGCACAAGAAAACTAGAAACCGAAATCGAACCGCTGTAGGCATAACCGAATCGATAAACCGACAGTTCGGTCTATGTTAATTAATATTCCAAAATAAATGGAATTCTTCAAGGCTCGAACCATAGCACAATAGAAAAATCTTTAACTGCCTCTGACTTGGATCGTTTAAAGAGTTAGCAAAGCACACACCAATTGGGCTACCATATACATTTATTAGGCTATATTTCTCTTTTTATTATATATTTAATCAGTCGGCTCGGTTATTTCCGATATCAATTCATTGAAAACCGAAACCGACCGAAAATACTCGGTTTTTCATATTTTAAAACCGAAACCGCCCAATAAATTTGGTTTCGGTTTAAATCGGTGTCGGTTTCGGTCGGTTAGAACGGTTTTAGGCGGTTTGTCGGTTTTGCCTTGCACCCCTAGTTTAGAAGATGTTAAGTTATTATAAATGATGAATTGGTGTAATATGGAAATTTTAATTTTTTTAAGAAATAATCTATAATAACATGTATTTGAGATATATATTATCATACTTTTGAGATGTATATTATTACAAACGAAAATTATTATTAGTAGATGATTGACAAATAATTATAATTAAGATGAAAAACTATGTGGTCTACTAGTTCATAAATTCAAATGCCCATAAGACTAAGAGGTTCAAAAAGAGTTATGCGTTTGAATGCTTAAAAGGCCATTTCAAATAGATTCGAATATCTCTAAATTATTATTTGGATTTTAGGAAAAAAAGTAGACCAGAGAAGAACAAAAAAGAACCGACCTTTTTGTGTCTCTAAATTAAATGATATCTCTGCAGAAAACAGCCTTTTACCAAATAAAAAGATGTGATGTTAAAAGAAGGTACCATTAATTAACTTTTGTCCTTAATACGGTGCCGTATTGCCACTGTCACTCTTCTATCCACATTTCAATTGGTCCAATAAATGCTCAAAGGATGTGTTTGGATGATGTTTTGACCATGAGTTAGATGACAATTTATTTTGAATACTTAAAAATTAAAATTTATAGTAAAAAAATCACTTGAACATAGTTTTTATGTAGATGAGTTAGAAGTAGAAATTTGTTTGAATGTAAATTTTAAAAAGAACAGTTATTTTGATTAGTTAAAAAATATACATATTTTAAGGAGAATGACATAAATTATAAAAAATGAGTTGTTAGAAAAAAATGATTTATTTTTTAATAGTAAATGATTAGAAATGATGAGTTATTTTAAATAATAAAATTGACGAGTTATTTTGAATAGTTACAAAAAAAAGCTTGTTTTGATTTAATTTTTGGAGGTAGTAAATTATCAATCTAAATCTTCCTTAACTATGGTAAACAAACACCCCCAAATATTATTATTAGCTAAATTATATATATGTGTTGAAAGAGCGGGATGATATGTTAGTTTCATTGTTTGATTGTCTTCTATGTAAGATTTGTGGTCCTCTCTCCCAATTTGTACTAAAAGAAAGCTAAATTTTATATATATGTATATATACAAGTTATTGAGCTATGTAGGCAAATAACTAGATAATGAAAATGTTATGAGTATAAGAGAAAGACCATATATTTATTGTTGTATGTACAAAGTAAGGTAATATTGCTATAGAGATGTACCGATGAGTTGTCATTTAAATAAAATACCCAAGAGATTGTAAACTAGTTAATAACATTTTTGTTTTTAGCTTTGAAAAATTCAGCTAAATTAAAATAAAATTCATTTCTTTAGATTTTAATGCTTCTTTTTTTTGACAATTGTGGGATACATAGGAAAATGGAATCTTTAGTTTTTTTTTAATATTTGTGACTGTATGAGCCAGTTTATGCACACCTTTCGACCAATATCTTCATAAAAGATTAATTAACCAATTGAGCTACTCCATGATAGTTAAATTATTGATAGTAGCTATAGTCATTTAATTATTGATATATACACTTAAAAAAATTGATATAAACTTGGGTTAATTGATCTGATAATTATCGACTTTCCAATAAAAGAAAGAAAACAAAACAAAATAACAAAATACTTAAACGGTTTTATCATTCTTATGTAAATTACACATATAAAATAATTATCCAGTTTTAAGATAAATCTCAAACCACCTAGAATTAGGAAGAAAGATCATTGATACATTTAAAAAAGTGATTATATATACTTTAGATGAAACAAAGAACAATCATGTATATAAATTAAACATAAACTTATAAGTAGATGGAAAATATTATATATATACCATAGCTGAAAATATTAAAACACACCAACAAATATACATACTCGTTTTGCAGCAAAAGAAAAACATAGATGAATATGACATTACATTTGGAAAAGCTTTAGCCAAGATAAGCTCATTAGCCCCACATGCCAACTAGCCATTTTAAAGTTATTCATTGTCCTCTTCAATTCACTTGCAAAATCCTCCATCAACCCATCTATAAATTTAGAAGAAACTGCTCATATTTACATGCCAATCTTTTATCTCTTCCCCCTTTTTTCCATATTTTATTTTCAATGTGTGAAGAAACAAAACTCCCAGCAAGGATGACCATGGAACTGGTTCCATGGCTCCTCATTGCTACGACAAGGCGTCCGTTGATATCGATGCTCGATACCATTTTTGAGAATGAAGTTCATCTTGAAGTTATTAAGAATCAAGGTGTGACATCTCAAATTTGTACGAGAATTCTTAAACGAAGAGAAGACGATATTGCTTTGAGTTGTAAGAATTCTGATTGACGATATATTTTTTTATAAATCTTTTCGTATCTTGTTTTTGAGAAGGAATAAAAGAATTTTGAGGGTTGAGAATAAGAAGATTAGGGAAAGGGCACATTGTAGTGTATATGATGAGGTTGTTTCCTTTTATCTTTTGTTTTTTTTTTTTTAATTTCTTTAGGAAGGGAATTTGCAGCCAACCGTATATTTTCAATGTTGGGAGTAGTTTCTTGAGAATTTGTTTTGATTTGTTTTTTATATTCTGAAATTGAGGGAGATAATGTATTCTATTTCATCTTTGTGAGCTTTTTTTTTTTGGTTTCTATATATTATTTCTCTAGATATGATATGTCCCCAACTTAGTGAAGAGATACAATGATTATGATGGAGGGATTTAGTGATCAAGAAGATCGAAGTATACTCAAACTCATCTAAACAGATATGATATAAAACCTTATATATATATATATATAAAGGAAACCTCACGGATTTTAAAATAAAAAATAATGATTATCTAATCAAATTTATGAAATTGAAATAGGTGTTAGAACCCAAAGATTAGAATTCAATAAAAAAAAATAATGAATCAAGAGACACAATTTTGGAGGCATGTAATTAAGGATCACACATAACTTATTATTTATAAAAAATATGAATTATTTCTCTCGTATTGTAATTGTTCGTTTTGTGATGAAATATTATCAAATAATAAACTTGAAATATTGTAGCTAATTTAATGGTTCTAAGTGACAAATAATTTGTCCAACCTCAATGATGGTGATAGATTTTAACTGAAAACGTTAACAATGGTGTAAAAGTGATGTTAGTGTCTTAAACTTCTATCACCATCATTGAGATTGACTTTTAATTCAAACGTAAATTATTTTATTATTCTATTTTGTTGTTAAAACGTGTACATTTAGATTTATGGGACTTTTGTGTTAAAAGTATTGGAAATTAGTGACGTAATAAACTATTTTGTTTTAATCTATTTCAACTGTACGATTTAAAAAAATTCTAGTATTACACTCCCTTAAAAGAGATTAACTTACATACATGTTGGTTATTATAACTTAACATTAATTCATCCTTTAACAAAGCTCCAAACATCGACAAGGTGTTTTGAGGAAAAAAAAAAGTTTAAGAATAATTATGAATGATTATGAGAATTAAGAAGAAAAAATCAAATATGCATCGTGGCTACTAACTGTGCATGATGCCACATATGTTCCTTTGGGCAAATATCCACGTATTTAATAATCACTAAGTCGTGCAAGTATGAATAAATTTATCATTTAACATTCGCCAACTATGGGCTATAAGTTGAAGAAAAATAAACGACGGAGTTATTAATGTTATTTATAATGATTCTCAAGATCTCATCGAATTTGAGGATATCTTGTTAATTTGGGTGATGTTTCGTTTAGTCATTGTAAGAAAGATTATAATACAGTGGTTGATCTCCTGGCCAAGTCTCTCTTGGTTAAGAGAAACTTTTGTTGGTCTCATTCTCTCCAATGTTTAGAGGAGAGCTCTTTTGATTTTAGGAGGGGGAATCTCTCTCCATATATTGTTTCCTCCATTTTGGACGACCCTTCATGTGTTAGACTTGGCGCTTAATGATATTGGTCTTTTTCAAAAAAGAAAAAGAAAAATAAACGGCGGAAATGAAAATAAAAACTAAGTTAAAACTAATTAAAAGACGGATAATACCATCAAATAATTCAACATGAATACACACAATTCAATAACAACTCTCTAGTCAAAATACACCAATTAAAAAAAGAAACCAAAAACCTATTCCATTTTAAAAAAACAAACAAACACAAAATTAGAGTATAATTTTTTTTTGTATAAATATACAGTGTCTCACAATAAAAATAAAACAAAACCGTCCAAAAAAAAAGTATTAAACTAACTTTCCCCTAATTAACTTAACCCTTCTTATTTTTGGTGCTATAACTGTAATAATTGGTATTGTTATGAGATTTACTGGAATTTCCATTTTTAATCAAACAGTTACTGAGCTTCCTCCAGTTCCACCAGCCCCGCCGCCGCGTGCGGTGGCTGACGCCAGTCACGTGGCTCACGTGCGATCTGGTTTTTCTCATAAGCCCATACACCTCCGGCGGCCGGTACGTCCGGATCAACGGCCACTTTATCCCGTCGAAGAACGGATGCCGCTTGATCTCCGTCGCCCCTTTGCCGGAGCCCAACCGCCTCGCCGGATCCCTCACCAGTAGCCTCTCTATCAGATCCCTCGCCTCCGCCATCCCCTCCTCTTCCTCCGCCGCCGCCGACGACCGGAACTTCACCCCCTCCGACGACGCAATATTCCTAAGCGTCCCCTCCTTGTTCACTCCCTTAAACGGCGTGGTCCCGTGCAAGAGCTCGTAAAGAAACACCCCAAACGCCCACCAGTCGACGCCGCTGCCGTGGCCGCCGCCGGAAACCAACTCCGGCGCCAAATACTCATGAGTCCCCACACAGGATTTCGAAAACGCCGCCGTGGGCTCGGCCACGAACTCCCCCACCACCTCCTCCTCCTCCGCGGCGCCAAACCCAAAACAGCAACCACCACCACCACGGCGACGTGGACCCGGTCCCGGCTTAGTCCACGTGTGGAAAGTGGGGACCACATGAGAGGTAAAGCACAAATCGAAATCCGAGAGCATGACGTGGCCGTCGTCACGCAAGAGGACGTTCTCGGGTTTCAAATCGCGGTACACGACGCCGAGGGCGTGGAGGTACTCGAGCGCCACCAGGGTCTCAGCGGCGAAGAATCTGGCCGCCGGGACGGAGAAGCGGGATTGCGGCTGCTTGCGGAGGAGGGAGTGGAGGTCGCCGGCGGGGCAGTAGTCGATGAGGAGGCACGTGTAGTGGGAGACGTCGAGGCGCGCGTAGAGAGTGGGGAGAAAGGGGTGGTTTAGCAAACCCAGAATCTGGGCTTCGGTTTGGACCTGCAGCAGCTTCTTGTTGGTCAAGGCCTCTCGGTCGACCACCTTGAGGGCGAAGCTGGCGTGGTCGTTGTCGCGCAAGTGGCAGAGGAAGACGCGGCCGAGGTTGCCGGTGCCGAGGTGGCGGATGAGCTTGAGGTGGCGGAGGTGGAGTTGGCCGTCGGAGGAGAGGGTGGTGGCGGCCTTGATGGCGGACCAGTGTGGGTCGGAGAGGTGGACGGCGGAGGCGGAGGAGGAGGAGAGGCGGGATTCGTTGAAGCTGAGGGTGAGGCTGGTGCGGGCGCTGGTGGAGGAGGCGAAGGTGCGGTCGGTGGCGGTGGAGGTGAAACTGAAGTCCAGATCTGAATCCGGAGGGAAGATGGAGTAATCGTCGTCCATTGATTATGATGGGTTTAAATTAGTAATGTGAGTTTGTGGGTATTGAATGCAAAATTACAGAACTCGAAGTTTGATTATATATATGAACAAAGGAGGGGACAATCCAAGACCAAGACGACTGGAACCTGTGGGGTCCCTCACGCCATCAAACAAACCTCTTCCCTTGACCCAATTGCAAATCGAGAGAGAAACAAGAGTACAAGACTTTTTTTTTTTTTTTTTTTTTACTTCTAAACATTTTGGATGTATAATAAAAGATTGTAAAATATTTTGCACAAAATTAATTTATTTTGTAATGGAAAATTAATTGAGTTTTATCATCGGCAGTTAGTTGAGTTCTATCACATTCATTCTTATCATTAGTTGAATTCTATAAGTCATAAAAAATAATATAGTATGAATGAATTATTTTAAAAATTGTGCTACAAATATGATACAAGAAGTACAATGTATTGTTGAGGTTTTTTTTTAAGTCATTACTACTTTTGAATAATATAAGAGGTTAGCGAAGGTCAGTGGTACAGTTGATTATCTTATCTGGTGGTAATTCATTTCAATTCTACAATCACTATTATTTTAAAAGTAGTTGTATCCTCCATGCAAGATTTGTTAGTCTCCTTTCCGTATTATGTACTCCAAAAATAAGTAAATAAATAATATGAGAAATAAATATTAATATAAAATTGAAATGGATTAGACTATATTTCATTTTAAAAATAATTATTAATGAAAGTAGTGGATCATCAACGAGCAGATTTATTGGAAGGCCAAGGGATCAATCCTCCTAAAAATTTAAAAAATTATGTATTTTGTCATACATGACCTCTCTAATTTCTTAATATTCTTTCATAAACAAAGTTTCATTACATTAAACCTTACAAATTTTTTGGTCAGGCCATGTTTGTTATCTGGATTCGCCCATAAAATCATCAATTTTATAAATGTTAAGATATTACCTCACCATTTTATTGTGTAATCCTCAATAGGCTCTTTTAATGTGATACTATTTTTTGCTATTCTTTTTTTCTTTTTTTGAAAAAGTTTTGCTATTCTATTTTAAAATCAATTGACAATGAAAATCAATCTATTTATCCTTTAAATTATTAGGAGATGTTTTTTTTTTTTTTTTTTTTTTTTTTTAACCTTTTAATGTTGATCCTCAAACATTTTACTCAATTTATGATTAAAATGACGTATATTAGATAAGTCTGTTTCAGTTTGGATTTCAGTTTGGACATAAATGACGACTTTCAACCATTTATCATCTTGAGAAATTATTTGAGGAGGCTATGGTAATGTGACTCACTATAATAAATTGATTTTTTCAATATATTAATTTAAATTACCGTCCATAACCACGTACTTCATCATGGACACATTTAAATCCTAATAATTCAAAAAAAAAATCATTGAGTTATTGATTTTGTTGACAATTACATAGTCAAATTATTCATGCATGTAATACAAAAAAAAATTCAAATGTTTTATTCTAAGCTAAAATAGGGCAAATATAAAGCGTGAATAACAAAAGATGTAAAAAAATGGGACAAATATAAAGCGTGAATAACAAAGATGTCATTTTAGAATATTATGTAAATAGGCCGCAGGCACATTAAAAACCAACAATCGATATCTCTATACATTTTTTATTACAACAAAATAAAGGATATAGTTCAAATATTCATTTCTGAAAATCTGGGACACGAAATAAATTGACCATAAATAGTAATTTGTACCTCATAAACAAAAGAAGTATAATACTCTTTCTTTTCTTAAGAAATTCTTAGGAGGATGTTTCGGGAATGAAGATGATCAGGGAGATAATAAGAAAGTGAATTATTATAAATAAGGAGAAAAAATTATTATTTATATTTGAGACGAAGAAAATAATGATAAAAAAAATAAAATGATGAATATGATGAAAGAAAAAAATTATACCTAATATATAAAAATTGTTATCCGACAATAGTAGGTAGTTAAAAGAAAAATGTGGGATGTAATTTTAATAAATGAACCATTCTAATACAATAATTATAAATTTAATAATTTTTAAAATATTGACATCCGTAATTATTTAATATGTTTTAATATTCTATTATAAATTTAATAATTCCTTAATTTTTAATTTTTTAATTTAAGATAACCATCTTTATAATTATTTTTTGAATTCGCGTGAGTTTAATTACATCTTGAAAATTGATGGTCAATGAGTCAGTTAATTATCTTGTCTAGTGTTAATCTATTTCAACTTAACAGTCACGAGTTCGAACAAAGAAATCGATATCATACTCTCATATTATTTTAAAATAATCGTGCCATGTAAATATGGTTTGTTGTCTCCTTTCTTTATTTTATACTTACAAAAATTACATCTTATAAAACCTAATATTTGAGAATAAAAATGGCGATCGAAAATGGGTCGGAGTTTCAAGAATGGAAGGAAACTGACAATGACTTTAAATGACAATAACCGCGTATAGGGCTTTGTGATATTTAATTATGAGGTTTTATTTTATTAAAATAGTTCTTTTCTTAAATTATTATTATTTGATCAGATTGTGAATTTCGACAAGTCGGTTGGCCTGGCCGACCCCGCCCTTTGTGTAGTTTATTTAAAAAAAAAAAAAAATTTGTGTAGTTTTTAAACTAAGAACATGAGACCATTTAATTCGCTACGCTTCATGAAAAAGAAGAAGAAAAAAAAAACTATTAATTCAAACTGATTGTTTTTTTTAGTTATTCAATTAGGAGGTGTTTTTGATGAAAATTTTATTTGAATAATTTAAATTTAAAATGAATAATAAAACAAATGATTGAAAATAAGTTATTTTGATTGATGAGAACCGAATGATTAAAGACGAGTGATTATAAATAAAAATTTATTTTTAATAAAAAAAGTTAGGAATTATTTTTAATAGTTACAAAAATTCGTTTGGTAGTAGTTTTTCGATTCAAAGTTAGTAAATCTTTAATCTATATATTCCTTTGATATAACAAAGTAAATTGATTTTTATTAATATTTATAATTCATATAGATTCTTATATTGATTTTTTTTTATTAAAAATTAAACTGAATCCATATATTTCAATTTTCTAAAATATCAAATTGATTGATTTAATATTATCATAAAAAGTCGAACCAATCTATTGAATTGATTTTGTTCCATAATCTTTTTCTTTTTTATTTCACCGTTAGTGGTGAATATAAAATCCATATAGTTTTTCTTTTTGAGATACAAGTTTTAATATTTTGTAGTTGAGCCAAACTATTTTTTAGGTGGCATTGTCATGAATGGATGATTTCTAATTGAGTTTTAATATTTTTATCAGCTAAGTGAGTCATCTAATTGATGAGTGGTACAACAATTTTATTGTTTGGTTGTGAATCAGTTCAACACCAATATTATAGGTTCGAGCCCGAAAATCGATAGTTCTCCCTCACTCAATATATACTAAAAAAAACTGCTAATTGAGTCAATTTAATAATAATAATAATAAAAGAAAAAAAGAAAAACCATTGACTTCGATAAAGTTAGCAGTAAGCTTGAATCAGCGGTGAATAAAAAATTCATAAAGTTTTTGTGTTTTATTTTTTGAAACTCATACGAGTTTATAGTCCTTTTTTTTAGACAAAGTTTATAGTTTTTTTAAACTTCCAATTGTTGAGTATTACAAGTGCAATTCAAATTTAAAATAAAATTTGGTCTACAAAGTTAAAAATAATAATTAAAAAATTCCTTGAAAAAGTTTGAGAGAATATTTCATCTTTTAATTCTAGATTTTTTTTTTCGAAAATATAATTCTAAAATATTATAGAGAAGGGGAATTCAAATTATTGAGGCTCCCTACACGGAGCCTCTGGATCATATAATATAACGAATTAAAACTGCAAATATATATAATTAAAAAAAAAAACTACAACTATGAAATAGGAAGACCGAAAAATGAAATGAAACAACCATTTAAACCCCATAACTATTTAGTTTTTATATAAAAAATGTTGGTGTAATATTAATTTGAGTGATTGGTTATAATTCAATTCAATTTTACTAAAAGAGTTAAGGTGATTTTTTATATATAAATAAAAAAAGAGTTAGTAATTTAATGGTTCGATCGGTTTAACTTTTAATTAGTGGATTGTACAGTTACTTTTGTAACTAAACTCAATCAAATTGTTATTTGCATTTTATATTGTTAGTTAAATTCAAATTTGATTGAAATATATATTTTTTTGTTTGAAAGTGTCTGACAAGTAAATATTGGCGAATAATATTGAAAATCTAAACGATATATATTTAATTCGTAACAATTGAATGTAAAATATATAATTTTAAAAAAATGATATTCAAAGGGTAAAATTTTCAACTAAATATTGTGGAATAATATTGAAAATCAAAATAGTACATATGTAAAATTTGTAGCAATTAAACATAAAATAGAAATCTAAAATAATATATGAAAAGAGCCAATTTTAGTTTGAATGAAAAAGTAAATAAATTAAAATAGAATAAAAAAGAAGATATTGAAGAAGAAAAGGAATAAGAAAAAAGAAAATTAAAAAAATAGGATTGGGTATTATTAATTTATTTTGTTTTAGAAAAACAATATGATCGGGGATTTAAATAAAGAGAAAAAGGATAAGCAGGATTTGAATTAAAAAATGGAAAGTTGAGCGGAATTCCCTTCCTTTTCTGTTCTCTTCCCCACACCGCATGCTCGGATTTTCATGATATATTTATTTACTTTTGAACATATACTTTAAAAAAATTAAGCATAAAATGGATTAGTGGCACAATGATTTTATTGTTTGGTTGTAAACCAGCTCAACACTAGCATTACGGATTCGAGCCCGAGAATTGATATTTGTCCAATAATTTAATTGTTTGGTGGCAAATACAGTTAACATCATGGTCAATTGTTTAATCCCAAAAAAGAATAGACATAAATGTATTATGAATTAAAAAATCAACAATTTAAATTCTTCCATTTTCAATTGTTATTGAAATAAAAAAAGCATAATGCATTATTTTTTTTTTCTTTATGGTTAAATTTTTATTCATTTATTTTAATTCAACAATATTTAAGATAAAGATTCAAACTCGTAATCTTCTAGTTGTTAGGTTATACTTAATGTCAATGGAACTATGCGGTCCTATCCAATATCACCTAACTCCACATACCCTTATATGTGACGGGCAAGAATCGTACTCCCACCAGTAATCCACGAGCATGTGGAGAGAAAAGAGGGAAATCGCCCACGTACATCCCCAAATAAATAGCGATAGATAAAATAAGTAAGTTCTAAAAATCTTGTAAAATACTCTTCTAAATCCTATTATCGTCTAAATCTAATTTAGACATTATAGGTCACTTGACTCACACCGCACCAATATCTATATTATTGTTTGTTTGGAGGTAATTCAACATAAAACCCGTTAATCTTGAAAACCAAATATTAGCATCAACAAAATCCCTTTTCGTTAAACGGGTTTGAAATTGAAGAGGTAAACTAGTATTCATATTATGTACGAAATGAACGGTTGAAGGTGATAAGATCTGTATATTACGTTTTAGTTCAAAATTTAGAGGCCGGGTAGAAATAAAATATGTTTGAAAACTAAAAAGGCAATATAAAATTTTAAATCTGGCGACTGTATCTTAGTTGGAAATTAAATAAAGTATGAAATATATAAATAACAATAATAATAATAAAATTGGATAAAAATGGAAAGCAAGTAATGGGTCCATGTGATAGGGGCCCACGTGGCAATAAACAGAGTAGTGTCTGCCACGTGGCCAACATCGGCCCTACATTGTCGCTTAGCATTAATCTATAATTCAATTAGTTGGTCGCCTGACTACTTATTAAACACGGTTCATCTGATTTAATGAGCAACTAATTTTGTGATTTGAGTATGTTGAAATTAGGATATTTAAATAATTAATTGTAGGGAGAGTTATATTGATTTATTAAAATGAGAAATTATTTTAAGTAATTAGAAATTCAAATTGTAGTAATAATTTATTTAGATGTAGATTTTTATAGAAAAATTGTAGGTAATAATGTATTTGAATGTAATTTTTTTAAAAAACAGAGTTATAGTCAATAATTTATTGGATGTAGATTTTTGTAGAGAGGTAACAAAAATAAATGGTTAAAAATGATTGATTTTAAAATGAGTTATTTTGACTTATAAAAAATTAATTGTTGTTTTGAATGATTAGAATAGGTCATTTGAATATAATTTTTTGAAAAAGAGTTAAAATATTCATTACTTTTTTTTAGTATATATTAGCGAAAGAGGAATAAATACCGATTTCAGGGATCGAATCAGGGGCTCTGTTGAATTCGTTTACAACCTAACATTAAAATTATTGTGTCAGTGACTCATTCGGTAAAAATACTCATTACTAAAACTCCTCTAAATATAAAATAAATAAAAACAAGCTGCCTCTAAGTTATTTTGAGAGGCTTGTTGAGAATTAACTCTATTTTACCTTTGTAAATTTTAGAATTATATTTACCTTATTTTTTGTGAAAAAAAAGTATCATAGTACTGTTATTTTTATTTTATTTTTTTGAAATATAGTAATAAACTTTAAATTTAATTGAAAACACATCAACTAAACTTTAACATTTAAAAGTACACCACTAAAATAAAATCAATTTTAAAATACATTGATCAAAATAATTTTTTAACCTTTAATAAATGATAACTTTTCAAAATATACAGACTATTAGGTTTAAGAGCTTAAACATAATTGTTTTTATATATTTAAGTTCATAAACTTTTAGAACTAGAAAGATTTTAATACATGATCTTCCGATCTATTAGTCTATATTTTATATTGTTTGAATTATATAATTGTTGACTTAATTGTGTGTGAAACTTGGTCATTAGTCGGGCACATAATTTCTTGGACATTTTTAACACTTTCAATTGTGTATGAAACTTGAAAATTAACTCGAGATTTATCTTGCAAAACTAGCGTAAATGAAAATAGAAAATTACAATAATTCAAAGACACTTTCAACTTATGAAGACCTCATCGTTTGATAATAATCGTCCCATAATAAAATAATCACAATCCATTGTTATCAAAAGAACTATTATAAGGACTTGATGGTAAAAAAAAAATGAAGAACGAAAAAGTTATAAAATCAATCTATAGTAATATTGTACATATAAATTAATTTCATACAAATTTTATTAACATCTAAATATTGTAGAACGTGATGGATTCTTCCATAAGAATAGTCGAGATATACATACAAATACTCAAGAATAAAAAAAAAATCATAAGAAAAAAAGAAATATTGATAAGTAAATAAAAAAACTATCGTACATAATATTATTAAACCATGATATGTCCTAAGAAGTATGATAAGTTTAATCTTTTCCTTACATTATCTATCTTCTATTGAGCACGTATTGAATTTCATATTAATATAAGATCCAACATATATGTGGAGTATTAATATGTAATTGAGAAAAATAATTACATTTCAAAAATAATATAAATGACTTATATTATGTAAATTAATTATCATGATTTAACTTATGGATAATTAAAAAGTGATGGATTTAATTTATCATGATCATAGTTGAAGATATTCATGTTGGAGTAAAAAAAGTGAAAAGTTTTCAATATAGAAATATGGACTATTTATCTCACTACAAATTTATTTTAATCATATTATTTAATAATCATCTATTTAAGAATTATTTATTATTAATTTTTAATGAATTTCCTTGATAGTAGAATAGAGTGATATATCTTAGTAAAAAAATCGAAGCCTCTAAATTGGTCTATATATATTTTGTTGAAGTTGCCCCATCTCAAAAGTTAAGTAAACAAATCAAGATAAGTAATCAATTGACCTAATAAATGTAAGGAAATAGATATCGAACTACGTTCCATGTTGAATTATTACATATCATATAGGTACATTGAGTTATAACCCAAAAATTGATATACAATTGGTGAAGGAAATAATTTATCAATGATCCTTCAACTTATTTTAAAGTATTAATTGACGCCTCTTAATAAAGAAAAATAATGTAGATAAAAATTTGTCTTATTAAGGACGCCACCAAGTGGCATTATCTTATGGTTAATTTTTTATTTGTCTCAATTAATACTTTGATTAATGCATTTATGAACTTGAAAAGAATCCAATGAAGTAAGAGTATTCACATGTTTTTTTTTCTCTCTCTTTGCAAGAATAACCCCTAATGATCTAAATAAACTTTTTGTTATTACGACTTTATTTAACATGTTAATTAATTCCTAGTTGTTAAAAAACAAAAAATTAATTTAAAAAAACTAACAAAATGTTGTTTGCTTCTGATTGAGGGCAGTTTGTTTTGTGGGAATCCAAATTCTTTTTGGGGATTAACATGCAACCAATTTTAAGATGCTTCGATTTTGGATGATTAAGATTCTCAATGTTGTAGGTATTTTTTAATTACATTTTTTGTCCTTCATTATTTTATGTTTTTTTTTCTTTCGTCAACATATTATTAATTTCACGATGTTTTGCATTTAAAATAAATTAATGTATTTTTAAAAGAAAATAAATTAATGTAATTAAGTATTAATATATGATAATGTGTGATAGAGAAGTTGAGGAGAAAAGAGTATCCAAGAGATCAAACATTAAAGAATTTTCAAACAAATTTGAAAGAATATCTAACAACTCTCACCACAAATCTTTATAGAGTATTTAACCATATTTAACTAACCTAAATTACATATAAATCTAGGAAAATGTATCCCAACTTTTTCTCGAGTTGCCATCAAAGAAGAGTTCTCATATAACTTAGTAACCAATAAAATATAGTTTAAATTCTCCATTTTTAAATGTTGTTGAATAAAAAATATAGATACCTTCAAATTGGAGCATGTATAATAAAAAAAAATAAATAGTTTTTTTTTTTAAAGAAAAAATTAAATAGTTATAGAAGCATAAATTAGCCTAAATTACATACACGTCGATCACTTCACACAATACCCACCAACACCTCGCTGAAAAACTCACGGACGCTAATCACATTGCACAATACACATCATCAACAAACATGTTGTAAATTTAGTACTTAAATTTAAAAATAATTAGTTAAAATTTTAATTTGATAACAAAAGCAATAGCTCAACAACATTAATGTATACGTATCAACTAAAAAAACCTCAAATCATTCCTACCAAAATTGGGGACCTCTAAGGGCCTTATTTGGAGCAAAGAGAGCAACGTGGTTCGGACGAAGCTTACATCCACGGACGACGGCAAGAATATTCCATTAGAATTCCAAAGATGAGATTACAACACACTCAAACACTCACTAAAAATCTCAATACACCCAATTATTTGAACTCATCAAATGAATTTCTAAATACAATTAGAAATTAATATAAAAGGAATTTAAAAAATAAGAATTATATAATTCTTGCTTGTGCATATAAAATATAAACTATATAGTGAGTGGGACTGTGAAATTAATTAAAATTCCCGATGTGGGAATTCAAATTAGCGGCACAACCCTTATTATACTCAAGATGTTAATACATAACTTGACCAAATTTTAATTTAAATATAGTTTTGAACAATGTCACAAAAGTTATTATTGTGTAGATATTTTGTTTTAAACATATAAGTCTAAAAAATAAAGTATGATAGAACGTTGCAAATGCATACCGACGACAAACATGACTTCTCGTCATGCCTAGATGACCACTAAAGGACACTTAGATTTAGAATATGTCATGAAAGAATTAAGCATATATATATATATATATATATATATATATATATATATATATTTTTTTTTTTTTTTAATAAAGAATTAAACATATTAGGTATGCTTTGACTATGCTTTTAGAACGACACATTTGATAACTCTTAGGACTAAATTGTATGTTGTGAAGTAAAGAAGTTGCACGTGTCTCGATTGTGTATAGATGTTTTAGTTGAAGATTAATTTTTCTTTAATTAAAATATCATTTTGATCTTTATATTTTAAACTTTATTCCATTTTAATTGTTGTATTTTTAAATGTTCAATTTTAATTCATGCACTTTCAATTAAGTTTAAGTTTAATCTTTAGAATAAGTTTGAAGTTATTTTTTTAATCAAAATTAATTCAAATAATAATTTTAATTTTAATACGAAGAAATGCTAACATATTGTAAATTTTGTAAAAGTAAAACTAATAAATGATCAACAAATTAAATTTTTTTTATTGAAAGAAAATAGCTAAAATCGGATTGACTTACCAAAATAAAATAAGTTTAACAAGTAATGAAGTCAAAATGATACTCTGGTCGTAAGAAAAAAGAAACATTGATATCTAAACCCCCATTTTATAAACATTTCGTTTTTCATTTTTCGTTTCTAGTTTTTCATTTTTGGATTTTAGTTTTTTTGTTTAAAAAAAAATCGTATGTATTTAATAACTCATTTTAGTTTTCTGTTTTTGAAAATTAAAAATTAAAAAACATGTCTGATAACTGTTTTTTGTTTTCAAATATCAATTTTTATGTATATTTTTTTAGTTTTTTTACTATTTATTCTTGATTGTTTCATGTTTTTTTAAAAACAAAAACAAAAATGCGTTTTTGAAAGTTACTTTTTTTAGTTTTTAGAATTCCTTTAATATTTTCAAAAAAATTTCAAAATTATAAAAACAAAAACCAAAATTGATTATCAAACAAATTTATTTTTAAAATATTAAAAACAAAAACTAAAAACTAAAAACGAAATGGTTATCAAACGAGGTTTTAGGTATCAATGTTTTTGAAAATATGTATAAAAACTTAAAAAGGGGAAATTACTTCTTTTCCAAACTTCACTTTAGTCCCTAAATTTTAAAATTGAACATTTTGATGTCTAACATTTCAATAATACTCACTTTTAGTTCGTTTAAATTTATATACTTACTTTTTTTGAAAAATAAAATTCACATGAAAATTAAAATAATAACTTCATCAATATATTTAAATTTAAAATTTGTCTAATCATCATTTTAGTTAATATTTTCTTTTTGAGAAATATCATTTTAATTAATATTACCTTAGGTAACTAACCATTTATTATTTCCATAACTAAAAGTGAGTTTTACCTAAAATTCAGGGTAAAATGTTTAATTTTATAAAAATAAAAGCTCAAATCTAAAGTTTAAAAAAGTATTTATTAAAAAAAAAAATGAAGAACAGAAGAAGAATTATAGGAGATAGTCACATGGCAAAGTCACGTGCCACCAGCCTAACCAACGGAGCTTGACATGTGTGTTGTTCATTGCTATGACTCCCACCAAATTAACAACTCCATCTAATAAGAAAGTTAATATATACAAAAAACAATTAGCACAAAGCTTATAAAATAACATTAAATTGTGTCTAATATGAATATAAATTTGTTTAGTATACATATTTTATTTGTATCATCTATAGATGTTTGCTTTTATAATATGGCCTTTTATATATATATGGATTTAGAAGCACTACAATAGAAAGGCCGTAGGCTGAAGATGTTTTTTTTACTACAAATTGGGGGAAGGAGGGTTTACAAATGCCGATACTAGGAATCGAAATCGTGACCGTTTAGTGAAAATGAATTAACACCAAATTATATATTCAATCGCACTACCAACTTATTCGATATAGACCGAATATGTTAATTGTCCGCCAAGGCTCACAAAACCCCAGTCGGTTTTTTAAATCTAAAAATTTATAAAGAATAATAAATCCTATAATTTATATATTTGTAAATTAAAAAAAAAAGTTTTGTTATTATTTTTATAAATGCTTATCGATTTCTATCTCTCGTTGCATGTAAAATTAATTATAAGATTTGCTTATAAAAATTATTTATTAGAGAGAAAGGACACAGGACCCGGGGCCGAAGGCTTCCACCACTTGACAGAAAAGTTCACAAAATTTTGTATATAAACAAACAGAAAAGTTGTACCGAAAAAAACATAAAGAAGTTGTTGGTTATAAAAATAGAATATTGAAAAGTGGCCGATAATGACAACGAAAACTTGGCTTATTGTACCGATTTGATAACTATTTTATTTTTTATTTTTTATATTTGAAATTTAAGCCTACAACAACTATCTTATCATAGCTTTTTTCTTATTTGGTTGTCTACATCTTACCTATATTTTAATAAACAAAATCAAAATTTGGAAACAAAAAAAGTAGCTTCCAAAAGCTTATTTTTGTTTTTGAAATTTGGTTAGTATTCACTTACTTTTTTAAGGAAAGATTAATATATGTAGAAAAGATGGAGCACATAGTAGGAAATTTGAGTAGAAATAGACTTAAATTTCATAAACAAAAAACAAAAAAACCAAATGATTATCAAACGGGGCCTAAATCATGCAAAGTATTTGATTAAAAAATACATTTTTTTAAATGATTAGAGGAATAAGATGAAAGAATCTCTCTAAACTAAAGATATCCAAGAAATAATGTCACATGTGAGTCTTGAACTTAAGGCTTAGAGGAGAGTATATCCTCAAAATCCAAATTTTCAACTATTGCACTTGGGGACAACATTTATACCTTTTTACATGAAGTATAGACGTTTATTTTTTGGATGCCTAAATGGAACAAAGATTTGAATTATCCCTCCTTATTTGGTATAAAGCATGTTTAAAAAAAAAAACATAATAGAAACAAAAATAGTAAAAATAAAGACCATAATTTTTTAACATATAAAAATAGCAGAATAGGTTTGTATGCTCTTTAAATTTTGCTACTTTTGAAATATAAAAGGCTAGCACAAATGGCAAATAATACTTGTTTTAAAAAAAATGATAATTAATACACTAAAGATATTACGATCGATTACACATTTTAGTGTAAAGATATTACTATCTATTACACATTTTTTATACTTAATTACATACTTTTAAAAGAGTATGTTTAATTAAAAAAAAAGTGTGTATATTTATATTCAAAAGATTTATAATTAGTTAGTTTTATTATTTGGTGGTAATTCAGGTTTAACATCACAAATTTTATTTTTTTTAAAAATCAATCAACACTCTTTGTAGGTTACCGAAAGTGAAAATTATATTCTTCAAAAAAATTCGGAGTAATGGTTTGTTTTTGCATCACAATTTTCTTCAAAAAATTATATTCTTCAAAAAAAATTATTTTCCTAATATATATATATATACACTTTATACCAACTGTAATGGTTTGTTTTTGCATCACAATTTTCTTTTCTTTTCAATTTTCTTTTATAGAACTAACACACAAAAAACACAAACAAAAGTCGGCTACCTATGATTATTTCTAATCTTTAATATATACAGAATATAGAGAACGTAAATAATATTTCATAATAATCATTTTTTCGTGAATTCATAATTATCAATTTTGAAATCAAAATGGATCAGCTAAATATATAATTTATATAATATGGTTATTTATTGAATAAATCCTATTATTTTCCATTATTTATTTATTTATTTGTTAAAAACATATGTCAAATCCATACTGGCTATGATAATGAAAAATTAAAAAAAATATTCTTAATCAGTTGACTAGTTAATAACATATTTTTAATACCGAGGGTCAGTGACACAGTTGGTTATCTTGTCTTAGTTGTGTCATCTATATAGGATTTCTTGGTCTCCCTTCTCCCACTATGTACTAAAAAAACATATTTTTAATAATTCTACATTGGTAAGAATGAAAATCTCTTAACAATATATAAATCTCGTTATTAATTGATTTTGAGATGAATGTTCATGTTATCTAATAATTTGAAACGATTTACATGCAATCTTGATTGTTTTTTTTAGTATATAAAAGATTAATTATTTAACGCATAGGTAGTGTTGAGAGGATTCCACTTTGAAAAATTAGAGATTTACTAAGTTCTAACATTTATTAGATAAGTGGTTACTTTATTTTGAAATGAAACTCTAATTTTATTAATAGTTATTATTTAACATCTAACTAATAGAATTAAAATTTTCAAAAAAAAGACATCGAATAAGTAGGTACTAAAAGAACAAAAGTGTAATTCTAATTACTTAAGTCAAAAAAATAACCAAATTTAATATTTAATGAAATAACATTTTCAAAAAATAAGAACAAAATTTTGAATGAAAGAAGAAAATCTTAAATACATTCAATATAAATTAGAAAATTTTCAATCTATTTGATAGACTATTAGAGTAGATTTACACCACTTTTTCACTTATTACATAAAATAAATAGATGTAATTAGAATGAATTTATAAAAATATGAAAACATTAATTCATAAAATTTCAAAAAAAAAAAAAATTATACTTTCTAGCTAGATTTAAAAATATAATAATTAGGTGCATGCATGAAACCAAATATCAATCAATGTTGTAAAACATAGAGTAGCAGTGAGTAAAGGGCAGCAGACATTTCCCCCACAAATTTGTTCAGATGCAATGTATTCTCATCCATCAACTCTTATGGTTCTAACTGACTAATTATTGGATCATAAGTTAATAATACATTTAAATCAAACTATATTTTATATTCTAAATTCAACTACAATGTATATTTATAATCAAACCACACCATTAATAATTCTCTAAAATATTATATCAAACTTTACATTAAGTATATGGACAAATATATAAGTTTTTAAATTCACAATAACAGATCTGACATTTATAATTATAAGTACATACTTTAAGTCAATTAATTATATTTATTAACAACTATATTTCTTGTTGGTAAATGAATATAATATTTATTCATAGAGACAGACTTTGATGCCAGTTTTCTTTATTATTTTGCTAGTTGAGCTCTTTATTATTAGTTTTGCTTTGAAAGGTCTTACAAATAGTATTCCATTTTTTTTCATTAATAAAAACTTTGAAACTTTTTTTTTTTTGTAAAATAGTTCATCAAATCGTTTAGAGGAAATGGAAACAAATTTTCTTCTTCTATACTTACGGATGTGATTTATAAATTAATTGTTCATATATGGAAATTAGTGGGTTTTTTTTAGCTAACCTAGTTATATACAATCATTAGTTCTAGTGGTCAACAGAACTTTTAGAAACTAAAAATTATAAGTTTTATCCATAATGACCACCTAAAAATTAATTTAATTACTAAGAATTTTTTTTTTACATCAAAATTTTTCTTTGTCTTTACAACATTTTGATATAATTAGTTAAAATATATGCATGACATTAAGTAATCATAAATTTAAATCCCTAACAAGAATTCAACTCAACTGTCATAATGTATGGCTGATAATTAAGAGAATTACAAGTTCGAATCTTTCCTAATTATTGTTGAAATTTAAAAAAAAAAAACTTATATTCAAATCAAATTAGTACTCTTTTACAAAAACAAATAAATGAAATCTCAGTATATTTTTTTCAAAAAGTTCTTTCCAATTTTGTAGCAAGCAACTCATTTTGATTCATAAGATCAAATTTTAAGTGCATATCAAACTCATCAAATCAATTAAAAAGTTGAAATATTTGTACTCTTAAATCAAAGTTCAAGTTGTTTTTTTCTTGAGAAACAAAAGATTCAATTTAATTTCAAATCTTTACTCTAAATATTGTTCAACTAAATACAATTTGGATTGGAAAATTGTATAATCAAATGATAGCTTAAAATCTTGAAGTTTAAATATTAAAAAATTAAAGATTAAGTATTAAAAAAATTAAAGATTAAGTATAAAAAAAATGAAAGATTAATTGAAAAATGATGACATTGATCAGGTCAGGAATAGTCAATAATGTCTGACATTTTCACAAAAAAAAAAATCGCAATTTTACCCTACTATTTTACATGCATTCATCAGATATGTAACCAATTGGAGTGTTTTTTAAATTTAAGATTTTGAAGCATGTGAGTACATATATAATCGTATACTTATGTCCAAACAATAAATGTTAGGGGTCAAAAATTTTGTAGGGACCATAAAAACGAAACCTTTGTTTGTGAAAAAATATTTTAAAAAATTTGAGGGACTAAGTATCCTAAAAGTATATATTTAAATGCAATATAAACCAATTTATATGGTAAAATACATCATTTTCGAATTTTTGGAGGAACATGACTCTCTCTAATCCCTTAATACATCCACCACTGGATATAGGTTTGAAACCTTTTATCCTCAAATATTAAATATGTGTACACGACAAGATATAAATTCAAATTTCTATCCTCAATTATGAATTGAAAAAAACTTGGTATACTTTATTGTGTTTTTTTAAGAGATTTGAATCCATAATTTTTTTTTATACATTGTCGAACTAACTTAGGTACACTTTAATTATTGTTACAAGACACATTGAATTTGAGTAGTTCTTTTAGTTCTGTAAAAAAAAAAACTTCTGATCATTAAATCACTTTAAACACCGATTTGGTTATGATAGACGAAAAATATAGATAAATGGTGGGTTATTATAAATGGTGTTTGAGAGACAAGTTATTATAACAATGATTATGATAATTGATGTTTGATGGACTGGTTATGTAACAAAAAGTAATATAGGTAAGGTTTAGATAAACGACAGTTATGTTTAGATAAACGGGCACGCCGGCTTAGAGAACCACTGTTTATAATAAACGGTGGTGTAAAAATTGGTTGAGTTATTATAACTAACCGGGCCGTTTGGATAATCGATAGTAAAACAAAATTTGGGGATAAATATGGAAAAAAATTGTTCCCAAATAGGTGTTGGTATGTGTCCGTATATATACGCTTATACTATCTCTGAATTTTAGGAACCGTTTTTTGGTTGTAGCCTCACCAAACAAACTTCAAATTTAACACATAAAAATCTGATTATAAAGTTTTTTTTTAAAAAAAAAACTAATTTATATGTTTGGAATGTGAACAAATTAAAAAATATGACACATTGTGGTGCCAAGAGCAAGGGAGAAGAATGATACTATTGTCATGTGTGAACTATTTAGTTTAGATATCTTTGTCTTGAAGAAAATATTTGATGGGGAAGGCTCTAGATTTGGGTTTTGGGATTCTTTGAGTATATCATAAGAGGCATTATCACATGTCAATATTAGTCTTCCATATGGGGTGTTATTGACCAACAATATATATATATATATATATATATATATATATATATATATATATATATATAAATTAAAATATTTCTAGGAATTTTTAGGCATAAAATACTATATGATAAAGTCAAATATAATAAATTGAGATATTTATGAATTTAGTTGAAAGTTTTGTAAATTATATGTTTTTTTTAATGTATAAAACATGTTTTTTGTTGGAGTATATATCGGTGGAGGGGGAGACAAATATCAATTCTCGAGATTGAATTTGGAATGCTGATGTTAAATTGATTTACAACCAAACAATGAAACTATTGCACTGCTGACTCATTCGGCCTATAAAACATGTGTCATACAACTAAATCTAAAATAGAGTCAGGTGTAATTGTTAATATTATAGGTGTTAAAAGAATTTGCCATATTTGAATTTCAATCAACTCTATTTAATGTTGAGAATTTGCACTCTATAGCAACTTTCCAAACCTATATTATAATTGTAGCAACTTTTTAAAAGTAATTTTTTTATAGCAACTTCTGCATATTCTTTTTAAAAATTCATAGTCTACCCTTTCCAAACCCAGACCTTCTTCGACTTCTTCTTCTTCATCCGCCTCTTCTTCTTCTTCTTTTCTTGTTCTGCTTCTTCTTCTTCTTCTTCTTTTTTCTTTCGCTTTTTCTTTTTCTTCTTCCACTTCTTCTTCTTTTTTCTTTCGCTTCTTCTTCATCTTCTTTCCACTTCTTCTTCGGCTTCTTCTTCTCAACTCTTCATTCTCTTCGTCGAATTGAGCACAGCGATTCTTCGTTCTCTTTGTCTTCTTCTTCTTTGATTGAACAATCGCTAAGATCGAATTCCTTTCTACCTTTTGATTTTAATTCCTTTCTATTTAATTGAAGTTTGTAATTCAGATTCAGCTCCATAATTTTCAAATTCAATGTTCCAATCTAAGTCTTCTATTTAATTGTTCCAATCCAATTCAAGGTTTGTAGTTGATTGATAGAATTTAAGTCTCATTAAATCTATGTTTGTAATGCTCTGTTTTGAAAATGAATTCTATGTTTGTAATGCTCTGTTTAAGGAAGAAGGAAAATAAGAAGAAGAAAGAGAAAAGGTTTAAAAAAATGTAGTTTAGGTTTATGTTCTATCAGTTAAACTGATAGAAATCACTTTAAAAACTTATTGCATCATAGGTTTATGTTCTATCATTGACATCAACCCCTAGTGATAGAGTCTAACACTTTACTGTTGATTAGTGATTGATTCTATTAGTCCCTATCGATAGAATCTATCATTCTTTAGTGATGGTAGTCTATCAATTTACTGTTGATAGAAGTCAATCAGTTTTACTATTGATTGAATCAACTTCTCATTCGAAGGTTTTAGTTACTTTTCAAAATGCTTATTCATCAGTAATGGATTCTATCAGCCATTATTAATAGAATCTATTATTCTCTAATGATGAAAGTCTATTTACTATTGATAGAAGTCTATCAATATATTATTGATAAAAATTTATCAGTTTTATTATTGATTGAATCAATTTCTCATTGAAAGGTTTTAGTTACTTGATCTATATGTCTAAAAAAGATGTGTCATCGAGATTTCCCAAACAAAAAAATAAATTAAGAAAGATTTTTCAAAATTACTACTTATCAGTAATTGATTCTATCCGCCTCTAATGATAGATTCTATCAATCCCCTAATGATAGATTGGATTGATAGAATCTATCAGTTCCTAGTGATAGAATTCTATCAGTCCCTAATGATAAAAGTCTATCGGTTGTAATAATAGAAAAATGTAATAAATATTTGATAAAAAGGCAAAGCCCAATGTTGAAAAGCCCAATACGAGCGGATGGGTAAAAGCGTGGTGGACCAGATCTCATGGGCCTTTTGGTCTTTTTAAATGGCTGATTTTCAGATTTTGCTATGTGTGCAATTATTTCCATTCTTGTGCTATACATGTAATTTTTTATCCCATTTGCAATATACATGCAAAATCCCCATTAATATTTGTCAAATTTAAATAAGTTATGAGTTAGTTATTGGTTAATGACTGCTATTCTAAAAAAAGAAAAAGAAAAGATATTGGTTCAATCAAATTAATTGAGCCTTTTATGGTTGAAAAAAAACTACAATTTATAAGCTAATCTATTTTTTTTCGTTTTGCTTCTCCTAAAATTATATATGTGTGTGTGTTTGAACCAAATTAATTGAGCCTTTTATGGTTGAAAAAAAACTACAATTTATAAGCTAATCTATTTTTTTTCGTTTTGCTTCTCCTAAAATTGTGTGTGTGTGTGTGTGTGTGTGTGTGTGTGTGTGTGTGTGTGTGTGTGTGTGTGTGTGTGTGTGTGTGTGTGTGTGTGTGTGTGTGTGTGTGTGTGTGTGTGTGTGTGTGTGTGTGTGTGTGTGTGTGTGTGTGTGTGTGTGTGTGTGTGTGTGTGTGTGTGTGTGTGTGTGTGTGTGTGTGTGTGTGTTTTTCGTTTTGCTTCTCCTAAAATTGTGTGTGTGTGTGTGTGTGTGTGTGTGTGTGTGTGTGTGTGTGTGTGTGTGTGTGTGTGTGTGTGTGTGTGTGTGTGTGTGTGTGTGTGTGTGTGTGTGTGTGTGTGTGTGTGTGTTTTTCGTTTTGCTTCTCCTAAAATTGTGTGTGTGTGTGTGTAACTTTATTAAGGACATTACATTTGTGTACTATTCGTTTCTAAAAATATAATAATATTTTACAGGTTTTCAAACTATGATAATTATATGATTATTGTAAATTTTATTTTAAACTTTATGAAGAACATGATGAAAAATGTTCAAAAATATAAATATATTAATATGGACATTACATTTGTGTACTATTCGTTTCTAAAAATATAATAATATTTTACAGGTTTTCAAACTATGATAATTATATGATTATTGTAAATTTTATTTTAAACTTTATGAAGAACATGATGGAAAATGTTCATAAATATAAATATACGAATAAATAGATTCTTCATCCATTCAATATATATATATATAGATATATATATTCTAGACATGGCTTTATGTTCAGTGTCGAGTTTTTTTTTTTTTAACTTTGAATTCTGTACACACCATATTCCCATAAAGAGAAAATAATTCCTTCATTTTTTTCTGATGAAATACATGAGAAATTCAAGTTGATGATTTCATCATCCCAGAATGGATATTCACACACATACAAACAATCATCTCTACAATTCTAAATGCAAAACAAACAAAAAAGCCATTGTTTTACTCAGTTAAATAACAGCTCTCCCTACAGCTGTTCCAATATTCCAACCCCTCTCCTTTTCCTTCTTACTTTGAGTTTCTTTAGCTGCTCCTCTTCTACCATTGCCTAACAACACCCTGTGCGCCACCGCCATCCTTCCCCGACTTCCGATCGAGACCCTCACTTTCTCCATCCCCAGATTGATACCACCTCTTCTCATGTGTTGCTGCATTGGAGATTTCATCTTCTTTTGAATGCTCCGTCTCAACATGTAGCTCAACTTCTTTCTTCCGCCACATTTGATCTCTTTAGGACTCTCACATTGTGATTGTTCAGCTAAGTTACTGTCGTCCGATCCATCGTCTTCGTCTATCTTGTCTTCTTGATATGAGGGTAATGGCAATATTGGTGATGGGAGATGAGTTGAGCTTGGTATGGTTTGTAGAGGGGCTAGGGAGTTTCTCCTAGGAGCGAGGGCCATCGGTAAACGTCGAGCCGCCAGTGGGCACATAGATGCTCTTCCTGTTCTCCTTGTTGGTACAAGAGATCTTACAGCAGCCATCTCTGGATTGTTCTCCTTCTCTGTGGAATCAATGTACTTAATGGTACCATTCACTGGATGTAAGGGAAATGACGGTTTGAAGCAGTTGTTCTCAGTTAGTGGGCAAGTGGGATTTATTTGCTCCTTTCCAAGTATGGTGTTGAATGATCCATGGAGAATTTTTTGACTGCCTAAGGGTCGAGTCACAAGTTGTGGCCTCGTCGAGGCAGACTTGAGGTCTTCTGATTCAATTGTCATGTGCTGCTCTGCTATTCTGGCATCGACGTGCTGACGTGCCAGTTTTCTTTCGACAAGAAGTTGAGCTTCAAGTTCTTTGATCTGTAGTATGCACACAAAAGTCAGCAGAAGAACATAGTTTCTTGTTTTTGTAATTGCCAATTCAGTAAATGTGAAAAATCTTTTACTTTGTCTTGTAAATTTTTGTTTTTCTGATCTTTTTCCTTCATCTTCAAGTCTAATCCTTGCATTGTTTCTTCCATCTTTCTGATTTGTAGATCTTTACTCTTCATATCCTGCTTTGTTTTCTCAGCCTAACACAATGAGTGAACCAGATTAAGAATATCATAGAAAAACACATACAATGGCAGAACACAATCAAACAAGAGACTGCAACTGTTAATAAAGAGGCACTTTGTTACCATCTGTTTGCATTTGTGGAATTCAGACAAGTCCAGTTGTCTCTTTGCAGGACCCAGCTCAATTCCTTTTACTCTGCTTGCAAAGTTCAATGAGCAAAGAGTCTCATTCAAGTCATTTTCATTAGGACTGATCTGTAGAAACATGAGTGTCTTTGAATCTCCCCCTAAAGATAGGAGTTCCATTTATCAGTAAAAGCAACAAACACATAACCAATGTGTTTATTATGCAATCTAGAACAGAAGGTATACTACCTAATGAATCTTGAAGCAAATGAGTGAGCTTAGAGTTCCTGTCGACAGTCGAGAACAAAGGAAAACAGTGTAACGGTTATTTGCAACGCCATGGGATATGATGATGTAACAGAAAAAGTAGTCTAATCTTGTTTACCTGAAAGGAACATGAGGGCTTTTTGTTGCGAGAGCAGATATTACATCACCAAGTGCAGCAAGAGATCTATTAATATTTTGTGTTTCCTTGAGTCGTTCTCCGTGTACTTCAACTTTAGCAATCCGCTCGCTACCTGCCAAGTCTACCAACCAGAGTTTGCTACTAGTGCATTCCCCATTTAACAAATTCTCCCCCTTCACCATTACACAGTGTATGCTGTTTGTTAAGAAACAATCAAGATCACCAATTAGTATACAAGCATGATCACACCCTTTTCTTCCGTAAATTAAATGTAAAATACTAAAACAGATAGACAAACCAGTGGGATCGGCTGCTGTGCTCGTTACAATTGGTCGAACCAACAGCTCTTGCATTGCTGCCAGTTTGTAAGACTTCCCAAACTTCACTCATGTTGTCAACAGGTGCCTCAACCATCCCTGGAACATGATGTATTCCTTCACTTATTTGTCTTACTTCGAGCCTGAAATGATTAATGGAAGTGAGAAGTTTCTCTATCAAATTCTACCCATACTTTAGCAGATAATCAACAATAGTAGCACAAGAAAATAACAGTCTAATGTGCTTGACAGTGCAATGAATTAAATTTTAATGGCTAATCATCAATACCTTTTTGTACCGTTTCCTGACTGAGTTCCTGAGACTAGCAAGTCTCGTATTTGCTCATTATACACTTCCAAGACACTGACAGATACTCTGTATCGATGTAGCTTCTGTCGCTCCTTTGTTAAGCGAAACAGCTCCTCAAGAATCCTATAATTAACTCCACGAGCTCCCTCGGTGCCCTCCATTGTAAAAGTTTTTCCAGTCCCAGTTTGGCCGTATGCAAATATGCAAACATTGTAACCATCTAAAACCGAAGCCGCAAATGGAGCAGTATCTTCAAAGACATCCCCTACAAATGCAGGTACACAAATAATCAACATGCTATTACAGATAACATCTAATATACTATAATTTCAATCTTTACCTTGATTTGCTTGAGGACCAAATACAGCATCAAACTTAAAGAGCCTTCTGGGAGCCCCATTTGACTTCACAACCAACTCGCCGTCTTTAGCTGACTCAAAATCAACAACTGTTGATGCTCCAGATGCAATCTCTTCTGTATTCAAAGGCCTACACCGACAAAAGACCCTAATGTTTCCTGCAATGAAGAGTATGACATTACTAAACACCTTTAGTTTCTCTAACTTGGATCAAACTTTTGAAACTAGAGCATTACAGTAAAGCTAGCTGACCTTTCAACTCCAACATCTTATTGTAGAGTTCTTTCCTTTCCTTAGCTCCTTCAACAAATTCAATCTTCAGGTTTTCTTGCAAATCTAATTGCTGTTTAACTACAAAAGAAGAGGGGAAAAGTCAGTGGACACAGATAGTTAATTAGCAATGTACTCACAGAATTGAAGGTTAAGTAGATTATTGTAACAAAATGGCATGATAGCTTACATGCTGTCTGAATTTTGGAAGTCATTTCATTCATATCCACAAAGCAGTTCTTGAATGCCAGTGCCTCCTTTGATAATTTGATGTTTTCTATTTTCATAACCTGAGATATGAAACTTCTCAATAACTTGTTCTTATCTTTCATGAACGTCGATCTGTTGAATGTTTACTTTACATACCTTTACTTTTCTGGTAAGGTCCCTCAATGACGAAAACCATTTGCCCTTCTCTTTCACCTGTCCCTCAATGGCAAAAGCTGCAAAGGAAACTCCATCAGAGGATCATCTAACAAAGAGTGAAATAGCTAGAAGCTACAAAAGGAAACTGTCTATTACCAAGTGATCCAACATGCATTGACTTGCGCATAAGCTCATTTTGTAGCTCATTTAAGGACTTCCATGCTTCTTGACATTCTCTACTCTTTTGACTGTTTTCCTTCCTAAGCTCTTCCATTTCTTTCCTTGCTGCTGCTAGCTCATTCTTTATGAGCTCGAAATCATGTTCGAGCTCTGGGCACTTCTCTTTTACTATCAAGCCACCACTATCCTATAAAACATGAATGGTATAATTTTTTAGTATGCCCACAACAAGTTTTAGTCCTAAATTTTATTAAATATATAAGAAAGTTTACTTTGGACATCTCTGAGTTTGCTAGTTGAGATGATTCCATATCTTCGAGCAGTTCAACTTCTTTAATATCTGACATGAGAATTGTCCATTATCTCAAGATGATAAACTCTAAATTTTGAACCAATAGAAATAAAATGCTTGGTTAACTCACTTGAAGGAAGATCTTTCCTCACAGAAATCCCACAAACAATAGGCCTGCCCATCAGTCCTTCAAATCTAATAGTTAATTCATTTACATCTACAGAAGTTTTGAGGTCAGATACAACAAGAGGCTTATTCCCACCGACACGCGCATATATATCCAAGCCAGAAACAACCTACAACCACACCAACAACACATCTATGGAGATTTCTTAAGATTAGGAACAAAACAAAAATCAATATGATGCTGTGTTGGTGATTGTGAAATAGTTCTTTACCTTCTGGTCTTGCAAATAGACATCAAACATCCTCATACCAGGAGGGCCATTAGTAAATACAATCTCAGCAAAATGCAAGTCAACCACATAATTCCCAGGCTCCAATGATGAGAAGCTATAACAAAAATTCCCAAAACGAGCCGTTTGATACAAAGGATGTTCAATTTCATCCGACCGAATCGTATCGCCGCCCTTATAACAATTGTCTTCCACATAGTTTATCCCATCCAAAGCCACAACATCACTTAAAGAACCTGCATTGACACTTACATCTTGAACAAGTTGTTCAGATTGCAGAGAATTGGAAGCTGGTGGAGGAGCCAACTCAAAGGAGGATTCTGGAGACAGTTCTTGCTCATAGGTTTCACACAGCTTAGAAAATCTAACACATGGGGTTCCCTTGTTATGGCTAAGCTCTATTCCAGAAAAGCTATTTTCGAAGGAAAGCTCCATGGATGTTTCCCTTGGTTTATAAGACTTACAATCCAAGAATTCTGGCGAATCACAGTAGTTTTCTACTGGGATATCGGGAGATCCACCACAGATAACTAGATCAGGAGAAGTCAAGGTAAATTCCAGCATGGATTGCCCTGCAACTTATGAAGATACAAGATTAAGCCAAAAACACCAGAACAAAATTAGGGCTTTCATCACCATTTCAATTGGGTAGTGAAAAATCAGCGCTTTAAGAACGTACAAATCAAAGAAAATTCTCAATTCATAGATATCGGTCAAAAAATGTAGAACCCAATAACCCACCTCACTGTTCAATCAATCACCCAACCCAATAACAGCAATAGAATGATAGATAACCGGAAAGAAACAGATCAGGCAAAAAAGAATCAAACGGAATTACCTCCACTAGGGCTGGAACAGGAATCTTGATCTCGCATCGATACCAAACCTCTCGGAGCAGAAATTTGTTGAAATGGGAAACAGGGGAAAGAACAGGGCAGCGAAGAATCGATACCCAGAAATTAAAATCCAAGAAATGGGTCAGAAACCTGTAAGAAGTGGGAATTGAAGGTCGAAAACAGAATCTCAAAGAGAAATGAAAAATTGAAGAAGAAAGTGAGGAAGAGATTCAAATGGCGGAAGCGGGAAGTAGAGGAAATTTCTGAGAGAAGCAGTAATGAAAGAGAGTTTCAAAAAGGTGAAAAGAAATGTTAGAGAAAGAGATGGAGAAATTTAGCGTTACTCTTTTTCTCATGACATGTTAAGTCGACCGTTGCTTTTGTTTTTTGTTTTTTGTTTTTTGTTTTTTTTTTTGAAATTTGAATTCTAATTTAATATTTAAAACAAAAATGGAAGAAGTTTGAAATTGGTTAAACCGGGCAAGGCGGGCACGGGCAAACTGTTCCTCACGTGCTGGATCATATTGTACCTTTTTTAATTTCTATATATATATATATTTTTTAAACTAAGGTAACTATGCCCGTCTCTAGGCCAGGCACCAGAGACATCGAAGGAGTAATATCACAGGCAAGACTCAAACTTGAGACCTTGAGGGGAGCAAATTTAATTTCTATTTTCTTTTTCCTCTTTTTATGAAATAGGGACACCCCAAGTTACAAAAAACAATATTTAGGTAAAGGTACCCTTAAAACCACGTATTTTTATTTTTTTGCATTTCTCTCCATTTGGAGAGGTATTTTCAAAATATTTACCTACTCTTATATAAGTATTGCTCAGTTACAAATTACTTGGATGTCGAGTTGCCAAAAAGTGCATAAGTAGGGTACAGGTGGTAAAAATTTAAATGCAAATGGAACTAAACCAATTCTTTGAATTGGTTCCATTTTTTCATATAAAATTAGAGATATAGATTTTTATTTGGAGAAAACTAATAGTTATGGGTACAGTTCCATTTTTATTTATAAAAATCAATAGAAAATCAAACCAAACTAACTTTCATTTTTTTTATACATAAACTTAACTTTTATTAGTAAATGATTAATATTTTAAATTTAATTATAGGTTTTAAAGTTTTTTTAGAAAAAAATAACATTCAAATAGAGGTCGGAAGTAAAAAATAATAAAATCATTGGAGAACCAAATCTAAAACAATCGAGCAAATGATTTGGACCAGTTCGATTGTTAATTTGACTTAAAAAAAAAACTTACAAATTCAAATTTTCTATTCTCTATTCGTTGCTAAATAAAAAAGGAAAATATATAGACTATTTATGCAAAATGGGAATTCGGTTATAATTCATTGTTTTAAATAACTCTGTTGTCTATTTAAGTGAATTGTTTATTAAGTCAACTGATGTCTTAGTTACCGAAAGAGATAGTTACCGAAAGAGATAGTGATCTAATAATTAATAATTTCATTATTTGATTAAATTCAATACTAAGTTGACTTTCACGTGTTAGAATTTCCTATCTATAAAAGTTTTTCTAAATTTAATAGAGATAAACAAAACAGGTGTAGGGTGTTATCAACCACATTTTTAAAAAATAATAATAAATAAAATTCACTAATCAACCAACAAATCCACACAATCATCCTCCATCATGGAGAGGGGGAAGAATCCCACTCCATAAAAAATCTTTCTCCCTCTAAACAAAAATAACTAACTATTACAAATTCTACATTCACAATCCCTAACAAAGAAATCACCTCTCGTTAAACTAAAAAAAGTCTAGTGAACCCATGATGATAGATTTGATAACCCGTTAAAGCATTAAAATCTACCAAAATTATGAAAAATCACCGGATCTTAGACTCAAGATTATATTTTAGCCGTCTCCAAAGAGTAGCACAGTTGTTGACACCAAGGATTCCACAAAAGCATACTTTTTTTAGAGATCTTCGGTTAGAGACGGTTGAAAAATACTTAAATTAGAATATTCTTCAAAATTTACGATGACACAATCTAGGATGGACCAATGATATATAAGGGAGAGTTTTCTCCAAATTTTTTTAAAAAAATAATATATTTTAGTCGTTCTAGTATAGCCAACCCCTCCAAAAACTTAATCGATAAATCCCTCCTCACATGTCTCCACCCAACCACCACGTTAGTTGCTCTAATCTTGGCCATAATTCATGCACCACTTATTAGATATATTTGGTCCATGCACGTCTTTCATACCACAAATTTAGGTTCAAATTTTATTAATTTGGCTCAATAAGTGGGACAACGCACACATCAAATGTTAAAGATGTTGAATTCTTCATTCCCACCGATTAAACAAAAAAAAAAAAAAAAAAACAAATAATACAATTTTACCTCTTTTCTTCAATCTTAACATGATTTATCTTTTCATACTTATGTATGACTCAATTTAAATTAATATTTTTGCAACAACTTTCTGCAGCTTTAAAAAGAGTTGGGTAATTATAACAATATACTCTTCAATAATAAAGTTCATGGAAGATTTTCCATTTTTCATGCATAAATTTAAATTAATAAAACTACACAGCCACTTAATGAAAAATAATAATAATAATAATAATAATAATAATATAAATTATACAAGACCCATACCGACCCTAGCCTACTCTATTTTGTGGTTGGGGTAGGAGTTTTATTTATTATATCTTTTTTAAGGAAAAAAAGATTTTCAATAACATAGCTTTCTAAATAATATATTTTGAGCCAATATATATACTCAATAAGATATGTTCACCATTAAAGATGAAGAAGAAAGTTACACGGAAGAAAAATAGGATGGGAACGAAGGTAGATTTCATCATCTAATTTTTAAACTTGTGGACTTCAATAAAACTATTTCCTAAATTTGTTCGACTTCATTATCTAATTCGAAACTATACAATTTCTTAAATTTGAGAAACCAAAACTAATTTCAAAAAAATTATGTGTTATTATTTTTTTTACATTGATAAATGCCTATATATATATATATGGTATATCTCGACTATTTTCACATGACAAATTAAATTAATTTTTAGGTAGAAAATTATTGGAGAAACAAAATATCTGACATTGTTAAGTTAGGAGGGAGTTCAGATTCAAAAAAAAAGTTAGGAAGAAAATCTTGGATATATAAGGAGGGATAAAATCTTCATTAATATAAGGTCTTTTGGGAGATGTCTAAAAACAAAATCATGAGGGTGATTCTCAACCACATAGGGTTATTTTTTTTCTTTTGAAATCAAGTAAACTTTCATTAATCATGAGGGAAAAACACCCTCTACAAACAAACTTAGACTCAACCCACAACTTCGGTGATGACCGGCCAAAAAAAGAAGCAAAGGATAAAATATATTCTAATAAAAAAGAAAGTTCCTTAAATATTGATCTTAGCATGCAAGAAGTAATGTGACTTTAAGAAAATATATCTAAAAGCCATCTTCAACACTTTTGAGGTTGAATTTTGAAAAGTCTTGTGAGATAATCCAACCAACATAGGTTCCACGGATGAATATGACCTCACCAAAGTAGTCGAAAAGAATATTATGCCCAAAAAGGGACAAAACCCTTCCCCCGATAAAAACTTGGAAAACATCTTATAAGAATAACCTTTGTTCACCAACTCTTTCTGAACGTGTCAAAAACAAAGTAAACTTAAGACAATCAAACTAAAACACACAAACAAAAACACATAGGCATCAACGGTTCTCTCCTACAAGCAGAGAGACATGGTATGGTCTCTCGGGCCACACCCAAACCTCTTGATGAGACGGGAAACCCTCTTTTCTCGAAGGCCCTGTGGATTCCTTTATTAACCACAAAGGTTATAATGCTTAAGTAATAAGAGTATGTATAAAATCTATATAGAGAATTTTATGAGTTTATAATCGCTTAGCGACACAAATGAAATTCGTTTCTTTATATACCTTTCTATGTGTAATCGTTGTTGGCTTATAAATATTAAGTTTAATGACGAGCAATGTTGTTTCATGTGTGTAATTTATAATTAATTCTCTCATGTTCTTTCACACATTACGTCTTAAGGTATAATGAGTTCCCAAAGATCATAGATGTTAGGTGTAGCAATAAGATAGAACCATAATAATAAAAGATTCGTGACTTAAAATGAATCTAAGTTGATCCACACACAAATATAAAACAAAAAAATAATAATGAAAAAAATAAAAAGAAGAACAAACAAATCAAATTTAGAATCTCTGCATTTAAGATAAAGCCTAATTTGACGAGTTTGGTTCATCGTGTACAGATTATTCACTTCACGTACAACACCTGCTTCATCTTCACAATGATTTAAATAAATAAATAAAATATCACATAGAAATGTGTGTGGACTCAATTAATTTGGCATTAACAGCAATTCAGAAAAGTTGATTAAGCTCCACCAATGCATATTTTCAAAAAAAAAGAAAAGAAAAAAAGACTCCATTAATGCCTGCTTTGCTGCACTGCAAACTCAACCACCACCATTAATGAACCACAAAAGCAAGATGATGATGAAGCCTTATATTTGTACACACAAACCCCAACCAAACTCCCACCTCAATTATTTCTCACGAAATCTCAAGATCCCATCTCTCCAATATGAACAACAACCACAAAAAATACAGCAACGGCGGCGGAGCACCCGACGAGAGCCTCGCCGGAACAGGGATGCGGGCGGCGGACACGGTGCTCCGCCTCCTTCCGATGGGGTTCTGCGTGGCGGCGCTCATCGTCATGCTAGAGAATTCTCAGACCAACGACTATGGCTCTGTTTCGTACTCTGATCTTGGAGCTTTCAAGTATGTCAAAAAAAACAGAGTACCCTTTTTTTTATTATTATTATTGGATCTGAAATGGGTTTTTGGTTTTTGAAAATTTGAGGTGGGGTTTTTGGATTTTGATGTAGGTTTTTGGTGCACGCTAATGGGATTTGTGCTGGGTACTCGTTTTTGTCGGCGGTGGTGGCCGCCATGCCTCGACCTTCATCCATGTCCAAAGCTTGGACTCTGTTTTTTCTTGATCAGGTTGGTTTTTCTCAATACCTTTTTTTTTAATGTTACTAAATTGTTTGAAAAACCCTAATTGGAGTAACAATAACAAAAGTTAGTTCTATTATTTAAGTGTTTTTTTTTTTTTGGAAGAAGTGTTGCACTTATTTTTGTATAAATAAATGCTTGTCGAGAGAGTGCATACACTACTTTAAAAGTTCTTTTGGATCTTTTAAAAAAGAGTTAACGAGTCTAGCTCAACTATAATTAATCAATCCAAAATTGTTTTAATTTTCAAAACATCATCCTAAATGTTGTTTAACTTATCTGTAGGAAATTTGAATGGAAATAAGCTTAAATTTCATAAATAAAAAACGAAATAATTATCAAACGGAGCCTTAGTGATCAAGTGTGTGATAAATATCTAAGAGGTCATGATTTCGACCTATGATAAGCATATATCTAGTCCCCAAAGGGCTGACCAGTGAATGAGATCAAGGACTTCAAGTTTTGCTTCCTTGAGAGATCGCTTGTTTGAGGATGTTGGAAAACACTTAAATTAGAATACTCTGGTGCCACAGTCTAGGAACGAGTTAGTGGTGCCCTAGATACATGGTAGCGAAGCTCCAATTTTTTGGTTTTAAAAAAAGGATAAGTATATATCTAAAAATAATTTATTATGGATTGGCTGTCATAACTATCTAACAATGTCAATCCGATAAAAATAATCAAGATGCATGCAAAGCAAATTGGTATGGACACTTCCAGTAGATAATTTTGATGTGGATTAGAGATGATAACCCTAAATGAGTAGTTTTCCTAATAAGATTTCGTAATTTTGATGTGGATTAGAGATGATAACCCTAAATGAGTAGTTTTCCTAATAAGATTTCGTATTCCATCTACAAAGATTAGTTTTGTTTATAACTCCCTTCTAATTTATTTTTTTTGTGAGTCTATGTGCACTTCCACTATTTTAATCTTAATATATTTGGATGTCAAGAAATTTATTAAAAAAAAATTATTTTCTAAATAAGTGACCAATTGACTTCATCAATGAGTTGTTATGTGTCTATTAAATACCTTGAAACAAAGATTAGTTCATGATGATCATCTTTTTTTTTTTTAACGATCAAATGTAATTAGATTAAACGATAGTGATAGCCGTGTACATATACTAATCTAGACTCCTTATAGATACAAGAAACATAAATCTTTAACCAATAAAGTTTCTTTTACGGATATCAGTGGTACAAACCCTAGTTATATAGTGTTCATAATTTCTATAAATTAGTCTTGTCTATTACTCAAACTCACAATTAAGATGAGTCAATTATATCTATGAAAATAGCTCAAATATAATTATTACTCCACGACAATTTCTCTAACAAATAGTGTCATGTTTACCTTGCATGTAGCTGCTGACCTACATAACCCTAGCGGCCGGGACGGTGTCGACCGAGGTGCTGTACTTAGCCTACAACGGAGACACCGAAACAGCTTGGAGTGAAGCGTGCGGCTCATTCGGCCAGTTCTGCAACAAAGCCAGAGCCTCAGTGATCATCACATTTGTTGTGGTTGCTTTGTATGCTATAATTTCCATTATATCTTCTTACAAACTGTTCAGCAGATACAATGCTCCCATGGCAGATCCTTCCAAGAACCTTGAGATTTCAGCCTTCCATGGCTGAGATTTATAATTGCTGAATTTCCTCTTTGCCCTTTTGCTTTGTTTTTTATAACACTCGTAGCTTTTAATGAAGAGAGCTTTGTGATGTGTAATTGTATAAACTGTTTATGCAAAAGCTGTAACTTTTAAGGTGGTGTGTGAAATGCAATGGTAATAACTGCTTTGGTTTCAAATGTTTTTTATTTGTTTATTGTATGTGATTGGATTTTCCAAGATGGGTTTGCGTTATTAGCTTGGGAACTTTGATAAATTTTGGCCAATTTGATTAGTGCCCAAGAATTTTAAGAATTTAAATATGCTAGGTATGGTAAGTTCCAATTCCCTAAAAAGATGGCATTATTTTGATTTCTATGAGAATTTCGATTCTCTAACCTATATTCCCACTTATAAATTTAAGAGAATTTATCATCAGCAGCACATTTTACCTTTTGTATTATATTTTCAGCACAATTTCTAAAATAATTTCATCTATGTCATATTAATTTCTATCAATGATAAAACTTAACTAGTGATAGAACTCAATTTGAAATTCTATCGCTAGTAGAAAATTCAAGCAGTGATAGAAGAAGTCTTTCATTGATTGAATTCTATCACTAATAGAATTCAGCTAGTGATAGAATTTAATTTGAATTTTTTGCTACAAATGAATTAGTTTTAATTTTATGTTATACATAAAAATATTTTGTCTTTTTTTTGTTATACATGCAAAATCCCCTAAATTTAATTATAAATTTTTTTATTATATTTTGGATTTGAATCTTGAGATTGGTGCTGGTTATCCTCAAAAGTGAGGTCATTACTCGTCTACATGTGTGGTCGAAAATATATACAGTAATTTGTTGACTTTGGTTAAAAGTTTATATTTAAAATTGCACTCATTATATTCAACCACGGTCGATTGAGAAATATTTAATTTTTAAATGATAATTCGTGTCAAAAGATATTAGCTTATTTTACCATATATACCAATGACAGTTCATTTGCACATCATTGGGAGGCATTAGCTTATTTTATTCAATTTCAAGTGAATTCCAGATTAATAATCATTAAGATTCAAACCAATTTGATTACTTCCAACATTTTTGTTCGTAGTCAATAATTCAACCGACATAAGTATATCTAGAAATAAGAAATTATATATTTGAATTCTCGTATGTAACTGAAAAAAAAATATTCAATACCTTTGACCATACCAATTTCATTTCATTTCCCCATCAAACTTTCCCATTTAATAAATGAAATCTCAATGCACTCTTCTAACCAACTTTTTTTTTTGTTTTTGTTTTTGTTTTTAGTTCAACCACTATTCTAACCAACTTGATTCAAAACAACTAACTTTATATACTTAGGGTAGGGCTTTCATAACACCACCATCTGCCAAGTGATTCTGTCTCCAACCCCCCAAGCAGTCAGAAGTTGGACTTCTGCAACACTTCACATGGCAGCTGTTTTCATGAGAGGTCACAACAAACTGCACCTCCTTCAGCATCAGCTGCTCGGGAATCCATCGGATGCGGTTTTCACTTCACAATGGCCGTTGGTTTTCGAACGGTAGCTCCACGGGAGTTGCATTGCCGTAGAACTCTTCCAAGTTGTAGAATGCCCTTTGCGGTGGTAGAAAAATATGGATAACCACATCTCCTGTAAACAAACAACTTACCGTTATCAAGGGTGGGCCAATGTTTATTTTGGTTAATAGTTTACTTGAAATGGGGTTGAAGAGTTGGAATTTAAATTCATAGTTATATCCATGCCTTTTATTTTGATGTAGCCTATTTGATTTGATCTAATGAATTTGAAATATAAAAAATACCCTACCAACACCAATACCAATGATAAGCAGATTATGGAATGATCCTACAGTTACAAAGAGCTAAAGAAGCAGCTAACATCACCTAACTAGGTAAAGAACTATGATCTTTACCAAAAGAACTATACTTCCGTATTCATGAATATCCAAGCCGGCTTATGCGTATCTTGAATATTCTTACGAGATAACCATGAATTGAACTCATTACCTTTTCGTTCTCCTAAAGCCCTCTTAACCATTAGGTCGAACCCGTGATGGTTTCAAATAAATATTTATAATAGCAATAATAATAACTGTCTAGAACCCCATCCTTCATACGGTTGATGAAAAGCTCTGACAGATGGAAAATCACATATCGGTGTAAGTTTAGCATATATGAACTACAGATCTTCACTGTGGACATCTATTGACAACTGATTTTCTTCAAATGTTCATAATCAACCCCTACTAAATCTCATGAAAGCTTTACTCATTCCAAAACCTTTTAGAACGACCACCAAAAAACTTGAACTCGGTACCTAAGAAGAATATCTCCAACTTTTAATAGACTACAAGACCAAAATTTGAAGTTTTGTTCTTTACAATTGAGAAAATACCTCTTACTGTTTAGAGTCAGTTTATAAGAACTTTTGTAACGAGTGTTCCCATCAACAGAAACCTTTTTTCTTATGATAACTCTGATCTCTCTGTTTTCTTTGTACAGACTCGTTTTGTGGGGTTTTATTTGCATTTTCTCATTGTCTCAAGAGAGAAAGAGAGAGAAGTGTACAACATGCTTGAGTAAATCCATCAGTTTAGCATGAGTTATTTCTTTCAGATTAGTTCTTTATCTCTTGTGCATCCATCTTTTTTAAAGAAACACGTATCTCCTATGTTAAATAAGCAAATCGAAATGCAAATAGTGCATACCAAAATCCAATAATGTCCAGGAATTCGGCTTAACATCGCCGGAAGGACTTCTTCCATACTTCTTCTCAGCAAGGTCTCTCATCCGGGATCTGCATTGCAAAATATAAGTTTAAGCAATAACTTCTATGTAGAGTCCAAATTTCCTTATTGAAGGCAGTAAGAGGACAATAAACAAAAGCAATACCCTATAGCATCGATTTGAGGACGAGAAAATGCTGTTGCAATGATGAAAAATCTGGTCCAATAAACAAGAGGTTTCACAAATAGAACTCGGATATCTGCAGCCTTTACATCACTTGCAACCTTCGCCAATGATACAGCAACTGCAGAGTTTGCAATGAATTATTAGTTGACCAACCGTTCCATGTAACTGATGTTTGAATTCGTAAACTAGGCAAGCACCATACGTGTGTATATTATGTACTAATCATTCATCTATGGGCAGGAGCTTGTGGATTTAGTAATTTGTAAAAGATATGGGACGTATAAGTCAGAATCAAAGAAATGTGATAATTGTTATCGGTTCAAAGCTTTTCTTTTATTTCAGCTTGTTACAAAGGCTTGTTCAATCCCTTCAGAATGAATATGAATTTTCTCTTTTTTTCCGACTGAAAGGGCCACTCAGGAGGAATCAATGACCTATACTTGCTTTTGGATCGATATGTAATTTGTACATAACCATTCCACATCAGTTGAGTGGAGTTGATATTATTAAATTTATTCCAACTCACGAGTTTAAACTTTTGAGTTAATTGGTGATTTAATATGATTCAGTATGGTATCAAGGTCGTGTGTTCAGATCCTTGCTGAATTGTTTCATCCTTAATTATTAATTAATATGGATTTCCACTTGTGGGAGATTTCTCAAAATTTTAAGCCCACAAATGAGTGAGAGTATTGGTTGATATAACTAAATTTACTTCAACCCACAAGTTTAAACTTTTGGGTTGATTGGTGATCCACTGAAAATAATGTTTTCTATCCCACTCCCCATTTCTGGTATTTCAGAAAACCATATCAAGTTAAGATAAATTAGCTAAGACTATCAATTATAATCATGGATGAAGAGATCACCACAACATGAACACAACACATTAATCCACAGTAAACTTATGCCTGTCTCTTGTTCCTGCTAATGGCAAGAGACGCTTACATGAGAGGCTTTCTGCGTCGTCATCGATTTCTGCACTAGGAAGCTTTTGATCATTGCTCCTGAATACCACATTGCCATATTTCTTGAACAAATCATCATACATATCGTCGGTGTCCTCATTCATACTCTGCCAGAAAGGATTGACTGGGTCAATCAACATGGCAAGCATATGCAGTAGCAGTAATACACAATTACCACAAAAATATCAGACATTTCCACAGTTGCACTAGAATGCATCAAATGATATCAAATTTTGTATAAATCGGTTGGGGTTGATATTTTTTCTTTACATGAAATCAATACTAGATTGAAGTCAGACATGAAAAATTAAAAAAATTAAAAAAAAACACAAGGAGCTTGATTTTTCTATTAAGATTAGCAAGCAAATGAAGCAAGTCCCAAAATAATAGAAATGAGCGGCTTGGATCCAGCATTTTTTAACTTCCGCTTCCTACTTTTTTACATGAAGTAAATGGGATTGACCAAATAGAATCTTCTAGTTCCTCCTAGAGGGGACTGGACTAAGAAGAGTGAAAAGGGTTTGCCATAAGATTGGAAATTAAATGAAAATGATTAGCCTAACAAAAGGTCGGTGAACAAGTGTTTGTCTGATAATGAGCAAGAAATGATCCTCTTTCTACTAAACAAAATATATAGAATTCATAATTCATTGTTAGGGACAAACAACCCTCGACAGAACTATACATTGTTATAATATTGACCACTTCAGGTATAAATTATTATAGCTTTGCTTTTGGTTTCAACCAAATAATCATATTAATGGAAATGGTTGTTCTCATATCCATGGTCTTCCCATTATCTAACTAAAGCAAGACTACCGTTTTTGTATTCCCAACATTCATTACATACTTGTTATGAATGTCAACTAAGTATCGGAAGTAAACTACCCTCGTTGACCTTTTTTTTTCTTTTTCTTTTTTTGAAATAAGGTAACCACGCCCGTCCCTAGGCCAGGCACCGGAGACATCGAAGGAATAATGTCACAAGTGAATTTCGAACCTGGGACTTTAAGGGAGCATACCCTCAAAGCCCAAGTCTTCATCCACTGTGCCACCCCTTGGGGACTCTCGTTGACCTTTTAGGACCGACTAATAAAGTACAAAGTAACTCAATCCCACCATTACCAAGGAAATCTACAGGAGAGAGAAAGAGAGAAGCTTTTGAAACTTTCACTCAACAAACAACTCCTCTCAAATAGCAGCATTGCCTAAAAATTTGAGAGAAAGGGGTGAAAAAGAGAGAAGCTTCTTTTCCTTTTGCAAATCACTTTCATTTTGATAAGATTCTTCCCAAGTTGCTCCAGCATTCAAAAATCAAAGGAAAAGGGGAGATAAAATAAAGAGAGATGGGCTTCTCTTTCTTTTTGAAACAAATTTCATTTAGATAACTTCTACCATGAATCCCAAGTAGCTTCAGCTTCTAAAAATCGAAGAGAAAGGTAAAAGAGAGAGAAACAGACAGAAGAATCTTTTATTTTAACAAATCTTTTTTTTTTTTTGACATTGACGAATGTATTCCTCGAAGCTTAACTGCACTTCAACTATTCTCACAAAACAAACCTAACTCTCTACATCTACTGCATTTGGTTACAAAGACAATTATTTATAATTAGGAAGACACCATGAATTAACTCATAACCTTTGGCAATTCTAGTTTTGACCACCAGGCTCATGATGGTTCAAATAAATTTCATTTTCAATATTAAAAATTAATAAAATAGAGGTAACATTTCGATCCAGCAAGCTATCCCTGAACGAAAACCCAGAAACCACAACACAACAACCAGCAACAAGAATCAAATCTCTTCCAAAATACATCAGCAAAACATGATTCGAAATTGGTTCCAAAAAGCTCAAAACAGAAGAAATCAAAATTTACCGATATTAAGCTATCTTCGGCTTCTCCTCCGACGGCGAACAGCGGCGAAGACTCCATTGACTTAAAATGGAAGTTATTGCAAGAGGGTATCTTCCAAATGCAGTTATGGGATGAAAAATGGGACCCGTTCCAGCTTGAGCACCAAAATTGTTTTCTGGGCCTTTTGGAAACTCTGAAATAATGATGACCCAGTTGCCGGATTTCGCCGCCGAACAAGGTCCCGGCGCCGGTGCCGGCGCCGTGAAGAGATAAGATAGTGGATAACGCCATGTTGGCTCCTTTCGTGCAGAAAGGAAAAACGGTACACCGTTAGGGAAGATATTTTGAAACGAAGAAGCAACCTCAATTTGTCATTTCTCTTTTCTTTTTTTTTTAGATAAACAATATTTGAAAAATATCCTTAAAAAAACAATATTTGAAAAATACATTTTTAGTCTGTCAAATTAATACATTGTGTTTCTAAGTTTAAATTTAGATTAAGACTAAAATAACTCCATTAAATATTTCTTTACGAAAAACCTCTATTAATATATTACAATTTAAAATTTAGATTAATAGTCGTTTTATTCAAATTTTGTTAAATAACTAATAATTTTGTAATTTCAATAACTAAAATGGAAGATTATTGAAATATTATAGATAAAATCAACCGACAAAACCTAGAGACTTATTTTTTTTCAACAATATATAATCTAAAATTGACTCAAACCTCTGAATTATACATTTTTTATACATTAAAAAACATCTATGATCTATCTTCATTGTTAGAATTTCCAGCTTGTCCTTTAAAAAAAAAAAAAAAATCTCCACCTCACTTTTGTTATTGTTTTTTTTTCCTTTCTTTAATATTTGCAACCGTTCGAGTCAGCTTGCGCATAATCTGATTATTATTCCAAAATGTATTATATAATCCTATAACATTTAGATAAAATTAATTTTTAAATAAGTAGTCTTATAAATTAAATTCTATCACTTTTTAATTAAATTCTCACTGAATATAACACTACATTAAAATCAAAATCAAAATTTTAAAAAATACAAACTAGGAACTCAATTTCCAATTTATTTCTGAACAATGTAAAAAATAATAATAATAATAATAAAAATAAAAAAAAATAAAAATCCAAATTCCTCCACTCAAAGCTTCAGAAGCTCCAACTAATTAAAATGACAAGTAAAAAACACTAATCTAGAAGACATCAACAAGTCATCGAAAACAACTATCACAACTTTACTTGTGTATTGAAAATGACAATAAATCTACAAAAAACATTGTAAAGAAGAAAAAAAACCTTCCTCTTTTGTTCTTTGATAATATTGTTTACCCTGTTGTACCTTAAGCTTAAACGTTATTCCATTTTCGCTACCTTCTTAACTAATTGGATTTGTCTTTTGTAATTGCCTTTTGGACTCAAAATTTCACCTTTCAATAAAATTGTTTCTTATAACAAAAAAAAAACATATCATAAAGAGGAAAAAAAACCCCACCACACAGAAAAGAATATGACAAAGAATTGAAAGAACTGTGGGACTCAGGGTGTTTACACATCAAACAAGTGAAATCTTCTGCTAATGCAAAACAAAATAAACAATATTGAAAATGTATTTTAACATTATCCACCAAACATCAATAATAATATAAATATGAAGAATAAAAAAGATATATACATGAGATTGGAGTAGTGTACAAGTTAGTTAAATCTTCTACAAGGTTGGGATTCAAGTTTTTTTTTTTTTTTTTTTTTTTTTTTAAATCTTGAAAGAAGGTGAAAAACTGAAGCAGCAGCAGCAGCAGAAAGAAGTATTTCAATTAACATAATGGGCTAGATTTGGGGGTACTACTGGGAACTGTGGCCAAAAAGTTACAAGGGTTCTCATGTTTCTAAGAGGTTGTCAAGGAACATAGGCTATTCCCCTAATGTTGGGAATTAAACTTGTCACCCCATACCCGGCGAATCCTATATTATTGTCGATCTACGTGCTTACTTGTGTTTCGATAAGTCTAGGCATTCTTCCAACTGGCTGAGTAAACCGTTTTTTGCTCATACCTTGTGAAATAGAAGGCTGCACATTTCTCCATGGAACTAAGCAAGAAATTGTTGCCAAGATCCATTCTTTGCAACTCTAACATGACGTTCTTCGCCATTGTTTGCTCGTTATCTTCTGACCTAACTTGAACGGGCTCCAGCTCTTTCGCCGTTTTGAGGTTTCGCAGAAGAGGCCTGAAGCTAAAGCCTCTTGAAGCCACAGCTCAAATTCTTCCTCATCTTCATCCCTCATTTCAGCATCTAATTCCCAAGGAAATCTGCTCGACTTGGATCGTTGTGTGGTTTTCCCTAAGCCGACCATGTTTACATGGAAGCTTGGGCGATGAGTATTGGGCCTGCAAGCCATTCCCTATTCCGAAATAGAGATTACTATTTAAATCCTTGAAGATCAGAAAATGAACTCTAGTTATATGATTATGAACGGTAAAACACTTACCTGACAAATCGCCCATTCGGACACATCAAAGATTTTGCTCTCAGCACAAACGAAAGCACGTGGTATCTCCATCTGCAAGAAAATAGTATTTTTCAAGAGTAAATCAATGGACTACATTGTTAAATATATATATATAAATATCAATTGACTACAAGTAACCATCTAGCCTACTGGTCAAGATAGTCTTATGGATTTAATCCACTATTGCCACCTACTTAAGAATTAATTTTTTATGAGTTTTTCTTAGTAATAGAGTCAGGTTGTATAACTCGTGAGAATAATGTTGGCCTAGACTCGCGGATATTAAAAAAAATTACAAAAAATATGATAATGGATGACCATAAAAGAAGCATTAAACCTCACACTTTCCAGCACCTCCTTCAACTCCCCCCTAAAAATTATACTATTCCTTCCAAACCACACTCCTCTAAATGGCAAAAGAACAAGCCAGCCATAAGACTCTGATAAGATCCGAATTGTATTACGAAATAAACGAAAACAAATACAAGATAATCCAAGTTTGAATAGGACTTGGAACCTCCCTTTCTCTAGAGAATCATCTCTTAGAGCCCAAAATATAATCTCTCAAAATATATGGATGTCTTTCCCCTCACACAACCACTCTATTTATAACTATAAGTCTCTCACTTACTCTCCAAGTATTTGCTCATATGCCCCTCTATTATTCCCCAATTCCCCTAAGGGCCATTCCTAACAAACTCTTTTCTCGAGACCGAGATTCGAGCAAGAGAAAGAACTAAATGGCTTTAAGGTTGCCTGCCTACAAAAGAACATTTTACTATTAAACAAAAAAGACATCCATTACACTTTAGTAGTGAGCTCAAAACAATGGATGGCAAAACTGAAGGGAACAAAAGAATGCTTGAGCTCAAGGATGTTAAGGAAAAGGAACTTACTTTTTGAGGTTTATCAAAGACCAGAGAACCTTTATATTCGACCCATCCATCTCCATCCTTAGCTTGATGATATTGACAACAATCCTATCACCAAAGCACACACCAAAACTAATTTAACTCTCGAAAGTAAGAATTTACAAAGGGGTAGATTCGAACAGAGAATTTAGTGCTTAGGGAATAACCTGACACCATCTTGCCTTCGTCTTATTCCTATTCGTGCAGATCCATATGTGTGAGTGGCCGCATTTACTGCACTGTATACGTCTCGACTCCTCAGAGCAATAATCAGAATTCATCTGCTTGTAGAGAAGATTAAAAGTTACTAATTTCAACAGTAGGAACTTGAGAATTGTTAAATTGATTCCTAGAAGATACTTTGTTCTATCTCTCCCTCTTATAGAGCCTATTCTGAAAGAATTGGGTATCTTTATTCATATTGCTATTACCATTTAATTAATAATTACTACCTTTAAATTTAATAATTACTTCCCTTCCTCAAGAGGCCTAGTTGTCAAGAGAATCTTGAGGAACTAAGAGGTGATGGGTTCAATCCATGGTGGTCACCTACCTAATTAATTTCCTACGGATTTCTTGACATCCAAATGTTGTAGAGTCAGGCAGTATGTCCCATGACATTATTCAACAGGCCCGGACAGTCACGGATATAAAAAAATAATAATAATAATACTTCTTTGTAGGGGGGGACCACAAACCCTACAAAGAGGGTACTGCCACTATCAAATAAATGAGAGCCAAATACCGATTCTTGGAATTGAACCCGTGAACTTGGTGTTGAACTGGATTTCCACCAAGCAATGAAACCATTAGGCCACCGACCCTTTTGGAAATATATCTAATTACTTCCTTTCTAATTACCATACATTTCAAGAAACAAAAGAATATTATCATGAATGAGAAAACATATAAATTAAACTATAGAATGTGTCAGTATCAATAATATAAAAATTGTGCACGACCTGTTGTGATGTCCCATAGGACTGGGACCTCTGGCAGACACTTTTAGTCTTTGATTCCTCCTTCCTCAATTGCTCATCATAGTCTCTTTTCTTCACGGAGTCAGAAAGAACCTAATTTTCCATGCAAACATGAGTGAGGCTGTTATATAGTCCATCTTATTGTTATTTTTCAAGGGAAACTTAGTCTTCATTTCATAAAAAGAAAATTACCTCATATGCACATTGAAGCTTCTTAAATGACTCACTGGCCAGCGGGCTTCCCATATTCTTATCAGGATGCACAAGTACAGCCTAAAGGAAAGAACATGTTTAGTACAATGTTTTCTCGAGATATTCCAGAAATGACTCAAAATTATAAAATTTTCCCAGCTATAGCCGAGACTTAAACCGTGGGAGTACAATAATTCTTCCAGGCAAAATTATCTTACTTCCTTGATATTATTCACCAAAGCAGTGCTCAACTTTAAAATATGTTTACCCTCAACTAACAAAAAAAAATTTAGAATACCAATACACCAAAACTGATTAAGAGTTACATAAATATGTTAATACGATAACAAAAATAAGTATAGCATCTTTGAATATAAAACAGCATAGACATGACATACAATCACGAATATATCATACATTACATACTAAGTTTTTTTAAAAAAAATTGGAAAATCAGAGCTTCGCAAGCCCCCATGTCCGTCCCATACCTGAACCTGGGAGACAACAAGGAATTTTACAATTAAGTTCACTAGTGGGCTCAAACCTGAGACCTTCGAAAAAGCATGTCTCGAAAGCCCCAAGCTTAAACCAATAAGGTTGCCCCTTGGGAACCATTACACAGCGTTGGGCAGCACCGGCGAAGGAAGAAAATGTAACAAACGCAAACCATCCATTAGAGTACAGGAAGAGAAAAGCTCGAGACCTTGATGAAGAAAAACTCTGGAGCTCACGGAGAGCACGTTTAGGGTTTTTTGGAGAGAGTTTTTAAGTGAGAGCGTTTGACTTGGGATGCGCTGGTAGATATATAACATATGATCATATGCTATAGGTACAGTTTCCAATAGAGATGTTTTAATGAATTTCTTGAGGAAGTTGCCTAGCAGAAAAGAATTCCAAGCAAAAACAGTAATGTTTCATTCGCAGACAGAATGCAAGTGAATAAACCTTCAAGAAATACTTCTATAATTGGCAATAAAAATTTAGTGAGAGTGACCCCAATACGTGAATTACATAATTAAACCTCTACCAACTTTCAAATGTGGAAAATGGACAAATGAAAGTGTCTAAAAAAAGTGAGCATGAGTATCGTCATATCACCTTTTTTCTGTATTCCTTTTTCAAAACTATAACATCAATCTTCTTGTGACGAGAAAATCCCAGTGCTTCATAATGGTCCCCACTATTAAATATTCTTTTCATCTCATCAACTGAATCAGTTTGCTCTTTGGTCACCTTGCTACAAGATGCCTCTTTCTGGTTATCGACAACCGATGTCACAACAGTTGGACTGGATGATTTACACGAATGCACCTTCTCGGACTCACTGGTAGGAATAGAGTATTCACAGTCTCCTGAGAATTCATCTTCAGATACTGTTTCAGATTGTTTCTGCTCTTCAAACTGTGAACTTTCACTTGCCTTATCACACAATTGGAGCAAATAACTTAATGCATTGTTTGACAAAAAAGCAAGATTTATCGAGAGAATAACACCCGGCCATCCAATGCGAACTTTAACACAATATATAGCATATATAGTTGCCATTAAGACCACCAACCGTGCATGATTAAGAGAGAACAAATAGCCTGCGAAAAAGCAAGGAATAAACAAAAGCTGAATTTAATGTTCATGTAGCAATTTGATTAAATTGGAGTCTGGGTTCATGCAAGGGCAATGTAAGGGGGTATGGTACCATCAGGAAAAGTTAAATCTTAAAGGAAAAGGGCATTGTGTAGCAGTATAAAAGGCCCATATAGATCTCTCATTGCAACTACCATGAGATGCATGCATTGAAATTGGAAAATATTGAAAACTATCTATCTATCCCTGCGTGTCACTCCTGAATCTGGAATAAACATTTTAGAGATAATATACCCATAAATATCTTCCTTCAAGACATTATGGACTTTTATTAGTACATGTAAATCCATAATATATATATATATATATGTTGGTTGATATAATTAAATTTACTCCAACCCACCAGCTTAAGCTTTTGGGTTGATTGGTGGTTTAACATAATCCAACATGGTATCATTGCAGGAAGTCCAGAGTTCAAGCCCCTGCCGAGACATTTCATCCTCAATTAATATTCGATTCCACATGTAGGGCATTTTTCAACTTTCAAAGCCCACAAGTGAATATTATATGCATATTTATTTACCAACTTAAGCTTTAGGGTTGATTTGTAGTTTAACATAATTCAACAATATATATATATATATATATATATATAATTAAATTAAAAAAAGGAAACATGAATTAATATTTCTTTGTAACACCCTCATGACAGTTCACAGATGGGATATCAATACTGGAAGATGCAGAGACAATATGTGTATGAAAAAAAGCAGTTTGTCAGACAACATATCATCTAATATGGTATTTTTATGAAAAAAATTAACAAAATTTAATTGATAAAATAATGAAAGAAACATGTCATCTAATATGGTTAGAAGTCGCCACGCCACTCCTTCCCCAGTTCTCGAATAGATCAATACGGAGAGCCATGCATAGATTGGAATATTGGACCTTCATTAACAAAAGATAGATGCAGTTTATGGCTACTAAGAAAGCACACAAACCACAACCATGAAAAAGATCAAGTAGTCAACTAGCACAGTATTATTTAAAATATATATATATTGAATCTCACAATGAAAAGAATTCTTACCTCCAACTATAAACAATGTCCCTGTAATCCAAAAGTTAGCATACATCCACAATACTAGAATAGCAATGAGTCCCACAATATAAATTCCAGGAGTATAACCTAGGTATTGAACAGCAACTCCTGCAGCTCCCTGAAACAATGGACTAAGCTATAAATATGTTGAGATGATATTTCATTTTACTGACCTATCACACTAATGAACTAAAATTGGAGGAACCTTATACAGTAAGTTCATAGATTATTTCTCAAAGTAACTAAGAAAATAAATCGATTATTCCACACTTTCATTGCATTAAAAGACTACTAGCCACGAGGATCATCATTCAAAAGCAGGACTACACAGTAGAGAAGGGAAACAGACAAGACTCACAGTAAAAGATGAACGTTTACAAAACCGCTAAAATACCAATAAGTTTCAGCTAGTAAAAGAACAATAAACCTCGAGAAAACTCTTGCAGTTATGTCTTCAACGGACCTACATCTGGTCTATAAAATGTAAACAACTCAATGTAACCCAAACCACCAGTAGAAAAACGATGGCACCACCAAGGACAATAAGGAAATGTAAGGTAGTTTACTGAATATTTATAGTCACCTTCATAGTTGAAATTGTAATTACTAATTTTAACTCCTTGGAAGCCTAGACCGGTAGACCTATAGTGTTCTAAACATATCTAGTTTCTCAAGTTACGAATTTAACACAGTGAAGATCCAAAACAAGGTTTCATAAAAAGGCTAATCATTTGACCAACTGTTGCTCTCATTTGATTGGACAATGTGAAGTTAACTTCTCAACTCTCTTTATCATTTCAAGCAAGTTTGTAGATCCCAAAATCTAAAAGAGCCCCAAATAACAGAAGCAACTTTTATCAGGAATAGGAGAGGTATATACCATACTAAGAAGAACATAAACCAGGCAGGACATGGATGTTAAACTAAGAAAGCAACTCCACATTATAAGGAGCAATGCAGCAGAGCCTAAACCAATAAACGACCTGAAGCCTTTCTTAATGCAGTCCCACCATTGAATCACTGCTAAACGCAGTAAACCTCCCATCCAAGCACAGCCCCGGCACACGGTAGGCCAATGCCTCTCCATAAACACCCCAATTTCGTCTCTAAAACTAAAAAACAATGTCTCGGCTCGCGAGTAAGTGTGTTTCTGCGACTGAAACCATTTCCATCCTTGCTTGAAAAGGTCTATATCCTCCATGGCAGCAACAAACCAAATGAACACCTCACAGATAGAACCTTGTAAAGAAGCTGCTGCTATATCTATAGATAACTATCAATGCTACCAAAAAATACAGTCTCCATTGAGAATTGCAATGTAAAATCCAAAATGCACCCCATGAAAATTGAATCAAAACCTTGATCTGCCCCTTAAACTACCACAAAAAAGAAACCCATGAGCCACTAATTCACGGGTTTCCAGATCCAGAAACTTCTTTTACAGAGAGCCACACATTAAAGTAAGCTCAACAGTAACCCCTTTGTAAGAAATAAGATGGAAGGAGTTAAATTCAATCACAATAAGTGACAGCCAGTTCATTCAACGCAAATTGCTTCACAAATAAGTTTCGAGGAAGAAAAACACACACACAACAAAAGAACAACCAACAGAAACTCTTTTCTGAAAAAAAAAGAGTGAACAGTTAAAAGATCCCGCATTCAACCATCTTTGAGAAATCAACAAAAACCCAACAAGGGCACCCCCAAAAGAGGAATATCTAAGTACCCTTTTGGGCACGAGAATCAAAACGCAAAACCCATCAAGGATAAGAAATCAAAACCCCAAAAAAAGAAATGGGTCAAACGAAAATCATCAACAAAACGCATTGGACAGCCAGAAGGAGAAGAACCCAACACGAGAAGAAGGTAAATAGAGCACAGACTGGCAAAAGGATGCCATTAGGGCCCTAAAAAGCTTTTAATGGAGGAATCAAAGTGATCTAATCGAGTATTGAAGGAGAAAAACTGAAGAAGTGAAGCCCTAGCTCCTTTTTTTCTCCTTTTTCTTAGAAGCATAACATAACTCGTGAACAATGAAAGTGCCCTCTTGAAAAAATTGAAAAAGTGGAGAGCTTTGAGCAGATTTTAGTCTTAAATGGATGAGCGAGAAGATTGAGAAGGATGGAGATGAGAGAGCTTGCTTTACATTAATGATTCCGTGGGAACCACTTTAGTTTTCTTGATCAAGTTATCACAGAAAAAATAATGTTAGTAATTATTATTATTATTAATGTTAATTAGATAGTTTTAAAATGTACGACATCTTACTGTGGTGTTTTAAGGTATATTATATTTAATGTATTTTTGTATGTTAAAATATTGTACATTATCAAATTACCATTATTGTAAGTTAAGGCAAATAAATACTGTGGGCTCTCTTGTCATGACATGAAAAATATAAATGGTCCTTAAATTCCCCTAATGTGTGTTTGGTATGAGTGGATGGGAGATTGGTATGAATTAAAAAATGGAAGTGGGATTTAAAGTAGAAAAAACCTTATTTAATATAAAATGTTGTGAATGGAACATGGAGTAATTCTTTAATTAGTATGTGAAGCTAAGAGTGAAGTGATAGAAAATGTTGTTTGGTACCAAGGGTTGGAATGGAAGTGGACAAATATTTGGGAGTGCATTTGGAGGTGTTAGAGGGAGTGTAGAGGGTGCAAGTTCTTTCATTGTTTTAGTAAAAGTTCTTCCTGCTCTACCCAGCTTTGCACTTTGACTTGGATGGCACAATATGCCCCGGTCACGGGTGTCTTTTAATGGTCTTCTATCGTTAGAAGAAGTCGTGTTCTTCTTGGACATCTACAATGTCCTCCCACGCTTTTTTGATTTTCAATATAGGACAAATTAAAGGAAAAGTCAAACTTATTCAGATTAAGAGGATTGAGCTATTTCTTTTTACCATTTTACAAATTCGAGAAATATTGGTGGATTGTATATTTCATTATAGTTTTATGATTTACAGTATCGTGTCCTATTTGATCCTTTTGAATTTCATATTTGAAGTAACTTGACCACGTAAAACTTCCGGTCAACCACTACTGTTTTGTTATTACTATATCCATGAGAAAAAAAAGAGCATTCGTGAGCTCATTTACATTATGTGGGATGAAAGATATAGTAGAAAAAGGAAATAATGAGTTTGAAACTCACGATGCGTTCAAGACTAAAGAGAAGAGAAAGAAAATATGCAAAGTTGTTTGATTGATAGGTTTCTCCAGAAACTCGACCACAAAGTGTAGAAGAAAGAAAGAAATAAAAAAAGAACTCGAAATTTTGGTGCTATTGCCCGAGAATTGATAGGTTCCATGAAAGGATGATGTCTTGGGAGGAGATCTGTTTACCCCTCTAATTTCCCCCTCCTTACCATCATATACCAATTGCTAAGAAGAACATAAAATTGGCATAAAATAGAGAATTATGACTAAGAGATTATGAGTTCGGATAATCCATCCACAAATGTTGTTAAAAAAAAAATTAAAAAAGTCAATTTAATCTGGTGCATTATAGCAAATGCTCTATAGACCATTGGTGACTACTAAGATTAACTTTAAACTATATTGCAGTAAGTTAATAAATCAATCCAACACATAAGATAGAGGCACTACTACTCTCATCACACGAGAGAGATAAGAGTCAAATATCGATTTTTTGGACCGAATCCATGAACGTAGAGTTAAATTGGATTACAACCAATCAACCAAGTTAATTCTCGCCACTAACATTTTTTATAAAACTATCAAACATTATTTCATATGTGGATGGTGCAATCTCTCATATAATGTTGTTGAACTAAACAGGTAAATTGAGGGGGGAATTTTAAAGAAAATCGAGGGGACTTTCGTGAACAAAAATAAATTGACTAGCAAAACTTGTTTGAAGAGAATCTGACTCTACACCATTTTGTTATAAAAAAAAAATCCCATAAAAAAATTAATTAGAAGGTATATAGAGACATGGATTAAACTTGTTATAGATGTGTTGTGTATTTAGGGGTTGATTAGATTTAGGGGTGGTCATTTTTCATCTCCTCTCCTTTCATAACTCCAAAATCCAATCATCCCTTTAGTATTTACCATTTGTTTTTTGAAAGACCCTTTAGTATTACCATTTCTAATTGAGGGCTCAGATTTTTCAATTTCATACCTACATCATACCATCACTGTTAATCGTGAAGTTTAGTTATTTACAAATTGACCTGATATCGAATGGGACAATGGTCTGATGATTTCATTGATTGGTGATAATTTAGTTCAACACTATGAGTTCTAGGTTCGATTATGATAATTGTATTTGACACTCATTCATTTGAGAGCAACAATTCCCTCTTTGAAGGGTTTGTGGTCCCCCCTCCCCCAACTTGTATTAAAAAAACAAATTGATATGATAAAAATAATTGAATCTAGTCTCACACTATATAGATTCGCATAGAGTGTTGTGGTGTAGTTGATTGTCACATCAATTTAACACATTAAAGGTCTTGCGTTCAAGTTAGGGCAATGTCAATGGTTATTCTAACACACAAAGGTCTTTGGTTCAAGTCTAGGCAATGTCAATCATATTTTCTATCACAATAATTTTAAGATGAGAGAGTGAGCAGAGACCGGGAAATGGCTTTTCGGAAATGGCTTTTTTTTTCGTGGGATCGAGAGGATGTTTTTGTTATATTATTATTTAAGTTAACATGTGGCGTTATTGTGTAGTTGGTTATCATGTCAGTCTAACATATTAAAAGTCTTTGGTTCAAATTCGGGCGACGCCAAATATATTTTTTATCACGATAATTTTAAGACGGGAGAGTGAGTAGGGACCGCGTAGGATCGAGAGAATATTTTTGTCTTATTACTATTTGAGTTCACATGTGGTGTCATGATGTAGTTGGTTATCACGTCAGTTTAACACACTGTAGGTCTTCGGTTCAAGTCTGTGCGACGCCAAATTTAATTTTTATCACAATAATTTTAAGATGATAGAGTGAGTAGGAACCGTTGCAGGAACGAGAGAATGTTATTGTCATATTATCATTTAAGTTCACATGTGGTATCGTGGTGTAGTTGGTTATCACGTCAGTCTAACACATTGAAGGTCTTCGGTTCAAGCTCGAGCGACGCCAGATATATTTTTTACCACCATAATTTTAAGACAAGAGATTGAACAAGGACCAGTGCAGGATCGAGATGTTAGGGTATAGTTGGTTATCACATCATTGTAACTAGGGGTGATAATGAAAACCGAACCGAACAAAACCGATTTATTGGATCGGTTCGGATTTTTCACACAATATTGGACATTTTGGTTTTATTTAGAAAAAATCGAAAGTTATTGAATCGGATCGGTTTCTATTTGTAAAAACCAATAAAAACCGAACCGAACCAATATTGATTTTTTACATTCATTATTCTTTTTATATATTAGTTAAACTTTTTATTGGTAAGTAACTAATTATTTTTGTTTAATTTAATTATAAATTATGAAATTTCTTTTAGGAAAACATCATTAAAATAGGAATGAGAAGTGAAATAGCAAGTAAATTAGTAAAAAAGAATTAAACCGTAGGGAACCGAATGGAAGAAAATCAAGCCAATAATTTTATCCTTTATCGGACATTGGTTCGGTTCCTCCTTTTGTCAAATCAACCGGATCGGTTATCGGTTTGGCCTAAAAATCAAAGAAAACCGAACCAATGGTTTTGTCTTTTGTTGGACATTGAGTCAGTTATTCTTTTTGTCAAATTGATTGGATCGGTTCGGTTATCGGTTTGACCTAAAACCGAAGAAAACCGAACCAATATCACCCCTAATTATAACACATTAAAGATCTTCGGTTCAAGCGTGAATTATATCAAATTATATATGTTTCTGTTAATTGTCTAGCTTGCAGGAGTTTACACTTATGGCACTCCCAATCCCAAAGGTCCGAGTAAATAAATTAGAACGCAAAGTCATATATTCTATTCAAAACTTAGAGAAAAGAGAATAAACATAGAGATAAATGTCGAGATGAGCATAATTTAATTAAATCTTCCACCTCATAGGTCTGAAGTTTAGCCATTTTCTCTAAGAAAAAATAGAAAGAAAACAATATGGGGGAGAAATTAAAAAATGGAATATGCAACCCAAGGCCAGCAAGGAAACACATCAATTTCTACAATATTATATTACAAAGCCTTCCAAAAACTCTACCTAAAAGAAAACATATCACAATTTACACAGATGAGAAAGTGTTCCTGTCATATTGTTCAGTATAGGTTGCAGTTGTAACAGTTGAGGGTTCAGATGACATTGTTGAGTTTCCAAGGATGTTTGATCCAGAGGATAGACTATGAGATGACACTCCATCTCTATTCCCTTTATTTTTCTCTGGAATCTTCACTTTTAGATCCATGAAGTCTGAAATCAGCCCCGGTTTCGTTATGTTTCTTTTCTCGATACCGATCTCGCCCGTTAGCATCTTTACCACTGTCGACATTGATGGGCGTAGCTTCGGGCTGTCTTGTGTGCAAAGTAGACCAATCTTTAGATATTTACAAGCCTGCTCGGCATCGAAGTTGCCGTTTAACGACATGTCTACTAGCAGAACAAGCTCTCCTCGCTCATAAAGATTCCATGTCTGCAACATTCATTCAGCACATCAGTGATTCAAAAGGTTTGTGCAAGTGAGATCTAAGATCTAAATATAAGCGAAATTGCACTATAACAATGCCGGGTACTAAATAACGTTTTGAGGAAGGTAAAGCAACTGGCAGAGCTGAACTTGAAAGAAAAAGATAAAAGCTTCATTAGATATTAGATCCTCTCTACAGTTTTACAAGCCTTTGCTCATTTTTGCTAATAACCGTTGTCTTACTTTGACTTCTCTTTAACTTTTCCTTTTCATCATTGTAACATGAAGTAAAAGACCAGTTTCATCAAAAGAATACTTTGAAGAAACAATATAATCACAATTCACTACTAAGGGGAAGAATTATGGGAAGATTATGATTGAAAAAGTGACCGTAACTCAACTGGTATACTGAATGTATAATCATGAGGTTTGCAGTTCGAGTCCCAGAACCCTTGAGAACTAAAAAAAATAGGAAGATTATGATTAAGGACTAGAGAAACTCATACATACCCTTTCAAGAATATATTGTTCTCCAATTGGTAAGTGATTATTTGTGTTGCATCTCCCGCTGACTATTTCCACAAGGAGAACCCCAAAACTGTAAATATCCGATTTTCTCGTCACCTGCCCTCTTATCGCATATTCAGGTGCAAGGTAACCGCTAAACAAACATGAAAGAAAACATAATTAAATGGCGGACTTCCTCAACTAAAAGCAAACAAGGGAAAAGAGATAGAGATCAAACAGATTAAAGATTGTTCTCAAGTAGGTAACTGAATTTTGGTTATGTTTCTGTGTTCTCGTGTCCATTTAAAGCTTTCTTGAGGTTTTTGCTTAAAATTTTCACGTTTGTACCATCATAACAAATGTGAAATATCACTAAATGCTATAAAGTCAGTTAAATTTTATTTGGACAAGGTTGGGAAGCATACGATGTTAACAGAAAATATTCAGCTGCACGACAAACTACCATAAACCCGAATGCTATTTTAAAGCATCCAAGTGTATTTTTATTTCTAAATAATACATGGAAAATTGTATGTACAATCAAGAAGTTCAATTTGAGAAGCTTACATTGTTCCTGCCACTCGTGTACTGATGTGAGTCATGCTGGCAGGAATAAGCTTTGCGAGACCGAAATCTGCAATTTTAGGAGTGAGATCACGGTCAAGAAGAATGTTACTCGCTTTGATATCTCTGTGAATGATATGTGGCTGGACATCCTCGTGAAGGAAGGCAAGCCCGCGTGCAATTCCAATGCAAATCTTAGACCTTGTTTGCCAACCAAACTGGATGCTACTGTAACCTCGCCCTGAAATAAAAACAATACCTTGAGAATTGAACTGCAATTTAACCGAAAAAACTGAAGCATGACTTCCGTTCAACATGCCTGCCTACCCTGACAATGAAAACGAAAGAAGACAATCCCGAAATGGGGGGCACGCTCAAGAATGCAACTCTGGCATCCATTGAGAGAGAACTAGAAAATAAAGGTATTAATTATAAAGGAAACGAAATCAAGAAGAGGATTCAGTTAGTACCGAGAAGAGTTTGGGAAAGGCTATTGTTCTCAAGGTAATTGTAAACCAGAATTCTTTCATTATCTTCCACACAGCAACCATATAGCTGAACCAAATTTTCATGTTCCACCACAGAAACGACTTTGATTTCTGTCAAGAATTCCTTCAATCCTTGTCTTGATTCAGCCGAAAGAACTTTTATGGCAGCAATCTTTCCATCTCTTAGCTTTCCCTGGTCATAAATAGTAGTTTCCAAGGTTATATTCATGATGGATGAAGGGATTGATATAACTTAGAAACGCTACACCTAAAACACAACAATTATAGTTCATGTTAAATGAGACATCCAGCTACCTTGTAGACAGAACCAAAACCACCCTCCCCTATTTTATTTGCCAAGCTGAAATCATCGGTTGCAAATTTTAGCTCTTTCCTTGTGTAAAATCTAACATTGTGCATGCCTGAAAGTGCGTTTCATATCAGAAGAATGTACGAATTTCCTTACAGAAAGAACTGCACAATGTTGTACATTCTGAAAAGAAACTCTTCAAATAGTCCATAAAACGATGAGATTATCGTATGATTACTTTACCTTCGTCCTCAACAAAACTTCTTGGCGGGGAGTTCACCCTCTTGCTGAACAAAAAAGGGAAGCAAGCCATCTCTATATGATAAAGCAGCAGCTATTCTCCACTACTTCACAGAATCGTATGACGAAATCCACTTAAGATACTGAAATCTGTCATTCAAAAAAGGTAGTTCAAAATTATAGTCCATATATCATATAGTTTGCTTAATGGTTTTCTCAGGTCATAAAATCTCAAGATGAAAAATGTATAGTCCTCCAGCTTATAAATCCTATCTTTCATTGCTTGTTTGATAACACAACACACACACCCACAAACACACCCCAAAAGGGCAAACAAGTAATCCTTTCAAGTACAATTGGCTAGATGATTTCTAGATCTATGGGGCTCAATGGATTTTTTTGGACTACTCAGATGAGGATTCCACCATGAAACAAGAATTTCAGATTGTTCCCTAACAAGTGATAAGATACATCGCAATGGTCTAAAGTAATGGCAAACACCATGAAACCAAGAACACCTCCAGAAAACAACTAATCCAATAAGTTTCCAGAACCCAAAATTCATTTCCAATTTCAAGTTCATCTTCATCTAACAAAGAAAACTAAACAAACCCCCCACGACATAGTGAAGAAGCAACAAGTTCCTTCAAAACCCCAGCAAAAAAAACCGATTCAACAGCAAACCCAATTCGCCTAGCTCATTCCAAACTCCAAAAACAACAAAACCAACTGAAAACAAAGAGAGAAAAACTTACAAACCCACAAAACAGAGCACAGAACACGATGGTAACTAGAATTTGAACACGAAACAACAGAAATCAAGAGAGACCCATTAGAGAAACTGACCTCAGAATGTAAAACGAGCTGAAAAGCAACAGGATTAGCAGCTATGGAACTTGAAAAAACGAATCGCAAAGAAGGATGAAATGGGGGGTTTGCGTGGACTTTTTCTTCATGGCGACTTTAGTCTTGGCATGTGCTGCTTCATTCCATGTACGCGTATGCCCCCTTTGAGAATCCAAACGACAGTCTCCATTGTTAGATGCCTTGATCTTGACTCTTGACCCAATTTTTGTTTGGCTAAAGAAATAAAAAACCTAAATTGTAGCCTTAATTGGCCCTTGGCCAATCCTAGACGTTGATTCTTTAGTGGAGCGGTTGGGCAAATTAGCCTTTTTGTTAAATGCAATCGTTCAAAGGGAAGCAGCAGCTATTCTCCTCTAGTTCACGGAATGAGACGATGACGTGATTGATTATCTGATTTAGTGTTAAATGTATTTTCACTCCACAATTATAGATTCGACCTTGGTATCCATATTTGTAATAGTTTTCTCCGACTTGTACTAAAAAAAAAGAGAGGAAAAGGGAATAGTATTTTTCATTTTTCTATTGGTTTGAACGTTATATTAATCAACCATGATCGTGTTTTTCAATGCTTTTATTAATTAATTACTTGCCCATTTGTATTTTGAATTCCCATTTTCAATCTCATCAATTCAATGTTCGAAGATATTTTATATTGTCAAAAGGAATAATAATTCAGTTGATCATGTTAGATATAAGTGATTTTGGTTTGGTTTGGTTTTTGTTAGTTTTATATCAAACCGACAACTAAATCGATATTTTTTATTTTCAAAAAATGAATTCGATCCAATGTCCAATAAATTATAAAATCATTTGTTCTATTTTCAATGAATTCAGTTTGGTATTGAATCTGTTCCAATGTCTATTTTGTTTTTTAATATATCAAAAATAACATTTCTCATTAAAAAAAACTCATACATAACAACTTTTTTTAAAGGTTTGAAATATTTTTTAACTTATTGAAAATTATTCAGGATGTCTTTTACTTGAAATAAGAGTGAATTAAAAAAATCTTTAAGACTTTTAAGAAAGAATATGACTTCATATGACTTATTGAAAATATATATATATATTGGTTTGGTTCCGATGATTTTTCGTTGCACCTCTAATATTAGAGATGATAACTATTTAGTTATGAGTTTTATTTTATATAGAGGAAAACTTGCATACACATGGACAAGTAGGTAGTTCATACTTAATGCATATGTGGCGTCATGTGAGCCACATAATTTTTAACCAAAAGTTAATTTATGTATAAAAAATAAAATTGTGTGGCTCACCACATATGTATTAAGCATGGACTACCTACTTATCTATGTGTAGGCAAGTTTTCCTCTTTTATATATATACGAAAAACCCATTTTAATCGAGTATGTTTAGTTTATCACTTTTCTCTTGAATCTAATAGTTTTTTTAAAACAAAGATAACCATGTCCGTCCATAGGTCAGGCATGATAAACATTGAAGGAGTACTATCACAGGTAGACTCGAATTCAAGACCTTGAGAAGAACATATTTTCAAAACTCAAGTCTTACCACTACTTTATCCCTTGGGGACGTCTTGAATCTAGTAGTTACATTTTATCTCTTCCACCAAATTTGTTTTTTAGTACGACGAAAATATTTAGAGTTAGATTAAAATATTTTTTAGTAAAATACTGTTAAAAGGGTTTAAATTACAAATCTCATAGTTAAAAGTTATTAATTCATTGTTTTCTAAATATATAAATAAATAACTCATTCTTGAACTATATTCAATTTGACCTTGTGAATGAATCTTTGTGTTGTCATTAATTGTGTTTTTTTAATGATCCAAGCAAGGTATTTGATTTAATAAATCTCATTTCTAAGTTTCTAATACTTAATGATTATGAAGTGATTAATGATGATAAAAAAAAAAAAGTTTTCATAAACTAAGTAGCGATGGGTTCACCTCATCTATCTACCAATTAATTTAATTATATATATATATATATATATATATATAATTTTTGTTAAAGTCAATGAAAACAAATTCTAAAGACCATTTTATTTTTTCAACCTATTATTTTATAAGATACAAACACGTGTAATCCAAAGTTAACTTAAGGTCAATATGGCCTACGAGATATATATATATTTTTTTTTTGAGAATTACGAGATATCATATTTTAACCATAGTAGTTTATTGTCATAATTTTTTTTAGTATAAGATGGGGATTACTCTCAAATAAATTAGTGCAAAATATCTATTTCAGAAATATAACTGATAAACATAATAGATTTTCACCAAACAATGAAACTATTAACTTATTGACTCTTGCACTTTTTTTTTTACTTTTATGATTATTGTTTTTTTTTATGGAGAAAAATTTCATAAAACTAATAAGTAAGGAATTACAACTTAGCCTTCCATAAGAGGAGAAACTGTCATAGAGAGAAATTCCCAAACATTAAAATAACCTTATAACTACAAATTAGAAGGTGACCAGTCAAAGAAAAACTTGATAAAAGTGATAACCTAAGCAAGAGAGAGCCAAATAGTGGCATGACCTTTCCTATAACACCACCTTATTTGTTAACAATAACTTGATTTTGTATACATTAATAAAACAATAATTTAATTCAAACAGGTAAGATAATTAATGAATTAGACTCCACTCTACGGACACGACTTCGATCATTGGAATCGGTATTCGTAATCCCCCTTTCCCAACTTATATAAAAAAAATAAAAAATAATGAATTAGAATCAAATTATAATGCACCTCAATTATATTGAAGTAAAAAAAAAAACTAAACAAAAAATGTTGATAGCTTTATGGGGAAGTTCAAAGAATGAAAACAAAATACAGCCATCTATATCATCTTGGAACAAAATTATTCCAAACATAAATTAAAGAAAATCAAACACACGTGCTTATGGCATTAAGAAAAGTATGGTCAACAAATATAGAATCATGTACTGCTACTCCTTTTTTCTTTTGTTTTGTTTTTTATTTTTAAAATTTTTAAGAATGGTCTACTTTAAATTTCCTTGTTAAATTAAACGATGAAAAATCGGGGGTCTAAGTATTTTTTATTTATTTTTTGGGAAAATATTTTTTTAATATGCAAATTTGGAATTTAATTTTCTCTAAGCACTTTGACTTTTGATATTTTAATAATTCTCATGTTTAGTTCGAAAAATAATTAAATTGATAATTGTATAACAAAAATATTGATTAGACTATCTTTAAATTTTAGTGTATTAAAGAAGTAATTATTTTAATATTGAAATAATTTTATTTTTTTTAATAAATAAGAAATATAAAAGTAAACTTAAAAGCACACAAGCATTAAAAGTGAATACTATGATAAGAGTATTTAATTTTGAAATATATAAACTAGATAAAAATTATAAACTAAAAATGTATTTCTCTTTTTCTCTTATCATCTTTCGAAAATAATTATTTTCATAATATTTGGTTAAATTAGAAGTTGAAATATTTATGTCCTCCTATTTATCGGTACTAAAAAATTTTAACACAATACTACATGCTTTAGATGGTCAAAGCTTTAAGGGTGCGTTTGGGGCACCGATTTGGTTATTATAGATGGAAGGTTATGATAAACGGTAGGTTATTATAAATGATGTTTGAGGAGCAAGTTATTATAATAGGATTATGATAAACGATGTTTGAGGGACTGGTTATGTAACAAAAAATAATATATGTAAGGTGTTGATATATGGGCACGTAGGTTTAGATAAACGAGCACGCAGGTTTAGGTAACCACAGTTTATAAGAGCAAACATCAGTTGGTTATTATAACCAACTCGGCCGTTTACATAAACGGAAGCCCAAACACACCCTAAATTCTTGCCTCAAACAAGTTAGAACTAAAAAGAGAAAGTTTAATACCTTTACTTTAATTGTTTTTTTAGTAGTTAATCTTTTTTTTTATTAAATAACAAGTAACAATGCATATATTTGTTTGCCATATTTAAGGAGGACTTAGATAGATGATTTTACTAACTCCTTCTCGAAAACATAATTATAAATAAGTTTTTATTATCTCCTTATCTTTTTACTTTTAAAAATAACTTATCATTTCTAATACCTTATTTTGATCATTAGTTTACAACTATTTAATAATTTCTAACAATTTATTTCAAATCAATCAAAATAACTTATTTTTAATAATTATTTTTTCAATTACTCAAAATAATTATTCATTTTAAAATAATATGTAAATAAAATTTTGACTATAACTCTTCTGTACCAAAGTTGCATTCAAACGAACTTTTGACTATAATTCTCAATTTTTAATTATTTAAAATGACTTCCGAAACTAATTCCTCATTAAATTTGGTAATCAAACCCCATATAGCACCATTTTATTATTACATGCCAATAAATCATGGTCACATGTATTTGAGAGAAATAATTGCTTGTTTGTAAGTTTGTAACCCCCAACTTTTACTAAAAAGAATTATAATGATAATGTTTTCACCAATGATATCATTGAAATAAAATCCCTTTTTTCGTTAATTTCTGTGGCGCTCATAATTTAAATAAACGAACAAAACAATTTACGTGGTCATAATTTTACAAGACAATAAAGCCAAAACGCAAAATTTTAAAATCCATTAAAAATAAAAAGGAAATGATCACAGCCGTTCATGCAAAAGATCGACGGCTGTTGTTTTAAACATCAACGGAAGCGGCTAAAATGGTTCGCAAAAAAAAAAAAAAAAAGATTCCGATAACACAATAAAGATTATATCCAGATTACAGCCATTCACAGAACGCCACGTGGCGATTAGCAAACACATTTCTGATATGATCAGGCTCCGACCTCCGTTTTGCGCCATTTGAGATTTTCGAGCCAAAGAAGAAGAAGATAAAGCTTATCGATCGGGAAAAATGGCGGCCTCGGTGATGACGTCAGTGAGTCTGAAACCAGTTCCCTTCACCGTCGAGAAACCGGCGAGAGGTGTTCCGTCTCTGGCGAGAACTTCCGGTTCCTTCAAGGTCGAGGCCAGTGGCGGGAAGAAGATCAAGACCGACAAACCCTACGGTAAGATTAGCCGCTGATTTGTGCGATTTGTGGTTTTTTTTTTTTGAGATTTTGGCTTGTATTTGTTTCGATTTGATTCGTGTAGGAATCAATGGTGCGATGGATTTGAGGAACGGGGTTGATGCATCGGGAAGGAAGGGCAAGGTTGCGATTCCGTTTTATGAATTATGAATCTCTGGTTTCCTTTCGATGGATTTTCTGGTTTGATGATCTTATTTTGATGCTCTATGACTGAAATTTGATACTGTTTTTGTTGAGATGTCTTAAATTATGTCTCCATACGATTGTTTAGTCGGGATCTTGCTTGTCTGTTCTCGGGGGCTTTGCCTCCAAAACTTTTTATATTTTCATGTTGAACTTTATCTATTTATTAGAGTTTTATGAGACTGCACTCAATAAACTCTACCAAACAAGTTTGATAAAAGAGTACACCTCTCTCCACTCTGTCAATGATTGTACCTTTGAACCACGTAGCTAATACAATTTTAGTGAACAACGCAGATAATACAACATTAGTGAACTGCTAGCTAAAGTAACTTTAGTGAATTGCGTAGCTAATACATGCAAATACAATGTCAGTGCGAACCACATAGCAAATACTATGTTAGTCAACCACATAGCTAACACAACGTTAGGGAACCATGTGGCTAATACAATTATTGAACCACGTGTAACTAACCTAACGTTAGTGAACCATGTAATTAAAACAATGTACTTAACCACATAATTGAAACAACGTTAGTGAAACACGTAAATTACTCTGTTGTTTGTCTTAAGTTTTCTTTATTTTATTGAGTGTTTTTATGTTTTTCTTGACATTTTTCTTGAATTTGATTGGTTTAGGGAAAGGGAGTGTACCAATTTGTCGACAAGTATGGGGCAAATGTCGATGGCTACAGGTGAACTCCATCTTTCTCATTATCTTGTTAGGTTCTTCCTTGGCTTTGATTTTACTCGTAGTTTTCTAGTTTGAAAATCTAACTAGAAAACAGTAACTTCCTATGTTGAATTTTAATATCTTCCAATATCATCAGCAACCTTATGTGTATTGTATACTCAATTTTGCAGTCCCATCTATGACACCAAAGACTGGTCTCCAAGTGGTGATGTCTATGTTGGTGGTAAGTTCTTCCATCACTTTTGAATCTGCAATCCTATTTCTTTTGAATCATTCTTAAAATATAACAATGTACAGAGTAGATTACAGAGTCAAGTTTTGGGTTAGTGATTTAATTTGATTGTGTGCCTACTGAATAATTTTATGATTGATTATTTATTGTTTTGAGTTTGGGAATAGCAGAAGTTTATGACCTAGTGTTGAAAAGTGGGTTTCCTAAATTTTGTAGTTGAGTCAGGTAGGACATTTTTCTTTAAAAAAAACATTACGAACTTTTATTGTTCATTTACTTTGATGAATGATGGAGTTCACCTTTATTTTATTTCATGCCTTATAGATCAGGCCTTCTTTTAAAAAGTTCAGGAAAATGCAAGGTGTTGTTTTCAACCAAATTTCTTTTAAGTGTGTGTTTTTTGTAATTGAATTTGACATATTCTCTTTCTCATAACTTTTTAGGTTTAAAACTTCATATCCCACGATTATTGTACTAAAATAAATTACTCATGAGCAATCAGCTGTCAAAGAGAATCTTGAACAACAAAAGGTTACATGTTTAATCTATAACCTTTTTAAAAAATAATTTTCTACATATTTATTTGATATCCAAGTATTATAAGGTTAGGAAATATGTCTGGTGAGAATAGTAAAGATAAGTGTAATCAAGCATCACTAGACTATATATACATTCATAGGTTTTATATAATCAAGCACCACTAGACTCAATAGCTCAAGTCCATAGGCTATGATACGTTTTATTAGAGGTCTCAACTTGTGGGGTTTTAAGGATTCAAATTCTAACATCTTTGATCATTATTATATAACTTGAATTATGCTTTAATTAGTTAATAGACTATGATACAATTGTTCATGGGCTCTAGAGGATTTGACATTGCTCATATTTTACAAGAGGTGCTTACTTATAAATCTGATCGTCTGCACAAGTTCGAATATTAGTTCAAAGCTGTAATCTGAATATAAAATACGATATAAACAACAGTGCATGAATTTGAATTCAAGAAATCTTTTGATACCCTATTTCAATCACTGCTCAACCCACCATAAGTGCATATTTGATTGTGATTTTAATGTTTGTGTTGTTTTTATATATGCATAACATGAACATATTTGTTGATATTATTGTGGTTGACATTGAATTTTAGGTTCAACTGGGTTAGCCATTTGGGCTGTCACCTTGGCTGGGCTTCTTGCTGGAGGTGCTCTTCTTGTTTACAACACCAGTGCTTTGGTGCAGTAACTTATAGCATCATCATTAAGCAATTACTTGTGTAATTATCTGAACTTTTGTGTCATAAATGCTTGGTAAAATAATTATTCTCTTACTTAATTAGACTCTATGTTTGATAATCATTTGAAAACTTGATTCATAGTTTTTGAAAGTTAAACTTATTAATTCTACTTCCACCTATAATTCTGTTTTCTAGACTATGTTTTCAAAAATTAAATCATATTTTAAAAACTAAAATAAAGGAAAATTTTAAAACTCATTTTTAAATTGAAAAATTGGCTAGAAATTCAAATGCTATGGTGAAAATCATGATAAAGTTGAGAGAAAATAAGATAAATAAATAAAAAAATTTAGGTTTCGTTTGTTAATCATTTTGTTTTTTGTTTATGAAATTTAAGCTTATTTCTATTCAAATTTTCTACTATGTGCTCCATTTTTTCTATAATGTATCCATCTTTCCTTAAAAAAGTAGGAAAATATTAATCAAATTTTAAAAACATAAACAAGTTTTTGGAAGCTACTTTTTTTTGTTTACCAATTTTAGTTTTGTTTATTAAAATATATGTAAGATGTAGATATCTAAACAAGGAAAAAGTATAGTAAAGTAGTTGTTGTAGGCTTAAATTTCATAAACAAAAATCGAAAAATAAAATGATTATCAAACGGGGCCTTAAATAGTTATTGAGCATGTTCTTGCCTTAGGTTTCTTAATTAAACGTACAAATATTATTTCACCTTTAATTGATGCTTCTTTTTTTTAACAAAAAAGCTATATTCTGTAGGTTAAAAAATAAAAGTAAATGCTTTTCTTTTTTAAATGACTAAGATTTAAATGATTTTTCAAGAAACATGAATAAATTGGCCAAACGTGCCATATGTGAAAGTATTTAGTCAAAACAATGAATCTAAACATAACTCAACGACACATTTATTTATTTATCTTAAAATTGAACTTTCAATTTGTAAACCCTAACTTTCCTAACCTTAAAAGAAACTTAATGGAAGAAAACTATTGAAACTTGTAAAATATGGAGCCACATTTTGTGGCCAATTTGGTCCTTGAGCACCCAACTTCTAATATTAAACTTCCAAGTGAAAGCTCCGCCCAAAAGCTTAAGCCACATAGATAGGTTACCGCTAAACTTGGGATAGTTGCTCTTTAAAAAATTTGTGCCCAAACATGACTCAATGTGTCGAAATATATTCATAAATAATTAAAATATTAGTCCAAATATTCATCGATAATAACAAAAGGACTCACTAATGTTTTCATGCACCATTTAAATTTTTTTTTATGTATATAGATGTTTGAGTCAATTTAAGTTCATTTGGATTATTTTTACGTGATATACATTTGGATGTAAAAGAAATTGATTGAAAATGATTTTTTAAATAAATTGTCAAATATGAATTGAATTCATAATTTCTTATCTTCCGTACCTTATTTGAATATGACACCAATTTATGAGGTTACTCTACCTAAAAATTATATCATAACTTTTTGTGTTTGATTGTATTAAAATCAAATGCATTCCAATCTTAGGTTGAACCTTTTTATTTATAGAATAAATCTTAGGTTTAACTTGGTGATTTGGAGGTAACTAGATTATTAGTGATTAACCAAACGACATTGTAGTTTCACACTAAGAAGTTGAATTTTAATTTAATTTGATATTGTTAGTCTCAAAATCGAATCTTAATAGGTACATTAAAAAAAGATTATTAGTGATTAAAAAAAACTTAGAAAACCGTTAGAATTTAAGCAGGAGAAATACTAAAATAAACTTAAAAATATAATCATCCACTAGAGAATAAACATTTTAACAAACCTCACACAACTTTTTTAATGAGTTATACAATTAATTATTGTAATAAGAGATTCAAATTTATAATATTTTAATCATTAAACATACTGGATATCATTTGAGAAAATCAAGCAAAAATAATATAATAATGTATACAAATTCTAAAAGAAGTTATTTAGATATCATTCTATATTGTGTAAGAGTTGAACCAATTAGTTGATGCAATTATTTTGAGTAACAACTATTACGATGTATAACTAATAACATAGATGTTATTGTTCAAAATCTTCCCCCAAATATTGTTAGAAATTGAAAAAAAATATATGTTTATATTTTAAAAGAAGGAAATCATTTTTCTATGGAAATATTACATATTTTTTTTCCTCTTAAAATTAATTCTGAGGGCTAACAGTCCCAACTGAAAGTGCAGGAACCAAACCTAAGAAGAAGAAACGCATAGGGAAAATCTCGATCGAAGAATTGAGAAAAATCGAAGGTTGAATCCAATACAGAGCCAAATTTCTCTCCGTACTGATTGCTGTTTCGGATCCAGAATGGCCTCCAATGGCGCAATTCCGGTTGGTTTCTCTTCGCTTTTTCAGTGTATGATTTGCCTTTATGTATGGATGTTTTTAGGCTCAACTTGCTTTGAATTTGTGATTCTTGGTGGAGCAGAGAGCGGAAGATGCCGGGAACAGCTTGGAGAAGATCAAGCGGCAACTGGCCTCTGGTTCTGGACGGAATCTGTTGCAGGGTCCTCTTCTCAAGCGATCTGAAACAGTACGGTCATTGATTTGCGAATTTCTGCTCTATTTTAATCTGTTTTTGTCTTGAATTGGCGTTTCCTACTAAGCTGGCCCTTTTGGGGCTTCCATTTCAATATTTCTCGTTGAATTTTCGGTGTCGAAATTGGGGGAAATTGCTTGTGGGTATTGTTTGGGAAAGTAGGATATTTGTGGGTATTCTATTGACGTGGGTGAAATTTTGTTTGAGGGATCTTTCATTGATATGGCATTGATTATCCATTTGCAGCAGGGTTTAGGGTTAATGATGTTTCAGGACTTGGGTTAATCACTCCATAGTCCATGAAACATTGAAACTCATTAAGATTGTTTATTAATTTATTATTTATTTTTTATATCCGTGACTGGTTGGACCAATTTACGTGCAACTCGATTATTGTAGGTGACCATTATGGGTGAAATTTTGTTTTTCTAACCTCCCCCTTCTATTGACTTGGGAGAAGTTTTAGCTGAAGCTCGCTTGTCATAATTAAGATTAGGGGTCTTTCATTGATATGGCATTGATTATCCATTTGTACCAGGGTTTAGGGTTAGTGATGTTTCAGGACTTGGGTTAATCACTCCAAAGTCCATGAAACATTGAAACTCATTAAGATTATTTATTTTTTATATCCATGACTGTCTGGATCAATTTACGTGCAACTCGATTATTGTAGGTGACTATTATGGATTGAACCCATCACGTTTTAGTTACTTAAGATCCTTTTGGCCACTAGGCTGTGATGGTTTGAAACTCTTTAGGATTATAGGATGTCGGTATTTGTATTTAAAGGACAAGATAAATGTGAGAAACTCCGATGTTCATGCATCAAGCTTTAGTTGTCTGGAAATTTGTGACTATGAGTATGGCCGTTGACGTGCTAATGTTCTCATACTGTTTTATGGTGGGATAACCTAGAATTATGCTTACATTTAAAGATTAATCTTCTATTTTCAGCATCTTTTTATTTTTAGACTTCATTCCAGTGGCAATGATCCCTTCACCCAAGCAAATCTGATGTTCCCTGTTTCAATTTTTACAGTTGAGGAAATGGAATGAGCGATGGGTTATTTTGGACCCAACAACAGGGAAAATGGAGTACAAGTAACCACATTTCCAATGTTTACACCTTTTTTTTCTTCTCCTGCTTGTTTAGTGTACTTTGGACATATTGGGAGCGATTTTGAAAACTTTATAATCACTTTGTCTGGGTGAAAATCAGTCCAAAATGTGCATTTAATCATTCAAAACCATAATGCTTGGTTTACACTTGTAAATGTGATTTACATAGCATCAAAATTGACTTTGAATGATTAAATGCATGTTTTGGAGTGATTTTGATTGTTACAAAGCTGATTTTAACTATTTCAAAATCATTCCCAAACGTGTCCTGTACGACATTGGAAATAACTCATATTTCTTTCCTTTCTTTCACAACTTCTGCTATAGAATTAGGAGAAATGAGGCAGCTACCAAAGGAACCATTATATTTGATGCAAATAGCAATATTACTGTTTCTCCTGTGAATTTCCAGTAAGTTTGATTCGTAAAGCTTATTTATAAGTTTCATCTAGTATTTTGCTTGACTCGTTATGGCTTTGATAGTTACTAATGTAAATTTCCTCTTCAATTTTTCTTATGTTCTAGTGGACTACCAAAGTATGATGGTTGCTGTATCTGTATCCTCGTTATTTTCCTCCCAAATTGGGGGAAAACATTTACTCGAATGTTATTCTTGACAATTTAAATGATAATGTTATGTCTTTCGTCTGAACTGATTTACTACAATTTCAAACTTCTTAACTATACCTCCAGATATTGGCACACCCCAGAAACAAGATTACTTTCTCTGTGCAGAGACTCCTGGTGCAGCTAGAGCTTGGGTGTCTACTTTGCAGTAAGTCATTCAAACATGCTTCATGTCAGTGATATTATTTGTGCATTTATTTATGAACCCACATAAGGCACAGTTATTTCCATACATTTCCATGTCTTCCATGTCTTTTAATATCATGTCTAAAAGTTCATACATAAAATGACAGTTTCTATATGCTCTGAGGTTGTATGAATAAAAAAACTTGCTGAAAAAGAGGACAAGTTATCTGTTATCCTCTGCAAAGAAACTTAAAACTGCAGCTCCAATCATTGCATAGTTGTAGAAATCTCCCGGAAATGGTTGCAATCTTAATATTATTGTTTTGGCCTCTAATCAGTGCAACCCAGTTGGTTCTTAAGGCCCACAAAGAGGCTGTCAATTCTTTGAGTGGCAATGGCTCTGCAAAATTAGGAATAGTAGCCACAGTAGTTGCTGCTGCCAATTCAACTGCCCAGGAAAGTTCTAAAGAAATTGAAAGAGCAATGCAGATTTCTTTAAGAAATACTCTGGGAATTTCTGCAAATCAAACAACCGATGGACCAATGGATGATTTAGCGATTATGAAGGTAAAGCCTCTGACCTCATTCGATTTTCTTCCACACTGAGCTGCTTTTACTCGTCAGCTCAGCATAGGTGTGGGATGCTTCATTTGGGTTTTCTTCTGAAAGTGGTTTGCTTTCTTATTCCAGCCTACGTGCAAATTTGAATCATAAAATGTTGGAGTAAGGTCGAAACATTTTGCTCTTTTGACAGGATGACTTTAGATTCTAAATTGATTTGTTGCACATTTGTGCTACCCTTTGCCATTTCTTTTCAGTAACTACTATGTGGTCCCATGCCATATTCTGGAGATTGATGAACCTTCATATAATTTAGGGTTTTGTCTGTATAAACTACAGTGTAAGTTTATCACAGTGGTTGAGGATATGCTAGAATATACCCCTTTCTACAGTCATTTTTTTTTATAGAACTTTTCTATTTTGGTAAACGGTTTATAAATTTGTTGATATTTTATTTTTTGATTGGCGGTTCTCTTTGAATTAGCTTACGATTTAGGTGTAACCAGTTCTAATATATTGTTTATTATGATAATAATATCATTAAATTATTAATGGGCAAAATATGTCGTGTTTAAACCATTGCCATTGGAATTTCGTTTGTATTTACATTCGGTTGAACATCGATGATTATCAAGGATGATTGGAAGATCTTTCTTTGGTGACCTTGTTTTAAATCTCTTTGTTTGTTATATATATAGGCAGAAAATTCAATGCAATACAATCTAAATCAGGTGCTAGGCTTTAGGTAGACTACACTTCTTTCTTCTTATATGAGTGTATTCATGTCCACAATAAAATTTGATAGGCCTTAAAAGCAGAACCCTTTTTTATTTATCAATGATCATGTCGATTGTGTAAGAATGATATTCCTTGTATGTGGCTGGATTTGCCGGAGACATAATGAACTGCCAATGTAGCATGCAGTAGGCCCTTCTGGTATTTCATTCAATTGTATATGATTCTAAATATTCATCTCTATTGTATCCAGGAAACACTACGAGTTAAGGATGAGGAGCTACGGAATTTGGCTCGTGATCTTCGTGCACGAGATTCAACAATAAATGATATAGCTGAAAAATTATCTGAGACAGCTGAAGCTGCAGAAGCTGCTGCTTCTGCAGCCCATATGATGGACAAACAAAGGAAAATTGTTTGTGCCGAAATTCAACGTATAAAAGAGGATTCAGAGAAGCAACTAGATGCATCCATGAAGAAGGTACTGCTTTCTTGAATCTTTATTATACAATACTTATTTAGAATTCTGTAAGGCTGCCCTTACAAATTCATAGAAGGGCCTGTGTTTTATCTGTCATTATTGCTTCCTTGGTAAATATTCCATTTTTGTTTATGTTATGATTTTTACTCCCACTTCCAGGTCAAAGAATATGAAGCAAAATTTAGTGATATGAGTAGAGAAAGAGAGCAGTTGATAAAACAAAGAGATGCTGCTAATCAGGAAGCAGTTATGTGGCGATCGGAGATCGCAAAAGCAAGGGAGCAGGTTGTTATCCAAGAAGGTGCTGTTGTGAGAGGGGAAGAAAAAGTCAGGGTTGCAGAGGCAGATGCTGAAGCACGAATAAAGGAGGCTAAGCAGAAAGAGTTGGCTGCTTTGCAGGAGAAGCAGGAACTTATGGCCTATATTAATAGGCTACAAGCACAAATTCAGAGGTTTATCATCTTCTCCTTTCTAGGGTTTCAACTTGGATGCAGTTGTATTTTTTCCCTCTCCATAAATTTTTGTCTGTTTCACTTATATTTATAACCTCTTTATTTAGAACCTCCAGAATAGCTGTGTTTTTTCCCTATCCATTTTTATCTGGGTGATAGTTCCAAAATTATTTAGAACTCTTTAAAATCTTTTTTTTTTGTTTGTTTATCAACAATAATATTTATTTGATAGCTTACTTTTTGCTTTGATTCAAAAAATCATAGCCATGTTAAAACTTTTTAAAACGTTTTTTTTTTCTTACATACATCAAGAGAGTTCTAGATAAGAAATACTAATTTGTTAGCTGGTAACTTTTTTTTTCTTTATTTTTTTTAAATGAATATAAAATGTAGCTTTGTTTTCTCTCATCATATTAATATTGTATCTTAAATTTTGTTGGTGAAGATGCATCATTTTTAGGTTTTACTAGCTAGAATTGAAAGGATTCGTGTGATGGGACTTTTTGTGGCTAGTAAGCATCAATGTGATTTTTTCTCTGACAGACAACATATACAAGTTTTTGAGGAGAAGATGGAGTCTTGCCCAGGTAACGATAGTTCTCTGCTAACAAAGCACGTTGACTCGTCAGATGATAATGTGGATAAAGCATGCTTGAGTGACTCGAGAGCAATACCAGGCACTGGTGAGGTCAACCTACGACCAATTGGAGATGGGGAATGGAGTGATATTCAGACAACAGAAGCAAGAATTGCTGACGTTAGAGAAATCGCTGCAGAAACCGAACAAAGCAGCTTAGATATTACTGTTGTTAGCCAACCAGTCAGCAGCAGCCATCACGAGCAAGATGTGAGCTCTTCCAATCAGCCTTAAACCAAACATCATACTAAACAAAAAAATGCAAATTTTGTATTTGCGTTCTCTTCTGTGGGAGTAGTAATATTCAAATTATTTGACTGACTGATCTGATGTTGGTGATGTTTTTGTATATTTCTTGACGTTAGATGCTCTACTTAACTATTAACATAATGTGTTTTGTTGTGTGAGCCAATTCAAATGTAAATCTAGAGAACATAAAACGTTGATGGGGAGTGTTATTTTATTGATAGCTCCAAAACTGCTGTTTTATTATGGAAATCTATAGCATCTGACCTTTCTACAGATGCAATGTCATTTCTTTTAAACATCTTCTTGATTAGTTCCTTAACCAACACAAAAAATGTGGATAAGGAAGAACAGTTGTAGCTCAACCAGTTGAGTCATATTTTCTCGATTGGTTTTAGTCCTCCGAGCTCACTTGGAGTATTTATAAAAAGTGAGTAAATTGTATATTAATCCTTATAATTTAAATAAAGTTAAGATTTTGTATATATAATTTTAAATGCTAGAATTTAGTTTATAAAGAAAGAATATAGTTCACATGTTTTTTTTTATTATTATCTATGGTTGGTTGGGCCAAATTTCACGATCTCAACTATTGTTACCGTATCTACAGTCTGACCTTACAATATTTTGATCTCAAAAAAATTCATAGAAAATTGATTTGTAAGTAACTACCATGAATTTATGAATTCATCTCTTTTTTATAAAACATTTATGAACTCATATCTACAAGTAAAAGATATGATTCTTTCCTAATCAATTACTATTATTATTGACACGTGAATAGTTAATTTTCACTTATTTAATTCACCAGCATATTATTTACAAGGGGACTTTCTTCTTCTTCTTTTTTTTTTTTTTTTTTTACATTTTATCAAATTATAGAGACTCCAAACAATCGAAACTAAATGCTAGCTTTTAAACGATAGAAAATAAAATTCAAACTTCCTTCGAACTATAGAAACCAAATTTATAATTTACCAAAAAAAAAAAACAGTACAAGTGCAGTTTTTAGCTCAAGCTCTTGACATGCTTGGGAATGACAAATTCATATGGCTCTCATTTTTCTCCAAAAATATACACAATTTTGATTTATGAACCCCTTATCTTCAATTAAAGAAACTATGGAGGATATTGATCTGTATTGCTGCAAATACATCTTGATACTGCTGAAACAAAACAATGCATATTATCTAAGAATCGAAATTGGCAATTGAAGTTGAAATTTAAAAATAAGCTCACTCAGATCACTTCAAACCAAAACATCCAAAGATATGATTCTTGCCAATGATAAAGGGACAACTTCGATTTTTCCTTAACATTTGAAATTCACTGTCAATTCTCAAAGAAGTTTGCTCAAACCCATAAACAAGAAGTTGCAGAGGCCACATAAACGCAAGTATTTTTCTTTACAACTGCTAAAGCACCATTACAAAATCTTAACTGAGATGTGATATGATAGAGTTTTCAAAATGTGGATTACAGAAACAGAACAATCACTAAGCGAGATTGAATACCATTCAACTTGGATTGGATCACACGGCCGTAAAAGAATGTACTAGTTTTATCAGTACGATACCACTGAACTGGGTTGGATTGAAGTTTGCAGCTGTGAAAGTGCTGTATCATCTTCCTCATCAAAAGTTACAAACTTTCCTTGGAAATTCTTCCTGCATAATCATGTATAGAAGGGGGAATCATAAAAGCTTTGAAACAATTTGATAATTACAATAATCAATTCTGTGTTCAGATATGAGATAGACCAAAGATATGGGCTTTCACAATATGTTCTCCTCAAGGTCCCAAGTTTAAGATTCACTTATGACATTAATTCGTAGACGCCTCCTGTATCTCCATTCCTTCGATGTCTCCCAGTGCCTGACTTAGGGATGGACGTGGTTACCTCAGGTATAGTGGGGCGAACCTCTAATTTATCGGTTTGAAAAAAAAAAGTGTTTGGATGCCTTGACTACCATTAAATGGGAATACATTCTTGAAGTCTACATGGATTTACGATGAATTTGGTATGACTTTTGAAAGAGTACACAGTTTCTTTTTCATTATTGGGAATCAGAGCTTCGACTACTCTATACTTGGGACTTGGGAGCACCTGCACCCGTTCTAAGGCTTGGATTCGGGAGGCAACAATAAATTTTACGATTAAACTCACTTATGGGTTTCATACTTGGAATCTCCGAAGGAGCATACCTCGGAGATTCCAAACTTGTACCAACGAGACTGTTGCTTTAGGACGGTACAAAAAGAGTATTAAACAAGGTTTCCCCTCAATTTTTTTAGTGTTTAGTTATGCAGCCCAAAGTGATTTAAATTTATTTAGAAACACTTTAGAGTAATATTAGAATTCCAAAAAATATTATAAGAAAAACTCTTCTGTAAAAAAAATTTCCAAACTTACTCTTTAACACTTCATTCCAAAGAACAACTGATAGAGTTTTAGTTCAGTAAGTTAAGACCATTGACTTTATAAACGTTAACCGCAGGATAAGATTGGGAAAGAGCATACACTTCCACCCTCAAGTTTGCCCTTATTCCATGTGTGCACATGTTTAATGATAAATCCTTTCAATATAAAATTCAAGTCATCCCAATAAAAAGTAAAATGAAACTCAGCCCATGGAAAGTAAACTTTCAGAAGATGGGGAAATGGAGGTCTAGCTGTTCAGCTCTACTTAACAAAAACATGGAAGACAACAAGACAGAGTAGGCATACCTCGTAACAATGCTTTCTTCTGATAGTGCCTTCTCAAGCCTTTCCTCAAATGGTGTAGCATGCCAACTCACTTTCTGATCCTGCAATCAGGAAAGCAATCTGTCATTAAACCATTCAAAAGTTCATACAAAAAGGAAAATTTTAAAAAACAGTCATACAAGTACCTCCTTGTACTTATTGGTCGAATTTGGGATTCCATTCCCATCCCATTCCTTAGGTGAGATTTGAGCAGGTTCATCTTCACTCCAGTGAGCAGCAACCATCCCTATGATTGGTCTGTCCCCTGCACTTTTTCCAACACGAATCGGCCTATCTACAGCTCCAAATTTCTTACCATCATCATCATGAGCACATACTGGTTTCAACCAAGCAGACAAGCTTGCTTCCACCATCAAGTCCTTCTCATGTGTGTTAGCCTTCTCATTCCTTTCCGGCATAGGCGTCATCATCTCAAGGTCATGAATAGATTCCCTCATTTCTCTTGAAAGTCCTTCAAGGTTAGATTCTTCTTCCTTCAGTGCCTTCAATTGAGCTGCACTCTCAACTGGGTTCATAACTGAATAAACGTACTGAGACCTGATTCTTGCTTTCCCATGATCCAAGTTTGCTGGAAATACAGTTCCAGGTGTTTGCATTTCGTCAGATAGCTGTAGAGGGGTTGGATAAGGCGACGACTTCGACACACTTCTATTATTACCTGATGCATCAAATCCATTAACATTTTTCCTTTCACTTCCAGATGAACTCCTGCTAGGGGATTTGTTTATATCACATTCGAAACGTACGGATTTACTCTGGCATGTAGTCATCACATTATCAGGACTGTCAAGAGCAGCTAAAGAGGTAATAACACTTCCAGTCTCACTGCCTTCAATAGGGTAAGCTGAAATTCTTTGAGGTTTACGATCACTGGTAGTACAGCTGCAGAGTATCAACAAGCACCATAATGTGAGAAAGGTGCCAAGTTTTGTGAGAATTAGGTCTGGATTGGATGATAAATGTAAAAGGCAGAAACAGAAAGTTCAACTAAATTCAGCGAAGTGCAGCTCTAGTGACAATAACAACTTTGAAAAAGATTGGGGGATGTTTGGAAGAAGGGGAATGAAAATGATTATGGGGAGAATGAAAATTACGGAGAGAATAGGAAAGAGAATGATTATCTGTCTTTGAGATGAAGAGAATGATTATGGGGATAATGATTATTTGTTTTTGAGATGAAGAGAATGATTATGGAGAGTATGATTGTTTATGTTTGGAAGGAAGGGAATGATTATGGGGAAAATAAAATAATGAATGTGATAAGAGTGAAAACTAGTGATGCGATGTATAAAAAGCTATTGTGGGGAGAATGTAAAATAGTTAGGAGGAGATTAAAAAGGGGATTTTGAGAAAACTCGATCATGGGAGAAATGATTCCAAGTGGCCCAAACACAAGAAATTATCACCATTTCTATTCTCCTCATTTATTCTCGCTGGCACAAACATACTCTAGATGGTAAATAGCAAAGCATCTTGACCATAAAGTCAATATATTCATTCAAATTTCAAATTTTCCTATCAAATAATAGCGTGTTCATCAGTTCTTGGGGGAATAGATGGCAGAACGTGCATGGATATTCTATTAAGTCATCAAGGAATGAGATGACTCAATGATCGTGCTAATGAATGTTCAAGTAGACCTTCCAAATAAATGCAAACTCAATCATTAAAAATACGCTGTATCACAAATATATTACAACCTGCTTGGCGTACGTTCAGCAGAATCCGACTCATTTCCCCAATCTTCCAAATGTTTGATAGGTGTATGGGGAAGATCCGGATGTGTTTCAAGGGATGCATTTGGAAGTGACTCGTACTTCGAAGGCTCAAAATCATTGCTATCATGAGGAGAATGCAAAAGCTTTCTAGATGCTTTCCGAATTTCAGCTGGGGTCTCCACTATAGTCCCACAGGCCTTAAGAAATTTGGCCTGCAAAGTGAAAATTAATGTCCATATCAGTATATAAGAAAGGGTAGCGATGATCCTTATTTTTTATTCACATATATGACCGAAGGGTTCCCCCGTCCCAAGGCCCGGATTAGGGAGACAACAAGGAATTTTACAATTAAGCTTACTCATGGGTTCAAACCTTAGACCTCCAAAGAAGCACTACTTAAAAGCCCGGAACCTCAACCAACAAGGCTGTCCCTTCTAGACAAACAAGTTTTTGAAATATTATACATATTCCCTTGGCAACTAGGACCCATGGTAGCTCATTCCTTTCATTTCCCCACTAATTACAATTATCAAGTTGAATTGAAATCATGAATACACCAGCACTAGTCAAAATCAACACAAACTGTAATTGGAGCTCCTACAAAATTGGGAAGGTTGTATACCTCATCCTTCAACTCCTTGGTGTATCTTGGAGATCCAAAAGACTTCGAACCTGAATCCTTCCTCGGGGAATCATCATTTTCTATTATAGAACAAAACAGAAAAATACAAGTAAGAATCCGCAGACTAGAATATAATGAGCAAACATGGAGAAGGCAAACAGATACCTTCAGACAGGAATAGAGATGATAAATGATTTCGAGCTACCACAGGTGCCTGAACCATGAAATAGAAAGCCAGAAGTGGTCAAAAAGCCATCCATACCTTTCCATGATTCCCTCAAATACAAAGTAAACCAAAAAAGGCATAACGAATCTGTTGAATCATGATAAATCATTGATCAACCAAAAAGGTTAAGCAGAAGAGTCGAGATAGATTTAATTATATCAACTAACACTCTAGTGAGCTTGAAAATTTGAGAATTGCCCAACACGTGAAAATTAATATTAATTGGGAAGGAAACGACTTCACATCAGTTCAAACTCAGGACTTATACCATGATAAATCGTGTTAAATCAACAAGCAACCAAAAAACCCAATTCAGAGTTAAATTCCAATCAGAAATCAACAACCAACAAGCTGATGGGTTGAACTAAATTTAATTATATCAACAGAATCTCCTAGTTTAATTCCAATCAGAGCCAAATCAGTTACCCAATTCAGAGTTAAACTACATAAGCGTAAGCCACAACAACATCAGAATACAAGAGGAAAAACCCCATGATACATACAAAAAGCACATCAAACAAAAAATGCAGAATCAGAACAGAATCTTCGCAAGAAACAGGGGAATAAACTTCCCATTTCATTCCATTTCCCCAAATTCCACCTCAACCAAACCAATCAATTCCAAAGTTCAAAAAGAACGAAAACAAAGATCGAAAACCCACCCTATACTTTGAACAAGAAGGGTCCGAAACAAGGTGCGGTCGATGTCGATGGCGATCGTCTCTGCCTTTGAAGCAATGAAAGAAGCAACCCATTGCACTGGAAACCGATCGATCAAGAAACCCAACAAAAGATCTGCAAAGAAACCCCAATTCACGCCTCAAATGCGAGCACATATCATTGATGATCGTCGCCTCCAGCCAAAAACGAAGAAACCCCACCCCCCCAAAACCCAAACCCAAAACCCCAACACAAAACAAAATGTCAAAAACCGATTCTTTCTTTTTGGGTATTACTTTTCTTCCGATAATTTCTTGTGGGGTTGTAATAATTTTCCTTTTTTTCGAGTTGGGGTTTATGCAATCATGTAGAGGAGAGAGTTGTTGGGTCGTTTTTGAAATTTGAAATCACAAAACGAGGGAAAGCTATTGCCCTCATTTCCTTTTCCTACTATTTCTCTACTCGAATTGACTCGTACTCGCTTTCTTATGCTGACACGTGGCTAAATGTTATTAATTTAGTAATAAAATCAATTATTTGCCTTGATTTAGAAGATACTATTCCATAATATGGTTTTTTTTTTTTTGAAATTTTCAGAGGGTTTTGTAACCTCCTTTTAGTGGACCTATTAATATTTCCTTAAATGTATTTGTGTACATTTTGATTGGATTTAATGAGAGATCTTTTTAAATCATTTATGACAGATTAATTAGGATAGAAATTCTAAATTTGTAAATGTACCTTTTTCATCAAAAGAAATTAGGTATAAAATTTGAATAATGTGGTAAAATTATTAGTTACAACAATCACAGCCTAGCCTAACACCACATGTAAGTTGAATTGAATAATAAGATTCCATTAGAGGTAGCCTGTTTCGTTATTATTATTAAAATTAATTTTATGTGCCTACATTTTTATTGGTGAAATAAGTTTATTTGGTTTATGATTTTTAAAATGGGTCTTTGGTTTTTTAGTTTTGTGTTTTAAAAAAAAATCATGAACTTGTGTCTAATTGATCTTTAAAACGCTCGTTGATACACATATGTTTTTTTTTTTTTGTTATATATATATATATATATATATATATATATATATATATATATATATATATATATATATATATATATATATATAGTGATTAGACAAAAGTTAAAATTTAAAATTTGTGTCTAATAAGTCTCTGTTGTTGCGTGAATAACGATTCTTGAGCTATTGACATTTTATGTCATTCACAGATTTATTAAATATGAATTTGAAAGTTATAGATATCTTAAGATATAAAAGATGATTCTATATGTCATAGATCCATTAATTTTAAAATGAAATGTGTTGGAAATCTATTAAACAAAAGGAAAAATGAAAGTTTTAAGATGTATAAGACATTTTAAAGTCCAATGACCCAATTAGGTATAAAATTGAATATTCATAGATCTATTAGACTTTTTCTAAAAGGCCAAGAAATTATCGGATATAAACTTGAAAATTGGTGAATCTTCAAACAATTTAAGAATTTAAAGATGTTTGATGTGACTTTAGTTATCAAAGATACTAGAGAATGTCATAAGATATTACCAAATTCAACTATATTTTAGTTGATATTTTAGAGTTAGATTCCATTGTTTGAGGAAGTTTCTTTTATCCTATTATATTAGATCCTTAATAGTATGGTTGATCTTCTTGCTAAATTTTGGTGTGTCCATAATAAATAAAATTTGGTTTTTTTTTTAAAAAAATATATATTTTATACCCAAACAAACATAATTGTTCAAGGACTAAACTTATAATTTAATTTATTTTCTTATTTTAAAAAATATACTCATGAAAACTATTTATTTTTTAGTATAACAATCCATTTTTCTCAATGAAAAAAGTCATGTACAATTGAAAGTTAATAGCTTTCTAAAGTTAGGTATCAATTAGTCACAATCTCAAGAATTTAGAAACCAATCTTATTATTTGATCAGGGAAATGGTTTTTTTTTTTTTTTTTAAGTTATGGAAATTGACCATACAAAATAAATCATTTTCTTCTTATTCCATTATACCATCTCTAAGCTTTTCATTTGTGAAGTCAATTTGCTTCAAATCTACCATCTAAAATTTACAATCAGCAAATTTGCTTCAAACAAATTGAATAATCACAAAAAGAAAAATGGAGGGGAAAAAAGAACTATCATGTTACCAAATCTTTGAAATTTGATGGTCCCACCACAGCTCTTCCAAAGGCTATGGGAAGTGATAAGAGTTTCTTTGCTTTGCCTACATATGCCCTTTTGGTGAAGTTGTCATAATCATTTGCTTCAATGGAATCTAATATTTGCTTATAAAGCATTAGTGATGCCCACACTGGCCATCTACTGGCTGCATTCAGCTCTCCAATGCCTTTCTCAGCCTCATCAAAGAACCTTCTTGCTCTTTTTATCTGCCCTTTCATGAAACTCCGCCACTTGTCGGTCACCTTCCCTCGGAATATATCGTCGTCGCATAGCCCGGCTCGTGCCAACTCGTCTTGTGGGAGATACACTCTTCCCCTCCTAGCACTGTCGTAAAGAAAACGTGAAACAAATTGTCTCAAAGGTACAAAGATCAAACAAGAAAATGTAGATTAACTTTCAAAAAGTTCAAAAGGGTTTGGCTTGTCTTGTTTTGAAGAATTGTGATATGGTAGTTTGCAACCCTCCAAAAACAATATTTTCATTCATAAATGAAAAGATACCAAAGCCCAAAATATTACAATAGAATCCTCCAAAGCAGAAAAACCATCATCAGGAAGCAAAACAACCTATTAATACAGATCAATAAAGTTTTGAAAGTGGTTAATTAAATTTATCACAATCCATTGACTTAAGTTTTTGAGTTGATTGTGATTGAACATGCAGAAGGTCCTAGATTCAAGTCCCTTTAGAGTTGTTTGATGCGCATTTTTAAATTTCTAGATCCACAATTGAAGGGTGTATTGGTTGATATAATTGAATTTATTCTAATTCAGATTAAACTTTTAGATTGATGGATGACTTAATATGATTCAACAAAAAGTAATATAACTTAGGTTGTTATAACAAGATGGTGGAAGAAAGCTTACTCTTCTCCGACGTCTCTAAGAATGTTAGTGAGTTGATTGGCGAGTCCGAGAGCCAATGCTGCATTGTAGACGCTCTCTACCGAAGCTTTCGACTCGAGTGCCAATCCCATGACAGGAACGCTCATGAGCCCTACAGTCCCAGCAACATAATAGCAGTAGAGGTAAAGCTCGTCAAAGTTTTCATATCTTGATTTCCGTAGGTCCAACCTCATTCCTTCGATCATGTCCTTGAAGGGCTGTCGAAGAACAGGATATAATTTCAAGCCAAGGGAATCGAAACATAACCGAATGACATCCTTTAATCGAAAAAAGAGTAGCTAAATCATCATTGCTAGTTATAATTTGAATGCTTTTTATTAGATAAAGAAAACTAATGCATTGTCAATTCAAATTAGAGCAAAGAACAGCTAGATCTCAATTATCTGGGATGATCAAATTTTAATCATAAAAGGCAAACGATAACATCTCTAATTTCTTTATTGGGATATCATTATTTGTAAAGTTTAACAAGATTTAAGTCATGACAGCCTAAAATTCTCATATCACAAAAGGAAGGAGTGCAAGAAACAAAAACATTGTTAAATTTGAAATTTCAATCAAGTGAGTTTACCTGAATGTCAACAGGGTATTTTGAAACTGTATCAGAAAGAGCAGCATCATACATATCATACGGTCGACCGTCGAACAGATCGGTTAGTCTTTGTTCCCATCGCTCGAGAGCCTTAGGGGTGATGTGCGAAGCATTAGGTCCATCCACGAGCTCGTCGGTCCTTCGGCACCACACTGCATTACAAAGAGTTACACTCTTGAATCCTTCATGTCATAGATTATTATTTATGAAGACCAACTTTTTTTTTTGAGTACATAAGAACCAACTTTATTATTTAACCTTCTCTCTCTTTTTTTATAAGAAACATTGAATCCTTCATGTCATAAATGTGACAGCTAATAATTTAACCAAGCAGTTAAAGACAACTTGTAAATGTTTCAAGAAAAAAACAAGACCAGAATCATCAACAAAAACTACTAGAAAGCGCTACAACATGGAGTAATACACTGTCTGCTATCTGTCATATCCAACACCCAACTTGATCTATAGAAATGGACAAAGAAATCAGTGGACAAAAAAATAACATGCTGGAGGAAGAGGAAGACCAATACCATAAATTGCCCACACCGCTCTCCGCCGCTCTGGTGTCATAAGTTGTGTCCCTGAGAACAGCAAGAATAGCCTCAATCAAACAACCATCCATTTGTAACTTGAGGTATTACAATTCAAATAGAATTACATTCTTCCCATTTCTTGCAGAGTACAGAGTTGACAACTGTGATTACAACAAAACTATAGTTCTTTCATTTCATCAGTCTAAATGTCAACATCTTCCATTTTCTTGGCAGCAAAGCAATACATATCAACATTCAAAGGTATTAAATATAAGTAAGCATTCTCCCTCATAATCACTATCTTCACTTCCAAATAAAAATAATAATTTTCTGTCAAAGTTTCCTCCTAATTATCATCCTCCTCGTAAACCTTCTCATTCTCCTTGCCCCAAATACCCCACATCAAACTTATCCGTCAACTACTACTAACTTCAATTCCCAAAGTTAATCACCCAGCTGCTAATGATAACAATACTCAAACCAGTAGTTAATTACGTCAACCACTACTAAAACCAATCTACGAGTGAGTAGCTAATTAACCCAACCACTCTAAAATCAATTCCAAATAAGTAGTTAACTACTCCAACTAACATTAACCCTTTCACTCCTCTCCACTCTACTCTTTCCAACCAAATCCAAACACACCCAACAGAGATTCTCAAAACAAGAAGACAGAAACCAAATTACATGATCAAAGACAGAAATGAAGCAGTAAAGCAAAAAAGTGAAAGTTTACCCAAGTAAAACGTTTTGGCATATTCAGCACAGACTTCACCACAGCGAGAATAAGCCACAGCCAAGAGATTCCCATCACCAATACCCTCATTTTGGATAGCTTTTTCCAAATCCAAACCCCCTTCTCTGTCCCTTTTGAGCGGCTGCCTAACAAGAGCCGCTTGTTTCACCACAACTTCATACACCCTTTCTTCAGAGGATCTTGAAGGGCTAGCCACTGCAGCAGATGAAGCCAAAACCCCACAACAAAATAGCCTTAATTTCTTAGCCCCAATGGCCCTGTTATTGCTGCTAATAATGATTCTTGACATGGGGCTCAAAAGAGAGTTGGCATTCACACTAGACATCTTCTTCTTCTTCACAAAACTCACCCAATATTTTATTGGGTTTCTTGTTCTTGTGTTCTCTTAGCTTTTTGAAGCCTTTAATTTGAGGGGTTTAAAGAGAGATGGATGGATAGAGAGAAGGCAAAAGGTAAATGGGTGACTAGCATTTTTTTGACCATTTTGGATTGGAGAATTGCAAATTATGCAACTTTTCAACCACCTTTATGGTGGGATATCAATGAGCATTACCATGAATATTCTCTCTCTAATCCCAAAGATCCACATGGGAGGGAGGGATTTGTGGACAGAGATATGACCCATCTTTTTGTCCTATAAAGTTTATTACTATTATTATTTGGATAAAATACTATTTTAGTCCTTCAACTTTGAGATTTATTTTATTTTGGTCCCTAGACTTTCAAATGTCTATTTTTAGTCTCTTGACTTTGTAGTTTGTTCAATTTTGGTCCCTTGACTTTGCTATTTGTCTATTTTTGGTCCTTCGACTTTCAAATGTCCAAATTTAGTCTCTAGACTATAAAAAAAGTTCAAAAATGGTCCTTTCGTCAAATAAATTTTTTTCTCGCTCCTAAATTATTTTCTCTCTCTTCCATCTTTCATCATTTATCTTCTAAAAGTTTTATCTCTCTTAAATCCACCTCTTTAATCCTCTTCTCTTCTTTTTTTTCTCTTATTCCTCCTCAATCCATCTCATCAAATTATTTAACATGAGATAATTTTTCTAAATAATAATTTTTCTACTCTGATTTGTCACTTTTTGTTTTCTAAAATTCATAGTCTACCATGAAACAAAAAAGAAAAAGAAAGAAAAATAAAGAAGAAAAAAAGAAAGAAAAGAAGGGAAGAGAGGTGGATTGAAGAGAGGTAAAATTTCTAGAGAGAGAAATTATGAAAGATGAAAGAGAGAGAAAATAATTTAGGAGTGATAAAAAATTCATTTGACCAAAGGACAATTTTTGAACTTTTTTTATAGTCTAAGGACCAAATTTGAAAACATTTGAAAGTTGAGGGACCAAAATTGGACAAATAGCAAAGTTGAGGGGACCAAAATTGGACAAATAACAAAGTTGAGGGACCAAAATTGGACAAACAACAAAGTTGAGGGACTAAAATTGGACATTTGAAAGTCGAGGGACCAAAATGGAACAAACCCCAAAGTTGAGGGACCAAAATGGTATTTTAACCTTATTATTTTTTAAACTCGAAGAAGTACCTTTATCAGTAAGATAACTATTTATTTAAAAAATAATTTTTTTTTGTAAAAAGTTTTACAATAAAATATTATAGAGTCAAATGAACGAGTTGTTTCATAAAAATAGTGGAAATATTTTTAAAATGATTTCAATATTCACAAATTAAGAAAAAAGTTGAGCTAGAATGTTAGTGAGAGGGAGAACCTAACTTGAAAGTTTTGATAACTCCAATTTAAATCAATTGGGAGTTGAGTAGGGATGAAAACACTCCAATTAGGTGTTGGTCTATTGTTGTACTAATTTGTTCTTATAATTTGAATCATTATAAAGATTTTTTTTTTTTTTTTTGAAAAACTCAATAACAATAAGCCTAACAAATGAACAATCATCTAAAATGGAGGAAACAAATGGGAGAGATTCCCCCTCAAAAAATTAGGAGAGCTCTCCTTTAAGCAATGGAGAGAGTGAGACCAACAAAAGTTTCCATCAACCAATAGAGTTTTGGCAAGGAGATCAGCCACCCTATTACAATCTTTCTTAGAATGACTAAAAGAAACATCTCCCAAATTAGCAGCCAAATCTCAAATGTCATGCATGACATTCCCAAATTTGGTGAGATCTTGAGAATCATTACAAATAGCATTAATAACAGATAAAACATCAAATTCTACCAAGATAGGAAGGAAAGATCCCAAGTTCAGACCGGACACTTGCAAAAGATCTTCCCTAACAGTAAGCCCTTCAACCACTGTAGCAGACGAGCTAGAGATCCCATGACGAGCATTTATGAAAAGTATAAATAAATAAATTGTGTGGGTTTTTTTTTTAACCTTAATTGTGTGGGTCTTTTTATAGTCGTTTTACTTGACAACTTTTTAATTATAACACTTTTTTTTAAAAAAATAATTGCAATTGAAGTTTGAGTTTTTCTTTCTTTCTTTTTTTTTTTTTTTTTGCATATTTCAATTCTATTATTCGTCGTTTCTCGATTGAAAATTACCTATAGCAGTGTGAAGACCACTTGTAATACTTATTAAAGATTATTTGTGATATTGATTGAAGATTTTTTATTTCAATCTTGTAATATTCATTAAAGATTGTTGTGATATTGATTGAAGACTTTTTATTGATTGAAATTATTAGATATATGAACTTTTCGCCTTTTTACTAAGTTTGCTCCAAATTTCTAATTTTAGAATTGATATTCATATAATTTTATTTATTTATAATTATACATGAAATCCTTTTTTTTTTGTTACTTTTTTATGAGGAAATGTGTCATATATGAAAGTCAAGGTTTTCCCACTAAGTCATAGAAATGACGATTTAATTTAAGCAAAAGTAGAAGTGAAAAAGGACTTTCAATTTCAGTATGATTTGAATTCCTAGGTTCATGAACTAATAGAAAGGTTGTCTTTTTCATAAATCAATGGTCGTTTTTATTTTTCTTATTTGGTTTTTTTTTTCCTCAGTTATGATGAAATTTTGAATTGGGGTTTTTTTTTTTTTTTTTAAAGTATTTTAAATAAAGCAGTGCATTTTTGTAGACAAAAATAAAATAAAGATTTGCATTAATGTAATCATTTTTTTATTGATTCAATTTTTTGTTTCTTTCTCATGTCTAAATACCTATCTATATTTGTAAAAAGAAAATATAAAAAATGAAGATTAAGATTATGTTATTAGTATTGATTAATTGTTTAGCATTAGAATACTACAAAACCAGACCAATTTTCTTTTTCTTTTTCTTTTTTGCCAAGAATGAATACTTTATAAAAACTTGAAATAAAAGTTTCACCCACACACACATATATATAACTCCTTGCTCAAGTCTTTTAAAATAATTTGCTAAAGCAACCAACCTATGAAATGTCACCATAAGTAAGGTACGAAAGAACTGCCATGAGTAAGGATATACGTTAACAGCAACTCGAACTATCCAAATTTGAATTATAATTTTATTTAGGTTAAATTAAATTATGATTTTAAAGATTTGTTGGATTGAGTTAGGCCCAACTCAAATTAAGAAATAATGTCAATTCAGACCGGTCAAATGCATGAATAGAAGACTTATTTTATTGACGAAATATAAGATTAAACAACTCGAAAACTCAATCCAACAATATAGGGTTGGGTTGAGTTGCTCTACTAATAAAGTTGGATAAATTGGAAGATTGATAGTTCTCAAAACTTTAGGTTGATCCAAAAAAGTTCTCAAACTCAACCAACCCAAATCATGTATGTCCTAAAGTCAAGGGACCATGCATGCACATGAGAGTCACATGGCGGTATAAGCCTTTCAAATTTTGAGTGCGCAATTTTGTTTTTATTAATAACAAATAATTACACCAATTCATATCTAAAAGTCTTATTTGATAACACATTTATATTTGTTTAAAAACTTTAAATCTTACAAAAAAAAATGCAAGTATTATTTTCTTTGTAGTCTTTAATAAAAAAAATTATCTAAATTTTGAAAAAAAAAATACTTTTTTTAGTTTTTAAAATTTGATTGAAGTTAGTCATGTAAATTAGAAAACGAAAGAAAACTTTGATAAATAAGTATGATGTTTAACTTTAATTGCATCACACATGCATATATATATATATATATATATTGGTCATTTTATTAATTGTCATTATAAATAAAATACTTTAGCTTGCTAAGAGTCTCATAGTAATAATAAAACACGCATAAATAAAAATAAATAAATACTATATATATATTGGCCATTTTATCTCATTACTAATTATCATTATATAAATAAAATATTTTTAATAGCTAACCATCTCATAATAATAGTAAAAAACTCATATATATAGGTCATTTTATCTCATTGTTAATTGTCATTATTAAATAAAATATTTTACCTTGTTAATAATCATATATCATATATATATACTACCTAAAACGTGGCTTACGTGGAAAATCATTTTTGGACGATTTTATCCCTTAAGTCATACTCTAAATTACAAACCTGTCATCTATTGAAATATATATATATATAAAAATTAAACGTAAATAATGTAGAAGATATTACCATATCATTTAGATTTTCATCCGTAGAAGATAAAATATTTTTATCAAATCTCATGGATTTTATGACTAATTAGAAGATAGATTTCAACAATCAAATGAAAATATATTCAATAATTTAAATTTTCATCATTTTTATAACCTATAAAATAAGATAGTTTTATCAAATCTCATAAATTTTATTTGACATTTTATATTCTAATTAAAATAATAAATTGAATTTTTCAATTCTATAAATAGTTATCTACATTTTGTTTACGAGAACAGTTTCTATTTGCTTGAATTTACTTTTCTTTGTATTTTTTTTTTGTTTTCTGTTTTATAATAAGTTATTTTAGTTTTGTTGGATTATTTACCTTTAACTTTCATCTAATTTTTCTTTTGTTGCAATAATTTTTGTAGGGATATGTTTTGCATAATTGTTGCCTTTCAAAAAAAGACTCGGAAATCTTGAAAAAAATGTTTGAAGACTGAGGCTAAAGTGTATGAATTTTTCAGTTTCAAAAGTTTGGTAATAATGATTTCCTACTATTAATATATATATATATATATATATATATATAATTCTCAAACGTTTTCTTTGCTTGGGGTTACTCTTCTTGGTTTCTTTTTATTTTTTTGTTTTATAATAAAAAATTAGTTATCTTATTTTTGTTGGATTATTTACCTTAACTTTCATCCAACTTTTCTTTTTTGCAATAATTTTTGCAGGGATCTTGCTTAATTGTTCAGACTTGGAGATGTGATTTTTTTTTTTGGAAGAATGATAAAATTATCATTTGAACTTAAAGGTAAGTTCATACATATATACTAATAAATATATTTAACTTATTTATATTTATAATTATAATAATGATATAACTCTTATAAATTTTATAATACAATAGTAATTGGTCTATTAATAAAAAAAATTGAAAAAACTAAAGAGTATCGAATTTTAAAAATCATAGATAAAATTTAATTTTAATGCGATAAATTTTATTAGATTTTGTTTTTTAAATAATAACATATATTATTTTTAAGCTCAAAATAGAATATTAAGAATTTTAATAAATTTAACTAACGTGAAAAAATAGTTATAAAATTCAATATTTAATTAAAATTATTATTTGATGAGGAAACTTGATATACTTACTATTTATTGCACTCAATTGACATATTTTATTAAAATATATATATATATATATATATATATATATATATATATAAAATTATCACGTGCAAAGCTGCGTTAAAATTCTAGTAATAGTAAAACACTCACAAATATCACGTGCAAAGCTATGTTAAAATTCTAGTAATAGTAAAACACTCACAAATATAAAAATGAAATAAATACATTCAGCAATCAGAAAATAGATACCATAATTTCTCCGGAATATATACTATATATATCCCATATTTCAAAAAATATACTTCAATTGTATCCACACACTGCCCAAAAGCCAAAAAGTTGGGAGTTATTTTACATGCCAAAAACAGAGGATAGGTTAAGAAAGCAAGATGGGAAATCTTGTCCTATCATCCAGAAAAGAGGAAAAAACTTGCATACATGTGGATGTGGAGCCCAACATTTTACCAATGTGTCACCATTTTGAACTGCACTTTTTTTTTTATATATATAAACAAAAAGGAAAAAAGTAATTTTTTTGTGCGACTCAAAATGGTGATCCATATAAAAAGTTGTGCTTGTCTACACATCCATGTGTAGGGAAGTTTTTCTCTACAGACATATAACACATTCAAATGTATGTTCATGTACCTACAAAAATGTAGCACATGTCTGACTCTATTTCCTCTTAGCCTTCTGGTTCGCACCCGGTTTTGGCGAGGAAGAAGATGGTTTAGGCAACGAAGAAGGCGGTTTTGGCAGAGAAGAAGACGAGGACGAAGGTGACAAAACTGATCTGCTCTTCTCAGCTAAGTCCTTGGAGAGTGCCTTCTGAAAATCATCTTTAAGTTCCATGAACCGAGCCTTCTTCTTCCTCTGCTCTTCCGGAGTTCCCTTTTCGAGGAAGAGAAGGTCAGGCATGTCATCCGCCAAGAAGTTGTCGAGAACTTCCGAGCAATGAGGGAAAAAGCGTCGACCCGTATCCACTATGATCAGATGTAGTGTGAAATGAGTTCATGATACACTCAATTAGATAGAAAGTAGAAACTACATTGTTCTGAGATATACTAGGTTTACACATCAACATGACTTAAACTCAAACTCTATGATGTGTAATATGAGTTCATCATTTTCAGTTTTTTTACAAGTACAAGAACTAAAAGTAGACATTTCAAAGTGGACCAAAATGAAACAAACTTCAAAATTCAGGATTAAAATTGAACTTTTGAAAGTTCATTGACCAAAATAGAACAAAACTCAAAGTTTAGGCACCAAAATGATATTTTAACCCATAACTATTACTTGTTGTCAATCATAGCTGCCTTGAGTACGCAAAGCCTCCCTAAGAAGTAGGGTAGGCCAAGAACATTATGCAAGAAATGGAGACTTTAGATACCTCAATTATATACATTATAAAAAGATGATTCAATTCATCTCTAGGTTCATGTCAGTAAAACTCCACACACACACACACACATATATATATATATATATATATATTTTGATATCTGTGATTGTCCGGGACAATTTGCGCCCATGGATTGAACCTATCACCTTAAGTACCTCAAGACCCTCACTGACCACTTGAGCCACTCCATGATAGTCGTAAAACTCCTCTCATATTAAACATGAGAAAATACTAACTGCCAATATGGAGCTTAGCTTGTTTCTTTTTTCCCCAGTATTAAAGAGAATTAATAGTGTTGCGGAAGTACCTGTTTTCATTAGAGCTTGCATTCTTGATTGGAGTCTTTTGGTTACCACAGATGGCGTTTCACTCCAATCAACCTTCAGCGAGTTGGCAGATGAACTCTTGGATGATTCAAGAAGGCCAGTATATGCTACTGTTGAATACGCATCGGCAGTATCCATTGCGACCTTGGCCTCGGCAGGGAAGAAAAGACAAGCGAAGGCCACTGAAACAAAGGAAAGAAAGGTTGGGTTCTTGATGTGAGTGTCAAGGATTAAAAATAAACTAGCTTCCCAACTTTGGGGAAAGAATAAGTCAAGGTTTGAGATGAAGGGATTGGATTTTTGTTTGTTTTTTTTAAAAAAAAAATCTTTTGATTAAAAATAAAACTAGCTTTCCACAGTTTCCTTTACAGCCAAATGTTAGGGTAAGACGATATATTTCATGAGAATGGTCAAGGTGCATGTAAGCTGCCCGAAAACTAAATCCAAAACAAACAAAAAACAACTTTTGATTAATTCTTCCATACTCTCACATTTTTCATGAAGTTGATTGGATCTTAAAACCAAAAGGAAATATGTGTGCTGACGTATTTGTAAACCATATGGATACGAACAGCAGAATTAGTTATTGTCAGTTAACTAACAATTGTTTAAGTTCAGCAGTCTACTTTTTCTTTTTTTGAAAGCATTTAGTAATCTACTTAGAATTCAAATTTTGCTTCTTGTTTTCTCTCTCTCTCAATTCAGTGGAGAGATTTGAACTTGTAACCTCTTGATTACTTGGTCATATACTGTCATTAGAGTTATTGTTCTCGCCGGCATTCAAGTTTCTCTTGTAATCAAACATTTAAGGGGTTCTTGCCTGCTGACATATTTGTAATAGTCCACAATTATTCTTGTTTAGGAGGGTCCTGTATACCCTAAGTTGTTCTCCTATTCAACCTAAACAACTCACAAACTTTCAAATGTAATGTCAAAGTAAAACTCCAATTAGCTATCTAATGGGAAGCAAAAATGTATGAATTATAAATATAGAGAGAGAGAATATCACCTCTATTTTCAAGATAGTTTAGCATCACACGCATATCAGCAACAGAAATCTGAGTATCCATTTCCATGCTATCAGAAATTGAATTCCTACGCATCTCTCTCTCCAACACATCAATGCACAACCGATCTTTGTTAGATTCATGTCCCTGCCGAGTCATTTCATTATAATCCTTCGGCCTAGTCAGCCTTCGACAGATTGTAACCGCAGTTTGTCCATCCGACGTAGGTTCTAATGCAGAGGTGCCCTTGTCCAGAAGGGCCACAATGATCTTGGGATCTTTACGCCTCGCTGCAACATGAAGAATTGTTTGTCCCCTAGGGTTTTTAAGATTGAGATCTGCCAAGCCTAGATTAATAACCTCTTTAATGACCTTTGGATCACAATAGGCAGTCGCGTAGTGAAGGGCGTAAGCATCATTCAAGGTAATGTCAGAAGATTCAGTTAAAAGAAGTTTCATTAGTTCAACATCATCACAATCCAATGCTTTGTGAAGACTCCTGATTTTTTTCGAACGGTTCAGGTCCACTTCTTCCACAACATTTGTTTCAGTCTCTAGCTGAGATTTCTTGCGCAGTGATTGAATCTCACTTGCAACTTCACCACTAAGCTCTCTTTCTAGAGACGCCACATCGAGATCCGACATTGCGACTCTTTGGATGCAGGGGGAGAGTAGCTGGTCCAGATGACAATGGTATGCAGCAATCAGTATGGTCATCACATCTTCCACAGACGCCTTCTCGACAAAATTCAAAAGTCGACGCTGCACAAGTTAAGTGGATACTTAGTTAGATGATGAAATAAATCAAATAGGAAATGAAAATCTTGTTGTGGAACTAAACTAACAAACAATACATCCAAAATTTGATTGAAACAGGCATACCATCCTTTTGTAAATTCACTGATGATCAGTCTGAAGAGTAAGAACCTAAACTAGAATGAAATACCCTAAGACTAAGAAAGGCACATGCTAGTTTCTTTGCAGTGCCATGGGGGTTTGGCTTGATAGGAATGGTAGAATTTTTCAGAGAGGTTAAACAGTCCCTGCAACTAAGTTCGCGAGTTTATTCTTTTCAGAGGGATAGAAGGATGAGGTTGAGTGAGAATTAGAAAACACATGAGTGAATTTCGGGTAATTCTAAGGGGTTCTTTTATTGTGAAACCGAGAAATTGGAGCTTCGCTCTACTATAACCGAGGTACCCATGCACGTTCCAAGACCCATGAGACAACACGAGATTTTACAATTAAGCTCACTAGTGGGACTCAAACCTGAGACCTTCAAGGAAGCATGCCTTGAAAGCTCCGAGCCTCAACCAACGAGGCTACCCCTTGGGGATGGTAACTCTAAGGTTAATTAGTTTTACTCCTCATTTGCTTATAAATGAGAGCTTTTTTCGTGTATTTTGATGACTTTGAATCCTCGATGAAGAAGCTATGGTATGATTCTCGGAGATTTCTCTCCTTAAGTATTTTTGGTCTTTCTTAGGCTACATCTAATAACAAGCTGAAAACAGGGACTATAGAAAACCAATCAATAAAACAGTAAGATTTCCACCAAAGAGACAAATCAACACAACAAAGCCACATAGATTAAAAATATAATGATTCTGAGAAATAGCCTCCTACCTGAACAAGCAATACTAATTCCTTCATCTTGAAAGTAGCAGAAGCAAACATCAATTCTACTGCATAATTAACAGCAGGGCCACAAGCATCATGATCACAGGCCTCATCCACACAAGTTGACACTTCTGGTGGTGATGGCTTAAGCTTTCCAGTGTATAAATAGTTCAAAATAACCTTGAAAGCTTCAACCCCAATCTTGCTAAAAGGCACCAACTGAGAAGCACAGTACTTAGGCTTCCCATCTTTTGTAGAGCTCACCATTTCCTGCTTAAAAAGCTCATGGAAGAACTGACTCCGAGCCGCCAATATACACCGATGAACACCAACTTCAATACCCTCAACAACAATCACAGCATCAGAGTAGTCATAGTCAGAATCAACCACAAGCTTCTCAAGGCTTGCACTTAGCTTACTAAGACACAAATGGTCAGAATTTGCATATGGGTCATTGCTGAAAGTTGCAGCAGCAATGTTGTTATAACTTGACCCATTTGACACATATGAGGATGAGCCAAAACTTTGAGAAGATCGATCATTGGCACTGTTCATGCCTTAAAATATGCGTTTCCACTAAGCTAACTTAAGAAATGAGCTCAAAAGCAACACAGATCGAGCAAAATCACGAAGCTCAGATTCTTAATTCAAGAGTAAGAATCAAAAACCCCCAAAACAAGGGTTTGGAACAAGAACTAAATGAACCCAAATAGGGAAAATCTTAACGATTACTGAATTGAACCCAAGACTCCACAGTCAGAAATGGAATCAAAATTTTACTGAAAAGCAGTTCAATCATGGACTAACAAAAATAACTTCAAACCCATAACTTAATCGAACAAAATAAGAACATCACACAAAATTAAGCAAGAAACACAACAACAAAGATACCCTTTGAACGAAAATAATGAATCGAACGCTAGAGATGATGATCCGAAGATTCAAGAAGCAGAGCAAGTAGACGACTGACAGAGTTGACCCACAAAAAACTAGGAGAAACCATTGTAAAACCAAAGGAGAAATCACAAAATTGGAACCAACAAATTTACGGTAAAGCCATGAATCAGCATATGTAGCCAAAAGGGTTTGATGAATGGAAGGAGATTTTCATTGGCACAGATTGTTCAGAGATTCGGACAGAAAATGGGAAGAAAAAGAAGAAGAAAAGTAGCAACGTTGACCCAATCAAACAAATGGAAGACCCACTAATCCTTATTGCACGGTGTTAATTCATCACGGTTCTTAATTAAGTTAAAAAGGAAAAGGAAGAAATTAAAAAAAAAAAAAAAAATCTTTTTTGAAAAAAAAATAAATCAATTTCAAACCTCTCCGTTATCGAATGAGTTGGTGGTGCGATTGATTATTTGGTTTGGTGTTAATTCATTTTCATTTTACGGATACGGGTTCGATTCTTAGAATCGATATTTGTAATCCTCATGTTCATTTTTCTCCATTTTTTTGAAGAATACTTGTTAATTACTAACAATTTTTAAACTCAGGGAAATTGATATTTTAGGTAGATATACAACTTATAATATTATAAACACTTATGTCAATGGACGTAGGTTAGACATAAAATTGTATAATTTAGATTGTATTTTAAATTAAATGAAATGCATTTTTTACTTTATGATAAATTTACTTACGGAAATTTGTTGAAAAAAATATTCCCATATACTTTTAACAAATTATAAAACATATGTCTCGTATAAATTTGATCAAACTTCAGAGTAAGCCGATAATATAGCTAATTCCTTAATTAAAATAAATAAATGTTTGGGGAATTATTATTAATTTCGTTAATCAAACATAAAATTATGTCTTTTCAAAAAAAAAAAAAAAAACATAAAATTATGTAAAGCTTTCCAAACTGTCAAGTATCAACTGATATCCTGATTTCAGCAACCACTTTTTTGGTTTTTCATCATGTTCTACTAAAAAAAGAAATTATATAAAATTTAATATATTAAAATTAGTGAATTATGAAGATTTTCTCAATAATTGATGAATTAGTGAAAATTGAACGAAAAGTAGTTTTTTTTTTTACAACTAGGAAAATGGCTACAAATTAGAAATTAATTAAAGTCATGACTACTAATTGTTAAACTTTAAGTTTATGCCCTTTTTTTAATTATGAATTTAATTAAAGTCATGACTACTAATTGTTAAACTTTAAGTTTATGCCCTTTTTTTAATTATGAATTTTTATTAATTTTTAATAAGAGAATTGATTGACAATTATACCCTCCTACATTTTTTAAGAGTTTTTTTCAACTTTTTAAAATAAATTATTTTGTAACTATTTCTAAATCTAGAAAAATCTAAAACAAAGTAAATAGTTATAAAAAATCTTAGTTAAAACAAAATTTTGAAAATATTACGTGAAACTAAGATTTTGAAAATTTAAATTAGGTAATTTTGAAACATTATTTTTAATGTTGGCAAAGTATGACCATATATCTCCTTCACATAATCCGTACAACCACTTCATTATTCGGCAAATTAAAATGGTTTGGAAAAGTAACTCAACTTGGATTTTAAGGGGTATTGAATGCACGATTTTGTGAGCTTCGATTCCGACATTAAATTTTAGCTGCAAAAAATCATTTTTATCCGGTCGATTTTCATGACGAATAATCTAAATTATAACTTCTATTAGGGAAAAATCTTCTCCTAAATTTAGAACAATAATTTAGTTTTAGAAATTTAATATCCAAGATTCAAGATGGTTTAAGATCAACTTACCCAAACCTTGTTTAAATCTTTTTAGGCAAGAAAGGACATCTTTATTGTTGGAGATTTTGGACTCACGACGAACTAGCAAAGACCGTAGGAGCTTCGCGACGTGATGGCGAAAGGCGGTAGAGCTTTGCGGTGTGATGGCAAGAGACGGCAAACTTCGTAGTTGGTTGGAATGAAATGCAAAGGAGAAAGGAAAAATATGGGTTGCCATTGGGTGTGTGTGAGGAGAGAAGAAGATGAAGTTTAGGATTTGTGGTTGGGTACGTCTTTTGTCAAACTGTTAAAAGGAAAAAAAAAAGGATTAGACATATTTAAATATAAAGTAATATCTTGAAATCTCATGTGTTTAAAAGAATATATTGTCCTTGATTTAAGGGATTTGTTGACTTGGAGTTAAAATTAAATATAAAATCTTGTGTTTTGGTTAAAAGAAAATTTAAATGATCACAATAAAATAAAAAATCTTATTCAAAGCTTAAAGAAAATTTTGGAATACTACAATATTCTCAACTAAAAGAACTTTGGTCCCTGAAAGTAAAAGAAAAGAAAGTTCAAGACGTAAATAATTAAGGAAAACGAAATTGCATCTCGCTCTCACGCTTCGAGGTAGGTGTGTACAAAAAAACCGGTAACCCGAGTAACCCGGACTACCCAACCCAAATCGTAAGGGTTGAGTTGGGTTATAAATTTTTTGGGTTGGGTTGGGTTATGATTTTATAGTTTTTGTTGAGTTGGGTTGGTTCTTGGGTTGAGCTCGTTCAACCCAACCCAACTCGAACTAAGAATATATTATATATATATTATGGTAGATTTTAGCATATTATATAAATATATTATGAGTGTAGGTAAGATAAATTAATAAGTTAGATTTTTAGCATACTTGTAAGTCATCTAAAAAAAGATTATGCACTAATAAGATTGGTAATAAGTTAAAGTATAGTATCATTAATCTTTTTAAACATATTTATGAACCTATGAATTAAACTTTAAAGAGAAAAATGAGAGTAACATAACCCGAGAATCCAACCCAACCCAACCCGAAAATTTTGGGTTGGGTTGGGTTGGGTTGCGCTTATGCATAGGGTTGAACATGTTGCCGAATTGAACAACCCGAAAAGTTGGGTTGGTCCAAAAAATTCATTCAACCCTACCCAACCCGGACCATGTACACCCCTACTTCGAGGTGGCTACTTCTACTCTCGAGCTATGACAAAAAACTTTAACTATTGAAATTTCTTGGTTGCGTACAACTTTTCGATCTCAAGTTAGGATTTACACAAGCTTATCTTCAAAGGTAAGATCAACATTGATTTTAAGTGGCTCAAAATTAAGAACATGCGACGGATCAAAAATTATGCATCACATATGTAGTCCCTACAACTTATCAATATGTGCTATGTTTGTACATCCAGTGTACATTGTGATTTAAGCACATGCGACAGATCATTCACTTAACGCGCGAAGCATAGAAACTTGTCTAGTCATTCTTTACAACTATTTAGTTTCTATAATTTTTCCTAGTAGTGGATTGCCTACATATGTATGTGTAAGATTGAGACCCCATTTATACTATGTGTTTATCCATTTTTGTTGTGTTATAGTTGTTAATATTGTTTGGAATATGTATATACGTATGAATGGGATCATTAAAATACACTTGGTCTAGTCATCCTTTGTGACTACTTAGTTTCTGTAACTCTGTCTATTTTGTTTGGGGTTTACATCATTGGTTTTGATCTAGTGTATTACCGACATATGTATTTGTAAGATTTAGACCTCATTTATGCTACGTGTTTATCTGTTCTTGTTGTGTTATAATTTTTAATCTTATTTGAATGTGTATATACATATGAATTTGATCATTGGAATACATTGTATCACTTGCGCCCCTGAATTTGTCTATGTGCCTCCTATCACTCCTAACACTACTTTTGTTTTCGAAATTATGCACCGCATATGTAGTCTCTACAACTTATCAGTATGCACTATGTTTGTACATCCGTTGTACATCGTGATCCTGCTTTGATCGAATATGATTTTTTTTTCTGACACTTTTGATCGAAGTTTTTTTTATTGATCTGCAAGCCAACTCCCCATAATTTTGGTGACCTCCCATATTATTAATATTTTAATTTTGAAATATGGTAAAATACCACGTGGTTAGTTAGGGTTAAATTTAGTAAAAATAAAATATTATAAAATAAAAAGTGGTTTGATTATCCTTAGAAATAGGGGGAAATTGTTTGTTTTTTTTTTAATAATTCATAGAACACCTAAACAAAAACTACCTAAAGGGTAATTTGGGGAGGGAAACATTCATCTCTCCTCCCCTAATTTTTTTTTTATCCATTCATTTAAAATCTAAAAGAAATTAGTCATGACCTCTATTTTTTCTTTAAAATTAGTCATTTCTTACCATTATCCTTTTCTTTCACTCTTCTAAAACAAAAGAGAAAAAGAATAAAGGCTAGAAATTGTTTTGAGGATTGGCTTAGTTGGTTGAAAGTTTGAGTTTGAAGGTATATTGTAACGACCCGACCCAAACCAGGGTCAGAACCTAAGACCTTAACTCTAAGTGCATGGAATAGTACTTGACATCTCGGGCATGTAAATTTAAAACAAAACTCCTTTCAAACAACTCAAAAGAACAAATTTATAAAACCATAAATAAACTAAAACGGTTATAGGGTACCCAAAAATCAAAACATAAAAGATCGGTAAAACATGTTCTGCTTATCATGTCCCATGGTCATCTCCAGCTCCGTCCATCATCCATCTCGGTACAGTCTAGTAGTACCTGTGGGGATTCCACAGTGGAAAGGGTGAGTTTTCACAAACTCAGTAAGGCCTCCCCAGCTCGGGGACAAACATGCACAAGAATACAAACATCAGCAAACAAGTATGATCGGCAACATAACCAAAGGGTGTACAAAACCCAAGCTCCTGGGTGCTAGGTCAAGAAACCTCGTCCTTAACAAGCACCTCGCAGAGCGGTCTAAGGATCGTAGACCCAAGACCAAAAGCTCATAAGAGTCCTCTGACTCGAGAGCAATCTGGCATCCTACTCTAGAGGGAACTGGTGAGTTGAGCAACCTGTTGGCCCCAGGCCTCGTACTCACGGCGAGAGGTGGTGTCACACCAATCACCAAGGAACCACATCAGGCCTATACCACCTACCTGGAGAGAGCCTAGACTACTAGTAGAAACCATCCAGGGCCGTGAGCCTGGCCGGTCGACCATCCACGGAAGTCCTGCGAAGCGAGAGAATATCACCTCAAGCTAGGGTATGCGCCCGAATATCATCGTTCACACCCACCTAGTAGTCTGCTCTATCCGGTCTCCATGACTCGTTTGGGTCCAAACGAGGCATCAAGCCGTGCATCAAACATCACGCAAGTCTATATCAGGACAGGTGTGCAAGTTCGTATCAGGACAATCATGCAACCACATGCAACTCGACCATATCAGACAGACATACATGATTCATGCATCACTAGTCATACAAGAGGCAAGCATGAAATATTATACTCTCGGTGCAATCAAATGCAAAATACGATGCACATGGTTATGCTACAATCAGACAAATCAACTAATGCAAGTAAACCGGCACATGTATTAACCACAGGTCCTCGAGAAGGGGTAAAGGGTCCCTTACCTCGGCTGAAACTCTCGAACCACACTCTAGAGTCAACTGGAAGCTCTAAAATGGCCAAACACAACTCCGAGCCCTAAAACAAACAAACCGGTCAAAACTAACACCTCAGACCATTAAAAACGGATCCAGAATGTCGAATTTAGTAAATAGTGAAGAACCTCGAAAAACGTGTCTCGGTGGTCCCGCGTGCCCTCAACCTCGGCTCAAAGGACGAGAAACAGCTCAGGTCAAATCTGGCCAAACATAGAAGTCAAATGGTCAAAACTAGCCATTTAACCCTAACAAGCACTATTACACCCAAATTCAACAACTTTTAAACCAAACACTCACTAAACATATAACCAAACATACCTTAATTCACAACTTAAATAAATTTACACTTCTAACCAAACAAGCTTGCCCATTAATTAAATAGCCATAACTCCATAAACAAGCATCTTTAATCCATGACTTAAATGATTTTAAACCATTAGCCAAACAAGCATAAACCACCACTTGAATGGTTTTAAGCCATAAACCAAACAAACATAATCCAAACAAACATAATCCACACTTTAACTAACTTTAAACTAGTAGCCAAACAACATTAATCCACCTTTAAATATCTTTAAACAGGCAGCCAAACAAGCTTAAAGCTCAACTTAGAATATCTTTAAACTCCAACCAAATAGCCTAATCCATAACTTAAATAACACTAGCCATGCAACCAAACACACCTTATTCTCAACTTAAATGACATTAAACCACAACCAAACAAGGCTTATATCACAATTAAATATCTTTAACCACAAAACCAAACACCCTTCTTCTTCTACATTTGAGATGAGACCCAAACTAAATCAAGAGAAATACTCCCTTACTCCGGCGAACCCACGGCGGCAGTGGCAGCTGATGCGTGCCGGCGACGGCGCTGCAACCTTGCGGCTGCTCCTCTCGCGAACTCAACTCAGCCACGAACCTACCGCACTCAACCCATAACAACACTCGAACCCGTGAAGCTCACGGCACTTCGATCCAACCAAACGGTTGAGCAAGCTTGCCGGCGACGAGACCCACGCAATGACCTCGTGAGCTTGCTGACCCACTGCCGATGCACTCCTCCAATGATGAACTAGTCGGCAACGAGCTCGAATCTCTTCGAAACAATAAACCCACACGCATACCACGCAACATCGCAGCAACCCACGAAAACACGAACCCACAGCTCGAAAATCGGCGACTGAAACACACCGACGATGAGGCTACTGGTCGGAAAAACGGGAATGGAAGGTGGCTACACAAGGATGAAGTGAATGAACAGTATATCCTCCTAGGGCTATGGGTTTTCAAAACCAAACTTAAATATCTCCTTACAATTGACCAAACTACCCTTCCATTTGTACTTAATCACAAAAATTGCCATTCCTTTTATTAAAACACCACATTTTGGGCTATGACATATATTTTTCTTGAAGTTCCAAATTTGATATCTACTTTGTGACATTAAGTTGAAGACCTTTATAATTGTGACTCTAACTCTAAATCATAAAATAATAATAATAGAGGATAGAAATTATTACATTTGGAAAAAATAAAACATTTAACTAAATCTTAGGTGAAATTAGATGGAAAAAAAGATCATGAATGCAAAAATGTTGGAAAATTTTCAAATATTACAACAATTGATCAATCAAGTTAAATTGATGTTTGATGGCTTCAATCACGTTTATACAATCAATGGCTTCAAATCAAGTCAAATTGATAACTTCAATTAAATTAAGTATTTTGTTATATATAAAGTATTTTTTACAAGTATATATAAATTACTTTTAACTTGAATATTATTGAAATTAATGTTTTATTTGTCATCTTTTTACGTTTTTACCATTTGATATTATCCTGAAAAAATTGACAGAACATATTGTTGTATCAATTTATGTTCTATATATATATATATATATATTATTTATGAATACTTTTATTTGTTGCCCTTGTCGTCTCTTTCGTTGAGACGATGAAAGTGTTTCCCCAAATATTACAAACAAAATCAATGAATAAATAAGGTTTCGGTTGATAACTATTTTGTTTTTCGTTTTTTGTTTATGAAATTTAAACCTACAACAACTACCTTTCTATACTTTTTTTCTTATTTGGATATCTACATCTTACCTACATTTTAATAAACAAAACAAAAATTTGAAAACAAAAAAAAGTAGCTTCCAAAAACTTGTTTTTGTTTTTGAAATTTGGTTAGTATTCACCTACTTTCATAAACAAAAAACAAAAAACTAAATGGTTATCAAACAGAGTCTAAGATTCCTCTGACAGACAGATAACATTTAAAAACATGAGATGTTATGCATATTGTGAATGATGAGAGAGGGACAGTGAGAAGTAAAGAAAGATGGTAATATCTCAACACAAACATTTGACAAACCCTTTCATTGGTTAAGGCAATGTTCTCCAAAATATACAACAAACAAACACATTACTAATCAACAACATTGATTTCTCTCATTCTTAAGCAACACTGAAAGAACTGGATGCACCCTCCACAAACTTCCTTGCTCCTTTAAACCACCTCTTGTCTCCTGCTTGCGCCTTGCAGATGTAAAGCTTTCCATCCTTCACTGCTGCTGTGATCAGCTGGTGCTTCCCTCCCTCGTCTCCATCTGCTGTTCTTGTCAAGACCGACACGAAGTAGTACGGGTTACCTCCAACTTCTGACACCGAACTCTCTAACACGTTCGCGGTTGCCACTGCGTCCGGGTCGAATCCACCCTGTTCAATTTCGAAATTTTAATGCATGGAATCAGGCCGACTTGATCGAGAACAACCAAAATGTGATGTGTAAAGATGTTATTCGGAGATGACCTAGTAGTAAACGTTTGAGATGGTTTATAGACGTGTATATATATATATCACACAAATGTGTGGTGAGTGTTTGACGTATATTTTGACCATTCTTACTAGACAACCTACAAACCGTACTACGTTTGGCTGTCAAGGCAACCATAGGAAGTTAATTTTTAAATAAATGTCAACCATAGATTGAGCTCATTCCATTATAGTATATGTATAGTTCTTAAATAAATGTCAACCATAGATTGAGCTCATTCTATTATATAGTACTTATGATTCCCCGAGCCTTTATTTGACCAGTAAGTCAATCTATAAGGTTGTTTAGAGATTTTTTTTTTTAAGATTTTGAGTTTGGTCTTTGATAGAACCTGAATCAACTACGACATAGAACTAACCAAAATACAAGATAATCTAAGTAATTCAAAGTATTTAGACTCTTTCCGACATCACTCAAATCCTATAATTCGCTCAATACAATCATACAATTCCATTTCTCACTTACTCCTATTTAATAATTAAATTAACTAATTTTTTAACTATTTACTAATATGTCCTTGATATGATCCCATAGTCTCCAATAAAGCACTTAAAAAACCTGTTTGATAAAGACTAAACAGAAAATATGGGTATCTCTTATTGAGTTTTGTGTCTGGAAACAGAACAAAACATGTTCTTGTTTGAGTTTGTATTAGTGGCAATGACAATGCATTATCTTTTACTCTATAAAGTACTTTTTTGTCAAATTACCTCAGAAGCAGTCTTTCCAAAGTAGGCTTGTTTTCCCAGCAAATAGTCAACCTGCAAAAGCCAAATTGAAGCATAACACAATTGAATCTTCTATTGTTTCAACCAAATCTAACTTGAAGTCAACATCAATGAAATGAAATCTAAAAGCCAAGCCAAATTTCAAAGAACAACTAGAGTTTTTGGGGAAAACAAGGTTAAAAAGTAGAGAAATGCAAGAAAGAGTTGTTACCTTGGAGAGGAATTCTTCAGGGGTGCCAAAATCTTTGATGGATTTCTTGTCAGTTGGGTTGATAATTACACTAAGATTGCTGTTGGAATCAAAGTTGTCTTCATATCTAAGAACTTGGCCAGGGAATTCCCTTTCTTTGCTTGGGTTCCACTTTGAAGGAATTGAAAGCTTGAATCCATCTCCATTGTATGGCAAGTAGTCTGTGTTGCTCTTTGGTGCTCCAAACACATTGGCTGCAATTTTTATTTTATTTTTATCAAAACCAAGTTTTCATTACAAACAGACTGTACAAGAAACAATAATAGCTCACTCCAAAAAACAACCTGTATAAAGTAAACAATCAAAAGATTACAAAACAGAGTAGCCATTGATGAGAATAAGAGATAAAAGGAAAGTCCACATCAAACTTCACCAACACTAATCCAATGTATATTGTTAAAACAAAAATATTCAACAAAATGGTTTTCTGAGATCCATTTGTTAGATCCATGTAGGTTTCAGCATATAAATCAAAAGAAATCAATAATTGTTCCCTAAGTGCTTGTTTTCACATCAATTCACCATAATGGGTTTTATGTTTATCAACCAAACATTGGAATTCCAAGTCAAATTCAAGAACAAAACAAAGTTAGAGTGAAAATTAATATTTTTATGGTTCAAAACTTGACTTGATTTAAACACAACTAAAAAGTAGGCATTAAAATAAGAAAACTCATTGACAATATTAAACAAACATGAGTTTCATTTCAAAATCGATTGCCTGAAAAAAGAAGCCCATGTCTCGTATTACTAAGATAGTGAATCTAATTATGTTTGTGATGTGTGATCTTCAAATACAAGTAGTATTTACCATCATTATGGAAAGATTAAATAGTCAAGATTGAGCAAGGATGAATTCAATCTATGGTTACCACCTATCTATGAATTAATTTCATAGTTTTTGACATCCAAATGTAGTACCCTCGGGCAATAGAATAATAGAGGTCGAGGTGAGCATAAGCTGACTCGGACACTCACGGATATAAGAATACAATCACTATTTACATATTCTTTTGTGTGCCTAAATCAATTCCTCATCAGGGATATCAAGATCAGAAGCAGCAGCAAACACCAATTCAAGAAACAGCAAAATCCCATCAAACAAAACCGACAAATGAATGATTTAGTTTACCAGCTTCTCCATATGCAGCATCAGCCGGGGAAACCTTGGAGCCAATAGCAGCGGCACCGATGAGGACGGTGAGAGCCAAGCGGCGAGACACGACGCTGTCACCGCTGTTCTCCTCGAGAGCGGCCGGCTGCTTCTGGGCACGGCAGATCAGCTTGGCCGGCGCAGCCTGTCGAGAAGAAGACGACGATCTAGCGGCGGCGGCAGCGGCAGTGAGGGCGTGGTGGTGAAGGAAACAGGAGGTGGAAGCCATTGTTGGGGCTTACCCAGAAGATGAAAATGAGAATGGGAGATTGCAAAGTGGAAATGGAATGTAATGTGGATTTGATTGTTGCTGTTGAGATTTTGAGTATTTTGTGTGTGTGGAGGAAAATGGATTGGGGAAGAAGGAGAAGAGTGGATTAGATTATTGATTTTTGGATAAGGGTTTAGAGGCTTTGATTGGTGCCAACTGTGCATTTTGCTGCACAGTCAGCAATGTTTGAGACACTGTGGCTTCTCCACTCCACTCAGCCTTTTCTTTGTCCTCAATTGTGGCTTGGCATTCCAAGATTTTGTACATGTGTCATTTTATCATTGGTGCATCTTTTTTCAAAAACATCATGAGGGCCCTTGGGAAGTGAGGAAAAAAAAATGAAAGAGAATGATTAATTACAAGTAATGATTTTGTAATTGGAGCTTATACTATATTAACACTAAACAATGAATATATCGCATCCCTAATTCATTCAGTAAGTATGTTGAAATTCTTTGAAACTTCTAAAACAATAAGTATATATATAATTTTGTAACTCTGAGGATTGCTACAAATTGATTCATAACTAAAATAAGTCTTGCAACACCAACCAAACTAGGCAAGAATTTCTTGACCAACGCCTTGGTTTCGATCCACAGCTCGAATTGAGACCAACCAAACTTCAAATTGTTACCGATACAGAAAACTCTAAATTTATTGGATGCAAACCGCCTCTAACAAATGGGATACTAAAATCCCAAATCGAGAGACTAGCACATTGATTATCAATTCTTGAATTTAGAGAATCTTTATGGTTTAATTATAGGGGGTGAAAAAAAAAACTAACAATCTGAACTACCCAACCAAAACGGTAAGAATTAAGTTGGGTTATAATTTTCTTTGAGTTGAGCTATGATTTTATAGTTTTTGTTAGATTTGATCGGTTATTGAGTTGTCCAAATTTTGACTCGTTCAATCCAATTCAACGCGAATTAAGAATAATATATATGTGTGCTTAACTAATAAGAAATATACCCTAATAAATTAATAGATAACCTATGGATAAGTATAGCTCATGCATTTTTCTTTATTTGATGTTTACATATTTCCGAATTATGAGTTGAATTTTAGAGGGGAAATGAGATTAACAACTAGAGAACCCAACCTAATACGGCCGAAAATATATGGGTGAGTTGAGTTGCTCTAATACATGGGGGTTGAAGGATTAATTTGAGTTGATCCAAAAAATTCACCAAATCGAATCTAACTTGTACCATGTATATCCCTAAATCCTACAACCATCAAGAATTATGAGGCATACGAATCTACCAAAGAGAATTAGGGAAGGTTTGAGCTCGAAAATGACCAACACATCCTTTGAAAAAAAAAAACACCAACCATCACACTTATGGATAGGGGTGAAAGAAAAAACAAAACTGATGAAACCAAATAGAACCAAACTAATTCAATGGAGTGGTTCGATTTTTTATTATTTTAATAAAATACTGGATCATTCGGTTTGATATTTTAGAAAACCAAAATTTATTGGTCCAATTCAATTTTTTATATAAGAACTAGCATAAAAACCGAGCGGAACCGAAATTAAATTCTAAAAGAAAATCAAAATATATTGGTATTGAGATTGATAGAAGAGCTACATGTAAAATACGAAGAAAAACTATTATAAATATTAAGATATTTATGGAAAATGTTGCTTTTGGTTAGCAAAATAAAAATCCTTAAAATCGAGGCAAAAAAATAAAAAAAGAATGAAACAAATTCTCGTTTAAATCAAAATCGAAAATTGAACCGAACAAAATGAAAATTTATCTAACAATTTTATTCTTTATTAGACATAGGTTCAAACTTAATTGTTGAAAGATCAAGTACATCAATTTAATTGTCGATTCGCTACAAAATCGACAAAAATCGAATAAAAATCACCCCATTTATAGACCATCATTGATCAACCAGCAGAAGAAGAAAGTCTATCCTAAAAATAAATAAAAAAAGTCCAAAGAAATTCATAAATTTGAAAAACTCAACCCATCCAACAAACAAATAAAAGTACCAAAGATTTGGATAGGCCCAACCTACAAAACAAGCCCAAACATCTATGTGGCTCCGACCATCACCCACCACCGTCGTCGGTGGAGCATCGCCGCCCTTTCCCGTCAACTCCGACGGTATTATTTACCACCTTTTTATTTCATATTTTCTACCTTGACCGTCATCTTCCTTTGCGAATTCTTCCTCAATATCATTCCCTCCTTCCATAACATAATTTTCCTTCTTGTTCTCCTTTATAGAATATGACCCTTCTCGATTATTTGAATTTGGATGAATCATTACCTTCATAATCTCATTTTCGTATATTGTTTTTTATTATACTCATAACTACTTTGAAATTTCTTTTCTAACCACTTTTTATTTTCTTTCATACTTACCATTTCTTCTCTTCATGATTATTCTGTTCATCATAAACACAAGTAATGATTCATTCTATTTCATATTTTTTTGTAATTCTCGTCCTCCAAATACCCTTTCGGATTTTTTCAAGCTTACTCTATATTGAAAATGATAGATTTGAATCTATATCTTTTGAACTCTTAACTAAAGCATTCAAATTAACAATACTATTGTTGGGGTTAAGTAATTAATTGCTTCTTTAGGTATAATGAAAGTGTCTCATTGTAATAGTTGTTGCAAGAAGGTGGCTAATCGGTTAGCAAAACAAAGCCCTTTAGACTACTTTTATTGATTGGATCCTATTCTCATTGTTGAGGATGATGTTCTTTCTTTTGGAGGGAGAATCTCCTCGTGACATTGGCTTCATCTTGAAGTATGATGGTACTAGTTTGTTTGGTGGTCGGTAAATTGCTTTTATCTTTAAAAAAACATCAAATTTATATTTTTCTTTCTTTCTACTAGTCTTGAAACCTTTGTTCACATACCTTATATACATACATATATATATGTATATATAATATATGTATATGTATATATGGAGAAGAGAAACCAATCATGGACAAATTGGGGTAAAATTCAAGAAAATTGAGCCTTTTTTTGGTGGAATTAAAGACAGCCGCAGATTTCATTACTTTCCAATGAAAACCATAGCTGCCCAAAAGGGATTCACGTTTGGCGCCGGTTAACATGCAACCAAGAAAGTGGAAAATAAAGTGAAAAAGGAAAAAATTCAGTTCGACCCACTTGAAGAACAAACAAAAAGAAAATAAAGAAAAAAAGAGGGAATTTTGCATCTGGGTTTGGTGGTGGCATGCTTATAATTTCAGTATGTCAGCTTCGGAATCCCATTACTCTTTTCATTTCTCCCATTTTTCTTTGGTTTTGAGCTGAATTTGAGAGACCCCATTTTCATCACTGTTCGTTTTCTTCAATTAAAAGACATAATCTCCCGCTCTTGGTTTGTTCTCTCGAGCTCTGTTTTGGATTTTGTTGATTTTTCTGCTTGTTTACGGATTATGTCTTTTAATTTGTTTGTTTGATGCTTTGTTGGGGTTAGATGCTGCTATTTCTGCTTAACTTTCTGCGTAGTTGGTGTTTTCCCTTTCTCTCTTTGGTTACTTTTGATCTGATCTTACTAGACTACTTATTGATCCCTTACACTTGATTCATTTTTCTCTTTAAGGTCTCTTATCTTTTGGAGATTCCTTATTGTTTTATATCTTGTATAACTGTGGCTGAATTTCTTGTTTAATCTGGAGTTTAGAATGCTTAAATGAGGTTGGAACGAACCACCCTAGTGGTGAAAAGGGCTTTAAGCAACCAAAAAGTTGCGTTCAATCTATGGTGTCCACCTAACTAAAAATTAATTTTCCACCGATTTTCTTGGCGTCCAAATCTGTAGTGTAGGGTAGTATGTTCGGTTATAGTAGTCGAGGTGCAGGTATAGACTTCATGGATATATATATATATATGTATGTATGTATGTATGTATGTATGTATGTATGTATAAAATAAAGGTTGGAATGATTTTGATCTTGCTTTTATACTTGGTTGTAAACTCTTTCTGGGTTGGTTGAAATGTTGGATTCCATTTGCTTTTGAGTTGAAAGTTATGGTAAAAGTTCCTGCTCTTTCATATTTTATGACATTTCATTGTTGTTATGCCTTTTTGGTTAACTTGTGCTTCCTGCTCAGTTTGAATCAGCATTTTTTGTTTTATAAATAATTGTCAGTGCTCTTGAATGCCTGTTGTTGATTCATCAAAATTCTGAAACCTTTACAAAACATTAGTTTGTTTAATTTGAAACTATTCAGAAGTGTGGCAGGCCTTTTTCACAGGATTTCATCGTCAAAACTTGTTAAGGAATGGATTCTACCTTTTAAACCATATCAATCTTCTGATATTCTCTAGTACAAGCAAGGTTTAGAGAATCAGATTAATGTTAGGTCTTAAGAGCTGTTATTTAGAGATCCTCATTGCAAATTGAAATGGATAGCCTGTTGAATTATTGCCTTGCTCTGTGAATTGTAGTAGGTGATGGTTCTGTTTTCTCTCTTTTCAATTGGGTTCTCTCTATAAGCAAGATTTAAATCTGAGAAAGCAGATGAAAGTGAAAACCTCAGCAGTATATGGTGTTCCTATAGTTTGAACAATGATTTGTAATGCAACTAAGGAAATGTATTACCAAAACTTGGATCTCCAGCCTAAACATCCAGATGATTATTCTCATACATCCTTGATCCTATTGACTAAATTTCTGATCTGTTAAACTTTTACACTTTTGCAAAACTCTAGTTCTTATTTTATGCTTGTTTATATTATTATAAATCCACCCTCTTGGTGAAGAATCTAGTCCTGAACTTTGGCTCCCTTTGTCTTGTTAGTTTTTCTGAAGCACAAGAACAATGTCTAAGCCTACAACTGATGTGGAGTTTGTTAATAATTTTTCTGAAGTTCTTGCTGAACATGGTCAAAAGGCAAAATCAGTATTTTTTTTGGGGGAAGATAGTAAATCAAGTTCGGTGACTGGTCAGATCAAGCGGATATTTGGACGCCAAAAGCCCGTTTACAATATTCTCGGTGGTGGAAAATGTATATCCTTGTTCATTTATTCTTGGCATCTTTTTTTCATTTTCTATAAAAAAAAATTTCATGTCCCAAATCATATTACTTCATTTTGATTTCTCTGCTGACTAAATATTTGTAGCTGCTGATGTGCTGCTATGGAGGAATAAAAAAATTTCAGCTAGTGTTTTGTCTTGTGCAACTATCATATGGGTGCTGTTTGAATGGCTTAATTACCACCTCTTGACTCTTGTTTGCTTTGGTTTGGTTCTTGGTATGTTGGCTCAGTTTATATGGACAAATGCCTCAGGATTTCTGAACAGGTGATTGAAAAATGGATGTTTATGCCTTAATTTTTTGTCAGTTTTGATGCATTTTCTGGTTGAACGAATGTAGATGCATTCCGTAACATATTTCATGCACCTGCAGATCATCATCGTCCAATATTCCTCACATCGTTCTTGCTGAGGAACTATTTGTCAATATTGCTGTCTCATTTGGTGCCGAGGTCAACCGAGCTCTGGGCCTTCTCCAAGATATTGCTTGTGAAGGAAATTTGAAGCAATTCCTTGTGGTATGCTAACATATACTGTGTACTTGTACTTGCTTTGCTATTCTGTTGAATTTCTAGAGATCTTTGGTATTATCTGCTCTAGTAATTCATATAGCAGTATTTCAGTACAAGACCTTGACATTGGATGATACACACATTAATAGATATTAGGCTGTGTTCGATAACTATTTCGTTTTTAGCTTTTTGGCTTTTGAAAAGGAAGCCTATAAACAGCCCCTACTTTCATCCATGCAATTCTTTTTCTTGCTATACAAATTCAAAGCCAACTTTTGAAAAAAAAAAGTAGTTTAAAAAAATTTTGTTTTCATTTTTGGAATGACTAAGAATTCGAATGTTTCCATAAGAAGTATGAATCCATGGTAAAGAAGTTGTGAGAAAACCAGCATAATTTCCAAAATAAAAAACCCAAAACCAAAGCTAAAAGCCAAATAGTTATTAAGCGAGGCCTTTAAGCTTTCATATTGAATTTATAAATCTGTGGCCTTTATATATAAACAAGGAAGTATATGCATATAAACAGTTGACCGCCTGGTTGAGAGGGATATTCACAGTTCAATTTGGTTTTTGACCAAATCTAACTCAACCAAACTGAACCAACTATTCTTGCAAAAATGGTTAGTTCAGTCTTGCCAATTCTTTGGGTTTTTGTACACCTTTTTCCTGGCTTTATGTTATTTTGGCTATTACAGTTTAAATAATAAGAATGGTTTACACTTTCCGGTTTGAAAATGTCACATATATGGTAGAAATATTTTTTTTTAAGTACAAGTTGGGGGAGGGGTACCACAAACCCTACAAAGAGTACCCAATTGCTCTCAAATAAATAAGAGCCAATACCGATTCCAGGGGTCGAACCTGTGACCATAGTTTTGAACTGGATTTCCACCAAATAATGAAACCATCAGGCCACCGACCCTTTTGGTAATTGACATCAATTTGAGAATGTCATTTGTCTAATAACGGTTGTAACTTATAATTTCTGAAATAACTGCTTAAAACCATGAACAATTTTCATCAATGAATGCCATTATTCAGTACTAGACATGACATATGAGGGACAAAAAAAGAAATCTGAAAAAGCCTCTCCATCTCTCCTGAATTTGCTGCTGCTTCAGGGAGTGAAGTATGTAACAAGTATTTTAGATCAGTAAATTTGAACATGAATTTGAGAGAATGAATGTGAACCCCAAAACATGGGATTTATGACTTAAAGAGGCGGCCTCGTTAGTAGAGGGTTGAGGTCTTCAAGGTATGTTTTCTTCGAGGACTGAGGTTCAAAAATCAGGAGTGATCTCTCTTGTTGTCTCTTGGGTCCAGGTCATAGGACGGGCGTGGATGCCCCCAAATATTTGATGGGGTGAAGCTCCAATTCTCGTTTATAAAAAGAAAAAAAGAGAACTTATGAGAAATATGCTAGTTCGCTTTTGTAATTTTATGAGGGCTTGTTTGTCTTATTGCACTTTGTAATTCCATAATTTCATAATTATAATGAAATTGTTTGAAATATGCTAGTTCGGTTTTGCAATGATCTGTTATTTTGGCTAGAGTTTATTTGATTATAGCTCCTTAGGAAACCTGTTTGGATTTCTATTTTGATTTCTTTGACTTGCTTCTTTAATGTGAATATATTTCCAGGCTGTTGTAAGCTTGTGGGCTGGTGCTGTGATTAGTGGCTGGTGCAATTTCATAACTGTCTTGTATGTTGGTAAGTGGTTACAGATTTTGCATTTCTAAACATGATGCTTGATTTCAATATTGTTTTTGAATTATCTCTCTTCCCCGTGGAAGGCACTTTAGCTGTCATTACCTGATATAAGATGGAAACATTTTGATGAACCATTGGAAATCCTATGCCTCTTGAAAAGTTTGATATCCCACATTTATGAATGATGCATAGGTGTTTACGAACGCGAGATATTGTAGGAAGATACTATTGTTTTGTGAAATTAGTCGAAGTGAGCTCATGATTATTTATTAAAAAAAAAAAAAGCTTCACCCCTGAAAGTGGTGTTTGACTTGATTGTCAATCTAATTGTATCTTGGATAAAAGGAGATGTCTTATGTACGCGGGTCAGTTAGGCCTATTCTAATTTCATCTAGCGATGAAATTGTTTCTTATCCAAAAAAAGAAAAAAAAATGTTGTTTGAATAATCTTGTTTCCTCATAGAATCTCCCTGAAAAAAATCTAGAATTATCAATCTTCACAACTAAAACATTTAAAAATATGTTCAGGTTTTGTTGCGGCACATACGCTTCCTATTCTATACGAGAAATATGAAGATGAAGTCGATACCTTTGCATACAAGGTCTTCGACCAACTCCGGGGTCACTATCAGAAGCTTGATTCTAGTGTCCTTAGCAAGATTCCGAAAGGTTCGTTCAAGGGTAAGAAGTATGAATAGATTGTAACAATGCATAAACAAACCATCTCTAGTTTTAGCAAGGAATTGGTTATCATAAGAATGGGAAAAATATTATCCCCATCATGGTGAAAGGGCAGAGACCAAGGTATAGAAATGAATCTTTAGTTTAATTATTTGCCAATTTGATGAACTAAGAGCCATCTTTGACTGATTTGCTGCGGCCTCTTGGCTCAATTATCATAACTGCTTCAGTTTCGCATTCTTTTGATTAAGGAATGGAATATATGTATATATGTACATATGTATATGTACCTATTTTCTTGTACATGCAACTACATTAGAGTACTAACTAATAGTATGTAACAAACATATGCTTATAGCCACAAATTCAGAATCAAGGGAGCCCTTGCCTTATTAGAAATTAGAATACAAAACACTCAGAAACTTCAATCCTACTAAATTGGTTCCAAAACACCTAAACAAACAACACTTAAAAAGTAATTGCTTGTAGAATCAACTTTCCTAGGTATGATCGGTTATACATAAGTACTCTTAAGGTAATGAAGGTTACCTAATGTTCTGCCTCGCTTGCATATCAACATCCTATGTTAGATAGTGTGACCATATGCACTACAAGTTGTGGTCAATTTCGGTCCTGAGTTGTGGAACAAAATATAAGTAATTTTAGAATTCTATCTCTTTTTGGTTGCTCAACCTTTGTTGGGAGTCGGCATGTCTGTCTTCTCATTATTATTTAGGGGTGCAACAAAGAACCGAAAAATCGAACTGAACCAATCCAATCCAATGGATTGGATCGGTTTTTTAGCTCAAAGTTGGGCATATCGGTTGTAATTTAAAAAAACTAAAAATATTGGATTGGTTCCGATTTTCGTTTTAAAAAACTAATAAAAACCGATCCAAACCGAAATATATATATTGTCAATGATTCATATAAAATCATCTTCTTTTCATTAATATTTCTTTAATTCACTCATATTTCAAGTAAAAAACATCATTAAATAATTTTGAATACGTTAAAAATACTTATAACCTTTAAAAAAATAGTTGTTTATGAGAAGATTATTTTTATATGAGAAATATTGTTTTTGATATATTAAAAAAAATTGGACATTGGATTGGATCGGATCCATTTTTGGATATTGAAAAATCGAACCAATGGTTCTATACTTTATTAGACATTGGATTAGATCCATTTTTTAAAAACCGAAGATATTGGTTCGGTTGTCGATTTGGTACAAAATCGACAAAAATCGAACCGAAATCACCACTATTATTATTAATGAATAGTTTTAAATTTAAAAAAAAAAAAGTATGAACATTTATCTCAAAATTAATTGGTGATGAAAAGAGTAATCTTCATTTGTTATATATATATTACTATGAAGTCTCCACTCTTTTTGAAGTGAGATCATAACACATCCACTGACTTTTTAATATAATAAAATAAATCTAGAATATAACCTAACAATCATAAGAGTGTGAAGACCTTATCCACACAAGCGCCACAAGAGATCAGTGGCGACAACACACACAGCTTGGGTGCAAAGGTGTTGTAGCAGATCGAGATATGGCTCGGGAAATGCGGCAGGTTGCAGCATTTGTGCGGATGGATAGGTGATGTGTGCGGGCGTGCTGGCGACACTCGTGAACTAGAGTGCTAACGATTTATGAGTGGAGTTCGAAGCGCTAGTCGCGGTGTGTAGGCTGTCGAACAATCGTGGATCAATGGAGAAAGATAGACATCCAGGAGGAGTTTGGTCGTGGTCTTTGAATGAGAGAGGAGTTCCTAATGCTTGGTTCAATTAGGGGCAACAACACAAAGCCTAAGGTACAATAGTTACGAATTGCCATCTAACTCATATTTTAAAATAAAATAATTAAATTAAAAATTCACAATATCTTTAATTAGAAAATATAAAGGCCGTACATAAAAAGTTCTAAGAGCCAAATTAAAATAAACATGGACCACTATCCCATCTTTGGGTGCCAAATTATTATTATTTGCTATTACAATTAATATTTAATAACTTTTTTTTGAAAAAAAATCAAAATCCATTCATTAATGATAAAAAAACGGTAAACATACCCACTCCAAACAAATGTGGAGCAATAAAAAAAAGAAAATACTACCTTATAACTATTTTGATTCCGGTCCACAATTCAGACCTCGATCGACGAGAACTAAGAGAGTCAAAGTAAATTGACCTTATTGCAAATGAGAATGAAAGAACACAACATAATGGACGACTCATAAATTTCAACACTATAAAGGTTGATTTTTTATGAACATTGGAGATTAATTCAATCGATTTAATGGATGCTAACGTACGTGTAACTACCACATGAAAAGAAGAAATCTCCGATGAGGAGTGGAGACATCTATAAGTGTAACACTTGTTCAACCCTAAAATAGGAATTTCTTTATCAATCAGCTTCTCTCCAAAAAAGACATGAACAAAACCAAAAATATTATCCAACTTTGTTGTGCAAATAAAATCCAAACTAGAGTTAGAAAGTGGAGTTCCCACTTTCTTGAGGATACCGAGTGCCCAAGAATTGCTCCTCCCTCGATCACTCGTGAATAAGTGATTTATTGTGTTTGGCGTCCCTGAATTTTAGGGTACGTCAATAAAGAATATGAGGTAGAGTCTTTTCTAACCAAGCACTTGTCAACAAATTTGAGTTTGTTGTCATCGGGCTTCAATTTCTGAAGATGATTCCAAAATTTTAGCAAAATTTCTTTTTGGACAACTAGGAAACTGTCTACTTTTTAGATAATTATTTAGTATATGTCCACCACTTAAAATACTTTAAATGATTGTCTAAATCTGATTTTCTATAAATAATTAATTAAATTGCATTTGACTATTATACCCTTATTAATCATTTTAATTAATGTGAATTATTAAAATAGATTTTAGATTCATTCTTAACCACCAACCAAAAATTAAAGATTTAAATAATATAAAATCTAAACTTCTAACTACCCAAAAATAAATTTGATAATTAAAAAAATATTTAAACCCTTCATTCCGTTTTGTTTTTAAAATAAAAAAGTTGTTAAAATTAGTTTATTATGAAATATGGAAAACAAAACAACAACATAAATTTGACGGTACATATGGTACACATCTTTACAAACATTATAATAAATGAATACTAAATTCTAAAACAAAAATTTAGTAAGATCCAACAATACAATAGCTAGAATTTTAAATTTTGCTAGAATTCACTATGTATTCATATGTATACCAAGAGACGCGTACTTACAATTACCACCTAAAATTATATGAAATCAGAAAGATTGTAAGTCGAAGGAGTACACGACGGTGAGAATACTCTCCTTGTTACATCAAATCATGTGAGACCACTGGAACTCATGATGACCAATCAAAAAAAAAAAAAAAAAAAAAAAAAAAAAAAAAAAAATCAAATTTGAAGAATAATTGTGTGTACACCAAAGTATGTATGTTAAACGTGCTTACACTTGTGTATATACTTGTGGATAATGGTTGTTCCACTGTAACTAGACTGTAGGAGTACATGAAAGTGGAGATAGCCTCCTTGATACATCAAATCATGTGTGGTCACTAACACGTTGATGACAACCAATCTGCAAGATAAAAATCAAATTTTACTGAAATTCATTGTGTACTCATATGTCCACCAATGGATGCGTGTTAAATGTGATTACATTTGCGTGCATACTTGTGGACAACATTTGTTCCACCTGAAACCGTATAAAATCAGAAATATTGTAGTCTTGAGGAGTACTAATAGTAGGGATACTCTCATTCTTATATCAAATTGTGTGTTTACCAATGGAACATTGATGTAGACCAATCTGGAAAAAAAACATTAATACTTATCTGGAAGTGTAGTGTGGTAAAGATCGAATTGCATATAAGTTGAACACAAAAAATGGTTGTATGTGAGAGATGACGTGTAAGTTGGAATACGAAGAAATTGAAAATAAAAATACGAAGAAACAAAAAAGACATACACCCCTTATACCCCCTTATGTGGAAGAGAAAAGGTTGGAGAAAGAAAGAAACTCTAAAAAACGAAAATAACTTAACTTTTCTTAAATTGGAAGAGTGAAGAACTCTAAGAACGGATGATCAATCTTGTGACTTGAATACAAAGTTTCCTCATTTCAATCTCCATTGAATGCAATTGTGATTGAAAATAATGAGGATGATCAAGAGATTGGAAATGGGGAAAATAAATAAGGTAATTGAGATTAGAAAAGGATCCGCACAAGTAGGATGAGATTTGAAGATCTTGAAAATGTTGTCAGGAGCTATGGTGATTTGTGAAAGATAAAATATTTTATAATAAATGTTAGATATTTTATACACAAATGAGATCTTATTTGATCAAATAATTTTTTAGTTGAAATGAGTTATTTTATCCTTATTTTATGGATGTTGAATTTGACTTATTTTAATGAAAATTTAATTATGTTTTTTAAAATGATTTAATAGGTTAAATAATCCAATTAAATCATAGGCATTTTGGAGATAGAATAATTATCTATCTTCCCAAAATTTTAAATTAGACACTGATTTAAAGTGAAAAACAAAAAAAACATTATTTTAATAAGTATATGAAATGTAAACATTATCTACGATGTCCCATTTCTCTTCCCTTTAATAGCCCATTAATGTTTTGCCCCATTTTTGTAAGCATAAACTTATGGGCCTATTCTTCTTTCCTTTATTTTGTACCAAAATTACATGGGAAATAGGAGTAAATGTCTATTTCGCGTATAATTATTAAATCCATGTTTATTTATTTTTTGAGTTTAAATTGGTATCTAAACTAACCACCATAGAGATAAATAACTCTAGGGGTGATTTCGGTTCGGTTTTTGTCGGTTTTGTACCAAACTGACAACCGAACCAATATCTTCGGTTTTCAAAAAATGGATCCGATCCAATGTCCAATAAAGTATAGAACCATTGGTTCGGTTTTTCAATGTCCAAAAATGGATCTGATCCGATCCAATGTCCAATTTTTTTTAATATATAAAAAATAATATTTCTCATATAAAAACAACATTCTCGTAAACAAGTATTTTTTTAAAGGTTAGAAGTATTTTTAACTTATTTAAAATTATTTAAGGATATTTTTTACTTGAAATAGGGGTGAATTAAAGAAATATTAATGGAAAGAAGATTACTCTATATGAATTATTGACTATATATATATATATATCGGGTTGGATCGGTTTTTTAAAATGAAAACCGGAACCGATCCAATATTTTCGGTTTTTTCAAATTACAAACCGATATGTCCAATTTTGAGGTAAAAAACCGATCCGATCCATTGGTTCGGTTCGGTTCAGTTTTTTGGTTTTTTGTTGCACCCCTAAATAACTCATTCCCCATAATACTCTTATTCTTTATTTTCGGACCATGTAAAAAAATGAATTAAAAAAAAAACAAAAATTGTTTGTGTTGAACGTATGATCCCAAGAATCAAGGGAAACAATCACCAATTGGTTTTTAAAACATTAAATAATAATAAAAATAATAATTTCTAACGATTTTTTTTTCTTTTTTTCTTTTTTAAATTCAATTGCTTCAATTCCTTTATCCTATTTAGTTAGAAATCAATCTTCCAGATGAGTTATTCTGGATTATGTTTTGCAGATTGGTCATCGTTGAAAGTCCAACGTTTTAGAGAGGATCTCTTACGCCACTATCTCATCTACATTCTTTTTTTTTTTTTTACAAAGTTTCAACAGCCGACCCAACATTATCGATGAAAGCATCGAAGCGCTACTTGAATTTTTTTTGGTAAAGGGGCTTGATCCTCAATTGAAGCCACTTCTATGATGATTGCATTCGATGAGATTTGGGACGACGTTGGATATTAAAAGTTACTATAACCACAATAATACATACAACGTATAGGATTCGATATTGAATTTTAAGATTTTCTTTTGTTTGTTCAACCATTCGTCTCCCACATTTGTAATTTTGTGGATATTGAGTATTCAAACACCCTAACGGAGCGATTTTGTACACTTACAAACTGATCAATCATCACAACACTACAGTTCAGTTGACTTAATTTTTTTAAAATTTTATTTATAGTCATATCAAAATATTTATGCTAGGTTGAATATATATACTAATACGATATATAGTAAAACATCACCTCACATTTTAAATTTTTCGAAAATGAATAATCTCTTTTTTTTTGTTATCTTTTAAAATAACATTTGATTTCTCATCAACATCTTTTTAACAGTTTTTTCAAATTTAAATCTTTATAACATTTATTATTATTATTATTATTATTATTGGTTTGCACTTACAAGTGTTACTCCATTTCAATTGTTTTATTATTGGTTCATCCATTATCATTGAATATAGATGGCATGCATTTTATTATTGGTTCATCCACTATCATTGAGTATATATGGCATGCATTCAATTTCTTTTTTTGAAAATATTCGTTTAAATTTTGAATGTGATCAAAATATATAAGTTTAATTTTTTTCACTTTCAAATCTTACTATTTTTTGCATGGGTTGTTACGATAAAAAAAAAAAAATTCACTTTTAAATGTCACGATCTTTTGTTTGTTACAAAAAATGTATTTAATTAGTTTTCTGTAAAACAAAAAACTATATATGGACAAAGGGTATAATTGTCAAAATTATTTTCTTTAATTATTAATTTAATGGTGAAAATTAAATTTACACATTGATTTAAAGTCCAAAATAAATTCGACACGTTCTTAATTTGTTTCTTAATTTTAGACATTTACTACTTTCTCAATTTAAAAACCCCTAAATTGAGCTCTACTCTCCCCAATAACAGATCGAAATCCCCCTTCCCTTGTCCATTACTCATTTAATTGAAGACTTTGTATATGGAGGAATTAAAACCTCATTGTCAGCTGTCACATGATTGCCAATATTAATGAGATTAGGGTCCTCTTTAATTAACATTAATGGAATCCCATTACTCAAATTTTCATTCACAAAATTCTCCACAATTAATGGAGAATGAGAGCCATCGAGTTTCCCTGCATCCAATTCTTTGCCAATTACGAAACCCACATTTCCAGGTTCCAATAAATTCTGCACCACATTAAATTTTTTTTTTTTAAGTAAAGTTCCGAGAAATAGATTAACAAATTATATAACTGCTTTCAAATAATATGAAAATTATCAATTTTTGAACTTGTGGAATTGAGATGAATTAACACAAAAAAGATAATCAAATGACAGTTGTATTCATGACTATTAATCTTTTTTTTTTAAAAGGGTAATTACGTCCGTCTCTAAACCAGGTCCTAGAGACATCGAACAAGTACTGTCACAAGTGAACTTTAAACTTTGAAGGAGCATACCTTCAAAATGAAATCTCCAACCATTGTATCACCCCTTAAAATCTGTTGATTATTAGTGTTGATTTGAGCATCAAAACGAATTTCCCTAAAAATCCACCTCCATTATCGAATTAATTCCCATAATAGATTTTGGTTTTTTTTAACCTTGATTAACGCCTCTTTTCCTACCAAACTCTCATCCCCATTAACGCCAATTGCCATAGAAGAGGATTCTTCATAACGTATGGAAAAAGATGAAAAACATTATTGAAATAGGGGATTATGCATGTATAATAAAAAAGAGTAAAATATTTTCATCTATAACACAAAATCAAAATTAATTCATTTGCACTATAAAATTTAAATTAAGTTCTATCACTCATATAGTTCATTTAGTGATAGAGTTTTATCATTGATTGAGTTCTATCACCGGTTATTTTATAACTGATTGAGCTTTATTATTGATAGAAAATTATGTGCTATATAAATGAATTATTTTTAAAATTGTGCTGCAAATATAATATAAAAGTAGATTGTATTGCTGAAGATAAATTCTCGTTTATAAAAAACTAATATGGTACAGGGTTAAAAAAGAATCAATTTAATACCATCCAAATGAAAGGCGTATTTGTATGGGTTGGTAACCAATTTTATTATGGATTCGAGAATTAAAAAATATCAAATGAAAGGCCCTTGCATTCACATCTCACTTGTCAATTCACAATCCTTTATTTATCTCTTTGTTTTGATCTAATTGGTTCAAATTTTATCAAATGATAGGCCCATGGCACCTCATTTGTTGAAATAGTTTATCTTCAAAAGAAAGATCAACTTTACTTGTATAATATAATTTGAATATTATACAATAGGTTAGAATCTTCATTTTTCATCGAATAGGTTAATGACACAAAATTTTTATTATTTGATTATATACCAGTTTAACATTAGCTAGCACTACAAGTTTATCCCGATAATCGGTATTTGTCCCCTTCTTTAATATGTAGTAAAAAAAATCTTCATTTTTCTTATTTATTAAACAATATTTTTAGTACCACGTGTGCCCCAAATATAAATGAATGAAATTTCGATTTCACAATTCTTTAAATAAAAATAAGTAAAATTAAGCAGCATTTTAAAAAATAAAGGTTAAACTATGCCCGTCTAAGAAATATTCATTGGAATCTTAGTACGAGAATCAAATTAATCAACTTTAATTTTTGAATGCTTTATTAAAAAATATTAAATTTATGGTATAAAAATCGAGAGAAAACAAGTTTGGTTTTAGAAAATGGGTGTAAATTAACATAGACACTGGCACGTATCAATCAATAAATAAAAATACGTATACAGTGTTTAGCAATGAATAATGAACTTGAGAGCAAGAAAGCAAGTTCAATTTGATTTTTAAAGGTGATGCAAATGAAATTAACTAATAATTATGAATTATTATTAATAATAATTCACACTTAAAACAAAGGTTCTTTTTTTTTAATATAACCTTTCTTTTCAATTTTGATTTTTCAAAATTTTCAAATATAAATTTCAAATAATTAGTTATTAATTTTATTGTCTTTATAGTCCTCAATTGTCCAATAATTGAATGTCAAAACTTTAATATACATATGGGTGGCATATGCTTGTATTAAAATTAACCACATTAGTTGGTTGGATATTAATGTAACTAGAAATTAACTAATAAATATTAATAAGAATATAGTTCAACAAGAATATTAAATATTAATAGTGGCATGGTGGTTTCATTCTTTTGTTATAAATAAGTATAATACCAACTTCATAGGTTCGAATTGATATTTGTCCTTCCTCTCTTGATATATATTCAAAAAAAATATTATCTTAAAAAAATATATATTCATACTAAAAACGCAAGAATATTAGATATTCATTCTCAAAAAAAAAAAATATATATATATATATTATTCCTCTCGTTAAATTTTTTTTTTTTTTAAGTATAAATTGTGGTAGGAGGACTATTAATTTTATAGATGATATAAATAAATGCGAGTCAAATATCGATTTCCAAAATTAAATCCGATCGTAGTTATGAACTGGATTAACATAAAAAAGCCACCAACTCTTTTGATCTCATTAAATAAAAAAACTAGTAAATAATGAACATTACCAAAATGTTTATTTTAATTTTTTTTTACTGAAACAACACAAACCAATGTTCAAGAATGAGAATAATAGTTATATAAAAAAAAAGAAAAAAAATGAGAAGAATAATTTTACTAGTCTAATTAGTAAAAAGGATTCATTTTTACTTCAAAAGATCAACTATTGAAATTTTAAATTTGTAACATCTTGAATATTATATTATATTATATCATTTAAATTAAAAATAATAATTTACTTGAAAAAGAAATTAAATTTATATGAGATGTGTATTTAGTAAAATTAAAATATTTAAAGACTGGAAAATTGGTTCTTATAATCGAACCCAAAATACATGTTATTTAATATTTATGTAAGCTAAGTCCATTTAGGTACAGAAAAATTAATTAGAATGTGCTTTTTTTTCTCTATTTTTTCAAAAATTCGTCGCACAACCCACCGACACAAGGATTTAGGTAAACAATAATGAATTGGAATGCGATTTATTTTTCCTTTTTTCAGCATAATCAGAAGCTGACGTCATAAAAAAAAATACTAGATAAGAAGCTGACTTCACCTTGCCAACCAATTCCAAAAGAATAAAACTTACTTTTATATACACTAGATAAGAATAAAGCGTGCTAGAAAATATCATTTTAGAATATTTTTTATTTGTTAAAGTAATACAAAAATAAGAATATAAATGTATAAAACAATCGTATTATAGACATATAAAAATTTAAATAAAATGTTAAGTTTATTTATTATATTTGGATGTTCTTCCACATCCAAATATAGTATTAATGTTCATCATCCAAATATAATAAACATAAAAAAAAGTAGCCGTATTGTTTTTGTTATATAATGAATTTTTTGGCTTCATTTTGGAATTTAATAAACATAAAATCCAATTTATTTCAAGTCTATTATATTTATTTTATATTTTTGACATCTAATAATATTATATTTATTAATATGATAATTTTTTGGGAACTTGTACTGTATAACAACTTTTTTATCACAGTTTAGAATTATAGCAACTTTTTAAAAATAATAATTTGTTTATAGTAAATTCTGCCTATTTTTTTAAAAAAAATTATTTACCCTTTTGATCGAACACTTTGATAGAATCTATCATTTTTTAGTGATGAAAGTCTATCAATTTTATCAATAATTGATTCTATCGGCCCTTATTGATAGAATCTAATAGAAATCTACCAATTTACTTTATTTATTAGTATTTGATTCTATCAACCTCTATTAATAGAATCTATTAATATGGAAGTCAATCAATTTACATTTTTTTGCTATATGCTTTTTTATTGTACTATTCATGGAATATTTTAATCTTTTTGTAATATATATGCAAAAACCCCTAATTTTTTTCATAATTTTTTTATATTTGGTGAGAATTAAACTTTTTGCGGTCTTCCTTTTTCTTTCACTGTTAATAATTAGTTTATTAATTTATCATTCACATTTTACTTCTTATGTGATAAATTAGAAAATTGATGAAAGGATGCACGTCTAAATGCATATAAATAAATCATATAAGTAAACACATTCTTATAGTAGAGGTTTAGAATTTCAATTATTATTTTTATTTTTCTTTTACAAACACTTCTAAAATACAAAACTTTTAAGATTCCATAGTTTCAATCATGAATTATGATTAATAAAAAAATCTTTAATTTTTATTTGATTTTATTGAGACAAACAGGAATCAATTTCTTTGAACAAGCTCAAAGCCAATCAAACCATCAGTAAGAAGAAGATTTTTATTTATTTTATTTTTAAATTTTTATTTTTACATTCTAACCTTTAAAATTTTTAAATATTAACTATTATAGCGATTAATGAATTTTATTTGACTTTTATTACTTAAAATTATAAATCAAATTAAATGTGCATAATTTTTCTATACAAAAAAAGATTCGCAACTTTTAAACAAAAAATTTCATAAAACTTTTACATATATTGTACAAAAGATAGTCCACTTATCTCCTTTACTTTAAATCATAAATAGTATTTTAAGATTTTTTTTTTAAATTCAAAAACGATTTTCTTCATTAAACTTACTTTTTTTAAACTGAACTGGTGATCTTTTAATCATTAAAAAACTTTTACTTTTATTATTGGTATGTTGGTAGTTACTATATGAAATGATTTTTTTTCTTTCTTTTTTTAAAAAATGAAAAGTCAAAGTTATTTTTTTTTATAAAATTCATAAAAGTTTACTTTTAATATATTAATAAGCAATTTCATTAAAATAATATAATTTTGATATATATCCTTCCAATTTGATTGGTAAGTTGGATCTAAATGTGCCATCAATCAGCAATAAAAACTATCTCTAAACAAAAATGATATTTACTTTTATTTTTTAATTACATATAACCGTAGATGTAACTGGAGTACGTTTTTTCAAGTATATATGATTGTAGATGTAAGTAGAGTGTTTATTTTTTAACCTTGAAAAAGTATCAACTATTAAAAAAACTCCACAGTTACGAGTTCGAGTCCGAAAATCGGTATTTGGCTCTCATATTATTTGAGAGTAGTTATGCCTTCTATGTAGGGTTTGTTGTTCTCCTTCCCCCACTATGTACTAAAAAAAACTATTAAAAAAACTACTCTTTCAATTTGAACGAATATAATTGAACAAGCAAAAGTAGAATATGTAAATAGTAAACATGCACTATCTTTAAAAAAAAAAATTATTGAACAAAATAAAAAGTGACAAATTTGAAAATATAAATTTTATTTGGACAAAATAGTCCAAAAACAATCAATTGAACCTACTAAACCACGCTTTAAGGTACTTAAATATATATATATATTTTTTGAAAATAACTCAAACTAAATAAGTAAATGTGATAAATACTCACATCATGTCACAACAAAACATGTTAACTTTTTTTTTCTTTTCAATAGAGCAGTAGCTCAAGTGACATCAATATCCACTTAATGACCTTGAACTCTTAGGTTCGAGTCTCCCCCACTCCTAAATTGTTGTAATCTAAAAAAAAAAAAAAACATGTTAACTTTTTTTTTTTTTTATAAGTCAAACATGTACACCTTATAGATACATTTATACAAATATACATGAGTGTATTTTACTCATCTCGCAACATTAATCTCAAATTTTCTTTTTCTATTTCAATGTTTGAGAATTAGAGTCTTAGAAAATATTGATATATAACAAGGTTACTAATCTCCTTACTTTTTTTTGTGATTATATAAACTTACGTGCAATTCGAGTAATATTATAAATATTCTGACCTTACAACATTTGCATATCACAGAAATTGAAAAAAAATAATTTCTAAGTAACCAGCGTCTATTACATTTATCATCTCTTAATTCTCTAAACTCCTTTTGATATTTAGAAGGTGTTTGGATGTGAGATTGTAAAGTGAATATTTTCAATAATTATAAATAAAAGATTATTTTGAGTGATTAAAACATTTAGTTTTAATTACAACTCGTTTGGATGTGATTATTTATAAAGAGGTTGGAATGAGGATGATAATTATCGTAGAGGAGCTACAAACAAGAGGTAATTTGGATGCAATTAAAAATGGATGATTATTTTTGAAACATTAAGAAGAGTTTTAAATGAAATATAAATGACTAAAAATAAATATTTATAAATGACTAATTATTTTAAGTTAAAAATTAATAATTATTTTGAATATTACCCTATTCCATTTCTTCAAACAAACGCTACATTAGTTCATTCCAGATGATTTTTTTTTTAATTTTTAAAAACTATATAAAGGTGGAACTTGGATGCTTACATTCATTCAAACATTTCTAATTTCTACAAACTTCTCTCTCTAGAAGTTTCCTTCACCGAAGTTTTCAGCTCCGATTCTCCAGGAATTCCGATCATCTTCTCCGATCACTAAAGTTTCAGTCGATCATCGGAATTCCAGTCGATCGGACGGAGAGGACAAATTCAGCGTGGCTTCAGGATTCTGGAAATCGAAGCGCATGAGCTGCTTGGGAAACCTGGGTCTAAACTCGAATACCAATTCCAATCACTTCCGTACGCTTCTTCTGATCTTCGTTCTCCATTATTCCCCTCAATCGCCTCCCCCTTCGTTTCAATTTCATAATCGATCGCTTTTCCCTCTCTTGTTCCATCATTCTAGTCTCGATTCGCGTTTTCTCGATTTCTCCGCTGATTCGTCTGTGATTTTGAACGATCCTGATGGAATCCGGTGCCAACAGTAACTCCGATCTGCGCAGAGGTTTGTTTCTTTTCTCCTATGTTGTTGTGAGTGTTGGATTAGATCTTAATGGATTTGTTTTTTTTTTTTCATAGCAGGAATTTGCATTCCGAACTCTCAGACGCAGCCGGTGAGATCGCCGACGTCTGTCATAGTGATCGGCGGTGGAATGGCCGGAGTTGCGGCGGCTCGTGCTCTCCATGATGCCTCTTTTCAGGTAAGGTGGAATAATGTGTTGTGAAATTACTCCACTAGAATCAGGATCTATTTGTTTAATTTTCTTTGTTGTGAGTTTTGTTTGTTTTGAATTTTGATTAGGTTACACTTTTGGAATCACGAGACAGGCTTGGTGGTCGTATTCACACTGATTATTCCTTCGGATTTCCTGTTGATCTTGGAGCTTCATGGTAAGCTGTCAATTTCGTTTCGATTTCGAAGGATTTGTATCGTTATCGTTGTTGTGTTTGTTTAGATTTAGAGTTGGCTTTTACTTCTAATCTGCAGGTTGCACGGTGTTTCTGAGGAAAATCCATTGGCTCCTCTGATTGGCAGGATGGGTTTGCCCTTGTACAGAACTAGTGAGGATAATTCTGTGTTATATGATCATGATTTGGAAAGGTATCCAGTCATTTCATTTGGTGTTTGTTATATATTTATTTTCTTTTATGAACTGGAAACTGTAGTATCCTGATGTTGATTGGAAGTAATTTCTATTATTTTGGAGTCCCATACTTAACAGTTACTTAGTATGTTTGATTTTCTTTAGTGAACAATGAGTTGATTTGTTCAGGAAGAAAAGGAATCCATCCTTAGTATGAGTTGGATCCTTTTTAAAGCTGATGCAAATGAAAGCAAGTTCTACAGGTGGATATACTAATCTCATGGTGTAGTCTCTTAATTGTTGTTTACATCTACTATTAATCTGTGAATTGTGTTTAGGTGTGGTGTGATTTTGAAGCAACCTTGGGATGGTAATTGGCTTTGCATCAATTACTGTACCCACTACATTTTTTCCCTAAGAAAGATTGATGGTGCTCTTCTTGTTCGTTTGTCTTTAAAATTCAAATTCAGGGTTTGGTTTTGATCCATTGGGTACTGGGATTTTGACCAAAAAGTTTGGGTTCATATATTCTTTTTTCTTTAACCGGCATTAGTTTAAAGTGAAGATCAGTTTCTTGTAAAAATTCAAACCTAAATTGGTCTTTGAATTTTTATATTGTTGATGGGAGAGTGCATTAGTTTTTAATACAAACTATTCTGTATAAATTTTACTTTTTAGTTTATTTTATCCATCTGTTTCTTCAATATTTCATTTTACCTATTCTTTGAACAATTCTTTTTGCTTTGTTACTAATGTTAAATTTTTTATCAGCTATGCATTGTTTGATATGGATGGGGGTCAAGTTCCTCCAGAGTTGGTAACAAAAGTCGGCCAAACATTTGAAGCGGTCTTGAAGGAGGCAAGTCAATGCCTCCCCTTTTTCCATGTTACCTTTCTCGCTCGATCTAATAGAACATACTAGTATAAAATCCATGTTTCCTGACTTGCAAAATTAGCTTCGTTATTCTGCTTCTTGGGTTTTAAAGTCATATTATTGATGCCCTTTGAGTTTGCTTTCTTGCTTTACTCAGACAGAAACTATAAGAGAGGAACAAAGTGAAGACATATCTATACACCGTGCAATCTCAATTGTTTTCAAGAGGAGACCAGAATTAAGGTTGGTTGTCTGCATGGAAGATTCATGTGTAAAAATAGACTTACAGTACTGCGAAACATCCAAGTTCTTTTCCCCATAGAAATAACCACTATCTATGTCATTTATTACTTACACTATGAATATAGAGACACATAGTTTCAGTCTTTACTTGTAGACATATACTCATATGATTTTTCTGGATGCAGGTTGGAAGGGCTTGCTCATAAGGTTCTTCAATGGTATTTATGCAGGATGGAAGGGTGGTTTTCTGCTGATACTAATACTATCTCACTTAAAGGATGGGATCAGGCAAGTGTCTTTTCCTACTTAACTGTTTTGACTACCTGTGGTGATATTTATTCTTACAATCAAGCTGATTTAGCTGGTGAAAATGTCTAGAAGGCGAAAGAGGTGTAACATTTTTTCCCTTTCTTTAAGGGTTGAAATATTTTTCTTTTTCTCTCATTTTTCTTTTCTTTTTTCTTGTGTTTTATTCATACTTCTAACTTATAATATTGGTTATTTTATTTACATTTTTACAATTAGGTATGTTCTCTTGTTGCTTTACCCTCTTGATTTTTACTACATCGTTTTCCTTCTGTTTAAGAGCTGTTTAATCCCCACTTTCTTGTTCTTGATACTGAAGATGTTTATGCAATTAAGATTTCCTAAATTTACAGAAGAAACTCACTCTTCTGATAATGGAACCTTCCTTGCAGTCTCAAAACGGAAAACTTTTTTCTTGTGCACATGATAAGGACCTATTTTGGTAATATTCAAATAGGGGAGAAAGGCCTAATCCTTTACACCAATACAATTCCCTATCATTTACCAGCCCTAAGCTAGTGCTTAGATTGGCATCTAGCTGAACTAACTCTAGCTAACTCTAGTCAAGTAATCTAACCTAATATGTGGTCTATCAAAGCATGACATATGTAGTTGGCACTGAAGTGACAAAATATGTCAGCATGTTTCTAATTATACATGGTATACATAGTTTATATAAACATGATGCTGACCTACCCGCCCTCAGAGCATAGACAGCAACAGATATTTTTTTTACCTTTTCTTATTTACAATTTTCCTGATTTTGTAGTCTTTAAAATGCCTGCTCTTGAAGTTACTTGTTTTCATATGTTCAGGAAGAACTGCTCCCTGGTGGGCATGGGCTTATGGTCAGGGGCTACCTACCTGTTATTCACACACTCGCCAAGGGCATCGATGTACGCCTCGGTCAAAGGTAACAATTGACCCTCCTCTTCATTCTCTATTCTTTATATATCGAACCATCCTGAATTATGTCACCTTTCAGGGTTACAAAAATATCGAGACAATATACTGGCGTAAAGGTAACAGTGGAAAATGGAAAAACATTCAAAGCTGATGCTGCAATAGTTGCTGTTCCTCTGGGGGTGCTTAAAGAAAAAGCCATTAAGTTTGAGCCCAAGCTTCCAGACTGGAAGGAGGCAGCCATTGCTGACATTGGAGTGGGTCTTGAAAATAAAATAATCTTGCATTTTGAAACTGCTTTTTGGCCAAATGTGGAGTTTTTAGGAGTTGTTGCAGACACATCACAGGACTGCAGCTACTTCCTCAATCTTCACAAGGCCACAAGCCATCCTGTCCTTGTTTACATGCCTTCTGGGAAGCTTGCTAGAGACATTGAGAAGATGTCAGATCAAGAAGCTGCCAATTTCGCTTTCATGCAACTCAAGAAAGTCGTCCCTGATGCGCCCGCCCCAGTAAGTCTTAACCTTAACCACGCATTACGTCGAAATCTAACACTATTTCTGTAAGAACTCATTGACAAACAAATTTATGTCTCATTTTGTAGATTCAGCATCTAGTTTCTAGATGGGGGTCCGATGTGAACTCACTTGGATCCTACAGCTACGACATGGTAGGCAAACCCCATCATCTGTATGAGAGGCTGAGAATCCCGGTCGACAACCTCTTTTTTGCTGGGGAGGCTACGAGCATCAATTATCCAGGCTCCGTGCATGGTGCATACTCGACCGGTCTGATGGCTGCCGAAGACTGCAAGATGCGTGTTCTAGAGAGTTATGGGGATCTGGATCTGTTGCAGGCGATAATGGCCGATGAAGCTTCCTTATCGGCCCCGTTGTTAATTTCACGAATGTAATACAAATACTCTTGGTGGGGTAAGTTATATCATCAGATTATGTCCAGAAGAAGCTAAGGAAATCCTGATGTCTGGGGGATTGAATGCCAATAAGTTAATTTGCTGGAACATGATTGTATTTATTAGTCTTATGAAAGCCTAAGGGAATTGTATATTTAAAGTTCTAAAGTCATTTGATTGAACAGTGTGTAACGTTATGGACATGAAACTATTAGCTAAGCTTGTTGTATATGATTGTAATGAATAAAGATTTGGCTACACAATGGCAGTTATGAAGAACAATTGGGTGGGTGATTTTAAAAACCTTACAACTTTCTTCTTAATCGTATGTATGCTATATAACGACCACAAATGATGTTAACCTACACTATTGGCAAAAACCACCACTGATTACTATATCATGTATAATGTCTTTAAAAGTTATGTTTTTGTTGGTACAAACTACAAATAAATTTTGGTTTAAAAAAAAAAAAACTACAAATAATTTTTTTTAAAAAAATCACACTTAACATGTCAACCACAATGTATATAAACTAATGAACTGTGTCAATCGTAAGTTTTTTTTTTTTGAAACATTAAGTGTAGTTTATAATGTCATAAAATTCCAAGTGCCAAAATTAAACTTAAAAATCAAGAGATGAAGTAAATTAATCATTTTCAAGATTAGGCTTAATTAAATATTTTTCCACGATATAAAATGCAAATACTGAAGTCGCGCAACCGGCGGTTCGATGAACCCAGCGAGGACCTTAGGCCTAGCCATCGCAACTAAAAATTTCAATGGCTTGTTGTATGCTTGGTAGCACCCACCACCGAAGCGGTGGCCGGCACAGTCGCCTACACAGCCGTGAAGGTCCGACAAGACACGGCGGCGGAATCACGGAGGAGAGTAAAAAGCCTAAGCCACCGAGGAGAAATCTTGCCGGCTGTTGCCCGGTCGAGCTCCGGCCTGAAGTTGACGTGGAAGTTTAAGGGCGGTTCGTGCTGTGTTTGGCCGGCGGCTAGAATGAGTGCTTGGAATTTGAACATTTTTTTTTATTACGATAATTGAAGCAGAGGAATTTGAACTCATAACCTTATAGTCTATACATATAGATGTTGTTTATTGGCTCAGAATTTGAGCATTTGAACGTGACTCTATGTTTCAAGGAAACTAATCTGATCCCCCATTTTCTAGCTAAGACAGAGGGGTGATCATTTGGCTATTCAACATCTCTAAACATTTGCAAAAGTAATGGTGTGTATCTTTACGCATTTTGTATTTAGATTAGGTTCGGGATTCTATTCATAATCATCATCTACTTATAATTTTCCTCCAAAATGTTGTAGAATTATACAATTAACAAAGTCAAATCGAAAACACTCACAAATATTTTTTAAAAAACCATTGGATATACAAATATAAGATTTCAATGATTTCTATTATCATTTGATACACATTGCTCTCTTTGCGTAAATTTTCTCCAAAGTTTGGGACTATAATGTAATAGACAATTTGTACCTTCGATCAACAGGTCAAAGATTTAAATGTGTTATCTTATGTCGTCAAACCAAAAAAAAAAAAAAAAATTATAGAAAATAAACGAAAAAAGTAAAAGAAAAATATAAATTCCTTTGATTGTTTTCATAATAATAGTAGTCTTGTAATTTGTATCATTTATTTATTTATTTGATATAAGAGAGTGTCCAAACTAGGTTACACTTTCCAGAAACATATTGTATGATATGATCTTACCATAGAGTTGTTAAGGAAACCTATAAGAGCTTATTCTAGATAGGTGATCATCGTGGATTAAACTAAATATTTTATATCTTTCTCTCTTTGACCATGGGACTTAATTCAAGATGGTTAATTATCTGGTTCAAACAAAAAAAAAACAAGCATTTTGTTCTAAGCAGAATCTGATCCCGAACTCTGAATTCCTGGAATTCAACACCAAAACCAAATCATAAAATTACGGAATTGAGTAAGAAAAAGGATCAAAATCAAATAAACAAAAAAGAAATCTCAATTATAAGGTGACCCATCTCCATACAATCCACTCAAATGGAGTAAATAACTTCGGAACAGGACAATGGGCAAAATGAGCAAAATGTAAAAGAGACTTATACAGGACTTACGAATTTACAAAAAGCTTAAACAAATGCTATGCTATAAAAACTTGAAACAGTCCCTATTATTGCAGAAGCAGGAAGAGGATAAGTACCTATTATTAATAGCAATTAGAACAGTCCCTCGCCCAATGGCCAGGCTTACCGCACTTGAAACAACAGCTTCCACCAACTGAAGATTGAGTTCTGCTGCCAAACTCTGAAGCAGAAGGATTTGAGGGAGCATGTGATTGTGAGCAATCTCTAGCCCAATGCCCTTCACCCCCACATTTATAGCAGGAAGAGCCAGTTCCCACACTCACACCACTGCTTTTGTTTGTGTCATATGTATTACCATACACCTTTGCTGCACTCACTTGATTCTTGTTTCCTGTGGAAGCTTCCTTGCACCACTTGAAAAACCCACATGTCTGCACACAAAATTGGAGGACCACCCATGATTAGTTACGATTTTTTTTTAATCCGTGATTGTCCGGACTAGTTTGGGCGCACCCCGACTTAGACCGTCTGAACTTACAACATTTGTTGTAAAAAAACCTGAAAGAAATTAATTCTGATTGAATTTATAACCTTCTGGTTCTCCAAAAACCTCTTGACATCGAAATCGAAATCAAGCCACGGACAACTTAGGCATTTTGCAAGCATCAAAACATTTTCAGAGAAATATGTTCAGATGATGTTGAGCTTGAAACTCGTGGAGGTGAAGAAATTATCATTACCACGATGTTAAGCTTGAGACTCATGGAGGTGGAGAAATTATCATTACCACGCAAGTAGAACATTTGAAGAGGTACTAGAACTGGATAGATCGTGGACATAAAATGAATATAAAAAGAAATTTTTTTGGGAATGTGTCGTGACAAGGTAGGATGAAACTTGTCTAATTTCCGGGAGGAGAACCAGTTAAGCGGTCCCACCATCTAAAAACCATGGATTTTTCTTTTTTTTAATATCCACGAGTGTCGAAGACTCTAAGTCAGTTGTATATAACTCTACTATTCACACAGAACAACCGTCTGATCCTATTAAATTTCATGGTCAAGGAAACTCATAGAATATTAAATTTTTAATAGGTTATTTTATCTAAGCTCTTTATTAAGCCAACTCAGGGTGATTATGTGAGACTAACTAAATAAATGGCATATCTACTTGGCCTAAAGTTAGTTAAGATGCCAGCCAGAACACAATTATTTTTTCTTCCCATCAGTCTGAATGAAGCGTCAAAGGCAGACAGAGCAACAAACCTAAAAGCTTTGCCATAGTTGAGTCAGATAATTGGAGAGCCCAAGGCATTCCTAATATGAAAATGAAAATTAAGTAACCAGAAATCTAAACATGAGCAAACAATTTTGAGACTTCACCATAAGACGATAAAAACAGAAAACTGCCAAAAGGAGTAATAGTTCAACCAACATAAGCATGCGGACATGATTGTTTTTTTAAAAAATTTATAGGAAACGGAAACTTTCATTGATATATGAAAATTTGCAAAAGATCAGTGAATAAAATTACAAAAAACTAGTCTTTAAAAGGATGTCTACTATGTGCCCAAGCGTGTGGACATGATCAAGAGGTCATTGGTTTGAATCCTCCAACCCAATTGTTGTTGAACGCAAGAAAAACAGAAAATTGCTGCACAAGCATTTCTATTATAAAAAACAAATTGCTGCACAAGCATTTCTATTATAAAAAACTACCTGGAACGAAGGACAACGATAGAATTGCTGACCAACATTTTCCCCTGTTTTGGCTGTTAGAATAACGCAAGTACCAACACCACAGGGGCACTGTAGGTCTGGATATGATGAACTCGATACCCGATTTTGGCTTCCATAAGTCATTACATTAGTTACACCAGAGGCATTGTCACACCACTCAAAGAATCCGCAGCCACCATTTTCCTGAGAGCAATACGATGAAGTATGAGAATGGTATATAACTAATGAACTTTGAACTCAAAATTGCAACATCAAAAAAATTTAATAAGCTTTGAGGATGAGAAGTTATTGTGTGGCAGAATAATAATTTAATGGGCTTTGAATTGAAACCAAAATTAACAGTTCAAATAGCTATATAGAAAGAAAAAAAAAACAGTTTGTTTTGGTCAACAAAAATTATACAAACTAGTGACACCATTACATCAGGCATTGATAATATAACTTCAACAAGAATATAACAGAGGTTTAGTTTAAGTAGCAGATAATCATTATCATTCTCAAGGTTCTTAATAAATCCTTACACATTTCTAACAAAACCCAACATCAACAACAGAAAAGAGAGCATCAATTCATCAGAACTCATGAAATTGATCCAATCCAAAGCTAGCACAGAAGACAAAACAAATTTTAAACATTCGTAACGATCATGAAAGAAAATACAGAGCATCATCACCTGTCGAACGGGACATTTATAAAATCTCCGACCTCGATTCCGCTCCGTATTAGCAGTAAGAACAAGACAGACTCCCAATCCACAAGGGCAAGCTTTGTCGACAACAGACGAATCATTCCCGGAAACGCCGAAAGAAGCGCCACCTCCGGGAGCATCGCAGTCTCGAGCCCAATGCCCTAATTTCCCGCATTTGAAACACGAACCGCCGCCGCCTTCCGACTGAGCATTCAGAGAAATGAATCCTTTGTTGGCGGAATTGGGTTTTTGGGAAATTTGAGAGAGGACGCTAGGGTTTCCTTTCAAGGCGGCGATGTAGAGCCCTTCCGGTTCTGGATTGGGGAAAACATCGTTCGAATCGATGATATGATTGGGGATTTTTCTTCGTTTGGTGGCCATGGCACGAGCTTCAGCTTCAGCCACCTCTGAAAGGAAACCCTCATCGTCGTCGTCTTCGTAATCGAAATCCAATTCGAAATTTCTCTTTGCTTCGAACGTCATCTCTCATTCTCACTGTGATCGGCCACCATTTTCAATTTTGCTTTTTTTTTTTTTTTCTAGGGTTTATTTGTTCCCTGCTTTTCTTCGGAAAATTTCCATTTCCAACCAGAGAAATGCTAAAGTGGAAAGAAAAATGCAAAAAAGTAAAAATATGTGGTTTATGGGTAAGTATTTTCAAAAGAGAAAAATTTGCCTCCTTAACTAAGGATGCAATCTTCCTTAGAAAGGGTTTGTGGCACTATTTGGTCCTTAGAAGTTTTTCTCTTTTCAAAATATTTAATCACTCTTACCTAAGTATTGTTCTCCCACTAGAAACTATGAGATTTTGGAGTTATGAGAGGAGAGGAGATGAAGCGAAAGAGATAGAGTAAGTTGATGATTTTGAATGATAAATTATTTGATTGGAAATTGGTGTTTTGTTGTTATAAAGTTAAAGCTCATTTGGCTTTGGTTAGGTTAGAATGTTATTCTCTGTATATAGTTAGTGATTAGGTTTAAATGGCACAGTGTAGCCTCAATTCTTTCCTTTTCCTTAATAATATATTTTTCATATTTTTTCAATCTCCATTAATGACTTCCATCTTCTTCTAGTTGCATTTCCAAATTATGATACTTGTAGTGGAGGTATTAAAAAAAAAATTTGGAAATTTGTGTGTTGAAAAGATGTTTGAAAAAATATTTTGGGAATTGGTGCTTAAGAGAGATAATTTTTATTTTATTGTAATGAGATTTGATTTAAAGTTTGATAAAAGTAAATAGGTTTGATAAGATGCGAAGAAGAGTAGTGATGTATTAAAAACAAATAAGGTGTCGATATTATCTCCTCTCCTCTCCCCTCTCAACCCCTAAAAATCCAGAGGATGTTTGTTCGTCGAATTTATGAATAATTTAAAATAACTTCTTATTTTTACTATTAAAAATAACTCATCATTATTAATCATTCATTTATAATTAATTAAAATAACTTATCATTTAATTTTCAAAATAATAATAATAATAAATAACTCCTTATTTTTAGCCATTTATTTCTAATCATTCTTCTTTTTTTAACCACTCAAAGTAACTACTCATTTTAAAATCTACATTCAAACAAATTGTTGATATTCTTTTACAAGTTATTGTCTCAGCGTTTATTTACAATTCTCGATTTTTTTTAACTCCTCAAAACGACTTCTTGAACTAACTCCTCTTCCAAACACCTTATAAACTTTCCATTTATCAACTTACATCATAATTTTAGAAAAGAAAAAAAAACTAAAATGTAAGATCTTTGTAAAATTACAAATTTCAATGAAATTAAATATGGTACATTTATGAGTTTAAACCATCATAAATTTACCTATGAACATAGTAAAAGTTATGAAAAGTTACATGAGAGACTAGTCTTTATTATGCACCCATGAATTGATCATATCGATATTTTAAGCATCCAAAAGTATATTTATATTGTGTAGGTTGTTTGACTATGTCTGAATATGTTCGTTTATATAATAAAACAAGAATTAGAAGACAATAAATTAACACGTTGTAGTTAAGAATCTCACAAAATACATAGTGTCATTATTATACATGAAACTTTGTTGTAATTTAATACAGTTTCACGGTATGGATCACAAAAGACCTTAAATTTACAATGATGTGAATGATAAATTTACAATGATCAAGATCACGTCGAGATGTCAAATCCTTTTCCCTCAAGTTTGGCAGGTATCATGGAAAGAGTTCCATGGCGTCAACCATTTTCCTTCAAGGCTAATTGGTATGGTGTTGAGACACTCGATATAGCATCGAAACACTCTAGGCGTTAGACTTTGAATCTGTTTTATCTACAACGTCTTGAAGAGGGCTATCTAAAATTTTGGCACTCTCCCATATCTATTTTTCATGATTAACTTATCTTCTTGTTAGATTGTTTGAATGATTTATAAATTATCTCATATTAACTATAAATACTTGCAATTACTCAAAATCACTCTTTATGATTGAAAACTTTCCCCACAAAATACACAATAAATACATAAATTTATAGTTTTAAAACTCATACAAACTACCCTAGCATAATTTAGATAGGGATATGTTAGCCTCATACAAACTACCATAATTTAGATAGAGATATGTAAGACTTTTCTAGTCCTAAATCACACTTTTTTTTTTAACTCATGGAATTTTTTTGTTAACAAAAGTAGCACACAACTTTTTATTTTAGTTTAACCATATTTAAGGCTTGGACTAAAATTGCACAAATTTAAGAACATGTGTACTACATTAATATATTTTTCTAAATAAATCGTATAGGTTATAACTAAACCTAAATATTTAATATAAAAGTCCTTTTCGACCCTCTAAAAATATTTTTATCACATAATTTACAATCACTCTCAAACATGTGGTAAAAAAAATGCAAATCAAATAAAAACAATTCCATATAAGAAATTGCTAGTGGGTACCATGGTCTTATATATCTTACAAGAATATATCCAATAGGCTTCCTAAAATGGAAATCCCACATTTTTCTTGCAAAAAAAGTATACTTGCATTCATCAAATTCTCAACCACTTAGCAACCATCAATTAATTAAATCTATTTGTCTAGTTTGCTTTAGGGAAGACTTTTTCTTGAGAGTGTGACCTTTCATTTTACTTTGTGAAGAGGAAGTTTCTTCTATCATGTGCTCAAACCCACCACATTTATTTGCACATATTGTTTCCTTTTTTGACCATTTTACTCATTGTGCAATTGAAATTTGTCAATTCAATGCTTGCCTTTTCCTTTTTCTACATATTTTCCTACCTTTGCTTTGTTGTTGATGTCCATTTGTTGGACTTTTGTTCTCCTTTTTTTTAAATTTTTGTTACTTTTGTGTATCAAACATTTAATGTTTCATTTGATAATCATTTGGTTTTTAAAATGTAAACTTATAATTACTAGCCGAATACATATTTTTTGTTACTTTGATATCTACATTTCACATGTGTTTATAAAAATCAAATCAAAATTTGAAATATAAAAAAATAGCTTCTAAATACTTATTTTGATTTATGAAATTTTGTTAGAATTTAGATACTTTCTTAAGAGAAGATAAATCTATATAGAGAAACTTTGAGTACAAGTTTAAAATTTAAAAACTAAAAAAAAAAAAGTTAAGGTCCCGTTTGATAACTATTTTGTTTTTTGTGTTTTGTTTATGAAATTTAAGCTTACAACAACTATTTTACTATACATTTTTTTTCTTATTTGAATATCTACATTTTACCTATATTTTAATAAACAAAACAAAAATTTGAAAGAAAAAAAAGTAGCTTACAAAAGCTTGTTTTTGTTTTTGAAATTTGGTTAGTTATTCACCTACTTTCTTTAAGGAAATAGGAAATATAGATATATGGTAGGAAAGATGGAACACATAATAGGAAATTTGAGTAGAAATAAGCTTAAATTTCATAAAGCAAAAACAAAAAATCAAATGGTTATCAAATGAGGCATAAATAATTATCAATGGAGACCTAAATAATTAAATCGTAAAGTCTTTATCATCTACATGTTTTATATAAGTTAGATTTGTAGAATGATCAAAATAACGAAACTATTAAGGGAAAAAACAAATAAACATATTCCAAATAGGTGGTGCACTTGGTTATATTGATTAGTATTAAAATTATTAAAAGCATACAATCGATTTATATTATAAAAGAAAAATAAAATTCTTGTTTTTTTATTTCTTATTTAAACTATTAAAAAAATCAACTTTAACAAAATTTGGAAGATATTGGAAAGTAGGGGAAAATTTTGTAAGTTACTTTTCCAACTATCGCACATATTAGCAAGAGACATCACTTAAACGTGTCTTGGAAAAAAAAAACAAAATCCATACAATTTTTTTCCCTTTCTTTCGGGTATCTTGTTTTGGTCTTCATATTTGTAAAATATCCCCTCTTTCTAACTCATAATTTTATAACTTACATGCATCGAATAAGTTGATGGCGAGCTGGTTATCTTAATTGATTGTAATCCAATTCAATTCCATTGTCCCAAGTTTGATTCTTGCTTTACATAGAGATATTCTTCTACACAAATTAATCAAGAATTCACCACTTGGAATCTAATACTTAAAACTATTGATGAATTTGTTAAACTCAAATAAAGGAAAATCAAGACAAATACTTTCTTAGAGCATATGACCAAAATAAAAAGGAACACTTTCTTTATGTATTTGGACGCAAATAGACTTTTAAAATTTAAAAGCAAACTTGTAATTTTACGCACGTTTTTAGAATATAGGGAATAAAATAAAATTTAAATTTACTTTTCTTTATATATATATATATATATATATGCATTTTTTAGTTCTGTTTGAGCATTTTGGCAATGAAATTTAGAATATTTTGTTGATCGAATTATAAAAAGAATAAATATATTAAATTCTAAGCGTGCATATAACTCGATTAACCTAAATATCAAAACATTTATGGTTGGAATTTTACAACCCTCTATTTACTAATAAAAGGGTATATCTCTAACTTACCCGGTCGCCTAAAGGGACGTTTGTTAAAGTCTTGCCGCCAAAAATTAAACAAAAAACTTTACACAGTTTGGCGAAGATATTAATTATCATGAAATGACTTTAGTGGCTATGAAAATATTGAAAAACAAACAGTTTATCAATTTAATCCATAACAATCATTTATATAAAAATTAATTTTTTATATATTTTTTTGACATTAAAATATTGTAAGATCCGTTAATATATATATTTAGTAACATTAGTCGAGAAAAAAGACAACTAACAACAAAACTTTGGCGAAGATATTTTCATTTGGTAGGAGTTGTGAAATCCACGTCGTCACGTGAATGGCAGGAAAGAGTGATTTTCAAATAGAAGAACTCGCACGTGCCTGTGAGAGGCTACAAACACTTCACATGACTCAATGGTCAATGCACACACATTATTGTTGTTCACTTTAAAATCCTAACCTTTATTTAGTTAAATTAAAAATTTTATCTCCAATTTTTTTTTTTTTTTACAAGTTGAGAGAGGGGAACAAATATCGATTATCGGGAATAAACTGTGACATTAGTGTTGACCTAATTTAGAATTAAAGAATGAAATCATTGTGTTACTAATCATTCGATCCAAATCACTGATTTCGTCTCTATTATTTAATAAATAGAATTAGGTTTTTTTTAACTCAACAATATTTAAGATTAAAAGGTTGAAATGGATAACATCTTCATTATAGACGATACATTATATTAGCTATGTTTTTGTTGGAAAATTTTAGTCAGTTTATTTTTTTGAAACAAATTAGAATTGAGTTTTTATACAGAGATAAAACCTATAATAAATTATTATATCCGTTAATAGTCACTAATAAAAAAAAGTATCTTACAAAAAAACTATTCATGTAAAAAAAAATTATTTGATATTTTAGTAACGAGATATAAATTAAATAGTTAATTAAATAAAAGTCAAGTTAATAATTTCTAGTTCCTCAAAAGTTAATAATTCCTAAGAAATTTATGTTAAATTATGGATTTTTTTAACTCATTTTTTTCAATCAATTAGACAAAATACAAATAATTTATAAGTAAAAAAAACAAAACAAAACAAATACAAAATATCACAACATTGACATAAGAAAGTTAATTCCCCGTTGTTTTATAAGATTTTATCAAAATCGTATAAATTAAATTGTAACTTAAAAATCATAAACACTAAAATCTAATCAAAAGTGTAATTTAACATTCTTTCTTTTCTTTTTCCAAAGTCCCTCTTAAAAAGAACAATGATAAACTACAAACTTACAATTTTCCAATAGTTTTTGCCAATTGGAAGGAAAAAAGAGTTCAAAATGTCATCGAATTTCAAAATTTTCGTGTTTTTCTTATCGTTTTTCTTGAACTCTTAATTCTTTTTGTAAAATTTTTTAATTATTGTAATTGGTTTTTGAATGAATTTATCTATAAAAAAAACTTGGTGTGCATGCATGTATTTTGTTTATTTACTTGGTGGTTTTATTGTTATATAATTACTTACTTTAAAAAAAAATCATATTTCTAGAATCATAGATCATAGTTAGTGATTAATGTATTTAGTTTTGACTACGATTGAGATACTATTTCATACCAATTTTAAAAATTAATACAGAATATTGTAAAACTCATGGACTAAAGCAAAATACACTTGAAAGAAAGTTTCATAACAAAATAAGAAAAGAAAAATATAACTGAGGCATTTAACATATTAGGATAAAGATTTTGAGTTGACTTAAGGGATCAAATAGGATATGAAAACCTAGAGATAATGAAATCAATTTATAATGGTTAATTAGTTAGAAATTAATTTTCTATATATTTTAAGATATTTGCATTAAATTTGATCAATTTTTTTTTTAATTCAACAATAATTAGAATAGAATGATTGGTTATGTGAATGTCATATTTTATGGTTTTGTTCCATATATATTTGGATTATACCAGAACATTTTGGTGTTAATTTGGACACTTCTGACTGTTTTTTTTAATTAGGCATTTTATGTTTTGTTGATTGAGATTTAGATTTTTTTTCCTTAGATTTTGAGTATGATATTGGTTGCATTTTTGCTATTGATTATCCAATCATACTCTTATTCTTAAAATCAAAATATCACCATCCAACATCAAGGAACAAAAATCAAATAACTAACACAGTATCTAACCAGATAATTCAACTAATAAAGATTAATTTAAAACTATTGGAATATAGCTTAATAGATAGGATTTCAATTAGACGTATACGTAGTCGAGTTTGGTTGGATTATAAATTTTTTTTAGACCAATCCAAAGTTTCTGATTGGTCAATCTTCTAACTCATCTAACCTTGTGTATTTAATCTTTCATTTATTCTATAAAACAATTCTATTAATACTCGCAAATATATAAATAAATGACTAAAGTATAAATGATACTTACTTAATACTATTTGTAAGAGAGTGGGTATTTGTTGCCAAAAATAAATAAAATATGAGCTAAAGGTGAAAACTGGACCCAGAAATATGACTCGAGAGAGAATTTGGAGTTTTACACCAAAAAAAGCAAAGGATAAAAAGCCAATGCAATATATTCCAACTCCTTACAAATAACAAAAGGAAAAACGTGGGGAACTTTCCAATTCCAATTCCAAGAAAAAATATTTTTGATAATCATTTAATCATTTATATATATATACCGATTCGATCGTTATTTGTCCCCCTCCCCTACTCAAAAAATATATATATTTGATTTTTATAAAAAAAAAAAATACTTATTTTCTCCGTCCGGTCTACAATAGTTTTCTACAGTCTCTTATGTATGCAGTCCTTTTTTGTGTCAAGTATGCATTCTCAAAACCTTAACTAAAATTACCGAGGGTCAGTGGCGCAGGTGGTTATCTTGTTGGTGTTAATCCACTTCAACTCCACGGTAACGAGTTCGAGCCCAAAAATCGGTATTTGACTCTCATATGAGAGCAGTTGTGCCCTCTATGTAGGGTTTGTTGGTTCCCTATCCCCACTGTGTACTCAAAAAAAAAAAAAAAAAACCTTAACTAAAATTCAAAAGACTTTTAAAACTTACTTCTTCTTTTTTTATAGATTTCAAAATTTAGCTTGATTTGTAACAATATTAAAAATTTATATATATATATAACAAATCAAGAAAAACGAGAGTAATAATTATAGACTTAATTTTCAAACCCGAAAATTTATCAAATCTGACTTCAATTACTCACATGTGATTCATTTCCAAAAATCCCTTCAAAGCCTATCAACCAAACCCAACCTAATATGTTTGCCATTGTCACCACCATTTTTAGTAAATTTTTTCTTTCTTTTTTTTTTTAAAAGTGGGATTTTATCATATATAAGGTAGCAAATTCTTTTCTTCTTCTTTTTTTTTTCTTAAGCATATTTCTCCAAGTTCTCGTTTTGCACATGCTTATTAGCTTAGAACATAAACGTGCAGATTTTTTTTATTTTTTAAAGTTTAAAAGTTCCCTATTTCCTTCAAATTAGGCAGCTTTACCTTCTTTTCTTCTTGACTAAAAAAAACAAATAACTTTTTTTTTTATCTCTCTTTTTGAGACTATATTTAAAGAACTCATTTGGACACAAAATTAGAACTGCAGCTAAAGGGAATATCAAATGGAAAGAGAGTTCAGCTTGGAGCTTGGTCTTTGGCCCCCTTCTTCTAAACCAACCTTCCAATTTTCTGCAATTCCCATGTGAGATAAAAGAAAATTAATAGGCCCTTTTTTTAGATGTTTTTTTTTTTTAGAATTTACCATTACCAGCACATTTTATATCTTGTATTATATTTGTAGCAGAATTCTTAAAATAATTCATGTATAGCACATTTTCTATCATTCAACTAGTGATAAAACTTAATTTGAATTTCTACCACTAATAGAAAATTCAAGTAGTAATAGAATAAGTCTATCATTAATTGAATTTTATCACTTATATAACTCAGATAATGATAAAACTCAATTTAAATTTTCTACTACAAATGAGTTAATTTTGATTTTGTGCTATAAATAAAAATATTTTACCTTGTTCTGCATGCAAAATCCCCCCTTTTTTTCTTTTGAATACTACAATAATATTTGAGTGTCATCATTTTTTTAGTTTCTTAGCTTAGTGTGAAATCAAAATGTATCTAACCTGAACTTAACAATGAGTGAATGGCTGAGAAATGAAGTTTAATCATAATATTCAAAATTGCTGATTATGGTTAGACTTAGCCCACTTAATAGAGCATTTTGTTGTTTTGTTTAGATTTTGATGGAAAGTGAATTTTGGAATTGTGTTTGTGGATGTAGGATAGGAATGCCATTTACTTTGAATCAGCAGCAGCAGATCATAGTTTCTTATAATGGATCACTTTCACTTTGTGACTTCAATGAACTCAAGGTAAATTTTTTTTCCATTTCTTTATTATTCTTTTTTTTTCTCTTTTGTATGAAATTAATGAAGAAAGAAAGTGGTTAAAATGACTACTCTTTCAAGTTTATTTTCTTTTGATCCTAGTACATCTAACTGACCCATGTTAGTTCATGTACTTTGAGTAAAATTTAAAATTGTCTTTTAAAATAAGACAACAATTTCTAATGTATTTATTTTATTTATAACATTTTTTAAAATATATTTTATACAATCACAATTTCATTTGAATGAAACTATTGATGCTACTTTATTAATTCGTTTTTACTATATTTGAATTTTTCCTAAACATCCATAAAAAAAATAATAAAACAAATCCTTTTTTTATCATTCATGAAAAATTTCATAATTTTTAATTTTTATTGAAATCATTTAATGATAACAATGATTTTAATACAAAAAGAACATGATGCGGACGTGTTTTTGATAGAGAACAGTTCAATTCAATTTGAATATGCTTATTGAAATTGGTTTAATAATAACAAAACAAAAAAAAAAGTATACATACACATGCATATACATATACACATAAACGTCATAAGAGTGAAACCTTTTTAACCCTAATTTTAGTAGTTTCTGAATAAATTCTGGAAACACAAAGTACTTAAAAAAGTGAAACCAACTCAGCTCCACAAAAAAATAAAAATAATAATAATAATAATAATAATAATAATAATAAATACAAAGTGATACCAATCCTCTAGTTTAGTGATTCCCTCCCCATTCCTAATTTTAGTGTGTTTTAAAGGATACTAAAACAATGAAAGATTTGTTTGCAAAATTGCAGGCAAGAGCCATATTATGGTGTGCAAACCAAGAGAAGAATAGCAGCAAGAGATGGAGCAACCCAGAATGGTTGAGTTTGCAAATGCCAAACAGTGAGAATGGAAATGCAGCTTATTTCTCCATTCATAAATCTCTCAACAGATTCCTTCAAAGGAGGACAAGAAGAATTCAATCAATGTCTCCATATCACAAATTGTAATATCCCTCCCAATTAATCAAAGCATTCTCATTGCCACTCTCATTCTGCTTACACTTCTACATTGAATGGAAATGAGCACAAAAGAACACTATAGGATAACATATCATTCATATCAAGCGATTACACGAAAACACGATAGTCTCAAGTTACATGGAAAAAGAAATGTCTATCGGGGCGGGGCAAGATGTTTGGCAAGAAAGAAAAAGATCTCTTGAATGAGAATCTGCTTCTCTTTTTCTGTAGTATTTGACAGAAAGGGGCATTCTAAAAGTGGGGAAGTTGGGCCACATGGTTGCCTCTATACATTTGAAAGTAGAATCCCCAGCCCAACAATGAGTCCACTAAGCATATCTTCCTAAGGCCCAGCCCATTAATGTAAAAACTGAGAGGGCTAGAACTTTTATCACCAAGTAAAGAGGCATCATAAACTCTAATCCTGCTTGAGATAAACCACTGAGAGAGTGGTCCAAACATACATTGATACATCTACCAAATTTATAATTAAAATTGTTAAAAGGAAAAAAAAAAAAAAAAAAAAAAAAAAAAAGGTCAACTAAAGTCTTAGAATTAACAGCTGCTCTCTACAACCTATTTTGTTGACTTTTCACCCTAAAGTTAAAGACAGAGCACCAAAATAAAGCTCCTCCCGTCACAACCCCATTCAAGAATTTTGATAATACACATTTATGCAGGACTATTATTAAACAGAATAAACATTTTTTGATGAACTTCTTTATCTAGAAATATTAAAAGAAAACGCTGAAATGGATAAAAGTAGAAGCCTCTCAAACTGACTCCTGAGATATGGCCGATCGTCTCGACCCGCCTCATCCAACACCGAGTTTGTTCGCCTCGTGAAGCAAGAGATGCAGAAAATAACCATCTCGATAGCAACATCATTTACCTGGAACTTCATCGTGTTTTCCTTTCCTAACCCCTAACTGATTCTGAATTCATTTGCCCACTACTTCCACCATGGGCACTGAATCCTGAAACGGGCATGGAACGTTGGGCGAAATCCATTAAAAGCTTCCTTTGAGGTTCATTGGTGTGAGGAAGGCTTGCCCGAAGAAGCTCCACAGGCATTTCACGGCTGACGGCTCGGGCTGCCTCCGAGCTTATAACATCGGTGCTTGATGGCGTCTGCGAAAATAACGACTGCACAATAGTTTCATATTTACTCACACAGTACTTGGTAAGGAGATTGAAGAATTCATCGAAGGATGCCTGCCAGAGAGCTCGGTTAGGCCTGCTACAGTTACTAACAGCATGGGGATCAGTTAATAGTTCAGTAGCCCTTTCAAGAATAGACTTCAGAACAATAGAGGCCCCATCCCCAGCAGAACTTCCAAGGGGGCGTAGTGGCGGCTGCTCTGAGGAACAGACTACTGCAACAAGACAAGCACTTAGTGCACGAAGATCCATACCGTTAACACAGGCAGAAACAGTCTTCGAGAGGTTCGATGTTGTCTCGGCTGCTCCTGGATCCGATGGAAGTCCACCAAACAAGAACCTTAAGTGACGAAATATAGCCATACAGACAATTCGTTCAAGCTCGCTACCAGGGAAAAGCAGCTTGAGGAATTTTGAAAGAAGCTTTCGACCTTTGGGAAGAGAGGCCAAACGCAAGAACACAATGTCATCCTTTGGAGATGGGCCAACGCCATGGCTACTTTTTCCAAGTGGGTCAACAAGCTGAAGTGACGCTGCCATACCTTCCAGCAGCATCTGCCGCCTTCGTCTAAGCTGGACTCCATCTTGTGACTTGTTATGCTGTAAAAGTCGATCAATATCATCTATATCAAGAAGAAGACAGAGTCCATCTTCAATGGTGATTCTAGCAGCAAGCATTGGTTCCTGCTCCAGAGGCCTCTCAGATATTGTCTGTTCAGAGCTACCATCACAAGAACCTGAGGATGGAAGATCAACTTCAAGGAGGGGGTGAGGTCTACGAATAGAAGTGAGAGGTATTTTTCCCAACGAATCAGGTGCGGAATGAGAATGCTGATCTGAACCACTACGAGACCGAGATGGAAGCTCTCTTAGTCGAGACGGACAAAATGCATTCTTTGATCTTGAACCAGCAGCTTTTTTGGCCATGCGAGCCTGGTGATAATAGTCATCCAAGTAAGGATCATGACTGTGGGTAGCAGCATGCTGCATCTTCAGGATACTTTCAATCTCATCAGCTGTCATATGCTTAGATCTGAACTGGAAGGATCCACTATCACTCTTTTGACTACCAGTTTCCGAACCTTGCTGAGAAGAACGCATGTTATGTTTCCCTCTCTGCGACTTCGGTTTCTGATCTCTCACATCAGTCAATCCAAGCATTGCTCTATGGGAGGATGGTGAATGGGCATTATAGAGCTGAGACTGAAGAGCTGCAAAATGCCCAAAAGATGGTTGAATTGGATGATGTAGCCTGTGCTGCTGCAGCTGCTGATGAGCTGACAATAACTGAGGGGATAGAATGGCATTTTGATGAGATAGTTGCTGTTGCAACATACTGTTAAAGAGATTTGAGTGATCCCCATGTAATAGACCAGCGTTGTTAATCCACTGATTTTGTGGCCTGCTACTAAAAGAAAGGCCGGGAGTGGAGAACTGGTGCATGTTGGCTCCATAATGCAAGCCGTGATGGATACCGGCTAAGTGCATATTAGACTTGGATAAAGAGGAGTTGTTTGGTGCAGAGAAGTGTAACTGACTTCCATCCGCGAGGGATGAAATATTTATGTGACGAGGTGAACCATGTTGAGACCTACTTCCTGGAGGAGGGAAGGATGTGAAAGAAGATTTTGGCACTAGAATTGGTTCACTAGAATAGTGTTGCAGTGTAGGTTGCTGCTGAGGTTGCTGCTGAGGGTAAGAGGATGTTCTATGCAAAGATTGAGGTTGGGAAGACCATCTTTTCTCCTCCTGAGCACATTCTGTATCAAATACATGCTGCTCTAACCAATTACAAAACTCCCCATCTTGTCCCCAATCAGTCGCAGATGAGCCTAAAGAAGATGATATAATCGTAAATACAAAGAGAAACTATTACTTAGAACATCAAAACTAACAATGAAATAATAACTTTAAGGATGAGGCAACACAAATCAACAGAAGAAAAAGATCCCATACATCATAATTAATTAAAATAATGATAAAAGAAAATTGATTAGCTCTCATGCTTCATACTGCATATAAATCGCCAAGATGGTGAAAGAAAATAAAAGCCCCAGATTGGGATACTTTTTTTTTATTCAACAACAATTGGGGGTGAAAAAATTCGAAAGAACTCAAGGATACAAAGGTACAAGTACAACCTATAAACTTCTGTTAAGTGAGGCTATTCTTTCTGTTGGGCTCATCCATAGGAAAGTTCTAAAAAGTTCGTTCAAGTGTGTTAGGCTTGCATAAGCTAGGATGCAGACACAGACACCCTAAGAATCTGTGTCCGTGTATTTTATGTAAAGATTAAACACTTGCACCAAAAAAGTCTTACCTTTTCAGTTAGATTCATCCACAGACACAGACACAACACATCAATTCCTAAGAATGTAGAACACGCACATGGTGCACTTGCACATAAGTTCTTTTATACCAAGTACCAACAGATTTGATACTTCAAAATAGACAAAGATTTCTAAAAATGTAGAACACAAACATGGTGCACATAAGTTCTTTTATACTAACAGATTTGATACTTCAAAATAGACCAGATAAATATATTAATGAATGTAATAATCTCACTCACTTTTAGCATTTGATAAATGAGAGCATTATTGTACGTATCAATTCTTGAGACTGGATGCACGTATAAGGGTGGACTAGAAGTTGGGAACCTAGAGATAAAAAGCTGCTTTCGTTGCCAAATGGGAGCTTCTAATAAGTTTCATTCCCAGAAATAGGGAAGATACAGAAGTGGTCAATCAATCGAGATGGTGCATTCTCAATGAAACTTTTATCAAGGAAAATTTGTTACGAGGTTGATGGCATTAATCAATCTTCATCAACAACATCTGGAAAGCTCAAGTGCAAAGGAAGGCTTGAGTTTTTCTGTGGCTTTTTGGCCTTAAAAAGCTTAATACATGCAGCAGACTGCAAAAGAATGTTGATGGCAGCTTTATTCCCCAAGTGGTATGTGATGTAATGTCCAAGAAAAACGTGGAAGATAACCAGCCATCATTTCTTCCTTTGTCCATTTGTAGCCTCTTGTATTATTGAATATCTGACCTCTTTGGCATTATTAAGTTAAACAGGGCTTTCTAGAAAGTAGCTCTGCAGCTTTCTTTCAGCTCATCTTTAAGACTTATTTTAAGGGTAAGGCCAAGATCCTTTAGTTTAATGTGATGGCAGCCTTCCTTGGAGACTTTTGTTTGAAACTTGAAAGGAATAGAAAGACTTGTCCATGGACAGAAGCACACAGGAGACTGGAAGGTTCTTTAGGATCAAGTTAAGATGTAGTCTTCTATTTGGTGCTATCCGCACTGACTTCGATAGATTTAGTTTTCACAAATCTATGCCAATTGGGAGTCCTCTATATAATCCTTAACGAGGTGTTTGGAAGAGGTTTTGGTTGAAGAGTTATTTTGAATAGTTAGAAATTGAGTGTTATAGTCAAATACTTGTTTGGATGTGGTTTTTATATTGAGGAGTCATAGACAATAACTTATTTGGATGTGGATTGAAAATGAGTAGTTATTTTTTAGTAGTTAAAAAGAGAGTGATTAGAAATGAGAGGTTAAAAATGAATTATTTTGAGGAGTGAGAAGTGAAGGATTAGAAATGATGAGTTATTTTGAGTAGTTATAAATGAATGATTAGAAATGAGTGGTTAGAAATGAGGAGTTATTTTGCACAGTAAAAATGAGGATTTATTTTGAGTAGTTACAAAAGACTCATTTGGATGTAGTTTTTCAATGAGTAGGTAAATCCTAAATCTAAATCCTACTTCAATATGGCAAAAAAACACTCCCTAAGCAGTTTGGGGAGATTGAACTACCTTTGTATGAATATACAAGTTTATAGTTCTTTTCCAAAATAATACCATACGCAAATAGGTATGAATATAGAAATTCCATATGAATTTTTTTAAAAAAAAAAAAACTCACTTTCCCGAGAAAAAGATCCAGATCCTCGATCTCCAATAACTCCGGGATGTCTTGGTCCAGTAACAACTTTGTTCAACTGCACAACCATAAAAATTATTGTTTCCATTCAAAATAACAAAAGGAAGAAGTGAAGAACAGTGACTGATGGAATGAAACAGTTAAATTGATGGATGTAAGAATATTGTAGTTTCATATGAATTACAATATAATGTTTCTCAATCTTATCCAAAAATACACACACAAACACTGGATAGCTTCCAATAAAAACAAGGATAATGTTTATAAATGAAAGTGCATCATGAGTGAATCAGGGCATAATTAACTTATTCTAACAGTTGATCAGGCAGTTTTTCCAGGGTGGTTGAAAAGATTGAGTTCAATCCATAATAGTCACCTCCCTAAAAAATAATTTCTTAGGGATTCCCTTGAAATTCAAAAGTTGTAGGGTCAATTTGCCCAGACACTTTGCGAATATCGGGAGGAATAAAAAACCAGTGCACAGAAGCATGCCAAGTATGCATGTAAGCACCTAATAACTGCCAAACCTTTTTTAAAGCACCCAAGTAACCCTTCTTTTCATAAAGTATAGAAACACCTCTGTTTTAAAAAAAGAAAACCTTGATGTGCATTATCTCATCTTTTTCCATCCCAATCCTTCCTCCCCGTGCCATAGAGGAGGTAAGGTAACCCTCCCCCAAAAAAAACCCTAGCGCCCAATCTCGGTGTCGCGTCTCTTCATCTTCATCCCAAATTTTCTTCCTCTAGCACTTTTCTTTCAAACCCTACTGTTGCATTTCTCTTCATCTCAACTTCAATCTTTCTTTCAATTTCGATCCCACATTAGAGTCATTCTTCCCGGTTACCTCTACGAGAAATCCTAATCACTATTGTTTTTCTCGCACCGTGCTTATGTCTTCTCAAGTCATCAACTAATGACTGGTTATTCGCCTATTCGAGCTCATAAGCATCTGTCAATACCCCCCATCTTTCCGGTCATCTTCCAACGACGTTAACTTTGTAGTTCACTGTCTAGCATTTCTTCTCTGACATTACATAGAGACTTCTTCCTTCTTCCTCCGACAAGACTGCTTCCTTCTTCTTCGGAGATCTTTCAGCAGCTTTAACACAAGCTTCTCCCTTCTTCTCCTGCCATCTTCTGGCGACATCGACACACAAGCCTCAAGTTTGAAATGGAAGGGCAATAATAGGGGTGTTAACTCGATCACCCACAACCTTATTTGACGGGTTGGGTTGGGTTCAAAAAGTTTTTTTGAGATTACAACAATGGAGGTGGGGAGATTTGAACCTAAGACCTCTTGGTCTTTGGATATACACTAATGTCGTTGAGCAACTACTCTTGGTCTTTTGATATACACTAATGTCGTTGAGCAACTGCTCTGATTGGATTCAAGTTGGTTAGAGGGTTGACCTATAATTAATTTGGATTAACTCGAGCTAACCCGAATTTATTATTGTCTAAAAAATATTTTTCTTACCTATTACATGATTATACATGCATACATTACTTTTTTTTATTCATCGTGAATTTGATTTTTTACTCTCCAAAATTCTTATTTTCATAATACAAAGTAAAATTAGAAATTATCATGTAGATTTATTTAAAAATTAAAAGTAAATAACACAAATCTATTCAATTTTTTTTTTTCTTTCAAAGGCAACTCGATGACCCAACCCAACTCGAATGGGTTGAACACTTAGGGTTGGACAGTTTGGGTTGGTCCAAAAAATCCCTTCAACCTAACCCAACCCACTCATGTACACCCAAGGCCAAGCATTTAACTTAAAGAATATTTCAACGACATTCTTCTTTCTTTATTCTCTAACAGCATCGACACACAAGTCTCACTGACACTCCCATCATGGTTATCAATGTATGGGCTTGTATTTGTCATTTTTATACCCTTTGATTGGCCTATATAATCAACCTTTTCTCATTCCAACCTCTTTATTTTCTTTCTTACAAACTACATGAATATTATAGTTTCCAAGAATGTTGATCAGTTGATCCTTCAAACAGCACTCAACCAGTACAATGCAAAAATTGAAGCCAAAATATCACGAATGCTAAAAAATGCTAACCAAAGAGAGGATGCATTAAAGGAGATGAAAGAAATTTGGATTCAGAGTTTTTTTATGGGTTGTTCGCTTAGGTTGCTTGTAATTTTCTTAGTTTTTCATTTGTGGATTTTGTTTGGTTTCTTCTTCTGAGTTTTTATTCTCAGGTTTGATCTTTTGTTTGTTATCTTTTTGTTTATAGTTGCTCTTTTTCACTCCCTTGTGAAGTTACCTTGAAATAACCTATTTTCATACATATTATTAATGAAAAATATATTTTCTGTTAGCCCATGTGCCCTCCTGTAATTTCATATTTATAATGAAATTATTTGTTATCCAAAAAATATATTTTCTGTTAGCAGAGTAGTTGAAAGTTTGTAACTATCTTGAAACCAAAGCAACTATAATGATGCTAGTTAATTGGTATAAATCTTTTAGCAAAGTAACAAACAAAATTGAAATCACATCTGTCGCATCATTATTTTTTAGAAGAGAGCTGCTGCATAATATCTGGATCTGTCCATCTCTAGACATTGAGATAATTTTTTTTTTTATATCCAAAAAAATTGAGATAATTTAATTCAGCCAAAAGAACGAATCAGTAGATCACACCAATAAAATAAAATCAAGAGATATATTTCTTATTCATCTTTATTGGCATAATTGACGATGGAAGTATACCTTTGCAAAAGTGCTTGTCAAATCATCTATTTCCGATAAGGATCCCAACCCTGAAGCACCCTGAGAAAGATAAGGGAAAGGTCATATTAAATCTTATTCGCATATCTTCCATCTAGATATGTGTTATTTAAGTATGCACATTTAAAACCAAAAAAGAAAAACAAGAATTTCAATAATGATCCCCGACGAATGTGATTAGCATAAAAGATGAAGCCTTTAGCAAAAGAATGTGATATGATCCAGGATCTAGATTAATATTAAAAGTAAAAGAATACAAGATTTGATAGGTCTGGGAACTTCCCCTCTCAAGAGAATACTCTTTCTGAGCCCTACACTAATTCACTCAATATTTGGATCCCCCAAACACTACCCAACCATCTCTATCTATAACAAAACCATAACAAAACCCTAACTTACTCCCTAAGTAATTGCTAACATACCCCTATATGAGCCCTATTTCCTATTCCTCTAAGGCCCAACCCTATCAGAATGTCCAAGATTATTGGAAAGAAAAACTGTTTGAAAGTCAACAACAATTCTATTTTTTAAATAATAAACCAAGTTTTCAACGAGAAAATAAGGGCATAACACAAGAACAAAAAACATACAAAACAAAAGGTCCATTATAGGTAGGCACCCAACAAAAACAACATCCAATTAGAGTAAAACTACCCTACACATAATGTGTAGGGGAGTCCTACATTTAGCATATGGTGCCACACAAATAGTTTTTTATTTTCATATCTTTATTTATAAAAGAAATTTATGTGACACCTAATGTGCTGCATATAAAATAAAACATAGGGCTCCCGGGGAGTTTTTCTCAGCCAATTAAATAAAACAACACCTAAATTATAATAACAAAAGGACTTTGAAATAGAAGCCCAAGTAGAAACATGGAATTTGATGAGGGTCCAATCACTTGAAGACCTCTCCACCCCTCTAAAACCTACGTTGCATCTCTCAACCCCAAAGAGCCAGCCCACTAAATGGCACAAATATTCCCCCCCACCCCCCCAAAAGATCACGACCAGTGATTTCAAGACAATCCTAGGCGCTCGCCTATTACAATGGGTAATATGAACTTAGGCACCCTTGCCTTACACACCACTGAGGGGAGCAACTTCACTAAAGTGCTTGCCTCGCCTCGCGACAACATCACCTAGAGTAAACTTCGTGTGAACAAAGGTGAGTGCTTGGATGTGAATCAAGTAATGTCAATGAAATTTGTAGCACAAGGAAGAGAGTTTTAAAAAAAATAATAATAATAACGAAGAAGGAGTTGAGAATATAGATGTTTGTTTTGACACTTTCTATCTAGGCCTATGTTTTGGCCTCTCTCCCTATCTCACTCTTCTTCTTCACCTCTCCTCCTCCTTGTATCCTGAAAGACTTGTAACTTTCATTTTATCAATTAAGTTCATATGTTTCCTACAAAAAAAAAAAAGAGAGAATATTGATGTCTATTTTCCCCACATGGCCAGAACCCTGCAAGGACTTGCCTCTAACGGAATGGGAAATCTCCATTTAAGCCAATGGGGGAGGGAAGGGGGAAAATTCCCCACGAGCTACATGGGGACGAGAAATTTATTCACCATCCCCGTTCCCGCCACCCTGTTTATATTTTCTTGTATATACGCATATGTGCATATATGTATATATGTTCAATGTTTGTATATAAAGTTTTATAAATAAGCTATTTCAAGGATTTCGATAATTTGATATGTTTGAATTATACATTGTATAATTAGATAATTTGATATGAAATATATAATAGAACATTTACAAATTTAATCTTTAGATAAGGATTTTTTTATAGGAACATCTATTCAAATATTAATAGACATTTCTCATAAAAACTAATTATTTGAAAATGTTATAAAAGATACTTCATTTAATTAAGGTTAACAAAAAAAAACTAAATGTGGAATAATTCTCAATGGGAAACTCGATCTCCACAACTTATCTGCAAGGAATCCCTACCCCAATCCCAACAAAATTTAAATGAAATCTTGTGGGGATGGGTATTAAAATGAGTGGTTGGGACAAAGAGTGTAAAATTATTTGCGTCCTATCCCGTGGATATCTTTAGTTGGGACTTGGGAATGCTTATTTTGTCTACACATTAAGATCAGTGTCTCTATGTGGTTTCTTCTTGCTCACATGCACTCGGGACTTGAAAAGAGATTTTTTATCTTTTAAATCATTCTCTTCTCATTATAAGATTGGTAAATAAAGAATGAAAAATTTAAAAGTAAATTTAAGCTTTTTATTTCAATCTTTTTAAAAATGTTATAATAAATTATGTTTGCTTTACACGTTACCCCTAATCTCTCTTTCAATACCAAAATTTTCCCGAATACCAGCGCTATATGTTAAAAAATCATCCATTTCTCCCTACCCAAACTCCTTGAATGATAGACATAAACTAGCTAAAAGGTCCGTCATTTCACCTCAAATTGGTAAACTATAATATCCGTCAAAGTTGCACTGGAATTAAAATTGAAGCAGTTCGTAACCCAAAGGTATTGAACTTCCACCAAATAACATGAGAAAATCAGGCAATGAAAGAAAAGGTTTTGTGATTTGTAAAACCTTTTCATCAGTTGAAATATAATAGAGTAGACAAGGGAGTCATAATGGAAAACCATTACAACAAATGAAATATAATAGACAGTGGAGTCATAATGGAAGTTATAAATAACCCATAAATATTTGAAACTAAATACAGTGACCACTGACCACTATCTTATTTTTTAATTCGTGGATATCTTGATCAGCTTATGCGCACCTCGACTATTCTCATGGAATATATCGCCTAGCTCTACAACATTTAGATATCAAGAAAACCCGTAGAAAATTAATTTCTAGTAGGTAGCCACCCTAAATTGAACTCACCACACCTTAGTTTTACAAGACCCTCTTAACCACTAGGACTCAGAATGATATTGATGGTTGATCTAAATCAATATCAAAATAAGACTCAAATCAAAAAATCACAGGCAACGCAAAGCAACTCGTGCAGTCAGTGTTATACTTAACTGATAATTTGTTAGAGACCACTGGCTCATTGCCAGTATTCTATCAGTTTACTGTGGACTGGGGACCCTATTCTAAATGGAAAACCCCTTACTAACGGAAAGTATTGGAATCTACCCAGGAAAAAAAACTATGTTTCTGACTCTACGCCAATATGTGATCTTAAAAGTTAAACTTCAAGATAGTGAAAGTGAAAGCCTAACTACTTTCTCTCTCTCTTGGATAGGAAACAGAAGTAGCATCCAAGTAACATAATAGTGAACTAAAACTTACCTCTTCCCGAGCAAACAAATGATACTCTTCATCTGTAGAGCCAAATAAAGGAACATCTTCATCTCCTTCTAAACCTCCAAGCTCCACTTCTCCCACGACATTTTGACCAAAAAACTCATATCGTGAAGCATCAAATAGAGAATTAGCTGCAAAAATAAAAGTAAGATTACCAGTTAATGGTTTTAATATAAAGGGAAGGAAAAAAAAAAATCAGCTGAGGACCATCTAATTTATCCCGGTTCAAAACCTCCACCTTTCCCACATTAATCTCTCAGAGGTATAGTTTTTTGTAATGTTTCGAAAGAATGTATCTTTTCAACCATCAATGAAAGTTTTTGTTTCCTACAAAAAAAAAAACTCCACCTTTCTGCTTATCTCGAAACAACCCAATAAAATAGTTCAATTTTATAGGAATTGAAACTCTTAACAAGCAAGAGAAAATACAAACGGAAGGAGCCAAAACCCAAAGCAGAGCTGAGTAACCTGATAAAATAACAAAACAAAAGAACCAAAACTAAACAAAAAGGCTACGATAAGCTAAAGGCTTAAACATTCCAATGCAAATATTATAAAAGCTAGCAGAAATCATCCCATCCCCAAAACCCTCCAATCACATCCAGCAAACATACCTAAACCATGGCAGAAACCCAGAAAAACAAGCAACGCCCCCCAAAAATACAGAAAAAAGGCATATGAAGCTTGTCTACAAACAAATCCTGAATTATGAATACTTCTTGAAGAATAAAAAGAAACAAAACATGAATGCACAACTTTCCTACAAAAAACGTACAACAAATTATCAAATGATGCAATTCACCAGAAAACTTCTCCCAAGGGCTCCAGCAAAAATCTCCTCCTCTCATGTAATTCAATTGTGAAATCTAACCTCCCCCTCCCCTCAGCCACGAACAACATGTCAAATAAAGCGGATCCTACCCTCATAAAAAAAAACCGATTTTATGGAAGCAACGCATAGCACAGGACACCATTAAGCATTCAAATGCAAGCAAACTTCAACAAAGTAAGATACATACGAAAAAACAGCTTCACCACGAAGAAAAACTTCAACAAAGGCAGATAGATACACACAAAAGCAAGACATGTAGAAACTAAAAGCAACCAACAAACAAACAAACAAACAAACAAAAGTACATAAAATCATTCCAACCCAAGGTCCTAACCTAAACCACCTACTAAAACGCTACAGCCCTCTACAATACACCAAAAACAAAAAACAAAAAAATCATTAAACTCCATCTTCATCCACCGACTACTCAAAAGAACTCGATCGCAAAAACAAACAAACCAATTCCAAAAATCCACACACAAAAAACAAAAAAAAAAACCCCCCCGAGACAAATCTAGAAGCAGAAACAGTGAGCTCACCAGAGGAATTCTCAGCAGAGCCCTTCAAATCCTTAGCATCAGGCGGTTCCATAGCATAATAATAAGGAATCAAACAACAAAACACAAACCAAGCAGTAGCAGCAGCAGCAGCAGCTGAAGAAGAAGAAGAGAATCCAAGAGAGTTACAACCAAACCACAAAAAACAACGCCGTGGTCGCCGCCGCCGCCGCCGTGTAAAATCAAACACGAAAAAGCACAGCACCGCCACAAACACGGCGGCCCAAATTCTAGGGTTAACTCGAACTGAAAAACCACCAAGATTTAGAGAGAGAAGAAAACAAGGGCATTACAGAAAATGGAAGGAGAATTAGGAATTCAGGGAAGAAGAAAAATCCCCCATCTCTCTGGAAGAAGAGAGAGGGAAAAGGGATGCAATAGGAACTTTTTCTTTGGAGCTTTGGGTTTTGGTGATTTACAGAGATGAGAGAGAGAGAGAGAGAAACAAGACGAAGACTTTTTTTCTTTTTCTTTTTTTTTTTTAATTAAATTTTTATCTTTTCTACGCATGCGGAAGCCACGTGCTTAGTGAGACAAATCCGGGCGAGCGGTGGAGAGAGAATGAGTGAGACACGTGGCGGCTTCTTAGTGGGGTGATGTAATGTGTTTTGAGTGAGTGCTACGCCACCCAGGATATTCTTTTGGATTAGAAGCATCCATTTTATTGTAAACCCATCTTCAAATTTATCAACAATTAAATGGATCTGGGCCGAGTTCGAATCTAAAAATTGGTATTTAATTTTTATATTATTTTAGATTAATTGTACCATTTATGTAGAATTTATTGGTCCCCTACCTCTACTTTGTCCTAAAAAAATAAATAAATAAACAGAAAAACTTTAGTTGTAAAAAAAAAATAAAGAAAACTTTAGATTTTTTTTAACATAGAAAGCAACCATAACCACATTTTTTTAATATAAAAAGTAACCATAGCCATATTTCATATTAATATAATATTATTCACTTTAAATATATATTTTATGATTTTTTTTTTTTGTTTCATTCAAAATATCACATGTTAATAGAAATAATTATTATCATTGTAGCCAATGGAGTAATAGCTCAAACGGCATCGCTGTATATCTAACGACCTAAAAGTCTTGGGTTCGAGTCTTTTCCACCCCCAATTGTTGTAATCTCAAAAAAATATATATATATATATTATCATTGAATTTTTATTATTTTCTTTTTTTAATTAATGTGAAATATTTTATTTGCTTTTGGGCATATTATTCTATTTGATAGTATACTCTCCATCTCTAATTTATTGTTTTTTTTTTTAATTTCAAAGAATCAGGTCAAGATCGATGAAGTTGAATTATTTTTTAAGGAAAAACTTTTTTTCTTTTTTTTTTTAAATTGTTTTTATAACTAATGGCCAGTTGTGTTTGTTAGAGGAGGTTTGGACTGAAAGTAAATGGGTTTGCTTTTTAATATATATTAATTTTCAAAATAATTGAATTTGGAGCCAATTAAAGCATAAATTTAGTATAAAGTTTGTGTTAATGATTGAGAAGTCATTGATTCCAAACAATAATTTCAATTATTGTTCAACTACGAATATAAATAATAGTAGGAGAATTGTTTTTGTGCAGGGACAAGTGCATTCTCATATTTTATTAGAATATATATGATTTTCGAGTTAATAGGTGTTATACACTTGAATAAATTGAACTATTTTTCGATTCAATTTATTAAAGAGATTTACCTAGTCCCCAAGAGCTAGTTCACCAGTTAAGGTTAAGAATTTCAAGACATGTTTTTATTGAGAGATCACTAGTTCGAAACCGCTAGAAAGCACTTGAATGTCCTAGCGATGGATCAATGATGTTTGAGTATAAGGGAGTGAAGCTCCGATTTCCTGAAAAAAAAAAAAAAAAAAAAAAGTTTTACCTAGTAAGGTAAGAATTGTAATTTGAAGGTTGTTTTACAACTTTGTTTTTACTAAAGTTAGTATTCCGACAAGAGAGTTAGAGGGTGGTTTTAAATGTTAACGGACAATAGTTCCATCGACATAAGCATGCGCACATAATTAAAAATTTACAAGTTTAAAATTGTATACTCTTCACTTGATGTAAGCCAAAAAAAAATATCAATTTATTAAGAAATTAACAAAGTAGTTTACTATTGAGTAAAAACAAAATTCAAACAAATTAAAAAAAACAATTAACATGGCATGACTGTATTTTTACCAAGACAACTTTTTCTTTTTCTTTTTTTAATTATAAAGATGAATGAGAACTCATGACTTTTTATGCATGTTGATACTATTGAATTATTGCTCATCTTGAACTTAACAAAAAAAAGTTGAACTTAATTCAGTTTATTTAAACATATATTATCAATTATCTAACATAAAACTTATTCGTAGGAGAGCATCAACAACTATATTTTAATCCCTCTCTATGTGTTTTAAGGGTAGATCATGATATTCAACCACAATGAAATAGTGTTATTTCAATAAGGAATCTAATTTTTGTGTTTTGTTTTTTTGATTGAATGGTATCTAATTTTTGTTAAATCAACATTGACTTTGTTCAAAAGGTTGATGACCTCAAATGAATCTAATTCCATCATACTCAAAAGATTCGAATTCATCTCATAACACTAAAACGGACAATAACTTAATTAATACAAATATATTAAAATCTCACACATTTAGACTTTGATAACTATTTTAGTTTTTTGGTATTTAAAATTAAAATTTATTTTTAATCACATTTTTTACCATATATTCAGCTTTTTTTAAAGAAAAAGTATGAATGTTAATCAAACTTTAAAAATCAAAACAAACTTTTGGATATTTTTTTTCTTTCTAAATTTGATTTGGTTTTTAAAAGTATACGTAAAATAAAGATACATAAGTATTAAAAAAGTATAGATAAGATAAAGAGATATAAGTATTAAAAAAATATATAAAGTGAAATAGATGTTGAAGATATAAATTCCAAGGTAAAAATTAAAAATAAAATGGTAATAAAGTGGTTGATTTTATTTTTTTTTTATTCTTTTTAAATGGTCCCAACTTTTAAACCCTTTCAACTATCTCCAACATGCTATATATATTTAATTAATATTACAAATACTTGAAATATTTTTTACATACTGTCAAAAAATATATATATATATATATATATATTTCTTGCTCCATTCAATTTATGAATATTTTATAATCCGCACCATCCTTTTAAAAGGTTCGTCATTGATTTAAATATGGATAGCCAAGTTTCATACATCATTTAATACAAGAAAATATTAGAATTCTTATCCTAATTTTGTAACGACTTTGACTCGTTTTATAAAAACAAACAAATAAAGAAAATAAAAGTACCAAGTCATTTTTTTTAAAAAAATTTAACGTCAGAGTAATTAAATACTCCTGTATAATTCAAAATGTGAAATATACTTCTCTATCTAATACGGTATTGATTTGATTTTAAAAAAAATATAATAATAGTAAGGCCATGATTTTTTTTTTTCTTTTTAAAGATCGGCCTTCAATTAAAAATATTAAAGAGTCCCAATCTTCATTTTTTTTGTTCAATACATTTATGACATACAAATTATTTAAAACCGACAGCGAAAATTTCATGTCAAATAGAAAAAACGTTGAAATTTATGTCTAGCATATCAATAAATTTTGAAGAAAAAAAATGTCAACAAAACAAAGATTTGTTAGATAAACGAACTAATTGGAAGTAAAATTAAAATTAACCTCTTAAAATTTGGAGATTAAAGTGACATACACCTAAAGTTTAAGAACTAAATTTGTAATTCACCAAATTTTTATTTTGAAAAAGTTCGCAAATACCCCTCTAAAAGCACTTTTCAGATTGTATATTATAGAGAACACATCCAACAACCCTAATAAAATTATTTGAAAATAAAACAAAACAGACAAGAAAAATACATTAAAAATAGAAAAAAGAGGAATCTAAGGATAGTATAGTTCATAACATAGCTGCAACATCAGCTTCTAAAATGTTGCAAACTATTTAGTTTTCTTTTTTCCTTTTTCACAGTACAATTATCGCAAACATGACATCAAGACCAAGTGACATTTCCTCGGACCTTGTCACCTTTTTTTGTCAGAATATTTATTGTAAATTTAAACGCATTGCATTCTGTGGAAGGAAATTTACACACCAGGTATCGGGAATTGAGTTGTAAGAGCTTCAACTCTCGAGCAAAGATCCGAAACTCGGTCGATCAAAGGGAAATCAGGGGTTGTCACAAACTTGAGGAACTCTTGGAGCTTTGTTCCTGGGGCCAGTGGTTTGGCATCTAGAGTTATCTTAACACCCTCATGGATGAAATCTGCAACCGCAATGAATTCCTTTTCAGTGAATCCTCGGGTGGTCATGGCAGGCGTCCCGATTCGAATGCCTCCTGGAACTAGAGCACTCTTGTCACCTATGCACAAAACAACTACGAGTCAGTTTGAGAAAATTGGACATGATGATCAGCCTGTTGAAACACGAGCCATTACCGGGGACTGAGTTCTTATTGAGAGTGATCGAGGCCATGTCGAGAATCTTCTCCACCCGTGCCCCATCGATGCCCTGTTATTCGAGTGTACTTATAGATTAACATGTGCTAAATTATAATACATGCTTCCTATAGTCGCTTTCAATGCACAATTACGAGGAACAACGCATTTACCAATGGCCTGAGATCTACAAGAACCAGGTGATTGTCACTTCCACCAGAAACCAGCTTAAAGCCTAACTCGACAAGTCGACCTGCAAGAGCTCTACAATTGGAGATGACCTAAAGTACGAAGAGCTTTGTTAGAAAATACGAAAACAGTGTCTTACACCATGTTTAGCTCATTGAGAAAGTGAAGTACCTTGTTCTGATAGACCTTGAATTCAGGGGATTGTGCATGCTTCAAGCAGACAGCAAGGCCCCCAATTGTATGATTGTGAGGACCACCCTGCAAAACACAACCACAAAATCAACAATATTTAAAAACCGAATACGAAGTCGATTGTAAAACAAATGGACTCTTCTTTACGTGCTACCGCATTGCGAGACTAGTTGAGCAAACCTGTAATCCTGGGAACACAGCATTATTAATCGCAGATTCTAATTCAACTCCCAGAACGGGTTCCTTCCTGAAGAAGATCATGCCTCCTCTTGGACCTCTAAGAGACTGCAAACAATTTGGCAACTCTTTCAGGCAGCGAAAAGCAGTTACTTAGATGCAAATAACGATCAGCATCATACTAAATTACTTACGAAATTAATCTGTTCTAATTCTATGAGAAGGCTAATATGAATGAAGAATGACAACTTTTTTGTATAGATGTAAATAAGTACGAAATGGATTAAATAAGTCCTGTACTTTTCCAGAAAAGTCTTACATTTGACTTCCTGGAAATCTCTTGGGTGGAGGGAAGATGGAGAAAAAGTGTTCTTGAAGCATTTTTTTTTTTGAAACAAGGGTAACCATGCCCGTCCCTAGGCCAGACACCGGAGACATCGAAGGAGTAATATCACAGGTAAGTCTCGAACTCAGGACCTTAAGAGGAGTTTACCTTCAAAGCTCAAGTCTCAACCATTGCGCCTACCCTCGAAGCATATGTTGGTGGATTTTATGGCTGGCTAGGCTAGGAAAAAAAAATCAAAGGGTTCGAAAATACTTTCAACACTTCTTGCAAGCATATAGTCTCTTGTTTGTTTTCTTCCATAAGAAACAATTTGATTGATTTACAAAATTAGAAAAGAAAAGGACAAACCCGAGGAGAAAATTACAAAAGACATATGGTATATTGTTAGAATGCCCTTCACAGTGAATTATTCGCAGGACTTTTTTTTTATTACTATTGCTATATGGATTGAAGAATTTTTTGGTATTACTATTGCTAATGCCTCTACATGTTTCTCATCATAACGAATGAAATAAATATAGAGGAAAACATGAGACTCAAATAAAGGAAGCAGAAGCACACGTTTTTTTTTAAACAAAGATAACCACGCCCATCCCTAGCCGTCCCTAGGGCAGGCACCGGAGACATCGAAGGAGTATGTCACAAGGGAGTTTCGAACCCAAGACCTTGAGGGAAGCATTCCCTCAAAAGCCCAAGTCTTCAACCACTGCGCCAACCACTCCTTGGGGACAAGCAGAAGCACACTTTGGCAAAATTTATCCTTTACCTTGTGTGTTGTTGTGGTCACAATGTCACAATATTCAAAAGGATCGGCAACAACAGAAGCAGCAACAAGCCCACTTATGTGAGCCATATCCATCATGAGAAAAGCACCAACAGCATCCGCAATCTACCAGACCAAATCAAATAAGTTATTCACTAATGCTACCTATTGTCGAAATAGAGATACTTAAATCAAATGTAAAATGAGAACATTGGAATCAGATAAATCCTCACTTTTCTCATTCGAGGATAGTCAAAATCACGAGGATAAGCACTTGCACCAGCAATAATCAGCTTTGGCCGAAATAAGTTGGCAGATTTTTCGAGCATGTCATAATCTACAATACCTGTAAGATTTTGCTATTCATTTAGAATGCATAAACGGAAGAAACCATTTTTTAAAAATAAGCATTATCCTATACGGCCAAGTACCTGTAGTCTCATCAAGACGATAAGGCATAGATTCAAAATAAATTGACGTGCCTGACACCCGCCTTTTTGGTGTCATAAACCCATGAGACAAATGTCCTCCGTGAGGCAAGTCTAAACCCTGAGAAGTCATTTAACGTGAATCTGTAGTGTCAGCTATAGACTAAAATTAACATGGTGATTGAAAAAGAATGATAAGGATACTCACCATGATCCGATCGTGTGGATTAAGAACTGCAGTATAAACCTCAAAGTTGGCAGGTGATCCAGATAATGGTTGAACATTTACACCCCACTTATTCTCATCCAAACGAAATGCTGCTAGAGCCCTTTTTTGACAGAGGGTTTCAAGCTCATCAATATGTTCATTGCCACCATAGTACCTGAGATGCATAACAAAAATCTTAATTTGCAACGATCCTTTCCAGCCAACGACTACTTATCTCAAAACCTCCCAAAAGAAATTGAAATTCACACCCATAGTACATCAAATGAATAGAGTTCACCTTTTTCCAGGCAATCCTTCTGAGTATTTGTTGGTGAGACAGGACCCTACTGCTTCCATAACTGCCCTAGATGTAAAATTCTCTGAAGCAATAAGCTCAAGACTTTTAAACTGTCGCTGCTTTTCTTGGTTAATAATACTTCGAACTTCCGGATCTGTTTCACTCAAGCCATGGTCTACAAAGTAGTTTTCACCTGCATGACATCAATGAAATTAAACCAATCCCAAATTCTCTCGCTCAATCAAACTCTATTTCTTTTCATTCCCTTTTTTTTTATATTCATTAGTGTTCGAGAGCTTGCGGTCATCTCAACTATTCTCACATGACATACCTCCTAACTTGACTCTACAACATTTGAATGTCAAGGAAACCCGAAAAATAATTTCTAGGTAGGTGATCATCGTGGATTGATCCCACAATCCGTACGAAAATAATTTCTAGGTAGGTAATTGTAGAGGCTTGGGGTCTCCTAGGTATGCTCTCTTGGAAGCCCTAGGTTCGAAACCCACAACTAAGCTTAATTATAAAATCACTCGTTGTCCTCAAGGTCTAGGCACAAACGCCCCGCATATATATAGTGGACTGAATCTCCGATTCCCGGTTATAAAAAAAAAGAGTTTATAGGAATGAAAAGAAATAAACATGGGTAGCCTAGTAGTCAAAAGTTTTGACACTAGATAAGACATCAAGAAGATATCCCACATTTCTTTCAAACAAATCACAACATTGATGAATGACATTAGATAAAAATTTCACCTCCATTTTCTGGAAGAGCAACAGAAACAGAAGATGATGGCTTCCCAGCAACCATGCTTGCCTCAACATTAGAAGATTTACAGGGTTTCAATATACTCAATCTCGTGTGTTGCGGAAACACACAGATGCTAGACCCTTTCGAAGGAAAAGACAACCCCTTCGCACAACCAACAACCTGAAAAGAGCCCATCATTGCAGCACCACTTGCAGCCTGCATCCTGCCCACTCACAGAAACACAATCCTACAAATTTCATACAGCAGAACGAACTTCAGTAACAAAAAACGCCCTTACAAATTACAGGGCAACAATAACTTCAATAAACATCAAAAATCCAAAAACAACAACACGCGACATAGTTTAGCATCATACTTGGACACAAAAGCTCCAACAAAACAATTCGAACACGCTGTTGAATTCTTTTCAAGCGAAAATAATCCTACAAATTTCATAAAAGAAAACGAAATTCAGCAACAACCAAACGCCATTACAGAACCTCGATTACAAATTACAGGGCAGCAATCAAAAGTCCAAAAACAACAACACGAAACATAGTTTAGCATCATATTTGGACACATAAGCTCCCACAAAACAATTCAAACACGCCGTTAAATTCATTTCAAGCGAAAACAACAAAAAAAAAAAAAAGTAATAATCGTTCATCGCCAACATTCCAATACTTCGACGGAGAATAAAAAAGAACCGAAGTCAGAAAACACAGAAATAAACGGGAAAAGCAGAAGGAAAGTGACCGGAACCTTAGACCGGCGACGGAGAGGGGCGGAGGAGACGGCGGGGATTTTGTGGCAGAGCGGTTGAAGTTTTCTTTTTTGTCGTTGCGATTTTATTTATGCGTTTTGCTTTGTATATAGCGACGCCGAAAGTGTAGGGTTCTGAAGAATTTCAAATAATTGGACCTTTTTGTGATTTGTTTGGCTCAAAAGGACTAACCAGCAATTATTTAAATATAATTTATCGGATGTATCTTTTCTCTGTCAGCACTTATCAATATCCTTTATTAATTTATATTTAATGCTTTTTTAAAAAAAATCTCTAATAATGTAACGGTAAATCTTAAAAATGTAACGGGAAATCCATTTTAGAATTGACAACTCAAAATAGTTTGTTAAACTATTTATTTAAAATAAATTGAATTTGAAAAATATTTAAATGTTCATTACATGGAAGCATGAAACAAACCAGAACCAAAGAGGGATTTGGATGTTCGCCCAGAAGTAAGCTGTTTTGTTTGTTTTTTTTTTTTTTTTTTTTAAATTATTTTTGGAGTTTAACGATTAGTAAGTAGGTGCCTTGAACAGTAAATCCTGTTGTTTTGTGAATTGGATTTTTGTATAATTTATATTAGTTTTTTTAATTTTCCATTTTCCATTTTTTATTTGTCTTAAATTATATATATAGAGTTGACCATTAGAACTTTATTTCAAGAGAAATTACAGGTCGAAAATTTTTGCTTTCACAAAATAAATATCAAAGTTGAAGATATATTTTATTGTTTAATTTTGTCCTTTCATTTTAGCTCAATGTATCAAATAATCTCAACTATATTAATTTATTCTCAATTTAGTTTTGATATTTTAAATTTAACATTTTGTACATTTTGTCATAAACGTAATGTTGTACGCTTCATTGCTGTTACATATATCAAATTTGAGGAATACTTGTTTCATTATAAATAAGGAAAGAGACTCTTTAAGCTAGAAAATTAATTAAGAAATTAAAGGAGGCGATAAAAAACCAGAAAAACTCTTAAACGGGAGAAAAAAATACAAGACAAAAATAACTTCCACTATATGTGAAAAATTGTTACAATTACAAAGAATTCTCTCTCCTATCCAAATTACAAAAAATCACTCTTCAAACTTATACTAATCACACTTTTTGCTCAACTTTTGTATAAAAAAGAGTTAGTATGCGTGCTTAAAATGATTCTAATTTGGATGCCTTGAATCCAAAGTCATTCACTCCTTTTAGAGTGCTTGGAGCACATCACATTTTTGCAACTTTTTAGTGTGGAACAATTTTTCCAATATTTTGCCAAAACTTTCTATGTTGAACAAACTTTGTTAATATTTTGCCAAATTCTGAACAAAAATAACAGGCAAATTGACAGTGGGACTGTAATCGGGTCGGGTTTGGACTCGGTTCGCTTGTGTGAAACCCGGCTGCTCGGGCCCGCACTGTTGAATAAAATAGGGGCCTTAGACTTGGGAGGAAGGACCTTTCTCATCTCACAGCCTCGGGTTGGCAGCCCTCTCATTTAGGGGTGCAACAAAAAATCGAAAAACCGAACCAATCCAATCTAATGGATCGAATCGATTTTTTAGCACAACGTTGGACATATCGGTTTGTAATTTGAAAAAAACTGAAAATATTGGATCGGTTCCGATTTTCATTTTAAAAAACCAATAAAAATCGATCCAAACCGAAATATATATATTGTCAATAATTCATATAAAGTTATCTTCCCTCCATTAATATTTATTTAATTCACTCCTATTTCAAGTAAAAAACATACTTAGATAATTTTGAACAAGTTAAAAATACTAAAAATAGTTGTTTATGAGAATGTTGTTTTTATATGATAAATATTGTTTTTGATATATTTAAAAAAATTGGACATTGGATCGGATCGAATCTATTTTTTGGATTTGAGAAACCGAACCAATGATTCTATATTTTATTGGACATTGGATCATATCTATTTTTTGAAAACCGAAGATATCGGTTCGGTTGTCGGTTTGGTACAAAACCGACAAAAACCAAACCAAAATCACCCCTACTCTCATTCAAATTGAAGGTTGTTTGTAATTCATAAAATTGGAGATTAAGAATGGTTACTTAATAGCTATGGAATAAACTTTTATGAACGGGTGTAATGGATTAAAGGAGTTTTGAAAATCTAAGAGTTTATAAATTAAAGAGTTAGAACTCTTTTATTATAGGCAACACAATCTGTGTAAATAGTTTATCTAAGTTATAATAGTATAATTGTACTAAAAAAAAGGTTATAATAGTGTGATTTTTTTTATGTAGATTGACCTAAATCCGAGGGAGAATCTCCCCCTAACATGGATTGTATTAGTTGAATTTCTTTAATTTAAGTCCTTAGTTTGGTTGATAACTTTTTTATATTTATTTTTGGTTTTTAAAATTTAAGTTCTTATTAAAATTTCTCATCGTATTTTCTATCTTTCTTACAATATATCTATACCTTTCCATAAGAAAGTAGGTGAATACTAACCAACTTCTAAAAACAAAAAAAACTTTCGAAGCTGCTATTTTTTGTTTCCAAAATTTGATTTGATTTCTACAAATATAGATGAGAGGTAGATATTCAAGTAAGAAAAAACATGTGGTAAGATATTGTTATAGGCTAAAAATTTCAAAAACAAAAAACAAACGACCAAATGGTTATCATACAGGACCTTAATGTTCTATTTTTCGACGTAATAAGCTTGTGCAGCTCAAGATTAAGAAAATGCACCTATATTTTTATATATTAATATTCCAAATGATCTTTTTTTTTCACACAACTTTCATCAACACAAAATGGGGATTTTGATTTCTTAGAGGAGCCATGATCGATGAGGAAAAGACATATATGACATATTTGAATTACAACAATTATGAGTAGCTGACTTAAAAAAAATAAAATAATGATTATGAGTAGCAAATAGGCACTTCTCCTAAAAGAGAAAGGATAAAAATCGAGTGTTTCCATTTATAATGACTTCTAAAATACATTACAAAGAAAATACGTACACCTGAAACTTTTGGACGACATACAAAAGATAAATACACACTCTGGAAAACTAGACGTATCACCAACACAATTGTATTTGCAGCTTTCACATTTTGAATGGGAATAGAAAATAAAACCACCAATTCCCGAACCCACTTGGAAAAAAAGAAAAAATAATAAATCAAAGAAGAATCCAAAAAGACCAGGCTTCCAAATAGGATGTCTACTTTTCTATCTTAGGGGATGAAAAAAAAAAGAAAGAAAAATGAAAACAAAGGGATGAGAGTTAATCATGTAATGTCAGCAAGAGCAGAGCTCTAGCGACATCTTGTATAACTTAGTGTTTTCGAGGTTACTCATCGAATCTTTCTCAATACTTTTTCCCCAGATATATACCGATTATTACGGAGATGAGAGCTACTGCCAAAACAAACTTGAAAGTAGAGATTGAAGAAACCTCAGCATTTTGAGTTTGTGTTTCGGTAGAAGATGAAGATGGTGCAGATGTTGTTGTTGTTGCCTCTCTGTTCTTCTTGTGCTTTCTTTTTGTTGGAGTTGAAAAGTTTAATCCAATATCTCTCGATTTGATCTCTACTCCATCCTTTGCCTCCGTAGAGCTGCCTCCATCAGCCTGCAAGATCAGTAGATTAATACTTAAAGCCGAAATCTCGTATAAAAGTTCAAGCTTGGGGATTCTTATAATTTGTATTTTGTTTTTTTTAAACAAGAATAACCACGTCCGTCTCTAGGCTTTTTTCTTATAATTTGTAGCATCATGTGATTCAAAGTTATATATTAATAACATACAATTACATCTCAAAAAATTAATTGTCAATAAGTAGAGTAGTATCTATCTATCTTCTCAATGCTCGGAGGTTTCCTTATACTTTCTCTTTAAGTTCACCATTCTTCAATCGAATCTCAATTTCAGTTTTGTTAGGCCGAAAATTCGTTTGGTCTTAATGAGCTCTAATGCCATATTAGATTACATGAAGTTTCATCTCAAAATCAATTGGACTAGTTTCATCTATCTTATAAATGTTAAAGAGGTCTCATTAGAAGGTCTCATTCTTCTAATGAGATTTTGATCTTTAGATTTCAAAAAAAGGAAAAGAAATTGACATGTCTTTACAAAATTAAGTTGGGTACTCACTGAAAAAATAACCTATTCAAGGAGGTTTGCTACAATAGGCTTTCTGATTATTTGTTAATAGATGTAGAGAGAAATTATAAAAAAAAAAAAAAAGGATTTTACTATACATCTAATTATTTAGATGGTAGCAACTAGCAACAACAATGCAGTTGTCGTTGAATAGAAAAGATACAATGCAGTTACCAGTTTAAAAGTCTTTATTTGTTAATCTACTTTTAGAGTTTCTCATAGATCAAAAAGAACAAAGTTTTAACTAAACACTTCATAAAAAAGGGTTAAATTACAAGTTTAGTTTCAACACTTCGAGATTTGAGTTTATTTGGTCATTTTTAAATGTGTTTAATAGATCCTAAACTTTAAATTATATGTCTAATAGGGTCCATGACAAATTCAGAATTCTTAAAAAACAATTGATGTATTATTAGATATAAATCCAAATTTATGTCAAATAGAATCCTCAAATTTTGATTTTGTGTGCAGTAAATCTATGATTTTTTTAAGTTTTGAAAGTTCAAAGATTAAATTTGTAGTTTTGAAAGTTGGGAGACCTAATAGACACAAACCTCAAAGTTCAAAGACTAAATTTATAATTTAACCGAAAAAATTATAGACACTAGAACCATAGCTTATTTTATTATAAAACTGCATAGGATTCTTTAAGAACGGTCAAGAGTATTTCCTTAACAACCAAATACTATAGGATCCTGCACTTTGTCCCATGAGAATGGTCGAGGTGCACATAAGCTGATCTGGACATTCACGATTAAAAAAAAACAAAAAAAAGAGTGCAGAAAGTATAAACAAACCTTTTCAGCTGGCTTAGCCTCAGCCAAGAGCAATTTGTGCTGAAGTTCCTTGATTTGTGTTTCTAGAGCAAGAACTTCTTTGCCCTTCGCTTCCATATCCTGAAGAGACCGCTTAAGTGAATCCTCTTGTTCAAACTCTTTTTTAGAATCTTTCTCTTTCTGTTGAAGACAGGTACAAAGGAATTAAACTAAATTCATTGTTGATACAAACCAAGCAATGCAACTTGGTTGTAGCACTATGTTTTTTTAGAAATATAAGAGTTTATTAAAAAAAAAAAAGGCTTGGTGCCAAACCTGTTCAGCAATCTCTGACTTGGCCACTTGCAGTTCTTTCTGAAGTTGTTGCACTTGTCCAAATAATTGGTCTCGGTCTTGGATTTTTACTCCATAATCTTCCATTTTGGATATCAATTCTGTCTCTTTTCCTGCAGCTGTTGCTAGGACACTTTCAACCTGATATCATCATCATTCACATTCAACAGAATAAGAATATCTTATTAAAATTTCATGATGAAAATGATTAAAAAGAATCATTATTTCTTCCAACAATCACACTTTGGATGTACCTCTTCTTTCCTTCGAGCTTCAGATTTACTTAGCTCTTCTTCAAGTTCTTTATGGCGTAATTTAAAACCACTATTCTCTGCAATCTCTGCGTTGAGACTTTCGATTTCAGATCTTAATGATTCTTCAACTTTGCTGCGTTCTTTCAGTTTTCCTTCTAGCAGTAATATCTCTGATTGCAATTCATTCTTGGCCTTCTGATATGACTCATTGAGGACGTTGTTGTCTTCCATAATTGAAGTGATCTGTGAAAATAAAAATAATTCATTGATCTGTTGGCTTTATTTTTAATAGCACAAGCTACTTGAAAATTAAACTTTTTTGCAAACCTGTGATTGTAGCTTCTGTTCTTCGGAAGCTAGCTGCGATTTCAACTCGTTTACAGTCTTCTCTGCAGTCTGAAGGCGTTCAATGGTTTCCTCCCTTTCAGCATTTGAAGCAGATAATTTGGTCTGGTGATCACCCAAATTAGATTCATATGAGGCTAATTCTTGACTAAGTTTCAAATTTGCATCATTCAACCCTACATTCTCCTTTTCAGCATAAATTGCTTTGGTTTGCAGCTCCTCTATTATGCTTTCTAGATGTTTTACTTTCACAAGAGTCTCTTCCAGCTGAATCTTATGAGCTTCAGCATTTGTAGAAGTTTCCAGAGCCTTCACTTCAACCAATTTGATTTGACCCTCCGCTGTCTGGAGCCGTTCAGCAGTTTCATCCCTTTCGACGTTTGCAGCGGATAACTTGCTAAGAAGATCACTAAAATTAGATTCATATGAGGCTAATTCCTGAGCAAGTCTCAAATTTGCCTCACATAATCCTGCATTCTCATTTTCCGAATTAATTGCCTTGGTTTGCAGCTCCTCTATTATGCTTTCTAGATTCCTTACTTTCGAAAGAGTTTCTTCGAGCTGACTCTTATGAGCTTCAACATTTGTAAAAGCTTCCAAAGCCTTTGCTTCAACCAATTTTATCTGACTCTCTGATATTTGAAGCCGTTCAGCAGTTTCATCCTTTTCAACATTTGCAGCTGATAACTTGGCTTGGAGATCACTCAAATTAGATTCAAATAAAGCTAGTTCTTGAGTAAGCTTCAACTTCGCCTCATTTAGCCCTGCATTCTCCTTTTCAGAAGCGACTTTCTTGGCTTGCAGCTCTTCTACCATGCTTTCTAGTTGCTTTACTTTCAAAAGAGTCTCTTCAAACTGACTCTTATGTGCTTCAGCATCTGCTGAAGCTTCAAAAACCTTTGCCTCAAACAATTTTATCTGGTCTTCTGCTATCTTTAGTTTCTCACTCAAGTCCTTAGCCTTGGAATCTCTCTGTTCTAACTTTTGAACGGCCTCCAGCAATTTCTGATCTGTCTCCACTTGAGAAGCTTCAGTTAAAAACTCTATGGCTCTCGAGTGCTTCTCTGTTAATTCAGAAATAGAACTCTTGTGAGAAGCAAGCTGTTGATCAGCTGCTTCCTTTTCAGAAAGAGAAGCGCTCAATAACTCCTGAAGTTCATTAACCTTGGTTTTGAGTTGAATGTTCGTATCTACTAATAATTCGTTCTCTGAAGAAATCTGAGAAACTTTATTTTCAACTTCCAAACTATACTTTTTGAGTTCATCATTTGTACTGTCCAAAGAAGCCAGTTTTATCAAAGTCTGATCCAATTCTTCCTTTAAAGCCGTAGATCTTCCATTGGTTTCAGATACCTGATCCTCATAAGCTTTTATTTGTTCTTCGAGAACTTTAATTTTCTCCACAAAAGAGTTAGCCTCAGATTCTTTGTTGGTGAACTTTGCTACTGCTTCCAGTATTTTAGTTTCTGAATCCTTAGCTAATGATTCATGCAACGACTGAAGTTCCAAGTTCCTTGATGTGGTTTGCTCTATTGTTCTTACTTGGTGTTCTAGTTTCTCCTCTGCCGACTTCAGCTTTTCGAGCACCTCGGTCTCTCGGATACTAGTTGCTTGGAGATCACTCTCAATGTCTGCAAGTTTCTTTTGAGTAATGCTCAGATCATTCCTTATAACTTCCACCAAATTTTCTGATTCAGCTAGCTGACTGCTGGATAAATTCAATGCATCTTCCAATTTTTTCTTCTCCTCAGTTGTTATATCCAACGACTCCGTTAATTCTTTTTCCTTTACATTGGCAGAATTCAATGCAGTTTCAAGGCTTGCTACTTTTTCTTCATATAACTTGATTTCAGATGCCAGGATGGATACCTGGTCAAAGTTTTTCTTGGTTTCTGCTTCAGCATCCCCACATTTCTTTTCTGAAGTACTTATTTGTTCTTCAAGCTCTTGAATTCTATATTTTTCTGCATCAAGCAACAACTCCAACTCACTCACCCTTTTATCTGCAACTTCAATTTTGTTATGAGATGTCTGGATCAGTTCTTCAAGTTCAAGGCTATGTTGACGATTCATGTTAGCACGTTCCTCATGCTCAGAACATTTCCCAAGTGAGGTTTTCAGCTCCTTCTCAAGATCTTGATGTTGCAACGTTGACTGTTGTATTGCGGATTCCAGTTGCAGTACCTTATCCTGATATTCCTGATTTTGGTCATTCAGCTGCTTTTTGTCTTCTTCAGCATCGATTAACTTGGTACTGAGTTCTTTAATTTTCTCAGATAATTCAATCACTTCCCTCTCGGCATCATTGTTTTTCAATTGTAACAAATTTAACTGTTGCTCAAGCTCCAAATTCTTTTGTTCTCCTGTTATAAATCGAGTCTCGAGTTCTCTTAATTGCGATTTTGTATCTTCCGCTGAGGCAGTTGAAGCTCTCACAATTTCCTCAAGTTCGACATTCTTCTGAGTGGCAGTTTGAGCGACAACTCCAGTTTCATTATGAAGATCCTCCAAATTCTTCAACTTCTGTTCCAGATCCTTGTTGTTGGACAAAGCTTGAGACAAAAGAGAATCAGCTTTTCCAAAATTCTCATCTGAAAGCTTAAGTTTTTCCTCAAGGTCGTTGCAGAAATCTTTCATTTGTTTGGCATTGCTTGAGAGATCCGCTACAGTCACTTCGAGCTCTTCTTTACCTTTGATAGCTGCAGAAAGTTCCTTTTGAATATCAGCGACTTGTGCTTCCTTGGTTTTTAAAGCAGATTCAACAGATTCTTTTTGGTTACTTTCTTCCTGAAGCTTCAATCTGATTTCTTCCAGTTCAGCCACCTTTACACGAAGATCATCTTTAGTTGAAGCAAACTGGTTTTCAACGGCTGAAATATCTTCCTTGATCTTCGATTCGGAAGCCTTTTGGTTGTCCAGTTCCTGAGTTAGTTCTTCAACTAAAGCTTCTTTTGTAGAAAGTTTTTTCTCCAAGTCTAGCACTTGAGATTTAGAAAGCACTAGATCTCCTTGGACGGCTGAAAGCTCAGTTGCCGTTGTTCTAAGTGCATCTTCTACCTTTAAGCTTTCAGCAATCCTGTCATTTAACTCCTTGATCTTTTCTTGCAGGGAAAAGATTTGATCTTCTCTTTCTTTGCCACTTAGTTTTTCTGTTTCTAGAATCCTCTCAAACTCTAATGCTCTTTTTGATTCAGATTCAGCATTCAAGCCACTTTGCTTGTGAAGCTCCTCAAATTTCAATGCTTCATCTCCAGATATCTTCAGTTTTTGTTCCAGCTCTTGAATCTGCTTCCTGGAACTCTCAAAATCATTGCTCAAACTATCAAACGCTTCTTTCACTGCACTCAAATCCTTGTTCTTCGCTTCTTGAGTTTGCAATGCTTCTTGCAAATTGTTGAGCTGTGAACTATATTTCTCATCAGATTCAACAATCTGCTCTTTCGATTTCTTATGATCAAGTTCAAGCACTTCGCACTTCTTTTCACTTTCCTCGAGCTTCTGCTTTGTGAGTGATACCGCATCCTGCAGCCTAGAATTCTCTGACTCTAGATGCTTCAAGTTTCCAGCTAATCTCTCAATTTCAAGCTCAAGATCTCTGGATTTCTCTTGGGCCTCCAATAATTCTCTGCTCGATCCGCTAGCACTTCTTTCAGAAATAGTCGGTTTAGCCTCCTCTGTGGATTCTGTTTTCTCCAGAGGCTCCTTTTCTACTTTTATGAACTCTCCACCCAGAGCATTTTCCTCCTCTTCGTTCTTACTTTCTTTTACTACTTGAGTTGCATCCCCATTCGTAACCTGCATAAGATTGGGAAACCAGAACTTCAGAGAATTCATAATGGTACTCTATGGTGAATGCAAATCTAATCAGTTGTTTGTATGTGTCGACAAGAGCATAGCTCAACTTGTATAAACTGTGTGGTTATGATCAAGAGGTCAAAGTGTTTGAATCACCGCCTCAATATGTTCAATATGTACGCATCCAAGCTCCAATAGTCATGATGCCACAACATTGAAATAGTTTACTTTCGATTGAAAAGAAAAACAAAATTAAAGAGGTTTGCGTGCATAACAAAGAATTAGGAAATTTTTCAACCATAAAGAAAAACCATTTTGACATAACACAGATACACTCTGTCAACTGATGCATCACAATAGAAATTTATCAAGCTAGCATCAGCAAATGCCAGAAGTTGCAACTCTGTTCCACGTACGTGTATATCCACATGTATGTGCTTATGTTTGATTAGTTTGGGAAAATTCAATCATCTGCAACATAATGCTGCAGATATAAGATATGAATTACACTAGATGCCCTTTTTTATATAGTTTTTTAGAAAAATACTTGGAAAATTTTGTATTTTAAGACTTATCTGAAAAGTGAAAGTTAGTAAGAAAAACATTAGTCATCACAATACCATGAAAAACTTGAGCTACATGGCGCAGCTAACTATATCTAGAGGATGAGAGATTCCTGTCTCCAGCATTTGTTCAATAAAATATGAAAGTGAACATTTAAAACATGTTACATAAATGAACTCCAACACACAAACACACACACACACACACATATATATATATTCATTGTTCAATTATCAAGCTCAAACTGAATTGAAAGCTATTAGAATAACAAAAGAGAAGGCACGTCTGACCTTATCGCCATTGCTATCCTTTCCAGAATCCTCAATCACCTTTGCAGCTGGGCCTTCGGAACTCTGAGGTGCGACTTCCATAGATGCACTATTCAGGTTAATCTGTAGTATCAATTAAAACAGAAAAAAAGTCAATTAGTACACACTTGTTTTTTTCTTTTCAGTACTGTTCTTGACTCACTCGATTTTTAATTTTATTTTATTAATATTTATGAGCGTCTAAACCCATTTACGCACACATCAACTAGTTTTAGTAGACAAATCATACGATCCTACAACACTAATTTATCTGACAATAAATCGTGTATATATATATATAAATCTTAAATAGGTGATTATCATAGCTTGAATTCATAATCTCTTAAATTTTCAATGCCCTCTTTTAACTTTTAGGCCAATCAATCAGCAACTACATAAACAAGCGATTTGATTGTATTGTTCTAATGTATACACCCAGAACAAGCTTATTCGTTAAAGATGAACTTTCCTAAGGAAACAGGGAGAGACCCTTAAAATCTAGAATTACCAACACGGCCAACTTTCAATTAATTATACGGCAACTATTAATTTCTTCGCCACTTAAATTAGCTAAAAAATTGAGATCTAAGAAATTAAACCCACATTCAGCTAGATCTGTTTCTACGATTCTTTTATAATTCATTCATTGTCTAGCAAAGCTACATGATTGATAATTCGAACATGCAAAATAGCGATAAAAAAGCACAACATAATTTAAATATTCCCCAGCTTTTTTTTTTTTTTTTTTTTACCATGCCGTTGCACTATTTGCATTGGATTCTTAATTCACAGAAAATAAAAGTTGGTCATATTTGAAAGAAGAGATTGAGTATCTAAGAGAAAGTGGGTTCTGAAATTTCAATCTTAATTCATTACAATTGGACTATTGTTACTTTCTAGGTGGCTAAAATTTAAATCCTCATTATTTCAAAAAATAAATAAAAAATTAAATCCTCATACCGCTAACTTAGTTGTCTGCCAACGAACCCCATAATTACCACTAATGCAGCCATAATTATAGAGATCCTCTAATTGTCCTTAACTAAAGAAAAAATAAACTAATAAAATAAAGAAAAGCCTATTAACTAAAACTGGACACGTCTCTTTCTAGTATTCTTCTTTTCAAAGAAAAACTAATATCTAAAAAATAAATCACTTTTTCTAAAAAAATATATCATTATTAATTAAGTCGGTCCCTATACTGTACAAATATAACAATACAATCTAATGTTACGTTCATTTGGCAATTAAATATATAGTTAAATTGTAATGAAAATGAAGAAAATGGCATGATAGAAAAGGTGACACAATACTTACTTTAAACCTTTGGTATATTTGCAATCATACATGTAAATTACAAATTAAGAATAAAAAATGTGATATTAAAATAATAACATTTTTTTTTGTTTGGAATAAAAACTAATCTAACATCTTACCCTCTCATATATAAAAATAATGTCAAACAGTATATTATTTCACAAATATTGAAAAAAATGCGTTATTTTATTATAACATTTAATTTTAAAAATTGCAAAATTTTATTCTGTCACTTCAAAGCAAAGATATAGAACATGCTTGGCATCAACTTTAGTGTGAGGTGGAAAAATAGAGCTGTCTAGATGTCAATACATGCAAAGCAATTAAAATGGGGTTCAAAATTTCTTTTTCTTTTTTTAATATTTTCTCGATAGATTGAAGAACCATTCAACGATCAACGGCTAAAAAGAAACTATGGACTAATGGTTCTTTATTTCTTTTGTTTATTTATTTTATTTTTGCAACAATATAAATTATAGACCAAAAACAATTTCCAACCTAGCTGGTGGGCCCCATCAGCATTGAATTTTGTGCCAAACAAGCATTCAACTAAAGTAAATAAACAAACATTTTCGTAGGACCCATTACATTTGCTGGGAAAAAGCGGTATCATCAGAGTTTTACCCCTGAAATCAGAATCACATGATCAGATCAGAGGGCCGAAAATGAACATTTGTTTTCTTTTTGTAGTGGCTGGCCCCACCACGACGACAGCCGATAGCCGGTTAGCCGGTTGCCGATGGGCACACGCCGTCCACATTACTCACCCTTTTTTTATCCTTTTCTTTTTCTTTTTTCATTTTTTAAATTCCTTGCGAAAATTACGACTCGGTCCTCTGCTCTTTTGTTTTTGTTTTTGTAATTTTTGTAATTACTTACTTTACAGAAGGTTAAACGTGGAATTTTAAACTTCGAAACCGGAAAAAGGCAAGTGTTTTTGTTCAATGATTGATCACAATAGCATATTTTTTATTTACCGAGTCCACTACTTGATTTACCGGCGGTAAAACTTTATTAACGTTTTCCCATTCATTTTAAATTAGTTGATGAATATTTCAACAATTAAAACGCAAAATTAGTTGACAAAGAAATAGAAAAAAAAGACTGTTTGATCCTTTTTTTTCTTACTTATAAATATAATTCTTTCTTATTTCCTTGTCAACTTTTGTTTTGAAATTGGACTTCAAATACACATTTTAGACCAGAATTGTATTAAGAAATAAAGAAAAAATGACCTTAGTTTTTAAAACTAAAAAGACCTGTAAATATTCCTTTATCAACGAGTATTTTTAAGTATATACCAAATTCTAACCTTTATCCAACTGTGAAAAATTAAATTTTAGCTCTTTTTTTGGAATCATATAATGACAAAATTTATACCATAAAAATTATATTTACAATTTATACGGATTTAAATTATGCTCTGATGTTTAGCCTCTCAAGTGTTATTTTTATCATCATACAGTAAAAAATGTACTAAAGGAAAACTAGGTCATACAGTGAAAGCATCCAAAAAGAAGGGGGAGGGACGAATAATAGGGCAAATAAACTCGTTTCTGGAATTATCATCTTTAAAATTCTAAAAAGGAGGATAATAATATTTCTCAATAAAACTAATGAAATTGAAAAATCAATTTCAAACTGTTAAGAAAGAATGATTCTCTTCATACCACAGAATTTACCGTACTGATAAACCAACAAAAATCCTAATCCGTAGATCGAAGGTATCGAATCGGAAAAGTAAAGGCAAAGCGAAAATCTCACATGATCTGCAATTCTACTTGTTTCTTAAGAAATCAACGAATTAATCAAGCAGAATTCATCTCAGAGTTGACTTAATCAACCGATTAAACATCGGTTCCGCAAAATTTCAGTTCAGGAAAAGAGGAATTCAAAGATAAATGAAGAACACGAAGACGGAATGATCAGAAGAAACCGCGAGTCGCAATATGAACGAAATCAAAATCGAAGTTAATGAAAATCAGAGGAACGAAAAAGATTCCGATGAACATCAACCAGACGCCAGATCGATGAACATCGATCGCAATCAATCGATTCAGCGCTACACAAGAAGAAGATCAAGCGCGCAAAAAAGAAGAGAAAATCGAAAGTAAAATGAAAGCGAGCGGATGAGAGTCAAGAAGCAGTAGCAGAATCAACAGTGACGCAGAGAAGTCAAGCGAGGCGAAACGCAATACAAAGATATCAATATCAATACGATATCAAGAGAGAAAACGAGAGAGAGAGATGAAAATTACCTAGAAATTTTGGTTGGCGATAGCGTTTTCTGCACGATTTCGGCGGGTTCTGACGCCGTGAAAAATGGGGGACGGCGGCGGAGGAAACGCCGATCAAGGAAAGTTGTTGGAGAGAGAGAGAGAGAGGGAGAGATTTTTTTTTTCGTAAATGAGTTTTATTTTCTTAAAATGAGTTATTGAATTGTTAATATATGGGGGTTTTTAAGTTCATTATTTTTTGTTTTTTTTTTCGACAAGGTTAGTTTTTATTGTTTTATTATTCTTTTTTTTGGGGATTCCAACACTTTCTTTCATGTTTGATGATATAAATTAGAGAAAAATTTGCTTCCTTAGTTACGAAATTCTTCTTTAAAAGGAATATGTGGCACACTTGGTGCCACAAATTTGTTTTTTATTTTAAAAATAGTATTATTTAAAGAAAAAATTTGTGGCACTAAATGGTGTCACATACCTCTTAAAGGAGGATTTGTCTCATTAACTAAAGAGACAAGTTTTTCTCTATAAATTAAATCTAGAGGAAAAAAATTGTTCTCTCTTTAGCATAATTTTAGTTTAGTATTTTTTTTAAAAAAATAATGCAGATAAAGAGATTCAAACTCATAACTTTATAGTTAATAGATATATATTTATGTCGTTGAAGTATTAGTAACGGTCATTTGGTATTTGAATATCAACCTATTACATTTTAACTCCTGAATTTTTTAGTTTTAATTTTGTCGGGTACATTTTAATTTATTATATTTGACTCTTTACATTTAGATTTTTATTTCTATTTAATCTATGTATTTCGAATTATTATATTAAATGTAACTTTTGAACATTTCTGTAATTATATTTATTCATTTTCTCTAACTTCTAATTACTTTTAAAATGAATTTATGTTTTGAGTATAAATGGGAAGAAAACTCACAATTATTTTTAAATAATATGAGAATCAAATAAAATTAATACCAAACATGATAGCCAATCGTTTTTATGAATCTATTTAAATTTTAAAATGAATTTATAAATATATACTTTATATTCTCAATTAATTAATTAAAAGTTTTTGGGAATGACTAATGAAAAATGATAACAAAATTTCAACTATAAAATTGTAAAATCTTAAATTTTGAAGACTAAATCAAAATTAAAATTTAGTATAACACTCTTCTCAAAAAATAAATAAATAAGTTTAACACTGACATTTAGAGACTAGACAATATTAACATTTTAAAATCTAACTTATGGCTAATCCGAAATCAGATTCAAACCTAAGGACAAAACAATATTTTTAAAATTAATTTTTTAAAAGATATAATACCAATTAATTTATCTAAACAAAAAATATATTTTGTAGTTAGTGACGTTGGACCTGGGTGGGCTCCACACAGCAAAGAAAACGGAGAATAGTTATTGGTCCATTAGAGCAGCCGCGTTGGATGTTTCGTCCACATGAGCCCTTAAATTCCACTTATATTACAAACGTAACATGTAATTATCTCTCTAATTCTCTATTTCAAAAAATGAACCATTAAGGTCCCGTTTGATAATTATTTTGTTTTTCGTTTTTCGTTCATGAAATTTAAACTTACAATAACTATCCTATTATACTTTTTTATTTATTTTGATATCTACATCTTACCTATATTTTAATAAATAAAACCAAAATTTGTAAAAAAAAAAAAACTTCCAAAAACTTATTTATGTTTTTGAAATTTGGTTAGTATTCTCCTACTTTCTTAAGGAAAGATTGATATATTGTAGGAAATATGGAGAACATGGTATAAAATTTGAATAGAAACATGTTTAAATTTCATAAACAAAAAACAAAATAGTTATCAAACGGGCCCTAAAAGATAACCTCCCTCTAGTGGCAAGGTGGTATAAAACTTCACCTACGAAGTTGTGTTGTTTTTAAGCTCTCAAATTTAAGTGTATAGATACTTTGTTGTGTTTTTGTTCTTTTAATATCTTACGTTTAACTCTGTCTAACTTAGTGACAGATTTAATTATATTTGGTACAGTGGAGTAAAATTTTGATTTTTCTATTTAAAAAATAAATAATTACATTGTATATTTTTATAATTGATAATAGATTTAAATTCTTAACTTTTCACTTAATCAACTCACACATTCTCAATCATTATATCATATATCAGTCTCCAAGAGATGGCGCAGTAGTTGAAGATTTGGGCTATGAGAGTATACTCCCCTTAAGGCCCCAGGTTTGAGACTCAGTTGTGACGGTACTCCTCCGATGTCTCCAGTGCTTAGCCTAGGGACGGGCACGATTACCTTGATTCAAAAAAAATTATACCATATATCATGTCAGTTTAAATCGAGTTTTTATTAGCCCCTTTTACCTTGTGTTTTTTTTCCTGCCAATATTTGTGTGTTTTTCTTATATAATTTTAACATTTTCAGTATACATTTTTTTTGTAGGTGAGTTCTAAAGTTATAGCTAATAATAAATTTAGAGCAAAAATTGGCTAAGTAAGTATGCAAGCCCCACTTTGAAGATATATTGTACTATTTGATGCTACAAAAATTATAAATAACAAAATATTGAAAAGGAAATAAAAATAATTTGTGATATCAAATAGTGTCAAATTTTCAAAGTAAATTTTGTCTATTCATTCATAAGTAGGCAAATATTACTCATTACTCATAAATTTATATGACAATAAATAAATTAAAATTTTGATCCATAAATTAAAATTTAGTTCTCATAGTTTCCAAAAACTAAATTTAGTTTTCTATTGTTTGAATAAATTTAGATTTTACTTTTTATGATTATATATATTAGTATTTAGTTTTCATAATTTAATAAAACCTAAAAAAAATTGGTCCTTCATAATTATTAGCAAATTAAATATTTTAAAATTAATTAATCATATATCAATGATGAAACTATGAGAGAAATGATTGATTGGACAAAAAATTACATCATTTATGTATGAATAATGAGATTTTACGTATTTAATTCGTCGACATTAAAAATAATAAGAACTATATTTTATATTTTTAAAAATTATATAAATTAAATTATAGTATTTTTAATTATAGTGATTAAATTCTAACTTTTTTTTAATTTAACTTTCCGTTTTTAAAACTATAAAAATTAAATTTTAACTTTTTTTAGAATCATAAAATTAAATATATAATTTATTCATATATCATATATCATATATCATGTTACTTAAAGTTGGCTTTTGTTGGCTTCTTTTATTTACTTTTTCTTTTCTTTTCTTTTTGTGCAAATATTTGGCTGTTTTTTGGTATATTTTTAACATTTTTAATATACATCTTTTATGGGTGAATATTAAAGTTAGCTAAAAACAAAAAAAATTATATACAATGGTAGGCAATTGCAAATCCGACCGACCATAAACCGCCCATATAATAATTAAACCGCCCATATAATAATATTACTAATTATTATTTTGGGTTCAAGCATGCTCAACCATGACAGACTCTCGTGAGAACTACCCAATATTTTTTGTTAATCTTATAATTAATATTAAATATGATAAAATTTTATATGCTGTCTATACTATTTAAATTTACAAAATAATTTCGTTAACCTCTCCTAATAACTCTTTTGATAACAAATTATTTTCAGTTTTTTGTTGATTAGTTAATTGGATTAAACATATCATTAAAGTATATAATAACAATTATATCTTTCATGAATAAGAGAAACAAAAATTTTGAACTTTTCAATTTTTCATTAAAAAAAAAAAGAAGAAAGTGATTTTTTTATTGAGCTAATATGACATTTTTAGTATTGAATGTTCAGTAAAATTGATTGTTGTTCAATATTTTTTTTTAATGTATATTATTTATGAAAAATATTTCAGTATTTGCTATATTATTTTTGTTCACATAAATTTATTTATCTGGATACCAAACCTCAACATAGTTAATTTCAAGTTCCTAAAAAAACGTAGTTATTTGAATTCATGTTTGATTATTATTTATGAAGAACTCAATATATTACATGGAGTGCAAAACTCCTCTACACAGTGTAGAGGAACTTTTTGCAAAAAATTAATTTTTAAATAAAGATTGGTGCGACATATATAAAAATGTAGGGTTCGAGAAGTTCTGCTCTTAAATAAAATATACAACTTATCACTTAAAAAAAAGTTAATCTCAATAGAAAACATAAAAATTATGTAAAATAAGATAGAATTTTTTTTGTTACCATCATCGAAGTAGGAGATTCAAACTTGTAACCTCTTAGTTATACAATGATATTGCTCAGAAGATAGAAATTAGGTAAACAAAAGCTTGGATTTGGACTAACCCACAAATTATAGTAATTGATAGGCCAAATATAGAATAACTCATTTGCATAAACGCCCACACACATTGCGGAAATGATTTAGTTTCTATAAATTTAAATGTAACATTTTTTTAAAATTAATTTGATTGAAAGAATAAATTCTCGGGTTTTAATAAAATTTTATAAATAATACATCTTTAATAATGGTTACAATTTGATTTTTAATCAATCAACTATTTAACATATACCGAAAGTGAACAAAATACAGAATGCCACTTCATTACACTTTGATTAAAAAGATTAGCCTACTTAATCTGCCAACATTTATTTCAACATAGAATTCCTTTTTAATGAATTCAAGACTATAACAACTAAATTATATATTTCAAACTAAAATTTTAATTTTGAAGTAAAACAAAGGTCATTATCCAAACAGCCCGTAAGCCATAAGAAAACTTTTATAACGTCACGTCTTCTCACACCTAAACATCTCTTTCCACAATTAACAATTTTATTTTTGTTTAAAATATTAGGGGAAAAAGGAAGAAGAAAAAAATAAGGAGAAAATGGTGAGGCTTAGCTGTATGAATGAATGAAGCCCATCAATGACGATGAGAAGAAAGGTTTCCACATGGGATTGATATTATTATGATATTCATTCATTGCAATTTAATTGTCCTAACACACTTTTTTCTTACATTGTAATCTGAATCTATAGATTATTTTAGATACATAAGAAGTTTAAACCTTTGACTTTGATAGAATATTTCAACAACTTTTCCCCGAATTTTTCTAATTACACACTTCTTTAAACTATAATTTTAACACGAGATTATACGTGGTCATTTTTTAAATAATAAATTATATATATATATATATAATTATAAATTGTTTCCTACATTTTTTTTACTAAATTTAAATCATCAAATACTAATTTCAATATAATATTGAATTTTATAATAATTTTTTCAAGTTAATTAAATTTATTAAAATTCACATTTACATTAAAAAATAGTTAAGATTTTATTTTGAGCTTAAAAAATAATACGTGTTATTATTTAAAAAAAACTTAATAAAATTTATCGCATTAAAATTAAATGTTATATTTTTAAGAGTTATATCATGACCTTGATGGGAGCATACCCTCAAAGCCCAAGTCTTCAACCACTGCGCCACCCCTTGGGGACATAGTTATATCATAATTATAATATAAATATAAATAAGCTAAATATATTTATTATAACTTACCTTTAAACTCAAATGATAATTTTATCATTCTTCAGATTTTTTTTTTCTACATCTTCAAGTCAACAATTAAGTCCCTGCAAAAATTATTTCAAAAAATTAAATGGAAGTTAAGGTAAATAATCTAACAAAAATAAAATAACTAAAATTTTTATTATAAAAAAACAAAACAAAATGAAACCAAGAAACGTAACCCCAACAAACATAAAATTTTAAATATGTTTGTAAACAAAATATAGAGAACTATATATATATATAGTAGTAGTAGGAAATCATTGTTACCAAACTTTTAAAACTGGAGAATTCAGGCACTTTAATCTCGGATGATAATCTTATCATTGTTTAAACTTTTTTTCCAGATCTCCAAGTATTTTTATAAAGACAAAAATTATGCAAAAATGACCCCTACAAAAATTATGAGATGAAAGTTAAAGGTAAATAATTCAATATTATAAACACAAAGAATAAAGAAAAGTAAATCTAGGCAAAAAGTGTTACTGTAAACAAAATGTAGATAACTATTTATAAGATTGGAAAATTCAATTTATTATTTTAATTAGAATATAAAATGTCAAATAAAATCTATGAGATTTGGTAAAAATATTTTATTTTCTACCTTATAAAGATGATTAAAATTTAAATGATATTATAAATATTTTCATTTGATTGTTGAAATCTCTTATTATCTTCTAACTAGTCATAAAATCTATAAGATTTGATAAAAATATCTTATCTTCTAGATGAAAATCTAAATGATATTGTAAATATCTTTTACCTTATTTGCATTTAATTTTTTTTTTAATATTCAAATAGATGACATATTTATAATTTAGGATATGGGAATAAAATCGTCTAAAAATGATTTTTCCACACTTTAAAATAGTATGAAGTATGATATGATATGAAGTATGATAAACAAATTTGAATATAATTCAATTGTTTTTGCTTATGATATATATTTTTATTCAAAGGATTAACATTTTAAATTTTCGTTCACCGAAATCATTAAATTCAATTAAAAGAAGAAAAAACTCCCCTTCAAAATATCAATCAAATCAACCGGCCATTACTAAAAAGATGTTTGAAATGACTTTTGAAAACACTATCAATTCAAACAGCATTTTGTTAGTTTTTTTTTTTTAATTTTTTATTATTATTCAACTAGATTATGTTAGTTTGATGGTGGAGCATTGTGAAGCTCCTTGCTCCCATTTTGATCTTATGTTTTGCTTACAGTTTTCATTTCATTAAAAAAAAAATGATTCGGATGAAAAGTGTGTTTGAAATTGATATTTTAAATCAAATTAAAATTCGAATAAGATAATTGAAATAATATAGAAAAATAGTTGACATAATAGTTTTTTATTAAAAAAAAAGTTAACAACAATTAAGAATGAGAAAATCAAACTCATGCTCTGTTGATTAAATAATATATGATGTCATTAAATCTCTATTTCTTTTAACTGTTGAAATAATAGTTAGTAAAACATGAAAAACAATATTATTTCAAGTTTTAAGTTAAAATAGACATACTCATTTAATTTTTTTGTGATTTTGGATGAAAACTAAAAGTAAAATGGATGTTAAAATGGATTTAATCTAGAAATATTTTCGTACATTTTCCACAAATCAAGACAAGATCTCAACTCTAAATATTGCTGCTATACAAAAATTATTGAAAAGTTCAAGAAAAGAAATGAACTTATTAAAATTTTATTAAAAAATGTAATAGAAAAAAGAGTTTTTTTCAAGAATAGACTAGATTGAAAAAATAATTATAAATCTAAACTAAAAATAAATTATTAGCGAATGTAATTTTCAATAATGAATTTTTAAATCTGGATGATTAGACAATTACAGTCATACCCTCCTCCATTAAATACGGTTTATTTTCATAGGCATTTATTATTAATAAAAAATGAATTCCTTTTAAAACTTTCCTACTTTCTTTCCCTATAATAGTGCCCATAATTTATGTCTCGTCAATTTAATTACGTCTATTCCTTTTCAATTATCTTTCTTCCTCTCCAAGTTTTAGACTGTCATTTTTTCTTTTAAAATTTCTTCACAATGTCTTCCCCATACCATTCAAAAGTCATTTTTCAATTCAAAGATTTTTAGAATTGTCTCCGTCTATAAGAAGTATGAACGCCAATCAAAATGCTTCAATGTTAACACCATATCACTTGCTTCAATGTAAATGTAATTTAGTATTAAATGATATTTATTATAATACAGTCCTTAATGTTCTTAACAATTATTAATTTGTTTACAGTAATGTCAAGAACATGTATGTGCATATTCAAGTTATTTATGTCGAGTTGACAAACAATATAGTATAATAAATACAATAGTTATTTCTACTTCCCAAGCAACAAAAATTAGAATTGTGATTCACAGAAAATAGACCTAACGAAAAACCTAAGAGGACGGGTATTTGTTAGAAATACTATATTTATCAAACATATAGTATTAGTTATAAATATTGTATTTATTATAAATAAAGTATTTGTTAGACCTACCGTATTTATTAGAAATACAGTACTTATTTGAGTTTCCACTAGGACGAAATTAGGGTTTTTTGTTTGATCTTTTTCGTGGACATACTACAAATATCAGAGAGATAAAACGACGCAAAGACAATTTTTCATTTATCGAATCTAACGTTTTCATCATATTCTTCTATTGTGCATTCGAATGCTCTTTAGAATTCATGAAAAGCTTATGAAAAATGCAAAAAATCAGTAAGAAAAGAAAAGGTTAGCAAAGATCGAAGGAATAAACTATTAAAAAAAGAAGAAAAAAAAAAGTGGGTCTCAATCGCCTGAATCAATCATATAAGTACGAACGTAGTTTTCTTTCACCAGAAAAAATGGAGGTTGAAGGGTTTCTTTGTTTTGTTGAGAGAAAAGAAGAGAGAAGAAATAAGGGTTGAAGAAGAAAGGGGAGACCAAAAACAGTTTTGGAATATGTATTTTAGGAAAAGTTATTTAATATAATTTAATTTTTAAGGAAGTTTTAAGTATGGCATTTAAAATCAATCAATTAAATGTAGGCAAGGGTAAAATAGGATTATTAAAAATTATTAAATCTGGATTTTTAAAACAAAATTTAAATTTGCAAAAAATTAGGTTGTTGCCTAGATTTGTAATTATTTATAGAGAATGGTATATTCAATATAATTTCCCTACAAAAAACACAAGGTTCGGAATTTTATTAGGTGAAAGAATGTCTTGGGGAATTTGAGCATCACGGTCAACATAATTGGCAATTACAGAATTTGGAAGGGGTATTTATGGAAATTTAGGTCAAATTAATACGCTCAAAAGGCCCAGTCAGAATCTTGGTGTCTGAAAACTATATTACGTAAAAAAGGACTGCACAAAGTCCAAGCAAAAGGTAGAGAAAATAAATAATACAATTTTTTTTGAGAACCAAATACTTTTTTTTTTTTAATCTCATTTGGTTCTTCATTTTTCAAATATTAGTATTAGGTGGAATTCAAACATGTTATTTCCAAACAAGTAAAGCTGCAATAAAATCACAAAAAAATTAGCGTTGGATAATTATTTTATTTTTAGTTTTTTATTTTTGAAATTTAAATCTATAATAATAATTTTATTATAGGTTTTTTTTTTCTTATTTGAATGTCTATGTCTTACCTATATTTTAAGAATCCAAATTAAAATTTGAGGAAAAAAAAAATAGTTTTTAAAAATTTGTTTTCGTTTTCGAAATTTGATTAACATTTAGCTACTTTCCCAAGGAAATATAAATATATTGTAGGAAAGATGAAGCAAATGATAGAAAACTTGAGTAAAAATAAATTTAAATTTCGAAAACCAAAAACAAAAAATCAAATAGTTATCAAACGAAGCCTTAATAATTTAAATTCTCATTTTGAATTATAGTTTAATTTCAATAAAAGAAAGAAAAAAACATGACACTAGTTTCAAATGTGCACCATCTTCCCTATATATTTTCTTTTTTATTTTTTTAAAACTATGCATCATTTGATTTCTATAAGTTTAATTTTAAATTTGTTAATTCGAGTCCGGAAACTTAAATAAGCAACAAATTGTTATTTTCAATCCGTTAAGTTTTTCTTTAAAAATATTTATGCCAGTTTAGTTGGATAATTAATAATTAATATGCATTTTCAATTAAAAGATCTCAAAAAAAGAAAAAAGAAAAGGTGCACTTAGCTATATGAGTGTACTTGTGGTTAAACTAATACTAATACTTAGTTATTTTATATTAAAAGTTTTTTTCAATTTTTTTTAATTAGAATTGAACATTACTGCGAATTGATTTAAAATATTTTATTTGCTCAATTTCACACTATTTTTTCATTCAAGTTGGTTAGCAAATTTAATGTTATTTAAAAAAAAAATTAAATGGATAATATTTTAATCACTTGTTCAAATTAAGTTGGAGCAATTTAAAATGGTGAAGTATTACCATAATGGATTCTTGCTTTACGACATTGATCTAATTACGAGGATGATTATAGCTTGGTACATAAGTTTTTATTTTAGATAACAAGACTTGTCACTATTGTTTTAGAGAACATTTTAGATTTATGATATTTATCTAAATTATGTCCCATATCTTATTTTATCAAGATTTTTATGAATAAAAAGTTCTTTCTTGTATACTTCATTAATTATTAATATTCGTGGGACCCACAAAAACATGGTCCCTTGAAGTTTCACTCTATGAAATATAGAAATTAATGAATATCCGAAAGAAATATAATAAGATTTTATTAATTTAGTAAAAGAGTTAACTATAAGTTTATTGTAAGAAAGTTTGATTTTAGTTCTCATTTAAAAAATTAGAGTGATTTCTATGATTTGAATAAATATAAAATTTAGTCTCTATAATTAAAAAAAAGTAGAATTTAGTATCTATAGTTTGATAAAATTTAAAAATTAGTTTTAATCATTTCAATAATCAACGAATTAAGTACGTGAAAAATTAGTTATTCATGTGTAAATGATAAAATTATAAGTAAAGTGACTAATATAATTAAAAAAATCATATTATTTATACATGAATAATGAGTTTTCATGTATTTAACATGCCAATAATTACGTACGATAAAGATTATGTTTTAGATTTTATAAAAATATAGAGACTAAATTCTAATTTTTAAAATCATACTAAATTCTAGTTTTTCTTAAATTATATGAATTATTCTAAATTTCTTCAAACTAAAGAAATTAAACTCCAATTTTAAAATCATGAGAATTAAGCTATAACGACTAAACTTATATTTTACTTTACATTAAAATGTCTTTAAAAAAAGTAAGAGATACAGAAGAAATTACTTAATTTGAGGTGAAAAATGTTTGTTAGGTGTCAATTACCATTTTACTTTTTTTTTTTTAAATAAAAATTACCTTTTTATTTTAAGAATAGGCTTGAAATTTTTTTAGTACATATATAACGTGATATTAAACTGATTTACAACAAATAATAAAACTATTATTCTGACCCATTCAGTAAGCTTGAAATTTCTTGTCTTTGTTAATAACATAGTATATGTTTTTTTTTTGAGAAACAATAACATAGTATATGTTAACAAAATATTTTATTTGAAAAAAAGTAGCGTTTGACCGTTGACGGTTAGAAATGGGAATCCACGTCGGTGGACTGCCCAAATCGGTCCAATAGGGCAGGCGACCTTACGTTGACGTGGCCAAGTGGAAGTTGCCACGTGGAAATTCTAGAATTTTCCAAAATGGAAGGAAAAAAGTCAACTTCGTACGAATTCAAACAAGTTGTATAAACTTTGATTTTTCTTTTTTACTACGAGGCATTTGCCACGACGAAATTTTAAAATGAAAGTTAGTTAGATCTGACTATGAGACATTTTCTTTTTCTTTTTAATTTTTAAGAAAACTACGAGACATTTAAATCTTTGTTTTTTTTTTTTTTTAATAATCTACACTAATCTTACATTTAACTATTTTATTTTAGTAGTTCTAAAAAAAACTTTTTTTTAGTATATATTCGAGGGAGAGAGGACAAATACCGGTTATGAGAATCGAACGTGTGATGTTGGAGTTGAATTAGTTTACAACCAAACAATAAAATTATTGCGTCACTAACCCATTCGGTAAACAAAAAAACTATTTTATTTTAGTACTATCGTTTATATTATATTTAATTTATATTGTTATTTACCACACTTTTGGTGGTCAAAAGTTCCACTAAAATTTAGGCATCATGTGGAAGAGGGTGTTACCTTCAACTATTTAAGCATAAAAATGTTTTTAAAAATATAAAGACAAGTTCTTGAAGGATTAATTAATATATTTTTTGGAAAAAAATATTGTAAGTTAAATTCTCCAACAATCAAATATTTTTGTTGAATTTAAAACAAAAAGTTTAAACATAATTATTGGAGACTACAAACTTGTTGCCAAAGCTCTTTCATTTTTAGATCTTCATCATAGTGTTACTCATGTTCTTGCTTAAGAAGCATTGTGTGGACAACAAACAACATGTTTGGTCCTCTTCCTTTTCTTTTTGGCTGGCTTCTCTTTGCAATAATGGTTAAAACTAGGCCCATAAAAATATTATAGTTGAACAAGTGTTTGATATTTGTCCATATATGTTATAAGCCCTTTTTTTCATTGTTCAAACAAACTTTCATTAAACAAATAAAAAAAAAATATAGAGAACAACCTCAAAAAATTAAATTAGATTCGAGCCACAAATCAAGTCGGAACCTAACAGAAAATGAAAAGACAAGAGTAAGAAAAATTATAACGAAGAGAAAAGCTACGATAAGAAGTAACAAAACTTCAAGAAAATAGATTTATAATTTTCAACATTAAAATTGAATTTTGAAAAGTCTTGTAGGACAATGCATCCATCATAGTTCTATTAAGGTCTATGACTCCATTAAGGTAGTTGAAAAAAAGATCGATATTATAGAGATATTAAACCTTTCATACAAGAATCATGTGTAAAGACCTTTGTAAAAATACCTTTATTCACCAACTTCTCTCAATGACAACTTCCAAACTGACCAACTTACTCAATAAAACAAACAAAAACAGAAATAAATTTACAATTAACAAGATGAAAATAGAAAAAAAGTACGTAGAGTTTTAAGAAGGGTAAGCACTTCCTTGAATATAAGAATAGTGTTCAAGAGTGGTCATCTCTCAAACATCTCAACTTAAGATAATCACGATGATTAAACGCATGTGAATTTCAAAGTATGCCAATAAAAAATATTTATTGAATTTAAAAGGAAAATGATAAAAAATATTTAAGATATTTTTAAAAATTTCCACCCTACATAATTTACAGAAATAGGATTTTAAAGTTAACTATTGCATGGTGGTGGTTGAATTATCGACATCTTGAATGATAATTTGTGTAATTTCCACTAAATTAGGTTTGAATTGAAATTCATAACACAATTAAGATTAAATTTAAAGATGGTATATAAGTTGAGTTGGATAAATACATTTTTTCCGACGTCCAACTAAAAAAATTATGTTGATTAATCCAGTAACTCGGACAGGTAATCCAATTCCTAACCAATTCATATATTTTGAAACCTAAATTTAAATTTAACAAACTTCGATTTATGACGGTCTAAAAAACTTTTTTGTTTTTGACATTCAAATACAATAGAATAAGATAGTATGTCCATTAAAATAGTTAAGATTGGAGTAAATTTGAATTAGACACTAATAAATATCACAAAAAAAAGTTTATCTTTAAATTTATATTGAATATGTATCCCAAGAATTTTTTGTATAATATATATATATATCAATTATTGATTCATTCCCGTTCAACCAAACTAAAAATTGGATAATTCAAAAATTAGACGAACAATAGGAGTTTCATAAATGACAAGTATCTAAAAGGTGATGAGTTCAATCTATGATGATCACCTAGTTGAAAAATAATTTCCTTCAAATTCTCTTGAAATATAAATGTAGCAAGGTTAAATGATATATCAAGTAAAAATAGTCGAAATGTGCATAAGCTGATATTGACACTTGCAAATATGAAAAGAAAAGTATAAATTCAACTAAAATAAAAAGTTAACTAATGTAAGTTGGTGCCAACAATAACAATTGTTCAACAACATTAATGTTTACTCCTAATGACTAAGAGGTAATGAGCTCGAATTTCCAACCTAAATTAACCTAATCTCAAAAAAAAAAAAAAAAAAAAAAACTCATGTAGGTTGGTTGGGTGGAAGATTTGAACTGCAATAAAAATGAATTAAAAAGAAGAAAAGAAAAACGTTATCTAAAATCTCCAATAGGCAAATGGTGCAATTATAGGATCCATCTTATCCCTTCTCAAAACTTCACAAAAATAACTTAGCCGCTGAAAGCAAATTATTATTATTATTATTTTTTGTGGAGAAAGGGGAAAACAATGGATGGATTGCAGCAAATGGGGGTTCCATTGTTGGGCATTGCTGCGGTTGCCGCCATTACCTTCTACGCCGTTAGCTTCTCTGAGATTCGAGAGGTACCCTTTCTTCTTTCCTCTTCAAACCCTACTTTCCATTCTTACAATATTCTTCTAAAATTGTTAGCTTTCTACCTATTGAACCTCACCAACATTTACAAATATGAAAATTGGAATCGGATAGATTCGTGGTCTAGTGATCGAAGAAGGAAATCAAGAAGTAATGAGTCTAATATATGATCGTCACTGACCACTTAACTAAGAACTAATTTATTACAGGATCAGATGATATATCTCGTACATATAAAAAAAAAAGATAGATTAGTGAATTCAAGGAACCTAGAGATATGTGAATTACTCTTCTTGTTTTGAGATGGAAACATAAGAGGAAAACTTGCCTCCTTATGAATAAGGAGGCCATAAGAAGGCATGCCCTCCTTAAGGTATATGTGGTATCTCTTGGTGCCACACTTTTTTTTTTTCCTTTTCTTTTAAATATTGTTGAAATAATTTTTTTGTGACACCCTGCCTTGAGGAGGGTCTGCCTCCTTGTTCATAAGGAGGTATTCCTCTTACTCTTTTCATTATAAATTGGTTTTGAGATTAAATTCAATAATACCGTGATTGTGAGTCTATAATCTCGAAGACACCTATGTTAATTTTTCTTGATTACTGTGATTTTAACTTTATGTGGTAAATCCATAAAGGGTCATATGCTTGAATTCCATGCTCTAAACTAAAAAAAAATGGAAATTCGATATTTAGTTATGGGTGTGGCATATTGTAATGACATTTTGAGATTTTGTTTCCATCGTATAAAAGCTTCAAAAGTGTAAAGAGAATTTTGGGACTTCTTATATTAAACCCAAAAATATGGTGTTATTATTCATAGAAAGTGAATGGTTTTTTTTTTTATCACAGAAATCATTCAGAGATTTGGATGAATCAGAGGATGGGAACAGAGGGTTTAAGATGACTTCAAGTTCAAGAGAAAGGCGAGCGAGAAGGAAGGCTGAAAAGGAAGCTAAAAGATGAGAATTTCAGGTTTCTTGATTTTCTTTAAATATTTGCATCATCATTAATTTGCCTCTTTTTATAAGCTTTGAATTCTTATTTTGGAGGGTTATCTGTATTGCCAATTATCTAGACTGACTAAAATAACATATATATAATATATATATGTTCTTAGTCTATGATTCATTTATCACCTCATTACTCATTATTGCCAACATGTACATAGTTCAATGGATTAATGCCATGCATGTATTATCATCTAAAAGTTTAGAGGTTAAACATCATTGGTTAACTTAGTAGTCGATGGCATTTTGTAGAATTAAGAAGATATGAGTTCACTTAATTATGAGTTGATTCTCTAAAGTTTTTTTAACAATCAAATATTGTAAGATCAAATAGTTATCTTATAAAAATAGTTGAAGTACACAAAAACTATTATTTGATCTTGTGAAATGATCATTTTCTTACGTTTTCCATTTCCACATCTTAAACTTAAAAAATAAATCAAATTGGTAAACTCTCAATTTGATCTTGGAATTATTTTAATTCTAAACCAAATTCCAAAAACATAACATAATGATAATCTTCTTTCGTTTTCTATGATTCTTTTCTATTTTTTCGTTTGGTTCAATATCATCACGAAACATAATAAGAAAGTGTCCATTTGATCGTTTTTGTAACATCAAACATAAAAACCAACATTCCTTAATGTTACTTGCCATTTCCGTTGAGGATTGAATAACTCAAAATAACTTTTACGCAAGAAATGTTTCATAAACTTACTTTTATTCAAGATTGTCACAATATCTAGAAGTTGAATGACATTTCTCAACATCCAAGACTTTATTTATAACTTACAAACTGAGAGGGCCAACACTACAGACATATCATTCATCTCTTCCATACAAGACACAATTGATCAACTTTTTACCACCATCATAGCATTTGGCCATCACAGACAAGGGTTTCTTTGTTCCCGTAAAGCAAGGCAGGATCCGGTTTTCCATCGGCCGGTCGTCGTAGCTATGTGCAGCTATCTCTGAGCTTTCAATTCCTTCACCCTCTCTTCAGTTGCCTTCAGTGCCTTCCCATAAATGCTGATTAACTGGAAACAAGAACAATAGATCCAACTCTAACTAAAAATGACGTGAATTACGTTAAATCACTAATCAACCCAAAAACTTAAAATTCTAAAGTTATGGGTTAGAGTAAAGTTAATTACTCAAAGTCCTGTTTGGAGACTACAAAGGAAGTGCACAACATGATGGAAGACATTATTTTTCTTCCTATTTCATAGATGCACACTATCACACCATTTAAAGATTTTAGCTTTTCTACCACATCACTTAGTAACTAGATAGGACTTTTTGTAACTTTTTTTATATCAATGAAAGTTTCTCGTTTCCTATGAAAAAAATTACTCAAGACCTTCTACTCTGATACCCTCTTGAATTATGTAAAATCACCCATAAGTCAGTTTAAATGGGTTGCATTAAATTTCATATAGTTAATTATATCAGCCAACAAATCATGGTACTATTAAGCTTTTAGGGATGTACCTCATCAATTTCTTGAGGAGAAATGATAAATGGTGGAGACATCATTATAGTATCCCCAGCCACACGTACTAGCATACCATTTTTCTGACATTCTGCTCCAAAATATGCACCGACTCCTGTTTACATCAGGCAAATAACAAGCTGTAAGTTTGACCTCGGCAGACCAAGATCAAGACCCACCAACCAAAATTTCCTGAGTTTGTGATTTTAGGGTTAAGCTGATCCAAAATTATCAAGATTTAAGCTACTTTAAGTTTTTTTAAGACGTGATTGATCCAAACTATCGGATTCTTTTTGTTTTCAATGCATCCAAATTTGAGGTGAATCTTCAAGCTTGGGCAACCTGTTTTTCCAGAGATCAGTCATTGATAAAATACATCACTAACAATGGGAATTAAATAAAACATACCCCATTCAGGAGGGAATGGATCGTTCGGTGATTTATTGTCTGCGAATTCTGTGCCCAAGATCAAGCCAGTTCCCCGTATCTGCGAAAACACTGTTGTTTTTAAGAACTGAAAACACCTCAGATAAGTCAAACTTAATTACTTGAGGGAACTCTCTGCACCTCTCCAACTATGGGGCTGTCTGAGAAAGCTTTTAGGCCATCTTGAAACCTTGAAGAGATGCTATTTACTTGTTCAACAATATTCCTTTCCCTGCAATGAAATGAAATGAACTTACCATTAATATGGTAATTTTAAACATATGCATTGCATCCTTGATATGTTTACTTGTACCCAAAATGAGGTTCACCATATGTAGTTTTCTAGTACCAAAATGACAAAAAATGTTGTTTTTTTTGTTCAACAACAATTGGGATGAATTTGAACTCCCTCTTAGTCATGTTTGTCGGTTGAATTATTACTCTTGTTGGCTTCTCTTTTCCATTATCAATAAATGAAATGTAGAACATCAGTTCAAAAGCACAAGACTAGGAACATACTTGTAGATCTTGAGAGTTTCAATTGCAACAGCACATGAGACCGGGTGTCCCGAATAAGTAAATCCATGAGAAAAGGAACCTGGAAGTAATATTATTGAACAAAATAAATAAGTTACTGGACTTGGAGATTGTGAACAGTAATAACTAGTTTATTCAATAAGCAACATACCAAGCTTGTTGCTTTGAGAGTGAATCACATCAGAGATTTCAGGGATCACCATAACAGCTCCAATAGGCATATATCCCGAGGAAAGTGCCTGCAGCGTCCAGTTCACTATCATACTCAATAAAAACAATGTAAAGCATAGACTAAACAAATTCTTGCTTTAGTTGAATCTGTTCAAAATTACCTTCGCAAGAGATACAAGGTCTGGTTTAATATTGTATTTATCGCATCCAAACATTGTCCCTAGTCTTCCAAAGGCACAGATCACCTATAATTGAAGACATGTTCTGGTTTATATTGAAATCATTCTGGTAAACAAAGTGAAATTATGAAGACGAAAATTGCAATTAGCAAGTACCTCATCAGCAATGAAAAGTATATCATACTTCTTGACCACAGCTTGGATCTGAAACATGAATAAGAAATACTTCATTATACCCTTAAATATTACATCAATTACTGGAATATTAATAACAGAGGCCAAAAAAGAAACTGAACTATAATTCATATTCAGCCTGTTAATTTATCAACATGTCTTTTATACTAGTCTTCAATGACTTTTGGGAAACTATAATTCATATGCCAAATGTGTGGACGTAGTGTTGTGGAGTAACATTGTGAAGAAAAATTCATTGACAGAGTGGATGGAGAACTAGAAAATGTGTGATTGGAGAAGTCTGAAAATGTGTCATGGAGGAGAGAGAAAAAAAAAGAAAGTAAATGTTTTAGTGTGTTGAAGAATTAAATTATTTTAGGCATATTTAAAATGCTTGAATCAGCTAATTCACATAAAGGCCCTTCGCCTAATCGAGGCGTGGCATCACTGATGTCAACTTGCATCTAGGCGCACCTTTTAAAACATTGGCTATCCTCCAAGATTTTGGTTTCATTTTGCCTAATCTTGTCAACAAGCTCATGATAAAAGATGTCGATGATAAAATAGCAGTATGTTTGATAACAAGCTAAGTATGAAACCAAGAGCATACACAAGAAGGTACTGAGGTTGATGGAGTTTAGTCATGCAATGATGCAATAGTGAGAATAAGCAGTCCCCATAGTTAATGTCAATGTAAGCATTAAAACTTCGAATGTTCTTTAATATCTTCACAGTTACAAGTTTTATTTTTAGTCAGTTCAATTTTTTTCTCCCACTTATGGCCCTTCAGTATTATGTACTCATCTTATCTAGAAGAAGAACAAAAAACCAACTATAACTAAAGAGCGAACAAAAAAAAACACGAGACCATGATTAGAAAAAGAAAGTAAGAGTAGGCAGCTAAACAAGGAAAGTCTTGCAGCTGAATACTTTTAGTTCTAATTTAAGCATTTCCTGATACAAAAAAACTTACCTTTTCAAAATAAGTAGCAGGGGGAGGAATCACACCACCAGCCCCCATGACAGGTTCAGCAATGAACGCAGCAATCTGCGGTGGAAAATCAGACACAAGGGAGAAAAAATCAAATTATTGAAGTGGAAAATCAGCCATATTCTAATTCAAAGTAGAGTATTCAAGCTTACAGTCTCTGGTCCCTCCTTGAGTATGAGGTCTTCTAAGTTTTTGGCTAATCTGGTTGAGAATTCTTCCTCTGTCTCACCTGGCATACGAATAATTGTAAGTTAATGGCGAAAAGAAATCGAAGAATGTGAATTGTGAACGAACTGTATGTCCAGGCATAGATCAAAACCTGGAAGATGGTAACGCCAGTAATGTGGACAATCAGTGTGGAGAACAAATGGAGCTGGAATATCAAACTTTTGGTGCAATGCTGGAAGGCTGTGAAAAAATGTATTCAAATAACTATTCCTTTTAACAAGAGATATATTGTGTATTTCCTTTTCATTTAACCTACCCAGTAAGACTGGCTGATATTAATGTTGAACCATGGTACCTGTTGGATAAAAAGGTGCCAACAATAAATTAATTCAACAAAACAACTAAAGAAATGTTAGAATTCATCATCAGACAAGTGGTTTGAACTTACGCTTTTGAGCGAGCAATGAACTTTTTCTTATCTGGTTTTCCAAGTGCATTGTTATAGTACCATACCAGCTAGACCTATCCCATGTATTTAATCACAATTGAATTAATTGGTTGCATTTCAAAGAGCTTTTTAAAGAAGAGATTCCCATCGTGCAACAGTTTTTTCTTCTTTTATTTTATTTATTTTTTCCTTAGGAATTAAAATTGGATACTGGAGGAAAAGTAGAGACTTAAAAGAAGATGATGGTCACTTCTAAAAGTACTGGGAATTCGTTGTTGTACATTATGCAACTCTTCTTTGTAATTTGTGTTCCTCAACATATTACTCTGTTTTCGAAATTATAGTACATATACTTTTTCTTAAAAAAAAACTCAATTAGATATAGTAACAGCCATAATTCAAAGCTCTTAATAGAAGTAAACGAACCTGAGTATCATTGGCTTCTGAACCACTGTTCACAAAAAATACTTTCCCCATTTTTCTAGCGGTGAACATTTCAAGGAGTTCCTTTGCCAGATCCTGTCACCTATGAATAGCAAGAGAGTGAAACTAATGAAAATCAAGTTTTTTCTTTATCACAATTTTTTTTAAGGTTGTACAAGATGTCCAAGAAGATTTAGTAGTAGGATTCAATCAGAGTGGTAAAAGAATTGAACGTCTGGAGAGCGAAGTTAGTGAGTAGTTTAAAAAAAAATCGCAAAAGCAAAGCAAAAAAAGTAAGGGTGCACAGTATACCAACGAAGGCCTTGTAGTACGATTCCAAAAGGAGTGGTAAAATGGCAAGGTATTCAATTGTGATGTTGCAGCTGCCACAAGTCGTGGTTCGTTTCCCCCTACAATTCCAACATTCTTAACTATATGTATATATATATGCTTAGAAAAGAAAAGAGCTCCAATCATAAAGGATGCCTTTTCCAACCATAGATAATCATCAGGAAACTACTAGATTCAAAATTTTGGACTATCATTTGGAGCATTGGAAGTAAAAAACTTCAAATGTATCATTGTGAACTATATCCCAGAAATAGAGTTCCAGCTAACAGGCACATCCTCCATTTATTGTATCTCACTCTCACCAAATAAAAACCATGAAAATCATTGATTTTCATAAAGTATCAGCAAATACAGCTACAAGGATAAAAATATGAATCAATGATAGTGGAACTATTTTTTGATACCTAAGGATGTGCACCATAGACCGGCAAGAGAATCAAGGTACTTCTTTCCATCAATGTCATATACATATGAACCCTGTATCACAATAGAATTCAAAGTAGAATGAAAATGCAATACCCTCCAATTAAATTAAAAGAGAATGAAATATCTTTTATTTTATTATCGATTTAGTTGTAACATATCATTAGGATGATAACACGCATGAAAGGCACCTCGGATTTTTCTATAATTAGTGGATTAACATGGAGGTCTGCCATCCAGCAGTGAAAGGTGCAAGCATATTGTGTCCCTTAAACCTATAATTAAAGCATGTTTGGTCAGTGAGAAACTCAATTGAATTTTAGGTCTGCAGTAGACAATATTGTAAACCAAGCAATCACGGTTATCACAAATCATGCATGAAAACACAGAGGAGTAAAAAATAAGCTGTAATAAAAGGCCTAAATAGTTAAAGTTTAATCGATGTACCCTGAATCATCTTTCTGCACTGAAGCCACCGTACCATGTAAGCGAGACAGAAAGGGAGCCAGGATGCCATGTTCTTGTGAAGCTCTACTAGAAGCGGCGACGGCTTTTGTAAAGTTGCCAACCTGCAAAAAAAAAGGGAATATGTTACAAATTTTATAATTGTGCTTATCTATTAAGCCATAAAAGAAAAGAAAGAACCATCCTATTTTGAAAAACGTTTGAAACCATTAGCAAGAAGCAGTTTCTTAATTCACATTACTTTTAAGTTTTTAAGTGATATCAAATGATAGATGATGTACAAAATTAAGAAGAAAAGGCACAATTTCACCCTTCTCACTGAGAAATAGTGAATTCATATCAACGGTTCAGTTAGACGCTGGTCATTTTACAGATCAAGGAAACTGCATGTTCTTTGAGCTCATGATACAATATCATTTCATGGAAGATGGGGGACTCAAGAATAAGTTGTAAGTTACCCTAAATGATCCTTTTTCTTTTTTTGATATCCGTAACTATCTATGCCAACTCACGTGCAGCTCAACTGTTATAACGAGATATACCAACTAACCCTATAACATTTGAATGTACCTACTAATCCATATTTGGATGTCAAGAAAATTCTAGATAGATGGCTCCTATGAATTGAACAGTTGAAGGAAACATCATTGATCTAACTAAGTGACATTTGACCTCGATTCCCCATAAGAACAGAACATCTCAAACTATGAATGCAATATAGTAATCAACAAAACAAAGAACTAGCAAAGAGAACGGCCAAAAACAGGACAAAAATCTCAATTACGCTTTTATGTTCCATCAATGACGCACATCAAAGTCAAAATAACCAAAACAATATTGATGAACTCGATCTGAGTTTGATCAAAGAGCACCGCTGGAAACAACAAGATATTCAAAAGATTTGGACAGATTTGAATGGAGAAACAAGAAAACGATGAACCACAAGGAAACCAATCAGTAATGGGCAAAAACAGTGGAAGAACAAGAAAAGGTTGGGGCAGACGAAATCGAAGCATAGGAATGATTATACAGTGCAGAGAAAAATGAAGATGAAGAAGAATCGGGCGTTTGATTTCATACCTGAGACCTGAGAGTTGAACGGAACAGATGATTGAAGGCCATTGCCGCTTGGTTTCTACAACCAAGCCACAACAATGAAAGCTAAAATGGCTCAACACTGACACAGAAACCAGAAGACAAAAATAATTTCTTAAAAAAAAAAAAAAAAAAAAAAAAAAGAGTGTTTATATTTTAATTATTATGTTTCAAAATAAAATCATGCTCACTTTTAGTGGTTTATATTTTTAATTAAATTTTATATATATATATATATATATATATATATATATTTTAGATTTATACTTATTCTCTTTTAAAAGTTAAATTTATTTATAAATTTAAATATTTAATTCATCGACTTTAATATTATTTTATTTAATTAATAATTTATTATTTCATAAACTAAAAGTCTACATTATTAAAATGTAAAAAAATAAAACTATTTAATTTTGAAAATTATATTTCAAATCTAAAGTTTAAAATGATTTTTTTTTCTCCCTCTGTTTTTTTAATTTTTACGATATTTAAAGAGTCGAACATAATTGATATATTATTTCTTGATTTAGATGTTACTTTAATAATCGACCTTTAATATTGTTGTACTAAAACACGTGGAAGTGAGTAACTTTAACACATGATTTTTTTTTGGGTCATATATATATATGATCTTGGTTGAATTATCATTTTATTTTCTTCAACACCATTTTAAGATAAATTATAAATCTACAACTTTTTTATTTAATTGATAGAAGCTGATTGAGGTTTCAACGTATTACCGAATGGGTTAGTAACGCACTAAATTCATTATTTGATTGTAAACCAGTTCAACACTAACGTCACAGATTCAATTTCGAGAATCGGTATTTGTTCCCCCTCCTTTGATATGTATTAAAAAAAAAAAAGCTTTCAACGTATTGACAAAATCAATATATTTATGGAATGTTTATCCACCACCTTCAATGGTGATAAAACATTTTTTTTTGGACAAGTTAAAATATATAGAAGTCATGTCCCCTGTGTTGCTTTCATAATAGGATTAAGATTTAATTTAATGTGATTAAAAACTTAAAGATTAATCTTTTCTTGAAAGGTGATGGAGATAATAATTTTCGTTTTGAACGGAAAAAAATGCCCCAAATAAATTAAAAGGTAAAAAGAAAAGTATCATCCAACCTCAAACGAAAGTTTTGATAAATTGTTATCATCCAACCTCACCCTTTTTGAAATTCTTTTTCAACTCTCAAGCCTTTCTAGTAATATAAATCGAAACCAGTTAATAATACCATTATTTATCTAGTTTGGTATTAATCTATCAGTTACAAGTTCAATCTTTTAAATCGATTATTATATCTTTAACAATAGTTAGGTATATATGCAAACTAGCTCGAATAACCATCCATATATAAAATTAAATAAATAAACATCCACAACATTTCCAACAATCAAATTTAGAAGTAAAAAACAAAAGCAACATAAAATTGACATTTTGGCAGAAAAATATGAATCAAATTGCCCAAACCAACATTGAGTTTGGTATTTGCACGTGTCTGCTTTTGTATAACATTTTTCCTCCAAAAGATAAGGACAAATTTTGTGAAACAGCCAACTTTTGAAAAGTAAAAGAAAAAAGACCAATTTGGATAATGTCTTTTTCCAAAACTCCAAAACCAACAGCAATAACTCAATGTCTAGTATTCTTAGTGGGATATGAAAAAACATTGGACATCAAATCTCACCCACAATACTTTATAATGTTTTAAAACCAATTCATATGAATCATTTCATTTAACACTTATTGGAAGAGTCTAATTCTATATTTAATGAAGAGCAAAAACACCCATTTGAGAAATGTAAAAGAATCCAACCAGATAAACTTCCTGGTCTTTTCCAATTTAGTTGTGAAGTAAGAACAACTTCATAATTAATTTAATATGAAAAAATAACTGTCTACCATTACTATGTCCATCAGTATATCTCCATTCTCCCATTCCCAACACTAAAATATTTCAAAATTTGCTCAAAACATTATGAAAAACTACTGCGTTTAACAAGAATCTAATCCAACCAAGTATAAAACTACAATATTCCCTAAACTTGTAAGAGTTTTTTCTTTAGGAAACAAAAGAGCTTTATTAATGATAGAATCACTTTTTTAAAAAAAAAAATTGAGAATTAAAACTTCACCCCACTCCATATTTAAAATCACTTGCATCCGTTTAAAAACCTAAACTTGAAAGACGATAGAAAATCTTACAATAAAGTTCACTTAAAATTTTCAATTGAACATACCTTGGAAACCTTAAACTCAACCAATAAGACAATGTCTCCTTCCTCGAGTTATCGACTCAGCACTGGTACACTTGATTTTCCCCATTGACCTGTATAATCAAGGGGGGAGTAGCTTCTAGAAGAAGATTATCAGTATTTTAATCAAGAGGGGCTAGAAAATGGAGTCAATTAATGGTTAGAAAAAATATTGAGGAAATGAACTGGTAATAATTCCATGGATCGCCTCAATGAAGTTCAGAGGTTAATAAATGATAACTAAAAACTGGGATTATCCTTTCGGCTACAATTTCGAGATGGAGAAAAAAACAGAGATTCCCACCTCATTTACAAATCATACCTATATAGCCGTGTTAATCAAAATGCATCCTTGAAGAAACTGCTTCACGATGTACCCACTAATTGAGTTTGCAAACAATGTCAGGTTGCAAGATTTCAGGACCAATAATAGATTCTGCCCTTTTGGCTCTCTTTCCAACTTGCTGATGGGCGAAAGCTTCTAATTACACCTTTCGGACAGCCATATCATAATGCGCTTGAGGCTGATCGACCTACCTATCTACCTTAAACGAGAACCAGATGGACGGTTTTGGTCGTAACCACCAGGGACGAAAACAGGAAGTTGGTTTGAACCTGAGTCCCTTTTGAATCTCGACTCGCGGGATAGATTTTCTACCAATCTGTCTTGGCTCTCTCTCGAGGTTGAAACCCTATCGCTTCTCATACTATCTCGGGAAGCGATATTCAGGATAGGACCACCGTAGAAAATGGAATCTCCTGTGTATGTTAGCTTCTCTGCTTGCTGCAATGGAGCTTTTGTGTTGGAAGATGATGAGGGTTGCAATTGAACAACTGGTTTCCTGGCATTGTTGCTTGCTTCAGCATTTAAATTTGGCAAACCCATCTGCACGGATGATCTAGGTGGACGAGTTTCGGAAGCTGATACAGGAACTGAGACGTACCTCCCAGCTTCTTGGTCCCAGACAACAGATGTCTTTCTGACGTCTCTGAGAAGAGAAGGAGCCGGGGCTGAAAGCATCAATGGATCAGTAATGCCTCCCCTCTGAGCAACCTTATCATCAAAGCCAGAAGCATGCAACCTCGGGTCAGTGACGATAGGGTAGGATGCCTTGGAAGAATACGGATGTTCAGGAACAGGAAGCGTAGATGCAGCACTAAAACGACCCAGACCATTACCATGCGGGAGAGGACTGAGAGTGACCGTTTCAGGCACATGGCTTGGACTACTGAAGCTACTCATGCTCTGCGTTCCGGTTTCGTAATCATCCCGACTAGCTTGACTAGGAGCCAAGGAGTTTCTTATGGGAGAGAGCCTAAGATCATGCTTGATCTCTTTATTTACACCAGTGTCAGTGCTCACACTGCTTCTAACACTTACATTTCCGCTAGAGCTTAATTCAGGATCTTGAAACCGGCGGTTATCAAGAGGCCTCAAAACAGATGATGATGCTCTAGCTTTGGCTGCAGCCTTCATGGCCTCATTTGAGTCCAGCTTTGCGAGCTTCCAAGCACTAAGACGAACAGCTCTTTTAGGCACTTTTGGCCCTCTTTCTGTAGCTCCGGCTGCATCTGGATCAACTGTAGATGGAACCATTCCTGGCTCCAGGTGAGGCAACACCTCATCCTGATTCATTTAAATGATATTCGTTAGTAGTAAAGTAAGAAGCTCGTGGGCAAGCATGCCAAATTTCTCGATGGAAAGAATAGAAATATGATCACATCAAAGCAAAACTGTCAATCACAGTGAGGTATGTTGCATCCGTATAGTTACAGAACAAATTTAAAAGTTAATTTTGGACTAAGAAACAGTTTCATTAGGTTGGTAACCCACTGAGCCCAAAACAAATTTAAAAGTTACCGTCACAACACGAATGATAAAGAAGCTGGAACAAGAATTTGTTGTTATTCTATGGCTTCACTAATAAATTTTAGTAAAAATTACACAAATTTTATCCTTCTATGTTCTTAATTGAAAACCCCGTTGTGTTCAGCTAAATTTACTCGTTTGTAATGCTTTGGTCTAATTTTTTTTTTTTTTTTTTGAAATCGGAAAATCAGAGTTTTGCTCTACTATAGCCAAAGTAACCATGCATGCTGTAGGCCAGGCATCAGGAGACATCAATGGAATGGAGACATAGGAGGAGTCTACAAATTAATGTCACAGGTGACTCACTTGGGACTTTGAGGGGAGTACATGTTGGGTTTTTATTCACATTGTGAAGGCCCATAAAATAAAGCCCATTAGGGCTAAGTGTTTTAAAGTGCATTTTGTCACTTTGGTAGAGAGAATACACAAGAACACAACAAAGGGAGAGCTGGAAATCAGCAGCCAGAGAGAGAAACAACCTAGAGAGAGAAAGTAAATAGAGAGGAAAAGAGGTTTCTGCCCAGCTTCGGTATTTTGGCGTTTCCGATCGATTGCACCGTTGGATCGAGCTGAAATTTAGACAGCGTGTTCTTGACACGAGGGTCTTCAATCTGAACGGTGGAGATCGGATTTGGAGGTTTCTACAGCCAGATTCCAGTGGCGATTCGGTTCCACATTTTTGTGAGATCTTTCTATTTATCTCTCTTGATTTGTGTTGTTTGTTGTCAAGATTAGTTTATCTTGAGTTGTTATGTGTTGTATACCTCTAGTTGTAACTAGAGAGAACTTGTTGTAGCCCATTATCGATTATAGTGGAGATTCGACTTCGGTCCGTGGTTTTTTACTCCTCGCCTTGAGGAGGTTTTTCCACGTTAAAATCGTTGTGTTGTGCTTGATATTTCTACCCTGCTATATGCTTGCTGATTTTTCATTAGGAACATAAGAGAGAGAATAATTGATCCATATTAGAATAGTGTTTATTCCCAACAAGTGGTATCAGAGCTCCGAGGTTGAGTTTATTTAGAGGCCTTGTGTTAAATATGGAAAAGAGTCATAGTGGTGGTAGAATGGTTCTTTTGAATGGATCAAATTATCAAGTTTGGAAAAGAAAAATGGAAGATATTTTATATGTCAATGATTTATATCTTCCCGTATTTTCACTAGAGAAGGTGATAAAACCGATTTAGAATGGGAAATATGTCATAGGAAAGTATGTGGCATGATTAGACTTTGGGTCGAAGAGAATATTCTAAATCATATTGGTGAAGAAAATCATGCACGGTCTATGTGGAACAAGCTTGAGTCTTTGTATGCCCCTAAAAATCGGTAATAGTAAATTGTATTTGATTAAGCAAATGATGGCTTTAAAGTATCAAGAAGGAACGTCTATGTTAGATCACTTGAATACATTCCAAGGTATTATTAATCGATTAATGGAATGAGTATCAAGTTTGATGAGGAGATACATGGGTTATGGCTTCTTGGTTCATTACCAGATTCATGGGAGACTTTTAGAACTTCCTTGTCGAACTCAGCCCCGAATGGTGTACTAAGTATGGACTTGGTAAAAAGCAGTGTATGTAACGAAGAGATGAGAAGAAAGTCACAGGGTTCTTCTTCGATCATCGATGTACTTATTCTCGAAAGAAAGGGGAGAGTACGAGCAAATGTCCAAAAACAGAGAGATGAAGCAAGAGCAAAAGTGGCCGATTTTCTAATGTTGAATGTTTCCATTGTGGCTTGAAAGGTCATATAAAGAAGCATTGCAGAAAACTGAAGAGAGAAAGTAAAGCTGATAAAGGTAAAGAAAAAGTGACTGATGATGATGCAGACCGAATTACTGCAGCCACCGAAGAATTCTTCGTTATATTCGACGGTGATAGTGTAAACCTTGCTACAGAACAGAGCAGTTGGGTGATTGACAGTGGTGCCTCAATTCATGCTACATCTAGGAAGGAATTCTTCACATCCTACACATCGTGATTATGGTAGTGTTAGGATGGGTAATGATGGATTAGCAAAAGCAATTGGCATAGGAGATGTGCATTTGGAGACCAAGAATGGTACTACCTTAATTTTGAAAAATGTGAAGCACATCCCTGATATTCGCATGAATTTAATCTCCACAGGTAAGCTAGATGATGAAGGTTTTTGTAATACCTTCTGTAATGGTACATGGAAGCTTACTAAAGGCTCAATGGTGGTAGCAAAGGGGGAGAAGTGTTCTTCATTGTACTTTATGCAGGCAAAGACTACTGATTTGATATCAATGCAAGGGACAAGGGAAAAAGGGTTTGGGCTTTGGCAAAAAAAACCCAGTCATATCAGCGAAAAGGGTTTGATGATTCTAGCCAAGAAAAATCATCTTTCTGGGGTAAAGAATGTGTCCTGGAAGAGATGTGAGCATTGTTTAGCGGGAAAGCAAACAAGAGTTTCTTTTAAAGCATCCCAACCTTCAAGAAGACCAGAAGTACTTGACATAGTATATTTCGATGTGTGTGGTCCGATGAAATAAAAACACTTGGAGGTGCGTCCTACTTTGTGACGTTTATAGATGATCACTCAAGAAAACTTGGGTTTATACCTTGAAGTCCAAAGATCAGTGTTGCAAGTGTTTAAACAGTTTCATGCCCTTGTTGAAAGAGAAAGCGGTAAAAGTTGAAGTGCATCAGAACCGATAATGGAGGAGAGTATATTGGACCTTTTGATGAGTATTGCAGAAATCATGGTATTCGACATCAAAAGACGCCTCCTAAGACTCTCTCACTAAATGGGTTTGTGAGAGAGAATGAATAGGACATTGGTGGAAAGAGTGAGATGTTTGCTTTCACTGATACACAGATTAGCCAAAATGTTTTGGGGTGAAGCATTGAATACTGATTGTACATGTTCGAATCTCACACCATGTGTTCCTTTGGGAAATGAAGTCCCTAACAGAATTTGGTCAAAGAAAGACATATCTTATAGTCATCTTCGCGTCTTTGGTTGTAAAGCTTTCGTTCATGTTCCTAAAGATGAGAGATCGAAGCTTGATGCAAAGACAAGACCATGTGTGTTCCTTGGCTATGGTCAAGATGAGTTTGGCTACTGAGTTGTATGATCCGGTGAAGAAAAAGCTTATTAGAAGTCGAGATGTTGTGTTTGTTGAAGACCAAACCTTACAAGACATTAATAAACTGATGAAACAGTCGAGAGATTAGTGATGATCTAATTGACTTAGATACTGATTCCTTTGGCACAACCTTCTACTACGCATTGAGAATGAAATTCATAATGATCGTTTGTTAATTGGATGAGATAGAAGGTGATGAACATGTTGAGGTAGATGATGATATTCGGGAACAATTGTCGGAAGTGAAGTTCCTATAGATGTTCCACTCGTAAGGTCTATCGAGAGAGATCGTCGTCAGTCAACAAGATATTCTCTTTGATGAATATGTGTTATTGGTGACGGGGAGAACACGAGAGTTATGAAGAGGCTATAGAAGATGAGCACAAAAGAGAGTGGATTGATGCAATGAAAGATGAGATGAAATCTTTACATGAGAACCACACTTTTGAGCTTGTTAAATTGCCTAAAGGGAAAACCGCATGAAAAATAAGTGGGTTTATCGAGTGAAACAACAAGAAAGCACCTCAAGACCGCGTTATAAAGCGAGACTAGTTGTTAAAGGGTTTAGTCGGAAAAGGGTATTGACTTTGATGAAATTTTTGCTCCAGATTGTTAAGATGTCTTGATTCGAGTTGTTATGGGTTTGGCGACTAGCCTTGACTTAGAAGTTGAGAGCAGATGGATGTTAAGACCGCATTTCTTTATGGAGACTTAGATAAAGAAATCTATATGGAACAACTTGAGGGTTTTGAAGAGAAAGGCAAAGAGAAACTTGTGTGCAAGTTGAAGAAAAGCCTTTATGGATTGAAACAAGCACCGAGGCAATGGTACAAGAAGTTTGAGTCAGTTATGGGGGAGCAAGGCTACAAAAAGACTACTTCTGACCATTGTGTCTTTGTACAAAAATTTTCTAATGATGATTTTGTAATACTATTGCTTTATGTTGATGACATTTTGATTGTTGGCGGGAATGTTTCTAGAATTGTGAGTTGAAGAAGCAGTTGAGCAAATCCTTTGCCATGAAGGATTTGGGACCAACAAAGAAGATTCTTGGAATTCGAATAGTTCGAGATAGAGCATCCAAGAGGTTATATATGTCACAGGAGCAATACATAGAGAAAGTGCTTGAAAGATTTAACATGGACAAAGCTAAAGTTGTTAGCTCCCCTCTTTCCAAATCATTTCAAACTGAGTAACAAACAGAGTCCTTCTAATGATAAAGAGAAGGAAGAAATGAGGAAAGTCCCATATGCTTGTGAGCTTGGGAGTTTGATGTATGCCATGGTGAGTACTAGACCCGATATTGCTCATCTTTGTTGGAGTTGTTAGTCGATTTATGTCCAATCCAGAAAACAGACATTGGGAGGCAATCAAGTGCATCATGAGATATTTGAGAGGCACTTCCGGTTTGAAGCTCACATTTGGAAGTGGAAAGCCGCTTGCTTGAGCTATCTTGATTCAGATATGGCAGGAGATCTAGATAACCGACGCGGTCTACTGCCGGGTTATTTGATGACGTTTGCGGGTGGTGCGTTGTCTTGGCGAGTCAAGACTACGAAGTGCGTTGCACTTTCTACTACTGAAGAGAATATATATAGCTGCAGCAGAACGTGCAAAGAGATGTTGTGGATGAAGCAGTTTATACATGAGCTTGGCTTCAAGCAACAACGGTATGTGATATTCTGTGACAACCAGAGTGCTATTCATCTTGGTAAGAACTCTACATTTCATTCCAGAACTAAACATATAGATGTGAGGTATCACTGGATTAGAGATGCATTGAATGATGGCTTGTTTGAGCTTGAGAAGGTACATACAGATCATAATGGGTCTGATATGCTGACTAAGAATCTACCAAGAGAGAAGCTTCAGTTTTGTCGTTCCGCTGCGGGAATGGCAAGTTCCTCCACACAGTGAATAGGGGGAGATTTGTTGGGTTTTTATTCACATTGTGAAGGCCCATAAAATAAAGCCCATTAGGGCTAAGTGTTTTAAAGTGCATTTTGTCACTTTGGTAGAGAGAATACACAAGAACACAACAAGGGAGAGCTGGAAATCAACGGCCAGAGAGAGAAACAACCTAGAGAGAGAAAGTAAATAGAGAGGAAAAGAGGTTTTCGCCCAGCTTCGGTATTTTGGCGTTTCCGATCGATTGCACCGTTGGATCGAGCTGAAATTTAGACAGCGTGTTCTTGACACGAGGGTCTTCAATCCGAACGGTGGAGATCGGATTTGGAGTTTTTCTGACCGATTCAGTGGCGATTCGGTTCCACATTTTTGTGAGATCTTTCTATTTATCTCTCTTGATTTGTGTTGTTTGTTGCCAAGATTAGTTTATCTTGAGTTGTTATGTGTTGTATACCTCTAGTTGTAACTAGAGAGAACTTGTTGTAGCCCATTATCGATTATAGTGGAGATTCGACTTCGGTCCGTGGTTTTTTACTCCTCGCCTTGAGGAGGTTTTTCCACGTTAAAATCGTTGTGTTGTGCTTGATATTTCTACCCTGCTATATGCTTGCTGATTTTTCATTAGGAACATAAGAGAGGGAATAATTGATCCATATTAGAATAGTGTTTATTCCCAACAGTACACCTTCAAACCCCAAACCTTCGACCACCCGTCACCTCTTGGGAACAATGCTTTGGTCTAAAATGTAGAAGATAATGTAGATTTTCTTAATAAAAAAAAAGGAAATCAATACCTGATAATCAATAAAAACTCTGGGAGGCGTACACCATGCCCCCTTGTATTGTAACCCAAGAGAGCTTCCACCACTAAAACCAGTGGTAGCAGATCCAGATGGAGAGTACAATATATTTGGCAATTCTTCGTCAACAGAAGCTCCTGCAGGTGCCTCACTCGTTGCCCTCATTGCAACAACGTATTCATAGGTTGTAATACCCTAAATCAACACAAAATAGCAAAATAACAGATGAGGAAATTCAAGCAACAAATAAACTGTCGAATCCATGATTCATTACACTAGCTTTCCAAACTGATGGAAGATCTATGTAGCAAAATAACAAATGAGGAAATGAGGAGATCCAAGCACCAAGAAAACTGCCTAATGCATGGCACATTTTTTTTATTGGAAACATCGAACTTCATTTTATTTTATTGATAGTATAAAATGTACAAAAGGCAAAAACGCCCGGCATTACATTTTTAAATCTCAATTAGCTTTAGCAGATGTAGGATTGTAATCACAAAATATATCACAAAATCACAAGAGAAAGTCAATGATGCATTAGATTTCTAAATTAATGGAAGATAAAGAAATATTGTTTTGGTTTCAAATGTAGCACTACAGATTGGAAAAATGCCACATGCCATAGTATCTCGCTAAGATCAAGTAAATAACATCGCCATCACGGAGAATGAAAACACAATTGAATTTCTCACCAATTACCTTTTTAATTAATATCATGTGGAAGAAGAATAGTTCACCCAGTGGGATACAGGCTAGCATGGAAACTACAGTACATAGTGCCTGGATAAAACCGAATTCAGGCTAGCAATTAGCGCTTAATTTGACAATTAAATGCAAGACGCAAAAAATTTACTTTCGTTACAAGCTGAAATTATTAAATTTGTCCGAACGACAACTGTTTGAAACTTATTCAATTTGAACTTACCACAACTGTTGCAAAAGGGGCACGAGAAAATCCATTTCCAAGCCGATTAATAATTTCAGTTTCCATGCCTTTTTTATTAACAAAACAACGCACTAAAACAGCAATACCCACTCCAGCTTCGACAACAAGCTGAACCACATATGTAAAAGTAATTAGCAGTGAAAAGAGAGAGTGTGCAATGGTTTCAAAGAAGAGCATCCAGATTTTAGTACTTACCCAAACAAGACTTACTGCCATAAGAGAAATAAACGTAATGTAGTTTTTCTGTCCCACACAGTTATTGAGCCACTGCAGCCACGTTGATCTCCAAGTAAAAACCTTAACCTAGTGAAAATCTAAAACAAACTAAATGGTTTTAAAGAAGCAAAAGATATACCCGGCAATGATGATCAAAGCCATCGACACATTTATCACAACTTCTACAGTGTTTGCTGAACTTACGCACCTGCAACACACAAGTATTTATAGTTCATAAAATTAAAAGAAACTTTCGTGATCATAGAAGAATGCGACCAATTATAAGTGAGGTATCTGATAGAATCTACCACACTTTTCTATTAAAATAAGATAAACCTCTCGAGAGAATCTCTCAAAGAGCCGCAATACAACAATGATAATTCGATAGATAAAAGAGTAACCTAGTCCGCCTATTTATAGCCTTCCTAGGATTTAACCTAACTTCGTAAATAACTCTATTTAGGCCCATAGGCCCATTACAAACTAAATGTGCATAATAAAATATATTAAAATAGTAATTAAAGCATTCTTCACTTCTTGCTTCGCCTCGAATATACTTTTAATGATGCCGGGATCGTATCAATACTTCCCCCCCACAGAGCCACCTTGTCCTCAAGGTGAAAGTCCGGAAATTGCAATTTCAAATCAGCTGCGGACTTAAGTCGTCGCATCCTCCGTGCGTAGCCTTCCCATTGGACCAAAACTTGACGCGATCCCTCCGCGTGGAAATTCTCTTGGACGCCCAACACAGCCTTAGGGCGAACCACCATGCACAGATCATCTCCCACCAAGGACGGTGTAGACATGACAAGAACCGACGAGTCTCCCGCTTTACGCAGAACTGACACGTGAAAAACCGGGTGAATCTTAACTGCCGGCGGAAGTTCCAAACGATAAGCAACAGGACCTACTCGAGCCAGCACACAGTAGGGCCCAATAAACCTCGGCGCTAGCCGGGTGTTGAAATTTAGCCAAAGAAGATTGGCGGTATGGTGAAGCTTGATATACACCAAATCATCAATATTAAACTGCACATCCCTACGTTTTGCGTTTGCGCGATCCGCCATAGATTGTTGCGCTCGCAACAAACTAGCCTTTAATGTGGTCAAGATCCGATCGCGATCCTTCATTAATGAATCCACAGATGCCACTGGGCTAACTCCGTGATCATAACCCAACAGGGTAGGAGGGTCTGCCATAAACGATCTCGAAGGGTGCCATACCCGTGGATGAGTGGAAAGAAGTGTTAAAAAGCCAGATCGCCGGGACAACCATTGGTACCACGCCTTAGGATGATGCATTACGAAACACCTCAAATAGGATTCCAGCAACGATTCACCACCTCGATCGCCCATCGATGCGTGGATGGTAAGTGGTGCTCAAACCACGATTTAGTACCCGTAGCCTTGAACATCTCTTCCCAAAGCAAACTCGTAAAGACCTTATCGCGGTCGGATATAATACTTTTTGGAATTCGTGCAACCGAACAATCTCCTTGATAAACACCTTTGACACGCGACAAGGAAGAAAAGCGGGTGTCGAAGAGGTATAAAATGAGAATATTTGGACAAACGGTCAACCACCACCAGTATAGTGTCATAACCCTCGGATCGCGGTAAACCTTCCACAAAGTCCATCGAAATATCTTCCTGCACACATGCGAGGATCGGCAAAGGCTGAGCAACCCCGCAGGAGATAAGGATAGATGTTTAGCTTGAACACGAGATAGAGCATTCGGCCACAAAGGAACGCACACGAGCCTTCATTCCTTGCCAATACACCTCCCAGCCAAGCGATAAGTTTTAAGGACTCGAAATGTCCCCAATAGCACCACAATGGAATTCAAGCAAAAGTAGAGGAATCGTTGGAGATGTCGGAGGCAAAACAAGCCGACCACGATAAAGCAACACATCACCAACTCATCGAGTATCCTGGGGCCCCCTTACCACGGTGGTCATCGACTTATAAATTTCCATCGACTTATCATCCTCTTTAAACTGTTATGTAAATACGGCGGTGTTAATACCCGCCACCACACTCAAGATGCCAAGCTCGCATTTCGGGCATTCGTGACAAGGCATCCGCGACTCTATTTTCAAGGCCCTTCTTATATTCGATCTGAAATCATAACCCATTAATTTCGCGATCCATCGATAGTCACCATCCACTACACGCTGCTCAAGAAGAAATTTGAGACTCTTACGTCAAGTCTGAACAACAAAAGTGATGCCCTAACAGATAGGCCCGTGTGCGCTGCACCGCGAAAACGATTGCCATCAACTCACGTTCTCATACACCGGTTTCACCCGATGAGTAATTGGCAATGCCCTGCTAAAATATGCTATCGGCTGACCCTGTTGCATCAGAACTGCTCCCACCCCGATGCCTGAAGCATCGGTTTCGACCACAAATATTTGGTCAAAATCTGGCAATCGCAGGACCGGAACACTACTCATAGCATGTTTCAGTCGCTGAAAGCTGTCTTCGGCAGCCGGTCCCCATTCAAACTTCCCCTTCTTTAATAGCTGGGTCAACGGAAAAGCCATGGAACCGTAGTTAGCCACAAAACGTCGATAGTAACCGGTTAACCCCAAGAATCCTCGGAGGTCCCGAATATTTCGAGGACTAGGCCACTCTATCATCGCTGTGATCTTAGCCGGGTCGGCAGAGACGCCTTCCACAGATATAAAATGCGCTAAGTACTCAATACGTTGCAACCCAAATTGGCACTTCTTCGCATTTGCGGCGAAAGCATGTGCTGCGGCAAGACTCAAAAACACGAGCCAGTGGTGCTCCTCGTGTTCTGAATAGTCATGTTTGTAAATCAAAATATCATCAAAAATACCAAAGACGAACTTACGCAGATACGACCGCAAAAATCTCATTCATCACAGATCGAACGTGGCGGAGCATTCCGTAACCCAAAGGGCATGACTACAAACTCGTAATGTCCTTCATGCGTTCGAAAAGCTGTCTTGTATACGTCGGTCGGTTTGCCACGAATTTGGTGATATCCAGCCTTTAGATCAATTTTCGAGAAAACCGATGCGCCATGAAGCTCATCCAACAACTCATCCACCGGTAGTATTGGGTATTTATCCCAGATCGTAGCTTTGATTTAATGCACGGTAATCGATTACGTAAACGCCAACTTCCATCCTTCTTTTCACTAACAACACGGGGCTAGAGAAAGAACTCGTGCTAGGGCGAATTACCCCGCTAGCAACATTTCCCGCACTAGTTTCTCTATCTCGTTTTTACGATATTGTGGGTACCGATATGGTAGGACATTCACCGAGTTCGCCCCCGCAATCAGTTCAATCGCATGATCACGTTTCTTTCGGAGGTAAATCGCCAAAGATTGAAAAACCGATGAAAAAGATTTAATTAAAGAGTGAAGCTCTGGGGTACTGCGATAAATCAGGAGCATCTTGGTTGGTTCACAATCCGTGTTGTCACCTCACACATGTTCAACTCGACCAAGTAATCCTTGGTCCTCGGGGCGTAAGGATTTCATCATGGATTTCAAGGATACTTGAGCCTTGACCAACCGGGGTCCCCTTGCACTCTGCCGCCGGGACCCCAACACGAACCGCATCTTGTGGAACCGAAATTGAATTCTATCCTTCCCAATGTTTCTAGCCATGCCACCCCAAAATCACATATGCACTACCTAAAGGTAAAGGTAGGAATTCATGTACCACTTTCAATTCAAAGCAAGGTGTAGCACCACATTTTTACAGATTCCCGCTGTTCGCCGCAGATTCGCCGATTCCCAACATGATGCCATAATCATTTGAGGGCTCTATCGGTAACTTTAATTTCTCCACAATGACGTCGGAAATAAAGTTATGGGTGGCCCCACAATCTATCAAAACTACCACTTCTAACCCCGAATAAATCCGGTGACTTTCAAAGTCTTGGCGAGCTCACCCCGCCAATGAGTTTAAGGACAACGCCGCTAAATCCCCTTGTATCGCACGTATCCACAAAAGTTTCATCCTCCAAAGTGCCTCATCATTTTTTGACGACTCCCTCGTGGTCATAGGTGTCGCGTACTACCAATATCTCCAAAGATTGCAGTTCTTTCTTTTTGCATCGGTGCGGTACAAATCTCTCATCATAGCGAAACACAACCCCTTATCCTTCCCGACACGGATTTCATCGTCTCATCAAACGCTTATACTGGCGTAGTGGTCGTTGTATCTTTGTTTTGTAATCGGTTTAGACGTTGAGAATGTAGTCGTTCTCATAGTTGCAACACCCGTTCCTTCGTGCTAACAAATCCACGATCCCCACTTGTTCTCGTTTCACTAGTCCCGGGCTCACCCCTTTTCCTAGTGCTCGGAAAGCCAGATCATCCTCAATTACTTGTGCCATAAAATTTTTATCTTGTATTCCCACGGGTCGTAATTTTCTCATTTCACTCCTTATTTCTTCTTTTAAGTCGCTCTTCCATTTCCCTTCCAACGCACTGGCACTAATATCGCGCATTCCCTTAGCATATTTTTCAAACAGTCGTCGATATTCTTTAACAGTACCCTCTTGTCGCAAACTCATCAGCTTAGCGTACCTGTTGTCATTTATGCTGGGTTGGAATCGGTGTAACAGGAGCTCACGAAATTCTTCCCAAGAACTGATCGGTGATCGATCTTCCTCGTACTGCAACCATTCCAGGGCCTCGCCCTCCATACACAAAGCCGCGGCGTCGACTCGTTCCTGCCCAACTAATCGGTTAACCCAAAAATACCGTTCCACTCGACACAACCAACCTTCCGGATCCTCATCAGTAAGACCCTTAAAAACTGGCATCTCGAGCTTCCGTAACCTCCTGTCAAATACTGGACCTGCTCGCTCTCCTATGTTCGGCCCTCCCTGTTCGTATCGGTCCTCCCACTCTCTCCAGTCTTCCGGTCTCCTCTCGACACGCCATCCCACCCCGTTCGTTCCAACCGCCGCGGCGCTATCGTCTGTCTGTCATAACCCATGCGCACCCTCCTCTCCTCCGGTGACTCGTGGACCCGGCCGTTACTCCCATCACCGAACTCCGGGTATCTCTCTCTCCGGTCCCGCTCAAATGGTCCAACCCGACCCGACCCGAACAAGCCGACCCGACCCGGTCCCCCTTGTCCGCCCCCGTGCCCCCCGACACCTGGTCTGCCGTGCGCCACACCCGACCCGCACGCCGCCCGACCCCGCTCGCCCCCGACACCACCCGAGCCCCAGCCTGCTCCTTCCGCGCCAAGCAGTACCACCCACGCCGGCCTTTGCGCCGCCCCAAGCCACACGACCCCCTGCGCCCCTGCCGGCAACACCGCCCGCGCCCCAACCCGCGCGAACCCCGCGCCGTTCAGCTCGCGCCCGCCCGCGCGCTACTCTGATCGGCGGCGCCCTGCATTCGCGCCCGCTCCTTCCGCGCGCGTCGCCCAGCAAGCGCTGCGCCCCGGTCTCATCCCCATCGGCACCAGTGCGCCTCGCGCGCCGGCCCGGCCCGCCGAGCTGCGAGCCTCAGCCGCCGAGCCCGCCTCAGCCGCCGAGTCCACCCCCTTCCCTTTGTCCGCACCGCTTGCCTCGGTTCCTGGCCGTTCCGGTGTTCGTTCTAGCAACTTTTGTAAATTTAGGTTAATTTGACCTATCTCACTATTCATCGCTGCCAGTTGAACCTCGAATTCCTGTTGCTTCTTCACCATCTCGGCACCACTCGATTCGCACTCTTGAACCCTAGTCTCCATCTTGGTAGTTACCATTCCCGGATCGGTAAATGGCTCTGATACCAAAATGATAGAATCTACCACACTTTTCTATTAAAATAAGATAAACCTCTCGAGAGAATCTCTCAAAGAGCCGCAATACAACAATGATAATTCGATAGATAAAAGAGTAACCTAGTCCGCCTATTTATAGCCTTCCTAGGATTTAACCTAACTTCGTAAATAACTCTATTTAGGCCCATAGGCCCATTACAAACTAAATGTGCATAATAAAATATATTAAAATAGTAATTAAAGCATTCTTCACTTCTTGCTTCGCCTCGAATATACTTTTAATGATGCCGGGATCGTATCAGTATCCATGGAAACCTTGGGGGAAAAGTAAAGCATGTCGCTCCAAAAATGCATTTGAAACAAAAAAAAAAACAGTTGCTAAACGATATTGCCTAAACCTAGTGTATGAAAAAGAACAAAAGCCCTATCGAAAGAACAAATTTTTCCGTTGTGTAAATTGAGTAGTGAATGGAGCAGTGAGATATAGTCGCAAAAAAGGGATACGGTGACTCCATAATACATGCTGATTCAGTGAGATGATCTAAAGAATGCCGAGTACCATTAAAAACTCTGTTATTTCTTTCCAGCAACCACTTCCAAAAAAAGGCATAAACAATGTTCAGCCATAAAGTCTCCTATATGGCCCCTTGAAAGGATGACCATTCAAAATACCGCAAACAAATAATGAAATGTCCCTGGATCTAGTAAAATTCCATCCAAATTGATCAAACAGTAAATTCAAAAACTTGGTCGCCCAGCAGCCGTGTCTAGAGACGTGAGTGGTAGTTAACATCTCAAAACAAATGGCCTATACACCATTGTGGCTAACATTAAGTTTCCAGGAAAAGTATTGTTCGCTGCATTCAATAAAGATTCAGAATAATCTTGAATCTTGATGAGGAGAAAAATTACCAAATATGCATGTGTCGATGTAAAAATCTTCGACTCTCGTTAACACTAACACTTAATGTTCTTATTGACTATAATTCTATACTTATAAGTAGTCAACCAAATACCTCAGCATTGCACAATGTGCAGAATAAAGCATCCTCAGCAGCACTTAGAGGGTCCACTGGTCCATCCCTTTTTCGACAATCTTCATGTACAAATAATGCACAACAAACTAGGCCAATATTATCAACACTACCACCTGATGGTTGTTCCACAGGATTGTCTACTCTACCGATTTCTCCTACAGAACCTTTCTTACTCGTATTAGCTCCAGATATGGAACTTCTCGAAGCTGATGACGTGGAAGAATGTCTACCATTGACAATTTCATCTAAATTTTCTGGTAAACCCTTCGATGATAAACCTTGATTAATGTTGGGGTTTGGTATACGATTGTCAAATTTAGACATAATACCAGGGTCAGCTGGATTAATTGCAGTGCATCTGACGTAAAGAATGAATACAAGGAGTGCCTGCAATGTCATGAAAAGATAGAATGAAAAAAAAATTCAAGTAAAATACAAAACGCTCTAGTGACAGTATGGTGTAGAGTACATATTCTGTAGAAACAAGCACGGTCAATCTAAAGGAGGACATGGTTTGCAGGGATCACTAGTCTACTCAATATTTTAAACCGAGTACCGTCCAAAAACTCATATGGATAAAATAAGAGACAAAAGGTGCTTGTATCACCAAAAAAAGGCTACAGTTAATGAAACAAATTACTTTTGGAGGAGAACACCAAAGAAAAAGGTGAAGTGACCATAAATCGAGCAAGGAAGAAAACTCAAATAGATCAAACTTTCAGGATCTGCAAGCTAAGAAAATTCTTCTCCATAAATCAACAACTCATGGGAACAACAATTAGTGCATGCTGATTGTGTGCAATAACATTGCATACCACTGGTGAATAAACGCCAACCAATATGTATTCCCAGATATGGCCTCCAAGGAAGGGAGCAAAGAAAGCATAAAACGCCACCACTAGTAAGCAAAAGACTGTAATTGCAACGACCTACATGTTGAGCAGAAAACTATTAGAAAGAAACTCAAAGCTGATAATAGGCTAAAAAAATATATAAAGAAATGACTCGAAGCTTCTGAACTACATTCCTTGATTCAACTGTACAAATCAACGTCACAACGTACAAATCTAGCAGGTTCTGGTACAGGTACACATTTCAACACTAGAAATTTGTGCACATATTTAACTACAAAGTTTCATCCAATCATCTCGGATTGACGGATTTTCAATCACTGTTCTCTTCCGCGGCTTACTACTAGAAGAGCTCAACTTTTCTTCCTCAAATCATCAACAGCAACCAAAAAAGATTCTTAAAAACAGTGTCTAATCAAAGTTTTAGATTAACAAAACCAACAAACCACATCCCCAAGGAGTGGCAGAGTGGTTAAAGACTTGGGCTTTGAAGGTATGCTCCCTTCAAAGTCCCAGGTTCAAGACTCACTTATGACATTATTCCTTCGATGGCTCCCGGTATCTGGTCCAGGGACAGGTGTGGTTACCCTTATTTCAAAAAAAAACAAAACCAACAAACCACTCATTTTTTTCCCGCAAACTCCAACCCAGATAACCAATCGTTCTTCAACTTTGAGTAAACGATCCAACATAGATTTACCCCCAAGAAAGCTAGCTAAAAAAGAGAAACAAACTGTCAAATGCCCAATCCCCTCATCCTAATCTCCAAGGAAAAAATGAGACAAAAAAATAGACCACGAACGAAAATCCATCGAGAGATCACAAGCAGCACTATCACGCAGGACTCGAGAAATGAACTATTCTAGACTCGATAGTCTTAAAAGCTACAGTATCACTACAACAATTTCTTCCTAGCTTCGCTCCGTAGCCTACCAATCCAAATCTCAGTCCAACTACACGACGAAACACCGTAAAAAATAAACATAAAATCCACCGAGAGAAAAAGCTGCAGAAACTGAGCAACAAACAAAACGAACAAGAAAACCAGATGCCATTTCCCGAGAGAAAAAAGCCGCACATTGGTAGAACAAAACCCTAAAACAGCCAAAAAACACACACACACACACAGCAGGATGAAGAAACAAACTGAAGAAGATTCGATGGCTGTACCTGAAAAGTATGAGCAGGCAGTTGCCATCCATGTTTCCTCACCATAACTCCACAGCCAAATCACCGCCGGAAAAACCAACCACCGCAGTCCCGCCGGCCGGCCGGCGAGCAAAAATCCGAGAAATTAAATAAAAAAAAAAAGAAAAAAAGAAGAGAATCTAGAGAGAGAAAGAGCTACAGTTCGTAACAGTATGAGCTGAGAGAGAGCTAATCGTTGTTGAAGGAGAAAGGATCAAAAGTGGAAGCGCCGAAGAAGCAGTGAAAAGGAACGGCAGATGTGAGAGAAAGGGCGTCAAGGCGAACGTTGACTCTGTAATAGGAAACGGAGGTTTAATCTAATTAATCCCTAATTAACCACTAATTTAATTTGGATTTTATTATTTAATCACCAATTTAGGTTGGGAGATTTAGGTACTACAATGATTGTTTACATGAAAGGAATGGTCGTTTTTTTAATTCTCAACAATTAAAAGTAATTTAATTTCAATTTATTTTTCTTTTTTTGGATAAAATTTCAATTTCAAATTTTTTAAGGGAAATTATAGTAACTAGACACATCCGAAAAGTATTTGAAAATATAAGCGCTCAAGTTTTTTTTTGCAAAGTTAATTTTTTTATTAAAATTCGTAATTATTAATTTTTCATTAATACCATTTTGCCCTTTATCACATTTAATACTAAAATTTTGAATTAAAACACTCATTTAAACATATTTTCCATTATTTTAAAACATACCATATTTAATTGTCAACTCTTTTAATGCAAAAGATTTTAATTCTTTTTCTCATTTATCTTCCATCTTTCTTTCTTTTCTTTTTCTGTTTCACTCTTCTTCCTCCATTCTCCATTTCTCCATTTTCGTTTCTTCAGCTCTATTCATTCTCTCTTTTCACATTCCGGCCACCACGTAAAATGTAAATTTTCTTCGACCACAAAGCTCCGATCGGATGGTATAATCATACGAGTTAAGTCATCTTCTCTCAATAATCTCCGTTTTTCACAGTATTTGTATCACGTTTTTTTTACTTATCCATCACCATTAGCATGTTACTGTTCATTTTCAATATAGTCGTGATTCGATATGTCTCATATTGTTTAGTATGACATGTTTTATTTCTATTTTCAATATAGTCGTGATTCGATATGTCTCATATTGTTTAGTATGACATGTTTTATTTCTATTTATATCAATTTTGTACATTTAATTCATTTATATTCCAATCTTTAGAATGTCAAAAATCATGTTTAGAAAATGTAGTAAAATCATATGTAGAACAGTAGTATCTTCGTACTTTCCAATTCATATTGTGGTATAATTGACTGTATATACATCTACAAAACTGTATAATTGAGTATGTACCGTATATTCACACGTCCTCGATTTCTATATAGTCAAATAAATTGTATAATTGACTATATACCGTATGTTCATACTATATTTTTAGGTTAGTTATATTGTACATCTTTTCTTTATAGGTTCATTAGTCATTCCATTTGAAATTGCACATAGTGTTATTTACAATGTCAATATTTCTATCTAGAAATGTATTTAAATCATATGTAGAACAGTATTATCTACATACTAAAATGTTCAAGTCTTGTATACTTGAGTATTATCTACTGTAGTTTTCCATGTACCGTACATTATATTACTGTATAAACTATACAAAACTCTATATGTTTCATTATTTCATTATACATATTGTATAAGTTACACAATACATTTATGGTTTATTATTCTTTTTTATTCATGTATAATACATTTTTCGTACTCATATTACCATTCATTAAATTTTCATTCCGCAATACGGTATTGTTTATACATGTATATTATACGACTTATAATATAGAGCAATATTATTTGGACATTTTTGTAATACTATACAACGTTTTCTTATAGGTTCAACAAGCATTCCAATCTGTATTGCACATAATGGTCAGTAGGATGAAAATGAGATGTACCATAATCATGAAGTAGCTGAAGAGCGTCGCATAAATATTGAGAAACGCATTCACTCAATGATGATTTTACATTACAGTCTTTTTTTTATGTCTAATGCTTTCAATTTCAATTTTGTAACTCATGAGACCTTTTTTATTTACTATTGATCTCACTTTGAATAGTAATTTTGTGTGAACTTGTTCCAACAGTACGAATCTCTATCAATTCACAAATATTACATATGTTATTTCTCAATGTTTTACTATACGGTATTGTACATTCAAAATTACTTGTTCGCTGTCGCAAACATATTAAATCACACTACAAGTTTCCATATCATCAAATTAAACACTTTAAAAAAAACACAAAGTTTTAAAAATACCGTATGATACATGATATATTATGGTTGTACCGTATATACTAAGTTGTTTCAATATTGTGTGGTTATCAAACGTGTTATAGTTTCAATCAACGAAATTGAATGTTCAGCCGCTCATACGGTTTATTTATAAATAAACTTACTAGAATCAAATAACATGTACATTACAAACTATACTGTATGTAAATCACAACACAGTACATCTAACAATGTATTGTCGCCACTCTCGTCTTACAATTAATGCACCATAAATTGGCGATTTCTGGTTTGGAATGTGAGACGAATTTCCTTTTTTAAAATTTTACTCCCCAAATGAAAAACCAATAATTTGATCGTTATTTTTTAAATTTATAAGGTATTAAAAAAAGAAGATGAAACGTCTCTAATAAATGTGATTTCGAATGATATATTTTTCTACAATTAATGCCCATAAATTTGCGATTTGTGGTTTTGGAATGTGAAATAGTTTTCCTTTTTTGAAATTTTTCTTCCAAAATTAAAAAACAACCAATATGAGGGTATGATTGTAATTCATTATTTTCGGATTTTATAATGTATTAAAACAAAATCTACTTTTGTTAATATTTTTGTAGATATATATATTTGTAAATACTTTTCAAATAGGGTCTATTTATGAAAAAAAAAACCCCATTTTTTAATCAATAATTTACAGGTTACAGATAACCAAACAATGAAACTATTGTGTCACTAATTCATTCAGTTAGTGACATACAGTTATATGGCTAAATTAATGTAAACAAATAATGAAAATTCTATTAAAATAATAATATTAAATAGATAAATAAAACAGGAGAGAGAAAAGTTAATCTTAAGTGTGTGACATTTTGAAGTGTTTTGTGTTAAAGGTTTTTTTATATGGAAACTCTTATTAAGCTAGTTTTAATAAATAAATAAATAAATAAATATCTCCATACTATAGTTTTTAATTTAAAATTATAAACCGACAAAAGTAGTAGTTCCATGATTTAATGATTATAAAATTTTAGGTTTGAGTTCCCTTATCTCCTAATTATTGTAATATAAAAAAAAAAATTATAATTTAACGATTGAGTTATGTTTAAAATGTCTACTTCATGCAAGTGAATGAATTATATTAACCATTGAATCAATTATTTCAACCCATTTTAATCCCAACAATATTGTTGTCTTTTTTCCGAAATGTATTTTTCTTAAACATGTAAAATGTCATTTGATTTAACCTTAAAAAAAAAGAAGGTAATGCAGACATTTGTTAGCTGTAATCCACTCGGAAGTGCATCATGGTGTTTTTCTAATAAATTTTAAAGCAAAGCTTAATATACACATACATAAAGAAACAAAAACATGGCATTCCATTATTTGGAGTATGGCTGAAGTAATGTACATTTAATTAATAGCACAATTGGTTGTTTTTTTAAAAATCTAACAACCATTAGAGATGGCGAAATTCAAACTCATTGGAAGATTTTACAATATTCAAATACTTTAAATTACATTAGTCGATCTATAATTTTTAACACTTCTCTCAAGTTGGATAAAGTAAATTGCAAATTTGTAAATATTTAGCTTGTTTAATACAAATTTAAATTTGGTTGTTTCTAGTTGTTCCTTTATGGTGGGATCTTTCACTCCCATTTGTAACAAGGTCAGTTCTGGGTGATGTTGATCCATTTAAAGATTTCTTTATTAATGGCTCTCTCGATTTTGGTAGGTTTCAATTCAACTTATGGATTGTGTCTCAAGTTTTGAAAAGGTCTTGTAATACCTTGTTTTTATTCCCAGTTGGTTGGGAGGTAGTCTGTATGCATTTTATTATTATTAATGAATGCTTATATTTCAAAAAACAAAAAACAAAATTTAAACTTGGTTGTTTTTTAAGTGCTTTTGTTATAATATCAGTCAATTGTCCTCTTTTTGAAAACATACTTAGTGTGAAGATTTTTAAATAATTACACACCACGAATAAAGTAATAAATTTGTTTTAATATGCTTAGTACAATTAGGAAATACATCAATATTTGTAATATGAGCATCTGTTTGACTATCACATAATAACTATGTACGTTGGGAATGCAAATATCCAATATTAATTAGTAATGATTTCAACTATTTCAACTCATAACTAGAAATCTTCATTTCACGATACTCGTCTACCAGTAATATATAATCATATGTTTCTTAGTTTCCATGAGATATGAAATGAATCAAGAAAAACTACATATCTATATAACGAATGACAAGTGAATGGACAAGTGTTAGATATTAGAGTCCATTGGGCCTTATCGTTAGGGTTAGTATTAGTGCATATATATAGAATATGTTAGGGTTTGTATTATATGTGGCTTATAGCCTCCACTTCTTCTTCAATAAACAATTTCTCTAAATTCTCTCTATTCATTCATGGCTTCCATATCTTCTTGCTGCATTTCTAAACTATTTCAAACAAGTCACCTATCATTGTCATAATAAGCGACCAACCTCATCTCAGTCATATACAATAAAATGAAATACTTTTAACATGGAATACCTATCAAGTATTTCAATGCTCTTAGAGGTGAATTCAAATATTTATCTTGTTGAATACTCAAGAATTGTGCAATAATATATACATAATAACTCAATTCAGACCAATTACAAACAAATATAAAAGTCGTCCAACTAAATAATGATATTGGTTTTGGTGTGCATAGGCCCCCCTCGCCTCGAGCCAGCCGATGATTCTTTTCCATAAATATGTCAATAGGTTTATACTCTAGCAAGTCAATTTGAGTACAAAATATCTAAAACATATTTGCATAAACGAGAGAAATATTCATGTTTTACTTTGTACTATCTCGGTGCATGAAAAACACCTTGAAACTGCCATAATATTTTATATGAAAACATGAACTTAAATAATTTTGAAATAATAAAATCACACTATTTGGTGAAGATGCTATAATCATTATATCAACATATACAAGTATGTAGAGGGATATATTGCACTGAATATATAATGAAACAACGAGTAGTCAGTATAAACTATATAAAATCATAAAAACTTTTAAAGTAATAAATAAATCAACGAACCATGCAGAGGTGCATGTTTCAAATCATACAACGACTTATGTAGCTTGTAAACCTTCCCAAACGTCATCTCCTAAAAAAAGTTATATATGCACTTTCTCTTCCAAATCACCATGGAGAAAAGTAATGTGAACGTATATTTGATGCAGCTTCTTTTTTAGACAAATGCAACTCTCAATTCGAACTTAACAACAAGAAAAAGACGAACGGTAATCATTTTGCCAAGTGAACAAATGTTTCATTATAATCCAACACCTCCAATTTGGCCATTGCCAAAAACAACTTAGCGTGTGTTTGGACTCCATTTATGTAAACGGTCAGATTGGTCATAATAACTCAATCGACGTTTGCTCCACCATTTATTATAAACGGTGGTTACCTAAACCTACGTGCCCGTTTATCTAAACTTACGTGTTCATTTATCTAAATCTTATATATATTACTTTTTGTTACATAACTATCTCTCGAATACCGTTTATCATAATCCTTGTTATATTAACTTGTCCCTCAAATACCATTTATAATAACTTATCGTTTATCATAACCAAACTCTAGTGCTCCAAATACTAAATGACCCTTGTGTTCGACTTCATAGATTTGACGTATACGTGATCAGATACATCGAACCACTATCAATAATTACCAATAAAGCAACACTCTAATATAACATGTACAACCTAATAACAAAAACACAATTTTGAGTTTCCCAATCTCGCAACGTTGGGGGTTTTTTATTTTTTATTTTATTTTTTAATAAGAAACCACCAGATTTTTACGAGGCAAGGCCATTCAATTAAAATGGAACTTTTAAGAACTTAGGTATAATTGAAAACAAAAAGGAAATGGGTCATGAGTTAGTAGTATAATGGTTTCATTTGGTTGTAAACTAGTTCAACACCAACGTCACAAAAAAAAAAAAACAAAAAGTGAAAAAATGTATAAGGATATTATTAAAAAATCGAGAAAAGAAAAATGATTGAAAATGAGTGAGAGAAAGAGGAAAGAAAAATGATGTGAAAATGTGAAAATGGTGAGTTTGTTTGTCATATTGAAGGAGAATTTAAATGGAAGGTTTACCGACTCTTGGTCTAAAACTAACATTTAAACAAGTTTTTATTAATTTCTTATCATTTTTGCTTTTAAAAATAAGTCTTCATTTTTAACCATTCATTTATAATTACTCAATTATTTATAATTATTCATTTCAAATGCATCAAAATAACTTATTTTTAATTATTCATTTTTTCAACTATTTCATTTTAAATCTACATCTAAAACAATATTTTGACTTTAACTTATCTACACAAATACCACATTCAAACTAATTTTTCGCTACAACTTTCAATTTTCAACTACTCAAAATAACTTCTCAATATAACTCTTTAAGCTAACTCTTCCTTAAATATGGTAAACAAATACCCCGTCGGGTTTTGGAAGTGGCTAGTGGATTACAAACCCTAATTTCCCAAAATTTCTCAACTCATTATTAGAGAATATGATATTTCACCTTAAAACCAATTAGTCATGAGAAAAGTAACTCAAATCTCTGTTATATTAATGTTGAACTCTCCCATTTTCCAATGTAGGACATTTGTGAGATCCTAACACTCATTACCCCACTCGCAGCAACATACCCTGCATTTCAGGTCCATCTTCGCTTGGTAATCTCCTGTTGCGAATTTCATCCGAGTGACGAATTTACACGTAGAGGTATGCTACGAAGTTACTGCAGTGTCAATTTTAAATCGAGGGTAACCTTTTATATATATAGTTTTTGCCTAGCCAATTAGAAGAATAGCTCAATAGTATTAGTGTTACTCACAAAGAATAAAATCATACATTCGAATCCCTCCATCTTCGATTATTGTTCGAGCTCAAAAAAATAGTTATAATATTTGTTAGTATCATAATTTACTACCTCGAACATGGGTAGTGCCGGTGTCATCATGAATGATCAATCAACTTTGTAATTGGATGGTTTAAGATGCCCAAAATTGTACGTGGTTTAACCTATTCATCAATATTGACGTGGCTTGTATTTTGTCTACTTTTGATGGTAATCATTAAGCTATGGATCAGGCAGAAGCTTGAGCCCAATGCCCCTCTTTTTGTTTTGTTTTCATTTTTGTTTGATGAGAGTTCCCTTCAGGAATGGATTGTTTTCATTGTTCAGTCCAATGGTCAAAGTGGAGTGCTTTTGGTAACAGATGAAGATTCAATGAATCTGGGTCTTTAGGATATCCTTTCATAAAATATGGATCAAACTTACCAGTAGAAATTGGAATTGAACGTATAAAAATTTGTTTCTTTCTGTTTAATAAAGAGCTTTATTTGTTAAACATTTTGTAGATACTCTGTCACTTTGTTGTAGGGAGGGGACCCATAATTGTCTCTTGTCATGTGTGTATGTATGTGCGCGCGTGTGTGTCTATATATATATTAGAAATTGGGAAATTGGAGCTTCGCTTTGTAATACCTGAGGTAATCAGGCCGGTTCCTAATTCAGGAATCTTTAGGGGAGGTGTCTACAAATTAATGTTACAGGTGAGTCTCGAACTTGGAATCTTGAGAGGAGCAAACTTTCAAAGCCCAAACCTTCGGCCACTGCGCCATCCCATAGGGATGTCTCTTGTTGTTGTATATCGTGGTACACGATTAAGTGTGCATATAGATTTTCTGTTTGCAAATCTCCCGTAGATGAGATCAGTAAAACTTCATGTGACATTCCTTGCATGGGGCAGTGTCATTGGAAGAAATGTGTTGTTCATTTTACTTGAGTTTCAGTTCGCGGCTTAAAATAGCAATTTTCTACAGGTCTTTTTGCTTTTTGATGAAAGTTTGAAATCTTGAGGACAGAAGGTTCAAAATACTATTGTTAAGTTAAGATCAAAATATGAGAATGGAAATATACCGTTGATGTTATCTCAAGATAACTGATTCAAGTCATTTCAATATCTTAAATAATTTAATTTTTTATTAGAACTTTATTTTTTTTCATCAAGTGAAAGATTAGTAGTTGAATTTTATGTATATTTTGTATATTATTCTTAGTTAAACTTCATTGCTAAGGTTAATAGTTAAATGTTAGATATGTTTTATATATTATTCTTGTTAAAACTTTATTTATGTCTATTAAAGTGTTTTTATTGTGTATACATACGTATATATAAACTTTTTTCTTGGGTTTTGTTATATAATGTGCCTTAAGTAAAAAAGTCTGCGCCTTTTGGTGCACCTCAGCCCCAGAGGCGATTGTGCCTTGGGTTTTAAAACACTGGGTGTGTAGGGCTATTAACTTAAGAGGGTGTGATTTTGCTGTCAATTTATAGACAACCTTGTGTATGTGTATGTGAGTAAAAGTCAAATTCTAGTATTTAAGATGTTCACTATTTAATGTCCATTTCAGGTATCAAAATTCATTAGTCATTGGCTCTTCTCATTTTTCTGATTGAATTTGATCCGTTTAGGAAAGTTCTCATTTCTCAAGACCTTCCATTTACAAATACTGTTAAAGAATTTCAGATGACCCCACCAACTCAATTTTCTGAACTCCGAATTCCAGCAATCTTTCAGAGTTAAATTATCATAGGTCTTAGTGCTAGTCTCTGGTTTTGAATTTTGTCTTAAGAGCAGGTTACAGCAATTGGAAGAAGAGGGACTCAAACCTAAGACCTCTTAATCATTATATGTACATTGATGTCACTGAACTACAGCTTTTGTTGACAATTCAGCCTAAGAATTATTTGTATATTTGATTTTTTCACCCAAATAGGATTAATTGGAAACTAAATTGTATTGGAGTACGAGTTAGTTATTAACTACTGGTTTCTTGTTTAAGGTGTAACTAGAGTGGGTGGAGCTAGAATAACTGGTTTCTGGTTCAACAATTTTCATCTTGAGTAACTTGGAAGAAACCTTAGAACACTTGTTCTGTGGACACAGGGCCAAGAAGCCAAAGATTCTTATAGCTCAATTCTATTATAGCCCTTGTTATGGAAATGGTGGCTAGAGCAGACTAAGAGAGATATTTTTCTAATGGTCTCCAAAGAGGAGCATGGTGGTCGAAGGCTTGATCTTTGAAGGTGTTGTGATATGCCTGAACATATTAATGCCCTACGAAATAGTACTTCTACATTATGTTGTATGAACGCATTCCAATGCGCAAGCACATCACATATTCCACAACGCTAAATGCATCTTGTATTCAGCATTTTGCATCCGCTAATCACACTCCGTAGTGCATTGTGATTCTGCATTAAGACCTAAAGCTTTTCTTTTTATCGGTATTTAGGGTTTCATGAGAGTGCATATATAAACTCGAATTCAACCCTAGTCAAATATGACATTCATTCTGTAATATGTGATTCACCTCTCCTAATACAATTATACTTCCTCTCTGCCTATAGACTAGCTAATACAATGTTAGTTAGTGAACCACGTAAATTTCTCTACATTCTTTCATCGTCTTTTACGTTTTCTTTATCTTCTCATCGGTTGTTGATTGTCGTTTTCATAACAAAATGTTTATTCTCCTTAAGATCTTAGGTTATCGAGACTCACTAAGGATTATTTATAGACACCTCCCGTATCTCCATTTCTTTGATGTCTCTCGGTGTCTGGCCTAAGGATGGGCATGGATATCCAGTTTCAAAAAAAAAAAAAAAATTTGAAGCAGTGCCTTGTAAGCTCCTTTAGTTTTGAATTTGTTTTCTTACTTTTCATGTGATGAAAAGTCCTGTATCTTATTAGAATTAAAAAAGACAACTCTTTTTTTTTTTGGAGCACAACAGGATAGTCATTTTCTCCTCCATGGTCGAGTTCAAGCGACATTGCTTGTTCGTGTCGAGCAACCCAACTTCAGACTTCAGTGCATCACTTTGGATTGGAGCGGAATCTGACTTCGCCATGGTCTCTTTCGACATTTAGATTGAGCTTTGAACTTCATTAATATTGTTTTTTAATAAAAAAATTTATTCAGTTCTACGACATGTCCTGCAAAGTTCATGGCAAAGTTTTAGCAGAAAGGAGCAATTAATGTTGGTATGTTCGTTGCATGTGTGTAGGGTTCTTGGTCAAATTTAACACTGCTTTTCTTTCAATTATTCGTCAATTTATAGGCAAAATTTGGAATGTAGGCCTCAAAACAACTTTACATACGTGTCTTTACTGTTTATTCACTATTAAATTCAAAGTACTTCAAATTCCATATGCACAAAAGTATGCATATTTGTGGATCAAATTACAAGTTCAATGAAAGTTTAGGGATAATTATGTGCAACTTATGTAGGTAATGTATGTTGAATGTATTTGATTCCTCGTTTGTTTGTATTTGAGTTAGTTATTAGATTATATTATATACAATTATACATCAAGTCGGCGTAGCTATGTATTTGTTTTTTTTTAGTATAATTTGGAGGAAGGAGATTACGAATACCGATTCCAAGGATCGAACTCGAACCGTGGAGTGGAAATGGATTAACATCAAACCAGATAATCAATCACGCTACCGTCTCATTCGGTCGTAGTGATGTATTTTTTGTTGGTGAAAGTTATTGATCATTTTTTGTGTAGTCTACGTATTATGTGTATTAGATTTGTTGAGCAAGGTAAATTAAATAGCTTTGAATAATGGATTTGAAGATTAAGAAAAAGAAGCCAGAGTGATTTTAGAACTTTCAATCAAATTGAGTATATAAGGGAAAATCTTTAAATTAAGGACAAAATGAGAAGTCCTTAAATTAAGAAGGAACAAAATTTATGAGAAATAGGGGACTGGTATGGCAGACTTCCAAGTTATTAGAAAGCTTTTTTTCTTTCTTTCTTAAGTGCCCTAAAAATAGAAATAGCTAAAATATTTTTTCCTGAAATGTTCTTAAAAATTAAGTAATGGCTAAAATAATATTTCAAATGCAAAAATATTTTAAATATATTATTTGAGGTAAGAAAATGTGAGTGGAATGATTATAGAGAGAGTTTGCATGTATAAATCATAGAAGAAAATATCAAGAGATAAAGTTAGAAATAATTTTGAGAGTAATGCTTTCAAATGATGCCCAATTATTTATTGATTTATTAATGATTATTATTATTATTATTATTGAGAATTTATTATTATTATTTTTTTCATGTAGCATTTCCATCGCTATTTCTATATATTCAAGATTGGACATCGACCTAGAGATAAATAAACCTTTCTATAATATCATACAAAACGTGACCATAAATATTAAATATAACCAAAAATATCAACTAAATACTTTGAATATGGACCTAATATTAATATTCAGAACTTTTGTAAGAGTATTCTATATCTGACATTTTCATTTACTTTTTACATTCAAAATCTTGTTTCTAATTATTTTTATGGTTCTACCTAGTATTTTAAAGTTGGCTTGTATTTCTATATCAATTTGAATCTCCTTCCAAATATAGTTGAACTAAAAAAATATGTTAAAGTAGTTTTTTTTTAAATAATATTTTCATGACATTGAAATCTCTCACATTTTCCTTTACATTTACATTTCAAAACCTTGTTTTAGTTAGTTTTATAATTTTACCAAGTATTTTAAAGTTGCCTTTCTTTCGTCAATTAAAATAAGGGATTTTGCATGTATAACAAAAAAAGACAAAATATTTTTATCTATAGCATAAAATCAAAACTAATTCATTTATAGCAAAAAATTCAAATTGAATTCTATCACTAGCTGAATTCTATTAGTGATAAAATTCAATCAATGAAAGACTTCTTCTATCACTGCTTTAATTTTCTACTAGCGATAGAATTTTAAATTGAGTTCTATCACTAGTTAAGTTTTATCATTGATAGAAATTAATATGACATAGATGAAATTATTTTAGAAATTGTACTGCAAATATAATATAAACGGTAAAATGTGTTGCTGATGATAAATTCTCATTAAAATAGTAGTTTAAAGACTTTAATGTATTTTTATGATAAAAAAATCAAACGCTCTAATATTGGTAGGTGAATTAAATTAAAAGAGAGAAGTTAAACTCTATTTGTGTATTCCATTGAACTTATACAAATTTCAACAGAATTATAGAACACCCAACAATTTATTTGAATTTTAATTATTCAAAACAGAAGTATAATCCAAAGTTGTGTCAACATCATCAAATTTGTAATGGTTACCGAAAAGCACAGTGAAATAATAATTAAAATAACAGATCAAATTGATAATTGTTACAATATATATATATATATAATATATAATACCTTAGCGTATAAGCAAGGCAAAATTGTGAATGTTAAAAGTATAAAGAAATTGGAACAAAATATTTAATTCATTATCTAGAAGTTATCATTTCATTTCTTGAAATTATGAAGTCTTCTTTAGAACACGAAATTATACCACTTTTCACTTAAAATCAAAATGGTCCATTCATCAATGAATTAGGTTTAAGTTTGTTAAATAAATAAAAAAAAAGGGTTTAAGTAAACGCTCGATCCCGTATTTTGGTTCGTAACATCTTTCGATTTTTTTTTTTTGATAAATAACATCTTTCGATATTTAGATATATGGTGATTAGATTTTGTAGGCCGGTTGGATAATTATTTAGATTTATTGGATAATTATGTTGTTTCTTTTTTAAAAATTGTAATTTTTTTCTGTTTCAAACTTTTTTTTAATTCAAAAATAATGATCAAACCTATGATAACTTGATTATCAGAATATATTGTTTTATTTTTCAATAATTTCTATGGTGAATTTTCATATTTCTTAAGAAAACATTTGATTTTTAGCCAAATTTTAAAAACAAAAGTAAAACTTTTTAAAACTAATTTCTTTTAGGCCGGTTTGAACCATTTGAGTATTCTTTTATTTTTTTATAAAAAAATTAAATATATAAATACAATTCTCAACTGTAAATTTCTTTATTATGTTATCAACTTTGTAAGGACGTTTTCAAAAATCAGCACGCATTTTAGAAACTAAAAAAATTATTTTCAAAAACTTGTTATTATTTTTTAAATTTAACTTAGAAAATTTTAAAGGAGACAACAATTATTACCGTGAAATTGAGAGAAAATTTTGAGTTTAACTTTTAAAAACAAACAATTAAACAATTATCAAACGATCAAGACTTAATTTTCAAAATTTGAGTTGATTTTTGAAAACAAAGTCAATAACATAACCAAGAAATCTATAGATTTAAAGTAGTATTCATGGATTAATATAAAAATACTAAAATATTAAATAGTTATAGCAAAGAGACTTTTTTCTTTTTTAAATTGAGTGTATGTTTTTTTTTCCTCATTGTTCTTTACCACGAATTTCAGCTAGGTAAAAAGTAGATAATAAACAAGAAAACTCAAAGAATAAAGTAGTTATTTTATACGTTCAATTTTTAAAAATAAAAATCAAAATGTTTATCAAACGAATTATATAAAAATATCGTAGGATGGAATAAAATTCAGTTTATACACCTAAATTTAAAATGGTTCAATCACTAATTATTCATATGATTAAATTAGAATATTTCGATGTAAATTACTGTATTTACATTTCTTAAACATAGGGACTACAGCCCTTTGAAAAAAATGCATGTTTAAATCAACAATTTTGTCCATGGTATTCGAGTGTAATTTTGATTGTCTATAATTTTTTAGAGTTTTCATTTATTATTATGATTTAAGTTAGTTTCTACGTAGTGAAAACTAGCTTTAATTTAATCTTTATAGTCTCCAAAGGTTTAATTTAGTATCCATGTTCATTTAAAATCTTACTAAGTTCTTAAAAAAAAATACTCACATTACCATTAACATATAAATAGATCAAGATCAATGGTGCCATAATATATTTATTGTTCATGTGACACAAATATTTACCACACATTTATTTGATTTTTCGATATTTTATTAATTTTATTTGATAAAACAAAACAAAATAAATTTGTAGCAAATTTTACTCTTAATAAAATGCAACCAAAGTTGATATTTTTTCAATCATTTTTATTTGGGGGGGGGGGGGGGGAAGGTACCACGTCATTTCCATTTAAAGAGGGGTTCAAGATGAAGTGAACTTTAATCTTATTGGAAATTTGGAATTGACTACAACACTTTTGACTTTAGAATATGGATAAGTTTGAATTTAATTTGTCGATATACAAAGGGGACGTTTGCTGGTTGAATTTAGGAGGATTTAAAATGAATATTTAATAATATTCCTAGAAAAATTATATTCAAATTATTATTATTTTTCTTTTAGGCTAAAAATACATCAAAATGAGTTATAATAACTATTTAAAATAATTATTTATTTTTATTATTAAAAATAATTATTTCCAATTATTCAAAATAATTCTTCATTTTTAATAATAATCATTCATTTATAATAATTCTTTTTTTACTACTCATCTATTATTTATATTTCCTTTATTTAAAAAATTCACGTTAGTCAAATTAATTTTTTAATGTAATTTTTAATTTCTGGTCAAAATAACTTTTTAAAATAATTCATCCTTCATGATCTATCACAATCACCAGCAAATTAAATATACAATAGTCGGTTATTCATGTGTCAAAATGACAAGGATTTAGGGTTATTGTGATTCTGTGAAAAAGAATTTTTAAAAACAATTATATAAGAATAATTATTTATGATTAAAATTAAGTGACAAATATTTGGAAAATTTTAAAATTTCTATTCTTTCGAATGCAAAACGCACTTTTTTTTTAATTCCTTGCAATTTTTCATGATTATAAGTGTTATTAGGTCTTATTTAAGTATAAAAACTATATTCTAATTCTATTCAAATTATAGAAATCAAATTCATAATTTAATTATTAAAAAAACTTACAGGTCAAAAACTCAAATGTTAAAATATTATTTTGGTTCGATCTTTAAACTCAATTTTTTAGGGTGGAGGATCTTCTAAAGCACTGCTTCTTTTGGTCACTTGAAATTATTCTTTATGATAAGTTGTTATTATATGGCAATTAAAACAATAGTTCAAGGATATTAATATATATTTATGAATAAAAAATTATGGTTCGATCTCTCCCCTCGTTGTTTAACTATATTTATATTAAAATTATATATTATGATTTAATGAAAGTTAGAACTTAATTTTTATTGTTCGAAGAAAGTTAAACCCCAATTCCTATAATTTTAAAAACTAAAATTTAGCTTCTATGGTACCATAAAAAATTTAAGAATAATCTTTATTGTTCGTAATTGTTGACGAATTAAGTACATGTAGGTGGTTATGTATATGTGAGAGATGTAATTTTGTTTTGCTCAATCAATCATTTAACTCATATGGTTATTATTTACACATGAATAATTAACTTTTATATGTTTAATTTACCAACAATTACATACAAAAAAGTTGTTATTTTTTAATTTTTATTAAACCTTAAAACAAAGTTATAATTTTTAAAATTCTAGAGATTAAATTCAAATATTCTCCAAACTATATAGACTAAGTTATAAATTTTAAACCATATATTCAAATTCTAATTCTCATTGAATTACGGGGACCAAATTTATAATTTACCATACATTATATATACACTAAAACTAGACATTTAAAATTTTAAATATAAATTATAGAAAGAAAATTAAACATCAGATTGGAACAAATCACAAAAGCAAAATAAATTCAAATATAGATTTTGAAATTTCTTTTTGTACTTAAAAAATGTATAGATTTTGAAAAGAAAGGCCATGATTCAAAACAAATCCCAAAAGTCAGCCAAAAGCCACCTACTACCACAAACACATTGATGTGTCTCCTTCAAGATTTTGATGTCATTTATTGCACTCTTTGCTCTTTTCATGTGTTTCCAGGAAACCCTGCAACTCAATTGCATTCTCTTCCTCTTTAATGAATGACCAAAAAAAAAAAAAAAACCCAAACAATTTTAATATTCAACATCATCATTTTAAAAGAAGTGGATCATTTTATTTCCTTTCTTCCCCATTAATTTTATTTTTCATTATAATGTTTTTATTATTATTATTATTATTATTGAGTGTTGATACCTAAAAAAAATTAAATACCTACGTATGTATAGGATAAATATGTTTATTGGTTTTTTTTTTTTTGAAACAAAGGTAACCACGCCTGCATCGGGAGGCATCGAATGAGTAATGTCATAGGTGAGTCTCGAACCTAAAATCTTGAGGAGAGCATACTTTCAAACCCCAAGTCTTCAATCCCTGTAGCACCTCTTAGGAACGAAATATGTTTATTGTTACACAAATATTTACCACACATTTATTTAATTTTTTAATATTTTATTAATTTTAGTTTTCCTGCCTCTTAACTGTTATATGTATATATATATATATATAATAGTTATAAGGCACTACTATTTAAATGAATAAAAGCTAAATATTAGTATTGAATTGAATTATTCCAAACCAATGAAATTAATGGGCAAACAATCTTTTCATTACTTTAAATGTATATTAAAAACTATTATTCTGACATTTTCTTTTATTATTTACCATGTGATATTCACTCACACAGTACTCACTTTAGCCAACATATGTAACTTTCAATGCACACCTATATCAATAGATCAACACACAACACCAAAATTCACATTAAGATAAAATAAATTAAGGATTAAGAATAATAACAATAATTATTTTTTTATTCGGTACATTATTAATTAGTCTATGCACTTAATAGATTAAATGCACTTATAAAATTGGAGTGAAATAAAAAGGAAATTTTGCATGTATAACAAAAAATAGACAAGATATTTTCATTTATAGCACAAAATTAAAAATAATTCATTTATAGCAAAAAAATTCAAACTGACTTCTATCACTTGTTTAATTTTATTAGTGATAGAATTTAATCAATAATAGATTTATTATTTCACTGTTTGAATTTTCTATCAATAGTAGAAATTCAAATTGAGTTCTATCGTTAATTGAGTGATTGAGATAAATATGTTATAGATAAATTATTTTAAAAATTCTATTACAAATATAATATAAGAGGTAGAATGTACCGTAAATAAAAAAGTGAATTAAATGAGATAGTTAATATAATACGCGAGCGAACGGAAGGTATTACTTCTTTTGGAGTTGGATAAAATTTTATTTTTGAGTACATAAGTGGGAAGAGGGGACCGACAAACCTTATATAGAGGGCACAACTACTCACAAATAATATAAGAGCTAAATACCGATTTTTAGGTTTGAACTCGTAACCGTGGAGTTGAAGTAGATTAACACTAGACAAGATAACCAATTGAGCCACTGATCCTTGTATATAAAAATTATATTTAATAGATCAATTCATTCGAAAATTTTGAGTCGAATGCCTATTTTACACAAAATTAAAAGCTACATGAGTTATTTGGAAATAATAGATAGATCATCAAAAATTTATTTTTCGTCTCCAAAATTTGATATCAAATTAAAAAATGTTGGTAGTTTACTCATTTTAAAAAATTCCAGCTAGGAATTGATTCTCATTAGTGTTAAAGTCTGCATTCAGAAACAAAGACCTTATTGTAATATATAAAAAGTTGATTAATTCTCTCATTATTAATTGATTTTGAGATAGATACCTACACTATTTAATATAATTTTGAGACCCTTAAACCTAAACAATATTCAATTCAACAAAAATAAAATATTGAAAAATTAGTGAGTCTAAGTGAAAGACTTTATAACAATATAATCCTCTCACACAATTTGATAATTTTTTTAAAAAAATTATAAATTATATTTCAACTTTAAATAATTTAACGAATTATAATATTATTTTTTGTATTTAAAGAATTACGTGGATAGTTTATGATTATTGAATATTTAAACTATAGGTATTTTTTAAATTTGTTTAAGCATATTGTGTATTATTTAGCCCAAAAAATATATTGAATAAATTAATGATACAATAATTTTATTATTTTATTTAAAATTAATTCGATATCAGCTTCACACGTTTGATGGCACAAATTGATACCAAAAAAAAAGTAACATAAAAAATACTTTAAAATGAGGGAAAAATAAAAGAAAACTTATTTAGTCTTGTTCCATTAACTTGTCTTTGTTTTGAGTACAGTGATTCAACCATAAATATGACTTCTGCTCCTCCAACTTGCCATTCATTCTCACCAGAAAATCACAGCAACAAAAAAAAAACCAATAAAGAAAAAAAAAACAGAACAATTTTCTTTACTTTTGGCTGTGAGCCAATCAAACCATGTCCGGTTCCGGCGATTGGCTTCAATTTTACCACCAAAACATTTCTACCACGGCGGCGACACCGCCTTCCGATCAACCCACCGCCTCCCCAATGATCTCCGTCGATCGAGTTTCTGACGCCACCGCCGGTTCGACCGGCTTGAACCCGGGAGGTCGAGCGGGCAGGCCGGTTCGCCGCCGGCCCAGGGCGTCTCGGCGGACTCCGACGACGTTGCTCAACACGGACACGACTAATTTCAGAGCGATGGTTCAACAGTTCACCGGCGGTCCGACGCCGCCGTTCGCCTCGTCGATTTCCCCCAATTTTTCGCTAGGGTTCGCCGGGATTCGTCAATCGAATTTCAACGCGCCGCCGTCTGCTTACCAACAACCGCCGCAGTTCTACCATTCGAACCCCCAGCCGTTCGTGTTTCCGGCCGCCGTTCACGGCGGCGAATTTCTGCAGAGGCTGGGCGGAGTCGCTGGAGACGGATTTCTGATGGATAGTGCGGTTTCTTCTCAAATTCCTGCCGCCGGCCGAGGTGCTGCAGATTCCTCCAACGAGGGCCATGGCGGTAACGGCGGAATACTGTTCTGATGTCGGCGAAAGAACTCCGATGCCGGCGCCGACGCCGGCGTCGATGATTTACCTGAGAATTTTTGGGGGATTTGTAGAAATTTTTAGGGGTTTTGGATTTCTGATTATTTGTACTCATGATGGAGAAGGTGAAGGTGAGGCTGAAAACTATAATATATTTTTATTTGTTTATACATTAATTTTTAGATTTTTCTGTTTTTTTTCTTGGGTGGGATGGGAACATAGCGAAAATAATAGAAGACATATAAATTTGTTTTTTTCTTCTTCATATTTCAATAATAAAAAGAATATATTATGTTTTTTTTTCATAACTAGGAAGGAAAAAAGAATTACATATGTTTATATATATATATATATATATATATATATATATATATATATATTTTTTTTTTTTTTTTTTTTTTTTTGGGTTAAGAATTTATGAGCAGTTCTAGTATAAGCTTTCGTTTAAAATGGGTGTAGTATAAAATTTTTATTTGGATCGAAACGTAGAGAATGATTATAGTAAAAAATAAATTATATGGGTCAATAGAGCAATAGTTCAATCGACACTAATGTAGACCTAATAATTAAGAAGTATCAGGTTCGAGTCTTTCTTCACCTGCCATTGTTGTAATCTCAAAAAAAAAAAAAAACTAAAAAATAAATTGTATGTAAAAATTTTATGAAGGCATTCATAAATATTTTTTATAGAGCTTTTTTGGAATTGGTCCATGGAAACGTGAATAAATCCTCGCAAATAGTGATTTTTCCAAGTGTTTGAAATTTCTGTCTCTCCTTCTTGTCATTTTTTTTTCATTTAAAAGATATTGGGGCAATTGTTTGAGTTTATAGAAGATTTAAACATGAATATTTTCTAACTCTTTTTTTCAAAAGATTTATAGTAATTATTTAAAATAATTCATCATTTTTATTATTTAAAATAACTTTTTATTTTCAACCACTCATTTATAACTACTCACATTTAACTACTTATTTCTTTCTCATTAGTTTATATATATTCAAAATAACTCATTTTTAACCGTTCATTTTTTATTATTCATTTTTAAATACTTAAAATAATTTTTCATTTCAAATCTATATCTGAACAAATTATTGTCTCTGACTCATCTACAAAAAACTATATCGAAATCAATTTTTTGCTACAAATTCTTCGTAAAAATCTACATTCAAACGAGTTATTACAAAAATTTAATAATTTTAACCAATCAAAATAACTCCTAATTCTTTATTCAAAACATAATGAAGTGTTTTGATGAGATTTTGGATAAAAAATTAGTTTTGAGAAATTATTTTGAATGGTTAAAAATTGAGATTTGAAAAAGACGTAGGAGTAGTTTGTTTGTTTGTCATATTTGAGGAGGATTTAGTTAGAGGATTTAATAATTTCTCCTCGAAGACCTACATCCATACGAATTTTTACTAATTCCACCTCCGTTTTACTTTTAAAAACAACTCTCATTTCTAACCATTCATTTATAATCATTTAATCATTTCTAACCGATCATTTTTTATCATTCATTTCAAATTAATTAAAATAACTTATTTTAAACCATTCAATTTTAATCATTACTTTTTTAACCACTCAAAATAACTATCATTTTAAATCTACATTTAAACAAGGTTTTGACTATAATTTTTTTTATACAAAAATTGCATTCAAACGAATTTTTATCTATAACATCTAATTTTTAACTTTTCAGAATAACTTTTCAATATACCTCCTTAAATTATGTAAATTTAGGGTCCGTTTGGTAACGACCTTGTTTCCTGTTTCTTGTTTCTTAGTTTTTGTTTCTTGTTTCTTGTTTCTTGATTTTTTTAGAACAAGAAACAAGATTGTGTTTGATAACTGTTTATGTTTCTTGTTTCTTAAAAAATTAAGAAACAGAAACAAATATGTTTTATAACCGTTTCTTGTTTCTTGTTTCTATTTTTTTTTTCTTAAAAAAGTGTATATATATATATTTCAAAATCATCAATCAAAAGTTTGTATTTTCTAACCTTAATCATTTTTTTATATAAAAACCATATCAACAAATAAAAAATTCATAATAATAACAATTTTGTAATGAATAAGTCTATTATAATTTTGATTTAAAAAAAGAAAAGAAAAATATAATACGCATATTATAAAAAGTTTAAAATCAAATTATAAATAAATAAATTGAAATAAGATATAAACAAACATACTAAATATTTTTAAATTCTATATATATATTAAAATTAAGAAATAAAGTAAACACAATTTTTTATAAAATAATATTTATATACAAATTAAGATAATTTATAAATATAAAAATGAAAATTTGAGGTAGATAGCAACTTTTATTATTCGTATTTTATTATAACTTGATACAAGTCTATCAATCCAAAGTTTCATTTAAAACCTATTAATTTCATTTGATTGAATCTAGCAATTTATTTTAATTCAAAAAAAAAAATCAAGCAATTTTATAACTATCAAATTTAACTTGATTGATTTGGTTTTTTTATATTTGATTTTTCTTAAGCTTTTGGTATCCAATGAAATTTTGCTTCCTCTTTTTTTTATTGACGAAAAGTTTTCTATAAAATTAGTATATATTTAAATTAAAAATAGAGAAATATAAATATTATTTTTTTATATAAATTAAACTGAAAATTAATATATATTAATGTTATTATAAAATAAATTGAAATAAAAAAAAAATAGTTTCTGTTTATATATATATATATATATAATTGAAATAATATATTTAAAAAAAATTGAAATAATATAAAGATATTAGTATTGTGTTTTTAGGAATTAAAATAATATATGAATATATACTTAGTGGAAATTGAAAAGTAAAAGTTGATTTTTAAAAATACAAATTGAAAAAAAATGAAAAGTTGATTTTTAATGAATTAAAATTGAAAAAATGTTTGAAAAGAAAAAAAAATGATTTACCGAGGATTGAACTTGGGATGTCCAAGTAAATAAAAATATTTTAATGCCTACTAGGCACTAGGCCAAAAGTTAACATTATAAATAAAGTTGATGATTTTAAATAAAAAACGGCCTTTTTTAAGCTTAAAACTAGAAACGTTTCTTTTTTATTTTGGGAACAAGAAACGGGAACGATTACTAAACAAGTCTTGTTTCTAAAAAAAAGAGAAACAGGAAACGGGAACATTACCAAACGGGCCTTTAATGTATACTCATGTTTTTTTAATGGTAAATTAAAGTATTTAAAATTAATACTAGACACGTGGAATTCAAGAGTCGTGGAACAGTTCACCCAAATTACTACAAAAAGCAATGATTTTCTATTGTCACGCGCGCCAACACTGTAGTAATATACATATATTGGTAGGGTCCAAACAAACAAAACAAACTCAAATTTCATTAGTAGATTATAATTATGACCTTGGATTTTGTAAAGTTTCGTTGGCTGAACTTTAAATTTATTTCCAAGAATATCTTTGAATTTTTTTCATTAATTATAATAATGAATAGAAATGATCACCAACATGTGTAAATTGGAAGACATACAAAACATTATTTACAACGTTCGTAAGGTAAATTGATACAATCACTAATGTGTAAAATTAATTTATGATTCATCCAAAAAAGAAAAAAAGAATGATGTTGTAAATTATGTCAAATTAAATATTTTTTCGGTGGAAATAAAAAGTAATAACAATTTCTTATATAGTTGAAATTGAGTTGCAAAGATTGTTGGGTGCTTTTCCAATTTATATTATCAAACACTAAAAATAAAAAATAGAACCAAATTAGAATTAGATTCCAAACCTAAGAATTAAAAATGTAACTTTTCTTATAATAAAATTCAGCTGTATCATTGACTATTAAACGAAAACTAGAAAGTTCAACTACTAAATAACATTTTTGAAGTACAAGAATTTAGTTAGACATCAATAAGAACATTATCTTAATCAAGGTTGTGTGTTATGATCTAAAAGTCCTAAAATCTTTAATTGAGTCAAGGTTGATGATTTATATATTATTTTTCCTCCATGATACAGAAGCTGAACTTAAAATAGTAAATAGTTTTATTTTATTTTTTTATATGGAATGTCTGGGTCAGTTTATGCGCACCTCAACTAATGTCACAAGACATGCCAACAAGAGCAGTAGCTCAATGGCATCTGTGTATACCTGCTGTCTGGTCCTATAACATTTGAATGTCAATGAAAATCGTAGAAAATGAATTTTTAGATAGGTGAACATCATAGATTGAACTCATCACGTTTAGCGTCTTAAGATCCTCTTTAATCACTAGACCATTCCATAATGGCTATTTTATATCTTATTTTGATATTAATTTTGACTGTCATTAATTTTTTATTTAAAAAAACTATTCGACAAAAAATATGTGTTCACTTAACTTATGAGTTAGGTCTACGACTCTATATGGACAAGTATTCAAACTTCAAAGTCATGAATTATAATTAAAGTGATAAGTTTCAAAATAAATTTTATATGTAAATTAGTTAAACTAGAAAAGTTCTACAACGCAAAGTTAACGATCTTTTATTCAAAGTGTAAAAGACCAATACAAATATTTACACTCAAGAAATTAGCTAAAATATAATACCATATTTCAAAAATCAAGAACAAAAATGAAGCAAGCATGGAAGTTAAAAAACTAAAATAATAACAATATTTCAAAGTTCTTTAAAAAAAATGAAAAAGGCTCGGGCAAAGTAGTGTTTTTGTTCCAAAAATATTTTAGTCTGATATTGCTTTGTTTCTGTTGAAAAAAAGTGTAATTCTAAAATATTTTGTATGACTTAAATAGTTGCTTGGTTGAATTAAAAAAATGACCTTCTTTTTATATCAAAATAAAAAAGTTATACTTTTAAAATTTATTATAAATATAAAAATCAAAATTTAACATTTGAAAATAAGGAGGAACTAACTAAATCCATCTAAAATGGTTTTTTTTAAATTTTTTTTTTTTTTAATAATAATAGTATCCAAAATGGATTAAGAATTGCAGAATTATGAATTTTGGCAAAAGTCAAATCCCCCAACACTAAATTTGCTATGTATATTATAAATGCATTGTGATCCACTAAGATCTTCATTAACTTTTATTGGTGGAAAGAGCATAATTTTGGTCCTCTTTTTGTTTTCAAACTTATTAAAGTGATAATTTCCCCTTGAGTCAACCACGTGAATTTTCAAAGTAGAATATTGTTACTCAATTTGGTTCGAAAATTTCACTAAGTCATTTAAAAAACATTTAAAAAATCTTTTAAATTTTTTGTTTTGAATAGTAAAACTAGTCAAATACTTAGTTTTATGATATCTTCAAAGTTTCATGTGAGACAAATTTATAGTGTTGTGTTTTAGAAATAGATGAGTAGTGTCTCAAATATTAAAAAAGTAAAACTCTGACTCCCAATCATAAAATTTAAAAAACAAGTAATATAGGTGTATCAATAATAATAACAATAATAATAAACTATCACATTAAAGAATATGCAAACATTGGGAAAATAATTACCATACATTATAGAACATGTTATATATTGATATCATTGAACTTTTACTCATGTTTATTAGATATTGTTGATTTCTATCTTAAAATTAATTGATAATGAAAAAAAATAATTCAGAATGAGATATTGACACAATAGTTTCATTGTTTGGTTGAAGATTTAAACTTGAGTAGATATCAAAACTCATCTTTAATTTTAAATTTTAGGTTAAATAGTATTTTAATTCTTGTAATTTCAATTTTATTTCGATCTTGAAATTTTGTTATATTTTCTTAAAAAACTTACACTTTTTATCTATAGATTTTAGAAATGTATTATTGCTTATTAAAATTATTAACATTACCAATTCCATTTTTTTTCATTGAACCAATTTTCAAGTTTTGTTTTATTTTATTAATTTTTATAAAAAGTACATACAATAGAGTTAGACAAATTAGATACACCAAAATATTATAATGTTTAGGAAAAAAAAGTATATAAACCAAAATATTATTTTAGCCTAAATTTTCTTCAAGAATTTTAACATCATAATGATAATTCCTAAATATTTTTTTTACGAAATAAATCATTTGACAATTTTTAAAAAATATATAATTTGAGAGAGAGTCACCACAAATCTTTAAAAAAAAAAGTATATATTCTCGTGCACTATCGACCTTTTCAAAAACTATTTGAGAATTTAAACTTGCACTTCATAGATATAAATAATTACAAATCTAGAGAATGTGGACATGCAAATAAATGTTTTTTCTCCCATTTTTGCTCTTACAATCACATGTATCACTTGATTGTTAAAATCATTTTAGGAAAAGTCTAATCAATATTTAATTTGTTTATAGGTCTTCATTTGTTTAGCTTTCTAAATGATTTTTTGTTTTTTTACAGCAAAGTCTTTGTTTCTATTTTGTTTGGTTGGTTTCACATTTATGAATGAGTAATTAAAGTTAATTAAATTAATAGTCATTGAGCATGTTATTATCATTATTATTTTTGTAAGAGTAGGTACAATGTTAGGCATGGATTAGTAAGAAAATACGAGACAAAAAAGGGACGTTGAAAAAGGATAATTTTTTTTTTTTTTTAGATTAGAATAATTGGAGGTGGGGAGACTCAAACCCAAGACCTCTTGTCATTGGCCGACGAGCAACCACTCGTGTTGGCAAAAGGATAAATAATGGTAAAAGTGAAAAATACTTTTCTATTTCTTAAAAGATTTCTATTTAGTTCCAATATTAAAAAATCAAATGTTTTTATATGTTTTTAAAATTTCATTATTTTTATATGCTTATTTTCTTTCAAAAATATAATTTATGTCGAGATCAAAATGACGACACCATAAAAAGATCGGTGGTGTGCTTGTTTGGTTGATTGTAATTCAATTCAACTTTACATTCATAGATTTGATTCTGAAAAATCGATACTTAACTCTCATCTTATTTGAGAATATAATCACTTTTTGTATAAAATTTGTGGTATACTTTTTCAATTTAAACTAAAAATAAAATAAAAACCACAACACTATCAATTTATTGGAATTTAAAATTAATTTAGACATAATCCTGACCAACATTTTGGTTTTTTTTTTTTTTGAAAATACCAACATTTCGTTAAATCACTAATAATTGTGTTATACGGATTAAAATTAAACCTTGTTAAAATAGAAAGGTAAAAGTTATTTTCTTTTTGGAATGTTTTTTATGACTGTAAATCCATGTTTTTATAAACGTGTTCGTTATTTGACTCTAATCTTGAGAATAGTAATATCTGAATTTTTTTAAGTATTAATAGGATGGAAATAATTTTTTCTTTTTTCTAGAATTATTTCCTGATCCTACTGTTTTTTTTTTTTAATACAGGAAGTTCAAAATCATTATGCATGGTATGCATTTTAAATAGTTGATCTTTGAATTATTTGATAATTGAGATTTCCTTTATATAATATTTTATTTAAAATTTTGAAAGCCTTATTGGTGCTCAAAGATTTACAATCTTGGATAAGATCACGATCAGATTTTAATTTGCATCCCTTTCACATTCTCAGTTCATTTTAGCCATGGTTTTTACCATCTATCACATTTTTTTCTTTGGGAAAAATATAGTAATGATGTTTTTGAATAAATATTTTATCTGGGCTACTACCAACTCTTACGACATCACAATGATATCTCAAAGTTCAAAAAGGTGATACGATTGAATGAAAGGACTTTCTTTTATTTTATTTTTATTTTTAGTATATATTGGGAGAGAGGGACAAATACTCATTATCAGATAGAATATATGACGCTGGTATTGAACTAGTTTACAACTAAACAATAAAATCATTATGTTAGTGATTCAGTCGGCGAATAAAAAGACTTCAACAAAATTAACAATGCATTTTTGCCAATGACATATTAATGTACTAGTAACTAAAAAAATATGTGGTAGTGAATGAGTTGGTAGGACGTTGATTATATTGATTAGTGAATAATGTTAGAATTATTTAATTAATTTCACATTAACTAATATTCTTTATTTGGTGGTCCATGATTTTTGGAACCACTCCACAACCTACTCTCTGTAACTACTAATCTTATTGTTGTTTTTTGTTTGTAGAAAACAACTTTTAGTGGAATAAGATTTAATATAACAAAAGACAGAGAAATCAAAGAGAGATAGATAGAACTTTTGTGTGATCTTTTTCTTTTAGGTTTTTGGTTTTCTATATCTACTTTTTCATTAATAAACGACATCATTTGAGTTAGGAACAATGTGAGTCTAGAAAAACTAAGAACTCCGCTGCTGATGTCTGTTATTTGTGTTGAGGTGTGCATTGACATTTGTCTCTCGATTACCAAAAACAATGGCTGGAGGTACACTTTATTTAACTTTAACTTCCGCTGTTGATGATTTTATCGATCACATTGATTTTTGTGTTAGAAATTTATAATATTTGGTATCAAATTCATTTTAACTTCACGTTCACGGGTTCGATTCTAGAAATCGATATTTGACTCTTATATTATTTGAGAGCGGTGGCAAAAAAAAAACCAATACATTATTTTTCTTTTTTTTCTTTTTTTTATTTTAAATCTTTTAAATGTTGGCTTAGTTTCACTTTATGAAAATGATTTTTTAGCCGTTTATAATAATTTAATCCAAAAAAACTTACCCTTGTCCGAACAATAGAACTGGGTCAAATCAAAAGAATAAAAATACGAAGACCTTCGGTAACTATTTCGATTTGTAATTTCGCTACTTTGACCTCTACTTTAAAAAAATTAAATCAAAACTTCAATCTTGTTAAAAGTAGATTTCAAAATTTTGTTTTGGATTTTAAAATTTGATTAAAATTCAAATATTTTAAGTAAAGATGAACTCGCTCGTAGATAAAATTTAATGAAATTAAGTTTAATTAATTTTTAAAATCCATATATCAAATGGTTATTAAATAGAGTATAAATGATTATCAATTAGTTTCTTAAATTTAGCTAATGTTTTAAAGTTCTATTTTAAAAAGAAGATTTGAAAGAAATTATACTACATAAACATAATTGAAAAGAAAACCACTTTAATCTTTGCTTGAATTTGATTTTAAATCCTCAACTTTATATTTTTGTCATAAAAACCACTTAATCTTTGGTTGAATTTTTAAAATGTTTTTATTTGGTTTTTTTTTTGTTGCAAAAAGTTTAAAATCTAAAATAGATTATTTTGAAAGCTAAACTGAGTGTTTACCACAAAAAAAATAATTGACAATGCGAGTAATTTGAACTATTTAACTCAAATTATAAGGATTGACTTGAGTTATAATTTTATAAATTTTGTTAGGTTTGGTTGATTTTTGAGTAAGCCAATTTTTTTTATTCAACTCAATTCAACCCAATATATATAATACATATGTGCGTAAAATTAATTAATAAGATAGGTTCTTAGCATATTGATAAAGAACATACACTAATAAAATAAGTAACCTAAATTCAAGTATAATATCATATATTTTCTTTATTTATTTACATATTTATGACCCTCGAGCCATGAGTTGAATTTTAGAAAAGAGATACAAGATTAACACAACTCAAAAATCCAATAAAAAATATATGAGTTGGGTTATTCTAATTCATCCCAATTCAAACCATATACAACCCTAACTAGAACTAAAACAAAATATTAAAAAGAAAAAGTGGAAGTAAAAACAAGACAAATGTAAAGGTTCATAGAGAAAAACAAGCATGTACCACTTTTGATGAATAGATGGTAGAAGGGTATTTTCGGAACCTTCTAAAATGGGCCCAATACAAGCCCCAAGAGTGAGCCCAACTTGGATGTGTTTTCCACACATGCAGGCTGATTGCTTGTTTATTACCATCGTTAATAATTTGCTCTAGTCTCAATTTAAAATAGTAATATCAAGAAAATAAACTTTAAATAAAAATTTGAAGTTAAAAAAAAATTATGATCCTTATCTTATCCTCACAAAAAAAATAATTAAAATAACAGTAAACAATAATGTTTTAAACAAAACTTTATAATATAAACGTACCAACATAAAAATAAAAGTACAAGCATGTATTTCTAAATTTATCTTTTATATAGGAATATATTGTTGTAGTCCTTAATATTTATAATAAATTCACTCTAACTTAATTTTTATTTGAATTTAACATTGTTTAAATTTTAAAGTGACTCAAACCTGTAACATTTAAATTATTAAGTCATCGATAATATCAATAGAGAAATATTTTAATTGGTTCACTCGTACTCATTAAAATAAAGAAAGAATATTTATATATGATACTCATTTCACTAAATAGTGGCTTAATCTCCCATAAGTATTAAAAATACATAATACGCTTGAAAATAAAAAGCCTTTATCTAATCTCTTTTTTAGATAGATCTTACGAGTAATATTTGATAACCACACTTAATAGTTTCTTTTCTTACAAGTAACTCAATCAAGTTGTTAAAAACAAAATAACTTTTATATACTACTTATTGACAAGAGAGATAAATTACATTTGTGTAATAACAATTTTTTTCTTTCATATAAGTCAGTGACTATAACTGTAAAGTGATAAGAAAGCTTCCATTGGTAGCTTTGTTAATAATTATTGTCAAAATAGAATATATATATATATATATATATATATATATATATATATATATTATAACTCATTCACAAAATCTAATATTGTATAAGTAATTTTCATATAAGAGAGGAGAAACACCAATCATTAACTCTATAATTGAATATATATTAAGATGGTTACATTATAAGATAACTCAACAACTTATAGAAGGAGAGTGATTGGTGGATAAGTAATAACCTTCAAGTTGGAGAGGGTGATTTGCAAGACATGCTATCTCAACCCTTTGACTTCAAGTGCATCCTATTTGTACATTTCTTCTTCACTTCAACTCTTCAATTTTCATCCCATCCCTATATTTTATACCCAAAATTTGCATATATAATTAGGATTTGTACATTTCTACACTCTTCTCCATATACTCCACAAATCATGAATACTAATCTACTCACTAACATTTTCCTTTCCTCTCTCATCCCTCTCCTTGCTTTCCTCCTCATCAATCCCACTCCTCGCTTTCTCTACGACCATGCCGCCCTCGACTTCACCTTCCTTGACGACTCCATCAGTTGTCATCACCATCATCATAAAAGCTCGACAGATGACGATGAAGATGAAAACCAATCAACTATCAATTCCATTTGTGACATGTTCCCGACAAGTCTTCTCCCACCAGAAACCAACAACACTTCGGTCTTCTGTGTCGATCGAAATGGATGTTGTAACTTCACGACAGTTCAGGCTGCTGTCGATGCAGTGCCAAACATGAGTCTGAAAAGAAGCTTGATATGGATTAATAGTGGAATCTACTAGTAATTAATTTTAAATTAATTTATTTTTTCTTCTTTTTTTATTTCTTGGTTTAAAAGGGAGTTTTTTTTTTTTTTTTTGGAATTGTGTAGTGAGAAGGTAATGGTTGCAAGATCAAAACCTAACGTGACATTTCAAGGACAAGGCTACTTAACCACAGCTATTGTTTGGAATGACACAGCCAACTCTTCCCATGGGACCTTTTATAGTGGCTCTGTCCAAGTCTTCTCCACCAATTTTATTGCCAAAAATATAAGCTTCATGGTAAATTATAATACTGGTATATTTCTTGTACAACAGTTATTCTATTTATTATAAAAAATCATCAAAACGTAATTGTTTTACCTAAAACAATCATTATAAAGAAATTATTACTTTTTATTGATTTAAAAAATTTTAAAATAATTTTTAGAAATAATTTATAATTATATTGGAGATTTTTCATTTATAATTTTTTTTTTAAAAAACAACTTTTTAAAAGAAATTTATGCATAACAAACAATTGAAGTGGGTGTAGTAAAAAGACGAAAAAAGTCATGCATTCGATCACTTTAAACCGAGCAACGGATGGTCTTTAATCTGTGCACATATATAATCTTCAATCAATGTCATAAATAGTCGTCAGTCTACAGCTCTCAAATAAACACCTATTTTTCAAGAAATCTCATGTGATCGTCGTAATGAACTGAATTACAACCAAACAAAACCACTAATCCTTTCGGTTGGAGGAGGAGAACCACATAATAACTAGTTGGTTACTTTTTTTTCTTTCTTTTTTTTAAGTACAAATTGAGGAACTTTTTTTTAGTACGTATTGACGGAGGGAGATTACAAACTTTACATAGGGGGTTTCATTGCTGTCAATTAAATGAGAGCCAAATGCCGATTATTGGGATCGATTATGTGACTATGGGATTGAATATTGATTGTCTAGATCAAATGTGTAACCATAGTGTTGAATTGATTTACAACCAAGTCACTCCCTTATTTGTCTAAAATGTTACTTAATTAAAATATATAAAAAAATAATAATAAATAAATTATGGTTGTATGTTATGACCTCGTTGTCATAAATATTCACATTAAAATTATAAAACAAAAATTAAAAATTTTGTTCAATAACTACTGTTGTTAAACTTCTTTTTAACTTTTTTTTTTGTCAACAAAGTAATGTACAACCATTCCCCGCCCCAATCGTTATCGTTGTAATCTAAAAAAAAGATAAGAAAAGCTATTAATTTTACGGATTAATCAGCATAATAAATTATGTTCACCGAATTTCACTTTTAAATTTTATCAATAAGCCAATATTTGGGGGATCTGGCAGAATGTGGCCCCAATTCCAGGGCCGGGCGACATCGGAGCACAGGCGGTGGCGATAAGAATCGGCGGCGACCAGGCAGCGTTTTGGAGCTGCGGATTCTTCGGCGCTCAAGACACTCTCCACGACGACCGTGGCCGCCATTACTTCAAGGATTGCTACATCCAAGGCTCCATCGATTTCATCTTCGGCAATGGAAAATCCTTCTACGAGGTAAATCTGTTCTGAAACCCTAATTTTCTCTCCAATTTCAATTCGACAATGAAATTGCTAACCATTTCGAAGATTTTTAATCGGTTCCGAAACCCTAATTGTCTGTCTGATTTCGATTTGACGATGAAATTACTAATGATTTCGAAGATTTCAAATCGGTTCCGAAACCCTAATTTTCTGTCCGATTTCAATTTGCTAACGATTTTGAAGATTTGAAATCGCAGAGTTGCCAGTTGATCTCGATGGCGAATCCGGTGCCGCAAGGATCGAAGTTTGTGAATGGAGCCGTGACGGCACACGGCAGAGCCTCCGCTGACGAGAACTCTGGATTTTCGTTTGTTAATTGCAGCATCGGCGGCACCGGCAGGGTGTGGCTCGGCCGTGCGTGGCGGCCGTTCTCCAGCGTCGTCTTCGCCAACACCATCATGACGGATATCATTGCGCCTGAGGGATGGAATGACTTTAATGACCCTGCCAGAGACCAGTAAGTTTTTCTTAATTTTATACTTAGAGGGGCTATTTGTTTGACATATTTAGGTAGTATTTAATTTTAGAATTTATTAATTTCTCATCGAGAATCTGCATCCAAACAAGTTTTTACTAATTACTTTTCATTTTTACTCTCATTTTTAAACATTTTTAATCATTAATTTATAACTACTCAATCATTTCTAACTACTCATTTTTAGTCATTCATTTCAAATCAATCAAAATAATTCATTTTTAATCATTTCTTTTTTAACTACTCATTTTAAATCTACATCCAAACAAGATTTTGATTCTAACTTCTCTACACATAAACTATATCCAAACGAGTTTTTTACTACAACTCTCAATTTTTAACTACTCAAATTAACTCCTCAATATAACTACTTAAATTAAATCCTACTTAAATATGTCAAACAAACAACCCGAGAAAGTTTACAAGAAGTTGGATATTCTGATTATATTTCTCACTTACTAAAGGTCTAAAGTAAAAAATTATAATTTAGCATAAGATGAAATTAAATCATACCCGTTTTATAATTCACTCAAAGGAATAGAAAAAACAAATTTAACTTATAATAGGTAAACAAAAATTGAACATTTTTTCAAAGTTTAAGGTTAAAATTGCAATATTTATGAGTGTTGACCTAAATTGATGAAATTGAAAATTTAACTAAAAAAATTAAAACTGACTTTAATGACATGATACATACTTAGTAAGCAAGAGAACCTTCAAATATTGTTATTATACTACAAAATATTGAATAACTAAAATGAAAATAAACCACATATATTGGATAAAATACTAGGCAACTCATTTAATGTGGTCATCTAATGAAAATCCTGGTATAAATGTGTATCTAACATAATGAATTAATATTTCTCATAATAACAATTTTTTCTTTTAAATTTTTATATTCATAATCTTTTAATCATTGAATATATATATATCGATAATATTGAGCTATTATTTTTGTGGTTCGTAATAGCAAAATGAGATTCATAAAATAAATAAATATTATCATTTAACAACATTACATTGAATGATAGGACAATTTTCTACGGAGAATACAACTGCAGTGGAACAGGAGCCAACATGAGTGCAAGGGCTCCCTTTGTTCAGAGGCTGAATGATACACAAGTTTCTCCTTATCTCAACTTGTCCTTCATTGATGCAGATCAATGGCTTCAACCCTATTCATCTATTTAACATTCTCTATTCATTCTTTTCTAATTTTTATATCTATACATATATTCTTTTCATTCACATTCTCATTCTCATTTAATTAATAATTATATATTAAGTTATTTCTTATGATTCTGCTGTCAAATTTCGGATTGTCCTTCTATCTTTAATGAAATATTTTGTTCGTTCGACGACATGTGAAGTGGAGAAATTTGAACCTTTTACTAGATTGAGAGAATATATAGTTTAACGAGTTTCGGTATATATGTTCTAAGTTGGCGTATTAACGAAATATTGTCGCATGAAACCAACTTTAATAGGTATATCATGTTGACCAAGAGAAGAAGAGTGTATTGAGTAGATGGGAAGTTTTGGTTTATGGGATATGTGAGTTGTGAATGGTTTTACTTTCAAGTTTCAAAGTTTATGATGGTGTTTTCTATTTTGTTCTTCTCACCTTTGGTTTAACGGTTTTGGTTTTTTGTTTGGCTTTTGTTATTATACAATTTAAAGAGAGGTGAAATTAAAATCAATTTGAAAAATATAATCCTATTTTCTATGGTTTAAGAATATTGTAGAAAAATTGTTTTAAGGGATGTGGGGGGTGGGGTGGTTTAAATTAATAGATACTAGATAGGAAAGTCCCTTCAATAAGGAAATAATGTAAAATACATGTTTTTTGAAAAGGAATAATGTAAAATAACTAAGATCCTATTTGATAATCAAATTTTTGTTTTTGGTTTTTAAAATTTAAACTGATTTGTACTCAAATTTCTTACAATGAACTTTAGTAGACACCATCTTTCTTTAATACTAACTAAATTTCAAAAACAAAAAAAAACCCTTTTGGAATTTTTTTTTCTTTCCACATTTTAATTTAGTTTCTTAAACATAGTTGTTCTAACCTTAAATTTAAAAAAACAAAAAACAAAATAGTTATTAAACGAGACCTAAATGATATCAAATTATAAATATCTTATTTTAATTTCTAACCCATAGTTTTGGTACGTATTTGTAATTATTTCAAATCAATAGTGCTTCTAGCCCTAACCATTGACCAAATTGCACACTTTTTGTCAAAGTGTTTATTTTATGGCAATTCGAAAAGTGATGATAATAGTATTTCCACAATACAAATTAGACATTGAATTTATTACAAACCCAAAGAACAAGCTAATCTGCAAGTGCTACATTTCAATAACAATATTTCAAAGCTACAACCAACAAAAAAGGACATAAACATGCACAAGCAAAGACCAGAAATAGAAGGGGGAGTGAGCAAAAAAGCCGCATTAGGTGCCTCAAGAACCCCATATTTGCTCATCTGAACCTAAATCTAGTACTTAAAAGCAATTAAATATTAGATCCATTCTTTTGGGTTGATGCAAGCATCCAGTAATTTCCATTCTTCAGTTCCCTCTTCTGGTTTCTGCATATACAAACAATAAATTCAAAATATATAATTTTCTTTCTCAAGTCAATCATGTCATCCTAGAAAATCTTACATGGTCATATTCCCATCTTGCTGTTAGAGGAAGAGAAACCAATATACTTTCAATCCGGCCTCCCGTTTTCAATCCGAACGTAGTACCGCGATCATAAACCTGAGATTGCAGTTGCCTGGTCAAAAACTTGCCAGACAAATTTTCGAGAAAAAGAAAATCTACAGAATGTTCTTCCAACATTTTTGTTGCCAGAATGCATACCAAGTTGAATTCGACGTAGCGTCCCCTGCGTAGTTGTTGCCACGCTTTGTGCTGTTCATTAAAGGGGGTATCCTTCCTTTTCTCTATGATGGGTATGTAGGCAGAAACGACAGAATTGGCACACTCTGTAACACAGGCAACGGAGTTATATATAATTGGCATATCATTGCATAACTCGGGAGAGAGAAAAAATCTTATGTAGATCACATTTTTTAGTAATTACCAGTGGCAAATGATAGAAGCATCTCCTGATCATAATCATTTAGATCATCGAAAAATATTCCTCCAAGTCCTCGTCTTTCACCTCGATGCTGCAATGCCAATCAAATTATAACTAAACAGTTTGATGTTTTGGTTTTTTATAATAAATCACATCCCATTGCGCTATGGATTTTAATGTTTTGGCAATCAAGTGAAAGCAACAATATCGTTGAGGAAAAACCTCCCTCTAGTACCTCAAGAATAAACAAACATAATAATTGAGAAATTAATAGAAAAACAACAAAATAAGAACAAAGAATTTGCGTGAAAAACTCCTAAACTGCATAAAAAATCACCGACAGAAAGAAAACATCCACTATGGAAAAAAGGGAGATTCTAGAGGGGATTGCAAAAAGGAAATTCTAGAGGCGAGTGGAAACTTTGATGGTTGATTGGTCATAATCCAAGGTAATAAAGAGTCCACTAGATATCGCTCGATGTGAATCCAAAAATAAACCAATGAACGGAATAAGATGTCCTTGAATTACTGGAAGTATTACATCTTACAAAGGACTAATCTTCACATGTACAAATGCAACTATACTTGCAATCATAACCATTATGGGTCGGCCTAGCAGTCAAAAGAGTATTGGACAACTACGATGGAATATATCCAATTCATGGTGGCCAGCTACTTGGGATTTAATCTCCTACAGATTTCCTTGTCAACCAAATATAATAGGATCGACGATTGCCTGGTGAGATAAGTTGAGGTGAACGTTAGTTTGCCCTGACACTCATTGATATAAAAATACTATACTTGGAATCATCATGAGAATCCATATGTATATCTAAGTTGCAGTGGTTACAGATTAAAAAGTTGTATCCAATAGGTCATCGCTATGTAGTAAGCGGTCAGAAGTATGAGAATGATCAAATACCTTGATATAGAAGTAGTCATCACACCATTGCTTAAATCGAGGATAGAAGGATGGATCAAATTTGTCACAGGCACTTTTTTGTACCTACATAAGCAGCAGTTATTGGAAAAATGAACTAATAAGATTAACAGATAGCGAAGTTATTCAAAATAAAGTTGATGTAGTAGTGCACATTAATCCAGTAAAGATCTTGGGTGAAAATTCAGTATGTGCTCATGGGATAGCAGAATATGAAATGTGACCAAGGTAATAGATAGCATTCGACATAATTATATGATACTACGCTGAAGCTCACTGATCAAATAGCATGAAAGAAGCAGTAACACCCTGTGAAATGAATCTTTTAAACAAAAAAAACTATACCATACTCAAGAGAGAAAAGAAAGTTGTAAAAAAGGGAAATTAGATAGCTATTCAATTTGATTAAGAACTCATTCCTTAAAAGAGCTATAGTGAACCATTTCCTTAAAATATTTGACAACTTCGTAGTTTCTACATGACCCAGATTGTGAAAGACGGAGAACTAAAGTAAGCAAGTATTTACCAATTATGGATTCTCTATAAAAAATTAACAAATTAAAAAAAGAGAGAAAAATAAAAACAAAAAGGGCCATACATTAAAGTAGGTCAACAGATGCCAGTAAGATTGTCAAAAACCGGCATATGTAAGAATGAGAATGATGACACTACATAAGAGCACCTCTTAACACTTGAAGGATAAAAGATGAAAAGCTTTGCAAATGAAAAGTCCATCCAAATAAGATCTTTACCGAATGGAAATGCTTGACATCTTCCTCGAAGATATAAGACGGAGTTAAATCAGTCCCGCCACCAAACCACCATTGTCTAGGAGCACCAGGCACGTCTGCAGATCACGAAAATGAAGAATAAAAAAAAGTTATTCTCCCAAGTTCAAAAACTTGTTTAAGTAGAACATGGCGTCTTATTATGACCCATTATTACTCTTATCCAAGAAGAAAAGGCTTTAAAACTTAATATTGTTCATATTAAGTTTAAGCTGTGAAGTGAACGAGATAAACTAATTCCGACTTCTGGCTACAGCAAATAACTCATGAGGGGCCGCCTCCCTCTGATAATTAAGCTTCCATGAATTCTCCAATACTAAAAATATTCACTTCTTAAAGAAGCAATAAACCCATACCGAGGAAAAAAAGTGAGGATGCATGCTTTAGTGAAATAACATATGGAAAGAGATAATTGTACCTTGAGGAGCATCAGTCTCGAAATATCGGTAGTTAAAATGCAAAGTAGGAGCAAAAGGGTTCTTAGGATGTAAGACCTGCAGAAAAAATATAAAAAAAAATACAGCATTTTAAAGCTTGCTTATGCAATAATGGTAACAGAACATAGTTGTGCGCATTTGCAGTGAAAATACACCCTTGTTTTGTTTTGTTTTGTTTTCCTTTTTTTTTAATGGAAATCAGGGTTCTACTTATACTCCCCTCTGTCTTAACAACTGTTAGCATTCTATCTTGAAGCTTGTGAACTAAAGATAGCAAACATTGAATTTAAGCACTAATAGATTAGAATGTTCCAACTCAAAACCAAATGGTAACAAGTGGAGTAGTCATCTATCTTATAAATACTTGGATGAGGTCTCTTCACCATGCCCTTCATGATGCTGCCACTTTGGATTCACCAATCTTAAATTGGAACCAAATTTTATTTTGATTGAACTCAATAAATGTTTTGTTTGAATGGACACTGATACCATATAAAATTAGTATGAAGTTCTGAGTGGAGTAGCTCATCTATCTTTAAAAAACATAAAACACTTTCATTGATAAACATGAAAGTGTTACAAAGTTCTAAGCCCTGTTTACGATGAAATTATACTATAAATACAAAACAGTTACTCTTTGGATTAGCCTAGCTTCCGATCCTTAACATACTAAGACTTCCTAGGATCACAACCGGTTAACAAAGTGCAGAATTTTAGAAGTCCCCGGCGGTTGAGGCTAAGGACTTCAAGGGATGCTTATTTAAGAGATTCCTGGTTTGAGGCTCCGATTGGCGCCCCGGGTATAGGGGGCAAAGCTCCGATTTCCCGATTTTGAAAAAAAAAAGTGCAGAAATTTAGAAGAAACGTACCATTATAATTTTGAAGCTGAACTAAAGGTCTTAGCATAATTGAGGACAATTCATGCGACTCACAAACACGAGGGCTTAAATTCGAAACAAAAGCAAATTTAAAAAAAGAAAAGAAAAAAGGTTTCCATATCAGAAAGAAAAACAAACAAAACAAAAAGAGTAGAAATTACGAACGGAGCTAATGCCGGCGGCAAAGAACGGAATGGGGCCAGGCTTCTGATCCGCAGCAGCAGCAGCTTTGGCAGCTCTATATGCATCAGGGGGCATAACACCATACACAACGGAGACATTAACGCCAGCCTTTTCAAACACAGCCCCATCCTGCAGAACCCTACTGATCCCACCACCGCCGCCCGGTCTCGACCAAACATCCTCCTTGAACTTCCCCCCTCCATCGGCTTCCTCAATCGCCTTGCAGACACTGTCCTGAGCGTCCCTGATCATCTTCTCGAAGCGAGCCCGAACCGACGACGAGCCCGAAGAAATTCCGCCCGTGGCCTCGTCGTATTCGGTAAGGAAGGTGTCGGGGCGATCGGCGATGGGGGTTTCCTTCTCGATGGAAACCGCCATGGGAACGGCGACGGTTCTGAAATTCTTCCTCGATTGGAGCGGATTCTTCCTGGAATTGGAGGGAAATGGCTTGTGATCGAGGGAAATGAAGGGTTTGGAAGATGAAGTTGAGGAGAATGGGAAGGGAGTGAATGAACAGGAAGGTGTGAAAATGGCGGACGACGGCATAGCTTTGGGAATTGCAGTGAGGATTGAAGAATTGAAGGTTTATATAGAGATGGAAGAAGAAGAGGAAGAAGAAGAAGAAGAAGAATTGCAGTGAGGAAGATAAGGAACCTCACCACACCAGATTTCCTTTCTTCTTTACCTTAGCGTTTACCGCTATTTTCTTTTCTCAAAAATTAATAGAAATGGTCAATAATATGAAAAATATTTCTAGATTTTAAATTATTAATTTTTTTTAGTAGGAGAAGAGGACAAATACTAATCCTCCGAATTTATGATTTACAATCCAACAATAAAATATTGCGTTATAAATTATTGTTATTAAATATATAGATTCAATCATAGTTGGATTGAGCAAATTTAAATTAAAGTTCAATACAAAAAAGTTTTTTTTTTAAGTAATTCAGTTCAACACCACGGTCGATTCTCATTTATTTAAGACAAATAGTATTCTATATAAAATTTGTTATTCCTATCGCTCAATTTTTATATTTAAAATACTAAATAACAAATTTTTTTTTTGAGAGCCAAACACCGATTTTCAGGCTTGAACTCGTGACCGTGGAGTTGAAATGGATTAACACCCGACAAGATAACCAACTAAATAACAAGTTAGTCTAATAAAAAGTTTCGATTTCTATAACTTAAAAGGAGAAAAGTTTTTTTTTTATTTATTCATAAAAAAATCAACAAATAAAATATTTTGCTTTCAACCATATGTTTAATCTACTTAAGAAATGTTATCAAACAAAAATATATATACTTAAGAAAGAACGAACTTAATTTATAATTATAAGATTTATTTTGGGATACAAAAAATACTTTATAAAATAAAATTAAAAAGTTTATCAGGAGGTAAGTTATTATTTGAATTTTTTTTTGATAATTTAAGGTTCATTACACTATATAAAAGTGTTCAGGCTCGTTCCAATGTTTGGATACATGAAATCCCAAGCTTTTCCAATAAGACCGATTTGAAATAATCCAGGTTATTATTAAAAAGTTAATAGTAAAGAAACAAAAAATTTATCTAATTCTCACAAACAAGATTTATCATAATTTATCTATAATAAACGGCACCTTGAACACAAACATTATTATAATAACATACATTTAAATACAGATTATTATAACTTTTATTAGTCGAAAGATTTATTTAAACTCACCATTTATAGTAATCAAATCCATCCAAAGTTTAAAAATTTAGTCATGTGGAATACTTTTTAATTTCCATAATTTTAAATACTCCGTTTATAAACTAAATATAAAAATCCAATTTGGTTAATAAAATTATATTTCTTAAATAATTGGTGGGTAGGTGGACCGAAAAACACACCAAAATCAGACCGTTGACGGTAATTCAGCCCACTGTAAATCGTCCCTTGTATTTTAACAGCTTCCGTCAAAAACCGCAAACCCGAACGAGGTTTATGCAAAAAAAAAAAACGGGGGAACATTTAAAGAAACCGATTTTTTTGGGTTGGATAGGTCTAGGAGAAATTATTGTAACAACCAATTTTTTGGGTTGATCAATCGCTTCAATCGTCAACCCTAATTTTTTGGTTGATTAATCTTCCAACCTGTTCAACTCTATGTAATCGAGCAACCCAATTTAATTTTTTTTTATTTTTGACCTAATTGGATTAAGTGACTGATTATATTTATCTCATATTTGTTGTTTAAAATCTCATTAAGTCCATACATCTATATTTATAAAACAAGAAGAAAGATGGCACGATATTAAACAAAACACTCAAAATTTATATATCGATAGTGTATATTTTATACCAATACGCTAAAAGTTTATCTTATTAATTAATCTTATTCACATAATCAGAGTTGAACACACTAAAAGTTGGCCAACCTAAGTAAACAATTTCTTTTATACACGATTCCAAAGGTCGAATCGATGACCATGACGTTGGATTAACATCAAATCAGATACCAATCGTTCTAGGGGTAAAAATCGGTAACCCGAGCAACCCGAACTACCTAACCCAAACCGTAAGGGTTGGGTTGGGTTAAAAAAAATTTGGGTTGAGTTGGTTCTTGGGTTTGGCTCGTTCAACCCAACCCAACCCGAACAAATAATATTATATGCATTATGTGTGTGCATGCAAGATATAATAATAAGATAAATTTTTAGAATACTTGTAAGTCTTCTAAAAATAAAGAATTGCATTAATTAGATAGGTAATAGGTTGTAGTATAGTATACAACATTTTTTAACTATTTATGAGCTTATGAGTTGAATCTTTGAGAGAAAAAAATGAGAGTAACGTAACCTGAGAACCCAACCTAACCTAACCCGAAAATCTAGGGTTGGGTTGGGTTGCGTTGTGTTTATGCATAGGGTCGGATGTAAGAGTGTTCATGAAATATCCGAAAACCGCTCCGACCGACCAAAATCGACCGAACCGACATCGGTCGGCCGATTTTGTTGGAAGGTTGGTCAGTGTCGGTTCTTCATATGTCAAACCGATAAATCGGTCGGACGGAATAGCTGATGAAAAATTTGTCGTCCGACCCACCGAACTTTTGAATTAAACAAATTCGCCCGTGTTTTTTGTGATGTGGGTTAGTTTCTGCAAAACAAAAGTAACGTGGGTTAGTGGATAAAAATGGTGAAGAAGGAGACTTAAAGGGATTTGACAATATGGTGCACCTCGTGCAATGTGTATATGATATATATAATCATAATTTATTACTAATATTATTATTTTATTATGTTATTTAAATTTTTTATAAAAAGGTAATCATTACTTTTTTATAAATAATATTAATAAATTAAAAACAGCCATTACTTTGAAAAATTATAAACGTACTTTTAAATAATTTTTTAACTTTCTCTTCCTTCATTTACGCTGCAAGCCTGCAATTCTTCTATTCAATTTTATCTCTATTTTGTTATCTTCTTCCCCATTTCTTCTTTTATTTCCTTTCTTTTTTCCTTTATTTTCCGTCTTTGATCAGAAAAAATTCATATTTTCGTATATTTTTTTTTAGTTCATCACAGTTACAATAACCGACCGACCGAACTTGCAGTTGATCGGCCGGTTTCTCTAACTCCGGCAAAGTCGTCGAAAACCGATCAATGTTAACCGACTAGTGGTGGTCGGTATCGGTTTTCCTCCAAAACCGACATCGACCGACCGATGAACACCCCTAGTCGGATGGGTTGACGAATTGTCCAACCCGAAAAGTTGAGTTGGTCCAAAAAAATCATTTAACCCTACTCAACCAGAACCATGTACACCCCTAAATCGTACCACCCACCCATTCATATCATTTAACTATTACCTGACCTTACCTTTTCTCTTTTTTAATGGGTAAAACGGTCACTTGGGACTAAGGGTGTGTTTGGGCCCCCGTTTATGTAAACGAGCGAGTTGGTTATAATAATCTAATCGATGTTTGCCCCACCGTTTATTATAAATGTGGTTACCTAAAACTGCGTGCTCGTTTATCTAAATTTATGTGCCTGTATATCTACAACTTACATATATTATTTTTTGTTACATAACCAGCCCTTCAACACACCGTTTATCATAATTCATAATAACTTGTCTCTCAAACACCATTTATAATAACTTACCGTTTACCATAACACTCCGTATATAATAATAAAATCGGTGTCCCAAACGCACCCTAAAAGATTACCCACGTGGCTGTAAGTAGCTCCTGAAATTCATCGGCCATGGCCCTAGGTTCATCCCTACCAACGAAGCTCTGTGTTTTTCATCGGAAAATTCATCGACCATGGCGCTGGATTCATCCAAAACCCTCGCCGGAGAAGCAGCAACAACGTCAACATCCGCTATCAGAGTCCAAAACTTAGCCGAAACTGAGCCCTCTCAGGTCCCTTCCCAATACATTCAGCCGCCGCACCACCGTCCCTCTGCCGTCACCACCTCCGCCGATCTCAAAATCCCGGTGATCGACCTTGCCGGATTCGATCCGAAACAGAGAGACGCCGTTCGAGCCGCCACCGCCCGAGCATCGACCGAATGGGGAGCATTCCAAGTCATCAACCATGGAATCCCTCCCTCTTTGTTGATCCAGATGAGAACCGCGGCTCTCTCCTTCTTCAGAGACTGTCCCGTCTCTGACAAGCTCGCCTACGCTTCCGATGCTAGATCCTTCGCCTCCGAGGGCTACGGCACTCAAATGCTCGGCGCTAACGCAGGCGATTTGCAATCGTCGGCGCTTGATTGGAGAGATTACTTCGATCACCATACGCTCCCGCTTTCCCGTCGTAATCCTTCTAATTGGCCTCACTTTCCTTCCAATTACAGGGAGCTTATGGCACAGTACAGCGATTGTTTGAAATTGCTTGCTCAGCGGCTGTTGGCTCTTCTCTCTGAAGGGTTAGGGCTGCGTTCGTCGTGGATGGAGGATGCCATTACTGGTATGGGCGTTGAAGAAGGTTTTTGTCAGAATATTACTGTCAGTTATTATCCTCCATGTCCTCAGCCGGACTTGACGCTTGGTCTTCAAACGCATTCCGACATTGGCGCCATCACTTTGCTAATTCAAGACGACGTTTGTGGCCTTCAGGTTCTCAGCGGGCAAGGAGATTGGGCCACCGTTCAGCCTCTGTCTCCCGATGCCATTGTTGTCATTTTAGCTGACCAAACTGAGGTTGTGTTTCCGTTTCTATCTATTCTCGTATCTTTTGATTAAACCGTGATTGCTGCTGTGTAAAGCTCATTATCTGCTTGAATGTTATATGTTCCTCTTAATTATCCATGCCTGGTGAATATTGTTAGCGGGCAAGCTTGTAGTTTGCTTCCTTTAGTCCTATCGCTAAATGAATGCGAATTGGGGTACAGAATGGTGATTATGTAGGATAACTAATCAGTAAACTGATCCCAGTGACTGTAGGGGAGTGGATATAGAATTTCTATTTTTTTTTAATATGACCCGAAGAGCTTAGAGTTTCTAATTTCTAATAGTTAATGGGTTTCTTCACATCCAAATGTTATAACGTCAGATGATATTTTCCTTGAGAATATTCTAGGCGCGCAAGTTGACTTGGATAGTCACATATATAAAAAAAGGAGTTTCAATAGTTCTTATTTTTTGGTCCCCAAGAGGTGATGCAATGGTCGAAGACTTGAGTTTTGAAGACGTCCTATCCTCACGGTTCTAGGGTCGAGATTCATCTATGACATTAATCTGTAGACACCTACCATATCTCCATTCCTTCGATGTTTCCCGGTGCCTGGCTTAGGGACGAGCGTGGTTACCTTGGGTATAGTGGAATGAAGCTCCGAGTTCTCGGTTGAAAAGTTCTTATTTTTTGAGTTATTTAAAAGAAAGAAATTGTAATTGTGACTTGTGAGAACCATCTCACGACATCTCCACCCTCTCAAGGGAAGAAACTAGTAGAACGAGAATGATCCAGAGCCTGTGATTTTACCTGGGTGCCAATAAGTTGTTTATTTATTTTGATAAGAAACAATTTCATATATATATATGAAATTACATGGGGACAAAAAGCCAATTACAAAAAGACATCCAACTATTAATAAGGATGTCAAAGTTGTAGTCATGAACAAGGGAGAGAGTTTACACCAGGAAACCACAGTCAATGTAATATTTTCAATAAGTCTCGGGAACGGGAAGCTTTGATTTTTAAAAATTCTGCCATTCCTTTCTCTTCAAATGATCCAGCAAATTTTGATTTCCCAAAGCATATTTTGTTCATTTTTGAATGGGTGTCCCAGAAGAGAGATGTGTATCAGTGCGTTAGTGTCTCCTAGGAGAACCTAGGCCAAGGGAAGCTCCCTCTCAAGTAGTTCCAGAATTTTGAGGCATAGATGCAATTTATAAAAAGGTGTTGTTGTGATTCTGATACACCCCCGGTGAAGTTTGTTTATTCTAGACGGAAGAAGTAGTTGGCACGTGCGGTTTGTGTGTGGTTTTTGTATTTATGTTTCGTTAAATAGCTTGAGCGGGAAAGGGAGAGTTATGCTATTTCATTTGGTTAGGTTTTCTCTTTGAGATTGGAAAGTGAGGAGCTCTTGAACTCCTTGTGTTTGTGAGATTTGGTAATAAAATTGGTAGATTCCACCAATTTTGGTATCAGAGCTCGGTTCCGATCGAGAATGACTGGGAAATTGGATCAGCGATTGAAATCTGTGGAAGAAATCGCCGATGGAGTCGCATCGAAGCAACAGGGAATGGAATCGCAGATGATTTCGAAGTTCGCGGACCTAGAAGAGAAGCAGAAAGCTTCGGAATCGCGGATGGATCTGCAATTCACATTGTTGCGAGAGGAATTGCGTACTCTGTTTTCTCGTCGAGAAACAGAGGAAACGACCGGTGAGGTAGTCTCCGGCGATAAAGGAAAGAAACCGGCGGATTCGGAAGCGTTCCAGAGGATGCCTTCGGAAGTGGCGTGTACGCGCGAAATGGAGATGAATCTACGAGAAATGGAGATGAATTTGCGTGGGAAGAAGAAGAAGATCGATTCCCATCGATTGGCTTGTTCGAATCCGATGCAGCAGGAAGGGGTGAAGAACGTCGTTCAAGCTCCGACTAATAAGGAGATTCCCTTGTTTGATATGCGTCTAAGGAAACTCGAAGTTTCGGTGTTTAAAGGCAATGAAGACGAGGATTCGATTGGTTGGCTTCATCGCGTAGAACACTATTTCGTAGTGAATCGGTTGACGGAAAATGATAAACTAGATGTTGCCGTGATGTGTTTGGAAGGGGAGGCTCTGGATTGGCATCAATATGAGGATAGATCTGTGATTAAGTCGTGGGCCGATTTTCGCGTGTTGTTGTTAGAGCGTTTTCAACCAACTTTGCAGGTAAATCGATACGCTCGTCTGATGAGCCTCCAACAGGTCGGGACGGTGAGTGAATATCGTAGGTTGTTCGATAAATATTCGGTTGGATTGAAAGATTTGAGCGATAACCTATTGGAAGGGAAATTTGAAAGCGGCCTTAAGGAAGAGATTCAGAGCGAGATGAGAAAATGCTGTTCGATTGGGTTGAAGGCTAAAATGCTCATGGCGCAGTTGATTGAAGACGATAGTGTTGTTCAGTCGAAGAAGAAAACGAATGCTGGTACTTGGAATAGTGCGAGTAAGGCAAATTCGAGTCCTTCAAGTTCTAGTGCTAGTAGTACGGGTGGCTCGAACCAACGGTCATTTACCTTTACTCCCCACCGTTCGAACACGAGCTCTTCTACAACAGTTAACGCATCTTCGACAACTTTGAAAGGTCTTTTTAAACGATTGTCGGATAGTGAGATTCGAGATAAGAAAGACAAAGGCTTATGTTTTCGTTGTGATGAAAAGTTTTTTCCAGGTCACAAGTGTAAGAAGGTTGAATTACAAGAACTGCAAGTGTTGGTTGTACGGGATGATGTGGTTGAGGCAGTTTCCGAAGAGATCATTCAATTCCCTGCTGATTCCATTGGGGATGGTGATGTTGTGGAGCCGGTTGTTGGTCGAGAAATGGCAGCTCTGTCATTAAACTCGTTGGTAGGGTTGAGCTCTCCTAAGACTCTGAAGGTGCGAGGCAGTATTCAAGGTCTTGAAGTGGTCGTACTCATTGACATAGGGGCTACGCATAACTTCATTTTTGATGTGGTAGTTTCAAAGCTGGGTATACCTATCTCGTGCTCGAGTGATTATGAAATAGTTCTCGGAACAGGAGAGTCAGTAAGAGCTGCAGGGGTTTGTAAAGGAGTTGTGCTTCAGTTAGCAGAGGTGCGAGTGGAACATGATTTTTTGCCATTACCCTTAGGGAGCGCAGATGTCATATTGGGTGTAGCATGGCTCGAAACATTGGGAAAGGTTCAGTTTGATTACCGTACGCTACAAATGCAATTTGAGATTGGGTCGTGGAATGTGCAGTTACAAGGGGATCCTAGCTTGGTAAAGGCCTAGATTTCTTTGAAATCGATGATGAAGTCCTTGCGAGCAGATGATCAAGGGTTATTGGTTGAGTTGAATTTGGTAGAGGCCACTGGTTCGGCTGAGGCAAAGGTGGAGCTTTCTGAGTTGTGGACACAAGTGCCATTTGAATTGCACCCGGTTTTGTCTTGGTATTCAGTCATTTTTTAGTCCTTGACGACTCTTCCTCCTCAATGAAATTGTGATCACGCTATCGAATTATATGCGGGCAAGGAATCGATTAATGTTCGGCCATATCGATACCCGCAGTTTCAGAAGAATGAGATTGAAAGGTTGGTTAAGGAAATGTTGATAGCTGGAATTATTCAGCCTAGCACTAGCTCTTTCTCTAGCCCAGTTTTGCTCGTTAAGAAAAAGGATGGAAGTTGGCGTTTCTGCGTTGATTACAGGGCATTGAATCAAGCGACTGTCCCGGAAAACTTTCCCATTCCGTTGGTAGATGAGTTGTTGGACGAGTTATATGGTGTTGTGATTTTTTCTAAAATTGATCTTAAGGTGGGATATCACCAGATTCGAGTTAAACCAGGAGATGTGCCAAAGACTGCTTTGCGAACTCATGATGGTCACTACGAATTTTTGGTTATGCCCTTTGGATTGCGAAATGCGCCGACAACATTTCAATCGGTTATGAATGAGATATTACGACCGTACTTGCGTAAGTTTGTCTTGGTTTTCTTTGATGATATTTTGATTTATAGTGTATCCTTGTTGGATCACGTGGAACACTTGACGAAGGTGTTTGAGGTGCTTAAGGCTCACAGTTTGTGGCTAATGCAAAGAAGTGTCATTTTGGCGTTGCTCGAATTGAGTATTTGGGCCATTTCATTTCGGCTGAAGGTGTGTCAGCTGATCCAGCCAAATTAGAGGCTATGGTTAATTGGCCGAGCCTGCAATCGATTAAGGAATTGCGTGGATTTCTGCTATAGACGATTTGTGGCTAACTATGGGACTATGGCGTTTCCTCTAACCCAGCTGCTTAAGAAGGGCAAGTTTGTGTGGGGGCCGGAGGTGGAGGACTCGTTTCAACGGTTAAAGCACGCGATGACCAGTGTGCCGGTGTTGCTTTTACCAGATTTTTCTCAAACATTTGTTGTTGAGACTGATGCTTCGGGTATTGGGATTGGTGTGGTGTTGATGCAACAAGGGCAACCCTTGGCGTATTTTAGCCGTGCTGTTTCGATCACGCATCGGTGTAAACCGGTATACGAGCGGGAACTGATGGCTATTGTTTTTACTGTTCAGCGCTGGAGGGCGTATTTGTTGGGTCAACATTTTGTGGTGCGTACGGACCAAAAGAGTCTTAAGTTTTTGCTCGAGCAACGTGTGGTGGATGGGGAGTACCAACGTTGGATTACCCAGCTTTTAGGCTATGATTTCCATATTGAATACAAAAAAGGATTGGATAACTCAGCGGCAGATGCTTTATCCCGTTTTCCTTTGGCTTGTGAGTTGGGTATGCTGAGCTTCATCTCGGGTGTTAACACTGATGTTTTCTTGGAACAAGTTAAAGCTAACCCGCATTTGATGACGATTTATTTTGCTTTGTCGTCCAGGGATACGACGCCGAAAGGTTTTTCATTGCATCGTGGGCTATTATGTTTTCAGGGTAGATTGGTTTTACGGCCTGATTCGCCTACCATTCCGTTATTGATGCAAGAATTTCATTTCGGGCCAATTGGTGGGCATCATGGTGCCCTTAAAACATATCAGCGTCTTGCTAAGGAAGTGTATTGGGCGGGAATGAAGGCCCGCGTTCGGAAGTTTGTGGCTGAGTGTGTTGTTTGTGTTCAGGCCAAACATCTCTCATTGGCCCCTGCTGGGTTGTTGCAACCGTTGCCTATCCCAGAGCGTGTGTGGGAAGATGTTTCGATGGATTTTGTGGAAGGGTTATCTCGCGCTGAAGGGTTTGATACTATTTTGGTGGTGGTGGATCGATTATCTAAATATGCTCACTTTATTGTCATTCGGCATCCGTATACGTCCTTGTCTATTGCTCAGGTGTTTATTAAGGACATTGTGCGCCTCCATGAGGTGCCGCGCAGCATTGTGTCTGATCGAGATAAAGTTTTCACTAGTCTCTTTTGGGAAGAACTTTTTCGTGCGTCAGGGACTAAGTTACGTCGAAGTACAACTTATCATCCACTGACGGATGGTCAGACCGAAGTGGTGAACCGTTGCTTGGAATCCTACCTACGTTGTTTCGTGATGACTCAACCGAAGCAATGGTCTAAATGGATTCCTTGGGCTGAGTTTAGTTATAATACTTTGTATCATTCTTCAGCTCGGTTGACACCCTTTGAGGTGGTGTATAGGCGAGCTCCCCCTCCCATTTTGGGCTACGAGGTGGGTCATAGCTTCTTGTCAGCAATGGATTCTCTGTTGGCTGATCGTGATAAGAAATTAGCTAGTCTGAAGTCTTCGTTATTGCGGGCGCAACAACTTATGACTAAACAGTCTGATGGTAAGCGTCGTGAGGTGCACTTTGCGGTTGGGGATTTGGTTTACTTGAAGCTACGTCCGTATCGTCAGCTTTCCTTGGCTAAGTATAAGCATCCGAAGTTGGCTCCGTGTTTCATTGGGCCATATCGAGTATTGGAGAGAGTTGGTCAGGTTGCCTACCGGTTGGAGTTACCGGCGTCTGTTCGAATTCATCCTGTGTTTCATGTCTCTGTGTTGCGAAAAGCTGAGGGTCCTTCGTTACCTGTGTTTTCGGCACCTACGGGGTTACAGGAAGATTTGGTGGTTGTTTACCGTCCGATGGCTATGCTTGGGATGCGTGAGTCCGTGGGGACTGAGGTTGGTCGCGAGGTTTTGATTCAGTGGGAGAATTGTTCGACTGAGGATGCGACTTGGGAGTCAACAGACTTTATTCGTTCTCAATTCCCTGAATTCCACCTTGAGGACAAGGTGGTTCTTTGGGGGGCGGGTATTGATACACCCCCGGTGAAGTTTGTTTATTCTAGACGGAAGAAGTAGTTGGCACGTGCGGTTTGTGTGTGGTTTTTGTATTTCTGTTTCGTTAAATAGCTTGAACGGGAAAGGGAGAGTTATGCTATTTCATATGGTTAGGTTTTCTCTTTGAGATTGGAGAGTGAGGAGCTCTTGAACTCCTTGTGTTTGTGAGATTTGGTAATAAAATTGGTAGATTCCACGAGATTCAAATGCTTTGTTACAAATCACACTCCAGTTTGGTGATATAAGTAGATTGGGAAACCTCTTGTGCAACATCTCATTTAGATTAATAGCCCTTTTGTGTAGTTCCCAAATGAAAATGGTCTTAATTTATGTGTGGCTGACACGATGTTTATCAACCAAAAGGCTTAAACTCCTATTGAGGTAAATTTAAATATATCAACTAGCACTTTGTCCAAAGTTATTGGATTTCTTGTCGTGTCTTGAGTTCTCTTCGTCTTCACTCACTTGTGATGTGCTATTTATCCATGTAGCATAAATTGTGTATTGAATTATCTGATCATCTTGCAATTGCCTATGCGAAATCGCATGTGAACTGGATTATTTGACTGCTCATTAAGAGTTGGTGGGTTGATATAATAGTAGGCAATATGTGTTTTTTTTAATTAATTTGGCTCCTAAGGGGAACGAGAAATAGGCAACCCACCTGTTTACGTATATCTATTGGTGGAGATTGTGTTAAGGAGGTTGTACTGCATTTCGTTAAGGATTTGGCTTGTATCACTTCTTTGCTGTAATGCCTTGAGAACTAAAATTTGTCGTGGGTGGCTGTGATTTATGGGCTAGAGTGTAATGCCTTGGGAATTAAAAATGATTATGGTAAACTAGGATTTCTCTTCAATGAAGCCAGTGTTTGATAAAAATTAGGCTAATGGGGAATATCCTGTCAGATTTGTAGCTAAGCGTAAGGCCACCCTTCACAACCATTTACCCTTTTTTTAATAATCTGTGATTGTCCGGGCTAGCTTGCTCGCACGACATGATCACAACCATTTATTAGAGAAGGAGAGAAAGGGAAAAAATGGGGATTCACAGAGGATTAAGTAGTTTTTTCTCAGATTGTGGGAGTGAGTGCACAAGGATGTGACGACCATTTACCGTTAGGGTTGGGTAAGTATATGAGAGCCCTTTATATTCATACTTTCCTTTTGCTATAGTTTGTGCAAGTACGAGAGGAAGGAAAGATAACCAGCTCTCTCTAAAAGGCTGGGTGTTTTGTGTTGCCTTAGGGCATATGTTTCCTCTGAATATCAATAGAACATAAGGAGAGATATCTTACAATAGGCATTTAACTGTATGAAGTTGATAGGCCTCTGATAAAGAACATTTATGTTAGCTGGCGCAAGAAGGGTGAGATAGGTTAGTACACACGTGTGAGGCCAGGAGGTCCATTTTGGTTATTAAGATGAAGACACGTGAGGAGGCAGTTATTTTGATTCCTTTTGAGATTGTAATTCTCTATTTGAGAATAGGGGAGGGGAACTCTTGTAATCCCAAGTAAGATAATAAGATTGGTACATTCTACCAGAAGTATAATATTTCTAATCATTCCTTAATCAACCATGCCAAATGTTAGCTGTCCTCAGCAGCTGTCAGTAGGAATCTTCAAGTTTTACATTTCTAAACTGAAATGATAATTCTCAATTCTTGTTGACGAACGAGGACCTCAAGTGAGAAAGATAAAGTTGCCTGTTAAGTGAGACACTTGCTTGCAAACATTTGTAGGGTTTTGATCACTGGGACATGTCTATAGAAATTCATCAACACCAGCATTTTGTTTTCATTACAGCCACTAATGTGTTTGACCATTGTGCTTCGTTGTTGGCTATCCTATTGCACGTGTGAGAAGTTGCTCTTTTCTCCTATAACTCACTGAGTTTTGTTTAAATTAACACAATTAGCACTCTACTGTTTGCAGATTTTAAGTAATGGGAAGTACAAGAGTGCAGAACATAGGGTGATTACAAATTCTAGCAGGGCAAGACTTTCGATTTCTGCTTTTCACGATCCACCGAAGGCAGTGAAAATATCGCCTTCTGCAGAGCTTGTTAGCGAGTCTTGTCCCTTTAGATATTGTGAAGTTATTTATGGAGATTATATATCCTCATGGTACTCAAACGGTCCTGAGGGAAGAAGAAATCTGGATGCAGTCAAGCTGAAAAACTAGGTCTTGTGATTTCAGTCCCTTTGATATGGTTTTGCATTTCTTCTGCTTAATTTTTGTTCTGTTTCTTTTTATTGCATGATCACGACTGCTGGATTAATCTTTTCTTTGTTTACATGGCTATAACTCAACTAGCATAAGCACACAAAGCGTGTGCTCATGAACTTTGGTCATGAAAAAAATTAACAAAAATTCAATATATCTTCATGGATTTAAAATTCAAATGAGTGTAAGGGAATCAAAAGTCAAGTCACCTCTCTCCTGTCTCTTCTTTGTGAAAGGAGAGAGGAGAGAGAAAGAGGTCAAAGTTATTGAAGTTCTTTCAGATAGAAAATATTGAAAGACCTGTTGTCTATCTATAAAAAGATATTTGACCATGTTTAATAAATCTAGGTGCATCTAACTTGATTTTGTATGGCATATGTTTGGAACAGGTAGAGGAATGATGAATTATAAAATCTTGATATATGTAATCTGTATTTGGCTTTAGGCTTACGATCTATTAGAGTAGGGCTAAAATACTATTTTGGCCTTCATACTTTCCACTTTTGTTCATTTTGGTATTTGTACTTTCAAATTTCAAAATATTTATTTTGGTTCTGTATTTCCAATTTCTGTTCATTTTAGTTTCTTTACTTTCAAAATGCTTTGGTACCTACATTTTGGTACCTATACATTTAAAGTTGACCATTTTGATCCCTATTTGCAAAATCTTAATACAAGTTTGTAGACAATGGAAACTTTTTTAGTACAACAATGGTTGGAGTTGGGGAATTCCAGTTACTGTTGGGTCAATGGAAACTTTACATATAAAGGTCGCATCTCAAATTTTTTTAAGTGCGGTGTTTTTACTAAAATTCTGGTTAAAAAATGGGATAACAAGAAATGAAGTTGTTTGGATGAGGTGTTAGTTTGAAGAGTTATTTTGAGTAGTTAGAAAATTGACATTTTTGTAATAGCTCGCTTGGATGTAGATTTTTATGGAGGAGTTGCAAAAAAAAAAAAAAAATCGTTTGTATTTTTGTAGATGAGTTAAAGTCAATAATTTGTTTGGATGTGGATTTGAAATGAGGAGTTATTTTGAGTAGTTAAAAATGAATGGTTAAAAATGAGTTAGTTAGAAATGAATTGTTGGGATGCAAACAAAATATCCACATTGGTTAGATGAGGGTAAGATCATGGGTATATAACTGATGACAATCATCACTATATGTGGCCTTTTGAGAGATGTCCAAAAATTTAGCCATGAGTGTCTAGGTCCAAAGTGGACAATATCATATCAATGTGGAGATTCGGGTAAGATTGTCATCCTTATCAATTGGTATCACAACCTTGCCCCAAACATAACCATGTCAGTAGAAAAAAACTTCGGTGTAGGACAAAGACGTTTAGAGCTCTGAGACAAAAATATGTGGTAGCTCTATCAGATTGGTGTTATACTCTCAAGAGAAGAGGAGTTGGTTTGTAGATGTGAGTTAGACAAATTGAATAACAGTATACTCTCAGGAGAAGAGGAGTTAGTCGGATATAATAGTCGGCGTGGAAATTCGGTCTGTCTGCATCTAGACGGATTGACTATTTAAGGGGAGGGGAGGTTTTTGTTCGAGAGGAGGGTTGAATCCTCGGGTGCCGAATCAGAAGTTGATCCCACAGAGAGGCTCGGTGGAACTTTGTTCAAGAAGAGGATTGTTGGGATGCAAACAAAGTATCACATATTGGTTAGATGAGGAGAAGATCATGAGTATATAAGTGATGACAACCATCTCCATTGATATAAAGCGTTTTGGGAGATGCCAAAAAACAAAGTCATAAGGGTCTAGGCCAAAAGTGGACAATATCATATCAATGTGGAGGTTCAGGTAGGGTTGTCATCCTTATCAATTGGTATAAGAGCCTTACCCCAAACATAATCATGTCGGTAGAATGCTCCAGTGTAGGACAAAGACGTTTGGAGCTTCGAGACAAAAATTTGTGGTAGCTTTATCGGACTGGCATTGTACTCTTGGAGAAGATGAGTTGGTTTGGATGTGAGCTAGACAAATTGACTAACGGTGTACTCTCAGGAGAAGAGGAGTTAGTCGGATATAATAGTTAGCGCAGAAATTCGGTCTATCTGCATCTAGACAGATTGACTATTTGAGGGGAGGCTTGGTCTTTGTTCGAGAGAAGGGTTGAATCCTCGAGTGTTGAATCAGAAGTTGAGCCCACAGGGAGGCTCGATGGAACTTTTTTTTAGGGGAAGATTGTTGGGATGCAAACAAAGTATCCTACATTGGTTGGATGAGGGGAATATCATGGGTATATAAGTGATGACAATCATCTCCATTGATATGATGCCTTTTGGGAGATGCCCAAAAACAAAGCCACGATGGTCTAGGTCCAAAGTGAACAATATCATATCAATGTGGAGATTCGGGTAGGGTTGTCATCCTTATCATGAATGATTAGGAATTAGTAGTTAGAAATGAGGAGTTATTTTGAGTAGTTATAAATGAATGATTACAAATGAATGGTTAAAAATGAGGGATTATTTTGAGTTGTTAATAGGAAGGAAATAGCTAAGAGAGGTAGTTGGAAGGGAGTCCCTCTCTAGAGTTTAGTGAGAGACAACTCTCTTTGAGGAAATCTTCTACTTCGGCAATTTGTTTTCATTGTGAGGGAGTTTCTTCAGGGCTTAGGGGGATCTGAAGCCTTCAAGGTCAAGAAGGAAATCCTCCATTTTCCATTTTATTTTATTGTTTTTTTGTAGACCTGGCTTCGTTATCTTTTTCGGTGCTTTCTCGGTGCCTCTAGATCGATAGATTTGGTGTTGTTCTACACCTTGAGTGTGATTCTGGACAATTTGGCCTCTCATGTCGGGCGATTATGTCAGGGTCAACATTAGATTTGAATCTGGTTTCTCGTTCTCTTTGTTCTTGTTTTGTCAGCTATTAGTGTTTAAACTTCTTCTGGGGCTTGGACAAGTTTTTGGCCTTGTGGAAAGATGGATAGGGATAAAGCGTACCAGTCGAAGGCGAAGATGTCTTATAGAAGGACGAGTTGGTTTTCTAGAGGAGAAGAAGACCAAAGAGGTAGAAGGGGCTCGTCTGTGGATGCGAGAAAAGGGAACGAGGAAGAAGAGGAAATCGAAGGTAATGGGGATGGCTTCTCGACATTGCCATTGGTGATGGGGCTTTTTTCCTTATTTTTTTACTTAAAAAAAAAAAAAAACTTCTTCTTATGTATGAGTTTTCATCATAGGGCGAGCTTGTTGATAAAAGGAGAAGAAGCTCTTTCATTGTGGGAGTTAGATATCCTTTTTCGGGGGAAGTTTCGGTTCTTTTCGGGATTAAAACTTCTTATTCTTTGGCAGATTCATGATTCTCAATAGTTGTAGCCTTGTAGGATTAGTCCCCAAAGTTCTCTAATTTCAACATTTATTATGTTGATAATAGCTTGTCAGTATCTTAGCTTGGGATATTGTTTCCCTAGTTGTAAGGTTTTTTTGGTCCAAGTCCAAGTGATAGATCGGGATCAAGGTGTTAGTCGGGAGCTCTTTACCCTCATGTTTGGTTTTCTCCTAAAGGGAGTGGTGGTTTTATGGCTCTGTTTTTTAAAGATCAAACCATATATTAATTAAAACCAAAACTGAGGTGCAAACACATCCTCCAAAACAAACAGATTTGAACTAAAGAAACAAACCCCCTTTACAGAGGACCCACACCTAACAATATAGCAGATAAAGATATGTCTATTCATCATTTCTAACTCGGGCCTTCCCGAACCATGAATTCGAAGACAAACTTGGCTGACTTTTGGAATGCTTTGAGAAGTAATTCTTAATAGATGTTGATTACTGAGGTATATGACCCTTTCAAAGCTAAAAGGGAAAGCCAATGCTCCGAAGAGAGACATTTCTTTCAACAACCTAGAGGACCCACCTTTATCAACTAGCTCCAGAAATGGGGGAAGCAACAAAAACACAAACAAATAACGTACCTGAACCAAACTAGATGGTGAAATAAAGGCTAAACTAGAAACCACAATACAAATTGAGAAATCAAATAGGGTCATGATAACCTTGTGACTCATTACCAAAAGCAACTATAAGAGAAGAAGACGGGAGATTCGGGATCAAAATGGCCCCTGACCTGACCCTCAGAATCGTCCAGTTTGGTCGAATTCATAGTTCGATCAGTGAACCAAGGATGAGGAAGGTTGATTCGAGAGCATGCAGGGTTGGGGTAGGAAGTTTTTTCCTTTTGACACCTTGAGAATGAGAATGAGATCAGGAAAGAAGAAGGTTCGGTGGAAGACGCCATCTCGAGGTGGAGGAATAAAGAAGTTCACAAATAGAGGCTTTGTCGACCATTAACAGTGAAACCCACAACGGTCACCAAAGTAGGGAAGAAGATGTGTCGTGTTGCCACCTTGGGAAACATGTAGCAAGTGAGACAGGTATAAGTGATTTGGGCTTTCCTATTGTCGGGCGTGCGACTGAAAACGAACTGGCAGGTCTTTCAAACACGGTGTCTAAACCAACCCATCGAGTCAGTCAGTTCGGGTTGGTGTTGCATTCACCGTTTCGGTTCTCGTATGGCTCTTCTTTATATTTAATTAATCTGTGATTTCAGAAAAGAAGAAAAAAACTGAAACTAAAACGAGGTAGGTAAATTGAAAGTTTGAGAAGTACAGAGACTAATGGACTAAGTGAGTTTATTTTTATTTTGGGAGAGAAATGAATTTGAAGGATGAGTTATTGAGCTTGTTTATGAAGCTCATGGAGTTGGCAAATCGTTATTCTAAGATAAAATATTTCACATAGCAAACTATATAATCTAAGCAAGGAATTAAATGTCAAAAGTACAATATATCACCCCTGTTTTTGGGTTTCCTATTTAGTTTTTATATCATTCTTCATTGCAAAGTTAAGATTTTGCTTTGTAGCTTCTTCTAAGCAAGGTTCCAAGATCAGTTTGTAGTTGGAGAGAAGAATAAGAACTGCACATCTATTGTAAATTTGATAGTACTTTATTTCATCTGGTAGATAGTAATAATAATTTAGTACAAGAAATGACAATATGAACATATTTCCAAAATTCATAAAGAAAATGCAAATTAAGCATTTTTAAAGAAAAAATAGCAAAAGCCCTATCATAAAATATCAATTGCCCCCCTAGAATACTTGAACTAAAATGGGACAAAATATATTTTATACATATGAAATTTTTAGTTAACCCGTTTGTTGTTTAGTTGGTTAAAATATCTCTTTAATAGCAAGGAGGCCTTGGATTCAAATTGAGCAATTTTTATATATTAAAAGAAAAAAAAACTTAAAAGAGACTTGGGGGAAATTTAAAAAACAACCATGCTAGAAAAAAATTTAAAAAGGGAGACTTAGAAGGTAAAATCTAGAAAATAATTATCAATACGCCATTAAAAAAAGAAGAAGTAAGTGACTATATTGTTATTAATGAGTATTATCACATACTTTTTTATAATACAAATATTAATGTGTATTTATAATAAATTATATGGATATTATTGAGAATTCGTAATATAGTATTATAGCATACTAATGATTATATATGCAAATATTTTAGAATTTGTAATTACTTTGAGAGTGTTGTTTGTTGAATTTATTGAGGGCATTTGTATATTGAATTTATGGAGGATTTAGAAGTGAGCATTTACTAACTATTACTTTAGAAATCATTTCCAAATAAGGTATTATAATTACTTAAAACAACTATTCATTTTTATTACTCAAAATACCTCATTTCTAATCACGCAATTTTAATCATTCATTTTTAACCACTTAAAATAACACTCATTTCTAATAATTCATTTTTAACTATTCAAAATAATTCTTTTTTAACCACTTATTTTTAATAATCATTTTTAACTATTTAAAATAATTGATAACCAGCTCTTTATTTCCATTTTGTAGAATTAGAAATGGATTACAACCAATTAAGATAATCAACACTCTACCAACTCATTCGATTCGATGTTGTATTGTGTTTCGTATTTAACTTTTATGAATTAAATTTTAATTATATTTCATAAATTTTTATAATCATTTTCATACCTATGCTTGTGTAATTATTTTATTTTAGTTATTGTATTTTAATTGTTGTGCTTTGGATGAATTTTAAAGATAGGATAGTTAACTTGGAATTTTTGTTTTTTTGGGTCAAGAAAGATAAAAATTAGACAAAAATAAATTTTTAGTCCTCAATGAATCTAGTTTTAATTTAGTTCATATATTTTAAAATTGAACATTTACATCCAATTGTTATTTATATAGATACAATTGAATAAAATGATAGATTAAACTAATTTTTAAATTTTTATATACATTATTGAAGTGATTATTTTGATTTTATGTGAATTTAAATTTAAAAGAAAAAAGTATAAAAATAAACAATATATATAAGGACTAAAAACAAACCTTATTTAAAAGTCATAAGTAGCGGTATTCAATTTTAAAATATATGAACCAAATGAAAACTAGACTAAATATGTAATTTTTTTCTAAAAATTATCTTTTAAAAAATAAAAACTAATATATATATATATATAGATAAAAAACAAGCATAATTTATACATATTTCTAAATCAAATGTATTATTATATTATAGAATTGTGCGGTGTGTATGAGTGTAGATATTTTTTCCACTCCTCAATCAAGCATTTTGAAAGCGATAGGAAAAATAACTAATAACAATAAAGTTTTTTTTTTTTTTTGAAAATATAATAATAAAGGGTAATTTGTGTACCAAAACCATCCGACCAAACTATTGACAAGGTTTTTTTAGCATATATTTGAATCTCTCTGTTTTGTTTTTTTTTTATAAATTATTATTATTATTATTATTTTTTATTTAGACGAGTGACAATTTGAATCTTATCTTTATCACTTATGTACTTCCATTTTAATTGACAATAACTAGTAAAAATATATTGATTTAAAAAAAAAAAATAGTAAAAATATATCGAGAAGGACAATAGCCCGTGGTTGAATTATTTGGTTGTAATTTAGTTCAACAAGTCACGAATTTGATCTTGAAATCATTATTTAGTTCTTATTTATTTGAGAGCAGTAATATCTTCTTAGTTAGCATTAATTAGTTATTAGCATTGTGAATTAGAGCACATTTTTTATCATTTATTTTCGTCATATTTTCAATAATTGATTGCTTTTAGCTATAATCAAAATGAAAAACGGAGTTTTAATAATTTTATCTCAAATATTAGCTATAAGTTGTCTCGACTTGGATAACTTTGTTTAATTTGTACCAACAAGTAATAATAACAATAATTCATAAATGCATGCTCATAAATTAAAAGGTCACAAATTCTCAAAAGAAAAAAATAAATAAATAAAAGGTCACAAATTCTCAAAAAAAAAAAAATGGTCACAACTTAAAAAATTTCTATTAATTTTTATGTTTGTTCTATTTTGGTCTTTTGATTTTCATGTTTGATTTCTTCTTATGCTCTGTTTGATTTCTTTTTGCTCTTCCAACAATTTTTTTAATGTATGTAATGTAATTTTTTAATCTTAGGAACTCATAGTTTAAAACTTTTTTGATAAATATAGGGACCAAAGTTAGACATTACACACCAAAACGTAACCAAAGCAAAATGGTAATTTTAATCCCAAAAATTCATCTTTACCTTAATCCAATTTTCAAGTAAGACCAATTTTTCTTATTAGCTACTTAATTAATCAATTATCATACAACAAATATGGAAACTTCCTCGCTTAACGTTTCCTAATTGCATTTTGCAACTTTTATGGGTGCGTTTGGAGGACCGGTTTAGTTATTATAGATGGAAGGTTATGATAAACGGTAGGTTATTATAAATGGTGTTTGAGGGACAAGTCATTATAACAGAGATTATGATAAACGGTGTTTGAGGGGCGGCTGGTTATGTAACAAAAAGTAATATATGTAAGGTGTAGATAAACGGACACGTAGGTTTAGATAAAGTGGCACGCAAGTTTAGGTAACCACCGTTTATAATAAACGGTGGAGCAAATATCGGTTAGGTTATTATAACCAACTAGGTCATTTACATAAACGGGGCCCAAACACACCCTATATGTTTAATGTATTCACATTTTCTCATTAGCTACTTAGATTATCAATTATCATACAACAATTATGGAAACTCCATTGCCTTACTTTTCCTAATTGCATTTGGTTTGACAACCTTTCTATGCATCAACAAATTTTATATAGTAACTCCAACGATATCATCATTTAGTAGATTGTTTGATCACAATAATATTAAATCATCAAAGATTGATCTAATAGTCAATAAATGTCTTTAATAAATCATAAAATATTTAAAGATGATAAATTCAATTCATTATGACTACTTAATTAAGAATTAATTTCATGTGAAGTTCCTCGACAACCAAATATAATAACGTATCGAGTTTTCTTTATTTTCATTTTGGAGGGTAAGTAGTTTCATAAAATAGTTTTTTTAAAATTATATATATATAATGTACCGTTGTTCTATAAAATTGTAAATTAGTCCAATCCTCACACAAAAAAGAGATTTTACCGGTCAATAAAAAAAATTATCAATAATACTTTTAAAAAATATATATATATTATGTATGTAACAAAAAATTGAGACAGTCCCTATAAAATGATTAAAATATTCATTATTCATATTTTAATCAGTTCGGCTAATAACATTAAATCAATTTGTTAAACATTTTCAATCACTTTCATGATAGTTATCAATAAACATTAAAATTAGAAAAAGTAAAAAAAGAGACTCACCTTCTCTCTTTATATATAATTATAATTATAAATGACAACAAAAAAAATTATCATCAAAATAATACATCACATCTTGACATTATTATTAATAATTATGGTAGAAAATATGGTGCCACATAATTCAACAAACATTGATAATTGTTTAGTCGTTTTTCGAAGCATTAAAGATGGTTAGACAAAATCTATAACTTGTAAAATATGTATTCTATATATGTGGTCTATAAAAACCAATATTAATTATTTCAAAAGAAAAACCCCAATTATTAATGAATAATCTTGAAGTTACATTTCCCAGCCTCCAACTCATTTAAAGGTGAGATATTTCCCAATAGGCCATCCAATAGTGGGCCCATGAGCCACTGTAGATGTTTACCTCATGGCCCATAAGAATTTTTGTTGATTGCCACTTGAACCAGTTCTGCCCACAGTTTCTTAGTTGGCCCCCCACTTTTATGATTTTTATATGGTTAAAATTTATCCTTTTATTTTCTTTGATAGATATTATTTGTTGAGAATATACTATGTCAGATATGTTGTGTTAAAAGTATATGGGCAAATTATACAATATGGAACTAAAAACTAACAAAATAAAGGGCAAAGTACCCTTCTTTTTTTTTTTTTTTGGGAAAAGTATCATTTTGGTTCCAAACTTTGATATTTTATTTTAATTTTTTTTATTTCTAAATTTCTAAAATTCTAATTTTAGTCTTTTGTATTTTTTTTTAAAAAAATTAAAAGTAATATCTATAGTAAATTTGAAGTTAATATTGATAAAAATTTATTCAATACAATTAAAGATAAAATGTAAACATATTTTTAAGGTTTATAGAGAAAGATAATAATTTTTTTAAGGGCTAATTAAAAAAAAATATTCAAACTTTAGCAACTAGAATGAAATAAAGTTCAAAATTTATAGAATTAAAATTTGATTTTTGAAAGTTTATGCACTAAAATGGAATAAATCTTAAAATTAGAGACTAAAATTAGATTTTAAAAAAATTAGAGACTAAAATTAGATTTTTAAAAATTTAGTAACTAAAATGAAATAAAGTTCAAATTTTAGGGACCAAAATAATACTTTTACCCTAAAATAAAATTAAATAAGTTAAATACGCGAAAGAAAAAAAGGGAAAAAAATTGTGTAGTAGATTTATAATACGAATGAATTAATTTGGTATTGTGTTAATATTTTTTATTCAAACCACCTTTCAAGAACAAATATTTATGTGTAACTTAGTATTTTTTGTTTTTGAAAGTTAAGCTTATTTTACTCAAAATTTTTGTAATATGTTTCATCTTTCGTAATATGTATCTATCTTTCTTCAAAAAAAGCATGTGAATGCTAATCAAGTTTCAAAAATAAAAACAAAGTTTTGAAAGCTATTTTTTTTCAAATATTTGTTTAGTTTTTAAAAAATATAAATAAGATGCAAATATTCAAATAAGAAAAAAAACATAGGTAAGTTGATTGTTGTAAGCTTTAATTTCAAAAATAAAAAATTAAAGAAAAAATGATTATCACATGGCAAGGAGGAAATTAGGGCTCCGATTTCTCTCTCGAGTTACTGTTGAGTGTGTGAGGAGTTTTGCTATCTGTGCAGGAGTGCGGTTCTTAGCGATCCGCTCTTCCTTGTTGAGTATGGAAGCTGTGTTGGGTGGCTGTTCTCAGCCTGTCTCTGGTTGGGAGAGTGGGGCTGAAGGGGAGGTTAGTTCTGGTTGGGTGCGTTGAAGGAGAATGGATCTGGTTCATTTTGCACAGATGATGGAAAATTTAGTGTTAGAGAATGTGACGAACCCGACCCAAAACATGGTCCTAAACCGAGGTTCTCACTCATCATGCAAGTTAAATATGATATCAAGCGGTTTAGTGCTCATATTTAAAAACCATTCAAAACATATGAGAATGGGGAACCCTTAAAACATAAACCACAGTTTTCATTTAAACCATCCAACGAAGTAAAACCCACCAGCATGATTTATAAAATCATACAATACAATTTAAACAACTTTTTAAACAATGTTCCCCTAGGACTCTGCCCATCTACATCTTTGAATAAACAATGCAACAATAAATGACAGAGTGCCTGGCCCCATGATCAATCGCCTCTCTCCGCTCGCCTCATGGTGTTGTCCCAAGCTACGAAAGATAAATAAGGGTGAGTATAAAGATACTCAGTAAGAATCCCCAACCGGGGTACAATACGATACATCCGTCATCTAGCACCTCAACATGCAAGCAAACAACTATCAACACAGATCATAGCTCAACGAGCTCATAAAACAAGATCTGGAGCCATCGGAAGTCTTCTACTTCCGGCCTAACTGGGATTGGATACACTGACCAATCCTGGGACATCGCCGAGGTATCTGTCACTCGGGGGGAATACACTGATCCCTAAAATGTCATCAAGGGCCTCCTTGCCCTTGCACTAATCTGGACTTACGGGAGAGTACCCAAAGTCAGGCTTTAACGGAAGGAATGGTGTACTCACGACATTAGCCCGGGGGAGCTCTCCGAACCGGCAACTAACGCGTGTGCGCGCACACCGCATGCTCATCTGAAACCGGCTTAAATGCGGGGGCCTAAGGGCAAACTACGCCGGCCAGGTGCACATGCCTATGACTCGGAAGCGGTGTCACTGATCACAGTAGCGCGAGGCCCTCGGCGCTCATCTGTGCAACATGATCCACCGACCTGAAGCTAAGAACCGGCCAGGGCAGGCTTACACCGATGGCAGGGTTCCGCTCTAGCGGAGCTACAAACTAGGCTCGCCGAAGTGGGTAGCTAAGTCCACAACCGGCGGGTCGGGGGGGGGGGGGTAGCAAGATACGTTATGCTTCGCACACTTTACTCTCGACCTGAGCTACTAGGGACAAAGTACGTTATGTCTGCTCAGCCTCTGGATGATGACAAACCCTACAACTCTATCTAAGAGTACAGAGCAAAAATCAATGATTCATGGCTAGCAAGCAATGACTGACATAAATCACATTACCTAGCATGATACTACAACTTAAGCAGGAATCACAAACATGCTGGCAGAACAAATCTAGCATGGCACTAACATGTAAAATCAGGCAAACATGCTAGCAAGAATTCAATCAACTGCTCTATCTCTAACATGCTCATAACAATCAGCAAACAAGCAAGGCATATCGAGATATATCGCAGGGTCCACACAACCACGGTAAGAAATCCTTACCTGGAACAAGCAGAAAAACAATAATAATAATAAATCTACGAGTGAATCCTCGAGCCTCAAATCGATTCCCGAACAGCCTGAACATCAAACAAAGCACCCAAATCACATACATAAACAACCCAATAAATCCATAACCAGTAGCCAATAAATTTGGGTCCAACGAAGAAAAGACTCGGGAAATACCATCCGAGAAGCCACAAGGCTCGGGCCAACCAGCACAGACAGGCAGGTGGGGGTAGAGCACACTGGCGCGCTGGGCGCGTGAAGCGCAGCAGGCGAGCGTGAGCGACGAGGCGAGGCGGCGGCGCGGCTCAAGACAAGGGACGGCGCGCGGGCGCGAGCTCGGCAAGCATAGGGGCGCGCGCGAGGTGACGCGACGCGACGGCTCGGGGGCGCTCAACTGCACGCAGATTGTCGGCGAGGGACGGCGAGCGAGCTGAGGAGCACGGCGACGGAGGCTGGGCGACTTCGGACCAGCGGCGCAGCTGGGGCGATGGCGATCGGCACAGGCGGGCTGGCTGGCGCAATGCCAGGCGACAAGGCAGGAAGAGGCGGGCGGACTGACGGCGACGCACTGCACTGTGACTGCAGGCTGGCGGCTCGGCTGCTCGGTATGGCTGGGTGGGCGACCAGGGGGCTCGGGCGTGGGAGGAGAGGGCCAAGGGGGGGGGGGGGGCTCGGGCTGGAGGAGAGAGAAAGGGGAGATTTGGGAAAAAAATGGATTTTTTTTTTTTTTTCTTTTCTTTTTCTCTTTTATCCTTATCCAAACTTAAATCCAACTTTATCCAAATAAATCCAATTTTATCCATTTTCCAAAAATCCTTAAAATCCTTAAATTTCATTTCCCGGCTTCCTCCTTCGAGACCCGACTGAAGCAACCTTTCCAAACAATAAATCTCACTGAAATCAACCTCCCAAACCAACACTGAAGGCCCGGCTCGAATCCCGAAGGAAACACCCAAACAATCATCATTTTGCCCAAAACCCAAATCACAACCGAACTCCCAAACGAATATCCCAAACATCTCGGGACTCGCAGCCCAAAACAAACAAGCCTCAACAAAGGCAGGAGCTGCCTCGAAGCCCTGAAAAACCACAAATCCTGCCCACAGAGCAAAAAGACCAAAATGCCCCTAAGGGTCCAAACAGCTCTAACGGCCTAACCGAACCACTGAATCTGAACCGGAAGCTCCTCGAGAACCGGGATAGAAAACTGGGCCGTTACAGAGAAACAAGAAGCACATGATGTATTCGAGTTAGAAGAAGAAGATGTTTCGAGTTACGAGAGTGAGCTTAATGAGGTGGTGGCGTGTAAAATTCATTCAACTCAGCAGGTTAGTTCAGATGTGTTTAAAAAAGTGATTCCAAAGATTTGGAATTTAGAGGGAAAAGTGGAGATTGAAGCAGTAGGAGGAAATATTATTATTTGTACTTTTGCAAGTAAAATCTTGAAAGAACGAGTTATTAATTCCAGCCCTTGGATCTATGATGATTCAGTGATTCTTTTTTAGGCTATGTTTGGGGATAAAAGGGTTTCAGAGTTGGAGTTTGGGCACGGGTCCTTTTGGATCTGAATTCACGACGTTCCCTCAGAGTGTCATACGGAGAATATTGTTAAGAAATTGGGGGGTATGTTGGGTAAATTCATTGGCTGGGATAGTGAGGGAGATCAGAGGAATAGGAGAAAATTTATTAGACTTAAAATTGATATTGATGTGCGTCTTCCTTTGAGGAGGGCGCTGAAACTGAAAAGTGGAGCTATGGCGCCGGAGAAATAGGTTCGGATCTCTTATGAAAAGCTTCCAATCTTTTGTAAGGGTTGTGGAAGAATCGGTCATTGTGTGAGTGAGTGTTCTTTTGTGGTTATTGGAGATGGTATTCCGTTCCCTTTTAGTGAGGACCTTCGAGAACCAACGAGTGTTAGCAGAGGAGAAAGTGTGGTGCCTTCCAGAACTTTCGGAAGGGGTAGGGGTCGAGGGAGTGGGCGTGGAAGGGAACACCGTGAAGAAGAGGGAGATAATCTAGAAAGAAGGGTTGATATCGATGACTGCGCTGGCCGAAGAGGGGAAGAGTTAAGGCGGGAGACTGGTTTTCCAGTAGAGCCGCAGTAGAGTTTGGCCGGTAACGGGTCGCAGCAGGAGGTCTTGGGAGCTGGAGCGAGAAAGAGGGAATGGGGTCAGAGGAGTCAGAGGGCTGATTCTGTTTGCGGAAAAAGTTTGAGTACGAAGACTGAAGAATAGATGTTGGAGGGTCTGATTGAGGCTAGAGATAAGGTGGGGCAGAGGGAGGGACAAGTGGCTGATAAACATTGGAACAACCAGGTTGATAAACATTGGAACAGCCAGGTTGACAAAGGGAAAAGGAAAATGCTAGGACAAGGAATTAAGGAGTTGCTATTTGGTCCATTTGAAATTAAGGTTAGTCACAATTCTTAGCAAAAAACCTTTTATTATGGGCCAAATAGAGAGTCATGTAGGGGGATTATTATTAAAGAAGCAGTGGGCAAAAAAAATGAAGGAAGAGATTGGAAAAAGATAGAAAATTTTGGGAAAGATGGGGGGGGGGGGAGTTACGGTGGAGGCAGATAAGAGTAATCGGGGTCGAGGGCCCAGATTTTATTAAAGGGGGAGGAAATGTGGGATCATGGGGAAAGGAAACGAAAAAATCCACTATAGTGGATCGGAAAGATAAACCACTGGAATTGGATAAGGTGTTGGAGGGTATGGGAGGTGGAAAAATAAAAGGAAGTTTGTCGTTGATCAAGTGGAAAAAAGAGCGAGAGCGGGAGAGAGGTTGGTAGAAACAGAAGCAGAAGAGGATTTGTTGGAAATGAGTGGGGTTGTTGGGGGGAAGCATGGATTGGAAAGGTTAGAGAGGGATGAGGCGTGCAAGAAAAAGAGACAAGAAAGCATTCATTCAGTCAATGGGATATCGGCGAAGACTGTTGAGCAGTCTCGCCAGACGCAATGAAAACCTCATGCTGGAATGCTCGGGGGTTGAAAAACCCCCTAACAATTCGAGCTCTTCATCATGAAGTGCTCAAAGGGGATCCTCAGATTGTGTTTGTTTGCGAAACCAAGTGTGATGAAAAAGAGGTGGATAACTTAATAAGAAGCTTGAATTTTGATTGTTTCTTTTGTGTTCCGAGTACTGGTCTCAGTGGAGGGTTGATGATTTTCTAGCATTCTCAATTGGATGTGTCTGTTAGCTCTTTCTCTAAAGGTCATATTGATGTCGTAATCAAAGACCAGGTAGAGATGTGGAGATTTACTAGATTTTATGGGAATCCGATGTCTAGTTTGCGTAGAGAGTCTTGGGAGCTGTTGAGAAGGCTTGCTGGAGTCTCTGATTTGCCGTGGCTGGTGGGGGGCGATTTCAACGAGATTCTGGTTGAGGAGGAACAAATGTTCGGTGTTGCCAGAGGTAGGTCAGGTATGGCTGATTTCTGAGAAGTGATTAATGAGTGCTCGTTCATTGATGTCGGCTTCTCTGGAGCTTTTTATACTTGGATTAAGAGAAAAGATCATGATAATGCTACTAGAGTGCGTATGGACAGGTATTTTGCTACCCCTTTCTTTTTGTCTAAAGCTAGTAAGATCATTGTTTACAATATGAATTTTCACTCTTCTGATCATAGAATTATTGGTGCTTGCTTTTCTTGGGTGGGGAAAAAGCCTCATATGTTTAATTCCTCAAATAAATTATTAAGATTTGAAGACAGTTGGGTTAAGTTTGGAGAGTGTCAAGAAATTCTTAAAAAGGTTTGGGGTCGTAGGGAGGATTGGGTCGTTGGTGCTTCTTCTATCAATTCTCGTATCAAAGTGTGTCTTTATGAGATAGCGAGATGGAACAAGTCTAGCTTGAAGGGATCGCTTAAGAATGTCATTGTTGCTAAAGAGAAAGCTCTCATGGAGCTGTCTGGTAATGGCTTGGGGGTTAGATTTGATCTTGTGCTGGAGTTGGAAAAAGAGTTAGAGGGCTTATTGGAGGAAGATGAGATCTTTTGGGAGCAGAGATCTAGGGAGAAGTGGCTCAGATGAGGGGATAGGAACACAAAGTGGTTTCACTCTAGAGCTTCTCAAAGAAAGAAGGTGAACATGATTGATAAAATTTTAAATTCCAAGGGAGAGTGGAAGGAGGATGAGAGTGGAATTGCTAAAGTTGCCTCCGATTATTTTGTGAACATCTTCTCGGTTATGGGTAGGGATGCGGACGCTGTTGTGAGGGTTCTGTCGGGGGTGGAGAAAAGGTTATCTGATAGTGATATTCGTTTTCTTGATAGTCCGTTCTCTAGAAAGAACGTTGAGATGGCCTTAAAAAATTTGAATCCCTCGAAGGCCCCGGGACCTGATGGTTCTAATGGTTTCTTTTTTAAAGCCTATTGGGATATTATTGGTGATGAGGTGGTTAAATCGTGTCTGGGGGTGCTTAATGACGGGAATCAGTTGGGTCCGATGAACGAGACTTTAATTGCGTTGATTCCTAAGATTCAGTTGGCCAAAAGTATGGAAGATTTTAGGCCCATCAACCTTTGTAATACGGTCTATAAAATTATTGCTAAGGCCATGTCCAATAGGTTGAAGGTGGTGCTTGAAAAAGTTATCTCCTTCAACCAAGCTGCTTTTGTCCCTAGCAGGCTTATTATAATGTTTTATTGGGCTTTGAAAGCATTCATTCTATCAATAATAAAAAATTAGGTAAGTTAGGTTGGGCGGCGCTGAAGTTGGATATGAGTAAGGCTTATGATAGGGTCGATTGGAGTTTTGTTCTTGACATGATGGATAGATTGGGTTTTAGTCACAAATGGGTTGATCTCACCAGTAGATGTATCTCTTCGGTTCAGTATTCGATCTTGGTGAATGGGGTCCCGTATGAGAATATTCTCCCTTCGAGGGGGCTGAGACAGGGTGACCCTATTTCTCCTTATCTTTTCTTGATTTGTGTCGAGGGGTTATCTTCGCTTCTTAAGAAGAAGAAGGAGGCGAAGTTCTTTATGAGCTTCAAAATTAATACTGGTTGTCTGGCTATATCTCATTTATTTTTTGCTGATGATAGTTTTTTATTTTTCAGGGCTAGTTTGGATGACGGTTTGGTTATCAAAGATATTCTTAAGTGCTACGAAAGATCTTCTGGTCAAATGGTTAATTTTGATAAATTCGCTATTCTGTTTAGTGGTAATACTATGATTAGAGATCAGTCGGCGATTAGTAAATTGCTGGGGGTTAAAGTGAACGAGAATCTCGGAGTTCATCTTGGCATGCCTTCTCAAAATAGCAGGAATAAAAAGGCACTTTTCCAGTCTATTCGTGGTAGATTGGAGAAGTGTCTCCAAGGTTGGAAGGGGGGAAGGAGGTGTTGATTAAGCGGTTAGGCAAGCGATTCCTACTTACACTATGAGTTGTTTTCGTCTATCTAAATCTTTCAATGAGGACCTTCATAATCTTTGTTCCAGTTTCTGGTGGGGTGAGGAGTCGAAGGGAAGAAAGGTGCACTGGATGAGTTGGTCTAAGTTGTGTCGGAGTAAGAAGTCGGAAGGGCTAAGTTTCAGGAATCTGATCGTATTTAATCAAGCTCTTCTTGCCAAGCATAGTTGGCGTATTCTGCAGAATCCTGATTCCTTGTTGAGCCAAGTTCTTAGGGGGAGGTATTTCGTAAATGAAGACTTTTTGAAGGCCCATATTGGTAATTCCCCATCTTATGCATGAAGGAGTATTCTTTGGGGGAGTGATTTATTCCATTGTGGGATTAGGTGGAAGGTGGGGGAATGGGCGTATGATTATTATTGGAAGGGATCCTTGGCTTAATAGATTGGGTAACCCGTTTGCTCATGGTGTCCATGAGGATTGGTTGGATAGATATGTGGCTGAGCTGATTTTGGATAATAGATCTTGGAATGTTGAGCTTATTCAGAGCATTTTTTGTAAAGAGGATGCAAATATTATTTGTAATATTCCTCTTAGTGAGGCGGAGGTGGTGGATGAGATTATTTGGGGAGCTTGTGAGAAGGGGTTGTTCTCGGTTAAAAGTGTTTATCATGTGGGGTTGAAGTTGAAGTCCTCCAATTCGAATGCCTCTTCAATTGTGGGTGTGACGTCGAGTATTTGGAATAGTTTTTGGAAAGCGAAGATTCCCTCTAAGGTCAAATTAGGCGCGTGGAGTATTCTTGTCAACCCCATTCATTCGAGGTGTAACATTTCTTTGAAGGGGGTGGACTTGAACATTTGCTGTCCTATGTGTGGGAGTGGTTGGGAGTCTAATATTCATATTATTAAGGATTGTAAAATGACTATTCAGGTTTGGAATCATATCTTTCCTTGGCTTTCTGATTTTAAAGAGGTTTTTTCTAGGGTTGAAAAGGGTGTTGATTTTTGGAAGATCTTGTGTGATAAAATTCCTGCTGAAGAGAGATATAAATTGGTGGTCAATGAAAAAATGATCATCAAGTCTCATAATCTTCTGAATTATATTGACAATGCTATAACACTCAATTTGCTTTTGTTGCAGGGTCGAGTCGGTCGCAGGTGAAAGGTGCGTCTGTCATAGTTAGGTGGCAGGCCCCTCCCAAAGGGTCGTGGAAGCTGAATGTGGACGCTTCGGTACAGTCCAGCTCAGGCAAAGGGAGTGTCGGTTAGGTGGTTCGTGACTGGAACGGGCACCCGAAGTTGATGGGGAGAAAGTCTAACTTTAATAATTTGTTGGTGAAGCTTCTTGAAGGGATCGCTTTGAGGGATGGCTTAAAGGATCTGAGAAGTATTCGTCGTTCTTATTTACCTCCGATTATGGTGGAGTCCAATGCTTCTATTGTTATAGATGAGGTGGCGGGCATTTCTTCTGACTTTTCTGAATTCAACAATGTCATTGTTGATATTAAGCATTTTGTTGCTTCTCTAGGTGTAGAGCGAATTTCTCATTGTAATAGACTTTGTAACAAGGTCGCTGATTGTTTAGCTAGAGCGGTCGATGTTGGTGATTTTTGTTGGAAGGCTCCTAGCCTTATGTGTGTTGACGAGCCTTTTTTTTGGAGGGGGAATCTCCCCCTAGTGTGGTTTCGGTCTTGCTGGAAGATTGTATTGGTGGTTAATGCATGGTTTGTTTTTCAAAAAAAAAAAAAGATTATCGAATGGGACTTTAATAATTATTCCTTTATACAAAATATCACTCAATCTTTTTTTTTTTTTTAAGATTTATATGGCTCGAGTCTTTTAATTGAATTATTTGATAAAATAATTTTAATGTCCCATACTTTTACCCATGCAATCTAACTAAGTTCCTCTCCCTGAGTTAGAAACAAAATCCTCACTTTTACAATTAATTTGATTTCAATGCACTTGCCACGTGGTCTTATATGTGATCATTTTATACTCCACTACTAAAATTACCTATCATCACACTATCAAATTTTCATTTTATACTCTACTACTAGAAATCAAAGTAAAAAGTGTTATAAAAGGTTGTAATATTTAGTTGATAAATTAGAAATCAATTTAAATAAGAACTTTATTTATTATTAATTGAATTAAATAGCAACACAAAAACTGCAAATTTGGAAACAAAATAGTTAGCCCGAAATTTGTAGAATGATTATATATAATTTCAAAGGACGTTTTTGCTTTTGCTTATTAATTTTATTGAATGTAATTGCATAATACTTTCCGTGAATGAAAGAAATTCACATTATTCATACTTAGACATCAAAGTCCATTTTTTCTAATTGTCATTAAAAAAAAATAATTGAGGATTCTGAAATTATTAAAACTATACTCTTTAATTCAACCAAAAAATCATAAAAGATATCTAATAATCAACCTTTAATTTGAAATTACATTTTGAAATGCCAAGACTCGATTGAGCATTAATAAGGTATGCCATCAAATAATTATATAGTTTTTTTTAACAAGGATAACTACGCCCGTTCCTAGGCCAGGCATCGGGAGCATCAAAGGAGTAACGTGACAACTGAGTCTAACCTCAAAGCCCAAGTCTTCAACCACTGTACCACCCTTTGGGGACAAAACTAATTATATAATCAATTAAAAAAAGTACCTAAATTTATTAATCAAACAAATTAATTCCTTAAAAATCAGAAACACAAGGTGTTTGTTTACCATATTTAGTGAGGATGTAGCTTAAGAAGTTATATTGAAACATTATCTTAAATAATTAAAAATTAAAAATTGTAAAAAAAAAACTTATTTGAATGCGATTTTTGTATAAAAGAGTTAGAATCAAAAGCTGGTTTAAATATAGATTTAAAATAAGTAGTTGTTTTGAATAATTAAAAAAATAATGATAAAAAATGAGTAGTTAAAATGAATTATTTAATTAATTTAAAATAAATAATTAAAAATTAGTATTAAAAAATGATTGAATGGTAAAAAATGATTAAATAGCATAGAATTATTTTTAAAAATAAAAAAGAAAAATTAACAAAAAGTCATTTGAATATAAATTTTCCAAACAAAGTTAATAAATCCTCCGACTAAATTCTTCCTTAATTAACAAACAAATAGCCCACAACACACGTTACCAAACCAATTCTAAATATACATTTAAAAAAAACCTTTTATTATGATATTCAAACAAAAACTGAAAAAAGAGAAGATAGAAATGAACGATCGTTTTCGGATTATTAGCATCCCAACATAAAAGATAAATATCCATATACACAAAATTCCTGTTTTACCCTTCCCTCTCTTTAAATAGCCCATGAATTGATTTTAAGGCTTTTTGTTAATTTGATTTTAATTTATTTATTTTGCATATTTACTTCAGTAATGAACTTTTAAAATATACTTATTTGTTTTTTAAATTTTGCCAACTAATTTTTATAAGACATTTTTAATGTTCCCGCAAGAACATCTACTTGTGAGTACTTTTATTCGGGGCAATCTAACTAAGTTCCTCCCCTTTGTTAGAGATAAAATTCTTCCATTTCAAAAAAAAAAAAAAAAAAAAATTCTTACCTTTATAAAAAGAAAAACTATACTAAATAGACCATTTTAAAGAAATATTTGCAAAAATAGATGCATAATTTTTTTTTTGCCAATTTAATTTATCTTTTAAAATTCGAAATTAATATTTTTAAATTAATACCATTATGCCCTTCATCACATTTAATGCTCAAATTCCAAATTCAACATCCCTTAAAGATACTTTCCATATGTAATTATACATTCCGTTTTTTAATGTGTAATAAATGTAAAGATATTTTGATTCAATTTTTCCATTATATTCATTTAACGATTTCATTTCAAATTCTATATGCCTTTTCAAACTTTTCATCTTAGGTAATTCATACCATATTAAATGTCAAATTAATGCTAGAGAATTTTTAATTGATTTGTCTAATTCTCTCACATCTTTTATTCCTATTTCATTTTCGTGTGACTTGTCTTTTTCGATTCTCCAGCACTCCAATCCTTTCCTCTTTTCTCAAGTCAAAAAGCTTCAGCCTCCATACATTCCGACAACCAGTTGTTTTTTTGTCCACCACTTTATCTTACTAGTACTTTTTTTTTTTCCATTTCCATAGTATTAGTTATACATTGTAATCATTCAAAGTTTTTTTGTTTGTTTTACTTCCTGAATTTCCATCATTTCAATCCATAAAAAAAATTACTGTTCATTCTCCAGATCCGATATGACTCAGATGGTATAGTATGATATGCCTTTTTTCCATTGTCATTAATGTTTATGCATTATATTCCAAAGAAATTCATCATGTACCATGTTTTTAATCCTGATTCGATATGTCTCATACTCATAAGTTTGACAATAATATTTACGCACTTTAATTGCAATGTACTGTTATAATTGATTTTACACACATTTACAAGATTGTATAATATATACAGTACGATATATGTTTTCATATAGCATTGTAGATCGTATATGACTTATACAGTACATACAATGTTTTCTGTTCATTCTATTCATATCCAGTACATCTTCCAAACTCTTTTTGTATTCATAACATATTCATTACACAATACCGTATTGTCAACACATTTATAATATACGTATAATAATATATTACAGTACTGTGCTGACATGTTAGTGATAAAGTACAACTTCTTCTTATAGGTTCTTCAAGCACCATAATCCGTATTGTACATAGTGGACTCTCCATGCACGTCATCCGTCTGTCCTCATCATTTGACTCTCCATACACGTCATCTAAATTCATTTCAGTTTCTTCTCCCTCTAATTTTTACAATAAACATGTAATTAACCAATAAGAACAGTGTATACAATACAGTATATAACATATCAAACTGTATATACCTCAAAATCGTAACCGAATGGTACTATTGCTCTACATGTTCTTTCTGTATCTGCTCCTACCGTATTTCCATACACTATCTCTTACCATGAGTACCTTCACCTTCTGAATCGTATTCTTCGATTCTTTTCTGTACCATACCGTTAAGTTGCATAAGTAAGTTATGTTTTCTACAAACAAACAAACAAATAAGAGAGTAGTTCATAGGTTCACAAAACAAATGTAAAACACCCATATCCCGAACCGTACAAAGTATACCTCCTACCATACATACCTCCGACCATACATGCATCAACCTAATGTGTAGAAACTATGAACAATCGGCTCTTTAATCTACCATGCATAAGTTTTTCCACAATTTTTTCAACCTTATGTGCAGAAAATTTCAACAATCGGCACCCTAATCTTCAGATTTGAGAACCCCCAATTAAACCTACATTGTCAAAACGGAACCCTAAATGTTTAATAACACGAAATCGAAAATGTACCGTACACTCCCGGAAGTTCATGAATACACCTTTTTGTCTTCAACCTTCAAATTCCGGTACGCTCGACAGAAAAAACCCACTGTATCTCACTGACAATACCTTCGACTACAAATCCCACGGTAGCAGCAGAAGAAGATCGGGAGAATCGGTAGAAAATGAGAATTGGAGAAGACGAAGAATCCGAAACCTCCCTTTTACGTCTTCACACTAAACGATTCTCTCAAATAAATTCTCCCCCAATTTTCGGCAAATGGTATGGAATGTGGACAGTTTTTCACTTTCCATATAAATGGAAACTACCCACTAAAGGGCAAATGGGTAAATGTTCTATTTTCAGTATTTTAAATTATTAAAAGAAAATCTACTATTGCAAATACTTTCCTAATTACCTAATTTTGCAATTAGTTTTCTAATATAGTCTATATATGATAAAAGATCTTATAAAAATGGAAATGCAAAGGTTAAGATTAGGAAATTCTAATTTGATTTTAACATACCTGTTAGGTTGCTTTAAATTCATAATTTTAATACATAATTCTTTTAAATTTAATAAAGAGTAATTCAAAAATTACATCGATCAAATTTTGCTTTTCGAATTTTTTTGATGTCACATCAACACAAAAACAATATTTCACAAAAAAAAATGGATACATTCTATTAAATATGAAACACTAAAAATTTTGAGTGAAATTTAAAATAAAAAAATCAAATAATTACGAAAGAAGTGTAAATAATTTAAATTTTTTACTTCAAACAGATATGTTTCTAAAAATAATTATCCGAAAACCTTTTAATTGAAAAAAGAAAGAATTTGAATACACAATGCAAAAGAAAAAAAAAATCTACATGCATCAAAATTCCTATTTTACCCTTCCCTCTTTTTAAATAGCCATCACCTTTCAATCAAATTCTGGGTGTCAGCCATTTCATCAGTAAGCAGTTCTGCGCTCCTTTTCGAATAAATATGGACGCCATTTTTTCAACTTTCTTCTCCGGCGGTAAGCTCCTCCTCTCTCCGCCCATCTCCGCCTCCCGGCCGCCCATTTCCTCCGCCATATCCTCCGTCCTCACCGAAGAAGCACCCAAAATCCTGAAAAAAACCGACGCCGATTTGCCATCTCCGCCGCCGGCAACGGCCAAGGGCCGTTCCGCCAGACGAATCGAGCCAACTTTTCCGGCGAGGTTCTTCAATGCCTTCGACGACTTAATCAACAACTTCATAAACCCGCCGGTGAGCCCGTCCGTCGATCCACGGTACGTCCTCGCCGACAACTTCGCTCCGGTGGACGAGCTTCCTCCGACGGAGTGCCAAGTCATCCAAGGCTCATTGCCGCCGTCACTCGACGGCGCGTACATCCGCAACGGCCCGAACCCGCAGTACCTTCCCCGTGGACCCTACCACTTGTTCGACGGCGACGGTATGCTTCACGCGCTTCGAATCTCCGACGGCCGGGCAGTTCTCTCCAGCCGTTACGTCGAGACTTACAAATACACTCTCGAACGCGCCGCCGGCCATCCTCTTATCCCCAACGTCTTCTCCGGCTTCAACGGCCTCACCGCCTCCGCCGCGCGCGGCGCCGTCGCCGCCGGCCGGATGCTAACCGGGCAGTTCAATCCGGCGAACGGAATCGGCCTTGCGAACACCAGCCTCGCGTTCTTCGGCGGCCGCCTCTACGCCTTAGGCGAGTCCGATTTACCGTACTCGATTCGAATCACTCCGGACGGCGACATCGAAACTCTCGGCCGCCATGATTTCGACGGGAAGCTTATCATGAGTATGACGGCTCATCCGAAGATCGATTCCGATACCGGCGAAGCATTTGCGTTTCGGTACGGTCCTCTGCCTCCGTTCCTAACCTTCTTTCGAATCGACAAAAACGGAGCCAAACGATCGGATGTGGCGATATTTTCGATGAATCGACCTTCATTCCTGCACGATTTTGCAATTACGAAGAAGTTTGCAGTATTTACAGAGATTCAGATCGGATTTAACCCTATGCAGATGATAATCGAAGGAAAATCTCCAGTCGGTTCAGATCCATCTAAAATTTCAAGAATAGGACTGATTCCTCGATACGCTAACGACGAATCGAAAATGAAATGGTTCGATGTACCTGGATTCAATCTGATCCACGCCATTAACGCTTGGGATGAAGACGACGCCGTGGTTCTGCTAGCGCCCAACATTCTCTCCGTCGAACACACGCTAGAGCGGATGGATCTGGTTCACGCTCTGGTAGAGAAAGTCAGAATCGACTTGAAAACAGGTATAGTTACGCGGCGGCCATTATCGACCAGAAACCTAGATTTCGGAGTGATCAATCCGTCGTACCTCGGGAAGAAGAACCGCTTCGTTTACGCCGGCGTTGGAGATCCGATGCCGAAGATTTCCGGCGTGGTGAAGCTCGATGTGTCTCAGGAAGAACGCCGAGACTGCATCGTCGCGAGTAGGATCTTCGGACCTGGATGCTACGGCGGCGAACCGTTTTTTGTGCCGAGGGAAAGGGAGGCAGAGAGTTCCGACGAGACGGCGGCGGAGGAAGACGACGGATATGTCGTAACGTACGTTCACGATGAGAACTCCGGCGAGTCTAGGTTCATCGTCATGGACGCGAAGTCGCCGGAGCTCGACATTATCGCCACCGTGAAGCTTCCTCAGCGAGTCCCTTACGGCTTCCACGGATTGTTTGTGAAAGAAAGTGAACTCAAAAAGCTGTGAGATAAAAATATCTTAATCGAACCGTAATTTTAGCTTGAACCGGACCGTTCAAACCGGTTCTCTCCTTAGGTGGGGCGGGGCGTCATATACATACTTGAACCGTGTAGATTTTTTATTATACAAATTTTTCGACACGTTAATAGATAAATATACATGTATTGTTTTAGAATATTTGGATAACTTTTCATGAAATTAAACAAGAATAAATGTGTAGTAGCTTAATATAGCTTTTTTTAGCAACTCAATATAGTTTTTCTCATTATTCCAAATTCAGCATATGTGTGTTTGTGCAAAAATATATATATATATATATATATATATATATATATATATCAACCTTTATGTGTAATATTTTTTAGTTATAATTATTGGAGGTAAGAGAATTTAAACTCGAGATTTTTTTGTCATCGAGTGTATAGTAGTGTTTTTTGGTCAATGAATGTATATTGTTCTTGTTGATAATATGTGTAGTTATTTATGTGAGGTGTTTCTATGTTTTCGAAAGAAGTGTCATAAATACATTTGTTAAAATCGTAAAATTTCCTTGATATATTTAGTTGGTTGAAATTTTGCTTTTTCATAATTTCAATTAGGTAACCACCTAGAGTAATAATTTGATGATAAAAATATTTATTTATTTATATTAAGATTAAGAGAACCCCTATTCAAATATTCACATATTTAATTATGGTAGAATTAGAAGAAAAAATACAGAGGGAAATTACATTTTTAATTTCTAAATTTATAGTCTAGTTTTAATTTTAGATAAATTTTATTATGGCTATTTTTTTTTTTTTTTTTTTTTTTTTATAAACTTATTATAGTTATTGTCATTATTCTTTATTTGCTTTTATAAAAGTGTTATTTCTATGTTTCTAAAAGAAGTGTTATTTCTATATATATATATATATATATATCTTTAAATCGTAAAATTTCCTTGATATATGTTTAGTGGGTTGAAATTTTGCTTTAATTTGTATTTTATATTTTTGTTTCTTGTACCATTCCTTTTTAAAAATTTCAATTAGGTATTAACACAACAATAATTTGATGACAAAGGTATGCTTTTTAAAAAAAATAAAATTAAGAGGTCCTCTATTCAAATGTTCTCATATTTAATTATGGTAAAATGTAAAGAAAAAATTACTTTTTAATCTATAAATTTAGAGTCTAATTTTAATTTGATTTCTATATTTTGGATAACTTTTATTATAGCTTTTTTTTTTTTTTTAAAAGTAACTTATTATAGTTTGTCATTATTCTAAATTAAACAAAGTGTTATTTCTATGTTCCTAAAAAGAGTGTTATTTCTATATATTTTTTAAAATTGTAAAATTTCCTTGATATAGTTGGTTGAAATTTTGCTCTAATTTGTATTTTATATTTTTTTCTCTTGTATTTTTCTTTTTTTCAAATTTCAATTAGGTATCTAACAAGTGCAATAAATTGTTGACAAAAGTCAGTGTTAGTAATTAAGATTGGAAGGAAGGAACCCTATTCAAATCTTTCCATCTTTAATTGCGGTAGAAATGAAAGAAAAAATTCAGAGAAAAATTATATATTTAATCTCATTTAGAGTCTAGTTTTTTTTTTTTTTTTTGGAGAAACATTTAGAGTCTAGTTTAAATTCGGTTCCCACATTAATTTAAATTTGAATATTTTACCACTGACATTTTAATAATTCTAACATTTAATTATTGTGTATTTTTTTAATTTACTTATTTATTTATTTTTTTAAAAAAAATTGAATTTAGGTCAAAATTAAAATAATTACATCATTAACATATTGGAATTAAATATTAGTGATAGTTATCATTTTAGTCAATATTATATTATGTATGTAACAAGTTTATGTAACAAGTTTGTTATAGTAGAGACTAAATGTGAGGATAATAAAATATCAAGAATAAAATGTTCAATTTTAAAATAAATGAACCAAATTGAAACTATACTACAAGGAGATAAAAAAATATTTTTTCCAAAAATAAATTTAAGTTATTTTGTCGACCAAAATTCATGGGGTTTGTTTGACATTATTAACGAGTTATTACAAATGAGTTTCTATAATTTCTCTTCAAACAATCATATTCAAACGAATTATGGTAATCACTCAAAATATTCACTTATTTCTAATCTTTTGTTTTTAATCATTCATTTTTAACCATTAATTAAAATAATTATTTATTTCTAACTACTCATTTAGAATAATTCATTTTTAACTACTCATTTCTAACCACTCAAAATAATGATTCGCTTCTAACCACACCCAAACAAGTTATTGTTTGCAACACCTCTACAAGAATTATCATTCAAATGAGCTATTAACTGTTATCTCTTTGCACATGACCACATCCAAACGAACTAAAACTCAAATTTCTAATCAGTCAAAATAATCTCTCATTTATAATCATTTAAGATAATCACTCAACAATTCTACATTCAAACACTGTAAATGTTAATAAATTTCTTAAAATATTGTCATCATCAAATAAAGGGCCTGTTTGAGCTAGGCAGGAAGAGATTCATTTTCTGGGTTCATAGCTATGACCATTTAAACTCACATGTGAAATCGAGACCAATTTAACCATGTGAAGTTATATGATTTATTTTAAGATAGATAAATAAGTTAAAATATCATTTTGGCCTATATATTTTTAGACTTCTTTCATTTTGATTCATATAATTGCAAATGTTTAATTTTAATTCTTATATTTCCAATAAAGTTCAAAATTGGGTTTTAAGATGAAATTGAAGTTAAATTCAATTGAAATTTGCTTAACAACAATAATTTTAAGCCAACACGAGCAATAGTTTGATATTAATGTACATCTAGTGACCTTGAGATCATAGGTTCGAATTCCCCCACCCTAAATATATCCTAAAAAAAATACCAAAAAGTTAGAGAGCAATTTTTAATGTTATTAAAAGTAGATGAACTAAATAAGGCATTTAAAAGTATACATAGAATTAAAATAGAACAATGGTTTCATTGTTTGGTTGCAAACCAATTCAATACCAGTGTCAAACGTATAATTATCATGCATATCTATTGACCTTTGGCTAGCCTTAAGACTTGTATTGTGACAAAAATGGTTTGTTGGTATGATTTAAGGAGAAAGCAGACACAACAAATCCTAGTTTGGAAAACTTACTTATCATATTTAAAAAATAATTATAAATATGGTCACTTTTAATTATTATTTTTAATTGTAAATATGTTTTCTTATAATACTATATTAACCGTATATAATATTGTATTAATGAATATTTATAACACGATATTAAAATATATTAATAACTATGAATAAAAATATTTTAAAATTTGCATATGTTTATAATTATTTTGTGATAAAAATTTATCCAATACAATTTTCCTTAAAATTTCGATAACACGGACTATTTGTACCCAACTGATAGGAAGTTAATTTAGGTGATTACTATTGATTAACCTTGTTATCTCTTAATTATTCTATATCATTTTAACTAATAAGTCAATGTATGATAGTTTACATTCAACAATTCTGGTAGAATATATATCGACAATCTCTAATGAGTATTGAACCTTTGGAGAAAGTCGGATAGAAATAGCACACAAATAGCTCGCTTCTATTTTTTGTTTTAAAGAATAAAAATAGCTTGCTACTTGGATCATATTTTCAAAGAACCTTTGGAAATTCTTGGCTATTTATTTATATGTTCCAATTGTTCAATTTGCTTAGGATCGATTCTTTTTGCCACTTTTGTTGTCAATATGATGAAGAAATTAGCTATTTATATTTATTCTCTACTTTTTTTTAGGGAGTCCAAACACTAAAATAGGATTTGAATTATTGACTAACATATATAAGAAACTTTATTGTAACTTAAAAAAGTTGAGATTATAGAGACTAAACCATTACAAATTTTTGCTATATAATTAAATTGTTACCTACCAAAATTCAAAGACATTAAGATTTTTTTTTTTTTTTTTAATTTTCTTCTACTTATAATTATTAAGAATATGAAGTTCCACCTCAAAACCAATTGGCAATGTAGGGAATAATCCACCATCTTGAATTGGATCCTAATTTGTGAACCGAAATACTCGTTTTGGCTTACTTTTTGCCAGGATCGGATCTGAACTTTGGAATTAAATACCCGCTTAAGCTTATGCCTACTTGGGTGGGGTTCACACCCACTTTTTTGAATTCAAAGCATTTTGGGTAGGATCATTAATTTGGGAGGCTCATAACTCACATGAAGCTCTGATACCATATTAAAAATATGAGGTTTCACCTCAAAATCAGTTGACAATAAAGGGAGTAACCCATAGGTGAGTATCTCCAACAATAATGCTTGAACATTATTTTATTTATACCTCATGATCCAACAATATTTGGATTTAAAAACCCGAAGGAAATTAATTCTTAAATAGACCGCTATCATGAATTGAATTCATCACTTTAAGCATTCAAAGTCTATCTTTTATCACTGACAGCCATCATGAATTGAATTCATCACTTTAAAGCATTTATAGACTTTGAATGCTTAAATTTAAGCATTCAAAGTCTATCTTTTATCACTAGGTCACTCCATGATGGTTAATCTCTATGCATTATCTCACGTTATTATTATTTTTTTGCATTATTAATTCTATTTTTCATATCAAGCAGGTGACCAAGATAGATGATTTCTAAGGTCGTCAATTGATTCGAAGAACTCGATAGATTTCAATCAAATTCCTATGATGATGAGTCTGAGGGCCACTTTTCAGCTTTTGTGAGTCTCACAATTCGAGATTTCAAAATCTCATAACTAGTGAAAGAATAAAAAGATTGGATTGATATGTAATAGGCTTTTTGAATAAAAAATCGCTATCGACTTTCTAAAATCTTATTCTTCAAATCTGACTTCATCAAATAGAAACTTTTTTTTTTTGCATCTCACTACTGGTTAGCTTTTTTCTCATTGATATACCTCATTCCCATTCTTGACTGGTGAACACAATCAATATAAAATGAGAGCTTACACTATGGAACAGGTGCAATGAATTACCTAAGTTATAAACCTTTTTTTCTTTAAATTGAGAAATTGGAGCTTTACTCCACTACACTCGGGGTAATCACGTCCATCCTTGGACTAGGCACTGGAAGACATTGAAAGAATGGATACACGGAAGGTGTCTACAAATTAATGCCACAGATAAATCTCAAATCTGAGATTTTGAGTGGAGCACACCTTCAAACCCCAAACCTTTAACCATCGCATCACTTTTGGGAACTATTAAATAGTGTGAACATCCAACTCAAAACCAATAAACAATGAGAAGAGTGGTCTATCTACCTTTTAAACACTAAGAGATATCCTCACCTTATGAATGTGAGATTTTCAACATGCCCCTTCAAAATGGTCCTCTTTCGAGTTACCACCAATCTTGGATCAAACCTCAATTTCATTTTTATTGGACCGAATACTCGTCTGAGCTTAATGAACTCTGACACCATATTAGACAATATGAGGTTCCACCTTAAAATTAATTGGCAATAAGAGTAGTCACCTACCTTTAAAACACTAAGAAATATTCTCACCCTATCAATGTGAGATTTTCAACGGAGTAGTTATAAACCATTAAATAAGAACTTGTGCCTGGCCCAGGGGCGGGCGTGGTTACCATTGTTTAAAAAAACCATTTAATAAGAACCTAATGCATATCTACTTCTTTCTCAAGGAAAATTGATCCTTCAGATACAGAAAGAATTCCTAAATTAAATTCATGAACCTCTATCCAATCTTCTTCCATATATTTTCTATTCAAGAGTCATAAAGTAATAGAGAAAGAGGGTAAAATTAGTGAATCTACCAAAATTTCTGAAGTCTGCTTCTTCTAAAGCTTCACCATGTGTGTTTCATCAGCCAACGAGAAAGAAACGTCCAGATCACGATGGTTTACAGTTTGAAGTCTGCTTCATTCTAAGCCTTCACCATAAGTGTTTCATCTGATGCCACAGAAAGGTCCTCTCGAGATTGTGATCGTCTACTTTGAAGGCGCATCTGACTACGGTGCGGGGTCCAGAAGGGGCCTACACTGCTATTGTCAAATTGCATTTGGCCAAGGCTATTCGAAGAATAACTATGCGAAACCCCACTGGTTGACCGATGCAAGGATGACTCCATAAGTTGGATGCCACTGCTGCTGCCAAAGCCATGTCCTAAGCCAAAGGGTCTTTCTTGAGAACCTTTAACTGTTGGACTCAGTGGCATCTTGACTCTGCCATCCCCTGTCACAGCATGTTTCACATTACATTCATAGTTCATACTAAAAAGAAGCAATCTCACAGGAAAAAAAAAGCAGCCAAGATTACTAAGATTAGGACAAATGAGGCTATCACAATTGTGGATGTCTCTTAATAACCGTTGGATGTAGATTCAAAAACATGTTTGCTCTCTAATAATCATTGGAAACAAAAGCAAAGTACTTTTGCAATTCTCTTTCAAATGCGTAGCAGTCTCATAGAATGATTTCTCCTAGATTAGATTGCAAGACGATTTATGTACTATATAGATATGCATGAGCATTGGGACATTTTGTGTGAAAGAAAATTACAGCTAAAGACTTCGAAGTTTCAAACATAAACGAAACAACACTGATAATCTATGAGAGCCATCAAGATTTTTGGAGCTTTGAACGTGAAAAAAATGATGTTTCTTTTGAGGATGGATAAAAATGCATCTTCTACATGCGACAGAAGCTAACATTTTAAAATGATGCTGACAAATCACTCGCGCACAACTCTTTTTACTTTTCAATCGTTTCCTGTCATAAAATAAAAGCCTAAATTGTAGATAAGTTCAACACCTCAATGAATAACTATTTCTTTTCTAAAGTTTCAACTTTGTAGTTTCCACACTACCAAAGGAAGGTACATCGATCCAAATAAAATTTCACCATTTAGGAAGTCGTAGACAAAGTACTACAAGAAACTCACAATCACAGTAATAAAGCATAAGTTGCATATTTTTTAACGAAGTAGCATAAGTTGCATATTGATCTCATAACATAGAACCATGACAATATGCATTAAGGCCAAACACCTTTTTAGTAGATGAAATCTTCATGCATGAAAGATTTCTCCATAAAATGCAAATTTAACATCCTATATGCTTAAAGATTGACTTATCGCATTAGCATTGCTCAGGCGACAAGAAAATTTCATGTTAGACAAGCTCAACAAGAAGATTCATATAAATAAGTATTAGAACACAGTTGCAATGAGATAACATAAGATATTCCAGGAGTATAAACTTACCAGAACTCATCGGACTCCACCGCTGTAACCGGAAAGGAGAGGGAATGTTTAGAACAGATGTGGTGGAGGCAGTATTATGCCTGAATACTGGAAGATAAGGCCTCCAAAAAAATCTAGGCAATGCACGGCCTACACAGGATAATGCAAAAAGCAGGAAAAGCAATGATGTGAACAAAATGACGATAAGAATTAGAGGATTTATCTTAATTTTAAAAATCCAATAACTGCGGAGCTCTAGCCTGGTTGTAACTGTAAAAGCCTTCCCAGCCTCCAACAGTGAAACCCCAAGTGTCCAAGTTGTACTCCCAGAACCAATAATTAATTGTTTATCAGTAATATGCAACCCCTCTCTAAGCAGTGAGACTATGTATGGTGCCCTAAAGCAGTACTGCTCAATAAAGGGCTGTGGAGAAACACTAGCCTGCGCAACTGCCCAAGGTTTCTCACAAAATTTGTGACCCCTTTCTAATACATCATCAAGTGTAGCCTCTGAAGAAAGATTGAAAAATCGAAATACCACAAAGAAACCAGAAATGGCATAAAAATTTCCGTGTGGTGGTGGGTAATTATTCGTTATGGCACACGGTTGCACATCACAATCAAGTCCAGTGCTTGTATTTGACCACTCAGAAAAGTTCACTACAACTTTAGCTAGTGCAGAACATTCTTCCCAATTTGGAGCACCAATCAGTCTTAGAGAAATTGCTGAATTCCCTTCACTACCCAACAATTTTCCACACTGGTTACAGGTATACTGCTCATCGTACCCCGGATGCAGGCAAGGGTGGTTAAGTTTAAATTTACCATTAGACAGGTCTAGCTTTTCAGGTACTTGAGTCCTTCTTAATAGGTGGACAACAGACTTCCCAAATGCATCATTTAAACCGTAGCCGTTAAGAGAATAGGCATTAAGATGATAATCAACATTTCCAATTCCAATGTTTAAACTAGACCCATTTTGTTCCTTGCTTTCAAAAGTTACTTGCAAAGAAGAACCCCCCAAGTCAAGTGCCCCATATGTTGGTTCCCTTGGTTTAGCCCCCAACAATTGTTTTTGATAGTTAAGGGCTATCCAGCCATAGTAAGCCTCTTCAGTACCTGTAATGGTTTTAACCCATTCTCTCTGGCAAAGAAATCGTGAACTCTTTAATATAGACCAAGAATTGTCCAGAAGCCACTTCGAATCTGCAAGTGGTAGTTTTCTAACTCCAGCAGTTGCATAAAGGAAAAGAGAAGTGCTTTCGTGAGCACGCTTAGGAATTTGGTTCTCCGCCCACTGGATCAGAGGATTAATAGCTGTCCTCAAACCAGTTACATTATGAACCAACTTATCAAGCCCCGGTTCCGTTTCCATTCGATCATAAGCCCGTCCGCTTTGAGACTTCAACTTCTTCTTTTGCCCTGTATTCATGATGGCAATGGGAAGGCCTCCATTTTCCTTATAATTAACATTTACTTGATATACATAAGCTCGAGTACCAGTACTTCCACAGTCAAGCACCACATAGTATCTTGGAGTTCCTTGAGACCAATATGAATAAATATACATAGAAACCATATAAATTAGAAAACATAAGAGCAGAAGACACAGAAAAAGAACAATTGTCCGCACCCACTTCCTGTTAGGCCACCACGATGAGCCTCCAGGCAATGTCTTCTCCTTCGAGAAACTCGAACCAGCATTCTCTCGTTGGAGCTGTCTAAACTCAGGAGCTACATTCCTAAGGCCATGATCACCCTCTTCGAGATCAAGTCTACGGTAAGTAGACAGATCCTGAAGAGAAGACGAAACTCTTAAATTGTTCTTAAGCGCAGGACTAGCAAATCCAGCAACAACAGGAGACGAAGAATCGGACAAAGGAGGCGGCGATGACTTAAACGCATCCCTAAATCTACCAAACGCCATTTTTTTCCCTAATTCAACACAAAGACTTCAATAATTCCACAGAAACGCACCAAAATCGTTAATCATCACAACTGAAATTCCTAATACTAGATCACAGTGATCCCCAACTCGCTGATTCTCCAAAAACTCTAGTAGAGAGCGAGAAACTGGGGGATTTTCAAATTGAAGTTTATTCGCGAATTGACTAGAGGGATCGATCAATATACATTGTAATAAACGATTGGGAAAGAAGATCAGTGAACAAAATCAATGGCAGTAGAGATAATTCTGAGTTGATGATAGTATTAAGGTTAGGTTTAAGGATTCAGACTGACCTGAAGAACAAATTAGCAATAAGATTAGGTCAAAATTGGGAGTTGAATTGAGAAGATTACAGTTTCTTCGTCTTCTTCTTCTTCGCCGATTTGTGATCTCAATCTCATCGGATGATCAGATTCAGATCCAACTGCAGCGATAAGCAACTCTGCCAACAAGTGCAATCCAGCCTAACCCTCTTACTCTTCCTCTATTTTTATTTTTAAATTTTCATTTTCACTTATATTTTCCTTTTCCATATATATATTTTTTAATTTATAATTTTTTTTTGGTAAATTATAAATTTGGGAAAATTATACTTTAATTCATTCAATTTTAAAAACTAAATTTTAGTCACAGTTAGAAGTAGATTTTGCATGTATATTAAAAAAAAAAAAAAATTCATAGCACAATTCCCAAATTTATTCATTTATGGCCAAAAAACGATTAAAGTCTATGAGTTTGCACTGTTCAATTACTTAAAATCGATTAAAATTTATCAGTTAAATTAATAGAAGTCTAAAGTATGAGTTGAACGAATAGAAGTCTAATGATGTTATAATATGAATTTTGGGCAAAATGTGCTATAAATGAAATTATTTTAAAAAATGTGTTACAATTGTAATGAAAAGCAAAAAAAATATGTCATGGAGTATAAATTCCCTAGTTAGAATTTGGTTAATATATTTTAAAATTAGAATTTAATCTTTATGAGACGTTTGTTTCACGCAATTAATTAGTTATTACAAACTAATTTTTACAAATTTCTCTTGAAACACTCATACAAGTATAATAATTAGTTAAAATAATTATTCATTTTTAACCATTCATTTTATCATTTATATTTAATCACAAAAATTCTAATCAATCAAAATAATAATTCATTTCTAACTACATCCCAATAAACTATGGTTTGGAATTCCTCAAAAAAAATTATTATCTAAACAAGTTATTAACTACAACACCTCTACAAAAATCACATACAAACAAGCTATTATTAAAACTCAAAATTTCTAATCACTCAAAATAATTTATCGTTTATAATCACTAAAAATAAACCATATTTTACTAACCAATGAAAACTAACCCCAACTAATCGACGAACACTTATGTAGTTACAATGTTACATGATGGATTTAGGCATGATCAATAATTTTGCCATATTTTTCTATAGTATTTTGCTGGGTTGCTATGCGTACCAATATTACTATCGAATGGATGAGTGACGCAACAGTTTCATTGTTTGGTTGTAAATCAGTTCAACACTAGCGTCATAGGTTCGGGTCCGAGAATTGATATTTATCTCCCTCCCCTAATATGTACTTAAAAACAAAAAGTACCAATGCTAATACATGGGCTGGCAAACAGCCCATACCTTCAGGTTCAAATTTGAACTTTGATTTTTGTTTTAGTTTAATTTCAAACTTTATTTTATTTTTATATACTTTCAAATTAGTTTAGGCCAATTTCAACTATTTAAAAATATTATACTTATTGATTGAAAGTTCAATTCATCAAATAAAATTTAACTCCCCATATTATTATTACCATCATAAGATTATAAAATTACACCATTTGATGGAAGAAGGTAAAAGCTCTTCCTAGTTGCCCTTATTTGGCATTCAAAGATACAACATTTCACCAAGAGAGAAAGAGAAACCATAAATCCCAACTCTCAAAACAAAGATAAGATTAAAAATCATATAAAAAAAAAAAAAGCCCACAAATTTTCATCTCAACCTGACTCTATGAAGAGCCAAGTACGCAATCAACCGGTAGCCAACCAACATGAGCGCCATAATACAAACATCAACCCAAAGCCGGTCCAACCCGACCGATTTAACCGCTGGAAAATCGGCCACCCGACAAAACTCTCCTTTGCCACACTCGTAAACATCATCACTTTTGTATTGCACTCCCAAGAGAAGTTTGTAGCAATAGTAACTGTAGCTAAGGTACTTGAGCCACACGATGAAGGGAGGGATTTGTTGGATGTAGTAGCCCCCGGCGATGAGGAAGACGAGCGTCGTGACGGAGGCAAGTGTGGTGGCCTGCTTGACATCCATGAGGATGGCGCCGAAGGCTAGGCCGAGGCTTTGGGAGACGAGGACGCTGTAGAGGACGACTAGGAGGGAGAGGAGGAAGGTGGGAGGGTGAGGGTTGAGGCCACCCATGAAGTAGATTATGAAGACGAAGGCGGTCGGGAGGGCGAGTTCTAAAGGGAGGTCACCGACAGTTCGTGCAAGGAAGTAGGACGAGAGGCGATACATGCCCGAGGACCGCTCTTTGATTAACATGGTACGCTCTTGTGGGAAGGTAAACACTGCATTGTAGAGCGGATAAAAGCCCCAAAATACAGAGAAGAAGAACAACAATGCTAGCTGAAATATAAGAGACATATGTTAGGAAAAAGAAAACATAAACTATGATATAAAGTATCTCTCCTAAAATATGTATGGTTATGAGTCTCTTACATCCCACTATTATTTTTTATTTATTTATTTTTTTAGAAAATCAGGAAATGGAGCTTCGCTCCCCTATACTCGGGGCATCACTGACCCGTTTCTAGATTGTGGCATTGGAATAATTCGAAAGATATTCTAGTTTAAGCGCTTTCCAAACAGCCTCGAACCAGAGATTTATCAATGAATCATAGCTTGAAATCCTTTGCCTCAACCACTGGACTGCTCCTTAAAAACTAAATCCCACTACTATTGGTTTTTGTGAAAGGATGCCTTATTCATAAATATCCATCTTTCTTCTGTGATGGAGGGTCTACTTTTTTTGCTTTGTGGTTCATTGGTGTATAAACACTAAATAAATATGACCAAATATTCCCAAAAGATTTTAAAGTGAGAAACTTTAAAGTTACAAAGAAAAATATTATTTATATAATTTAAGACTACCCTACCTTCCAACTTTAAATTCAAAAAAAAAAAAAAAATCCATAAAGACTTTAGAAGAGAAAGTTCTTTGGTGTAATTCACACACGAAAATATATACATATATCATAATTCAATAACCAAAACGTTATGAGCTTGTATTTCACACCTCTCAAATCTTAATAGAATTTTTAGACAAATTTTTTTTTTTAAGGCTAAATTCACTAAAGTTATTAATTGAGTTTTTTAATAGCTAAGTATTGCTTGTACTACCATGTAAACAAATAGAACACGATTTTACATTTTAAAGAAAAAAAAAAAGTAATCATGTGGATTTAAACTTAACTCAATTAATTAAAATAAATGTTCATCATCAGAAAACTTTCGTATTTCTACTTTTAAAATATACACACGCATAATTTAAACATACAAATACTTTTAACCATACGAGTATTTATAAATAAATTAAGAGATTATAAATTAAAAAAAAAAAAAAATAGAAAGAAGAATCTTACCCGATCCTCAATGTGAGATGTTGGAGTGTGCCACCAAAGGAGTCCACCAAGAAAGGCAACACTTATGACTTGAAAAATCCTTAGCTTATTGAAAGCATCAAATCTTCTCTCCTTTAGCCCTCTTTGCAACAGCACTTTGAATTGATACCACCAGCTTGTGCACCACTCTTCTCTCTCTACACCCACCAATAATAAAATTCTCTTATTTATTTCTTTACTTATCATAGTTGGAATATAATTCCAGCTATCTCAAATCATTCATTTTCCTTAAAATTATTTTTACTTTGTTTTATTTTGATATTTAAAGGATTTCTGGTGTGTTGGTTTAGGGTTTAGTGATGATAAATATATTTCTAAAATTTTTAGAGTAGTATTTTTAAAGAAAAAAAATTATTATATTGAGCAATTGTTTTTAAAGCACTCAAACTAGAATGAATTATTTGAAAATAGGATAAAAACCAAAGAAAAGAGACTAAATGATATTTAAAACAACTATTTTTTTTTTTTTTGATATGATAGGTATATTTATTTATATTCATGACATTCAAATCTTGTACGGTCAAATATTATGTCCTATGATTCTAATCGAGATGCCAAATTGATCCGAACAATTACTAATATTAGAAAAACACAAGGACAATTTATGTGGTGGTGTCATATTCATAATCCTAATTCCATTCCTATTTTTTAACTTTTTTCTCCAATATAATGTGTTTCGTCAAAAGTGTTTTTTAAAAACCTATCGACTTATCTTGTTTGACGATTTGTGATCATCTACCTACTTTAGAAACATGGGGTTTAGAATGAGTGGTTGAATTTTGAAAGCCGATGAAATAAATTGCGTAGATTCACCAAAATCAACTCAAAGATTTGGATTTTGACTTATGATTTGACCTTGGATTTTGACTAGTGATTTAATCATTTTCTTTGTTTTGTATGATCTACTTAAAAACGTGATTGAAATAATTTGTGGTTCTTTTTCTTTAAGTATTACTTGTCTACTATTAAAATGTTGATTACAACTAAAAAAATCATTTGTAGAATTTGAACTTGAAATTTAAAGAAAATATACTTTAGAGACTCCAAATCTTACTAACGAGATTGTCTTTTAGAGGCTCCAAATTTTACTAACGAGACTGTCTTTTGAGAATTAGTGTTATTCATTTTAAAAATCTAATGAAAGAGATTGTGGTCAAACACTAAAATCTAAATGTAAAACAAGACCAGTCTATGGTTTTAATGGCTGAGAATTGATCACGTGTCGTTAATCGTGGGCGACATTTGTAACGAATTAATGTAAAAGATATATAATCTAATTAACAAAATGGTTATGAGAGTGAAGTTATTACTTGAGACATCTTTTGTGTAGTTGGTGAAATTATTGGCAACCAAACTGCAAAGCTCAGCTTTCAATGTGGAGGAAATGTTCTTATTATAAGCTGAAATTAGGGCTTCCTTCACAGCCATTTGTTCTTGTTCCATGTTCTCTCCAGACTCATTCTTTGAATCAGGGGCAATTCCTGTCATTTTTTTTTATTAAAATTGACTAATATAGAAGAGGAGAAAATATCTCACGACTACAAAATTTCAAATGAGTAATAGCTCAACGACATTAATGTACATCTTTGAATTATTAAATTATAGGTTCAATCTTGCATCCAACCCCATTTTAAAACTAAAATAAAAGAGCAAAAATTCCAAAAACAGTCATAAAAGCTCAAAACGCCTATTTCTAAATGTCATAGAATGCCAAAATTTTAGAATGATCTTCACTATCATGATTGATCAACTTCATATGATCAATCACATCATAATGTATAATAACAATCAACTTTCTTTCATTTCTTGTATTAAGTTTGTATCATGAGAAATTGAACGAAACTTAAAGTTTAGGGATTAAAATGAATTAGACAATATGGACAAAGAAATTTGCATTTTTTTTAGTGTAAAATAAAAATGTCGTCGTTATTATATGGTTCAATAAAAGAATGTAAGAAATAAAGGGTGAAAATTAAAAGAAGGAATGTTTAATCAATCGTATCATATATAATAACATGGGCCAGTAAAAAAAAGTTTAAAGCATCAAAATGTGTAGTAGTAGGCCAAGTGATTACAAATGTCACACATGATTGGTTTTATAAAGAGAATAAAAGAACAAAGCAAACTCTTTTTTTTTTTTTTTTGAAAAAATAAAATAAAACTCACAAGCAACTTTTTATTTTCTTTCCCTTTATGCATATGGTCACAACTAGAAAAAAATACCCATATTAAGAAAAGGAAAAAGAAAAGTGAGATGTGGTATAGTTAAATTAAGTTTGTAAGTGTGTAGTGACGTAAATTCAATTTGATATCAAAGTAAAAAGTTGTGTATAATCATTTTTTCATGCTGGAAAATATTGATTTTTACTAGTCGAAATTTTTTCTAAACCTAATTTAATAAAAAAAAGAAAAGAAAAAGAAATTGTATGTAAACATACCATTTGCAAGATCAAGAAGAAGATCAGCTGGATTGATTGTAATGGAGGTTGAGAATCCAATGGAGGAGAAGTAATCGATGGCGGTCGAAGCTAAACCGTAATAAATTGGGCTACCTTCCGACAGCAAAATAACCTTATCGAACATGTGGTAGAGGCGGCTCGATGGCTGGTGAATGGTCGTAACAACTGTCCGACCACCACCAGCCGCGAGGCGTTTGATGATGGAGAGGATTCTCATGGCAGTGGTTGAGTCTAGCCCTGAGGTTGGCTCGTCGAGCAAGAGCAAGCTCGGGTTGATCAACATCTCTTGACCTATGCTGACTCTCTTCTTCTCTCCACCCGAGATTCCCCGAAAAAGTGGACCGCCAATCATGCTGTTGCGGCAGCGAGTCAGGCCCAACTCGGAGATGACTCGCTCGACCGCTAGGGCTTTATCATCGGCAGTCAAGGAGGAAGGCAGGCGAAGGAGGGCGGTGAAGAGGAGGGTTTCAGCGACAGTCAAATGGGGGTATAAAACGTCGTCTTGCGTGACGAAGCCAGTTCGACGCTTGGTAGCACCAGAAAATAGCTGACCGTTGTAGGTTATTTTACCCGATAGTTTGCCGGAGAGACGACCGCCGAGAGCGGTCAAGAGGGTGGTCTTGCCGCTCCCAGAAGGACCAAGCATGGCGAGAATTTCGCCAGGGGAGACGACTCCGCTTAGGCCATTCAGAATAGTTTTCTCACCGCCACCTTCGCCATCGCTACCGCAACAACTACTGCTTTTCCTTTGTAACTTCACTTTGTAAACTACTTCTTCAAACTACAAAATCCAAGGCAGAACAAAAAAATCAACCACTTGTGAAAAAAACTATATATATATATATATATATAAGAGGTAAAATGGAGAGAAAGGGACCTTGAGCGTAACAGTGAGAAGGGGAAGTTGATGGTGAAGATTATTATTGTTGTTGTTGTTTTGGGAGTCAACATGAAAGGGGTAAGCAAAAACGACGTCGTTTCGAGGGTCGGACGACATGATCTCCTTAGAATTTGGAAGAGAGAGATCAGAGCTTGAGATCTTCTTTGGCCTGTAAGTTTCTTCTTGTTGGTTTATAAAGAATCAAATCAGCTTTAAACTGCAATTGGTGGATTTATGATTGAAAGAGAGAAAAGAAAAGAGAGAAGTGGGAGTTGGGAGTTGGGTTTTATTGTATTGGAAGTGGAGAGGGCAAAGAAAGATATAATTAAGTGAGTTTTGAATTATGGTTCAAAGAAGTGGGAGAGATCAAAGAAATTATATATGGGGGAGAGAAAAGAGAGATTCCACCTTCTTGGCTTTGCCTTCTCTTTTCTAATAGTTTATTCTCACACTGGCTTCCTTCACCATTCTTTATATTAATTACTTAACCCTACCAATTGCTAATTGCAATTAAGTTCTTTTCAAAAAATAAAATAAAATAACTGCAATTAAATTCAACAGTAACTAACATGTATTTTCGTTCAATTATCATGGAATAACTTGATAGTAAAAAAACTGAGAAACTAAGAAGTTGCTTGAATTCAATCTAGAATATCAACCTTTTTGGGAATTACGAATTTCTTTGAAGTCCAAATATTATAGGATCACACCATAAGTTAAAAAAACTCTAACATCCCCTGTATTTTACTATAAATTTGGGTTGATTTGTCAAATTAGTAGATAAGTTTATACATCGTATATTCTCTCTCCAAAATTACTAGTATAACCACTAATTAGTAAGATTTCTACTAATTTTGACATGGTTATGTTTATTGGTCTAATTATAGATTCACTTAATTTTTTAGCCATAAAAAAATACCACATCAATAATAAGCTCATATTGAGCTATGTATATCACTTATTTTAATCTAGTTCAATCTTGAAAAATGTAATCTTTTATTCTTATATTATTTTAGATGAATGAGAGGTTTGTGGTCTTCTCTTCAATTTGAATTAAAAATAAAAGATAAATAATAAATAGCTTGTAGGATTAGTAGCTTAAAATAAACTATATAAGAATAAGTCCAACTCTACTCTACATCCTAAATATTGAACCATATAAGAATAAGTATAAAAAAACTTGATAAAAATCATAATCATCATTCATTTTGCCTTCCATTCATCTTGTTTTTTTTATGTACATTACTATGATCATTCTTCAAATAAAGTTAATTGATAATTTTCATTTGTTGCAACTAAAGTTCTCCGCGATGGGTTGTTTCGAAGCTAAATTCGAAGCCATTTTGTGAATAAAATATATATTCTTGGCCAAAACTTGTTTTTGGCCAAGAATATATGAAACTTAAAGTAAGATGATGAAAACATTGTGTTTACTATTTTTATGGGTTTTATTTGTTCATGAATGATATTTATTTTTATAATCATCGAATTAGGGTTTCATCTTATTATATCAGATTCAAAGTTCAAATTTGAAAGACAACAAAAGATTTTACAATTAAATTTATTCATAGGATTTAAATCTAAGTTCTTCAAATTAACATACTTTGAAGATTCCAAAACTCTACCAACGTGGTAGAATATCACATCTTCTCAATACTCTATTTGTAGACTAAGACAAATTTAGTTTTTTTTTTCAAGATCTTTCATCCCAAGTTCTTTCATGAGATATCATCAAGAATGGTATAATTAATCTTCCATTTTTTTTCCAATTTAACAGCATATACGATAGAAGAAGACACATTATTTATAGGTTAAGTGGACTTAGCACAACAATAATTAATATGTATATATTTTCAACTTAAAAATAGTAGGTTGGAATTTTTCCAACTTTTAAATATTGTTATTATACTAAAAAAAACACAATGTGAAATTTAGTCACTAGTTGAAGAGATATACACTAGTATAAAGAGAAAGGTAAGAATAGGCTTTTTTTTTTTAATGGGATTAGGGTTTTTTTTCTAAGGAAAATAAAATATACACAAAAGTGTTTAAATTTAGAGAGCAACAAAAGAAGCAACATAACTCATACAGTGACACAATTGGAGAATTCAAATACATGACCGACCTGTTTGATCATGGGAATACATTGATACTATTTATTTGTCTTGGCCACATAAAAATACATTTAACACATGAGGAAACAATTTATAAAAAAAAAGTAAAAAAAAAAAAAGAGAGTAATAAAAAATGCATTTAAAAAATTGACAGCTCAAGGAGCCAAGGAGGGGCCTCTTGGGCGGTTGCCATGGCTTTACTTTTTGTTGCAGATAAAAGCCTTGTTTTAGGGGTTCTTTTGAGAAAAAGAAAAAAGAGAAAAAAATTGAAACTAAAATTATTTTTAAAAATAAAAACAATCTTTGTTCTTTTCCTGGTCAAGTGTTCTCATTTTGATGCTTTTCCTGGTCAATCTTTGTTCTTTATTTTTTATGAGAGTTTAGAGGTAAAAAACGTTTCTCAATCAGTTTTTATAAAACAAAACATTGATATCTTTTTTTTTTTGGAAAATTGTAGGTCATGGAAAAGCATGGCTTAAATTTTCATGCCCAAGCATGTATGGCGCAATTTGTTCTCCATTTTATTTTATTTTTCTATTTTTTAAATTTAAAATTCAATTAAATTAAGACAAACTAAATCAATTATGTCTTGTCATAATATAAACTTTTTTCTTTTTAATTACAAGTATTATCAAAATGCGCTATTATATTTGTCCATTCCCCATTCTTTAAAGACTACCAATATCTTTCTCGAGTGGATATATTATTTGTTATATGATGAATTTTATTATTTTGATGTATACAATTTACGATTATGAGGATATAAATTATTTGTTAAAAGGTTGATGATATCTGAACTATTATTATTTGAAAAATTGAATTTATTGTTTTCATTATCAAAATTAATAATGTTTTAGATCAACAATAAATAAAGATGGAAGATCCAAATTTATAATTTTTTTTATCATTAAGCTAAGTATACATTAATACCAGTGAATTATTGTTTTTGTTGACATTACAAAAATTAATATTTTTCAAATGAAAGTTAATAAATGAAGCAAAATTTTCCAAAAACAAATGGTAATTAGTACTCTTTTATTGGAAGAGAGGCAAAGATTCTTCCTAAGGAATGACATCTTGAAGTTTTTTTTTTCTTTCTTTTTAGAGAAAAAATAAATGACAAGGTGATAAAATGATGGATTCATTTGAGAAAAGGTAGGTTTTGGGATGAACTATTTGAGTGTTTCTAGGAATTAATTAATTAATTTTTATAAGTTCAACCGAATCGTGAGAGTCTTAAATTTATAACATTTTGGTTGTTAGGACGTATAAAATATTCTTTATACCGAAAGATGTCATTGCATCTAAACATTAGAGTAGAATGACAAGAAGTTATTGTTAAACTTTGTGTGTTCGAGAGATTTTTTTCATTGTCAATTTTGTTTACCAATCAAACTCAATTTTATGGCAAGTTTTTTTGGTTGAAAATCATGTGTTATGGGAATATTTTCATCCTACTTTAAAAATTCGGGATGAAAGAAATCCTTCTTAAAAAAACCGACCAGCCTTAGACAATAATGAAAACACAAGTTCAATTTCTCAAATCAATTTATTTTTGAAAAAAGACAAAGAAAAAAAACGACGACTCTAGAAAAAGGGAATATTTTCCATTCAACTAGGGAAATCTTAATATACCCAAAGAAAAAACTAAATGGCCAATGTAACCTTTTCAAAGGGCATATATGTTAAAGACAGTCTAAGAAAAACATTGAAAGCCAAAATTTTGTAGGCAAGATATGAGTAGGACATGTTTGGAAGATTTTGAATAGGGAAATTTGATGGGTCAAAGATAGAACACGATGTCGAATAAAAAGCACATGCATTGCATGTGTCCAATTCTTATGAATCAATGTCTTTTACATAATAATAATAATATACCTATCTATTAAAATTAGGGTTAGCTTATAGCTTGTTTTTGGGGCTATCTTTATATCATCAAAGAATAAGTTTGAAAGGAACAAAACTTGGATTGGTGCATGGAATTAAGAGATCAAAGTTGGAATGTGAATTTGCTTATGAGGGAGAAAGGAAAAAAAAGGGAAAAAAGGCAAAGTTGAATCGAATTTGTTTGAATTATTACATGTGACTTTGATTTTTTTTTTAGAAGAAAGAAAGAAAAAAAAATTGTTTTGTTTTGTTTTTTTTTTTTTATTTGTTAGTGTCTCGTCAATTTACAGACACCTTGACTATTTTCAGATAAATCGTTCGATCTTAAATTATTTGGTACTTGTCAAGAAAATTTATAAAAAAATTAGTTTTTAGGTAGATGGTTGACTACCTTAGTTCATTTTGACTGCTAGACTAAAAAATTATTTTATCATACTAGTTTACATCTTTGATTTGTCCATCAGTGATTTTAAAGTAATTTGAGTTCGTTCACACGAGATTTTTAACAGGGGTAAATTAAGATATTTTGTTTGTATTGATTTGAATATGTGTGAATTAGCGAGTATGTGGTATAATCTCTGATTTTACTCCTCTTGATTCAATCTCTCTCATATACAATTGTCTCAAGAGATTTGTAACTTATTCTTGAGGTTGACTTGTTTTGAGGGTTTCGCAGTTTATTCTAGATGTTAGAATTCTAGTTTTTTTTTTTTTTTTTTTTTTTTTTTTTTTTTGTAATACTCATGATATTTTGGATGAAGAATTAGTTTGAGGAGTTATTTTGAGTAATTAAAAATTGAAAGTTGTAATAAAAAAAAATTTGGATGTAATTTTTATGTGGATGAGTTAGAGACGATAACTTGTTTGGATGTAAATTTAAAATAAATAATTATTTTGAATAATTAAAAAAATGATTATAAATTAATGCTTAAAAATAAATTATTTTGAGGAGTGAGAAATGAATTATTAAAAATTAGTGGTAAAAAATAAAGATTTATTTTGAGTAGTTATAAATGAATGGTTAGAAATAAATTGTAAAAAATGATGAATTATTTTAAATAGTAAAATTGAGAAATTATTTTGACTAATTACAAAGAAAAAAAAAAACTCATTTGAATGTACTTTTTCAAGGAAGAGTTAGTAAATTTTCAATCTAAATCCCAAATAAACACCCCTAATAGAGATTCTTATATTCCCTCCTTAACACAGCTGCTGATCAATGCTTTAAACTCCTGTAGTTTTCAACATTCATATACCTCTAAATTATTCCAAATAGGACTCTTTTTCTACCCTTTCATTTTATGGTTATTATATTTCTAATATTCTCTCTTTCTAATATTCTAGAGAGAAATGGAAAAAAAGAAAAAAGAAATTTTTTACTTAACCATTTTTTAAAGGAAATTTTTAATTCATAATCTTTTCGTCAGAGTGAATTCCATTATATATATATATATATAACGATAAAAAGTATACAAGATTAAAAAGAAGACATAAATCTGATTTTGATTTCTATCCTTAAATGAAGTCAAAATGAAAAAAAATTAGTTAACGAACAAAATTAGAATTTTATCTTTAAAATAAAGCTAAAATTTAGTCCTTTTAATTAGAAAAAAAATATTAAAATTTAAATGCAATAATTTTAAAACTTAAAATTTAATCTATATAATTTGATAAAATTTTAAAAATAAATTATATAATCATAGTCGTTGACAAATTAAATTGGTAAAATATACCTATTCATGTTAAATGTTGTAATTTTTTGTCCAATCAAATCATGAAACATGCATCATCATTGTCAACAAAAAACTATAAGTCAATGGATATAAATGTGTCCCTAATTAAAAAGTCATTTATAAAAAAAAATGACAAGAATTAATAAATTTCACCTATTTAATCAGATAAAGAACACCGGCTGTTTTTTTAATTAGATTTTATGAAATCATGAGCTAGTTCTTCCAAATTACCAAAGTGACCACAAATCTAAAAGTTAAATATCGATTCTTTAGAATCGAACTTATGGCTATAAAATTTATATCGTATAATCAATTAACAAAATCTAACACTTAGAGCTTTTTGTTTAGGTATGCAACTTGCACATTTGTTTATGTTAATAATAATGTAAGTTATACAAAAACAAATTGGGGATTCCCCATCATAGTCCACACACTTTCCCCTAATTTCCTCTTAAGCTATCTATATGTCTTTCTCCTTTTCTATATTCTCTTTTCACCATAGTGACCCAAACAAATCCTAATTATTGTTTTTATGAAAATAAAAAATAAAATTCCTTCCCCCAACTTAGTATGTACAGTATTATTTAATTCGAAATGTCGGTGATGCTCGGCATAGTTGAATTATATAAAGTTGATTTTTTACATGTTTTTATAATGTCTATTATTTGTTATCACTATCTCGATTAATTGCATATTCTTTTAGGCATTGGATAAAGTAAGAAATTTCATTTTTATTTTATGTAAAAATATGTTTATACATGGCGTGAGATGTTTAATTGGAATATTATAAAGTTAGAATCTTGATAATGTTTTTAAATCGGGTGGAACAATCAACGATTAATCTTAAGCAACAAAGTTTTGTTCTTGAATACTTTATTTAACACACTCCTATCGGTTGAAACTTTTGAATGTGATTTATAAAATAGTACGTTTAAGGGATTAATATTTCATTATATTTTTATTTTAAATTTCCTTTTTTAATACAATAAAAGTAGGCAAGAATTTGAAACTTGTAACCAATAGAGTTATTAAGTAATACATAATATTGTTGAAGTTCTATTTCAAATTATACTTCTATTTGATTTTATATATATATATTTTTTAAGCAGTCAAATTTCTCTTACCCAATGGTTAGGCTAAAATCAATATAAATATTTTGTTGTTAAATAAATTTTTTTTTTTGTATTTTTTTTATATCTGTGACTGTTTGGATCAACTTGTCAGCATATCGATTAATGTCATGAGACATACAAATTTAATCTTTATATTGAATTTTTTAATATTTCAAAGAACCTATCTTTGTAGATTTGAAAAGAGAATTTAACAAATCATGAATTTTCAAACGAAATAAATACGAGAAAAATAAGATTGGAAAAAAAAAACACAATTAGACAAAAAAAAATCTATTATAATTATTAATCCATAATCATTTTCATCTTCTCTATTGAATTTCATCCATTCATCTCTATTACTTTAAATTTAATGACAACATTCTACTTTATCTCCATTAAATTTTAGGCATTCATTCATCTTGCCCTAAATTTAATAATCATGTTTTAAATTTTTCTCCATGTGAATTATACATCATGTATTTTAATCCATATGATGAGTTTAGTGGAACTTGGATTAATTAGGAGGTTTGGTTAACTAACTAAATTGTGGGTGTGTTAATTGTGAGCTATATATAAAACTCCTTGAACTTTCTTCTGCCTTTAACGATGAGAAACCCTAATCACCAAATTGAGAGTTCTTAGTTCATCAATAACAATTATGAATAAAGATAATCAAGATTGATTATCTCACATTCTGAACAGTGGAGTAAACTAGTCTGAACCACTTTATATTCGGTTTGCTATCTCTTTTCCATGTCTTTCTTATTTGTTGTTTGATTTTGATCTTAGATTAGAGTAAATCTGAAAATTTGCTTAACAATTTTACATTAACCTTTCAAGAGTTTAATCAAACAAGCCTTCATATTGTCAAACTCTCAAAAGGCGTTGACGGTCTAAAATAACCTCGCTTACTCTTCAAACAATAATTTTTGTCATGTTCATGGTTGATTTTATGTTTTCTTCTTCTATCATATCACTTCATTATTATTATTTACATTCCATAAATGAAACTATAATATGTACATGTATTTTTAAATAAAAAAAACATTAACATCCAATTCTTTTCATTTTATTGTTTTTTTAAAAAAATTCTTTTCATTTTATTTTCTTTTATTTCAATCAATGGAACATTTGAAACCGAATTTAATCAAGGGATTAATTTATTATGAAATAATGGGGTATAAGACTCTCTTTCTTAATATTCACACACTAATAATAGGGAACCTTGAAGCTTTTTTACTATCTGATATGTTTATATATTATGCTAGAGAATCATGGACGATTTTTAAAACAATTGTATTGATAAGATATCTTTATATTTTGTAAAACTAGTATGGTTTATATATACTTACCATCTTTTGAGCCACATATAGAAAGAAAAATGTTAGATGAAAATGATTGATATTTTTTAAAAAACATGGAAATGATTTTAACATCATTTTAAATATTTTTAAAAATAAATAAATGAAAAGATTGGCTCATATAAGGGTAAATATACACTTGATAAGTTTTACTCTCTTTGTATTTGATAAATTGAACACCCTTTATTCACTTTTAGTCATTACCTACTTTCATGTTTGAAAGAACAAAATTATAGAGAATATATTACGAAAAAAAGATAAATATATTTGTCATTAAGCACATTTTTTTAAACATTTTGTTACTTTTCGAAATTGAGGAATGGTAGATGATCTTTCTCCTATTAACGATTGTGTACTAAGTCATTTATTCTAAGAAAATGTGAATTTAATAAATACAGTAGTGGTTGATAGAATGAACGTTACATAATGTGTAGCATATATTATAGCATATATAGACCAATTTATTCATCTATGATAATATATTAAAAATCGAATTGAGTATCGCACACATTCTAATAATTTTTACAATCGCGTCAAATTACAGCCTTTCACACATTACGTTATGTCGACAAAATCTTAAGAATTTTTTAATGTCTAAAGCACTAATCGAATCCAGAATTTAAAATAATTTCATGTTGACTATTTTTATATATAAAATTTAAAAACATTGCAATTAAAAGCATTACCCTAAAAAGAAATGACAGAAAGGAGTAGAAGCTATTATTATTAAATGTATTTAACTCAGATTACTAGTGGCTTAAACAAGAATAGACATAATTCAAGTTCACCTAAAGAAGATGTCTAAAATAAAATAATACAAAAAATGAAATAGGAACTAAAAAGAAGAATAATATATTTGTGGAACAAAATCAGAAATTGGTGGGGTCAAACAAAGGAATTGAGAGCCGTACGATCTCAGTGCTTTGCTCATATAATATGTAATTTCCTCCTGAAATTTTTTAAAAGTTAGTTAATTTACAAAATAATTATAAATCCAATTATTTTTTAAAAAAATAAAAAATGTAATTATTAATATTAAGGAATACTTTCACATATTTTTTTAACAAAATGATATTGAAAAATATTTATAATACAATATTGAAATATATTAATAATTATAGACATTTATAATTGACTTATATTTATAATTATTTTACTAGAAGTTATCCATACCATTATATATATTGTTGAATTAACTAATAATTTTATTTAGTATAAAGTTTTGGCTAGTGGGCCGTGGGCCAAGCCCACGGTACAATTTGCATCACGCGCATATCTTTATCTAAATCTAAAAAAGGAATATCTCTCCAATTTTTTCTTCTTTCTTTTATGATATAAAAAAAGTAATATCTTGTTTTTTTTTTTTTTTTTGAGAAACTAATATGTTGTTTTTTTTAAAAAAAAGGGATATCTCTGATATTTTATTATTTTCTCATATCTGTCTTTTCTTCTCCTAATTTTTTTGATCGGATGGTCTCAATTTAATCTGCTGGTTTTGATTTGAAACTGGTGGGGAGGGGCGAGATCGTCCTTGCGCAATGATTATGCCTTGTCGTTTAGTTAGTTTGGGCTTGATTTAGGATTTTGACACGTATCATACATTTTTCCTTCTTTGGGTTATTTGAATATGAACCTTTTTTTTTTTTTTTGAAATGCAAGTTGATGTGTGTGTGTATATATATATATATATATATTCAAAAGTAAGTGCCTGTGCATGCTGGTTTTGCAATTTGAAATGCAAGTAAATCTCTTTTTTTTTTCCTTCAGCCCATCATGGTTGACAAGACTTTAGTCGATCTTTAGGACGTGTTTGGTGCATGGATTAGGATTAAGTTAGTCGGTATTAAGTTAATCTGAGTATTAAATTAAGCTGAGTATTAAGTTAATCTGTGTTTGGTGGACATATTAAGTTAAACTAGATTAAGTTAAGGAGATTGTTGTTTGGTGCAGGGATTAAGTTAAGCTGAGTTTTTAATAATCATTTTTCATGTTTTTTTTCTTTTTTAATGTATAATATTCAATTTTTTCTTTAAATAATATATAAATCACAAAATGATATTCATTTAAAATAATAACCATATGATATTCAAATGACATTCATGTAAAATACTAAGTAAGTTTGATTAATATATATTTTATTGTTTGTTTCAAATTTAACTCAATGTGTATATTTAAATTTAAGAACCAATTTTATATCTATTCAACAAAATTTGGACGTCATTTAAATTATATCAAAATCATTTTAACTTAATCACAAGGTTGGTATAAGCTTAATTTTTTTTATAAAAATTTAATTTAATTTATTTAATACACCCTAATTTATATTATAATAATTTAAGTTTTGATAGTGGTTAAAATTTATAGTTGAATTTAGACTATATTTTAATTTAAAATAAAATAATTATTGAAACCAAATCTTATAATAATAAATCAAAATCTTTAAGCTTAGTATAAAATAAAATTGATATTAGTTTTAAAAAAAAATATTATTACCAAATCATATCTTTCATAAAAAACTTCTTGATTTATCTAATTTTATATTTGGAAATAAATTCTCTTTGCATATTTTTTTCTTCACCTCGTGAAAAGTCTTTATCAAGACCAATTTCTTGATCTTCTCCAGCCTGTTCTCACCAAATCAATTTTGGTTAATCATTCTTCAAAATTCTAATATTTAATTTGAAATACTGGGTTTGTTCATAAAAAAAAAAAAAGAAAAGAAAAGAAAATCAGACCCAATTTTTTCAAAGACCTTGGCCAAGTCGTCGTCTCCTACAAGGATCCCCTATCGGCCACACCAAAACCTAAGCCCAAGATTTGAGTTTCGCCGCCCAGAACTCCGATCTCCTATAGGTCCTAGTCGTTTTAGAGCCCTATACCGCAGAATTGTCGAGATGAAGTGAAACTCCCACAAAATGGATCTTTGGGAACCGAAAATTACTTCACGAATTAAAAGAAATAAAAAAAATCTAGCAATATTTAGAAGAGGAGATGAAAAAGAGAAAAGAATGAATAAAAAAAAAAGCTTCGAACAAAAATGGAGAGAGAAGCCAAGAGTAAAAGAAAAGAAGAAAGGTTGAGTTAATTGAGAGAGAGAAAATCGGAATTTGTGCCGATATGAACAGTTCTTTACTGTTGAAATCCGCGTTAAGTAAAGCCGATTTATCTCTTTTTCTAAACCGTCCACCAAACAAGGTTTCGGGGGATTAAGTTAATTCGAATTAACTTAATACCCCCACCAAACACGCCCTTAGGGATCTATTACCTCTATTGGCCAAGCCCTTTGGGGATAAGTGGCTCTTTGACCGATTCCTTTAGAGTTGGGTGCCTCTGTTGAGAATCTCACATTGATAAGGAGAGAATATCTCTAAGTGTTTAAAAGGTAGGTGGACTACTCCTCTCATCACCAATTGGTTTTGAGATGGATGTTCACATTATTTTGAGATCTGATTCAAGATTGATGAGTCCAAAAGAGACACCATCTTTTGAGGAGGCAATTGACCAATTTTTACGGAGTCCATTTTTTTTAACTTCTCCTTAAGTTTTTTAACGTGGATTTTGGTACTTTACTTGGTTTGTTATGTAGCTTAAGCTTAGCCAATATTTTGTTCATAACAAATTTAAAACCTCATCTTTGTATTATTTATACATAAATTTTTAAATGATATCAAAAAATCAAAAAATTATGAATTCAATATATGTTATCATATATTTAAGAATTAATTTTTATGGATTTAATAGACAAGTAATTACTATAAGACAATGCAATTTCTTTTTTGTAACAATGGTGTGGTGCGGCCAAAAGAGAACTTGAAATAATAATGGATGCAATAAGAAAAATGTAATGATGGTCGAAATGGGTAAGTATTATCTTAGCTTTTTTGTTTTTTTTTTTTCTAATGCATTCAATTATAGAGACATTTTGAGTGAATTTTGTGATGAATCTGGTGATAAGGGGACGAAAAAAAAGTAAACAAATACGAAACACATGTTTGTTTTAGCATATCTCTATCTTTTTATTGTCCCTGTCACAAGACAGCAACCATCTTAGCATGAAATCTTCATGGAGTTGCATCAAAATAAATCAATAAATTATTTATGAATCATGCCATATGTGCTGTTAAGTGATTTAAATTTTTTATGACTAATAACATGTCGTGTTAGTTTAATTAATTGATTCAAATTTAGTTTAACCACAAACAACTCTATTATTTATATAAAGTTTGCAGTCATCTCTTTCGATTTGTACTTTAAAAAGAGATTTAAACCATTTTTTTATTTTTTAATAAAGAATTGACCTTACAAATAGTATTAATGATAAAATCTACATTCCTAATTATAATAGGATGATCCATTTTTGAGGTGGATGACCCACTAAAACTTTGATGTTGATGTTGCCCAGGTGATTGTTGCCAACTCCTTTTGCAACTCAATTTATTTACATTATCTTTCAACTATGACGTTTTCCATTTTTTATATAAAAAAAAATGTTTTTGTAATTATATGTGTTTTTAAATGGTTAGTCAACTTGAAAATGAATTTAGGAGTAATCATGGAAAGATGATAACAAGAGATAATTAGGTAATTAGTTAAAATTTAGATTATTTTGTTTAATGCAATCATGTGTGATGTAAATAATTTCTACTATATATTTAGGAATGTAAATTTCATGATTAATACTATTTAAAAAGAAAAATTATTTATGCATTTAAAGATAATGTAGATTATCATTTTTACAAATGAATGACTAGTGTTGGGAGAAATGAGCCATGTACAAAACATAAGAGTTACTCATTTTACATGAAAAAAAGAGCTAAATTCCAAACCCGAAAATAAGAGTCGAAGGATAAGTTATTATATTAATTTTTAAAAATATTTATATAATTAAATTAATCTCTTTTTTTTTTAATCTTTTTTCTAATGACTTCAAAGTGATTCGGCTTTTAAAATTTATGGTGCTTTTGGAGCACCGGTTTGGTTATAATAGATGGAAGGTTGTGATAAATGGTGAGTTATAATAAACGGTAGGTTATTATAAATGGTGTTTGATGGACAAGTTATTATAACATGGATTATGATAAATGGTGTTTGGGGGATAGTTATGTAACAAAAAGTAATATATGTAAGGTGTAGATAAACAGGCACGTATGTTTAGATAAACTGGTGACACACGCAGGTTTAGGTAACCATCGTTTATAATAAACGGTGGGGCAAACATCGGTTAAGTTATTATAACCAACTCGGCCGTTTACATAAACGGGGCCCAAACACACCCTTAAAAATATAAATAGTGTTTTTTTTAGTATATAGTGGGGAAAGAGGGACCAACAAACCCTACATAGAAGGCATAACTACTCTCAAATAATATGAGGGTCAAATACCGATTTCTGAGCTCGAATTCGTGACCGTGGAGTTGAAATGGATTAACACCAAACAAGATAACCAACTGCGCCACTAACACTCAGTATAAATAATGTTTTTTAAACATTATAAATAGTGGATTCTTTTAACCCCACACACACACACATGTATATATGTATGTATGTGTATATATGTATGTATGTGTATATATGTATATTTGTATGTATGTGTATATATATATGTATGTATGTGTATATATTTATGTATGTATGTATATATATATGTATGTATATATGTATATATGTATGTATATATATGTGTGTATATATGTATATATGTATGTATGTGTATATATGTATATATGTATGTATGTGTATATATGTATATATGTATGTATGTGTATGTGTATATATGTATGTGTATGTGTGTATATGTATGTGTATATTAATTTCATTTAGAAAAAACATAAATTGATATCACTTTTAAATTTTATAGTTCTTACCAAATATTGGAAATTAAAATTTATATATTTTAGCTTTAAATGTTGAAATCAATTTTATTTAAACATTTAGAAAATATATTGAATAATTATTTTTATTTTAAGGTTTTATAGTTTAGTGTTTAATATTTGAGGAAAATGGAGAAAAGTTTAAACTTTAAATTTTTATCTATGAATCTTTAATTTAGAAAGTATGAATGTTTTAAAGGTAAATCATCCCATCATCTCTTTTTATTTCCACAAACTGGTGTTACCAAACAAAGAAATCATTGCACCACCGACTCATTTGATAAAAATTAAGATAAATATCTACTGTATCTCTAAATTAAAAGAAAATTTTCAAAGCTCACTTTTTTTTTTTTTTTTTTTTGTAGTAGAATTGAAAGCTCACTTTCTTTATATGGGGTGTTTGTTTGACATATTTGGGTAGTTCTTCGATTAAGGAGTTATATTGATGAGTTATATTGAGTAGTTAAAAATTGAGAGTTGTGCCAAAAATTCGTTTGGATGTAGTTTTTGTGTAGAGAAGTTAGAGTCAAAACTTTGTTTTGATGTAGATTTAAAATGAGTAGTTATTTTTAGTAGTTAAAAAAAGAAATAATAAAAAATTAGTGGTTAAAAATAAGTTATTTTGATTGATTTGAAAGGAACGATTAAAAATGAATGGTTAGAAATTATTGAGTAGTTATAAATGAATGATTAAAAATGAATGGTTAGAAATGAGAGTTATTTTCAAAAGTAAAATTGAGGAGGAGTTGATAAAAACTCGTTTGGATGTAGGTTTTCGAGGAGGTGTCAATAAATCTTAATCCTAACTCCTAGCTAAAAATGTCAAACAAACACCCCCAATGTATCCCAAGTACACATTAATATAAGTATCCACTTCAAAAAGAGAAAAAGAAAAAAAAGAAGACAATAATTGTTTTGAAAAAGAAAAAAAGGCTAAATTATAAAAAATGTCATTGAACTATAGAGGTTGTCTCAAAAATACCTTTGAAGTATCAATAGTTTCAAAATTACCCTTAACATTTAAAAAAAGGTTCAAACATACCCTTGTTGTTAAAAATCATAACAGAAAATGAGGTGGTTGTTAGTATATAAGTATGAAAAAAAAAACACATGAATTATTAAAGTAAAAACCATGAAAACCTTCCATTTGAAAGACGGGAGAAAGGAAAAATGGTCAATTGAAGCTCTGTTTTCAATTCCACAAAAGGTATATTATGCATTACACATTAATTAATTCATTCACAAGTTAAAAAAAAACCTATTCCATTACCACATCTACAATTCACCCCTAACACTTCAACAACCTGATCAGGTGAAGAATCAGGGGACTTAGAAGCCAAAAGTTTCTCTCTGCAACCAGAGGGGACTGTACACCCTGGCAGTAAAGCAAGGAGAAGCATCAACAATGTTCAATTGAAGCAGACCGGAGTCGATCGGCGGAGACGGCGACGATAGCTATGAGAAGCTAGTGGAGTAGATCTGGGAAATCGAATTGATGCGATTGAAGCGGGCGATCATCTGGGAATTACGGATTTGCGCCAAAATTGAATGTATTGGTGAGATAAATAACTTCTTTTATCCTTGTGTGACCCGAGAACTTGGAGTTTTTCTCTTTTCAATTTTACACTACCATCGATCTATTTCTAGGCTGCAATACCGAGCTACATTGGAAGAGTACTTTTTTTTTAAGGTTAAGAGTAATTTTGAAACTTTTTATACTTCAAGGGTATTTTTGGGACAATCTCTATAGTTCAAAGGCATTTCTTATTGTTGAGAATCCCACATTGATAGGTGATGAGAGGAGTAGTCCATCTACCTTTTAAACACTTGGAGATATCCTCAACTTATCAATGTGGGATTCTCAACATGCCCCCTCAAGATGGTGCCTCTTTTGGGCTCAAAGATCTTAAATCGGATATCAATTTCATTTTTATTGGACCGAATACCCGTTTGAGCTTAATGGGCTCTGATACCATGTGAAATAGTGTGGACATCCATCTCAAAACCAATTGGTGATGAGAGGAGTAGTCCATCTACCTTTTAAACACTTAGAGATATCCTCAACTTAACAATGTGGGATTCTCAACCCTTATAATTTAGCCAAGAAAAAAAAAGATGATTAACGAAGCCAGGCCCAATAACCAGCTCGTCAAAGTCTATTGCAGAGGAGGCAATGGCTGCCGGCGAAAATGACGAATGCATAACGACGAGAAAGAGAACCAAGATACGGTCCGATCACCGCCGGCGATTGGTATGAGATCTTGAAATTTCATTGGTGTTGCCAAGATTAGTGTCGGCGATCGTCTTCTTCGCAAGAAATTTCAACTAAACCCTAATCTCTGCAAATCCCCCGGCATTCCTCAGGTATGTCTCTTTCTCATGATTTTACAGAATTTTTAACCTACTAATGGCTGATTCAATCGTCTGTCTCATACCTTTTGAAACAAATTTACGACTCGCGAGTTTCACAGGAACGATTGCTCTTTCTTCGAGCATTGGATCTTAGGTTATGATGTAGCGACGTTCCAATTAAGAAATCCTACTGCATCGATTCAACCTGATCTTTAGGATTCCACTGTTTTTCTTCTACGTTCTAGTTTGTACTCATATGTATCACTATCACTGCTGTTATTGCTTGTTTTGAACTTGTCTTTTAATTCTAGGATAAAATATAAGTTTAGTCCTTATGTTCGAAGACAGTTAGAATTTAGTCTCATCGTTTATTTTTATGATTTTAAAAATTAGAATTTAGTCTTTATGTTTGATAGAACGTAAAAAATATTCATGTGCATTAAGATTATAAGTTAAGTGATTGATATAACAAAAAAAAACATATAATTTATGTATGAGTAATAAGGTTTCATATATTTAATATGCTACCGATTACATACGATTATGATTATATTTTAGATTTTATTAAATCATAGGGGCCGTTTGTTTGTCATATTTAAAGAGGATTTAGCTTATGAAGTTATATTGAGGAGTTATTATGAGTAATTAAAAATTGAGAGTTGTAGCCAAAAACTCGTTTAAATGTAGTTTTTGTGTAGAGGAGTTAGAATCAAAACCTTATTTGGATATAGATTTAAAATGAATAATTATTTTGCGTAATTAAAAAAAGTAATGATTAAAAAAAGTTCTTTTTTATTGATTTGAAATGAATGATTAAAAATGAGTTGTTAGAAATGTTTGAGTAGTTAAAAATGAATGATTAGAAATAAAAGTAAAAAGAACGAGGAGTTAATAAAAAAACGTTTGAATATAGGTTTTTGAAGAGGTGTTGGAAAATCCTCCAACCAAAATCCTAGTTAAATATGACAAACAAACAGCCTCATAATTTATCAGACAATAGAGACTAAATTCTAACTTTTTTTAACCATAGAAACTAAAATCAAGTTTTTGAAACCATGAAGGATAAACTCTAACTTTTAGGGAGTAAACTTATATTTTACCACTAATTCTATTATCTTTTTTTCTTGATGTTAATGCATCACTTTGTCCAACTGCATCGACCGTTTGTTTGCTTAGAAACCACATCTTTTGATTGATATTGTCTAAACTCTTATCTACTGCTGACTTTTAGGTATTGCCTTAATGTAAATCCTTATTGATATGTTATATTGTCTTATCAGACTAATTAAATCGATATTCTTTGCTAATAGGGGATATTCCTGTTCCCACTACCTTAGTATTCGTATCATATTGCTTTAAGATAAGACATTGAGAAGATTTATTTTTCTATTGAAAGTTATAAATCTCACTCTGGATGAATGAGGATGAAGTGGAGAAAGAAAGACACGTTGGTTGAGTGTGATTGGTGAGGTAATATTCCAATGTTAATGTTGAACTATGTTGTGGGGCAACTTTTAAACCTTTAGGATTGAGGATTTGTGGCAGGTGGTTGGTGTACTCTATGTAAAAAAGAAAGAAAAAATGTGATTGTGGTGCAGAAATTGACAAACGCCTATTGGAAAAAGGGAAGACTGGAACTGGGGAGAAGTAAAAGAGATTCATTAATTTTTTTGAAATAAGGTCACAGGTGAGTTTCCAACTTGAAACATTGAGGAGAACATATCCTCAAAACTCAAGTCTTCAATCACTGCGACACCCATTGGGGCAAAGAGATTCATTAATTTAGTGGTTGTTTGTTTAAGTAGACAACTTTTCTGCCTATTGTGATTACTGAAAGATAAAACAAAGTGTTGTAACTGGTGAATCTGCTATGTTGAGAATTTCATTTGACTTTAAGCTTTTCAGAGGAGGGAAAAATAGAGTGAAACTTTTGAAGACCCTATGTTTTGGGGTGTAAGATCGTAGAGTGATTAGAAATTTGAGTTTTAATAATAGCTCGCTTGAATGCGGTTATTTATAGAGGGGTTGCAGTTAATAACTTGTTTGGACGATGATTTTTGTAGAGAGGTTGCAAACAGTAGTTCGTTTGTACGTGGTTAGAAATAAGTGATTATTTTGAAGTATTAGAAATGAGTGGTTAAAAATGAATGGTTATTTTGAGTGATTACAATAGCTCGTTTGGATGTGAGTGTTTGAAGAGGTATTGTAAAATTTCATTTGTAATAGCTCTTTAAATACGTCAAACAAACACCCCTGAAAGAACTCAACTGGGTGGAAGCAAATCCTAAAGTCAAATAAATGTTGCTGTAAATTAATGGCATACTTCTATAAAACATTGAATTTACTGTTCATGATGCATTTTAATTATTGGGCATAAGGTTTTAGATTTCATCCTAGGAATATAATTTTTCTAGATTGAACTTCTGTACCCAATAAATTTTGTATAGTCTCACATTTATCTAAGATTTGGCTTGTTCACTAAAAGGTAGAAACAGTTGCTTGCTTGTGTATTTTCGTTTTGGGATGGTGGATGTGTTGAAATTGAAAAGTTCTTTCGTATGCAAAGCCCTGGGAGGAAAACTCAAAAGCCAATATAACATGGTAACTCAAAGAAAATGTCATAAAAGCCTGATTAAAGAAAATGTCTCTTTGATAATTCCCTGTTTTGCTTTTTTGTTAGATCTTTATTTCAAGTGCGTTTATAGGTAGATTGTTCTCAAAATGGAAGAATATATTATCTTCCCTTTACTTTATATCATTTTTCTGTCTGACCTTAAATTTATAACCTTAGGCACTCATGACATCCATAATCTATCTGGATTCTTGTAACCCATCTACTTATTTCTTTTTTATTTGGACAATCTAGGTTTATTTTTAATGCATTTTTATATATAACAAAAAAAAAAAAAAAAAGAAGGTGAAAAGAGCACTCCTACAGAGTATGGACGGTCTAAATTACTGCTGCTCCATACCACATGTTTTTAAAAAAATAATAATTATTATTATCATTATTATTTGTGGCATTTTACCTATACTTCGACTATTCTATTTTTATGGAAAAATCCTGTTGCTCAATGATATTTGGAATTTTGGATATTTGGGAAGTGATTAAGTTTTGGAGTTGAAAAGAGGAGAGAAGAGAAAGTGACAGAAGAAGAGCAAGTTAAGTGATTTAGAGATATGAAATAATTGTTTGGAGATTGGTGTTTTGGAGAGAAGATACTATAAAAAGTATTTATTTTATATTATTTTTTTTAATATAATCATTGTATATTTATATAAATTAATGAATTTAATTTAATTTATTTCATATTATATGGTTCAAAATTAGAGACAGTTTCATAAAATTAAATAAAATATATTTTATATTATATTTTATGGTTGAAAATTAAAAACAAGTTTGATATGACATTTGATGTGATGTTGAAGAGAAGTTGAGGAGGAGTTAATTTCTAAATTCATATGAATGGAATTTATAATCTTTTAGTTTCTTTTAACATTCTCTTGACCACTCAATCAACCCAAATGGTTAGACTCCATGTTTCATTATATTGCTATTGTTCTGCTGATCTAAAGCTCTACTTATATCTATATAGGTTTTCTTCTCTTTTTCTTTTTCTTTTTTCCTTTATTATTTTTTTCTTCATGAAATTACTTTTAGAATGCGTTTAGAGCACCGGTTTGATTATTATAGATGGAATGTTATGATAAACGGTAGGTTATTATAAATGATTGTTTGAGGGACAAGTTATTATAACAGGGATAAACGGTATTTGAGGGGCTGGTTGTGTAACAAAAAGTAATATATGTAAAGTGTAGATATACGGGCATGTAAGTTTAAATAAACGGGCACGCAGGTTTAGGAAACCACCATTTATAATAAACGGTGGGGCAAACATCGGTTGAGTTATTATAACCAACTCGATCATTTACATAAATGGGGGCTCAAACACACCCTTAAGGTATTGAGTTTAGATTTTTAGGAGCATACAAGTGTTTGTTAAGAAATTAGGATTTATATAATGTGTTTGGGTTGTACAAAGGAGTAACTTATAGAGAAACTTGCGTTTCTGTAACATCTGTTTGGTTCACAAGTTTATAACTTGTGAAGAATTTTGAGGGACTTCTTCGTTGGAAACTTGTCGGTAGAGATTACCTCGACATGCTTATCTTTTATGATCATAAATATGGGAATGTTAAAATCTTGGTTAGCGATGAAAATTTGTATTTAACTCTCATATTATCTGAGAGTGGTATATATATATATATTTTTTTTTTGAGATTACAACAATTGGAGGTGGAGGGACTAGACTCGAATCTAAGACCTCTGGTCATTGGACATACTCTAATGCCGCTGAGCAACTGCTCATGTTGGTTGAGAGTGGTGTACTTTCTATATAAAGTTAGTCGGTCCTCTCCCTCTAATTTATATTAAATAATATAATAATAATAATAATAATCTCGGTGGTCCATCCTTTTGAATAAGGCCTAAACCGTCCTCATGGGCATTAGCATCAACAATCAAGAAGTTAAAACATCAAGCCTGCCAGCTTGGGCTGCATTGTTAAAACTTAAGGGTATTGGTAGTATATAGCTACTTTTTTTTAAAATAAATCATCAAATGTCTCTAATTTTAAAGATTTTAAATTCATGTCTATTTCGAATTTTGTGTAAGTGAGAGAAAATTATATTTCCCTAAATACCCTTTTGATATTTACTTAAAATCAATTTTATTATTAAAATTTAAAAAATAAAAGTATATATATACATTCTCACATTTTGAGGAGTAGGATTGGTTCCCCATGACTAAATTCCACCAAATCTGATTGCTTTATTTTTTATTTTTATAAACACACATTATATATTCTAGCTTTTGATATTTGAAAAAAATATATAATCTCCACCCTTTTTAAATACAATATAATTGATTATGTTTTAGGTATTTTAAAAAATAATATAATCCCTACTTCTTTTAAATACAATATAATAGATTACATTTCATGATGAGATTACAAAACATATCATAATTTAAAAATATATTACCTAACCACCCACCTAATTCCATCAATAAATTCTTTCACATTCTCAATTCGCTATATCATAATTCTTAATAAGATTGCTGCCCATACCACTGCAATGCAATGCGATCGTGTTCAACATTCACGGTAGGATTCCATCCATCAAAAGTTGCAACAACCTCCTCATCCTACAAGCTACCGATCCAAATTTTATATCGATGATAATAAATTTTCTCTTTTTCTTTTCCAATGCACAACCCACATGTGTTTGTTCATTAAGATGAGTCTCTTAGTTTCAAAAAAATTAAATATTCTTCATCCATTTTTATTCTTTTTTTAAAGTCATTGAAATAGTTTTGAGAAATGGTAAAAGTGCTCTCTTCTACACAAATATGGAAAAAGTTTATCTTCTAAATACATCCTATTTTTTAAAACATATTTGTAGTTTGATGTTTTTATAATTATAGTTTGATGCATTTGATTTGATCATAAACTTTATTTTAAATAAAATAATAAGCTCGTTAACTTTTACTAATTCATTCATTTAAGTTAATGGATTTTTTTTTTGAGAACCACTTAATTGATTAAATTTATACTATATGATATTTATTTATTTTTTAAATTTTAAAATGCAACAATTTTTTTTTTTTTATAGATATATCAAGTTCTTTAAACAATATTTGTAATTTTTTATATATTTGAGTTTTTATGGACAATATATGCATTTAAATTTTTTTATATACAAATATATATTAATTTTATTATTTATCAAAGTTTTTTAAATTCATACATTTTATAAAATAAATAGAAATATATATTTAAATAATCCTAAAATAATTACTCAAAATAATTAAAATAGTTATCTTTTTATTACATCTATCTTGATTTGAATTTCTAAACTTAATTTCATTATAAAAAATTATATTTATCTATTAATTTTGATTTATTATTTTTAAATCATTATCATTTTTTACTATTGGAATTTTTTTATTTCATTAATTTAGTAATTTTGATTGAAAAAATGTATTATTTAAATTAGTTATTTGATAGTTTTTATGATCTACTAAATTTTAAATATTAAATTAAATGAATAAAATTTAAAATATATTTAATCATTAAATATAAATTATATATTTAATTATTATTATATTAAAAAACTACTAAATATCTATTTTTATAAATAAATCAAATAAAAAAAATTACATATTTTTCCTTCCCATCTCATCCCACCAAACACTCATTTATTATCATTTATCTTTTTATTCATTCCCACCAAACATAAATTTACTCTCACTTCCCTTCCCAACTCATCTCTTCCCAACTCACCCTACCCAAACATGCCCAAAGCAAGTCCCTCTAGATATGCAAAAGATCAATAATTGGTATGGCAGAAAGGAAAAAATAATCTATTGAGAAAATAAACTAATAATATCTATCAGTGGCGTAAAATAATGTCACAGTCTATTTATATACCTTTTTTTGTTCCCATTTATCTTAATCGGCGACCGCAACTCACCTCATCTACTTTAATAACATCACAAGAGACTAATTCAGATAATTAATATTAAAATATAAGATAAGTTCAACTGTTAAATAAATAATTTATTGTTTTGATTGGATGTACTTGGAAGAAAAGGGTATTGTTTTGATATAGAATCTAATTCTGTTTGGGGCTTCTAGATTTTCATTATATTGAATCATGTTGATTGAACTAAGTTTTTGTTATCCAAAATTTTCATTTTTTTAAAGAAAAATGAGAGAGTATCTTAAATCAATATTTTTAGGAGTATATCTCTAATTTGAAGTTTGAATAAGGTTGGTATACTTTTTAGATAGATTCATTTTTAGAAGCCATTAATCTTTCCTAAATTCAACATATAATTATAGGTTGTATTGCCTCTCCAAATGTGCTTGTTTTCTCTTCTTCCTTATCATGATAAGTCCTAAAGAAATAACCTTAAAGAGTAGGGGCATAAAAGAAACCCTACTTTATATTTGTGAATTTTCTTTTCTTTGTATCTTCATTTATTTGTACTTGTTGCGTTTGCTTTATTTGACCAATAATAATTTAATTATTAAATTATATATTAATATCATGTCACAAGAATTATATTCTTATTCTATATATAAAAAAATGTTTATGTTGAAAACAATTACTTATATTAAGAAGCTTTAAATCTCATTTTTGTTTTCATATTTATTTTCATTTGTTTTTTCAAGATTCAAGATATTTATTTAAAGTTTTCCTCAAAAAAAAAAAAAGATAATTATTTAAAGGGGTAATTTTTTTTAAAAAAATAACTATTTTAGTCTATTTCATGCCATCAATTTTAATTCCACTCAATAATCTCTTTAAATAAGTCTATTTGTTACCTTACAAAATGTTTGCATCAACATGTGATGATACAAACCTAATGTAATATCATCCGTATATAAAATAGTTATCAACAAAATAATACTAAAAATTCTCAAAAAAAAAAACAAAACAAAATAATACTAAATTGTTATATATTTTGAATGTTATAATAAATAGAGGACCAAAATAAAATAAGCACCGAAATGACATTTAAACTTGGTGGTAGATTAAATTATTATTGAAAAATATTGTTCACCAATAAAAAAATATATACTAAACTTGCTTGCAATTGAAGCCAATATAAAGGCATCCCTCAACTCGGCATCTCTTAAGATATTTATTTTAATATTCCTTTTATATATATATAATTCGTTGTGGTATTTGTTAGATTCTCGATGGCTTTAAGAAGTTGATTCGATCTAATGGAGGGGTGATTTTTTTTAGTTGAAAATTAATTTGTTCAACAACGTGTTTTATTTATTTAGTTCAACAAAGGTATTAGGAACAAAGGTATTAGGATTGAAACCATGATTTTTTTGTTTAGTAGACAACATTCTACTTTTTTTTACCTTAATTTTATGAAAAATTTTATTGGGTGAGCTCTTCTAATTATGAATATAAATAAATTCTAAATAATTATTAATGCAAGTATTTTTTTTAGTATAATTTGAAGGAGGGGACTACAAATCCTAAATAGAGATGGAGTGTTGAATTGGATTTACAAATCTTACATAGAATCGTGGTGTTGAGTTGGATAACTACCACGTGCCATCAACTCTTTTGATGTTAATTATTCATATGTTTGAATATTATATTATAAATATTCATTAATATCAATCGATAATTATACTCATTAATATTAATAACTATATTTATTATATAGTGTTAGAAATTTTTTTTGCTATATATATATATACTAGAAAAGACTACGTGCCTTGCACGTGAAAATATTATTTTATAAAAAAATGTTTAAGGTAATTTTATAATATTTTTATTTTTATTTTTTTTATGAAATACTTTTTGTTTGTTAAAATAATACAAAAAATAATCATATAAATGTATAAAATAATTATATTAAAGACATACAAATTTAATAAAATGTTAAGTTTATTTATTATATTCTGATATCGAAAAACATCAATAAACATAATTACGTATGAAATATATAAACATATATAAATTCATGAATATAAAAAGTTAAAAGCAAAAATTATAAATTTATTAATTATAATATATTTTCCTTCTTAAAAGGAAGTAATATTTTATTAAAATCTTATAAAAGAAAGGAAAAAAAATAACAACAATTGCATGATGATAGGTTAATAGTAGTAATAGCAAAATAATAATAATAATTGTGTAAATAATAAATTATATTGTTGTACTCTTGGAAGCTATCTTGAGAATTGGCATTATAGAATAAGGTTTGTGGTCCTCTTCCTCCAATTTGTGTAAGAATTTGTGTGTATATATATATATGTGTATATTTTGTTGTACTTGTATTATAAAATTTTAAAAAGAAAAAAAAATTTACTTGACACAAATGTTGAAGATTGGTATACAATATCAAATCATGGATCTCACTACAAATAATTGAGAGAGAGAAACAAATATAAGTAAAATAAAACTTTAACATAGAGATCATTGAAAAAATAAAAGAAAGATGAAGGATGAGAAAAAGAACATCAACTACTTGCTATTAAAAAAATTAAGAAATCATAATCTTGATCTCTTGTAAATATGAAAAAACAACCTTTATCTCTGTAATTCAAAAAAAAAAAAATTGAAAAGTAAGTTTTTTAAGAAAGAAATTGAAAATTAAGAACGGATGAATTAATTGGAAAATGAGAGACTCAAATCCGAGAAATTTTTCGATTTTGTTTGAAAATTTTGATTGCTTATAATATACCTGAAATCTCTTATATCTTCTAACTCACGCATGAAATCTATCATATTTGATAAAAATATTTATCTTCTACATTATAAAGATGATGAAAATCTAAATGATATTGTAAATATTTTCTATGTTATTTAAATTTAATTTTTTAAATAATTAAAACACATTTTAAATAGATGACATGTTTGTAATTTAGTGTGTGGCTTAAAGAATAAAACCATCTAAAAATGATTTTTCCTTACGTCACATTTTAAGGTATTAAGATATTAAGATTAAGATATATATATATATATATATATCTAATTATTTTATAGATTTAAATTAGTTTGGGGAGGGAGAACAACAACCTATATATATCAGAGAATATAAGGTTCCACCTCAAAACTAATTGACAAGGGGGTAACTCATATAAATATGTTGAAAACTTCTCACTTTTTCAAAGTAGGATAATTGCGCCACAAAGTAAATATCTCCAACAAAAGGGCACGCCAAATAGACATTTCCATGATGGAACGTGTGACGAAAAGGATTTAACATTAAATAAATAAATCAATCAAGTCATCAATTATTTGTATTTACAATTACATAGACTTGTTATACTTGTACTCAAAACTTTTTTTGAGATAATTGAGTGTCTTTTTTATATATATATATATAAAGTAAATTACAAAGTTGACATCCAAATTAAATGTCGCTTTTTATGATTTAAAAAAATGTCGCTTTTTTAAGTTTCAAAATTAAATAGATACTCATTTAAAAGTTTAATGACTAAACATGTAATTTAACTTTGTTTTATATATATTTTAGTGCTTTTGGCATACAAATGCATTTGATGATAACATCAAATTTTAAGGAAGGTTGGAATGTAGAACAAGATCATAAATTCAAGAAAATTGATTTCGCCAAATTGTTTCGATCAAGTTGTTAGTTTTTTTTTTTTTGGGTTAGATAATTATAAGTCAATTGAGCCGATTTTGTAAAATATAAGAATTAAAAATTTAGTAAAATATATTGATCTCACCTTAGCCATTAAGGTTTTTTTTTTTTTTTTTTGAAAACATAGCCATTAGGGAATTAAAATGTGGTTTTTAAGCACAATATACAAAATTAATATTTCATTTTTTTCATTTTCAAATTGAGCGATATTATGTCAAAATAGGTTTTTCTTTGGAATGATTACCTGAGTTGGAATCTCTCCCTTCAAATATATTTAAACTAAGAAAGATTGAATCACATATAATATAATATGTTCACAATATTGTCATTTTATTAGTTATATTAGTTATATATAGATTACTAACCATCTAATAAATGTGAATTACCGTTTAAATTATTAAGATTTATAAGCTTAAATCTTCCCCTATAAACTTGTGAACCCAAAATAACAGTCATAATAATATTAAAGAGCAGATACTTAAATGAGTACTTAATGTTTTTCTCTTCTTAATTTTTATTTTTATTAAACTAGAATTTTAACGTGGCGTTGCACGTGATAGTTTTTTAAATAATAAATTATATATATATTTAATAAAATATGTATATATATATATATTTATAATTATAAATTGTTTCCTACATTTTTGCACTAAAGTTAAATCATCAAATAATAATTTCAATATAATATTGAATTTTATAACTATTTTTTCACATTAATTAATTTCAATATAATATTAAATTTATTAAAAATCACATTTATGTTAAAAAAAACAATTAATATTTTATTTTGAGCTTAAAAAATAATAGGTATTATTATTTTTTAAAAAATTAATAAAATTTATGACATTAAAATTAAATTTTATTTCTATTTTTAAAAATCGATGCTATTTAGTTTTTTCTCAATTTATCTATTAATAGACCAATTACTATTGAATTATAAAATTTATAAGAGTTATATCATAATTATAAATATAAATAAGCTAAATATATTTATTAGTATATATCTATGAACTTATCTTTAAGTTCAAACGAAAAAAAATTTCCACATCAACAAAAGATCCATACAAAAATTATTGCAACAAAAGAAAAGTTATTTGAAAGCTAAAGTAAATAATCCAACAAAAATACGATAGCTAAATTTTTTATTATAAAACAAAAAGAAACCAAGAATGTGTTTCTAAACAAAATATAGAGTAGAGAACTATATATATATATATATAGTAGTAAATCATTGTTACCAAACTTTTGAAACTGAAGAATTCATGTACTGTAGCCTCAGTCTTCAAATATTTTTTTCAAGATCTCCAAGTGTTTTTTTGAAAGACAACAATTATGCAAAAAAAAATCCTACAAAAATTATTGCAACAAAAGAAAAATTAAATGAAAGATGAAAGTTAAGGTAAATAATCCAACAAAAATAAGATAAATTATTATAAAACAAAAAAAACAAAGAAAAGTAAATTCAAGTAAACAGAAACTGTTATTGTAAACAAAATGCAGATAACTATTTATAGGATTGGAAAATTCAATTTATTATTTTAATTATAATATAAAATGTGAAAAAAAATTATGTGATTTGATAAAGATATCTTATTTTCTAGGTTATAAAGATGATGAAAATTTAAATGATATTGAAAATATTTTTATTTGATTGTTGAAATATCTTATATTCTAACTTAGTCATAAAATCAATGAGATTTGATAAAAATATCTTATCTTCTACGGATGAAAGTTTAAATGATATTGTAAATATTTTCTACATTATTTGCATATAATTTTTTTTTCATATTCCAATAAATGACTTTCTCCTTGAGCCACACTTTAAAGTAGTATGATATGATAATATGAGAAGATTTGAACATGTAACTTTTTATAATTATACAAGCTGGATATATATGTTTTTACTAGTGCTATATTTTTGTTGCTACTTTTTTGTGGGTTAATATGTTTCAAAATTAAGACTTCATTATATGGAGGGTAAATTTTAGAGAATCAAATTTAAATTATAATTATAAGTTTTGTACAAAAATATAAAGATGTAATTAAAACTTAATCATTTAAATTAAAGATAATCCAAATATTTTTAAAATGGAAAATTTTATAAATATAGAAAAGTTGATGATGACGCATTAACTTAATTAATTATTTGTAATTTAATTTAACTTTGACGATCAGAAAATTTTGAAAATATATATATGATTTGATCTAGTTGTTATCCCCTCAACAAAATAAATTTGATAAGTTGGACGAATCTTTGGATGCCACGTGGGCAGAAAAGAGCCAGATTGAATATTCGAGCGTGTCGAATGCGCGTTAACTTTTATTTATTAACGAGAAAATTGGGGAAAACAATTAATAAAAAATAAAACAAAACAAAAAAGATATATCCTATTCCCTTCTCTTCGCTTCTCACTCTCTCTCTATATATATATATATATAACGATTTCTTCAAGAATTTCAACCCGCTTCGTCTCTCTGAAGAACGAAATCGTCCATTTGAACGGTAAATCCTATTTCTCTCTCTCTCTTTCTCATTTACAAGATCTCTACGAATTTGAAGTTTGTTTTGATCTGCGTATTGGAGAAATCGTAACTCGAAATATGTATCGTAGCCAGATTCCTGCTTTGTTTTTTATTTTTTTTGTTTTGATTTGTTGCGAATCTGGAATTTGTGATCATGTGCATCTTTTTGGTTGAATTAGGTTTGATTTATGATGGTTGGAATGTATATTTAATGATTAGTTAGCATTATGAATTGAATTTTGTTGTTTGATCCTTGGAAAACTACATCCGGAATGGTTAGGTTTGGATTGGAAGTGTAATTGTTGATTTCAAATGCGTTTTTGTTTTTGTTTTCGTTTTGGAATATGTAGTATGTTAGGATCGTTAATTTTGCTGTTCTGAATTTCTGATCGGATGCGAATGCGTACATGTCTTGGTTTTATGCGAAGAATTGTTGTCATTTGAATCTTGAATTTCTGTAGAAGGTGATGTATTATGTAGGATGCAATGAGGAATTCGCCTTAGAATTGGAAAAATTTTATACTTAAGATACGATTAAATTACATGCATATATTGAAGTCAGATGGTAAAAAATTGCCCTAGTTTAAGGTTTTTTTTAGGGAAAAGTTTGTCCTGTCCATAAATACTGTTTTTTCTTCTCTGATTTGAATGTTTTTGGCTTTATATTAGGTTTTTTAGGGCATGAGGGGCTTAGACTTTCTAATTGATACTTTGACGATGATCGGATCCATATAAAAGATTTGATACATTCATATAAATGATTGTTTGTTTGTCAATTTCACAGTTGTTATTATAAGCTGATAAACCATGGGGGGTGGTAAAGATAAACATGATGAATCTGACAAAGGTTTATTCTCGAATCTGGCTCATGGTGTTGCCGGTTCTGCTTATGGAGGTGGGTATCCTCATCCTGGAGGATATCCCCCACCTGGAGGTTATCCTCCATCTCATGGCTATCCACCCCAAGGATATCCCCCCTCGCACGGCTACCCTCCGGCTGGCTATCCTCCGGCTGGCTATCCTCCGGGTGCATATCCTCCTGGTGGATATCCTCCTGGCTCATATCCTCCTGGTGGATATCCTGGAGCCTCTGCCCCACATGCTCCACACCATTCAGGTATTACATGCATCTGTAGGTAGAGCTATTAGATTGTTAGTTTAGTTAAGTTGTTATATCTTTATTATTAAATTTTCAATTAGAATGCTGGGATTAAAAATATTTTCGACTATTTTGTTAAGGCTTTTGAAACCCAATGGGTGCCGCCTGGGTGCCTCACTGATAGAAACTTGAGGCCTCCAAGATATGCTTCTTTGGAGGTTCCAGGTTTGAAATCCACAAGTGAGTTTAATTATAAAACCACTTGTTGTCTCCCAGGGTTTGCCTTTGAGACGGGTGTAGGTGGCCCTGGATATGTAGTGATGTGAAACTCCAATTTTCGGTTATAAATAAACATAAGGTGTTTGAAACATTTCATTATGGAAATTGTGATGTTTTTTTCTCCGTGGAGAGTTCACTAATGTTCTTGGGTTGAATTTCCCACCTACTATGGCTGTTAATGCCATCTAACGAAGCCCACTGCATCATTCAAGTATCAGAATTGTTTCAAACCATAAGGTGTAAACTTGGTTAACTTTTTAAATGAAACTGTTATATGATATCCCACTTGCAATCACCCTGTTGAAGCAAAACTTCTGCCAGTATATCTTCCCAGGAACATAGAGGGTACAGGTGTAGATTTAATTGCAGATTCTTATAAGGTTGCTGATTCCAAATATTCTTAAATTCAGGGCACGGTGTAGCAGGAATGCTCGCGGGTGGTGCTGCGGCCGCAGCTGCTGCATATGGAGCTCACCATGTTGCCCACGGCATGGGTCATCGCCCCCACGGCTACGGTTATGGTCATGGTGCCTATGGTCATGGTGGAAAATTCAAGCACCATGGCAAGTTCAAGCATGGCAAGTTTGGGAAGCACAAACATGGGAAGCATGGCATGTTTGGCGGTGGCAAATTCAAGAAGTGGAAGTAATTTTTCTGCCATCACTTTTCAGCACCGAGCTTTCTTCTTTACTGGCTTTCAAGAATGGACTCGGTACAGATAGTGGGGTACAATCTTCATCTCTAATCTCTGTTATGTCTTAAAAGAACTTTTGCATATCGTATTTACTCTTATTATTATTATTATCTTAACTACTGTTTAATCGCTTTCTGTACTCTGCTCCTGAACATCAATAATCTGGATCTTTTCCAGTTTTACCCTTATTCTTTTCTTTTTCTTGTAAATCCATTTCTTTCAAGTTTCAACAAATTTTTAAATGGTTGTTCAATTACTGTGTTTTGTGATAACCTTGGGATAAACCAAGGTACTCTTTGAATTTTCTTAGTAAAAGAAAGTTATATTATTGAATATTGTGAGCAGCCAAAAGCGTGTATGAAGAAATTATTTTAATGTAGGTTTGAATATTTTACTTTACACGTTGTTGAATAAAAAGAAGTGTTATTTTATATTAGAAATAAAATTGCTAATAGTTAAATAAAAAAGAGTAATTTGTTTTTTTTTTTCCTTTTATTGAATTCAACAACAATTGGGATATGAAAATTAAAACCGTAATCTCTACAATATAATGCTTTGTTCGATAGTTTTTCCAGACCAGCATCCAAAATTAAATGCAACAATTTATTACTATATTCCATATTTTACTATGGTGATAAAATCTTTTAAACAAATGATGATTTTGTCAATGAATTTGTTCTTGTTCCCACTACCAATCATCTTGTTTCTCTTCATTTGATATTTAGATTATTTCTTATTTGATGATGGAAGAAACTTCAAACTGACGATTATTTCTTTTAGCATAATGCCCACTCTCGAAAAGATTAGAGGTAGATATGAATTTTAAGAGGGAAATTTGTACAAAACAGACCTAAACTATGTGGTTTGTGATGATTACATTTTTAAATTTTCAAAGTGATCAATAATTTCTTACATTTTGATCGAGTGTACTTGCAATCAATCTTTGGATTAATTTCTGAGTGATGCAGGAAAAGAGCAAAATTGTCGATGTAAGAATAGTTCGTTCTACCTTTCTTTTTTTATTTTGAATTAAGAGGAAATGAAAAAGAGAAGTGGAGATTGATATAGAAGAATGTGGAGGAGAACTTTTTTTTTCAAATGACAATTTTGCTCCTCTTTTTACCCCTCAAAATTAATATAAGGGATTAATTGCAAAATGAAATAAGGTATTTATCAAATTAAAAATTTAAGTGTAATTATTCCACTTGTGCAATTTTGTCTATAACTAATAATAAGTTATTTTTTGCAAAATGAATAGAAAGGATTGTGAGATGACAACTATAACTAATAATAACAAAAAAAAAAAGAAAAAAAGAAAAATTACTTGAGCGAGTTTATATTGTACATTCATTTTTAATCTCTTTTGTCTCATTTCCAATGTGGGCATTTGGGAAGAACTTTTTCAAGGTATATAAACTATTAAGTTATTTTTTTTAGTTCTATATTCGAAAGATAATAGGTTCATATAAAATTGACATTGGTTTCATGTAATAAGATAGTAATTAGCCACGAAAGAATTGTGAATTAAATAACATAAGTAATATGTATTCAATTGCGGTTTATGTACATCTCGATTGATGTTTGGGTTAGCTTGGGCGGATGTGGATATATCGCTTGAGCCTACATCACTTGGATAGTAATATACCATTTGAAGGACTTTAGGTAGCATAAAATCTAGAATTTTGAACCAATTTTTTTTAACACTAAAGTAGAAATTTGAATCTTAGACTTCTTAATCGCGGCTATACAGAGTGTAGGTAGACTAAAATCTACCGATACAATTTTCTGAATCTACTTCAATCCAAAAAAAATTTAACTTACAAGAATTTATAATTTAAATCTTTACTTTATCAGTGACTCAACAGGATGTTGGTAGTTATAATATAAATCAAAATGTATTTACTTTCATTAAACTGAACACAAAACATAATAAAAGGGTTGGTGATTATATACATATATCGACGAATCACCAACCCTTTTATTATGTTTTGTGTTGAGTTTAATGAAATTTAAAGTGAATAAATTTTTATTTTAATTATATATATATATGAGAAACTGTAAGGGTGAAGAAATATGCAGCAAGAAAGTTAAAGATCAATGGCTTAATTGGTAGAAATTATTATTGGGGAAGAAGAGATGGTTGAGACATAATACCTTACAACCAATAATTGGTAAGGTAAGCATTTATATGTACATGTTAACTTTACTTTTAATCTACACTCCAATACAAACCTGCAACCTTTAAATTGAAGATTATCGCTAAGATTATTGCTAGGCTTAGTCTAATTTGATAGAATTGTGACTATTTTAATTAAGCTAGTAACTCACATTTTGTTAAGGGTTAACTAGGTAAATGTATTGATTTAGAAAAATAATTTTTAAAAAAATGTCTACTAAACTTTAAATAAATAATGTCCACTTTAATTACCCTAAATTTATTTATTAGTTACGTTAAAAATGATGGACTATTCTACCTTCAATCTTAACAAAGATATTAGTTATGTGATTCCCAGTGTGTTAATAGAAAAAAAGGGTTGGAAGGTTAAAGAAATTAAAAATCAATTTAATATTGTCAATGTGTCATTTAGCTGTGAACTCAAAATTTTGGCCGTCACAAATAAAATTTTCGCTCAATTAATTTGTGATAAAATCTCATATTTTCTAATAGATTCTACTTCACAAAATTACATACAATAATATCAAAATTTAAAATAAGTCAACTCTAATTTAAAAAGTTTTAACTCAATTTTACAAGAAACTTTAAAATATGCCTCATTTTTAAAGCGGTGGTCTTTTGATTATGCCTTTTGTTTTCTATTTTTTATTGAAAAAAAATTCCGATGTTCATTATATTAAAACTACATTGTTTTGTTTTTTAACTTATAAATATTCTAGACTCGTGGATTAAATATAACAAATCATGAGTTTAAGATGAGGGTGTGATTTGCCGATAAGAACAGTAACTTAGTGATATCACTATACAACTAATGACCATTAAATCTATGGATGTACAAAAAAACCGACAACACGAACAATCCGGACTACCCAACCCAAACCGTAAAGGTTGGGTTGGGTTATAACTTTTTTGGGTTGAGTTGAGTTATGATTTTATAGTTTTTGTTGGGTTGGGTTGGTTCTTCGGTTGAGCTCGTTCAACCCAACCCAATCCGAACTAAGAATATATATATATATATATATATTATGTGTGTATGTAAGATAAATTAATAAGTTAGATTTTTAGCATACTTGCCTGGTGTTAATCTATTTCAACTCCACGGTCACGAATTCAAGCCTGGAAATTGGTATTTTGCTCTCATATTATTTGAGAGTAGTTATGCCCTCTATGTAGGGTTTGTTGGTCCCCTTCCCCCACTATGTACTCAAAAAAAAAAATTATGCACTAATAAGATTGGTAATAAGTTGAAATATAGTATCATCAATCTTTTTTAACATATTTATGAACTTATGAACTAAACTTTAGAGAGAAAAATGAGAGTAGTATAACCTGAGAACCTAACCTAACCCAACCTGAAATTTTTGGGTTGGGTAGCGCTTATACATAAGGTTGAACGGGTTGACGAATTGACCAACCCGAAAAGTTGAGTTAGTCCAAAAAATTCATTCAACCCTACTCAACCTGGATCATGTACACCCCTAATTAAGTCTTCGGTTTAAGTCTTCTTGCCAAATTTATTATTATTATTGTTATTGATTTGGCAATAATAGTTTAAATATATAGGAGATTTTTTTTTCTATGAATGATAGGAAATGAAAAATAAAATTGATACAAAATTTTAGAAAAATAAATAAATTTAATAAAAATTAATTCAAATATAGCAAAAATTGAAAGGAATATACTGCACACTTGTAACATTCTAGCTTTCCAAATAAATAACTTCGATCAAATGGAACTAACTAAAAGTAATAAAATAAAACGAATCATTTTCACTTTGATTGTTTAATCAAATGAAATTGATTAAATACAATTAAAGTTGAAATATTTTTTATATAATAAATATTTTTAAAAATTATTAAAATTAAAGTTGGGAAATTATAATTTGCCACGGACAACAAATTTTATAAAAAAAAATAATCATTACAATAAAACTTGCTTGAAACAAAGAGAAATCAGTCATTTCCATGTGACAGGCATTTTTGTGCTACTGAATATGTAATCAAACATATTCTAAAATTTACACTCGGACCATTATAAGAGACAACCATATTTTAACAATTTCATCGAATATATTGAATGGATTTGTAACGTGATTGGTTATTTAGTTTGGTGTTAATTTATCTTTACTTTATAGTATGATTTGATATTTAGTATTTTTTACAACTTCATGTGCATTTATTGAAATGCTTATCTTTGAGTTTAAAACTCTCACATCTTGCTTAAAAAATAATGTATTAAACAATAACCATCATAAAAAGAACTTATAATGTATTATAAAAAAATATTTAATAAGTTCTATATTTTTTTAATTTTAGTTCAACCATTTAAAGTGAAATTTGATCCGAATTCCAAACTTTCATCTCTATCAAATATGGCCTTTTTGTTTTAAAGAAATATATCAAATATGTACTTTACTTCGTCAGTGAATTATGTTTAAATTATCAAATCATGTATGTAACACAAATTAGTATGTCCTAAATAAATTTTCTATATATAGGTAATAAGTTCGACTTCTTAACCCTAGTTTACATATGTCTAATCTTTCATCTAAATATTTTTTATTTTATAAAAGTCAACTACATGGTTTTTTAATGCAATAATTTCAAGTTATGACTAGGACATGTTGGGCTGATCCAAAACTTTAGGACATTAATTTTCACACACAAAAATAAATAAAGATATATGGATCAATGAAAATATTTGTCTTTTTTTTTATAAACCATTTATTTAACTAATATAGGTTTGTCACTTGCGAAGGTGCAACAATCCTTCCCAACTATCTTTCCTTCGAACAAAGTACTGCAATGGCCCTAATTGATAGTCACTTTATGAATTACACATTTAAGCATAGCTTAATTCAAACTACAAATCTTTTCAAATTACACTTGAGCTATTTGAAAAACCCAACTACAGATTCACTTGAATTATGTTCAAGTGTACAAACACTCGTCACTCAAGCACTTGTTTCAAAAGTACTCCCACAATTGAGTACATAGATGTTCAATACTCGAGGTTTCTGAGATGGTTAAAGCAGAAAAATAACTTTGATATCAATTTATGTAACGATCCGACCCGAACCAAGGTCTTAACGTAGGCTACTTAAACTTTTAGCTCAAATTTATAATCGTAAAATAGCTGGCTAAAAACCACCGTTGTTCAACCAAATTTAAGAACACATTTTTATTCAGAAAAAAAAAAAAAAAAAACAGTATTCAGGGTACCCTTGGAAAACAGTTAAATAAAAGTTAAACTTTGGAACAGGATAAAACATCTAACACTAGCCTCACAACATCCTTCTACGTGGATTCAAAAGGAATAGCAAAAAAAACGTTGACTCGAGGTAACTAGTTTTGCCCATGATCTTCCTGCAGCTCCGATCATCCCTCCTGGTATCTCACATGCGTGCCTGTGGACAAACCACAGAAAAAGAAAGGGTGAGTTCACAAACTCAGTAAGGATCCCACTAGGACTCAACTGCAAACACATGTTCTTGGGCTCAAACCCCCACCAATAACATTGAGCACTAGGCCCCACAATAATACATAGTAATGGACACAATGTCCCAAGCATCAATGGGAACGCGATCCCGCAGTAACAGTTAGTTAGGCACAAAACCCCTTAGATAAATGGGCACGAGACCCCTCAGATGAATGGGCACAAGACCCCTAAGATAAATGGGCACAAGACCCCTCAGATAAATGGGCACAAGACCCCTCATACGTAACAAGCAACAGACAGGGGTGCATAACCCCTTAATGCATTATCAATAGCTCAGGTCTAAATTCTAAACAAGATATCAACCTATCTAGTAAGCAGCTAGATTATCAAAGCATTACAGGTGTTGTAAATGTAAATTCCCTTACCGTAGCTAATTTCCTCAACTAACAGCTCTTCCTATGCCTTTGCTGACTTTCGGGACCGAATAGGGAAAGCCTCGAAAAACGTGTCTCGATAACTCTCAGCCGCCACATGCACCTCTCAAACTCAGCCCGAAAAATGAAGAAAAACTTGGGTCATATCTGGTCCACATAAGAAGTCAATGGGTCAAAGTCACCATTTAACCCAAGCCAAACACCCGTTAAACTCATTACCAAACATGCACTATACTACTAGCCAAACAGTCTTTAAACCACAATCCAAACAAACCTTAATTCACATTTGAAATAACTTAAAACCCCAAACCAAACACCTTTAATCCATGACTTAAATGATTCTATACCACCAGACAAACAAGCTCGCTCAATCCATTATTTAAATAACCTTAAACCAGCAACCAAACACTTCCAATCCACAACTTGAATGACATAAAACCAGCAAACAAACAACCCTTAAACCTCATTTGAATATCTTTAAACATGCAACCAAGCAAGACTAATTCACCATTTAAATGAGTTTGAACCTAAAAACAAACAGCCTTTAATCCTCATTAGAATAGCTTTAAACCCAACTCAAATACTCCTAATCTCAAACCCAAACACTAATCTTCTTCTTCATTTAGAACCCATTAACTTAAAACCCTAACAAAACAAGAGAGAGAGAACCTTACCTCTTTGGTGGTGGCTGCTTCTCGGCGGCGGCGCATCGAACTGCTCCACGGCAGCGCTGCGATGGCAACCCACGAAGACTGCTAGTCACGCGCGCGATTGGAGAAGACGACCCACACCGGCACTGCTTGCGAACCCACGAACGGCGGCGACGCGCTCAAACCAAACCCACGACAACCCTCACGCTCGGCTCGACACGGACGAACCCATAGCGCACTCGACACCACCAACGAAGAGTTACGACAGCTGCTTCAAACCACGTCGAACCAGACCTGAACCCACGACCAATCTCTGCACAAAACCAAGCGTTGCAGCTGATCGAAAAACACCCAGCAGTGGAGAGGTGAGGAAGAAGACCAATGAACAGTGATTTTAGAATTAGGGTTCAAAATCCCAAAATTTCACTTAAATATCAAGCTTTAAATGACCTTAAAGCCCTTTACTTTAAACTTATAAACAAAACTGCCATTTTTTCTTAATTTATTTAATTTTTTACATAGTCAGCCTTGGGGTTATTACAATTTATTAAAGATGATAAACCTATCCAAATCTATATATTTGTATGATATTATTTACTTTATGCATGAACACTTTAATTTTTGGCATCTTCCAAAATGTCTTGTACCAAGAGAAATGTTTGTACTTTCTTAAAAATTTATGAACTACCTTTTATTTAACCAACTTGGGATTGCCACTTTATATGTATCAACTAATGTATTTTAGTTTTTCCGTTGGGTTTTAATTAATTAATTCTAAAATTATATATCTATTTTAAAACCTGTAAGTTTTCATGTTTAAATAGTTGTCAATAAATATTTCAAAAAAATAAAAATTGTCCATAAAGGCAGAAAAATAGTAAAATAAAAAATCATTTAGATAAATTTAAGTGTTTTGATGAAGAATTAGTTTGATGAGTTATTTTGAGTTGTTAAAAATTAAGAGTTATATATATATATATATATATATATATATATATATATATATATATATATATATATATATATATATATATATATATATATCGGATGTGATTTTTTTTTTTTAGTAGGAGTGAGTAAACTACTTGTATGAATGTAAATTTAAAATGAGTAATAATTTAAAGTAGTTAAAAAAAAGAATAATTACTTGTTAAAAATAAATTATTTTAAATAATTAAAAATAAAGAATTTTTGTTAGCTATAAAATTAAAGATATATTTTGAATAATTACAAAAAAAAAAAAAAAACTCGTTTTAAATTACTTTTTCAAGATTCTTTTTTTTTTTAGAACTTCAAGATTCCATCTATATGTCAATTGAATTTTTTTCAATTCAAATATATAGAATAAGAGTCATAAAATTAGAAAAATAAATAATAACTATTTTATTTTAATTAGTTAAAAAAACCGAGTGAAATAGAAGTAATAGAATACAACTGGCTTTGTCTGGTTTACTTTTATCACAATTAGAACACACTAAAATAATAATTATAAATCAATCAATCGATTAATTTAGTACAAATTAAAATAATAATTATACATCAATCAATCGATTAATTTAGTGCAAATTAAAATAATAATTATAAATCAATCAATTATTTTTTTCCTTTTTCACGTGACCCCAAACCTTTGTTCAGTGCCACGCACTCTCTCTCAGATGTTCTTTTTACTTTTTCTTTTTCTTTTTTTTTCTTTTTTTTTTTTTGTTTGAAACTCAGCTGTAATCCATTCACGCTCTCGCCCACAACTTTCATCATATATTAAATAAATATATTTTTAGATTAAAATATAGAGATTTTCCGAGTATAATTTAGAGATTATCTTCAATTTAACAGATTGAAAGTAAATAAATTCACCTAATTGAAAGCAATTTGTCCAATTAATTAAAAATAATTAATTCTTCTGATTGAAATATGTAAATTTAGTTAATTAAAATGACAATTTTAAAATATAAAAAATGCACAAAAATCTTTCCCATATTAAATATTTTAGAAAAAAAAATACTATATTTAAAATTAAAGTTGCATTTCTACTGTAATTTTCCTTAAAATATTATTTTGCTAATTTATTTTGACATTATACTATTTTAGATATCAAATGTCAAATTTTATTTAATGTAATTTTGATAAAACTTAAGATTGGTAGAACAATAAAAAAAAACATAAAATTGATCTTGGTTAATTATTATTAGTAATTATATAATTATAATGTTAAATTATTGACAAACATTTAACATTATACTTTGATCCCATTATTTATATTTAAGGTATATGTGATTATTAGTAATTATATAATTACAAGGACAAACGGTAAGCAATATATTTTTTTAATAACGGCAAAATCATGCGTATTCATGTATAGACAAGCAATAAATATATATATAAATATATATATATATATATATATATATATATATATATATATATATATATATATATATATTCAAGGTATATGTGCATGTCCTTCCTAAGATCGAGATTTATGAAACAAACCATAAAATTTACAATTAAGTTTATCTGGAACTTGTTATAAAAAAAAGTGACTAAATAGATATAATGTTGAAGTTAGCTTACCGACGATATATAACTTATTGAAAACAATTAAGGGTATATTTGGGGGAAGGAAAAGAGAATGATATTTATTTGATTATGGAGAGAATGAAAATTAGGGGAAGAACACGAAAGTGAATGATTGTGAGAGAATGATTATTTGTGTTTAGGTGAAGAAAATGATAATAAGAAAAATAAAATAATGTATAAGATGAGAGTAAAAAATAGTGGGAAGGAAAATGAAAAAAAATCAAAGAAAAAAAAGTAATTTTTGAAGGGGTTTAAAGCTATTTTTTATAGATGTCAAAATTTGTAAGTAAATCTATTCCAAATTTAGCAAGAATTTTTATAAATATGGTCAATATAGCAAAATTTAAACATTGAAATATTTTATTTTAATTATCTTCGAGATTGAAATCAATTTGTAATATTGATTAAAGTTTATAATGTATTCATAAAAACTAAGTGACATTAACCATATTAGTAATAAGACTTTAATTATTGATAAAACTCTATCAATCGAAGTTAAATTACTCTCTTCCATTATAAAATTCAATCAAAATATTCACTTTAGTAGCACTAATCGAAGTCAATTTCAATGTAAAAAATAGTTTATATTAACATTAATTCGCAATAAAAAAAATGACAATTAAAAGTTATAAACTATCAAATTTCAAAATTTTACATAAAAAAGACTTCAATAATTAAGTTTATTAAGTACATTTTGTATAAACTTCAATTAAGAAAAAGAGAATCATTACTTTGTACATTATAGACTTAAATCAATATTATTAATTGAAATATATTGATGAAAATCAGTTAATAATACTAATTGAATTTTATAATGTATTTCACAAATTAATCCACACCGATTATATGCTCATTAGACTTCATTTAGTATTGCTGATTGACATCATTCAATATTACTAATTGATTTCACTTAGTAACACTAATTTATGTCATTTAATGTCAAGTATGTTAATATATATCCAATAAGGGAGAGATTATAATTTCAAAAATTTTAACTCTTATTATAGAACTAAAAAAATTGAAATCATTTAACTTGAAGTTTATATATAGTTTCAAATTTGCAAATTATTTGCCAATAGAGCAGTAGCTCAATTGGCATTGTGATACACCTAATGATCTTAAGGTCTTAGGTTCGAGTCTTCCCCCACCCCCAATTGTTGTAATCTCAAAAAAAAATTTGCAAATTACTTAATTATTTTGTATATTTTTTTACTATAGGCTGCAAATGCCCCTAAATTTAGCTTCTTTTTTTTAATTCCCCTTTGAACTTCTAAAATTTAATAATTGCAGTATTAAAAAAAGAACTTAAATAATTTTATTAATTTTATTCTTAAAGTTCAAAACTATTCAAATTATGCTCCTAATTTTTTTCCTCTTTCTTCTAATAAATCTCTATCACATGGACATTGTTTTTTAAATATTGACCAGATGACTACCAGACTTGAACTAAAAAACTATGTAATAATATCATATAATTTACAACGAAAAGTTGTTTAGTTTACAATTAAAGTAAACGATTATTGAACTATTTCTTTTGTATGTTTTTAATTATTTTAATTTCTCTCTCAATTATTATGACCGTCGTACGTACACAAGATGTACCTGCATATGTACCTCGAATCATATTCAAACACGTGTTCCAGAATGCATGGATTTCCTCATCATTTCGTAATTTTATTAAGCCCCACCCAACGTGTTTGTGACTGGACCACGTAGATCTGTACATTGAATTTTTATTTTTTTTTCTTTTTATAAATCAAGAAAAGAAACATTTTTTTAATATTATATAAGAAAATGGACCAACAAATCCTAGAGGACACAACTATTTTCAAATAATATGAGGGTAAAATATCGATTTTTGGACTCGAATTTGTGAATTGAAATGGATTAACATCGGATAAGATAACCAACTGCGTCATACACCCTCTTACATTTTCAAATAATGAAGATTTAATGAGAGATATTTTCTAAAACATATATATAATAATAAAACTCACGGCCAGAAAAAAGAATTCGCATCATGGAAGCCACACACACAATCTAACGGCCGCAAGAGAATCAACTCCAATTGGCGCAGGCCAATGTGCGTGCTACAACATTACAAATCCAATCTTATATTTATAAAAAAAATTATTTTCTTAGCAGAGCTCTAACGACTTTTTATATCATCGAGTAATTAAAAAATTAATACAAAAAATATTGGTAGTTTGATAACTTCATTATTTGGTGGTAATATAATTCAACATCAAAATAATAAGTTTGATCCTAAATAAAAATTGGTGTTTGACTCTAATTTATTTAAGAGTATTTATTATTAGTGTCCTCCATTGTAGGATTTGTGGTCTATCTCCCTTAATTTTTACTCAAAAAAAACGTAAGAACTTATACGTTTAAGCTCTTCATTTGTGTCAACATCTCCGAACCTAACAAACAAACAACGCATATCATCAATAACATTACTAAATTCACGAACCGCGAAGTAGACCATGGATGAAGTTTTCATAAAAGGCAACAAAAGGAATTGCCTTAAAGCCCAAAAAAATATTAGTTCAATAAAAATGAAATTAAGATCTGATTTAAGATTGGTGAACCTGAAAGAAACACTATTATGAGGTGACGACATGTTAGGATCTTACAATTGTCTTACCTTAAAAAAATGGAGAGTCTAACAAATATTTAAAAGATATATAAATTATTTCTCTCATCATCAATTGATTTTCAGATAGAGAACTTTATATTATCTAATATAAATTAGTTTAAAAAATTATTACATAGATATTTGAATTTTTAGTTGCCAAATTTGAAATTTAAACTCTATAGAAGTATAAATATGACTTCAAATTATTCTAGATTTATTTCTAAACGTCAAATGGACCAAACAGCTTTTTGACCAGAGAAATTAATAATGCTTTATGGCTTAGGTAACTCTAATCTTAAATAATTGATTATTTAATTCCTAAACAAATATATATTTTTTTAAGTACAATGTAACGAAAGGGGACAACAAACCTTACAAAGAGGCCACAAATACTCTTAAATAATATGAGCGTCAAATACCGATTTTTGAACTCAAACTCGTGACTCTAGAATTCAAATAGATTAACACTAGACAAAATAACCAACTTGCATCACTCAACTTTGGTAATTTCTAATCAAATACTTGAACATCTACTTTTTCGCATTTATATAGTTGAGCGATTTCTCTTATTTCACAATAGTGGAAGACAATGATTTAATTCTGATTAAATACTTCAACATTTTAATCTAAAATAGATTGATTAATTGATTATTAATATATCATATAATAATAATAATAATTTTCAATAATATTTTATTGAATAAATATTATAAATTAAAATATCTGTAATTCTTTTTATTAATATTTTATTTAATAAATATTAAAATTAATCTATTCAATATATTAATTAATATTTTTGTTTTATGTAGACTATACATTCAACTAAACTCTCTCAAGTTAATCTTTCAAATTCTATCTATCTATTGTTTTGATGAGTTAACTCCGTGATCATATGTACCTATAAATTATAAGCTCCAAGATTAATTTATTAAACTATTTAATTTGAATGTTATCTTCACTCATTAACTACATGCGTATACTATTAAAAGATTGAGTTACACTCTTACACACTACATATTAAGTTTTTCCCATGAATATAATTAATCTTTTGCGAGTTGATCTTTCAGAAATGTTCATAATTATATTTTGGTTCTTATGTTCATTTTATCCCTATAATTATGTCTATTTCTATGATATGAGTGATTTCTCTAATGAACAAAATTTATATATGGTCTTAAGTACAATTAGACAAATATCCTCTTAGATCAGTGAGAGACGACACACTTTTGTTCAAGTTTCAAGATCGGTCCTTAAAGAAAATACTTATCACCTTCCTCACAATTAAAACGAGTTAATTTCATGTGATTTTACGTTCACAACCCTTCGCTAGGACAAATTTTAACGTAAGAAATTGATTGAATGGACATTATAGTTGACTATTCTCATACATACCTATCAAGATTGATGCAAAAAGAAAAACTTTATTCTAAAAGGGAAGAAGATGATCTCACATTAATTATTTTTAACCTGCATAGTTAAACTTATTTCATTGATTAACAATTAGTTTAAAAATGAAAGCACATCCGTCATTCATTACTGATTACCGATAGTTAATTGAACCATTGACATAATGCTATTGATTCTAACAACAATTTGAAGAGTTAGGAAAAATAGTATCGAAAAATTCATACATTTTTGTAGTAAATGTATTTATTTAAAAAATAAAGAAGAGGGAATTATGGGTGATAGTTGTGGAATTAATACTATTATAGAAACAAGCACTAGAAGCAACCTCAAGTTGCTAACATAAATTGCCAAAATAAGAAACAAGTAGATTTTGTCCTCTCTCCCCCATCATAAATTGAAAGTGGTTTTCCACAAACGGGGGCTTCTGATCTGGTATTCAGGTTTTGGCCCATAGATTATATCCCTTTATATTTATATTTATATATAATAATTATCATATATATTGTACATACATTTTAGATACACATACATACATATTTGAACACATACGTATCACACAAATACATTTATATACATATCATATCATACTATCTTAAAGTGGAGTTTAAGGGAAAAATTCATTTTTGGACGATTTTACTGTTAAGTCATACAAACATGTTATCTATTGAAATATATATATATAAAATAAATGTAAATAACGTATGAAATATTTACAATATCATTTAAATTTTCATAGTAGAAGATAAGATATTTTTATCAAATCTCATAGATTTTATGACTAATTAAAATATAGATTTCAACAATCAAATGAAGATATTTACGATATCATTTAAATTTTCATCCTAAATATTTTTACCAAATCTCATAGATTTTATCTAACATTTTATATTCTAATTAAAATAATAAATTGAATTTTCCAATCTTATAAATAATTCTCTTCATTTTGTTTCGAAGAACAGTTTGTGTTCGCTTGGATTTACTTTTCTTTGTTTTTTTTATTGTTTTATAATAAGTTATCTTATTTTTGTTGGATTATTTACTTTAACTTTCATCTAACTTTTCTTTTGTTACAATCATTTTTGTAGGGATGTTTTGTTGCTTAATTGTTGACTTGGAAATGTGATTTTTTTTTTAAGAATGATAAAATTATCATTTGAGGTTAAAGATAAGTTCATAAATGTATACTAATAAATATATTGAGCTTATTTATATTTATAATTATAATAATGATATAACTCTTATAAATTTTATAATTTAAGACTGATTAGTCTATTAATAGATAAATTGAGAAAAAAACTAAAGAACATCGATTTTTAAAAATGAGAGATAAAATTTAATTTTAATGCGATAAATTTAATTAATTTTTTTTTTAAAAATAACCCCTATTATTTTTTAAGCTCAAAATAAAATATTAACTATTTTTTAACATAAATGTGAATTTTAATAAATTTAACTAACTTGAAAAAATGGTTATAAATTTCAATATTAAATTAAAATTATTATTTGATGATTTAAATTTAGTGCAAACATGTAGGAAACAATTTATTATTATAAATATATATATAGCTATTTATTGCACTCAATTGACATATTTTATTAAATATATATATATATATATAATTTATTATTTGAAAAATTATAACGTGCAAAACCGTGTTAAAATACTAATATTATAAAGACCGGAGAACTTTTTACTTTTTCGACATAAGACAAAATAGAAATTTATAATTAATAAGTAGAATCAATTTAAAATATTAATATTTTTTTTAACGTATCTAAGTGGTTGAACTAACTTATATGCACCTCAACATTTAAATATTATAAACATTTGTAAGAAATCCATTTTTAAATAATTAATCACAATGGATTGATTTGCCTTTTGAGTTATACACACGAACATAAATTCAAAGTAAACACATATGTTTTAAATAAAGGTTATGCAACTCATAAATTTTTTAGAGATTATATGTTTAATTCCGGATGACATCAGATAATTGTTCCATAAAATTAATTTGTATATGAATTAGTTTAATGAATATATAAAAAAAGAAATTGGTATCAATATGTATATGCAACCTCTAATAATATCATATCCTACTACCTTAAAGTGTGGCTTAAGAGAAAAATCATTTTTAGACGATTTTACCTTTAAGTCACATCCTAAATTACAAACATACCATAATCTTCTATTCAAATATAAAAAAAATACAATTATATTTACACTATTATTTAGATTATTTAGATATTTAGATTTTCATCATCTAGAAGATAATATATTTTTAGCAAATCTCATAAATTAAGTTAGAAGATATGAGAATCTGCGTAATATTCTTTATCTTTATGTTTACTACTTAAAATGTGACTTATTATTATTATTAATTATTAAATTTTAGTATCTTAGAACTAAATAAGTATAAAATCAAATGAAGATATTGAGTTTTTTTTTTCAAATTTAAAGAAGATCATGAGTTCCAACTTTTTCTATAAATACCATAAATTTATTGTTCTTCAAAATTCAAATTACTAATAATTCTTGTGATGTTGCACAAATATGATTTTTAACATTTTAGAGAGGTGATGATTTCAAGGTTTTTTTGTTTTTTTTAAAGAAGGCTTCGATGTTCGTAGATTAAACTAAAATAATAAATGAATGAAAAAAAAAATATTGCGTACAAAGTAAGATTTTAGCATGACGAAAACTTATTTTTGAAAGAAGTTTAATTTATTTGTATATTTTTTTTATTTCACTTTTATCTTGAACTACGTGGTATGAAATTTTTAAATAAAGTAGATAATAAATATTTTACTTATTCATTGAAAAATATATATATATATATATATATATATATATATATATATATATATTATTTATAAGTATTTTAATAATTACAAATATAATATCACATGCCAGAAAAAATCTTTCATGCAAGACACGTTCCAAGGTTCTAGTTACCTTAAAGTGTAGCTTAAGAGATAAATCATTTTTGGACAATTTTACCCTTTAAATCATACTCTAAATTACAAACATGTCAACTATTGGAATATAGAAAAAAAATTAATGCAAAAAAAGTAGAAGATATTTACAATATCATTTAGATTTTCATCATCTTTATAACGTATAAGATAAGATATTTTTATCAAATCTCATATATTTTATGACAAAGTTATAAGATATAAGATTTCAAGTATATTATCAACAATCAAATGAAAATATTTACAATATCATTTAAATTTTCATCATTTTATAACATAAAAGATAAAATATTTTTACCAAATCTCATACATATTATTTGAAATTTTATGTCCTAATTAAAATATTAAATTGAATTTTTCAGTCCTATAAATAGTTCTTTATATTTTGTTTACAAGAACACTTTATATTTACTTTGATTTGTTTCTTTTTGTTTTTTGTTTTATAATAAGTTGCTTATTTTTGTTGGATTATTTACTTAAATTTCATTTAATTTTTCTTTTGTTGCAATAATTTTTGTAGGGATCTTTTTGCATAATTGTTGCCTTTCAAAAGAAGACTTGGAGATGTGGAAAAAAAAGTTTGAAGAACGATTAGATTATATGTGAAGTTAAAGTGCATGAATTCTTCATTTTCCAAAGTTTGGTAACAATGATCTTCTATTATTACTCTATATATACATACTTTGCTTGGGGTTACCTTTCTTGGTTTCTGTTTGTCTTATTATAAAAAATATAGTTATCTTATTTTTGTTGGATTATTTACTTTAACTTTCATCTAATTCTTTTGTTGCAATAATTTTTGTAGGTATATTTTGTTGCTTAATGGTTGACTTGGAGATGTAGAATTTTTTTTTTTAAGAGTGATAAAATTATCATTTAAGGTTAAAGATAAGTACTTAGATGTATACTAATAAATATATTTAGTTTATTTATATTTATAATTATAATTATGATATAACTCTTATAAATTTTATAATTCAAGAGTAATTGGTCTATGAATAGATAAATTGAAGAAAAAAATTAAAGAATATCGATTTTTAAAAATCAGAGATAAAATTTAATTTTGATGCGATAAATTTTATTAAGTATTTTTAAAAAAATAATAACACTATTATCTTTTAAGCTCAAAATAAAATATTAACTGGTTTTTAACATAAATGTGTATTTTAATAAATTTAACTAACTTGAAAAAATGGTTATAAAATTCAATATTATATTAAAATTATTATATGATGATTTAAATTTTGTGCAAAAATGTAGGAAACCATTTATTATTTAAAAAATTATCACGTGCAACGCCGTGTTAAAATTATAGTATATATAAATTTGTGCTCTTAAACTTCTAAATCAAATAAAAATTAGATATGTCATTAACTTTGAAAAAAAATTATGGATAAAGACATAATTTGAAGATTGACGATAAGGACCAAAGCATGCATACAAGTTTTTTTTTTTGAGATTACAACAATTGGGGTAGGGGAGACTCGAACCTAAGACCTCTAGGTCATTAGATGTACATTGATGTCACTTGAGCTACTCCTCTGTTGGCCATGTGTCACGGTCCTACTTTTTAACCCGTGCGGCGCCATGATAATTTCGCTTATCATGGCCAGCCTTGCGGGGAACTCTCGCCCCAAACTCATTTTGCCCATACTTTGTGGCTCATCAGAGTGACAAGTGAGGTTATCCGGACCTCACCCAAGCTTCATTGAATATGCAACGGAACTATTCTTGATTATGCAACCCGGCCCATGGGATTTGGTTATAAGATGGCGTGCCGCCACTCGATATATGACCCAACCTCTTTCCCATGGACAAGGGCGCGATGTCGGCACACCCGTGCCGTCCGACATTGTCCCCATATTTCCAATCCCGAAGGAAGCCGCCCAAGACACTCGTCTTGCAAGCGCTCGTCCACACCATGACACACTCGTGTGCCATGTGGTAGCTCACTTAGGCCACAGGGCCCAGGGGTGGTGGAGAGCTGACACCATGCCTTCCCCTATAGTACATTATGGGTCATTTCCTATCTTCCACCCTTGCATGTCTTTTTGGCGAGGAATCATACGCCAGCGTGGAGAGTCCGTCAGGTGTCCGATTGACACCAAACTTGGCGAGCTTACATCTTTGCTTTATACGGACATAACTCCAGAGCCGCTCGTCAAAACTCTATCTCGAGCCTTTACATCATCGGTACGGCCCGGGGCCTCCGTGCCCCCACTAAGCACTAACACTGACACTGTCAACATCAACGTGGCTTACTTGTTAATGGCTCCAATTGACACTATAGTATGTTTTTCTTGGTGTGTTGGATGATGCACCATCTCCTATGGTTGCATCATGGCTTTCATGAACGTGGGTTGTCAGATCATATTCTATGACTTTGACACCATGCATACATAAAAGTTTTTAGAAAAAGAAATTATCGGAATAACATAATCAATCCTCTTATCTTATTTATTTATTTATTTTTAAAGTATTAATCCTCTTATCTTAAGTTATGCAATATATATATATATATTTTTAAGCACATACAGGGAGGAGATATAAATACCAATTTTTCTTTTCTTTGACATGACTTATGTAATTTCTTATAATTAGATAATGTGATATATATAAATATATTTTTTAGTATAAGTTAAAAGAGAGACTATAATCCCATAAAAACAAGTGTTTTTATCATCAAATAAGAGATAAACATCTATTTTTTGGAATGACTCTATAATTATTGTATTTAACTGAATTTCCATATGAAAGAAAGAAATTATTAGGTGACTAAATCTTTCGGTAGATGATGTGACATTGTTGAGAAAGAGAATTTAATAAAAGTGATAAAATTAAAGTCATACAGGAGAAAAAGAATCACGATAGGATAGACAAATCATTAATACATAGAAAAAAACAATGAATGTGATCAATTTAAAAGTCACCTAGGAGAAAGGAAGATATACATCGAATTCAAGTCATTTTCAAATCAATTCCACATTTCACACGTTAGACTTTTATTAATTGTACAAAAAAAAAGTGTTGTATTATTTGTGTAAACTTGATGTTATAGTGTGATCTAAAACATTGTTGTTACGAATAAACAAGGAAAATATTTGTGATAATGTATATAATGTTTTTAAAATATTCATTAGTATCTCTATCAATTTACACACATTTCAAATATTTTTATTTAACGATCCATTTAATTTTATAAATATTGATTGTCTAAAAGCCTTCAAGAAATTAATATATGTGTTGGTAGATAGTATCATAGTTTAAATTCATAATCTTATTATTGTTCAAAATTATTTTGATTCCTAGATCAACCAATGATATTTATGTCTATATGTATTAGAAGGTTCAAAAACATCAATTTTTATGTGGGGATGGACTAATTATCAACTAATTACTACTAACTTTTAGGTGAAGATCTACTAATTTTTTATGCATAAACATCAGTACGAAAGATGCTTCTCACATCACTTTAAAAAAAATTAATTGATAAATTTTTGTCTTTTAAATTATCTTGGCTCGAGCATTAATTGGACCAAGATTAAGTTGCTCTTTTGAATTTATTGTTCTCGCATTTTGACTTTTCTTTTGAAGAAAATTTTGTTGTAAGCTTTGTTTATTTGATTAATAAGGTGCTTTAATTTCATTAAAAAAATATTTATAAACATATCGACAATATGAGATCTTTAATATATGTTATAAATATTTATAAAACGTAAAACCTATTATTTATTATTTTAGTGTAGTTGTGAAAGTGTATTCCCCTTAAAATTCTAGGTTTGAGACTCATTAAATTAATTTGTAGACACTTTTCATATCTTCATTCTCTTAATATCTTCTTAACTTAGGATCGAGCTTGATTATCCTTATTTCAAAATTAAGAAGAATTAGTCTAAGGTAAATGCAAACAGTAATAGATTTCAAAAAAAAAAAAAATGCAAACAGTAATAAAAGAACTATAGTTTAATTTGAATGTAAATAATTTTAAGTAATTTTCTTTTAAAACAAAAATATATCTTCATATTAAAATTTTATCACCATCTACATAATGGGAGGAGTACTCTACTTGTTTTATAATTATTTGATTCTTCTCACTAGGAGTGTTCAAACAACCCGAAACCCGAATAACCCGAACCAACCCAATCTAATTTGACGGGTTGGGTTGGGTTAAATACAATTTTGGGTTGAATTGGGTTCAAAATCATGAATTTTTTATGTGTTGGGTTGGGTCAAGGGTTGACCTAAAATTAACCCAACTCAACCCGACCAACCCGAAATGACTATTTACTTTAAAAATATATATATTTTTACTTATCACATAATTATATATGTGTATATTTATTTTATTTAATTATTATTGTTAGATTTTTTATTTTCCGATATTCTTTAATATTTTTTCAAGTCTATATAATTTATATAACATATAAAATATATAGTCAAATTATGCTATATATCTTTGTTTTTTTTTTATCTATTTTTTTATGTTTTATAGTTGAAATCTTATATATGAATTAGGGGTGTACATGAGTTGGGTTGGGTAGGGTTAAGGGTAATATTTGGATCAACCCAAAAATTTGGGTCGATCAACTTTTTAACCCAACCCAACCCAATTAGAGTTTCAACCCAACCCAACCCAACCCAACCCAACCTTATATTTTCGAGTTGGGTTGGGTTGGGTTCATCGGTTCAAAAGGATTAAAAGTTGGAAGGCGAGATTACAAATTCGACGAAAACACTAATTATTTCAAAATTTGGAAGTCAAATACCGGTATAAAATTTGACTAAATATAAAGCTAATTTTGTAAAGAGTATGAGATTTTTTAAAAAAAGATAAGAATTAATTTTAAATTTTTAAAAATATTGTATTTAACCTAATAAGAGATAAAAAGATTGGATAAATTCTTTAGAGAAAAAAAGTTTGAAAAAGATTGAAGTTTACTTGCTGATAGAAGGAAAAAAAAGCAAAAAAAGAAAAAGAAAACATAAAATAAGAAAAGATGTACGACCACTAGGCTATGAATGACTTTATACTACAAAAATATGTTAAGAAATATATATTTATATTCGGGTTCCGGATTGAACCCAATCCAAAACCCGTGAACCGACCCAAAAAACTGGGTTTACTAAAAATCTAACCCAACCCAAATTTTAAAAAACATAACCCAACCCAACCCTTACGGTTTGGGTTGGGTAGTCCGGGTAGCTCGGATTACCGATTTTTTTGTACACCCCTAATATGAATCATGATTGTATGATTAATAGTGCGTGACATTTTAGTATATATTTTACATATTTAATATTCATATTAATTTATTACCTTGATGAGAGATTGCATTGTGTTTTTGTATAACGTAGGATTAATTTGATAAAAAACTATTTATATTTATAATTTACTATTGGACCCGATAATCCAACCCAACCAAAAAATATAAGGGTTGGGTTGGGTTGGGTTGTCTCTTTAAATGGGTTGGCTTGGATTGGAAAAATGACCAACCCGAAAATTTGGATTGAGTTGAAAACCCCTCTCAACCCAACCCAACATAACCCATGTTCACCCCTACTTCTCACAATGTAATGGATTTTGATATTATATTATTATCTATTACATAGATATTCATCTTAAAATGATTGATGTTAAAATAAATAGTTTACCTATCGATATCCTTTACTCTTTTTTTTTTAATCCAATGAAAATTTTAATTTAATATTATTTATTATGGGAAAGAGAGTAAAGAATATATATATTTGATCAAGGAAAAAGAAATATAAATAAAGAATCCATCTATGGGGAAAATTTGGACATATTATTGCTAGTGGAAGATCTCCATTTCTTTCTCCTTTCACTATTAAAGATATTAATAAAATAAAAACAAAATGATAGCTGGAACCCAAGTAGTTTTCCCCTCCTTCAAAACCACAAAGAGAAGCAGCTTTTCTGAAGCAAATCAAATTCACAAATTTTATCCTAATTATTTGACTTTCACTATCCAACTGTAAGGTTTTTTTTGTTTTCTTATAACATGTCTTTTTTATATACATAAATAACATAATAATAATTATAATTATAATGACCAAAAGCTAGCAGTGCCCTTCTACTCACTTTAATTTGTCTCCCTTAATTATCAATATTTTCCTATACCTTAAACATATCCTTTTACTTGGATTTTTGCATCACTTTAAAATTTTGTCCTTATCTTTAACATTAAATATCTAATCTAATAGTAAAAATATGACCTTAAGTATCTCTCTCAAGTTTTTTTTTTTAAGAATTTTATCATCACTTTTTTAATAAATTTAAAAGATCTAAGTCTAGTCTTATAATTTTAGGATATTAATGCATATAATATATATATATTTATTAGTTAATGGATTCAAATATTTGTCGTCCAACTTGAACTTTGCTGGATATTTTAGTTATTTTTTTATTTAAAAATATTACTACATAACACTCCAATGTCACATAATTTCATTGTAGTGAAATAAATTCGAGATAATTAAAAAATAATAATGATAAAGAAAAGAAACTGTGGTGTGTATACTTCAAGTCATTTTAAACGAAACTTCACCTTCTTTTTTTTTTTTGAAGCAGAAACTACATCTCATTAAATAATAATTGGTATCCAAAAATATTAGGATGCTTACAAATCTAGCAATGTTCTTTTTATTTATGTTTATTTTTTATTTTTTAATTTAAATATATAACCGAAAAATAAATTAAATCTGATGTCCAATTTTCTTATTATCTTAATTTTACTCATTAATTACTATTAGTGTATCAACATGTATCTAATACATTTTATAAAGGGTATATAAATATCTGATATACTTAAATTCCCTTCTAGGTTTTATGTATCAATTTATATCCGGCTTATTTGTTTGTTTCTTTCTTCTTCTTTTTTTTTTCTTTTTTCTTTTTTTCTGATAAAGCTGATTTGTTTAAGTTAGAGAAAGATATAATAAAACTTATATCAGTAAAAATATATATATATTATTTTTTTTGAAAACCGGAAAATCGGAGCTTTGCTCCCTTATACTTGGGGCACCACTGACCCGTTCCTACACTGTGTCACCGGAATACTTCGAAGAGTATTCTATAGTTTAAGTGCTTTCCAGCGGTCTCGAACCAGAAATCTCTCAAGAAAACATGTCTTAAAGTCCTTAGTCTCAACCGTTGGTTGCCCCTTGGAGACATCATCTATAAATATATAGACTTCATTTAAGGTATATTTTTTTTAGAAAAACATTTAGGTATATTTGTGTATATTTGAGATGATTTTTTGAATTATTCTCTCTCTCCTTATATATATATATGTCTATAATTCATTTATATATTTAAATAAACTATATCAGTACTACTATAGTTTTTTTTTTGAATACCAGTAGTATTATAGTATGATAGATATACTTCGGCTTAGACATATCTGATATACCACTAAATTGATATGGATAAAATATACCCATAGTATATTACCTATATACTTTGTTTTAGTTATATTTTTAGCATATCATTGTCTTTTGATAGTCTTGGTGAATGATTACTTTTGCTTTTTTGTAGGTTTTATTTGGATTTGGCCGATTTATTTTTGTACTATTTTTATAACTTGAATAAAGCAGTATTAATATTTATGCAATTAGACCATTTATTTTTGTCGTCGTTGTAATAACTTAATTTGTGTCTATAATCAACAAGGCCGAAGTTGAAATTTCTTTTCTCATTATTGCTCAATTCAAAAAAAAAAAAACTGGTAATAAACATTAAAGAAAACATAATTTAAATAATGTAAAAGAATACTTTAATATTTTGTATTTTTTTCTCCAACGGCGATACACGTACGTAGTACAGTTTTTTTTTTTTTTTTATAAATATAGTTCAAGAATTAAAGAAAATTGTACTTTATATAGAAATCTTAGAACACTATCTCAAGTGGGTTAGTGTAATATTTTTGTTTAATTAATATAAAGTAATAATCATGCAGTATATATGACCAACTTTTACCAAATTAATTAATAGTAAAATAAGCTGAGGATATTCAACTCCACTTGATCTTGCCCCACTTTCCAATTAATGTATTTCACAAAACGCTTGCTGACATAATATATGCAACTTTAATTGAAATATATAATTGAGTTTTATATTTTGTAATTAGGCTAACTTTTTTTTAAAAAAAGTTTATTTATAGTCCTATCTTGTATTAACGCTATTCATTACATAATTTTTTTTTTCTTGAACAACATTTCATAAAATTTTTAATCTTATTTATTAAATATTTTGTAAATATTAATGAATTGTGTAATCATGTAAATATGATTTCTTTAGTGACTATGTGGTTTCAATTTAAATCAATTTAAAATGGTCAAATAAAGGCAAACGAGTAATTTCCCACTTCAATATGATTTTATTATTTTATTTTATCTTATTATTTTTTGTAAAGTAAATATACTTGATTACATTCTTTGTTTGGATACGTACTTTTCAACAACTATTTTTTAATGCGAAGTAAAACAAAAATCAAAGTGGATTTCGTTGGCGATCTCAAATAGAAATTTGGAAATAGAGTTTTATTTCGTGTGTCCTTAATATAGGTTTTATAATACATTGAGAAACCCAATTTAACAATTTGTTCTGGGCGTGTTCCTTAAAATGGTTATTTTCATAAATTGTTTAGGTCCATTTGATAATTATTTTGTTTTTAATTATTTTTTTTAAAATTTAAGTCTACATTAACTATCTCACTATAAATTTTTCTCTGTTTGGATATATACATCTTATCTATTGTTTTAGAAATCAAATCAAAATTTAGAAACAAAAAAAGTACCTTCCAAAATTTTGTTTTTGTTTTTGAAATGGGGTTAACATTTACATACTTTTTTAAGGAAAGATAGATATTTTATAAGAAAGATTGAACGTATGGAATTTGAGTAAAAGTAAATTTAAATTTTAAAAATAAAAAATAAAAAACTAAATGATTATCAAACGGGACCTTACTTACCAACTATAAATTATGTTGAATCTCAATTGTTTTGTAGAACATTAATGGAGGATGAAGTGATTTAAATTTATAACTTTTTGTTCATGAAAATACATATGTACTGTAAAGACATGTTGCTCTTGCTAGCATCTTATCTATTTTTTTATTCAACCATAATTGAGTATAAGAATTCGAACATTAAATGATAATCATGTCCGTTGAACTTATCTCCTTTTAGCATCTCAACTTGTTGAAATACCTTAAATTATGTTGTGCTATGATTACTTAGTCCTTCTCAATACCCGGTCAACAAGTTGGAGTCCAGGGGCAAAATGGTTTGGGCTTTGGAGCAACCCCCAAAACCTATCAAAATATGTAATTTGATTAGATTTTCGTATTGCACACTTTTGCGTATTATTGGTGATCATAAGAGTGCATGTACCCTCTTAAAACTTAGTAAACCATATAAATTAACTTAACACGACGTTTTTTATTTAAAGAATAACACGGCTTTAATAAATCATATAAATTATTTTATTCTTAGTTGTGCTACTATTCTTGTTTAGAAGAGAATAATATTGTTCTTAAATAAATGAGAGTCAAATATCGATTGTCGAAATCGAATTTATGACCGTAATCTTAAATTAAATTATTATCAAACAATGAAATTAACGCGTCACTAATCTATTCAGTTAACCAACTTTTTTTTTTTTTGAAGTATTATAGATGCAGTTAATGCATCCCAATGTGATTTAAATCACTTTTGAGCTTGATTTTTCTTCGAAAAATCTTCCCAAAAGTAGTGGTCTAGAAAAGTACAAGCTTTTGCGGAATTTTTTATTTTCAATAAAAGTAAGTCCTCAAGCTGAGAACAAGAAAAGGAACTCTTTTATTTCTACATTAAGTCAAATTTTAATTTTAGTAGTTCTAAAATTTATTTGAATACATTTACTATGCATGTATATCTCCTTAATTATGAGACATCGTCTTTGAATATCAAACTATGTTAAATACACGTAGGTTGCTATTTTCTTACATTTTGACTCTATAGCAATTTAAAAATATATCATTCTTTCTAAAATTCAACGATTGAACATTAAAGCATATTTTAAAAAAAATATATTAAACCTAAATTTCATTGATTAATAAATTATTTTAATTTTTTTTTTTGAGATTATAACAATTGGGGGGTGGGGGAGACTCGAACCTAAGATCTCTAAGTCATTAAGTGTGTGTTGATGCCGCTTGAGCTACTGCTCTATTGACAATAAATTCTGAAACAAATATATGATAGCGTCACGTCATCTTTTTATAAAACTTGTAGTATTCTCAATTATATACACGTGTATTTTTTTCTCTATCTCAATGCCTAAAATGAAATTCTATATGAATTCAAACACATGTAATCCAATTCCAAATTATACACATGAGTTTCTTAAGTAAAATAAGTAGATCGAATTCATTTTTGTAAGAGTTTAGATCAACAATTTTCTTTTTCCTTTTGTTTTCTTCTATACATATGTGTGTGGGACTTGCCAATGTTATAGAGTTAGGGAGAAAAATGTGCTAGGAAGTTAGGTCAAATTTGACCTTTTTTATATTGTCTTTTTGAAGGAGGAAATTAAAGAAGTTGGTGAATTATATGAGGGTTCAATATTTTAGAACTTTGCCTCTCAACACCCAACAAAATATCATGGACTTGCATGCTTGTTCTTTGTAGAATTATTTCCTCTATGATAATAATAATTTGGTTCCCAACATTCTTTTCTTTTCTTTAAATTTATATATGAAAAAACAGAAAATATTGAGTTCGCTAATGATATTCATCTAGCTTAAGTTTACAAGAAATAACTAAATATATGAAAAAGAAAAAGAAAAATAAAGATGTTGCTAAATTAGCATAACCTAACTAAGCAAATAAACATGTAATTACTTAATCATTAAATGAAAAGGAACAATGAATTAAGTAGTATTTTGATTTCTTTTTTAATATCAACCATATTATTTCACATATTTTGATCGACAATTCTCGATAATTTTAGAAATAAATAAAATTTTGATATCAATAGAACATAAAACTTTATTTGTTAACTCTTCACTTGTAAACTAGTAAGACGTTTCTAATTTTATGTCAAAAATCTATGCCAACTAGTATATATTTTACAAGATTAATATTGATACTTAAAATAGATACTCGGAATTCATACGGGTTTTAAAGAATTTATTTATTGAAAAGTTAAAGAATTTATTTGTAAAATTAAAAAAGAAAAAAATAAATTGGATGAAAATGATGGATGATAAAGTGGATGGATGATCATCTCCATCTAATCCAATTATGCATTGTAGGTTCAGCTATTCAGAGTAAATTTCTTTCCCTTGCATATATCCATTGCTGACCAATAATATATTTATATATTTAAATATATAATTCAAAAGATTAAATAATTAAAAAGAATAAAGAATTATCAAATTAAGAAAAGTGGCCAAGGTTCTCTTGATTTGGTACGTATGCAGGTGTGTGCTGTTGTATAAAATTCTGTATTTTGTTTTTTATAATCTGTAATTGTTGACTGAGATATAACAGATATTCCGTATTTCTGTAATTTTTTTTATATATTTTTTCATTGGACTGCTTTTCATTTATGACGGCTGACTACTGGTGTTTGGTTAATGAGTTATTTTGAAGAATTAAAAATTTAGAGTTGTAGTCAGATACTTATTTGGATGTAGTTTTTATGTAAATGAGGTAGAGACAAAAACTTGTGTAAATATATATTTAAAATGAGTAGTTAAACAAAAAATGGTTAAAAATGAATTATTTTAAAGAGGGAGAAATGAATGATTAAAAATGAAGAATTATTTTGATTAGTTATAAATGAATAATCATACATAAGATTGTTAAAAATGAGATTTTGTTTTTAATAATAAAAATGATGAGTTACTCTCGGTGGTTAGTAAAAACTCTTTTTGATATAATTTTTCAAAAGAAGAATTAATAAATTCTTAATCTAAATCCTCCTTAAATAGGACAATAATCTTTTCCACCACATATTTTTCACAACGAAAAATATATATATTTTCTTTTGAATTTTTGTGAATTAATGTTTTTTTTAATTACTTAGTTACATATTTAAAATTAAACCTTCTTCAGAATTTTTGTTTGGTTAAATGCTTCAGCTTTAGCTGGTTGTCAATCTTGTAAGAAAATCAAAATAAGTAAAGAACACTTCAATTCTTGTTGGAGCCGAAAACCAATCTTTACTAATTATTATATTTATAGCATAATTTCTAAAATAATTTATCTATAGCATTAGTGATAGAACTAACTAGTGATGATTGAATTTTATGAGTGATAGAATTTAATTTAGATTTTGTGTCGTAAGTAAAAATATTTTATCATTTCTTATTCTTTGAACATAGAGAAGACTCATGCAAGAATAAAGATATTTGACTGATAATTTATTTATGTTAAAGAAACAAACGTAAGAAATTTTGTAAGAATAGGCCAAATTAAAAAATAATACTAGGCAAAAAAATTAGTAATGACGGTCATAAATATTAATAATTATACGGTATTATTACTATATTAATATATAATACTGCATTAATAGCATATGATACTGTATTAATAATACATAATAATGTATTAATAATATAAAATATTATATTAATAATATAATACTATATAATTAATATTAATAATATGGTTTTTTTGTTTACCATAATACAGCTATCTTGTAAAATTATATTATTCCGCACAATTTTCCAAAAAAACTATTTATTCTGTAGCCTTTTATTGGTAAGGCCAACAATTTTTTTAAACTGTCGGTTTATACTTTTTTTGGTAAACCATTGGCTAGTTATTTCAATTCACATTTTGTAAAAAAATTTGGTGCAATTTAAAAACATATGGCTAAGCCTTTAACACGAAGTCCCTCCTTAAAATTTTTAGGTGGCTTTGTATACATATATAATGGAAGGTTTTAAAAATTGTTGGTCTAAATTCATGAAATAACGTTGTTTTAGTGGATTACTGTCGATTTTGTAAACCGTCAACTAATTTTCATAAATGTGCATATTTTTTAGTATTAAATTCGTCAGCTTATTTTTTATAAATCACTTTTTGTATTAAGGATCGACAAACAATTATAAAAATATCATTAGTCTATCTCAACCGAAGTGTAATGGTTTCATTAAAATAGTGAAGAATGACCAATTTTCCTCCATAACAAAAAAAAAAACAATTATCATGATCAAAAGAGGTGTTTCAATCAAGTTTAAATACAAAGACATTGACATTTTTCCTTTGGGTCAAACTTGATGGGGGTAGATGCAACTACTACACATACACTTGGTTTTAGTCTTCATTATTGCACAAACCAAAAAATGCATCAATATTTGTGAGAGTGAGTGAGTGAGTGAGAGAGAGAAAGATTATAGGCATTTGAATTTAGAAAGGATGGGTGTTGCCAATAATTTTGCAAGCCAAATAAATTTGGAATATATAATTTCTTTCTTTTTCATTCATTTATTTATTAGCATTTAAAGGTCTTATACGAGTGAATTCCGCGTATACATAACAATGTTTTACAACCTTACTTTATATTTTATTTTCTTTTGATGCAAATTATTTGGAGAGATCATTCAATATGATAAATACAATCATAATTATTTCATTTTATTTAGCTTTCAAAGAAAAAATCTCATTTTAAATTCAATGACATATTGATGGGCTAGTGGTGCCTGGAATATAGGGAGTTCCGATTTACCGATTTTCAAAAAAAAAAAAAATTCAAGACATATTGTGAATTATTAACCTAATTGTCAAATATATATTTCCTAATTGTCAAATAATGTTTTTTAGAAATACATTTTTATTTATTATAAAGCTAATGATAAGAGAGTGACAACTATGTCATAGTAATCATATCTAATAATTTTCCACGATTTTGAACTTCACATTTCCTAGCCCTAAACATGAACAAATTGATGCGTTTGTCACTTTTAAAGTAAAGAGCTCTATAGCTATTTTCTTTTTTAAAAAATAATATTTGTTTACTAAAATAAATTTTGGGTTTGCCAGTTGATTCTTAAAGGGTAGCCAAAGTCTTATAATGATCATTAGGGCAAAAATTAGACCTAAAATCAAAATATAGTGCAATGCTTTTAAGTACAAAATACAATGCATATAAGACAATAATGGAAGTCCAATGAATCATCCCTATTGTAAGAATGTCATACATCGTAAGTTTGATCAACTCGCTCTAATTTCTTTAATTCAATATCATCTTGTAACATCTTGAATACTAAGTTATATATGATGTTATAAAAATTCTGTTATTTTCAATGAAATCACTCCAATTTGGATGCGTAGTAAATATCATTATTTTATTAAATTGAAAAAAAAAAATCCTTTAAATGGAGAAAATCATTGAATAGACCATGAAACCCACTTTTTTCAATTAGTTAGTTTAGGTTCTAGCATAAATAAATATTTTGACTATCATATGCGTTATTATTTTCCATTATTGAGCAAGCAAAAGTCAACTACATTGATAGTTTTCATGCATGCACTGCTACAAAAATGGGTATAGATGACATTTATGCCAAATAAAATTTAAAGGGGGAGAAATAATTAAAGTGTCATAAATAAAAACACGCGTTTTATGACACTTTATTAGAATCATCTCGCAATAATCACAAAAAAGTGTCATAAATTAAAAAGACGAGTTTTGTGACACTTTTGTAGAATCATAAATTTTTTAAATTAACTTAGAAAAATAAGTATAATTTTAATATTTCTAAACATTATATATTTATTTATTGAGATTAATTTTATATATTTTGCTACAATTATCTTTTTAACCATTTATAAATTATAATTTTTATAATAATTAATTTCCTAATATGTCTGTTGTCATGCACCACATTTGTTAGTTATTAGTTAGTTTGACTATAAGGGTGTTTTGGTGACACTACTAGAAAAAGTAGATTAGATGACACTTAATCAAAATAAATTCAAGAGGAAGAAGCAATTAAAGTGTCATAAATAAAAACACGCGTTTTATGACACTTTATTAAAATCATCTCGCAATTAGAAATTAAAATAAAATTATCATCACAAAAAAGTGTCATAAATTAAAAATGCGCATTTTGTGACACTTTTGTAGAATCATAAATGATTTGAACAACTGCTCCAAACAAAGAAATGTGTTTGAGTGGGTAAAAGAGAAGACAAAAAAAACGAATCTATTATCTCACTAGCTTTCTCACACCTAAGATTTCAGTTCGAAATTATTCATGAGAAGATTGTGAGACAATTAACAAATCTCACACAAAATATGGCTTTGTTATTATTGTTAAAAAAAATGTTGATTATATGACCACTTTTTAACGCATGAACTATATCTCTCTCCCCCCATTCTTGGGAACAAAATTTTCTATATTTCTAATTTTGTTATGTTCTTAAGCAAATTAAATATTTTCAGGTAGTTAAAAAAGAGTCATAACTTCTAGGATTGATCTCTTTAGAATTATTTTGATCTAAAACTCACTTAATAATAATAATAATAATAATAAAAGCCAATAAAGGTCAGACTAGCTATAAGGTTTGAATGGGAAAGGTGGGTACCACAGTAGAATGAATACAAAAGAAGTACAAAGGTAGGGACTTCATACAAATAGTAATAATAATAATGATGAGAGTAGAGATTAGTAAGTGTATATAAAAATAATCCTGTCTTGGCCAAAGTTTTTTTTTTTTTTTTTTTTTTTTTTGGTAATTTCTTAACGATCACACCCTCTCATAATCCTGAGTGTTTCTCTCTCAACCTTAACAACTTCAAAATTTATGAATGGAAAATTATCAGAGTAGCGTAGTAGTACTCAATATTATTGTAAATAATTAAGAGGTGATAAGTTAAATTCATGATAATTACTTATTTAAAATATAATTTCTTTAAAAGAATAAAATGACCTGATTATCTCGATGGAACTCAACTAAAATGCTATATGGTTGAGTTGGATTAATTATTTAACTGAAATTTATTACAAATTACAACTTGCTTAAGTCTAAAAATGTCTCAAATGGACTAAACTGGACTTTGCATTCTTTCCCTATTCGTACTATTATTTGTCTCATAATCATTATCTACATCTCAAATAATTAATTAATTTTCACACTCAAAATACAATACCATCATCATTCTGTTCATCTAAAACGTACATAATATTTTTTTCTTCATTATGATTTTCATTCTCTATCGCCTCGAAAACAACCTCTAACTCTGTATTTTTGTAACTTGGAGGATCCCCACACGCTATTTTTGTAACCCTTTGGGCTTGGACACGTGCTGAGTGAGTCCTTTTCCCTTGTCCCAAAATTATTTGAAAAAAAAGAGAGAAAAAATGTGTGAGCTGGAATGAGATTCCGTGTGTGTGCTGTTTGAGCTGTATTGAAAGCCTCCTTTTGTGTTTCCTTCCCTATTTCCTGCCCCCACTTCATCAAAACCTTATATATAACCCCTTTTCTTTTTCCCTTATTTCTCCACATTCATTTCCTTTCCACAACCAATTCCCCTAACCATGTTCGGTTTCGTCGCCGTCGTCGTCGTCGCCGCCATCTTCTTCCATTCCCTCCTCAAACTCTCCGCCCCCGCTCGCCGAAAACTCCCCCTTCCCCCCGGCTCCATGGGCTGGCCCTACATGGGCGAAACCTTCCAACTCTACTCTCAAGACCCCAATGTCTTCTTTGCCACCAAAAAAAAGAGGTTTTTTCCTTTTTTTTTTTTTTTTTTTTTTTTTTTCTATGTTGGTTATTGCTTTTATCGTGATGGGTTTTGATAAAGTTTGGTTCTTTGATTCAGATATGGCCCAATTTTCAAGTCCCACATATTGGGATATCCTTGTGTGATGGTTTCCAGCCCTGCAGCTGCCAAGTTTGTGTTGGTCACTAAAGCTCATCTCTTTAAGCCTACATTTCCTGCTAGTAAAGAGAGGATGTTGGGCAAAAATGCTATCTTTTTTCACCAAGGTGATTACCATGCCAAATTGAGACGCCTCGTCCTCCGAACTTTCATGCCCGAGGCCATCAGAAACATCGTCCCCAGCATCGAGTCCATTGCTAAGAACACTGTACAGTCTTGGGATGGACAATTGATCAACACCTTCCAAGAAATGAAGATGGTGTGTGTATATATATATAAGGTTCTTCAATACACACACACACACACAAAAAAAAAGAAAAACAGAGCTCCTCTGTTTTAGTCTTTTTCTTTGCCCCATTTTGAATTATTGATATCTTGAGCTAATTCTTTCTTCTTTTTCTTTAGTTCGCATTCGAGGTATCGCTGCTTTCGATATTCGGAAAAGACGAAGCTCTTTACTTCAACGACCTTAAGCGATGCTACTACATTCTCGAAAGAGGCTACAATTCGATGCCGATAAACTTGCCCGGAACACTCTTCCACAAGGCCATGAAAGCCAGGAAGGAACTAGCACATATCTTGAACAAGATCCTCACAACCAGGAGGGAAATGAAGTTCGATCACAATGACCTCCTCGGATCTTTCATGGGCGAAAAGGAAGGCCTCACCGACGAACAGATCGCCGATAACGTTATCGGTCTAATCTTCGCTGCCCGCGACACGACAGCGAGTGTTCTAACATGGATCTTGAAGTACCTAGGAGAAAGCCCAAGTGTTCTCCAAGCTGTCACTGTACGAATCACATCTAAACTTTTCCTAAAACCAAAAGAATATATGCCTTTTGGAGCTTAGAAATTCATTTTCTCCTATGTTTTTGGATTTGTAGGCTGAACAAGAAGCGATAATGAAAGGAAAACAAAGTGGAGATTATAATCTCACTTGGGTTGACACCAAAAATATGCCAATCACTTCAAGGGTGATTCAAGAGACTCTAAGAGTTGCATCAGTTTTATCATTTACTTTCAGAGAAGCAGTGGAAGATGTTGAATTTGATGGTATAAAAATTTATTCAAATTCTCAAATCCAAACAGTTTCTAATTATTTATTCTAATTTACTCTAAAACCCCTAATTTGAAAAATGTTTTATTTACAGGATATTTGATCCCAAAAGGATGGAAGGTTTTGCCACTGTTCAGAAATATTCATCACAGCCCAGAAATCTTCCCACAGCCTGACAAGTTTGATCCTTCAAGATTTGAGGTAAATGTTTCAAAAAAGGACTGTATTTATTGGTGCTCCTTGCTTCATTTCGCAAAACAGAGAAAATCTTCAAATGGAAAAATATTGCAAAAATAAAAAATATATATATATATATATAATTGTGTAAGGCCAAAAACTCAATGATATATATATATTTATTTTGATATGATTGGAACAGGTTTCTCAAAAACCAAATACTTACATGCCATTTGGCAATGGGACCCACTCCTGCCCAGGAAATGAATTGGCCAAGCTGGAGATGCTTGTTCTACTCCATCATTTAACCACAAAGTACAGGTTGGTAAATTTTCAAAAACAATTTCCATAACTAAACCATAATTCATTAAGAGATCATCAATTTTAATCTATTTGTTAGCTTGAAAAAAATATTAGTATACTTAATAAAGAAACAATTTGGAACTCAAAGAACAACTTTATCAATTTAATTATCCAAAAATGTTTCATTCAACTCTAACTATACCAGATAAATTTTTAATAAAAATTTTATTTAGATCAAATCTCTGGCCTTTAAATGTGGTTGGATTCAGTTACATGTCCAAATCTCTCACCTTTAAATGTGATTGAATTCACTGAAAAAAAAATTAAGAAACATTTATTTAAGACGAATTTCGAAATGGGTAATTTTAGACCTCGTTTGATAACTATTTTGTTTTTTCTTTTTTGTTTATGAATTTAAGCATATTTTTATTCAAATTTCCTACATGTGCTATATCTTTCCTACAATATATTTATCTTTCCTTAAGAAAGTAAGAGAATACTAACCACATTTAAAAAACATAAACAAGTTTTTGGAAGCTACTTTTTTTGTTTATAAATTTTGATTTTGTTTATTAAAATATAGGTAAAATGTAGATATCCAAATAAGGTAGTTTGTATAGTAAAGTAGTTGTTATAGACTTAAATTTCATAAACAAAAAACGAAAAATAAAATGGTTATCAAACGATACCTTAATAATTTGTAGCCATTAAAAATGAGTTTGGTTATTGATTTGTGGTTGGGCTTGAAACTTGTGCAGATGGAGTGTAGTTGGAGAACAAGAAGGGATTCAATATGGTCCATTTGCTCTTCCCCACAAAGGATTGCCCATTAGAATCTCTCTCAAGAAATAAAGATTTTGAGTCCCAAAATTGAGAAGAAAAAAAAACAGACCAAATGCTTTGTTATTATGGTTTAGCAAAAAAAAAAAAAAAAAGACCACCTTGTTTTTTGGGCAAAGGGGACAGTTTCTGACTAAAACAGATCATTATTAGCTCTATATATGGGTGGATATAGGCAAGCAAGAAATATGAAAAACAAGCAGCTACAACAACAATGTCTAATATCTGCAAGCACCAACAAATCAACGGTCCTGATTTTTTTGAGTTTTTATTATTTTTTATTATTTTCCGATTTTCATGAGGTGTTGAGGAAAAGTCCTCAACGAATGATTGATGTATTTACTATAACATACTAATTTTATGTTTTTTTCTCTCTTCATTTTGTATTAACCAAGAATTGCCGCAAGGCTAATAAATGTTATTTTATGAGTAAAATTTTGGGTTCAATGTAAGAACAAAATGCTAAAATTTCACAGTTGGTTGATTCTTTTTTTTTTCTTGGGTGCAATATGAGTATTTAGCAAGTGGTCACCTAATTTAATATTATTCTCCTTTAAACACGCGTAACTGCGTAGTTTTGATGGAATCTAATGTATTAGTGCTTATATGATCACATCCTATGATGATTCTGGCTCTCACTTAAATAGATTTTTTTTATTTAATAATATTTAAGAAAGGGAGTTCAAATATATAATTCATAATTATTTTATTGACGCGTTTTGTTATTTTTATGAAATTTCATTTTTTCTACTGATATAAATTTGGATTACTTGTAATAGTAATTAACAATTTTATCAAGTTTCTCTTGTGGGTTCATGAGCTACATCCAAACAAGCTACATCCGAGTTAGTAGAACATAGCAATAGTAATTGTCAATTTTATCAAGTTTCTCTTGTGGGTTCTTGAGCTATGTGATGTCAATGATGATTTTTTTGTATAATATAACCACTTATTAGTGTAAAACGAATCTGGAGAAATAATGTTCGTATTCGTGTTTAAGTTATCTAACAATGATTTCTTCTCATAATTAATTTTATTCGAAACCACTTTTTATTCTTTTTTATATTATTTCATTTTTCATAATCATTTTTGTTTTCCTTTTGTTTCAAATGTTTCCCTATATATTTTAGAAGAATTAGGGACAATGTGGTAATTTCGGTAAGTCGTAATATGTGTTATAACTTTATATGATTAATTAAATACTATTTATTTAATGTTCTAAAAAAAATACTATTTACCAATGGTTCTAAAAAATACTATTTTTTTATAAATAAGTAATGAAAAGGGTATATCCCAAGAGCTTTGTACATTTGAGATTATAGAGAAAATTCTGTCATCGACATTCTAATTAAAAACATTTTGATAAATAAGAATAGGTAGCGGATAAAGTAGTCATAGTTTTTGTGATTTTTTTGAGTTATAATCATTTGATTTTTTGTTTTTGAAATTTAAGCATATTCTCACTTAAAATTTCAATAATGTATTACACATTTTTTATCATATATCTATCTTTTCTTAAGAAAATATGTGAATGCTAATCCACTTTCAAAATAAAAAATAAACTTTTGGAAACTATTTTTTTTTTAATTTTTGTTTGATTTCTATAAATATAGGTAAAATGTAGATATTCAAGTAAAAAAATAAGATAGTTATTTTGTAGACTTAAATTTCAAAAAAAAAAAAAAAAAGTCAAATGGGTTATCATTTGGGTCTTTCATCATCTATTTTAAGGTCTATGTTTATCTATATTTATAGAAATTAAACAAAATTTAGAAAAAAAAAAAAAAAAAAAAACAGTAACTCCCCAATTTTTTTTTTGAAAATTGGTTAGTATTCACAAGTTTTTTTTAAAGAAACATGGATACGTTCTAGGAAAATTGGAACACAATCTAGAAAATTTGATTAAGAATTGACTTAAATTTCAAAAATAAAAAATAAAAAATCAAATAATTATCTGACATGACGACCTTAGGTTGTGAATTTTGGTCGTATTTTTTTGTTTAAATCTTTTAAATGTGGCTACTTTCTAACCTTTTCATTGTACTCTTTTTAATTCATAAACCTATAGTTCTCAAAAAAAAAAAAAAATTATAAACCTATAAATTAATAAGTTTTAATTCGACCATTTAAAAAATTTGACACATTTATCTTCAGTTTGACTTTTCTCAACACGTTTGCAAATGTATATTTTTTTTCTTAAAAAAAGGAGCAAATATGGGATTCAATATTTATTTTTTGAAATTGAAGAAATGGGACTCTAACCTTACCTAATGAGTTATATATTGATTTTTTAGATTAAATCTATATCAGTAAAGTTCAAATGGATTACCATCAATCAAAACAATCAATAATTTTTTAATTCAATAATATTTGGAGGTAAAATATTTTGATGTCTAATAATTCAAAAAAATATTTATTTTGATGTCTAATTTTTTTTTTCTTTTTTGAAAGATAAATTTTAAATAAATCTAAAATAACATTTAAGATCAATCAAGTTAACTAATGTAAAATATAGATTTTAAAAACTATGAATTGAATCATTCAATTTAGAATATTAGTGTACTAAAATACATAAAATTTATGAAATTAAAATAAAATTTACTATTATCGAAAAGAAAATGTTGTTGATGCAGTGAATATTTGCTTAATTTAGTATTTATGAGTCAAACATTGAACAGACAACCAAACACGATGATGACGTGTTGACTATATTCCGGAAGTAAATAATCTCTTTTTTTTTTTTTTTTGAAAAAAATAAATAATCTCATCTACCATAAACATAAACTCTTTTGAATATTTGACTTAGAACAAAAAAGAAAAACAATGTACTCAAAAAAAAAAAAAAAAAACAATAATAGTAATAACATTAATTAGAGAATTTAATTTTCTTTTTCTCTCTCTCAACTTTGACTTTTCGATAAATATTATATATTCACGTATATCTTCAACAGAAAAAAAAGATGCCACGTGACTGGGCTTATCTCTGTCCAAATATTGAATATTCAAATGGAAATATCTATGAATTATTGAAATTTTGAAATCCCTTTGTTTTTTTTCGGAAATGTTTCTTAACTTCATATCCCTTAAAAATAAGTTGAAAATGGTGAAAATAAAATAAGATTTTTTTTTTCTTTTTTAAGTTCACAACTTTATTTGAGAGATTTAAAAAAATCAAATTATGATTAAATAAATTTATTTTACATGTTAAATAGATTAGGAAAAAATTTTGCTCTCATTTTTTTCTTATAAAGAATTTCATTAAGCTCGAAAAGGTTGCTTTTAGCCTTTAAGAATAACTAAAACTCTCCAAAAAATGTTCAGGAGAGGAGCATTTATTTTTCGCTAAAGCTAAATCAATTCCAAGAAAAAAGTAAGTCAATAAAAAAAAAGGCAAAATAACTCAAATATATTTTAAAGAGTTTTAATTACTTATTAAGATTTTTTTTAGTACATATTAGGGGAGGGAACAAATACCGATTGCCGGATGGTCCCTATATAGTTAGTTTGAAGTTTTTTTATTTTATTGAATAGTAATAATAATTTTCATGCAAATATACCTTTTCAATTTGTTATAAAAATGATATTTTATTATTATTTAATATTTATTAGTGTACAAATTATTTGAAGATGTTAACATCACACATTCAAATAACATATTGAAAATATCGAGGGTCAGTGGCGTAGTTGGTTATCTTGTCTGGTATTAATCCATTTCAATTTTACGATCACGAGTTCAATTGATAGATTTTAGATTTTTATCCGTTCAACTGATAGACTTTAATCGATTTTGAGTGATTGAACAATGCAAACTGATAGATTTCAATCATTTTTGTGTCATAAATGAATAAGTTTGGAAATTGTACTATACATGAAATTTTTTTTTTTTTTTAATATACATGCAAAATCTCCAAATAATTAATAACTATTATGGATTGACCTACTATACACTTCAATTTAATTTTATACATAATTCAAATACTTCTTTGAACATTTCGAACATAAATGCATTCGTTGGTTTTTCAAACATTAACAAAAAAGTATAGTAATTTTCAATTATAATTTGAAGTGTTCTCGTTGATATTTCATGGATAAATATTCCAAATATGTTATATAATATGAGCCTAATAAGAAATTTTTGCATCATCTAAAACAAAGTAATATTTACAACATCCATTTTCCCGTCATGCAGGGAATTGATGGTTTGGACTTCTGTTCAAATACTAGTGGCTGCTTTCGTTGACTTTTTTCTCCGATGCCTAAAAAATATATTATCTTTTATATATATATATAAACAGTCACAAAGCTTAGAGCATGTTTGGCCTCCTTAGTTATTACCGGAAAGGGAAGGAAATTTTTTTTTCAGTATTTGGCCACCCGGGTTATTTCTTCCCAATTGGGAAGGGAAGGGAAGGGATAACCCACCCTCCTTTTTTTTTGGTCAATTTTTATTTTTTAGTCCATTTTTTACTTTTTAAATTTTTATACACAGAGTTCATTATCTTCATTTTTTTTTGTTTCTAATCAAATTTATTATATATATATATATTTGAATTTTGCCTTCAACTTTTTGATAATGCCTATCAATTTAAATTTATGATAATTTGATTGTTTTTATCTGACTACCAAATTTAATTATTGGATAGTGGTAACAATCTAAATATATAAAAATTAATTTTTCATTAAGTAATAATTAAAATAAAATGAGTCATATTTTAAATTGAAATTGAGTGTTTATTTTAATTTTTTAAATATTTTTATAATTATATTTTGGTATGCTATTATTCAAATGAAATCGTCAAAATTAAGTTTGGAACTTTAGCTCCCACAAATCAAGAATTAAAGTTGTTAACTTTGAACCATTCATTAATTTAATTTAATTGATTATATTTATTTATTATGTGTATATTTTTTTCTTTTAAAGTGTAATATTTATCATTTCTTTTTTAAATATATATGGTTCTTTAAATAATAGTGTGTTTATACATTTGATTTTAATCATGCATTTGAAATTTGTTGTATAAAAATATATATTAATAAATATTTATCATATTATTTATCAATCTTTTCTAACTCGTGCATTTTTTTTTTAATAAATATATGAAAATACATATCCATATGAATTAAAGATATAAACACTTAAAATAATTAAACTAATATATTTTTCTTTTGGTGTAACTCATTTTGAAATGAATTTTTAAACTTAATTTTAAATTTTATTTAAATAATAAATAAAATAAATTTAAAAAATGACATTTTATGAATATTACACTAAAAAACAATAAATATCTATTATTTTTTTAAAAAATTACATCACTAGCTTCCTTTGCTTTCTCTTTCCAACAAACATAAATTTATTACCACTTCACTTTTTTTCCTTTCCACCAAATACTAATTTACTCCAACTTCCCTTCCTTTCTCTTCCTTTCCTTTCCCTTCCCGCCCTAGCCATACATGCCTTTATTGTGTAAAAGTTTTTAGAAGGAAAGTCCAAACTTAATAGTCAGTTTACATTTACACTTTTCATTTATTTTTGTGGAGAACTTGGCTCAACCACATTGGTGTTGAGAAAAAAAATCACTTACTAATCTTAGCTAGAACCTTTATTATTGTGGCTGAAAAATCAAATATTTGACCTTCTTTACCTTTTGAAAAATTATTAATTTTTTTAATGCATAGAAGATAAAGCTTAATCTTCTTAAACCTTTGGAGTTTAGTATTAATTTTCCAATATAAACATTATTATTTTTAGTTTAATAGCATTTGGGAATGACAAATATACATGTTCTGGCATGATCCATGTAATTTTGAACCTACCTTACTTGGTGCATTAGTAAAAAGTCAAATGAATAGTTTATGCAATCAAATATGAAAAGGGTTCTAAGTTTATATGCTAAAAATCAGAGAAAATGTCTCAAAGATTTCATGAATCATGCTAGTGATTGTGATTTGGTTGACCTCCCATTTTATGACTCTTCTTTCACTTGGAAATAAAAGGAAATAAAACTTTCAAACTGATATTTTTCCTAATCGATTCACTTTAAAAATACCCGAAGCAGAAATTTTTAGCCCAATTCATGTATTTCCAAGAAATATCAATCTATACAAGGTGTAAGCTTCAAACATAATTATACGTCGAGGATTTTTCATGTATAACAAAATAAAAGCATGAATAACTGAATTTAAAAAAAAAAGAATTAGTTTATAATAGGAAAAATGGCGAATACATATGAATTTACCAAATTGTCTAACTGATTGAAATGATTAAATGTAGCTTATTGTAAATAATCGGTTCAACGGATTGAAAGAAATTAAGTTTAATTGATAGAAATCATGTGAGTACAACACAAGAAAGAAGAATAATTATAAGATATGAAGAAAAAAGGAATAGAAATCTGCTATAAGAAAATATTTTTTTTTAAAAAAAATATACAATAATTTAAATTGTTAAGTTAAAACCCGTCTATTTAAACAAATGAGTTACTGGCGTAATGATTTTATTGTTTGATTGAAAATCAATTAACACCAACGTCACAAGTTCGTTCTCGATATTTTTCTAAGTGCGGGGGATTTAAACCTTTCACCCAGTACATGGCTCACATGGTAATCTATTCATGATTTTAAATTGGATGTGCAAATCATCTATTACAAAAACAACAACAATAATAATAATATGTGGAAAAACAAATTATATATTAGCTGTAAAGTTACGATAATATAGTGGGAAAAAATTATAATCCAATGATGAGAAAGATATAGGGACACGTGGCGCTACAAAACGGGCTGAAATTGGTTTGCTTGCATCCGTGGCTGCCATCTTTAATTACAAAACCAAGAAAAAAGATTGCATGCTATCTTTACATGATCTTGATTTTTATTATATTTTTTTAAAGTCACAAGAGTACTTAAAAATCTACAACTCATCCACACCCTTAGAGAAGAAATAAAATCTACAACTCATCCACGTATCAATTATAAATTTGACTTGTATTAAACAAAATTATTATTATTATTATTATTATTATTATAAATTTGACTTTAATTACATAATTGCAATCGAGCTTCCTTCTATCAAATCTTCTCCGATTGTCGTCATCTTAAATACCAAGTTTTGTTTTTTGACATTTTGATGCATTGTCATTGCTAGAAGCATTCATTGTGAGGAATTTTCAATTTCCCTATTCAACCATATAACTAAACTCTTATAATATTGTTATTGATACAAATGGTCTTTGGTGTTCAATTTCATTACCTTTAGATATCGTAATAAAAGTCAACTTAAGAATAATTCAACTAGTTAAAATATAAAGCAATGGATGAGTGATGTGTCAGTTATCTTAACTAGTGTTGATCTATATCAGCTATAAATAGTGCCTTTCGTGTAAGAATTGTTGGTCTCCTATTCCAAATTTGTACTAAAAAAAAACTAGTTAAAATATATAATATTAATTAAAAATTGTTGCTTTCAATTCTCCAACCCTACTAATAATTGTTAGACACAACCAAAAAATAATGTTAACAATCCATTGCCTAGTAACCAACTAATATCTTACTTTTCTTATAAAATTTATTTAAATATATTCCATCATCTTTTATATTGATTTAAGTACCCAAAGTTCGACGAATCAACAATTTCGGTTCATATTTGTCATGCTTAATCAAACAGATTAATAATAGCACATTACATGAATTTCGAGTCTAAAAAAACATAATTTAGAGCAATTCAAATGCCAATCTCTTAATTTAGTTGAAAAAAACAATTTCATGAGAATAATTCACTAAACCAAAATAAAAGTCAATCACTTCCTTGTCTTGAAAAGATATATATTGACAAATGAAATTATGAGGGAAGATATTCAAATCTTTGGTGAAATATTGCCGATGTCATCAAGAAAAATTTGCTGATTAGGTTGTCCTTGTGAAATATTGCCCATAAATATTCTGATTGATCATACACCTATAAAATTTAACTGTAATGCCTTTTCAAATATCTGTGGCATTAATTTGTGAGTATAATAATCTCCATAGCAAAGAGGATGTCAAAGCCTCTACCAAAAATATCCCAAGAGCTCTTAGAGAGATATCCCCAGAGAAAATAGAAGAGGAAAAACAAGGGCCTTATAAACTTTCCAACTTAAGTCATTGAAAATTTCTTTGGTCTTTTATACACGTGAATGCTTGAGTCGACTTACACGACCACAATTATTCTTATGGGACATACTTCTAACCATGTAACCATTGGAATGTGAAGGAAATTCGAAGGAAAATAATTCCTCAATATGGCTACAATGAATTGACTCTTTGACCATTAGATTACTCTATGATGGTTAAGATTTCTTTTGATATACTACCGTGGTTGAATTGACAGAAGAAAACATGATCAACAATTAAAACATATAAAATTGCATATGAAATATAAAGCTTGAACTAAGCTGAAGAATTTTAACAGCAAGTTAGTGAAGCGAGTGAGTTACGTATCACAGGTCCCGTTTACGCCATCAGTTGCATAAGCTCTGCATCTGATTCTTAGCTGTGAAAATTTGCTAGTTAGATATAGAGGTTAGCAACCATTTTTTTATATCCAGCTTACGGATACTACGACTACTCTCACGGAACATATTGTCTAATCCTATTTAGATGTCAAAAAAACATGTAGGAAATTAAATTTTGGGTTGATGACCACGATAGATTGAACCCACCATCTTTGGATTTGTTATGTCAAACAACCATTGTTGAACACTCCTTTTTAGTTTAATGACAATGGAATCATATAAGAAAACAACCACTATTTTTAAACTACCACTGTTGAATACTTTTGTTTGGTTTAACAATAGTGGTCGGATTTGAATTTATGATCTCTTGATCATAAACACACACTTATTATAGTCGAGTTATGCTCTTGTTGGCTAAACCCATCTTATCTTCGGTTTCTAAGATTAGACTGTTCAAAATTCCAATCGGGTCATTGTCAAATCTAACCAGCCATTTTGTTTTGTCTATTTTTTTTCCTACCATTTAATTATTTATCTATTTAGGAGAAGTGGATTAAGCAAATAAAAGTTGCACCTTCTCAACAGCATGTCCATGCCCGAAGCATCTTGAACTCCTTTCCTTAGGACGCTGATACGAGCTAGAATCTGCCGGTTCTGTTCTTCACCCTGGAAAAAGTTTCAATCAAAGGAAAACTTGTAAATGGTAAAATTATGTTAAATCACTAATTAACCCAAAAATTTAAACCGATCGAATGAGGTAACCAACCTTTTCACTCGCTGTGAAATTGAAAATTTGAAAAATGTCAAATTAGTGAAATTCAATTTTAATTGAGGAAATGGCGTGGAAGTGATTTGAACTCAAAACCTTATGTTCCAATACCATGTTGAGTTATATTAAATCATCAATCGATTCAAAAACTTAAGCGGATGGATTGAATAAATTTAATTATATCAACGAACACAAACTTTATTTGTTAAAAAATAGCTAGGTGAAAAATAGAACTTTAGTAGAAGAAAAGGCAGCACAGACTGTTTTCAGGAACTAAAGACTAGGAGAATGTACAGTCGAAGAAGATGCATAAAATGCTCGGTAAAAAGAATACCACAGGTAAATACAACCAAGAAATAGAAGCAAAAGAGGAGTACTAAAGAAAATGCATCATTAAGACCTTTTTTACCTAAAGGCTAAGATGCACGTTTAGTGGTGGAACAGAGAAAATGCATACACATTAATTTTAAATTTCTATCATAAAAAGAAGATACATTGAATACAAATTACTAGTCTCGATGTTCTTTTGGTTCTTCTACACAAAAGAATAATATTAATTATAAAAGAAGAGTAACAGTATCAGTTAATTTACTAACTTACTCTTTTCAGCATGCCCGACAAGTGTTGGGTCTCATTCTGCTTTGTTATGGACAGATAATTAGTCATATCCATCATTTTTTTTTTGAAATCAAGAAATCATAGTTTCGCTCCAATATATCTAGGGTAACCAAGCTTGTTCCTATGCCAGACAGCGGGCGACATCGAAGGAATGGAGACACATTAATGTCATAAGTGAGTCTCGAACATGAAATTTTGAAGAGAACATACCTTCGAAATCCAAGCCTTTGACCACCACACCACCACTTGACGACTCCATATCCATCATGTAAGCCCTGCATTAAATATTTTTACTTGTTAATCTAAGAAATTCAATCTGTAAAGGCCCAAGGAAGGCCTACTTTTATGGGCCACTTCTCATTCCTTTGTGTAAAGAAACAAGGGAAAAATTGGTTGTCATCAGGAACAGGAGCCACTTCCAATTTTTAAAGTTCAAAGTTAGTTTGTAAATTTTGTAATAAGTCATTAATAGCGTAAGATCAGAAGGGTTCGGTTGGTTAACAATACAAGTGTTATATACTCTTGAGTTTCATTTCATGAAACAGCCGATGGTTATATTTTTCATCCAAAATAATTTATGAAAATAGCATCAAATCATTCATCTAACTTCAAGAAAAGCATATTTATTTCGACCACTAGAACCTCCCAGCGGAAGATACCTACTTCTTGGAATACAATGGGTCTAAATCTTGTCTTCTCAAAAGTTGATCAACATTATCAAGTACAAGTCCGACCTGCCTGCATTTGAATGATACCCGTGGACATAGCAAACACAATGTTAGTGAACTACGTACTACAAATTAATGTCACAGGTGAGTCTCGAACCTGGGATCTTGAGGGAAGCACCTTCAAAGCCCAAATCTTCAACCAAATATGCCATCCCTTCGGAAGTTACAAGCCTATTCGTTCTATTATAAATCAAGTGTCTCGGTGTATTCAGTATTAGCCTGTAATCAGCCTCCATCATCAGACAAGTAACAAGCTTGTCGACTTAAAAGGGCCCTTAACATTGTGAAAACACTAGATGAGAACTTCTATGCCAAAAATTTATATATATTAGAGAAGAAAATCCAAAACATATAATGAAGAGCTTCAATTATTCGGTGTGAAATAATGATTGATTAAAAGTAACGAGAAAACCAAGAAGAACACCGAATGGGTCAATGTCGTAATAATTTTATTGTTTGGTTGTAAACCAGTTTGAACCCGGAAATCGATATTTGTCCCCCCTCCCCCAATATGTACTCAAAAAAAAAAAAAAAAAAAAAAAAAAACCAAGAAGAACAACAGTAAGCCTAAGCATAGAATAAGCACACTATGAAATTGAGAAAAATATAATCGCATAACTAACAAGAAATCCGAAATAGAATTATCAGGACAGGCTTTGAAGCAAAACCTTAAATGGAAGTATACCTCTACGTTTCGATGCAGAGAAGTTATAACCTGAAAGTTTAATGAACACAAAAGTGCATTATTCCAAGGCCGAAGGAGACTAAAAGCAATAAGAATACATACAAATTCTGAACATGTAAAGCAAATAACATGCTGCTAACTACTGAAGACAAGACAGGATTTGCACGTGCAACAAAACTAAGGATCTAGCAAAGAAAATGCCCTGGAATCATATTATAAGAAACTCAAAATCTCCAATTTAAACTAAAGCATTTCATCATGCCCATAATAGGAGTGTGCATGATTTGAGTTAAAGTTGAGTTAGGAGAATTTTTTCTATCAACTAAAACTTTTTTATTGATCAATTTTTCAACCTGTGCGACGCAATGTATTAGAACAACCCAACTCAACCTAACTCATATTTTTGGGTTAGGTTATTAGATTGTATTTATCTTATTTTTCCTCTCTAAAGTCCATCCATAATCAATAAATATGTGAAGAAAAAAAATAAAAAAATTTCACATGATATTAAACTTATCCTTAAAATAGGCCTATCTCATTAGTGCATGCTATCCATTAATATGCTAACTTATTTTGTTAAATAACCTTACATAAACATGATATATATAGAGTTCGGTTGGGTTGGACTAGTAAAAAATTAGTGAATCGAAGAACTAAACCAACGACAAGAAAATTATAAAATTTGCGATCCAACCGAACTCAAAGAAAATTATAGCCAATCCAATCAATCCTTATAGTTTGATTGAGTAATCAGGTTGTCTGTTCTTTTCTACCCTCATAGTCCATATGATTCTAATTTGCTTCCACTTCAGCTTTCCTGATAGACATGATAAAAGAGCAGCACAGTCGTACCTTGAATGAAAAGGCGATGAAGTTATTCTTGCTCTGCGGTCGTAAACCTCGAAAAGCATTCCCGAATTTCTTCTTTATGAAACAAAAATTCACAACTATACAGATTTCACAATCTCTTTCAATTGAAAAGCTAAAGAAACCTCTAGTTACCAGATTGTAGTATGGAAGTAAATCCCTAAATACAAAAAATGGAAATAGTGCAGAACAAAACATTAAACACATTGCAGAAACTTTCGTGCACAATTACCTCCCTGGATCAGGAATTGAGGAGAGAACGAACGGCGAGATTGAACTAATTTTTCAGATCGATCAGGCTGAAGCTCACCGGAGTATCAATTTCGAGCTTCATTTTTCGATCCCTAAACCCTGTTTTGCTAAATTGTACGCTAACATTTAACTATGCCGAAATGGCACGACTCGGCTCAGGGCCGGCGGAAAGTGAGCGAGTTGCTGAGTTGACTCGGCTCAGTGCCGGCGAGTCGCGGTGGCGACGACGATAAGACGAACTGACGAAGGAATTGAGATCGGAGAATTCTGAACTGAAATGCGGTAATGATGTAATATTTCTAAAATCGAGAGTCAATATTGAAAATATTTTGAAAATTGAAACCGAAATTGGAAATATCGGCCCATCTGGCCAAGCGGGCCGCACTAATCATAATAGGGGCCGACCCGAGCACCTTGTGGGGTTTGAAAATACAATTTATCGATTTTTTTGTTTTTTTTTTTTGGAGTTGTACAACATTCGAGAGGTTTGTTTGTTAATTTTAAAGACCATTTACCTCGAACATTTACGAACCACTTCTACGAAAACTATATTTTAACAAGTTATTATAACTATTTAAAATAACTTTTCATTTTTATGTTCTCAAAATAATTTCTCATTTTTAATCATTCTTTTTTAACTACTAAAAATAACTTCCTACTTTTAATCGTTCATTGTTTTATTATTCCTTTCTAACGTATTTTTTGAAAATAAATTCATTTATAACTATTTTTAACTACTCAAATTAACTTCAAATTTTAAATACACATCCAAATAAGTTTTTGTCTCTAAATTCTCTATAAATAAAAAAAAAACCTTAATTAATAACTCTTCAACTTAAATTGCAAATAGTTTTGCATTGTCATATAATGATAAAATATGTCAAGTGTATCTATATTTGATTACAACATTTATTATGATTAGTACTTATATTAACTCTCTAAAATAAACACTTAAAAGCTAATTGGATATCTATATGAGTTATTATTTTGAATGATTAGAATGAGAAACTATTTTGAGTGATTATAAATTATGGTGATAATAATAGTTCGGTTGAATGTAGATGTTTGGAGAGGAATTATAGTTAATAGCTCGTTTGGATGTGAATTTTTGTAGGAAAGGTGGAGGCAATGGGTTGTTTGGATTTGATTTATTTGTAGAGAAGTAGGATGAAAAAGTTAGAAATAAATGGTTATTTTGAATGGTTTTGAAATGAGAGATTATTCTAAGTGGTTAGAAATGAGTTATTAAAAATGAATGATCGAAGAAATTGTTATTTTTAATGGTAACAATAGCTCGTTTCGATATAGTTAGTTTGAAGAAAGGTTGTATAATTTCATTTGTAATTACTTGAATTACATTTTTAGCTTGGAGGTTGTACTGTTGTAGCATTTTTACTTGAAATTCATTTTTTAATTCAATAATATTAGAGAATCAAATTAGTAATCAAACACATTAGTTACTGGGTGATACACAATGTTATTCGAGTACTAATCTTTTTTGCCATAACTTTCAAATTATCCCTACTTAGTGATTATAGTGGGAAAGAATTCCATCAACAGTTGGAAATTAGCAGTGCAAGTTTGGTATTTCACTTTACTAAAAATTCTACTTTCTTTTTTTCAAAATTCAAATGCTTTGAAAGCAGGAAAGGTAGAGATTCCAAAACCTTCACTTCCAAATTAAAATCGATTCCGCCAAAAATGAATAAATAAATAAATAAAAATAAAATACCTCTATAGAAAAGGCGAGTGGAACCACATTCGAAGAAAAATCGCCGCCGGATGTGGACGGCCGCCGCCATTCTCCGACCACCGAATGACACGGAAACTAATCGCCGACTCGAAGCGCCGGACTCATCCACTCGTCTGGATCGCCGCCGTGCTGTGCACAGTGATTTCAATCGCCGTGATAATCGCCGGCATCGTCGTCTTCATCGGGTTCCTAGTGATCCACCCTAGGATTCCGACGATGAGCGTGGTCGGCGCTCATCTGAACAACTTCCAGAACGACATCGCCGGGCGGCTGGAGGTGCAGCTGACGATCCTAATGCAGGCGGAGAACGAGAACGCGGAAGCGCACGCGAGTTTCTCCGATTCGAGTTTCTTCCTGAGCTTTGTAGGGCTCAACATCGCGCAACTGGTCGCCGATCCGTTCACGGTGAGGAAGAACAGCTCCATCCAGTTCCACTACGCCGTGAATTCGTTTTCGATTCCGTTGAATCCGGATCAGATCGAGGAGGTCGATCTGGCGTTGAAGGCGGATCTGAGCCGATTCGAATTGAAAGGGGGGACGAGAGTTCGGTGGCGAGTTGGATTGCTTGGATCTGTGAAATTCTGGTGCCGTCTTCACTGCGATCTTCGATTTCATCCTTCTAATGGAACTTATTTGCATTCGCCTTGTAGTTCCAGAGCCAAATGATTCAGGCAATCTCTTCTTTTTGAAATCGCAATTGATCCATTTTTTGGGTTCTGTTTCCTGGGATTTGTATGATTCGTATTTGTGTATACAGATTACGGGGATTTGATTCTTCTACAAGATTAGTGTTAGTGTTCTTTGCATTTTTGGACAAAAATTGATCGAACTCAATCCGTTTCATCAAGTTCAGAAACGTTCAACAATTGATAAGTGTTGCAATCTATGTTCAAAATTAAATTTGAATATTTTAATAAGGGGTAGAATTGTCGTATACAACAAAAATACGCCATCTCCTCCAACTTTCATTACCTTAACTCCTCATCTTCTCCTGTTATTTCTCCTTCATTGACAAGTTCTTATGATTATTGAAATCTCCTTCATTAATTATCACAAAAAATTAGAAGTTACAAACTCTACTCGCACTCCTTTCTTGAATTGATTGGACTTTTTTGGGTGAATATTCTATCTATCTGCCGAAGTTTAATAAGGGACTTACAGTTTTTCAAAAAGAATGAAGGAAGAAGGAAATTATAAATAAAAGAAAAAACATGTAAAAAAGAAGATATAAAATCCAAAAGAATGGAAATTATGCGAATAAAATCTTATAAGTAATTAACTAAAGAGAGGAATTTGGGTGCACCTGAGCTGCACCCCATCCATGAAGTCAACATATGTGTCATTTTTGGTGTCACACGCCCACTTTTTTTTTTTTTTAATAAAAAAATATTAAAATGTGTGGTGGGGTGCAGCTCAGGAGCTGCACCCAAATTCCTCTCTTAACTAAAAGCCACAACCGAACATAAAAAAGAAATAAGACGATGCCGGACCACTCTCCTCTGTCGTTTCATCATTTTTGCCAAATACTTTAACTCTCGACGCTATTGCTTCTACTTAAATCCATTTTGACTGTTGTCGCTGGAATTCTCAACCGACCAAAGAACTTGTCAATGAAGGAGAAACATCCGGAGAAGATGAAGTGCCAGTTAGAGTCGCATATTTTTTTATTTATTGATTTTTATTTTAGGGAAAGAAACAGAAACTCCAAGAACATAATGAAATCAATAGTTTAAGAAAATACGTATAGTGGTTTGTGTAATTTTTCCAAAATTTTATGAAATTAATTAAAAAGAAAATCCACCGAATGTTAGGGCTGAAATGAGTAGCCCAGTATTGCTCGAGGCCCAAATTCACCTAACCTTCAAACTCATACACGATCTTAAAATCGATTATAAGTTAATTAATTTTTTACTGATTTTTTAATGACTTCAAAAAATATTAATATATATATAAATAAATGCCAACTGATAAATTTATTCCCTTATTTTTCTTACCAAACTTTGATTTCTATTTTTTTTTAATATTACAGAATGTGAATTAAGGCCAAAGAAGACGAACAAACAATATGTTTATTCACGATTTTTTTTTCTTCATTTTTTTTGTTCTCTTTCGTTTTTTTTTTTATTTCTTTGTTTTTGTTTTTGTAATTTACAATGGACAAATCAACTTCTTTTATCATAGTGTTGTGAATTGTTAATGAAAGAAGCAGTTTATTACATGCTAGTTTTGGTTTTTATTTTTTTGCCAGGTTATTTTTCTACACCATGGAAAATCATGAAAGAAAATCATGAAATATTTTGGTTAAAATCTGTTTGGTGGTTTCTATTGTTAGTTAATAGGTTGTTTTATTATTTTATTTATTTATTTATTTATTTATTTATTTATTTTTGGTTACCTATTCAACCCGTTTTCAGTTTTATCAATCTCTTGTGTATTTAATAGGGTTTTGATGCCCATTATTCAATACGTTAGAAAATTCTCTTTTCTTCTTTAAAACCTTGTGCTTCAATAGAAAAAACAAAGATGGAAAACATGAGTAACCCTATCTTTTGCCCTATTCTTTCATCTTTTAATTGTTCTCGAAATAGAGTTATGTAATGTTAAAAAAAAAAAATTTGGTGAGAAAATTAAGGGAAGAGAATTTGAAATGAATATTAAAAGTATTTATGAACAAGATTTGATCAAGAACGACAAGAAAGAAAGAAAAAATAATATAGCAGAAAATAGAGAATCTTCAAGGTTCCAAATATGGTGGAAGTTCAAAACAGATCAACAAAAAGAACTAAAAAATAGTGAATAACCCGATTTGTCTGTTCGCATTCTTCAGCCTTAATTCAGGATATGTAATGTTAAAAAAAAAATTCAAAGTTTGGTGAGAAAAATAAGAGGAATAGATTTTTAATTCTAAATACATGAATCGTTAAGTTTTAATCCATGTTGGCATTTATTTATTATTATTATTTTTTGCCAAATCATCAATCACAAACGGACGTTAACGAAATTTAATCCAGTGACTATTTTTAAGCTTTACGAAAAGTTTAGGGACTAAAATTGAACTTTTAAAAGTTCAAAGACCAAAATAAAATAATGATGAAAGTTCAGGGACCAAAATAGTATTTTACCCTAAATTTGATCAAACTTGTGACAGTAGGATAGCCAACACATTTTAATGTAGTAGTTTTTAAGTTTCTATTTGATTTTTATGTTTATAAATTAAAAACTCTTACCCATTTTAAAAATACTTAATTTTAGTAATGTGTGTAATTTTTCTACTTGTTTTCTTTTAAAAGTAAATAGTTAAAATACTATTTTGATTTCTAAACTATAAATTTTATTCCATTTTGATTGTTAAATTTTAAAATGTACAATTTAAATTGAATTTTAAATTTTGTCCAAATTTAATATTTGAATTTTTTAAAAAGTTTAAAATTAGTTCATATAATAAATTTAAAGTTAATAAAAATTATTTCAATGACATTATAACTCTAATATAAAGCAAAGATAAAATGTGAATATATTTTAAAAAAATTATAGAGAAATATGTTAATTTATTCAAGAAAAATCAACAAAACATTTCAATAAGGACCAATTCTAAGTTTTTATTTGAAAGTTTGTAAATTCTTTTGAACAATCTAAAATGGAGCAAATTTTGAAAGTCCAAATAAAGTTTAGAGATCAAAATAATATTTTAACCAAATTAAATTCATCAAGATATAAATAACATTTCTATCAATATATTGAAAATTTAAAACTAATCTAGTCTTACTCCTAGTCAATATTTTTGCAAAAAAAAAAAAAAAAAAAAAAAAAAAAAAAAACTCCTAGTCAATAATTTCTTATATAACTAAGAATTTTCTTATCTCAAACATTAAAATTTAGCATTATTGAAATGTTATAAATACAAATATTTGATTTTGAATAAAAAAACACTAAAATTTAGAGACTATTAATGTATTTTACTCAAAATTTTATCAAAAAATTAATATAAAAAATAATATAAATCTCATTTGATAACTATTTTGATCTTAGTTTTTCGTTTTAAAAATTTAAACATATAACGACTACCTTTTTCTTACTTAGCTACATACATCTTAATATTTGTAGAACTTAAATAAAAATTTAAAAACAAAAAAGTAGTACCCAAAGTTTATTTTTGTTTTTAAAATTTGATTAGCATTTACTTTTTTTTAAGGAAAGATAAATATTTGATAAACACGAAGAATAAAAATTAAGAAATTTAAGTAAAAAAAAAATTAAATTAAAAAAAAATCAAATAATTATTCAAGTGACTTTAAATTTTATTAAAAGTACAAAAACTATCGATCTAAATAGACTAAAATGATATTTTAACCGAAAGAACTGGAATGGCCCCATTTCCATGAGCTATTATCATGAAATGAAGGAATCAGGCGGCCAGATTCAACAACTAGAAGCAGATTCCCTCTTTTTCCGGAAAACAATTTTCATTATTCTCAGTTCTTCTGTGCTCAATACAAAACGAAGGGAACAAAATTTCATGAATTCAGCTGATTTTACGGATAATTCAACAAAAAATGAACCAAATTAGGAACAGATTTCTATTTCTTTCTCTTTTTCTTCTGTCATGTTCTTCCAATCCAGGAAACCTACTGACCAAACGGATCAATTAATTGAACCAAACACAAACTACAAACTAAACGGCACTTCCGAGATGAAAAAGCAGGCTATGTAAGAATACTCAAACATTAACATCAACTGAGAATCATAGCTCTAAGCTCTTGAATCTTCAACTAACAAAGCGGAAAACAGAGAGGGAACAAGAATAAAACAGGATTCAAACGCACACACCAGATCCATCAAGTAATTTTCAGATTCACGATTGATTAATTCGATCTCTCTCGAAAGGAATAGAAACTCCGTACCTGAGATCTGGAGGAAAACTAGATCGATCGAAGCAAATCTTCACCACGGTTTCCGATTCAGTTGATGCAAGGCGGGATCCAATTCGCCCATACATTTCCGATTGCACCACACGGCGGAAAAAACAAATCAAGCAAAAAAAAAAAAAAACAGAGAAGAACAGAAATCAAAGATGAAGAGATTTCGGCCGTCGGCGAACAGAAACCGTATACAGAGCGAAGTAGTTCCCGACCTGCACCAAGCGAATTAGAGACCGTCAGTGTTGAATCGGAGAAGAAACGACGCCGAGCAAATTCCGACCGCCGCCGCCGCGGACCAGTAAGGCGACGGAGACGGAGATTAAACCCTATGAAGAGCGAGAAGAAACTGGGCCGGGTTCAGGACTATTTATAGCTGCAAGAATTGAAGAAGATGAAGACACGTGTTTATCGTGGACTGACATGTCGGGTCAATCCAACGGCTGTGATTGGGTTGAATATTGGGGGTCCACTGCACCCAATGAACGTCGCTACACTGAATTATTTGACAGCGGAGAGCTACAGTGACCTCATGTGTAAGCTTCTTCTTAGCGCCAAAATCTTCGATTGACGAATCTAATAGTTTGAAATTATTGGTTAAATTATATGCTTCACTTTTCAAAATTTTAAGTTTGTCTTATAGATTCTTAAATTTAAAAACTATGTGCTCCAATAATTCAATTTATACTTCTAAAATCATGTTTGATAATTCTTAGATTTTTCTTTTTAGTCCTTATAAGTGTACTCTATTAACATCGTAATCGGTTAGTTATGTACGAATTCTAGCCCAATGTGTTATTGATTTAAAAAACAAAGTGTTGCATCATTATCTGAATTAGACTTAAAATAAATATTGCATTTTTCACCTTCTAATCAACTTTAGCTTGAAAATTTATCAATAAAGCAAGATAAAAAAAAACAAAAAACTAAGTTTGTAATAATGGAAGGAAAAAAGAATTTAAAGTTGCTTTATTTAAATTTTATATATTTATGATTATCTAAACTAATTTACGCCTATATTGACTATGTCACTAAATAAACGCTCGAAATTTATAATATTATAATGTCAAGAAAACTAGTAGTAAATTGATTTTTTAAAAAATGGTTATTATAAATTGATATGATCATAGTTTTTAAAAATTCTCTTATCCATTAAATTAATTCATTTTTTTTATTAAAATCTGTGAGTTATTTTATTATTATTATTATTTAATTTCAAGTGTATTAGCGGAGATCACTTTTTTTTTTTTAACTTTTGTTGAATTTAGTGATTTTTACTTTATTTGTTGTAAAAAAATTACTTTATTTCGAAAATTCAAAATATGGTAAGAAATTGCGACACATGTTTATATATATGGTCAATTTGTAAATAATTTGAAGTTTGAGATGAAAATTGATACAATATGTCAGGTTAAGGAAAATAAAAGTTAACCTTTCCTTTTACTTTTCTAACTATTTGTGCGAATCAATACACATTCTTAAATAATTGTTTTAGTTCTCTTTTGAAAATGTGTAGTTTGTTTTAATACAATGATTAAGAATACAATGTCCTTAAAATAGTTTTTATTTTAGTTTTGATGGAGATTAATTTCATCGAGAGTTCAAGTTTAGAATACAATTTAGTAAGGGTATTTTATTCAAGGTAATAGGTTGAATTTTTAAGACTTTGCTATAAATTCATAAAAATCGAATAAGAAAACAATTTGATAACTAATGATTATTTTTAAGAAAAAAAATACTTATTAACTCATAAAAATGTTTCCTCAAAAAAAAAAAAAAAAAACTCATAAAAATGTTATATAATTTGATTTATTTTTTTGTTTTGTTTTTTTTTTCTTTTTAAATTGATGTTTGTTCAAACAACAAAGCTTCAAAGGCAGCCAAAAATATTGAAGAGGTCATGGACATGCACATGGAGTTTCAAGCAATGTTTGGCCCATGAAATTGACACAAAGCTTCCAACTGTTTCCACTTTCCATTCCAATCAATAAAGCTTCTTGACAAAATTAGGGAGGCAAGAAATAACCAAACATCACCATATCCAAACCATAATTTTTTTGGGGATTTTGCATGTATTTTTTTTAAAATAAAATAATTTCATGTATAGCATAATTTCTAAACTTAGTTATTTGTGACACAAAAATGATTGAAATTTATGAGTTTATATTCTTCAATTACTCAAAATCGATAGAAGTCTATTAGTCGAACTTAATAGAAGTATATCAATTAAACTGATACAAGTCTAAGTCTATTAGTTGAATTGATAAAAGTCTAAAGTCTATTAATTGAACCGATAAAAGTCTAATAATGTTAGAATAGAAATTTTGGGCAAAATGTGTGAAATTATTTTATAAAATGTGCTACAATTATAATGAAGAGTAAAAAATATGTCATGAAGGATAAATTTCCTAACCTTTTTCCTTTATTTAAAAAATTATTCTTAAGAGTTATTTTTCTAAATGTCAACTATGTTTATGTGGCATATATCCAAATTGTGATACCGAAGTCCTCCGAGATCAACAATAATATTTGTATTACTGAGAACGAGATACATGTAAAAGATAAAAAGATGAGCACATCGATGTGGTGTGAGCTATAGGACCTCAGATATTTAAGTCAAAAAGAGAATACGAAAAATAACTGAGTCAAAGTTTTGAGAGCTAGAGAGCTTACGTATATGAGAATAACTTAGAATTAGTTTACTTAAAATGGTGGAATCTAACTCAATTTATAGTGATGGAAGTTGTAATAGGCAATGTGTGCAACGTTCTGCCATTAAGCATGAGGTAAATGAGTTAGTAACACCCGGTCATTACTCCTCTTCCTTTTCTCATAGGTTTTAGGCAACGATCAAGTATATAGAAGGTGTAACGATCAAGGGGGGTCAAGCCTTCTCTTGGCCAATCTCTAGGGGTTCGGGCCTCCTCTTGGCCGACACCCGAGAGGTTGAACCTCCTCTTGGCCGACTCCTGGAGGGCCAAGCCTCCTCTTAGTTGACCTTGAAGGGTTAGCGAGCCTTAGGGCCGACTCGTTAGGGGGTGGATTTTCCTCTTTGGCTACTCCTTAAGTCTTTTAATTTGGATCTTATTTTTTAATTTGGATTTGATACATAACTTTAAGTTTAGCCAATATTTTACCCATAACATTGGCTATTAAATAATACATCATGTAACTAAATCTACCAAAGTTATAAACATGCTGGTAGATCTGTAATCATCCAAAAAAACATATAAACTCATAATTAATTTAGACTCTCGAGGATTTCGAAGAATAAAAGATTTATAAATTTAATTATTATGGTCAAATATATTTATCCCAAGAAAAAGGTAGAATCATAATTAAAATACCCCAAAAACTCACATATAATTACTTTATTTTTTTATATATGTAGCTTTCAAAGTCAGATTTGGAATTGAGGCAAAGTTAAAGTCTCGTTTCTATCTCGATTAGGATGAATGTGAAAATTTCTGGGTGGTCATTCTCATTTTTGTTTCTTTATGAAATGAGAAGATGCCCAAAATTTATTTGATTCCAATTTGGATTTGTGATTTGAAACCAAAAATCATTTTGGGAGGAAAGTTTGGTGATTTCTGTCAAAAATTGGTCCCAAAAGAAGTTATTGAATGGAAAGTGGAAAGTGGGCAAAAATTAAATGCATGATTTTTTTAAACAGAAAATGAATGATTTTCAAAAAGCCAAAGAAATTTGGTGCCTATACACCAAACAATAGTATCCTACTCAAAATTATGGTGTTAGCTATTCTGATTTCTAGAAGTTATTAATTTAGTACTTCCATATTAAATTTCAACTGCACATAAGTTCTGCATTATATAGTTTTATTTGGACAAACTTGTGACAGATTTTTGAAGTGATTAATTAATATGGGTTATTTATTAGGTTTTTTTTTAGTACATATTGAGGAAGGAGAGACAACTCATAACACTGACGTTGAATTGATTTACAACCAAACACTGAAATCATTACGCCACTAACTCATTCAGTATTTATTAGGTTTAATTAGCATTATGTTCCAGATTATTTTAATTTGATCAAATTTTATTTTGTGGATGCATCATATAAGTAATTAAAGTTGGCCAATAAGAATTGAACAGAGATATGCTCATATATATTTTCGTTTCGATTTGTCTATGAAATATATTTGGTTTCAATTTTACCCTTCACAACTTTTATTGAAAAGTTCATTTGGAAGGTTTGTTTGGTATATTTTAAAAATATTAAAGTTAACCAATCAACCCACATTGTAAAGAGAGTTAATATAATTTAGATCGCGTTCGATAATTATTTGATTTTTTATTTAGAAAATATTAACTTATAATTACTATTTCAATTTTCAGTAGTTTAATATTCATGTTTTACTACGTACTTAAAACAAAATCCAATCAAAATTTTAAAATTAAAAAAAAAAATTCCAAATATTTAATTTAACTTATAAAATTTAATTAGAATTTATGTACTTTAACAAAAAAATATAAAATTATATACAAACAATTTCATGTTTTTTTTTTTTGAGAATGAAACAATTTCATGATTTAAAATGAAGATTTTCTGGGTGGTCATTCTCATTTGTACTTTATTATTTATATTTTAGTACCATGCATATACAATTTTTGTAATACGTACACCTTTTTTTAATACATATATTGAGAGAAAGAGATCAATAAATTTTCCGTATCGAAATGGATTAATATCAATCAAAATAACTAACTACGTTACTGACATACTCGATATTGTAATACAAAAATTATTTATTTTACCTTTAAAGTACTAAAAGTTTCAACTAGTATTCAATGGTACCGTTGAAATTGTGACAAAGAATAATGGCACACGTAACATCCAATTAGAAAAAAGAAGAAACCCATATAATGGTATTACTTCCAATAAAACCAAAAAAAATATTATCAATTTGGTTAAATATTATTTTGGTTTATCAATTACACAATAATTTAGAATTATAAAGTTGAAATAGAGTAACATAAAACAAGATAATAGTCATTGACTAATTCGATATTAATTTAGAGATATAAGTAGGTGTTTAGTGACCAAAAAGATCATGAACATAAATCACTTCTTTCAATCCTTTGGTTCTTAAAACGTAAATGTTTCCTTTAGTTAATCTAATTAGAACAAAACTAAATTTATTTTTGAAATAAGGGTAACCACTCCCGTCCCTAGACCAGACATCTAGAGACATCGAAGAAGTGTCTAACAGAGTCAGAACAAAACTAAAAATTGATCCTCATAATATATAATTGTTAATATTTCATATAAAAAAATCTCTATAAATTTGTTAAATTTTTTTACCATTATTTCATTTAAATTTATTAAAATGATTAAATCAATTTCAATATTAATTCAAATAAATAAATCATTTTTTAAAGTGTCCAAAAACATTTGAAACAAAAGTAAAATTACATGAATTAAAATGATATGTTAATATATTATTTAATGAGTTGGCATCTGGTGAGTAATAAATGTTCTCTTATTAAGGAGTTCAATTGATCCTACTTGAATTAAAGAGTTGTAACCTAACTCTATTTGAGTTTTCTCTTTTTTTTTTTCTAAAAAAAAACCAACTCTATTTGAGTTTTCAAATCTAACTCTCAATTGTACTAAAAAAAAAAAAAAAAAAAAAAAAAAAAAAAAAAAAATCTAACTCTCAATGAACCGACTTAATTATTTGTGTTTATTTTTTTGACAATAATTATTAGTTTTATTGTACTATAGAAAGCTAACATAGATTTTAAAAAAAGAAAAAAAAACTATTCTTATGTAACGAGAAACAATTAAAACCAAAGTATTTGAAAATTATTTATAGTTTTTTTTTAAATCTTTTTTCTTATAAATATTTTTTATTTTGTTCTAAGGTAAACGATATAATAATATTAATCAAAATGGAGAAGTAAATCATCTGAATGAATATTGCACATCATATGGTGCAATTATTTAGGAGTAAAAAGATTATATAACCACTCCATACAACATATGCACACGAATCTAACTTGAAAACCATGTTAAATTAAGAGCATAAATGGAAACAAAGAAACTATTGAAAAAAGCAAATAAATGCTATAGAAAATGTCAGAAAAATATTATCCTTACATCCAACGCTATCCAATGCTTCTCAAGCCTTGTTAGAGATATTCATCATGTGACAATTATCTCACATTGAAAAGATGAGGAGTTTTCAACACATTTATAAATGATAAGAGTTATTCTCCTCGTTGCCAATTAGTTTTGAAGTGTAACTCCATATTTTCTAATAAGTCTTAAACTAATATAAAGAAAGATCAGCAGCATAACACATGTAATTACAGATACCAACACATTTGCCACATACCCATTATGAAAAAGTTGAACATACTCATTTAAAAATATAAATTTGAATATTTTTTTTTAATATATGTTTTTACTAACAAAAAGTTTTACCTAAAGGTGTAAAATAGACAAAAAATACTAACTTTTAAATAAATCCTCATTTAGATCACAAAATACATTCTTCTCCATCCCCATTCCCATTTAGCTCACAAAATTAGTTTACCATCACAGTGAACCAAATCAATCCCGATCTACCACCAAATTAGTTTACCCATATATCTACCAATGTCCGGTTAAAATTTTTATTGCACTCCAAATATTTTTATAGACCGTTTAACCTTATTATATATATTGAAGTGAAATTATATTGAATGAGTTAATCTAACAAAAATAAATAAATTTTAAAGTATTTGCATTTATATTCATTAATATTGTATTAATCTCATTAATACAATATTATGTATTATTAATATTTATAATCTATTTTTTTAAAGTGATCATATTCATATTTATTTTCTACATTTGACTAATCTTATAAGTTTTCTATACTAAATTGTTAAAATAATTTGTATAAGATTAATTATTCAAATTATTTTGTAAGAGGGTATTATAATTGAGCTTAAGCACTTTATTATTAATTTTTTTTTTTATTTAATCGCTCAATATAGTTGCAAAACTTGTATTTTTATGTGCTATTGCATCTCAAAATAATCTATAATAAAATGAGTATCTTATAGATTTTGTAAGTGTCTGTGGGGGTTTTTTTTTTTTATATTTCCAATAAAGTCATTTTTCAAATTTTAGATTTTTCAAGAATAATTTTGATCGTAAAATGAAAGGTTTATATCAAATATTTCATTTTGAACAATACATTGAAAATGACCTAAATTTCCATGGCAATAAGGTTATTCGAACTTCAAAAGTTTTGATATGCTTACCTATTATTATCAACCTTTTGTTTAGTTCAATTTAGTGTGTTGTTATGTGGATTTTATTTCTTTTCTCTTTTTATATATTTGTGAATGTTCGGTCTAACTTACCACACGAACCTATTATACATATTGAATGATTTTGTGGCGTATTGATTTGATTTATAAGTTATAATTCAATTCAACTACATAATCTCAAGTTTAATCCTAAAAATTGATATGATATCCTATGTAAGATTTGAGAAATAAGTACAATTTCTTTTCTCATATGTTTTTGTTTTTATTCGATTAAAATTACTTATTTTGTAAGCCCATTTGAATTCACAACTTATATTTATCCTGCATTGAAGGTATAATCAATTAAGTATTTAACCAAATTGGTTGGTGGTCCGTTGATTTGTATTATGAGTTGTAATCTAATTCCGCTCTATGTTTACAAGTTTGATCTTAAAAATTGGTATTTATTTCTCAAATACAATTTTATATATTATCTTTTAAAAATTTTGAATGTATAATATAAATGAATTTTTAATTATTAGTACAATCAAAATGATTAAACTATTTTCAAATGAATCTATCACCCCCACGTAACCATCAAAGAAGATATAGGAATGTTTAAGGTGATAGGTTGAATGCATAGTGACCTTGTATCTAGAAATTAATTTCCTATGAATATTTTTAACATTCAAATATTGTAGGGTTAGACGGCATGTCCCATAACATGGTGCACGCAAATTGACCTAGACAATCACATATATTAAAAAAAAAACACCTCCACATATTATTGAATAAATGTTATCAATTTATTTTTTCACTAGTTCAAACTCTTTGAACATAACTCAATTAGTGAACAAAAGATATTCCAAACTGAAGTATAGGTTATAATTCTACCTCTATATATGTTGAACGTGATAAAAATTTATAGATTTAAACTCAACTTTCATATAAATTAACATTGGACTTCTCAAAAGAAGCCGAACTTATGTGACATCTTATACAACTCAATAATCAATAGATAACATGTTTCAAATCTTAAACTTCAAATTTTGTTATTTAAAAAAAAAAAAGGATAGCACAAGCTTTGGTCTTTTAAACTTTCAATGGTAGGCAGAAACATTTTGGATAGTCACCAGACTATAAGCTTATCTTGTGAAAAGAAAGCCAAATTATTGTGTTACTTATGTCTTGTCATGTCAAGTGATAAAATATTCTCAATTGGAGTTGCTAATAATTTTCCAAGCATCTTTGCCTAATTGTCAAATGTTGCTTTTTTCTTTCCCTTCAGCTTTTATAGTCGCCTACCACTTTGCTCATAGGAGCAGGTTTTGGACACTTCTGGTTTCTTTATAACATTAATAAAAGGATGTGTTTGAGCGTCTGTTTAAAGGTAGGTTAAATTGAACCAAATCTATAAATAAATCACTGATTGGTTTAGTCCATAATTCTTTATCTCAACTATAATAACATCCAGTTTTGTTATTATAACTTTATGTTATGATAAATATTTTTTTAATAATAATAATCTCATGTTATAATAACATAATTTCAAATACATATTAGTATATTCTACATTTTTTTTAATTATAACAATGGTTTTGTAAGAACAATCAAATTGAGAAAAAAAAAACTTAGAAAAAATCTTAGTAACTTTTAGTAGATTCATAGAATAAAAAAAAAAAAAAACTAGTTTCATATTATACACCCAAATCCTTAGCTCAATGCATGTCTAATATCCATATTGTCAAAAGAATATAGAATTTGTAACGCACAAGGATAAAGTCCTAGGCTCCTAACATATATCTTTCATGTTACAAACCAGGCACTGTGGGCACCATGAGAGGGAAGACAATTCAAAAATAAAATATCCAAAATTTTACAATGTCCCTACAAAAGCATATCTAGTTTATCTTTTTGTTCTCGAAATAACATGTCTAATATATAAGAGTATGCATCGATCAAATTGTGTTGAGTTTAGGAAATTTATTGGAATAATTCAAATTTTTTGTTTGATCAATTTACCGAATCGTCCAACCTTATAAATCAAATCCAACTTAATCCACATATTTTAGGTTGGGTTGAGATGGGTGATCCCATCCTAAACATCTCATATATCTCTTAATAAAGTTCACAGCCCATAAACATTGAAAAACAAAATGCATAATATAAGATTTGAACCAAGCTATTTATGAGCATATTTTCTATCAATATGTTAAAAATCTATCTTATTTATTATTATTATTTTGAAAAGATCTTATTTATTAATTTGACCAATGTTAATATAACTAAAAAAAAAAAAAGGTAAGATAGATAAACTTTTCAATAAATTATCATTAAAAAAATCAATTCCAGACTAACTCCCGTTTTTTTAAGAAAACTTTACATAATAAAAATAATAACGATTCCATTTTATTTTTGAGTAAAAGTAAAGTATCAGAAACAAAAAGTTATTCGGTCCATTTAGAAACATTTCTCAAATTCAAATGTTTATTTTAGAAATAAGAAACAAATTTTAGGGGGAAAAGTAAAGAAATGCAATTTACATTTTTTTTTAAAAAAAAACATCTTATTCACATTCTTGGACAAGAACAAGGGAGGGTCATGTGCTTCTCTGTGAAGACAAATTTTCTCAACTAATAGTGATCATTTCCATTACAACACTTGGCAACTTAGCAAGCTGATATTTATAAAAGCCAAGCCACCACAAATCATAGAACAAAAACCTGAATTTCAGCATCATTTTCAAACCCATCATTTTTTTTCCCCTTATAAATCTTGCCAGCCAACTAAAAAAGAATGACTTAAAATCTCAAAGATAACCCGACAGCAGGTTTTCAATTTTTACTTGACATCGTCTGATAGCGCATCAGATCTGCTGCATATGTCGCCTCGACAAAGTGGGCATACCCTGCATAACAACAACGAGCGTGAGGCGAATCAAACTTAAGCAGCAAAAAAAAAATAAAAAGCGCATCGACCAAGTCAACAGTAAGGCTGATTTATTCCGAGTTGCAATTCGAGGCATAATGTTTCTAATATTCGAGCATATGTAGTCAGACCCATCCCCTGAATGATATCTGTGAAAGCCAGTGTATGATACTTGTACTAAATGACAAGTCACATGACATGTTCCAAAAAAAACCAGAAAATGAGGCATTCATCCATGTATGTATATACGATTGGTGATGCAGAAAACGTTGTGTGAACTGGATAATACCTGTGGATTTCCTTCAGCCACTTGTCGACACACGCTGCATGAAACTCGTGATGGCAAGGCAAGACTCTCATGTTATCTCCTTCATCGTACTCGACCAGGCATATGTAGCATCTGTGGATTCATAATAGCAAGAGCGAGACACGTCAGAAAAACGTAGGACTAAACACGAACGAGTTTGTGCGAGAAGGCAAAATAAGAGCATTAGAATAAACCCGTGTATCGACAAAAACTTTCAACTTGAAGGAGAGCCTAAAACTTAATAAATAATGGCAAGTGTCTTAAGCAAGAAAGAGAAGTTCAATAGCATCAAACAGACACAAATGTCAATTGATAGTCTTGAAAATAAAAGTATATGCTTACTGGGCAGCTTCCTCGGTTTGATGCTTTTGTAACTTGGTGTAAAATTTAACAGGCAAAGAATCTACAACATCGTTCGGTGCAGGCAGAGAGCCAATCGAAGATGCAGGACGGGAGGATAAGACTACAGATTGCTGGTGAATTTCATCCAGAACCTAATTAAAATAAGTACAAAGATTCAACTAGTATAGATAAAATGTGAGGAAAGTAAGCAGAGAAGGTGACATATATTAACTTACCTCAAATAAGGCTTCAGCTAACATTACAATTCTTGATATACTAGCTCTAGCATTGGTGTTATCGTTTACATTTGTTTCATGATTATTGCTACGACAAGTACAATGACCGGTTCTATGTTGACCGGATAATATACATGATCTTTCGTGCCCAGACAGGTTCTCAAAGCGACTTCCCAACCGCTGTAGGGCCCGAACCTGAATTAGTTGATTCAAAAGAGAAAAATGCATAAGTTGTATATAATATGACCAATGTTACATTGGTTGACTATTGCCTCTCTACCGTAGCATAAAAATGAACTCCATCAAGAATATATACAAACCTGGGTACGTATTCTTCTTCTCCGTTCAAGGAAATTCGACCGGTGTTCCAGCAAATCATGATATCTACCTTCTCGAGGACGGGTAGTTTCCATATCATGATCTTGGGTGCTGAACAAAGAACTAGATAGAATAGAAGCTGGATAACCTGACATTGTTGGAGAGGTCATAGCATTATCTTCAGATGACAAAGCCCTTGTCTCAGTAGTGACATGTCGGTCATCGCCACTCTGATTAGCATCTCTCTCCTCTCCCTCTTGTTGCTGAGGACAAAATGTGAAGTCGGATAACGATGATCTACGAAGAACTCTATCACGGAGTCTTCCAACACTGAGGGTCCGACTGAAACGAAAATTGCGTTCAACTGGTTCCCTAGATCCAATCCGTCTATCAGATTGTCTAACCTCACTCCTTTCATTTTCGGGCAGAGTTTGAGGATGGGAAAGGTTTCCATCCGGGTCTATTCTTGCATCATCACAATCACCAGCCAAGTCATGGCCAGAAAAAACTGTCTGATCGTCTTGTAAGTTATCAGAAAGACCACATGGTTGTGCATTCAACCTAAAATTAGCAGGACCATCTTCATGACACTGAGTATGTGTTGCACTAGCTAATGCCTCAGGAAGCGAGTCCCTATGTTGCTGCATTTCATCTTGATCGACCAGGCCTCTGGAAGGTCTGTTCGATAAACGAAGCTCGTCTTCATCATTCAACGTTGAGAGATTTGATGAAGTCACAGGAAAAGATCTAGATGATCCTAAACTACTTGCTCTACTAAGCCGGAAGCTTACATTACCGGGAATGAAACTAAATCGAGAAAGGAAGTTACTCGAAGGGTTCAACGATTGAAGAGAGGATGCACGAGTAGAGGTACTTCCAGCTCTGGGAGATGTAACAGCAACACCTGCTCGATCCCATTCATCAAGCTCAACATTCGACAATATGCAAGGCGTTTCAACAGATTCCTCGGCTTTGGCCCTTCTGTATCCCTCGATTTTCATCGGATCTAATGCTCGAGCAGTCTGATTCGCAGAAGAATAATCATGAGCATTCTTTTTGTTCTCACTTTCACAATCCTAAAAAATAACCCAAAAGACCAGGTCAACTTGGATAACATCGTTAATCAACATCCGATTAAAGACTTCATATCAAGAAATCGATGAACAAAGACCATTAATACAATCAAAATGTAAGGGGAAAACACAACTTAGCCCTGCATCATCAAATGATTCAAATTGAATGGGCAGAACATGGTGTAGTACATAACCTTCACATCATTTTCCTTGAAGATATAAACAAGAAAATTAACGTAAATTACATATAAATACACAAAATTTAAATCCACAGACAGAATAACAACTGATAAAAGAACAAAAAAATGACAAAGTTTAGTGCAACTATGAACTCCCTTCTTCATCAAATCAGGATTAACACATACCCAAGAATCACAAACATTTAACTCAGAAAACTTATCAAAAGGGTTCATTAACACGAGTTGCTTCTCGATTTAGCAAAATCGAAAAATACAACTAAAACAAACCCCAATAAAGATGCATAAATTCGAATCTCCAGCTTTCAATCTTGAACGAAAGGGGAAGAAAATGACATACATTATCTTCATTGTCACTGTGGTGCGATCCAGAGGGCGTACCAAGGCAAGCAGACCGGAAAACTCGCCGGCCTTTGGATCTCCCCCGCCGGATTCTCCCCGAACACGACAGAGCCGACGGGGGCGGCAGAGAACTGGTCGACGATTTACTCCCACTGGAACCCATCTCTCAGCAAGATTCGAAGAACCCAGATCTAGAAAAACCCCATAAACACAGATTTTGCAATTAATTCAAAGATTAAACGGAAGAAAAAAGAATTGGGAAAGCGTGGGATTGGGACGCATATTGTGACGAGTAGATAAGAGAAAGCGACAAAGTAACTTGCAGAGATTGAAATGGAGACTTTTTCTCGATTATCCAAATGCTAAGCTAAGCAAAGCAAATGGAGGAAACCCATGAAGTGATTTCGAGTGAGGATTTAATAATTGATTCAAGAAACGAAGAACATGGCGTTTTCTCTGCGCCTCTGTTCTAAGGGAAAATTTCAATTTCAAAACAGAGACCCTTCGAAGTTTGACCCGTGGGCCACTAGGCCCAATTTGTGTGTACTTTTTTCTTGGGCCTTTCTTTCTTTGTTGTCTTGGAAAAATTGTTTGCCCTAATCAAATATAAAATGTAACAAAAATATAATCTATAAAAGTATTTGTAAATATAGCTAAAATTGGGAACCAGCCGTACACATATATATTAATTTTAACATTAAGGAAAACATTGATTATAACTGTTATTGTGAGGGATTTGACACAGACACGTGATGAGCTGAAAGCTAACCCAATTTTATGTCGAGGATGGAAATCTATGTATCTTTTGATAATATTAGGGATGATTTTACTTCTGTTTTGAGTCGAATCGACTATCAAGCTGAACTATTCGATTTTTTAATTTGATAAACCGAATTTATGTCTAAATGAGGACAAAAAATCTTCGATTTGATTTTTATTTATTTCACTTTTAATTTACTTTGGTTTTCAATTAAAATCGAACTAAACCAATAAAATACAACTTTCTATGAAATGGAGTAGACAATTGAATTTATGGGCTAAAAACTAAATTGATCCACCTAATCGATATAGTTTGCCAGATTTTCCAATTTTTGTTGTACCTTTTTTAATACGAATCGGAGAGAAGGGAACAAACAAATCGAGAACACAACTACTGTTAAATAATATAAGAGTCAAATATCAATTTGTAGGCTTGGACTCGTAACTGTAGTTGCACCCTTAAGCAATATCATTTCATGAATTTTTGGTATGCGACTTCTAATATGATCCTTAAGCAATAAGAGTGTTTTGATTTAAAAAAAAAACATCTGAGTGTTTAGTATGAGCGTTAAATTTAGTGCAAATCTCATAGAAGTAATAGTATATGACTACTAATCAAAGAACATTTATGCTTCTTTATGATATACAAAAGACCAACAATTTTACCAATGAATTAATGACGCAATGATTTCATTATTTAGTTGTATATAGATTAACATCAAACCAAATAATCAATCTCGTCATCGACCCATTATTAAAATATGTAACTTAGGTTTAAATATGGTGTTATATATATATATATATGTTTACATATTTACAGGTTACAAGTTAAGTTTTAGAGAACAAAAAAAAGATTAATCATAAATTAAGAACTAAATCCAACTCATCCCAAAAGATATGAATTGAGTTGAGTTAGATTGTTCAAATATATAAGTTTTGACAGGTTGATGGATTGACCAACCAATTTGGTAAAAAAAAGAAAAACTTTTATCCAACATAGTTCGAATTATGTACCCTCTTAATGTTTATGGTTAGTCTATTAGCAGGTACTCCACTAATCAAAGTCAGAATGTAGGCTCAGAATTTTAGCTAATCAATTGATAAATATACTAGTAATTATTGTTAAACAATGAGGTTTCACTTTCCTTTCTTTTAAACAAGTTTACAAATGTGTAAGTGATTTCGAAAAAAGAAAAAGTTATAGGAGTAATTATTTATTAAATGAGTGGGTGGTTATATTATTGAAGAGCCATCTGGGTCCCTTCTCAATATTTGGCTGGTCAAGTTCATTCGGATCATAAACCTTACACATAGGGCATTACTCTCAAATAAGTGAGAGTCAAATACCGATTTTTACATTAAATTTGTGACCACAATGTTAAACTATATTAGTACCAAACAATGAAATCAAGCTCCCACCAAGACCCTTTCGATTTTAATTTCATAATATTTGGGTATGAAGAGTTTTGTTCATGTCACCTTTTTTTTTTTTGAAACCGAACATGTAACATTTGGTTTAGTATATTGTACATAATATAAAGTCATTGGTTTTTTTTTTTTTTTTTGGTTAGGATTTGTATTAAGTCATTAGTCTTTCTTTGTTTAGTTCAATAAGAAAAGTAATAGATGTTTTAGCTGCGATATTATGCTGGAAATAACAAACATTAGCCTATACAATTAATTAATTAGATTTTTCTTTTCTTAAAAACATCTACGTTAAGTTTCTATTATGGAATCTATTAAAACGTAATAGTCATAACTAAAAGAAACTTTTTTTTTTAATGTAAAGTTAGTCAAGTATTAAAACAAAAATGTTCAAAATTAAGGAACAAAGAGGATAAGTATAAAGTTTAAGGAATCTTTTAACTGCACTGTCCGTATTCTTAAAAATAAAAGTTTAAATCTTATTTTGGTTAAGAAAATTTATTGGAGTTAAATAAATTTTAGCATTTCTAATTTAATTATGACTACTCTTTTAAAATATTTTATACATGCTAAGATATTTTCATTTTCATTATTTTCAATTAATCTCACATGATTACTTTCATTTCAAATTGTTTTAATGAGAATAACTTGAAGTTATCAATTTAATTTGATGGAATCAATTTATATTATATTTGAATATTTTCTAAAATTTTGACTTATAGAATTTTTTTTTTTTTTTTTTTTTGTTATTCATGAAAACCCTTTCTTTAATTAATTCTGCTTTCTTTTTTTACTGTCAAAATAAATTTAATGTATTTTAATCTTAGAAATATATATCAACTTTATGACCTGCAATAAAATTATGCATTTTAAATCACATTTGAAGGGCATAAACAATTGAACATACACAAGAAATTCATCCTATCTCCAGGATGCTCTGCATATCAATTGTTCTATAAAAAAAGTTTTAAACTATTTTTAAAAATGTGATTGGACTTGTAATAATATGAGGATCATTTACTAAAACTCATTAATTTAAAAAAAAAAAAAATTAAAAAGTTATTTTATCATGTGGAACTGAATTCCCTCTTTTTGAATTTTTCCACTAGAATGCCATCATTATCCACCTATTTAGGCAGTGTACATGTATTCAAAAAGATGGATTGGGTGGAAATTGAACAATAATTCAAACACCTATCTTACAAACATCAAATCTTTAGAGCATTTTCCAAGAAGATATGATTTATAATTATATGAAAATGTACAATTTAAAATTAATATTAGGAGGGAAAAGAAGCGATATTTAATATATAAATACAAAAGAAGAATAAACATGAGAAAATAAATGAAAAGAATGAAACTTTTGGCACATGGAGGGGGATATTCATCTATGAGAGCCAATCTTCAAATTTTATTGAAATGATTGTATGTTTTCTACAATAGCTTTTTAGGGTCACAAGAAATCTGATTTGAATATTTAATGTAACACATTGTTTTGTTAAAAAAGTAACTGTGATTTTTTCCCCTTATTAAAGAAACAAGAATCAAAGAATGTAAATAAAAAACCTTAATTAGTAATAATAAAAAATTGAAAAAATACTTGCTAGTAAGTTCAAATGTAGAATATTAAATGGATGTTTCATAATCAATATTGTATATCAATTATTCTTGGAGAAAATTCAATACTTTCAAAAGGCAAAGAATGAGTCATTTCTTTAGGGGTGTCTTTTAAGATTTTTGAAGTACATAGTCCATTAGGGCATCAAAAGAAGCAGTCCTCACTTTTGCAAATGCTTCTGTCACACCACCAAGGGTATTTTATATTATATAAACTCTACCTAGGGGTATAACAGAGAACCTAAAGGGTATTTTATATCTCATATCTAAACTTTGTAGGTCACCATATGAGTTAGGTTTTCCTCAAGGCACCATGAGCCCGTTTTAAAATGTGATACCGAGATATATCGAAAGAACAAATACACACCGTTGAAATATGTCTACAAATTAATGTCATAAGTGGGTCTTGAATTTGGGATCTCAAGAGAAACTCTCGAGTCTCAGGCCTTCGATAGCTGCACCACCCCTCGAGAATCCAAAATTCATGGTCTATAACATTTTTTAAACATTCCTGATCTCGCTCCCAACTCTTGCTATCATTTTTTTTATAACTTTTCTCTTTATTTTTTTTATATATTTTTTACCACTCGTTATCGTTATTGATGCCTCCTCTCAAGTTTTTATTGAGATACAAACAATTGTTTTTTTAGTACAAATGGAGGGACGAGGATCAACAAACTCTACATAAATGTCACGACAACTCTCAAATAATATAAGAGCCAAATACCGTTTTCCAAGTTCGAACTCATAACCTTAGAGTTGAAATGAATTAATACTAAACAAATTAACTAACCACGTCACCGACTCATTTGGTAGATACAAACAAAGTTCTTCTACATTGGTTAAATAAAGAACAATAAGTTATAGATATATAAGTGATGACAATTATTTCTCTCAGCCTAAAGTCTTTTAGGAGAAACAAAAAACAAAATGATGAGAACTTATGTACAAAGTAGACAATATTACAATAACTCCAGGATCATCCTAGGAATTAATTTCCATTTAATAATTAATGTGGGGGGTTTACTCTTTTTATTTTTATTATTTTTCCTTATACTAGGTGGATTAACATTAATTTTAGTTAACTTGGACGTTTGATTTATGGTCAGGGCTAAAATTAAAATTTCCAAAATAATGGTGTACTATTTTCTTATAATAATTGGTTTATTGTACTGAACAAAGAGCAAAGTTGTTATAAAATTGTGTTGCTTAACACTTATCTTGAGCACCAAGGCATCTTATAATCAATTAAGACACGGCAACCACAGCAGCTTTAGAAGGAAGTTCAACCTAATTACTTTTGACCTTCCTGCCCAGTCTGGTAGATGAAATCTAGAAAATGGACTAAACAATGTAAATGTTAGAAGAAGAAAAAAAAAACTTTGAATCACATTCCACTAAATTCAAAATCCAAATAAGAAGCTAAATAGTGGGCGCATAGCTCAACAATAATTGACATGTTCTACTTTTTCTTGAGATTAGAAGTTCAAATCCTGCATGCTCACATTTGTTGTTAAAAAAAGCATTGTCTGTATTCATAACATTACGATTGCTTTTCCTTTTTGAGTTCAACAACATGTGGAGCGAGGAGTTTCGAACATCTGACCTTTTGGTTTTAACCGATTGAGCTAATAGATCTGTAGTTTTGTGGTCGAAAGTGGCTCGAGGAATAAGCACTTACATTTTTCTTCATCGGTCAATTCATGGTTGGAAGAACTCTGGGGATGAAGTAGATGATTGTGATAAAACATGGAAGAGACAGCTGCAATTTTTCTATCAGATCGATTCTTCATTCTGTTCAGACACTAATATCTTAACAAGCACAATAGAACTAAAATCGAAATGATGATAAACGGAACACACGAGAACACTATATTGATAATAGACAGAGGTTACAATACCGTACCCTTAGCCTTTCGAGAGGGCTAAGTCTCTCCCAATAGCCTTTCGAGAGGGCTATGTCTCGAGACAATACCAAAATATTTTCCTTTCTTTCCAAATACCCTAGGACTCCTATTTATAATAAAATCCTTACATGCTAATTACTATTCTACCCTTACATATAATATACTCATCTTACCCTTAGTACTCTATCATATCCCCCATCGTGAAATACACCTTGTCCCCAAGGTGTCGGTTATTCAACACATTACAAAAAAAAAAAAAACAATTACCCATTGCACAACAAATTAAAATGCAGATTTTTTTTTTTTTTTTTTACTACTTACCCCAACAAAATAACAAGAATAATAATAATAACACCTTTTTTTTTTAAATGGCTCCTAAAACCACATCCTTCTTGCACAAGATAAACATCTTGTCCCATCATCACTTCATTAATGCAGCCACATTTCTTTCCCATTAACAAAAATGTCACATTTTCAATTTCCATAAAAAAATCACTTCTCCCATTAATGCTCACACATGGGCTCTCCTTTTCCCCTCCTTTCTTTACCAAATACCATTTTTTTTCTTTTTCTTTCTTTTTTTTCCAGACTTCCCTCTCTTCAAACATTTCTTCTTTCTTTTTCCTTTCTTCTACACTTCTCATACTCACCATTTCAGACTTCCATCTTCTTAAACATTTCTTCTTCCTTCTTTTCCAGGCTTTCTTCTCCATTACTAACTCATGACTCTTATACTCCGACCACAAACAATGTCTACTATTTTGCTTCATCTCTGACCACCATTTCTTCATGGCTTCGTTTTCAATCGCCCAACATGGTCTCCCTCGTTTTCTTCTTCTCTTTCGAACTTTTTTCTTCGGTTGTACATTCCTTCGTCGCCATTTTCTTACTCGACGCTTGAATGTCCTCTTCTTCTGTTGCCAACTCTTGTTGGGTGGTACACGATCAAACTTCTCTTTTCTTCTTCCATATTTCTTGTTGCTCTTCTTCCAACCCTTTTTGTTTTTGCACACCTTGTTTATGTGCTTCTTTTGGTCTTGGTCTCTGTTGGATACTTGTTGGACAGATTCGTTGCTCATTGTTGTTCTTGTTGGTTTGTCTTCTTCTTTTTCTCTGTTTAGTTCCCTTTTTGCCATCTTTTTTTCCTTCAGTTGGCTACAAATCTCCAACTTCTTTTGCATTTTCTCTAAATTTTCTTGGATCACCTTCACAGCTTGTTTCATTTCTTCCCACTTTTGCATTTGTTTGGTCGTCGAGGCAAGTAACTCCATCAAGATTTCTTCACGATCCATCGCTTGAACTCTTACCCTAGGAAGAACCCGCTCTGATACCAATTTGTTAAGACACTAATATCTTAACAAGCACAATAGAACTAAAATCGAAATGATGATAAACGGAACACACGAGAACACTATATTGATAATAGATAGAGGTTACAATACCGTACCCTTAGCCTTTCGAGAGGGCCAAGTCTCTCCCAATAGCCTTTCGAGAGGGCTATGTCTCTCCCAAGTCTTTTGCAAGACAATACCAAAATATTTTCCTTTCTTTCCAAATACCCTAGGACTCCTATTTATAATAAAATCCTTACATGTTAATTACTATTCTACCCTTACATATAATATACTCAACTTACCCTTAGTACTTTATCATATCCCCCATCGTGAAATACACCTTGTCCCCAAGGTGTCGGTTATACAACACATTACAAAAAAAAAAAAAAAAAAAAATTACCCATTGCACAACAAATTAAAATGCAGATTTTTTTTTTTTTTTTTTACTACTTACCCCAACAAAATAACAAGAATAATAATAATAACACCCTTTTTTTTTTAAATGGCTCCCAAATCCACATCCTTCTTGCACAAGATAAACATCTTGTCCCATCATCACTTCATTAATGCAGCCACATTTCTTTCTCATTAACAAAAATGTCACATTTTCAATTTCCATAAAAAAATCACTTCTCCCATTAATGCTCACACATGGGCTCTCCTTTTCCCCTCCTTTCTTTACCAAATACCATTTTTTTTCTTTTTCTTTTTTTTTTTCCAGACTTCCCTCTCTTCAAACATTTCTTCTTTCTTTTTCCTTTCTTCTCCACTTCTCATACTCACCATTTTTTTTTTTCAGACTTCCATCTTCTTAAACATTTCTTCTTCCTTCTTTTCCAGGCTTTCTTCTCCATTACTAACTCATGACTCTTATACTCCGACCACAAACAATGTCTACTATTTTGCTTCATCTCTGACCACCATTTCTTCATGGCTTCGTTTTCAATTGCCCAACATGGTCTCCCTCGTTTTCTTCTTCTCTTTCGAACTTTTTTCTTCGGTTGTACATTCCTTCGTCGCCATTTTCTTACTCGACGCTTGAATGTCCTCTTCTTCTGTTGCCAACTCTTGTTGGGTGGTACACGATCAAACTTCTCTTTTCTTCTTCCATATTTCTTGTTGCTCTTCTTCCAACCCTTTTTGTTTTTGCACACCTTGTTTATGTGCTTCTTTTGGTCTTGGTCTCTGTTGGATACTTGTTGGACAGATTCGTTGCTCATTGTTGTTCTTGTTGGTTTGTCTTTTTCTTTTTCTCTGTTTAGTTCCCTTTTTGCCATCTTTTTTTCCTTTAGTTGGCTACAAATCTCCAACTTCTTTTGCATTTTCTCTAAATTTTCTTGGATCACCTTCACAACTTGTTTCATTTCTTCCCACTTTTGCATTTGTTTGGTCGTCGAGGCAAGTAACTCCATCAAGATTTCTTCACGATCCATCGCTTGAACTCTTACCCTAGGAAGAACCCGCTCTAATACCAATTTGTTAAGACACTAATATCTTAACAAGCACAATAGAACTAAAATCGAAATGATGATAAACGGGACACACGAGAACACTATATTGATAATAGATAGAGGTTACAATACCGTACCCTTAGCCTTTCGAGAGGGCCAAGTCTCTCCCAATAGCCTTTCGAGAGGGCTATGTCTCTCCCAAGTCTTTTGCAAGACAATACCAAAATATTTTCCTTTCTTTCCAAATACCCTAGGACTCCTATTTATAATAAAATCCTTACATGCTAATTACTATTCTACCCTTACATATAATATACTCATCTTACCCTTAGTACTCTATCACATTCATACAAGGTTTTTGCTTCAAGGAACTAAAGACTTTTCCTGCCTAATTGCCACGATAACCGGTCGGTAGTGGCCATAGCGCACGATGTTGCTGCTATGGAGCCATCGTACCTATAAGATCAAGAGAACTTAAAAAAATAACAAAAAAAACCCGTCTCCGTGAGGATTCGAGTCAACTTAGGAATAGACTGCTTGACCCGACAACATTTAGTTGTAAAAGAAAAACCTATAGGAAATTAATTTCTAGACAGATGATTACCTGAATTAGACTTATAACCTTTTGATTTCCTAAGAACCTCTTCACCACTAACCGCCCCAATTCACAATGATTTGGCTGAAAATATTTAGAATTTGATATTCTCTACTATTGCAAGAAACCGTAACAAACAGCTGGAAAAGTGGCAAAAACACAAGTAATATTTAGATTAAGCAGTAAACTACACTCACATACAACCAAAATAAATGTTACAGTTTGCACAATAACAACACCTTCACCAGCATGCTTTATAGTGTTCATGCACCTTGCAGGCTTGTACAAAACCAATTCTCATGAACTGATGTCATTATGTCTGAAATAAAAACCAAACTACACATTTATGGATTGTAAATAATACAGCATGAATTGAAGAGGAGCAATTCCTTACTCTGTCCTTGGACATCATTATTATTATTTTATTCAAGATACTTGTTTTTCGATGAGGGGAGTAACCCATATCTCTTTTATATTGATGCTGGACTCTCCCACTTTCCAATGTGGAACGTTTGTGAGATCCTAACACTGCAGAAGGAATACGTATCTTTATGCATATGCCCGTTTTTCAAGGATGACAATGACTAACACGATGCAACCTTAGTTAGACTTTAGATCAACCCTTACTTTACACACATAATAATGCAGGGTGAAACAACAATGTTTTAACCCCCAACGTCAGTTCAAGAATTTGAGTAAATAAATGAACAGCACACAAGGTCCCCAAGGGATAGCACAGTAGTTGAAAACTTGGGCTTTAAAGGTGTGCTTCCCCTCAAGAACCCAGGTTTGAAACTCATCTGTGACATTAATTCGTAGACATCTCTAGTGTCTCCATTCCTTTGATGTCTCTCAGTGTCTGGCCTAGGGACGACATGATTAACCTAGGTATAGTGTAGCGAAGCTACGATTTCCCAGATTCAAAAAAAAAGAAGAAGAATATCCATAAGCACAAGATTCTTTCTTGGGAAGCATACAAGACTTTAAAACAACTAGATCAGAACTTTCATTAAAGAAAATTCAGCACAGAAGTTTCATTTAAGAAAATAAGAGAATTCATAAGTTTCATTTAAGCAGCAAAGTTTGAAAGGAAAAAGTAGATCAGTTGCTAATTGACACACTTGCATTGATTTGAACCAATGCTGAAACTCTCCGTTTGAGGTTGTAACGTTTGATAAAATCAATAGATCGATTCACTTCTATGGCATTAGGCAATATTCCTTCTTATTCTGCACTGAACGTCAAGAGGGTCTTGGGGAGGCAAGAAGTAATAGGTTAAATTTATGATGACCACTTATCGAGAAATTAATTTCCTACAAATTTTTTTGACATAAAAAAATTCTAAGGTCAAACACTATGACTAGTGGTATTCGTCGAGACGTATTCAAGCTAGCCCAGATAGTCACGAATATTAAAAACAAAAACATGTTAAAATGAAAAGAAAAAATACACAAAGAAAGAGCCATAACTTCACATGACCACCCAGAAGATTACAATATTTCAAATAAATAAATGAACCCTAAAAAACATACAAAATGAACATTGAAACTAAAAGCTGAGACATAAAAACATGCATGTGACAAACAGGGATGCGTGTGACCCATTCTAATGCTTCAGATCCAATTTTAAACATCCAAAATTGGCAATTAAAAACTAAAATTTGTCTTTCAATCAGATCTCGAGAACAGACCAAAAAACAAAACCAAAAACATCAAATCTTAAACTAAGCCACATCTGATAACCTTTTTATGTTTAGTTTTTTTAGGAATTACAACTATTTACTAATATATTTCTTTATTTGCAACCTATTTTTCAAAACAAAGGAAAAAAAAAAGTTGTTGCAGAAACTGCTTCTCATTAAACAGCTGTAATCACAAAACAATTTGTGCAACTGATTTCTGTTTTTCTAATTTATCCAAGACTTCAAAATTGAAACTAAACAAAGCAAAACAAAAAAAAAAGTAGAACTTAGCAACTCATGTGATTTACAATTCATTAGACTTGCAGAAAATACTCTTTTCTTGTTTTGATATCCACAGTTAAAAAAGCAATGCACGCACACATCAACTATTCTTACTATGCGTACTGCCTGACCCACAACATTTGTTTTTTTTTAAACAAGGGTAACCACTCATGTCCTTAGGTCAGGCACCGAGATGACCCACAACATTTTAATATAAAAAAATCCCACAAAAAATTAATTATTAACCACGGTGGATCTCTTAATTACATATGTAAAATGGGAATTCAATTGCCAATTATAGAACAGTCTAAACAAGCCTAAAACACAGCCGTCACCTTAACAATTAGAGCTCAAATAATCAATTTGAGGCCCGTCAGAAAGTTCCACCCTAACCAAAAGAATCAAATTTCCATAGTTACAGTTAAAAACAAAAGATACTTCTCTTACAAAGTAGGGGTGTATACTGGGTTGAGTTAGATTTTTTGATCAATTTAAAATTTTGGGTTAGTTAATCTATCAACTCCCAATCGTGTGTGTTTGAGTATTAAATTTGATTGGGTTAGTTCAAGTTGTGACGTTATTTGATTTCTAATAGAAAGTAATTGAACGTTGACTTAAATTAACTAGTATTTTTTTACTGGTTGTAATGTACTCTTTAAATTTTCAAGTTTAATGTTATATTAACAATTGATGAGAATAAATTCAAAGTTTAAATAAATCAAAAGATTACAAATAAACTCTAAATTCTAGTTTTAATTGATTAAACCGATTGAAGATAGTCATCGGGCTAAGTAAAGGTACTAAACCCTGGCTACCTGTGTGTGGCATATGAGCCCCACTACATCCAAGGTCTATTACCATGGATACTTCAAAAGTTTTCTATTTTAAGTATTTGCCAACAATCTCGAACCTGAGACGCTTGAGGAAGCATGCTTCAAAGGCTTCAACCACTGAGCCGCCCGTTGGGGACAATTTTTGATGCAATGTTAAACATAAAATAATAATAATAATAATAATAATAATAATAATAATAATAATAATAATAATAATAATAATAATAATAATAATTTGAAAGCAATTATGAAGTCATCGAAATTTTATTGTTCATCTTTAAAGTTTGACGTTAAATTAAAACATTTAGGAAGTTAAATTATTTGAATAATTAATTTAGAAATCGATCTCATCAAATAAAAACAATGATAAGTTATAATTTTTATATCTAAGAGTATTTTGAATTTTTTTTAAATTCATGAGCAGTTTTTAAACAAAATTTTACCAATTTTAACGGCAATGTTATTTGTGAAACATTTAAAGTTCAAATGTATTTTTTAAACTTTTCAGAGTTCAGTGATAATGTTGAAAAAAATGTTATAATTCAAAAGTATGTTTAATAATTTAGCATTTTTTTATTATTAAGTTCTATACCGTCATTAAATTATTATTTTTGTTGAATAGATTTTAGTACTTCCATTAAAATTCAAAATTGGTGTTCGAAGTTAATTTTGTAGCATGTTAGTGGTAGTAATACAGTTTTTTTTTTTAAGGGCAGTAATACAGTTCAACGACGTCGTTTTTAATTTGATATTTAAAATAAGTATTTGACTTTAATTTATTTGAGAGATTCATTCACCAATTTATATTAAAATAATAATAATAATTAGTGTTAAGTTTGGAGGGAGAACAGCCACGTCAGACTAGGGTTTAAGATCTTTCGAATGGTTCGATCTCTTCTTTGTGAAGTGCAAAATTGAGATCCTTTTTTACGGTACATTGAGATCCTTTGTTTGATATTCTTTTACCAGATTAGAACTAGACATTTAAAAAGACCAGGATAAAAAAAATTTTAAAAAAATAAATAAAATATAATGTTATAAAAAAAATAAGATAGTATTTTAATTAGTTAAGTTATGGCTTTTGTTGCCTTACAACATTTTGAATTTTAGGGGAAAAAACTATTATTTAAAGTATTAAGATCTGCTTGCCTGCATCTGAATTATTGTCATGGAATATAACGTGGACTTTTCAATATTTGTAATGTTGCCTATTCAAATAAAAAAGATTATCAAATGAATGCTAAATGCACAAAAAAAATGACATACTAGGCGATATTAAAGTTCATATGATATAGGCTCAAATAATTATTACAATTTAAGATGATTGATTTCCATATAAAAGAAATCTACACTGAATAAAACTATATTTAATTTCCAACAATAGGGCTAATTCTAATGATACAAGAGCAATAACTCACTAAGAGATCATGAATTTAAATCTCTCAATCTTAATTATTATTAAAATAAAAAAAAAAAATAGTGGAAGAAGATGATACACCCCGAGTTCGGCACAACAATGGCCTTCATTCTTATTTCGAGCACTTAATGAATGATGATTCCCTCTACATTTTTTTCCATGAATCGTATTTGAACTATGTATTTGTTTTTTTCTATATCGTAACAATAATGTAATGTGGTACTAAAGCTCTCATTCGAGGATGGCTTACATTTCGAAAATGCGGTTTTGGCACGTTGGGTTGCACGGATAAGGACAGTCGATCTTCCGGAATGGAGCCCTGTCATAGAACCAGTCTCCAACTGCCTTTGCAATGGGCTGCATTTTCAAAATTGACAAATAGAGTTGGTACACTTTGAAGAGCAAAGGAAACATGTTGATAACTGCTGCTTACCGTCTTACTCAGCATGGGCGAGTCCGGTCCAAACCACATCACCTGCATTTCAGTTTGGCAATGGGCGTAGCAAGAATTTATGAAGAGTCCTCTTGATAAAGAGCTTCCAATGCGTCTCAATGCTTTCAAAAACTGAACCCTGAAATCTAAACAAAAACCAGAAATATCAGAACACACTTTTGAATGGTTTGAAGACTGCTGAGAGAGCTTGATTCTACCTTGCATTCTACGAAGCTGAATAGGCGAGCATTTTTTTATGTCGAGCTTGCAGTCGCGCCAAGTACCCTGTGGATCGGCAACACCAGGAGCTAGAATATTCTTTATCTGGATGGTTTAAATAGCATTCATTCAGAAAACACTAGAGCAGCAAACTCAAGCTCGAAAGTCGGGTTCTTACATGTTTTAGATGGGCTAGAATTTCGAAAGTGTTAGTTTCTAATGAACTTCTGAGCTATAAAACTTACTGACCTGCCATGTATCATAAGCTGCATGCACAATAAAGATTGGAGTTTGAATGAGCTCAACCACATTTTGGGGAAAGAAACACTGCAGATGTTTGCTTGAGAAGCATTAATTAATATATATAGCTCGAGATTTCGAAACTAAAGTGGTTCTCAAGAAAAAAAAAGGAAACAACGAACACGATGTTTCGAACTTACCATCTCGGGCTTCATTTTCGAAGTGCAGGATACAGGCAAATTCCTAGCAGAACCCTGAACAGTTTTGAAAAAGCAAATAAAAGTTAATATCATGAAATTCATAAGATCCCATAAGAAAATCTCATTTCTTGTATGGTAAAAAAGATCGATCAGCAACCCCAAAGATAACAGTTCAATTAAAAGTCAGGATTTTCGTAACCCTATAAATGTCGAGATCGATAGATCATGGAGCATACGTGAAGGGTAACGATGTCGCTAAAGTAGTCTTTGATATGATAAGCTCCCGAGACATCTTTCCTGGTATTTAACATTATAACATTAGATCAACAGTAAAGATCTATGGGCAGGAACGACAAGAGACGAGATAAGACAAGTGATTCGAGCTTACGCATGGATAAAATAGCCTCCATCTGAAAGGCACTTTACTTTAGTAGTTGAAGGAAGTAGATGTTAAATATTATGGCCCAACAAAAGAGAATTTAGGTCCAAAGAAAAATCTAGAAGTTATAGCCAAAAGAAAACTCTAGATTTTATCATTTATCCTAGATGGTCAAAGAAAAATCTAGAACTTCAACTTGCAAAGAAATATCTAGACATCCTTATCCAAATCCAAGTTGTGGCAAAATCCTAGCCATTTATTTGACTTGATTACCAAGGCAAAATGTGGACCATTGGATCATACTTGGAGCCCAAGTTTATGGAGGCTATAAATAGGTTATGTCATTTGTTGGCAAACCATCCCAAATCATCCCAAGACTTCCCACATCCAAAGTGAGGTTGTGAGATAAAAATAGAGAGTGTTTTCTCCTTGTAAGAAAGCTTGTTGTTTCTTTGTAGAGAGAAGGTTGTAACTCCTATTTTTGTAATAAAGTTCTTCTATCCTTGCCCGTGGTTTTTACCCTAATTTGTTTAGGGGTTTTCCACGTAAAATCATTGTGTCGTTCTTCCTCTTCTTCCTCTTCATTACTATTGTAATTTTCAATCTCTCTTTAGCTGCGACCCTGCTCTATTCGTGTAAACAATTTTAACAAGTGGTATCAGAGCCAGGTTTCTTGGTGTAACTATCTACTTATCGTATGCTCTGTGGTTGCCACTAAAAGTGGATCCTCCACATCAGAAAATAAGTTAGATACTTTCACCTTTGTTGACAGGTACGTGGGTTGTGGATTGTTTACTGTTCGTGGTAGAAGCAATGGCGGCAAGGTTCGAGATTGAGAAGTTCAACGGGACCAATTTCTCGTTGTGGAAGATGAAGATGAAGGCTATCTTGAGAAAAGATAATTGTCTTGCAGCCATCAGTAAGAGGCCGACGGACATCACAGATGATAATAAGTGGAATGAGATGGACGGGAATGCTATTGCAAATTTACATCTAGCATTAGCAGATGCAGTTTTGTCAAGCATAGAGGAGAAGAAAACTGCATTGGAGATTTGGGAACATCTCACCAAGCTGTACGAGGCCAAGTCACTTCACACCAAGATTTTCCTTAAGAGGAAACTGTATACTCTTCGAATGTCAGAATCTACTTCAATGACGGAGCACATGAGCACGTTGAATACTCTATTTTCTCAACTCACATCGTTGGGTTATAAAATAGATTCAAATGAACGTGCTGAAATTCTACTTCAAAGTCTTCCTGATTCATATGATCAACTTGTCATCAACACGACAAATAATATTACGACCGATCGTCTAAACTTTGATGATATTGGAGTCTGCTGTCCTTGAAGAAGAAGAAAATCGGCGCAAGAACAGAGAAGACAAGTTGGCCACTCACAACAAACAGAGGCTCTAGTGGTGACAAGAGGGAGATCAATGGAACGTGGCTTCAAAGTGGGAGCCAAAATCAAGGAAGGTCAAAATCAAGAAGTAAGAAGAGCATGAAGTGCTACCATTGTGGCAAGAAAGGACATATGAAGAAGGATTGTTGGAATCTAAACAAAAAGGATTCCAATCCTCAAGGAAATGTAGCAAGCACCTCAAATGAAGGTGATGTTTTATCTTGTGAAGCAAATGACAACTATCAAAGGCGGAAAGAGTTTGGGCGATGTATGGTTCATCGACTCGGGAGAGCGACTTATCACATGACCTCACGCCGAGAATGGTTTCATCATTATGAACCTATCTCGGGAGGGTCCGTGCTCATTTGCAATGATCATGCCTTGAAGATTGTCGGTATTGGAACTATCAAGTTGAAGTTCCATGATAATATCTTTCGCACAATTCAACATAATGTGCGACATGTAGAAGGCCTAAAAAGAACTTGCTTTCATTAGGTCACTTGATGACCTTGATTGCAAAGTCGTGGTGGAGAAAGGAGTCATGAAAGTGATTCGAGGAGCGCTGGTACTTATGAAGGAGAAAAAGTTGACAACAACTTGTACATTTGATGGGGAGACTTTGCAAGAGGGAGAGGCGTCGGTTGCCTCAAGTAGTTCAAGTGAACAACTTTCAATGATGTGGCATCAGAGACTTGGACACATGTCAGAGCAAGGAATTAAAGTTCTTGCAGAGCAAAATCTACTCCCTGGGCTCTCTAAGGTGTCTCTACCTTTGTGTGAGCATTGCGTTACAAGTAAGCAACACAGATTAAAGTTCAGCACATCAAATTCTAGAAGCAAAAATATTCTAGAATTGGTTCATTCTGATGTATGGCAAGCACCAGTTACATCCTTGGGAGGAGCAAGGTACTTTGTGTCCTTTATCGACGACTACTCCAGAAGGTGTTGGGTGTATCCAATCAAGAAGAAGGCAGATGTGTGTTCGGTCTTCAAAGTATTCAAAGCGCAAGTTGAACTACAGTCAGAAAAGAAGATCAAGTGCTTGCGGACAGATAATGGAGGAGAATATACAAGCAATGAGTTTGCAGAATTCTGTAATCAACAAGGCATTAAAAGACAATTCACTACTGCCTACACTCCTCAGCAAAATGGAGTGGCAGAGCGGATGAATAGAACCTTGTTAGAGAGAACAAGAGCAATGTTAGGAGCTGCAGGCTTGGACAAATCATTCTCGGGCGACGACCAATACCGCTGTTATGTAGTGAATCATGCTCCATCAACCGCAATTGAGTTGAAGACGCCAATGCGAGAGATGGTAGTAAGCTCGTTGATTATTCAAACCTCCATATATTTGGAAGTCCAGTGTACGTGATGTACAATACCCAAGAAACTACAAAACTGGATCCAAAATCCAGAAAATGTTTATTCTTAGGGTACGCTGATGGTGTGAAGGGGTATCGTCTGTGGGATCCCACTTCCCACAAGGTTATCATCAGCAGGGATGTGATCTTCATGGAAGATAAGAAACAGATAGCAAATGATAGCACTGTCAATGAAAGCTCAGAGACTACAACAGTACATGTGGAGAAAGAATATGAAGATGACCACTCTGAAGCTGAACCAACACACGAGATACAAGATCCAGTTGAGTCACAAGAGACTCGCCGTTCTATCCGAACGACAAAACCACCCAGTTGGCAGTCTGATTATATTATGGAGAGTAACATTGCATATTGTCTTCTAACTGAGGATGGAGAGCCATTAACATTCCAAGAGGCAATGACTAGTTCAGATGCTGCTCAGTGGATGACAGCTATGCATGAAGAAATGGAAGCTCTTCATAAGAACAAGACTTGGGAACTTGTAACGCTACCACAGGGAAGAAAGCCCATTGGTAACAAATGGGTATATAAGATCAAGCGCAACAATGATGATCAAGTGGAGCGGTATCGTGCAAGATTGGTGGTAAAAGGATATGCTCAGAAAGAAGGTATCGACTTCAATGAAATCTTTTCTCCAGTAGTTCGACTTACTACTGTTAGAATAGTCTTAGCAATGTGTGCTACATTTGATTTACATCTGGAGCAGTTAGATGTAAAAACTGCATTTCTCCATGGTGATCTTGAAGAAGAAATCTATATGCTCCAACCAGAAGGTTTTGAAGAACAAGGAAAAGAGAACTTGGTTTGCAGGTTGAACAAATCTCTGTATGGTCTCAAACAGGCGCCGAGATGTTGGTACAAGAGATTTGATTCCTTCATCATGAGCCTTGAATACAACAGACTTAATGCAGACCCTTGTGCATATTTCAAGAGGTTTAGTGAAAAGATTTCATTATCTTGTTGTTGTATGTTGACGACATGTTGGTAGTGTGAGCCCCAACAAAGATCGTATAAAGAATTGAAGGCTCGATTGGCTAGGGAGTTTGAAATGAAGGACTTGGGGCTAGCAAACAAGATTCTGGGATGCAAATTCAGAGACAGAAATAATAGAAAGATTTGGCTATCTCAGAGAAACTATTTAAGGAAAGTCTTACGACGCTTCAACATGGAAGACTGTAAGCCAATTTCTACCCCTCTTTCTGTTAATTTCAAATTATCCTCTAGTATGTGCCCTAGCAGTGAAGCGGAGAGGATGGAGATGTCTCGAGTACCGTATGCATCAGCAGTGGGAAGTTTAATGTTTGCCATGATTTGTACCAGACCAGACATTGCACATGCAGTGGGAGTAGTTAGTCGGTACATGGCGAATCTCGGTCGAGAGCATTGGAATGTTGTAAAAAGATCCTTAGATACATTAAAGGATCGATAGATGTTGCATTATGTTATGGAGGATCAGACTTTATTGTCAGAGGATATGTTGACTCAGATTATGCAGGTGATTTTGATAAAAGCAAATCCACCACTGGATATGTGTTCACTCTTGCTAGCGGAGCTGTAAGCTGGGTTTCAAAAGCTGCGATCGATTGTGGCTACCTCGACAACAATGAAGCGCAGTATGTTGCGCTACACAAGCTAGTAAAGAGGCAAAGTATGGTTAAAAATGTTAATGGATGAACTCGGGCACGAGCGAGTAAGAATATTTCTCTGTTTTGTGACAGTCAGAGTGCCTTGTACCTTGCAAGGAATCCAGCTTTCCATTCCAAGTCAAAACATATTCGAGTGCAGTACCACTTTGTTCGTGAGAAAGTGGAAGAAGGAACAGTGGATATGCAGAAAATTCATACAAAAGAAAACCTGGCAGATTATCTGACCAAGGCAGTCAATGGTGACAAGTTTGATTGGTGTCGATCCGCGAATGGCCTAGCAGAAACATAAGCAACATGGAGATGGCAAGGAAGAAAGAACGGTGTGGAGATTTATTGATGGATCAATCAAATCTCCAAGTGGGAGATTGTTAAATATTATGGCCCAACAAAAGAGAATTTAGGTCCAAAGAAAAATCTAGAAGTTATAGCCAAAAAGAAAACTCTAGATTTTATCATTTATCCTAGATGGTCAAAGAAAAATCTAGAACTTCAACTTGCAAAGAAATATCTAGACATCCTTATCCAAATCCAAGTTGTGGCAAAATCCTAGCCATTTATTTGACTTGATTACCAAGGCAAAATGTGGACCATTGGATCATACTTGGAGCCCAAGTTTATGGAGGCTATAAATAGGTTATGTCATTTGTTGGCAAACCATCCCAAATCATCCCAAGACTTCCCACATCCAAAGTGAGGTTGTGAGATAAAAATAGAGAGTGTTTTCTCCTTGTAAGAAAGCTTGTTGTTTCTTTGTAGAGAGAAGGTTGTAACTCCTATTTTTGTAATAAAGTTCTTCTATCCTTGCCCGTGGTTTTTACCCTAATTTGTTTAGGGGTTTTCCACGTAAAATCATTGTGTCGTTCTTCCTCTTCTTCCTCTTCATTACTATTGTAATTTTCAATCTCTCTTTAGCTGCGACCCTGCTCTATTCGTGTAAACAATTTTAACAGTAGAGACCTAAAGTTATCACACTGCAAAATGGAACTTAATCCACCCGCCGAACAACCCGAGAGAATAGCCTGTATTAGCGATATCGAATCAATAAGAGGAGATTATTTATATAGATCATAATGTGCAGTAACAAAGAAGAAAGTTCAGTTAATACATTTTTTGCATTCTTCATTCCCTTGGCGAGTAGGCTATCAATAACAGCACGAAAGATTCTTGCTCCTCTGAAATGCAATTTAGTAACCTGATCCAATGTATCATCACTATTAAAAAATGCCAATAAGAGATGGATTTCATTCATTCTCACCTTATAGGTCAGTAAAGGAATCTAAACTTTCAAATCTCGAAACCATTGTGACTTACGGGATCAATGGCTTCAACATCTCCAAAGTGAAAGAAGATCCATCACAAGATCGAACCTTAATTCTGCTCCGCTTATAAAAATCAGAGTGTTGTTTTAGTTAATTCCTTAACCGCGTTCATTTGAGATAGAAGTGAATAAATAGATTTAAATTGTTCATCCAGGCCATACGGATTGAAGCGTGGTTTATCACTCAAAATTGCCGAGAATGCAAGCTCGGGAGCATTTCCGAGATGAACCTAAACGAGTGCCCTTGCGTTGGAGGCAAGTTGTGACATTGTTGCACCATCCCCCTCCCTATGAAAGAAAGGAAGTTGAAATTATCACAACAAACAATCAGTATAAGAATGTTCGTGAACCGAATTTGTTGAATCTGTTCGAAAGTTAAGAGTTCATCATAGCTTCATTCAATCTCCAAATTTACAAATGAGAAAGCTTGCATATATATAGTTTCTTTCAATTACTTCTTTGAATTTGGAAACTAATCCAATTCATGTTACCTCTACAAAAGACTCCCTTACTTCAACTCAAAGAGAAAGAACAAACCTCGAGTTGAATCAACCAATTGTCGATCCCAGCGCACAACCCGTTGCTCAAGTGATAAGTGGAGGACTTCCATCCAAACAACCGCACACGATTGTTCACAAATCACACTGTCTCAAGTCAATCAACAAAACTAAACCTCCTCAAGATTTTCACAATGAAACTAGAAGTAAATTCAAGACAAATTTCCAAGGCCTCAACTTCATAACCATTTGACTTTTTGTATTCAAATTTTTTAAATTTAAGCTTGTTTTCACTCAAATACTCAACAAATCGATTCGTCTCCTGAAGTATTTGAATCCTAACAAAATCTTAAAAATCAAAACTAAGTTTGTGGAAGCTACTTGTTTTAGTTTACATATGTAAAATATATATCAAAGTAAGGAAAATCATCATCCTAAAGTATGGTTTAAGGGAAAAATCATTTTTGGACGATTTTACCCTTTGACTCATATTCTAAATTACAAACATGTCATTTATTGGATTTTAAAAAAAAATGTAGAAAATATTTACAATATCATTTAGATTTTCATAACATAAAATATTTTTATCAAATCTCATAAATTTTATGACTAAGTTAGAATATAAAAGATTTCAAAAATATTTTCAATATCATTTAAATTTTCATCATGTTTATAATTAGAAAATAAGATATCTTTACCATATCTCATAGATTTTATTTGACATTTTATACTATATAATTAAAATAATAAATTGAATTTTTCAATCCTATAAATAAATATTTCTCTATATTTTGTTTAAAAGAACCGTTTCTGTTTGCGTAAATTTTTGTTTGTAGGATTTTTTTTTGCATAATTGTTGCCTTCCAAAAAAACGGCTTGAAGATCTTGAGAAAAAAATGTTTTGAGACTGAGGCTAGGCACATGAATTCTTCAGTTTCAAAAGTTTGGTAACAATGGTTTCCTATTACTCTGTATATAGTTCTCTATATTTTGTTTACAAACACATTTTAAACTTTCTTTTTGTTTGGGGTTACGTTTCTTGGTTTCTTTTTGTTTTATAATAAAAAATTTAGTTATCTTATTTTTGTTCATCTAACTTTTCTTTTGTTGGGATCTTTTGTTGCTTAATTGTTCAGACTTGGAGATGTGGATTTTTGTTTTCTTAAAAATGATAAAATTATCATTATTTTGAGGTTAAAGATAAGTTCATAAATCTATACTAATAAATATATTTAGCTTATTTATATTTATAATTATAATTATGATATAACTCTTATAAATTTTATAATTTAATAGTAATTGGTCTATTAATAGATAAATTAAGAAAAAAATAAAGAGTATCGATTTTTAAAAATCAGAGATAAAATTAAATTTTAATTTCATAAATTTTATTAAGTTTTTTTTTAAATAATAGCACCTATTAATTTTTAAGCTCAAAATAAAATATTAACTGTTTTTTAACATAAATGTAAATTTTAATAAATTTAATTAACATGAAAAAATAGTTATAAATTTCAATATTATATTGAAATTATTATTTGATGATTTAAATTTAGTGCAAAAATGTAGAAACAATTTATAATTATAAATAAATATATATATGTATATACTATTTATTTCACTCAATTGACATATTTTATTAAATATATATTATTTATTATTTAAAAAATTATCACGTGCCACGCCCGCCGTGTTAAAATTCTAGTAAATTAAAATAGACTTAATTTTAAAAAACAAAATGATTATGAAACGGGTCCTAAATCAAACACTCAAGTCAATCGAGATGATCGAGTTTCTTACCAGCTCCCTTAACAGCAGCATCTTGAACATAAGTAATCCCCACAAAAAGACACTTTGTTTTCATGAAGAAATGTAAAGATGCAATAAGAAATAGCCATAAACCAAAGTTTTCACAAGCCATCTTCTTCCTGCACAGATAACCAAAAGCCATTCACATATACAACATCAAACAGTAACAATCAAAAGTCCCAAAAAGAAGTAAACAAACAAAACATGAAGCCATTTTTGAGGTAAAAAGGAAGAATCTAATAATGGATTCATCATGTTTGCTTAATTAACAAGCAACCCAAATGCACAAAACCCAAAACAACCAAGAAATCTTCTCGAAACCCAACACAAAAACCCCACCGAACACACAACAAAATCACAAATAGACTAAAAACAGGCATAAATCAACAACAATCAAGAAAAAAAATGCTAAAAATACCTCAAAACAGAAAGGTGAAGGATGGAAAAGTCAGGTAAGAATGGCGAATCGAATGGGCAAGTTTTTTTTTTTTTTTTTTTTTCTCTAACGTTTTTAATGGGAAAAATCGAAATGTGGGTTTGTTTATCTATATTCAGAAATTAATGAACCATAATTTTAGCGAACCCGAGAACCAACCAACAGTGATTCTAATTCCGAGACCAACGGAATCGGAGTAAAGAATTGCTTGCCTGACCCGACTTGATGAACCTTATTGAGTGGCACGATAGTTGAAAATTTTGGCTCTGAAGGTGTTCTCTCCTCAAGATCATAGATTCGAAATTCACTTCTGACATTAATTTGTAGACATCTCTCGTGTCTCCATTCCTTCCATTGTCTTCCGGTGGTGCCTAGCCTAAGAACGGGCATGATTACTCCAAATATAGTAGAGCGAAGCTCCAATATTCCGATTTAAAAAAAAAATGAACAGCACAGAAGAATTTCCATAAGCACAAGATTCTTTCTTGTGAAGCATACAAGACTTTAAAACAACTAGATCAGAACTTTCATTAAAGAAAATTCAGCACAGAAGTTTCATTTAAGAAAATAAGAGAATTCATAAGTTTCATTTAAGCAGCAAAGTTTGAAAGGAAAAAGTAGATCAGTTGCTAATTGACACACTTGCATTGATTTGAACCAATGCTGAAACTCTCCGTTTGATAAAATCAATAAATCGATTCACTTCTATGGCATTAAGCAATATTCCTTCTTATTCTGCACTGAACGTCAAGAGGGTCTCAGGGAGGCAAGAGGTAATAGGTTAAATCTATGATGACCATCTATCGAAAAATTAATTTCATACAGATTTAACCTATGACTCGTGGTATTAGTCGAGGCGTATTCAAGCTAGCTCACATAGTCACGAATATTAAAAACAAAAACATGTTAAAATGAAAAGAAAAAATACACAAAGAAAGAGCCATAACTTCAAATGACCACCCAGAAGATTACAATATTTCAAATAAATAAATGAACCCTAAAAAACATACAAAATGAACATTGAAACTAAAAGCTGAGACATGAAAACATGCATGTGACAAACAGGGATGCGTGTGACCCATTCTAATGCTTCAGATCCAATTTTAAACATCCAAAATTGGCAATTAAAAACTAAAATTTGTCTTTCAATCAGATCTCGAGAACAGACCAAAAAACAAAACCAAAAACATCAAATCTTAAACTAAGCCACATCTGATAACCTTTTTATGTTTAGTTTTTTTAGGAATTACAACTATTTACTAATATATTTCTTTATTTGCAACCTATTTTTCAAAACAAAGGAAAAAAAAAAGTTGATGCAGAAACTGCTTCTCATTAAACAGCTGTAATCACAAAACAATTTGTGCAACTGATTTCTATTTTTTTTCTTCTCAAAAAAAAAAAACTGATTTCTATTTTTCAAAATTTATCCAAGACTTCAAAAGTGAAAACTAACCCATTGTTTGATAATTATTTTGTTTTTCGTTTTTTGTTTTTGAAATTTAAGCTTACAATAATTACCTTATCATAACTTTTTTCTTATTTGAATATCTACATCTTACCTATATTTTAAGAAACAAAACCAAAATTTGGAGAAAAAAAAATGTAGCTTCTAAAAGCTTATTTTTGTTTTTTAAATTTGGTTATATGCACCTACTTTTTAAAGAAAAGATAAATATATTGTAGAAAAGATGAAACATATGATAGAAAATTTAAGTAAAAATAGGCTTAAATTTCATAAACAAAAAACGAAATGATTATCAAACGAGGCCTAAACAAATCAAAACATAAAAACTAGAACTTAGCAGAAAATACTCTTTTCTTGTTCTCATATCCACGAGTCCCCTACAGTTAAAAAAGTGGTTAACCATCTCAAACAAATACATACCCTAAGCAATTTACGCACACATCAACCATTTTTACTATGCGTGCGGCCTGACACACAACGTTTTAATATCAAGAAATCCTGCAAAAATTTAATTATAGAGTAGGTGAACACCATGGATTGAATTTTATCGCCTCTTAATTACGTATGTAAAGTGGGAATCAATTGCCAATTATAGAACAGTCTAAAAAAGGTTAAAACACAACCGTCACGTTAACAATTAGAGCTCAAATAATCAATTTGTAGCCAAGTTCCACCCTAACAACCGATCTCAAAACTAAACTTCGCATAATGAGACGAATTGCAGATTTATAAGAGAGAGTAGAATTAGCATAGCAAGTATAATTAGTGTGATGTTGAAATTATTTTCTTAAAATATTTCTCTTACAATTGTTGTTTATAATTTATTTTTATGTATTTATCATTTTACGTCTGTTTTTTGATACATATAAAATAGGGGTGTATAATGGGGTTGAGCTAACAAAATTTTTTTTATCAATCCAAAATTTTGGGTTAGTTTATCTATCAACACGTCCAATCATGTGTGTTTGAGTACGAAATTAATATGTTTCGGTTAGTTCAGGTTGTCACGTTATTTGATTTCTAATAGCAAGTAATTGAACGTTGACTTAAATTAACTAGTATTTTTTTACTAGTTGTATTATACTCTTTAAATTTTCAAATTTAATGTTATATTAACTATTGATAAGAATAAATTTAAAAGTTCAAATAAATGACAAGATTACAAATAAATTCTAAAATTTAGTTTTAATCGGTTAACCAGCCAATTGAAGCTGGTCCTCCGAGCTAAGTAAAGGTACTAAACCATAGCTAGGTGTGTGTGGCATATGAGTTCCACTGCATCCAAAGTTGTTACTATGTTCTAAGGCCCAAATTCAAGATACTTAAAAAAAATTCTATTGTAAGCATTTTTCAATGCTCTCGAACCCGAGACCCTTGAGGAAGCATGCTCCAAATGCCCCTGCGTGCTCAACCGTCGAGCTGCCCGTTGTGGACAATTTTCGATGCAATATTAAACTTACAAAAATAATAAATAAATAAATTTAAAAGCAATTATCATCGAAATTTTATTGTTCATCTTTAAAGTTTGACATTAAATTAAAACATTTAGGAAGCTAAATTATTTGAATAATTTAAGTTAGAAATCGATCTTTCCAAACAAAAACAATGATAAGTTATAATTTTTATAGTTAAGAGTATTTTGAATTTTTTTTAAGTTCATGAGCATTTTTTAAATGAAACTTTAATGGTTTTCATCCAATTTTAATGGAAATGATATTTCTGAAACATTTTGTAAAGTTCAAATTTATTTTTTAAACTTTTGAAAGTTTAGGGATAATGTTGAAAAAAATGCAATAGTGGTTAATAATTAAACAGTTTTTTATTATTAAGTTCTATACTGTCATTAAATTATTATTTTGTTGAATAAATTTTAGTACTTGCATTAAAATTCAAAATTGGTGTTCAAGTTAATTTTGTAGTATGTTGGCGATAGTTATACAGTTTTTTTTTTTTTAATGTAGTAATACAATTCAACATGGTTTGAATTTGATATTTAAAATAAGTATTTGATCTTAATTTTTTCAAGAGATTTATTCACCAATTTATACAATTAGTGATAAGTTTGGAGGGAGAACAGGTGCAAAATTGAGACCCTTTTGTTTACAGTAAATTGAGATCCTTTTTTACAGTAAATTGAGATCCTCTGTTTGATATTATTTTACCAGATTAGAACTAAACTTTTAAAAAGAACAGGATCAAAGTTTTTTTAAAAAAGATAAATAAAATATAATGTTATAAAATAAATTTAAAAAAATTAAGATAGTATTTTAATTAGTTAAGTTATAGCTTTTGTTGCCTTAAAACATTTTGAATTTTAGGGAAAAAAACTATTATTTAGAGTATTAAGATTTGCTTGCGTGCATGTGAATTATTGTCATAGAATATACACTTGGACTATTCAATATTTGTATGGTTGCGTATTCAAATAAAAAAGATTATCAAATGAATGCTAAATGCTCAAAAAAGAAAAAGAATATGACATACCAGGTGATGTTAAATTTCATAGGATATATGAGAATACAAAGGTTCAAATAATTATTACAATTTAAGATGATTGATTTCCATATAAAAGAAATCTACACTTAATAAAACTATATTTAATTACTAATAATAGACTAATTATAACGATACAAGAGCTGAGAGATCATGAATTTAAATCTCTCAATCTCAATTATTGTTGAACTGAAAAAAAATAGTGGAAGAAGACGAAACACCCCGAGTTCGATACAACAATGGCCTTCATTCTTATTTCGAGCCCTTGATGAATGATGATTCCCTCTACATTTTTTGCATGAATCGTATTTGAACTATGTATTTGTTTTTTTTCTATATTGTAAACAATACTGTAATGTGGTATTAAAGCTCTCAATCGAGGATGTCTTACATTTCGAAAATGCGGTTGTGGCACGTTGGGTTGCACGGATACGGACAGTCGATCTTCTGGAATGGAGTCCTGTCATAAAACCAGTCTCCAACTGCCTTTGCAATGGGCTGCATTTTCAAAATTGATAAAAATAAAATAGAGTTGGTAAGGAAACAACATGTTTTCGATGTCGTCGACCGATAACTGCTGCTTACCGTCTTACTCAGCATTGGCGAGTCCGCTCTAAACCACATCTCCTGCATTTCAGTTTGGCAATGGGCATAGCAAGAATCTATGAACAACCCTCTTGATGAAGATCTTCCAATGCCACTCAATGCACTCAAAAACTGAACCCTGAAATCTAAATCAAAACCAGAAATATCAGAACACACTTTTGAATGGTTTGAAGACTGCTGATAGAGCTTGATTCTACCTTGCATTATTCGAAGCTGAATAGGCGAGCAGTTTTTTATGTCAAGCTTGCAGTCGTGCCAAGTACCGTGTGGATCGGCAACACCGGGAGCCAGAATATTCTTTATCTGGATGGTTTCAATAGCATTCATTCAGAAGACAATAGACCAGCAAACTCAAGCTCGAAAGTCAGGTTCTTATATGTTTTAGATGGGCTAGAATTTAGAAAGTGTTGGTTTCTAATGAACTTCTGAGCTATAAAACTTACTAACCTGCCATGAATCATAAGCTGCATTTACAAGAAAGATTGGAGTTTGAATGAGCTGAACCACATTTTGGGGAAAGAAACACTGCAGAAGTTTGTTTGAAAAGAATTAATTAATATACACAGCTCGAGATTTCGAAATTAAAGTGGTTCTCAAGAAAAAAATGAAACAAAGAACACGATGTTTCGAACTTACCATCTCGGGTTTCATTTTCGAAGTGCATGATACAGGCAAATTCCCAGCAGAACCCTGAACAGTTTTGAGAAATCAAATAAAAGTTGATATCATGAAATTCATAAGATCCCATAAGAAAATCTCATTTCTTGTATGGTAAAAAAGATCGATCAGCAAACCCAAAGATAACAGTTCAATTAAAATTCAGGGTTGTCGTAGCCCTATAAAAGTCAAGATCGATAGATCATGGAGCATACATGAAGGGTAACAATGTCGCTAAAGAAGTCTTTGATATGATGAGCTCCTGAGACATCTTTCCTGGTATTTAACACATTATACCATTAGATCAACAGTAAAAATCTATAGGCAGGAACGACAAAATATGAGATAAGACAAGTGATTCGAGCTTACACATTGATAAAGTAGCCTGCATCTGAGAGGCACCTTACTTTAGTAGTTGGAGGAAGTAGAGACCTGAAGTTATCACACTGCAAAATGGAACTTAATCCACCCGCTGAACAACCCGAGAGAATAGCCTGTATTAGCAATATCAACAATGGGAGGAGATTATTCATGTAGATCATAATGTGCAGTAACAAAGAAGAAAGTTCAGTTAATACATTTTTTGCATTTTGCATTCCCTCGGCGAGTAGGCTATCGATAACAGCACGAAAGATTCTTGCTCCTCTGAAATGCAAATTAGTAACCTGATCCAATGTATCATCACTATTTAAAAAATGCCAATAAGAGATGGATTTCATTCATTCTCACCTTATAGGTCAGTAAAGGAATCTAAACTTTCAAATCTCGAAACCATTGTGACTTACGGGATCAACAGCTTCAACATCTCCAGTGAAAGAAGATCCATCACAGTACCGAACCTTAATTCTGTTCCAGTTATAAAAATCTGTAGTGTTGTTTTAGTTAATTCCTTAACCGCGTTCATTTGAGATAGAAGTGAATAAATAGATTTAAATTGTTCATCCAGGGCCATACCTGGATTGAACTGTGGTTTATCACTCAAAATTGCCGAGAACGCAAGCTCGGGGAGCATTTCCCGAGATGAACCTAAACGAGTGCCCTTGCGTTGGAGGCAAGTTGTGACATTGTTGCACCATCCCCCTCCCTATGAAAGAAAGGAAGTTGAAATTATCACAACAAACAATCAGTATAAGAATGTTCGTGAACCGAATTTGTTGAATCCTGTTCGAAAGTTAAGAGTTCATCATAGCTTCATTCAATCTCTGAAATTTACAACAGAAAGCTTGCATATAGTTTCTTTCAATTACTTCTTTGAATTTGGAAACTAATCCAATTCATGTTACCTCTACAAAAGACTCCCTTACTTCAACTCAAAGAGAAAGAACAAACCTCGAGTTGAATCAACCAATTGTCGATCCCAGCGCCAAACCCGTTGCTCAAGTGATAAGCTGGAGGACTTCCATCCAAACAAACTGCACAGTTGTTCACAAATCACACTGTCTCAAGTCAATCAACAAAACTAAACCTCCTCAAGATTTTCATAATGAAACTAGAAGTAAATTTAAGACAAATTTCCAAGGCCTCATTTGATAATCATTTGACTTTTTGTATTCAAATTTTTAAAATTTAAACTTGTTTTCAAACAAATTCTCAACAAATGGATTCATCTCCAGAAGTATTTGAATCCTAACCAAATCTTAAAAATCAAAACTAAGTTTGTGGAAGCTACTTGTTTTAGTTTACATATGCAAAATATATATCAAAGTAAGAAAAATCATAAATTAAAATAGACTTAATTTTCAAAAACAAAAAGATTATCAAACGGGTCCAAAATCAAACACTCAAGTCAATCGAGATGCTCGAGTTTCTTACCAGCTCCCATAAGAGCAGCATCTTGAACATAAGTAATCCCCACATTAAGACACTTTGTTTTCATGAAAAAATGTAAAGAAGCAACAAAAAATAGCCATAAACCAAAGTTTTCACAAGCCATCTTCTTCCTGCACAGATAACCAAAAGCCATTCACATACAACATCAAACAGTAACAATCAAAAGTCCCAAAAAGAAGTAAACAAACAAAACATGAAGCCATTTTTGAGGTAAAAAGGAAGAATCTAAAAATGGATTCATCATGTTTGCTTAATTAACAAGCAACCCAAATGCACAAAACCCAAAACAAACAAGAAATCTTCTCAAAACCCAACACCAAAAACCCACCAAACACACAAAAAAATCACAAAATAGACTAAAAAAAGGCATAAGTCAACAATAATCATCTCACAACACAAGAAATAGATAAACAGAGACCCAAAAAGGAAAACCCACATGGGAAAGGAAAAATGGAGACACAAAACTTGAAGAACGCACAAAATGATTAATCAAAAAAAGGGAAGAGAAAAAAAGAAAAAAAAAATGCTAAAAATACCTCAAACCAGAAAGGTGAAGGATGGAAAAGTCAGGTATGAATGGCGAATCGAATGGGCGAAGTTTATTTTCTAACATTTTTAATGGGAAAAATCGAAATGTGGGTTTGTTTATATATATACAGAGATTAATGAACAATGAAGGAAGATTTATCTTCCCATAATTTTAGCGAACCCGAGAACAAACCAACAGTGATTCTAATTCCGAGACCAACTGATCGGAGTAAAGAATTGATTGCCTGACCCGACAAGGATTTGGGCTGACCCGACTTGATGTGGGCCCTTGCCCTCCTTAAGCTGCCAACGTCCTGCTTAAATGTAGGCTGTGAGATTTAAAAGGAAAAAAAAAAAAAAGACAACGAGAAATTATTCGGTGGATGGATGCCCACCGTATAAGTTAGCATACTTTTTTTTTTCAAAAACTAAAAGTAGATGTCGGTCAAGAATAAATTCTTTTTTTTTGGAAAAATGTATTTTTGGGTAAAGTTTTTAGTTCATTCCTATATGTTTTGTTTTTTTTTTTGGTTCATAATTCATGTGTTTTTTAAATAAAAGTTCTTTCAGTTTTATTTTTCTATTTAATATTATTTTATTACTAGAAGTCGAATCTACAATTTTTTAAGTACTAGATTACTCATTTAAATTATGTTATGTTTGAAACTTTTTTTTTTGGTTAATTTGTTCTCATAAATGGAAATTATTTTTTATCTTTTTAATTTTATGTCAAATGGTTAACGAGAGTAGTTCGTCAATGGTAACTATTGTTTTTTTTAAGTAAAAATTAGAGAATCTACCATCAGTAGCATATTTTACCTTTTATATTACATTTGCAAAAAAATTTCTAAAATAATTTCATCTATAGCATATTAATTTTTATCGGTGATAAAATTCAATTAGTGATAGAACTCAATTTGAATTTCTATCACTAGTAGAAAATTCAATCGATGATAGAAGAAGTCTTTCATTGATTGAATTCTATCACTAATAGAACTCAGCTAGTGATAGAATTCAATTTGAATTTTTTGCTACAAATGAATTAGTTTTGATTTTATACTATAGATGAAAATATTTTGTCTTTTTTTGTTATACATGCAAAATCTCCTAAAAATTAGGAGAGAAAAATCACAAATCCTACGAAAAGATATAATTGCTCTAAAATAATTGAAAGTCGAATATCTAATTTTGGGATCGAACTCGTAATTTTGATGTTGAATTGGATTTCCTCCGTCAAACAATAAAATTCTCATGACATTGACCTTTTCGATTCTATTCCAACTATTGTAATTGCAAAAAAAAAATCCATTTTCTTCGCCCAATGAATAGAATTTTTATTTATTTAATAATAAAAAATTTAATTTACAAAATGTAACAACAACGTGGCGGCAAGATTTTTTTTAAAAGTAGATATGAATTAAAATAGCAAATTGAAAGTTACATATATATATATATATATATATATATATATATATATATTTGAAATCCATGGCCAACATGAGGAGTTGTTCAACGGTACTAATGTAGGCCCAATGACTAGAGGTCTTGGGTTCGAGTCCCCCACTCCCAATTATTGTAATTTCAAAAAAAAATTCATGATATATACATATATTTAAAAGATTTTGCATGTATGATAAAAAGAAAAAATATTTTTATCTTTAACACAAAATTAAAATTAATTCGTTTGTAACAAAAAATTTAAATTAAATTTTATTACTGATTGAATTATCCATAAAAAAAATCACGTGTTAAGAGTTTAGGGTTGTGGTAAATTTTCTATATTCCAACAGAAAAAGGAAAGAGGAGAAAATCAGGTGCATAAAGAATGCACACAGGTGAATGGTCGTGATCGACGAAGTGGTTTTGGACGGCCGTTATGCATGATCAAGGGGAAAGTGATTGACGGTGATCAGTGAGGTGGGACCCAGAGATGATCGGTTATACGGTGATCATCGTCGCAGACAATTCCTGCCGTTTCCCATCAACTTCAAATAGCTGCTGTCCAATAAACGCGCAATTTTTGCTTCCATCTTGCCACTTTTTATTTACTTAAAATTATTATTATTTTAAATAAAATTGAGAAAAAGTTTCACAAACCACTTTAAATTAGGAGGTTTTTTTTTTTTTTTGAAACCTTAAACTTGTAATTGATCAATTAAGGGCTTGTTTGGTTAGGGTGGGAAGAGAAAGGAAGAGAAGTAAGAGTAAATTAGTGTTTGTTGGGATGAGAAGAAAATTGATGTGATAGTTAATTGGTATTTGGTGGGATGAAATAAGAAATGAATGTTTTCAAAAAAAAAAAAAAATTTAATATAATATTTATAAAATAACATTTTTTTGTTTATTTATTATCTTAATAAAATTTAAAATATCAAAATAACCAAATTAATGAAATAAAAAATATTTAAATAATTAAATTTGATAATTATTACAAAAATAAAATAAATGGATCAACATAATTTTATGATAAAAATTAAGTTTAAAAACTCAAATCAAGATAAATTGTAATTAGAATTTTTTTTTGTAAGTTTAATTATTTGAGTAGTTCTATATTAAAATTATATAAATATAAATATAAATATATATATATATATATATATATATTTAGAAACATATGAATTTAGAAAACTTTCATAAATAATAAAATCAATATTTATTAATATATATTTTTATATAACTAATTTTACAATCATACATTATTGATACAACTCAAATGCAGAAAGAAATTATAAATATTATTTAAAAAAAATATGATATATCTAAAAAATAATTATGATTACTGAATGAGTTAGTGACACGATTGATTATCTGCTTTGATATTAATCTATTTCTACTTCACGGTCACGGGTTCTATCTTTGTAATCGGTATTTGTAATTCTCTTTCTCCCAACTTATACTAAAAAAAATAATAAAAAGGAAAAAAAAACAAACAAAAAGAAACAGTTTAAATGTAATAATAAAAAACACTAAATAAAATAAGAGAAAGTGAAAAAATACTAATAAAAAAAACACTAAAAAAAAAAAAAAAAACTTAGGTTCAATTTTTAGTTTTGATAATTTGCTTTTGAATAAATATACTAATAAAATATTGCAACTGTATATCTCATAATATTAGTTGAGGTGAGCGACAAGCTCGAAAAGTGAAAAAATTAAGTCAAATAAAAAAAACTAAAAAAATATGAGAAAAACATTATAAAAAGTATAAAGAGAAAACAAAACATCTTTTCAAAAAAAAAACAAAAGAAAACATTAAATTGAATATATTAAAAATCGAATGCAAAAAGGTAAATGAAATATTAGAAACAATTAAAAAAAAAAAAAAAAAAAAAAAAAAAAAGGCATGCACGCGCCAGGTTAAAATTTTCCAGCCGTTTTGTTTTTTCACGACAGGCCAAACACAATTTTATATCCCAACTCTTTCTTTCCTATCGCCCCCTCCCCCCCAAATAAGTGTTACCATTCAGCTTTATTTCTTATCTATAATTAAAATTGAAAAAAGTAGAAATGATGTTAAGCCAACCATATTAATATGATATTATCATTATCTAACTTGCTTCGATACCACTTATTAGGGACAATAAATAATCACAAATCTTCATTTCGGCATAAATAATCACGACTTTGTTTTTTGCTTCATTAAAGTCTCATATCAATGAAGTTGTAGTTTATTCTTTATATACTCAAAATCTTCTCCTTAACTCAATAATGTAGGAGACAAGTTTGCTTTAATAAACCAAAAGGGAATAATGGAGAAAAATGTTTGCAATGAGATGGATAAGCTTCAATGTCAACAACGTGAGGTCATTCTTGTTGAAAGAATATTTAAGGAAAAAAAATCAAAGTAAAAAAAAGCCAATGCACTTTGCGAGCATGGTTAGATATTTTCTAACACAAAAATTAAAATGTGATTAATAAAATTAACTACATGCAGTGGAAACGTAATTAAAAATAAAACGTATACCTCCCGCCATTATTTTTGGTAACCGAGAGATGAAGACCCAATGTGCATCTGCAACTGCAAGACGAACACAACAACACGAACATGAAGTTCTTGGTTCTTCTACATCCCCACTCTTCCGAACTCAAATGGTGTGGTTTTCTTAATGGAAGAGTAGGCATAGGGGACCAACAACTAAAGTAGAAATCCAGTAGAGTTCACTGTAAAAACTCTTTCGAATTCTTTGTAATATCTCTGCATGAGTTTTTAACCATTAAAAAACAACGATAAAAATGAATAAATGTGTGCGGTTACAAAATGAGTAAGGTGGGTGGTTCCTAAAACCCTGGACCACCAAAAGAAAAAATTAATTAATTAATAAATAGAAAATTAATTCCAACAAGCTTATGAACTAGAAGTTCATAATTTCAAATTCTTTGTCCTCAATTGTTGTTGAACTAAAAAAATAAAGTAAGCAGTATTTAAGTTTTAGAAAATAAATCATATAATGTCTACCCATATTTTGTATTTAAATATTTGTCTACTTGTTGAAACTTGTCCTTGGGTTACTATCATTGCCAAATAAGAACTCACTTTTATCTTCAAGGTCTAAGGTTCGAGACTCACCTTTAACACTACTCGTTTGATATCTCCAGTTGGCCGAGGGACGGGATTGGTTATCTTTGTCTTTTTTAAAAAAAAAATTAAAAAACTAAAAAAAAAGAAAAAACTCCAAACTTTCGATGGCTTTCAATCAACAGTTTTCTACCAATAATACTTCAAAAAAATATATATCTTCCTCTCTTACTTTTTTTTTCCTTCTAATTTATAAAATTTTAATTGGCGTAGTAAAATAATTTGTTTTCCTATGTTTTTCTTTTAATTTCATTTTTATTCCAAGTTTAGGTGGGTAATGAATTCGTCAATTGAATTATAAATAACTTCATTTCAAAAATAAGAAACCCCATGCCTATACATTTCATTGTTCATCTAGCTAGTCTTTTACACTTTTAACTAATTTAGTTAGTTTAAATACTATTTATGTTCGTGTATTTTGGATTTCATTCCATCTTTTTCATAACTTCACATTTCAAAATTTAGACTTCTCCGTTGTTAACGTTGAGATCATCCATCTCTAAGAACGTCGTCTTTTGTTTCTTGGTGGAAATTTTATTTCTATTTTTTCAATTTTAATTTTTGGAGAAGTAGCAAGAGAGATAAATTAAGGTTGAAGAAGAAAGAAGAAACCTTTTTTTTAGAGACAATTTTACGCTCATTACATTTTCAAATTTAAAGGATCGGTTGCAATACCTATCAAACTTTAAGAAGTTTAATTGATTCTTAAAAAAAAAAGTTTAATCGATTAAATTATAAGTTTAGGGATGTAATTATTACAAAATTTATAGCTTAAGAGTGTTTTGGTATAATTTTTCCTAAATTTTCCTATTTATTTTTATCCCCTTTTTTCTTCTTGCCAACAAAATCATAACTGGACTAATATTATATCTAATAAGGGTGTAAAAATCCATAATCCAAGCAATCTAGATTAAGTAACACACTATAATGACGTTATAATTTTCTTTAGGAAGATTTTTTAGTTTTTGTTAGGTTGATCCGTTCTTGTTTTAGCTAAAATTTTTCTCGTCGATCCAATTCAATCTTAACCAAAATTAATATTGAATAAATATATATATATATATATAATTAATTAATTAATCAAATGAATTCTTTAACATATTGGTAAGAAACCTATACTTATAAGTAGGTAATCTAGATTTATGTACCATTGTCTTTTTTTCTTTTCTTTGCTTTATTTTTTTTTCTTTACATATTTTTACGGAATACGAAATGAATATTAGAGAGAAAAAACGGAAATTAACTCAACTCCATCCAATCCGAAAGTATAAGAGTTGAGTTGAATTAAGTTGTTATAATACATAAGGTTGTTCTCAAATGGTGGCGCGTGCTTTGAAAATATGCTCTCTTCGAGATCTCAGGAAATTTGCTTGTAATATTAATTTGTAGATATCTTCAATCATGTCTCCACTCTTTCAATGTATCTCATTGTTACAGTTTAGGATTAAGTCAGTCGTGCACCGCATATTAAGAGAATGAAACACCGACTCCCGATCGTAAAGTTAGTTTATGAGTAGCGGGTAGTATGATTAAGCAGTAGTTTTATTAAAATAGTGCAAAAACTAATTCAACAAATAGATATAAAATAAAAAAAAATTAATAATAACATGAAATGTACATGTGTTCGTGTGAATACTTTTATTCTTTTTGTTGGTGTATCTACTACAGGTCGAAATTGGTGATAAATAATTGGGCCCTATTTTAAAATGAATAATATTATATAATGAGTACAATTCACAAGAAAATTTAAGAAATAGGTAGTTGGTTGTATTGGTTTGTACTTGAATTTGTAAGTAAGTTAGATGTCAAAATTTTAAAAAATAAATAAATATATATATTTTTTGAAATAATATATGTATATGTGGAATAAAAAAGAGTGGTGGATGATGATTGAAGAAAGTTCCTGGTTATGGTCTTATGGACAGAGAGCGATTAGGACATGTGTCCCACCGACATGGTTTTGGTAAACAAAGTAACATGGTCTCTTTGTCTTATAATTGAATTATAATTTAACTACTTTTAAGCTCCTCAAATGTCTAAAAAAATCAAGAGGTGTATTCCTTTTTAAATTTACTATTATTTCAAATATATATATATATATATATATATATAAACTTACTGGCTACTTAAAATAGAATAGTAAATTATAACGGAGAGGATAATATATCAATTATCATTTTAAAAGTTAATGTTTTTTATATATCTTGACTGTTCAAATCAGTTTACGTGCACCTCCACTAATATCACGGTATATATAGGCTTGTAGGAAATTAATTTTTAGGTAGGTAGGTGACCACTATAGATTGAACTCGTCACCTTAACACCTCAAAGCCATATTTGACCACTTAAATGATTTCATGATGGTTAGTTAATAATGGTTAAAAGAGGTTCTTGAAGTTAAATTTATGATATTCACTTAAAAAATAATTTTTTACAACTTTATTTAACATCCAATTGACCTTGGATCAGACAATGTTTCATGAAAAAATAGTTGAGATGGGTTGATCAATTTTTTTTTTAGTCAATCATTAGTTGAATATAGAATTATTTTACGCCCAATAACCAATCAGGTCATAGATTCTATTCTCTCACTCTCAATTATTGTAATTTCAAATATATATATATAAAAATGAATATAAAATATATTTCAAAATAATTTATTATACTAGTCAAATCTAAAAAAAAATTATAAATACGATTATTTAAAAAAAAAATAGCAAATATAATTATTGTATTATTAAATATTGTTACATACTTTTTATATAATACTGATACTAATTAATATTTAGAATATAATATTAAAATGTATTAATAATTATTGATATTAATATTTTGAAATTTAATTATAATTATTTTGTGATAACAGTGGATTCACTATTTTTTTTTTTCGAGCAACAATTTCTCCTTATTTTAAAGGTGTCTTTTTTAGTTAAATGTTTTTGTAAGATAACTCTTTTATACAATTTTTTTTAAAGAAAGTATACTTTTGTTAAAAGGACACAATTTTTTTTTTTTTTTTAGGTGCAAGGACACACAACTTTAGTATTTTCTCACAAAATATTCGAGGTTCCAAAATTTAAACACGTTTAATTACTGAAGCACTGCACTAAAAAAAAAAAAAACTGAAGCACTGAAAATTAGATTAATTGTGAGAATGAGTTATTTTTAAAAACTTACTATTAAAATGGGTCCTTTTTTAAACATGCTGTCAAAATGGGTCTAATTTTTTGTCTTTATGCGGTGATAACTTTAGTGTAGACACCACCACTTTGAAATTTTAAAAAAAAGTGACGATGTTAAAAGAAAGTTTGTGGTGATGACTATAGGAGAGTCATTTTCTTCTTGATTTTTGGTGATGACTATAGTAAAGTATCTTCTTTTTTGTAAAAAAAATAAAAACATAACATTAGTAAAATAAATTAGGTTAAAATATCATTTTGGTCCCTCAATTATCATCTCTATTCCATTTTAGTCCATTAACTTTCAAAAATCTAATTTTGGTCCCTAAACTTTATCAAAAACTTAAAAATAGTCATTGGGTTAAAATAAAAGTTAACCGTAGTTATTATTGTTATTTTATTGTCAACCCTAAACCTTAATTATTATTTTATTGTCAACTCATCAAATTTTTAATCATAGTTAACTTTTTTTTTTTTTGACTCAAGAACTATTTGTAAGCTTTTGATAAAGTTGAGGAACCAAAGTTGTACTATGAAAGACTATGGACTAAAATGGAGTAGATCTACTAGAAAAACTACCTACTATGACACTCTTAAAGTTCATTTTGCAACAAAAAATAGAAAAAAGTGTCATTAAAGAGAAAAAAACGGACATTAAGCAAAAAATGGAAAAGTGCTTATTTTTAGATATTTATGATTATATTTGAGAGTCATTAAAATGTGCATTTGAAAGGGCATGAGTTCGAATGTGAATTGATTATGTGTTGGTTGATATTTTTTTAGTTACATATTTGTGTTTTTGTAGGTTTTGCATGAACCCATTCAACGAATGAAGCCGTGAAGAAATGTACTTCAAGAATCACTCTTTGTCAATCCATGTATGCTCACTTAGAGATACCTGATCATGTTTTTGTGATGTTGTAAACTTTCTAATTTTCAAACACTTTGTAGGCATTTTAAGTATTATCAAATGTATTGTTATTGCCATGAAATTTATTTGTTTAAGTGTAATGTACAAACTATTTAATTATATATGAAATGATATTTGTTGAAACTTCTCTCATTTAGATTTGTGGTTGGATAGCATAAATATTTCTTGGCAGGTAAAGGGACAAACAAAACAGGTTATAAATATACACAAAAAGTGTCATGAAAATCGATAAATTGACGTAAATATATAGTCATATTACATAAATTGATGATTATAAAAAACTGTCAATATATAAACTATAATGACAATATTAATGTGTCGTAATTAATTTTTCGATGACTATGTGTATGTGTCATTAATTATTCAATAATGACTTTAGTATAATGTCATTGATAACTAGACTGTGACACTAAGATTCTGTCATTATTACTTCTTTAATGACTATGTATATGTGTCATTATTGGTTCAATAATGACTATAATACAGTGTCATAATTGGTTCTACCATGACACTTTTAAGGAAGTGTCATGGTTGAACCTACCCTGACACCGGATACAATGACTCTTATTTTTAGTCATGTAACCGGTTTATGACTAAAAATTATAGTCATTATATGTGACTTTTGTAGTAGTGAGAGATGATAGTTGAGGAACCAAAATGATATTTTAACCAAAAAATTATTTCTTTATTCCTTTAGTTAAAAGCTTTGAGAGTGACTCCATCAAAAGATTAATTGACTTATTAAATAATATTTAGAAATCTCACTTGAAAAATTTAAAAGTAATTTAAATGGATGTATTTTAAAATAATACTTTCAAATTTTAATAACCAAAAGTTAAATGATAGAATTACAAAAAAAAACATTTAAAATAAATTTTTATTTCAACTTAAAAAAATATATTTTTACATACATATTAAAAGCCTAATTTTGAAATATAATATTTTAAATACTATTTTTACATTTTTTAAATTCTTTTTTTTAGTAATAAACTTTTATTTTACTAAACATTATGTTATTAGTGAAAATGCATTACAACTAGAAATATAAACTTACCTATATTTAAATAATCATATTTTAAAAATATTTTGTTATGATTTAAAATATGATTATTTAAAATAGTATTCGAAAAAAAAAATTAGATTATTATATTTCAAAATTAGGATTTTAAAATAAAAGTAAAAAACTATTTTTAAAAGTTGAAATAAAAAATTATTTTAAATTCTATTGTTTAACTTTTAGTTTTTCAAATTTTAAAATACATCTGTCTAGATTATTTTTAAAGTTTTCAAGTTACTTTTTTAAATATTATTTAATAAATCAATCAGTAATGATATAATCTTTTGGTGGAGACACTCTCAGACGAACCTTTGGCTTAGGAAAGAAAAAATATTTTTTTTTACTAATATTATGTTTTATTTTTTTACAAGGAAGAAGATGACCTTAGTATAGTCATCACTAAAAATTAAGAAGAAGATGACTCTTCTATATTCATCACCAAAAATTAAGAAGAAGATGACTCTTCTATAGTCATCACCACAAACTTTCTTTTAACACCGTTACATTTTTTGAAAATTTAAAGGTGGTGGTGTCTTTATTAAAGTCATCACCACATAAAGACAAAAAAATAGATCTATTTTGACAACATATTTAAAAATGAACTCATTTTAATAGTAAGTTTTTTGAAAAGACTCATTATTATAATTAACCCTTGAAAATTTGTGGAAAAGGCTCCCGGCGAACGGCGGTAAAAATAACACATTTTACACACACAAAAAAAGTAAAATAAATAAATAAACCTATATATCAACCCTAACCAAGTCACTAAAATACAATTTTAGGCAAATAAAATGAGATTAAGATTGGATGGTATACCCTTTCTAGAATTTTAATTGTTAAATAAAAAGAAAAAAAAACTTATTGTCTCTTGATTAAGAAGTTATACTAATTATGGCTAGATTAGTTCTATCACGATCCTAAATCAAAACATAACTTTAAATTGGTTAAAAAAAACATACTTTAAATTAAATGATGACTAAAACCAAACACAACTTAAATACTGTTTAATTAATTAATATATGAGTGGTAAATTTATATCTTTTTCTTATATTATTTTTTATAGGTAGAAATAATATATTAAATGTGTGATATATGATTTTCTCTCACGAATAGAAAAAGTATACAAACCCACAACTACTCACATAAATAATATGAAAGTCAAATATCAATATCGATTTATGAGTTCGAACTCGTGACTATAAAATTGAAATTAATTAATATCAAATAAGATAACTAATTGCGTCATCCACCATTAGTGAAAAAATATGTACCGAATATTACAAAAAAAATTATCCAAATTTTGCTATTAAAGTATATGTCCACATCAAGCGCGATATAAATTTCAATCCACCAACGACATATATTATAATCTCAAACCAATTTTTTTCATAAATATAGATATATACTTGAGGATAGAGATATCCAAATTGTTGATGACCTTTTTTTTTTCTTTTTTTTTTTTTTGTTGATGGCCTATTTAAGATCTTTAATATTTGTCATGTGAGAGATAAGGTTAAAAAATACTTTGGGTGGTAGGAAAGTCCAACATGATTCTTCTCTTTCTTTAGTTCCTTGAGTTGTTTGAATCAATCAAGTAGTTGAGCAGTCACCACTTAATTAAATGAGAGTTCAGCAAAAGTTTGGGTTGCATGCAATGCTTTTCTTTCATGTGATTATGAATTATTGAAAACAATAATAAGTGTGTATTATTTTTCAATGTATATACAATAATAATGTTGTGCATTTTCATACTTGTTTTGTAAATTTGATGGAATTGAAATTGTTTATTGGTGCTTATTGGGAGATTTGGGGTGCTATGGTAATGAGATTAATTAGATGCATTTTTAATTACTTTGGTTTAAGTATTCATGTGGTTGAATTACTTGGTTCTATGTGTTTTATTTATATACTTCTATAATTTTTTTTGTGGGGTATAATTTTACGATTTATTCAAATTTAAAATTCAACCTAATAGTTCATTGAAAAGTTGATGATCGAAATGATTTGAAATGCTAACAACACGAAATATCATTAATATTATTGTTTATTTTAAATATTCATTTTCTTAATAAAAAAAAATAGTACAATAGATTAAACTAGATTTCTTCCATAATCTTTTAGGATCTATTGAAAACGACCTATTACTAATGCTTTTTTTAAAGGTTATCATATATATATATATATATATATATATATATATATATATATATATATATATATATATATATATATTGAGAATCAAAGGTTATCATATAATTAATTATATGGCTATGTTGATATAATTTCACATCGTTTCCTAATAAAACTATAGCCCATAAAAGAACTATAATATCACACCATTAAATTCAAATAAATAAATAAAATAATCATAGTGCAATTGTTTTAGATACTTCATCATAGCTATTAAAACAATATCTATAATTTTTACACCAAATTAACATCTATAAATATATATAATTATTTTTATGGGATGATTTCAAAAAAATATTTTTATGGAACATATTATTGTTCTTACAACATTTGAATGTAAAAAAAATCATTTAGAATTGAAATGTTCATTGTGAAACCCTAAAAGAGAGGAAGAAATGTTTATTGTATGAAGGATAAATATATGTGGATGCTACATCATGTGCTCCACCTCATTGCACATGGATTTCCCATCTAAACTAAGGCCCATTAGACTAATATTAACACACTAATCTAGTATAACACTCTAACATCAAATTATTTCTTGATCTTCAATAAAAAAATTATTTTTAGATAAGTGGCTGTCATGAATTGAATTTTATAATATTTTTAATTTTTAAGATTTTCTTTGACCACTAAATCAACTTAACATCATTTAAAACAATAATATATATTTCAAAACAACAACATTTTCTAGCAAACAAGAGTACCAAAATAACTACATGTCAATATGATCAAAAAGTCCGAATTCGATTCTTTTTGTTGACTAAAAAAAATCAGCTTTTAGAAACATTATACGATTTAAAACAAAAAATAGAAATTTTAAAAGAGATATCATTTTAATGTATTTTTTTGTCTCTCATTTCTAAGGAAAATATGTTTTGAGATTACTTATGGGCTAAGTTGTATGTAGTCCTTAAAATTTCATCAATATGGAAATTGCAAGTCCTCAATTATCACTTGTGTGATGCATGCACCAATTTTAAATGGGTTAATCATTGCTATAAATTGATAATCGTTCAAAAAAGAAATTAGAAGATAAATTATGAAAAGTTAATATAAGAGTAGCTTAACCGGCATCGATGTACACTAATATCTAAAGGTTTTAGGTTCGAGTCTTCACTACCTCACTTGTACAACTTTTATTTTCCCCCGATTTTAATATCCTTCTTTAACAAAAATTAAGATTTCTAGTTTGAAAGTTCATTTTATTTTTTGAGTTGAACTACATAATAGAATAAGATGAAACTCGTAACATATTGGTTTGTAAGTATATAGTGATGTGGTTTTGCTATTATTCTTGTTGACTGATTTAAATTTTTTTTAAAACATCCTATTAATGAAAGAATGTGAGAAATTGTATTCTAAAAAAAAAGAGAGAGAATGTGAGAATTCTTCGTAACTTCATTGCAACTCTAAAATGAATCACAAAAAATCTAATAGGCAATTGTCAATGTCGATTTTAACTTCATAATTTACTCTTTTTTTTTATTTTAATTTACTCGATTAGAAGATTAGATTAGCACTTGGTTTCATTAATACTTTTCAGCTAAGTTATTAGTTAAAATCTCAACAAATGAGAATCTGGTTTTTATTATTATTATTTTGAATTTTGAATTTTGAATTTCACTTTAAAAATGAATTTAATTAAACATACATAAATTTGTTTTTGGTTTCAATTAAAAGTTGTCATCCATAGTGATATTTTGGTGTATCTTAGAGTTGCATCATTTTTTTTTTTTTTTTGTAGTCACTCCTAATTGAAATATCATAGATGTAATATAAACACTAAAACAACTCTCCTTGATAATAATTTGATTTTAAATTTTTGAAAATTAAACCTTAATTAATACTTATATTTATCACTAGTCTGATCTCTTAACACACTTCTTGTAAAATCATATTTGACTTAACCATCAACGTTAAGTCTTTTTTTTTTTTTTTTTTTTTTTACTGATATCTTAATCTCATTTTTAAATTGAGTTCATGTGAATCTTACTAAGCACGTGCTTTACTAATATATTTTTAAAAATGAAGTCAATTTCTTAAAATTAAAAAATATTTTTCAAAACTCATTTTTATTTTTTATGTTTAACTCAAGCTGAAATGCAAATTTTTTGGGTGGAAATAAATTAAATGAAAGTTTGTTGTAAATTTATGGTGTATAAGTGAAAAGTCGTAGGTGTTGAAAAATTTAAAAATTATAAGTTTAATCTATAGCCGATCTAAAAATTAATTTCGAATAAATTCGTTAGACATTTAAATGTGCAAATTTATCCTGACAATGGGGAATATATATAAAAAAAAAATAGTGAATAGATGAAAAGGAAAAAGCATATTCCTTTGGCAGACGGCGATGAGCTTGATCTAGCTAGAAAGTTCAATGCAAAGTGCTCAAGTTTTTTACCCTTTTTTTTTTTTTTTTTCCAGCAATTTTTCTTTTCTTTTTTTCAATACCCACTAAATTCTTTTAAGCCTTTACTGAATCTCATAAAAATGGGCAACATCACATGTGAGCTCTAATAAACACACAACTTCTATTATGGCTTTTTTTTTTTTTTTTTTTGATGAGCTTCTATTATGGTAATTGACATTATCAAAGTAGTTGAACTTCAATTGTAGTTTACCCTTACTGTAACATGATCTCACCCAAATCTCTTTGAAACAGCTTTTGACTTAAATCTTCTCTGTTTGAAATCTTGTATTTGAAATTTACAAGTATTTAAATTGTAAATTATTTATTATTTTACTGGCTTGGATGCCAGACGAGGAGAAATGTCCTAGATACGGAGTGAAAATGATCTAGTGTTCAAGAAGACATTGACGAACTAAAGAAAGAAGGGTTCAATTTATGGTGATCACTTACTTAGAAATTAGTCAATATTTTGAAATTAGATGATGTATCCTATAATAATAGTCAAGGCGCATAAAAGTTCATCTAAACAGTCACAGATATAAAAGAAGAAATATATGTAGTGGAATCAACTTTTAAAAAAAATGATAGTTTTCCCGAGTGATTTCAATATTTTACAGTAAAAAAATATAGTTACCAAATAAAATAACTAATAAATTAGGAACGTGTGTTGTGGTCTATTTATGTAAATGGTCGGTTGGGGTTATGATTTGACAAAACCTATGTTTAGTCTATTGTTTATTATAATTTGAGATTACCTAAACCTATTTGCTCAATTTTTAAAATGTTTTATTTGTTTTTTTTCTTACAGTTAAATATTTTATTTGTTTGTGTTAATATTTTTATGAATATTAAGGGGGTGTTTGGTGGACGGATTAACTTAATCTCTCAGACTAAGTTAATCCTTCACAAACTCCAACAATAATCCTCATATTTTCTTTATCTGCCTCGTTTTCTGAAAATCAACTTTCATTATATTTTTCAAACTATTTATTCATCTTTAAAATTTAGATTTAAAAGTTTATTCAAATTATTATTATTATTATTATGTTTTATAGTTTATTTAATATTTTTAAATTTACTGTTAAAATGTTAAATATTCTAAACTTTTGAAGGATACAAATATGTATCCTTCAAAAACTTTTAAAATGTTAAATGTTAAAAAAAATTTGAAGGATACAAATATGTATCCTTCAAAATGTTTTTTGAAGGATACATATTTGTATTTCTCCTTTCACTTTAGTGTATTATATTTGAAATTTTGCATTGTGCTAGCTCGTGGAAAAGGCCCATTATGAGCACAGCAAGATTAATATGGATTGGACAATATAAACCCAACAAAACTATCAATATTGAAAAAATATAACCCAAACTCCAGTATGGGCTATCTGGACCGGACCATCAATAAACCCAGCCCAAATATATATAGTTTCCACAACATTTCAAATTTGATCTTTAATGAGCATTTTTTGTGTTCATTTTCTCTTAAATTTGCACAATTTTAAATGTAGGTACATTCATTGAAGTAGTGTGGTGCTTATACATTCTTCAAAAATCGATTCAATTGACCGAATTCTGATTGAATAGAAGATGATCAGTCGATTTTCAAATATATGTCGGTTGGTGTCAATTAGGAAAAAAGAATTTAAGTAATAATTTTTCTGATAAGTCGGTCAGTTTGGTTAACTGTCTTTATAAATTTCTTGTTAAATTATTATAAAAGTAGTTTAAATTTAAATGTGTTTTAAAAAACTATTCAAGATGTTGAAAATTTTAAAATTAATTCTTAAAATTTTATTAAAAAATTATACTATAAATGTGTTTTTAATAAAAATAAATAAAATTTAAATTTAAAAAAAAATCGTAATCAATTTAAGTGATCGATATCCAATTTAGACGACTTAATTGATCTGTTGGTTTGGTATCATTTCTAAGGCAAACTGATAGAGCAGTAATAAGAGGCGAGAAGTCATAGATGAGAGGAAGAATAAGATATAAGCTACATAATAGCAACTCAAACCATTACAGCCAAATACTTGACTATATATAGAAAAATATTCTAACCTAATGCGCCGCATTATCAATATGAGAACTGCCATTAATACTACTAGGGGTCGTTTACTTTCTGGTAATCTAGATAACCGGAATCATAGATATCCTAAATGGCAGACGACATTTTTAGATAACCATGTTTGTTTTGTAGGAATAATTTCATGAGATTTGAGAAATCGTTATGAAAATATCTTAAATGCCCTCCTAATTAAATTTACACGTTAATTTATATAATTAAAATTTATATAACATATATTTTTTTATTAATTTTAATATTATAGTTTAAAATAAATTTATTTAATAAAAAACTAAAATAAATTCGTTGAATAAGCAATAAAATTTGCTAAATATAAAAAAGTAGAAAATTATATTTGAAAAATATAAATAAAATTAATTATGTATGGTTAGTTGTTAATACATGTATAATAACCATATACTAAAAAAAGAACATATTATTTTATTTTAAGCTACAAACTACTCACAAAATATGGAAAAAAGTTGATATGAATTGATAAAATATAATTTTAATAAACATAAAGGTAAAAATGTCATTCGAGATGCCCTATACATAGGAATCCTAAAAATCCATGTTGCAGGAGGGCATCCAAATGTCTCTCAAATGGGCATCCTAGAATGCCCGGCATCTTAAGATGCCTGAAATTTCTATGATTCCTATTTAATAAATGTGGTAATCCAAAAGCTCATTCCAAGGGAATCCTGGATTACCGCCAAGTGAACGGCCCCTTGAGGTTACACTTTTTTTTACTGTAAACTATATTAATATATGGTTAAAAAAAAACTATATTATGTTAATACTCTAACGATGGAAATTCCCAAAATTTCTCTCTCTTTCTATATATCTTAGTAAATTATATAATTTTACTTTCGGTTTTTTTTTATCTCATTTACTTTCAGTTTTTTAATATTCATTTGAAGTCTAAACTGTAAACCGAAAGGGTCGATAAATTGGCCGTAACAAAAGCAATAGCTTAGCGGTATCTGTGTACACCTAATAACCAAGAGGTCACAGGTCGAATCCCCCTCCCTTAAATATCATTATGGTCATGGGTTCGACCTCGACAATTGTTATTTGACCTCTCATTTATTTAAAACCTTAAATACTAAACTTTAAACTAAGATTGGTTCAATACATCTTTTTGTCAAATCAATTCGATCAGATGGATTCTCGATATGAACTAAAACTCGAGGAAAGTTAAAGGTTTTGCCTTTTTATTAGTGGCTCGATTTCTTTTTCTGTCAAATCAATTGAATTAAATTGATTCAGTTCTCAATTTATGTTAAAACTAAGTTGCCACCTTTAAATATTGAATCTAAATAATAAGTACTCAAAAATAAATGTACCAAATGATTATGAGTTCGAATCCGGAACTCCAATTATTGTTCAAACTAACAAAAAGAGTAAATACTAAACTCACAATACTAATTCAAATTCAAATCCTATATTAAGCTTCACAATAATATGTTAGTTTCAGCATTCTCATGACAACACTTTGGACCACCAAAAAGAAGAAGAAGAAAAAGATGATAAAAAAATCTTGAACCACAACTTGTAAATCATTTTTCCCTCAACAAAGCTTCCAACTAGCAATTGCTCAAGCAATGGTGGAAAAAATGTTAGAGATAAGAGAGTGATGATACCAAAGTTTTATGAGAATTTAGACTTTTGTCTGTAAAAATAGGATATTTCCACTTCAAAACCTTTTATTTTCTCATATGGGATTAGATTTTGAATGTGAACTTGTGATGTGAGATAAGATCATTATTCTTTTTTAATGGAGTTTGATTGAAATATCATAGTGGAGTGGGACATGTGGGTTGAGTTGACAAGATTAGGAAAAAAAAGGGTTAAATTGGAAGTTCACGCCTAAACTTTAATCTTTGAGTCAAATAAGTCAATAAATAGATTATTGAAAACTTTTTTTTTTATATATATAGTGTTTAAAATGCCATGCTTTGTCCGACCATAAATTGTATACATTTTTGTTGAAAGAGGTCGTTCCCTCTTAATATTATTCTACTCTCATAGCTATTTAAAAGAGAAAATGTAAACTCCACTTTTATTTTTGTGGCTAATAAGCCGCTAATTTTCATTAAAAAAAAAAAAAAAATCTATTTTTCATTCTAAACAAATCATGAACCTATTATTTCGTAGGATTAGTTTTGAGTCAATTTAATATTGTTTCAATATATTGGCTAAATTATAAGAAATGCCTCTGAAGTACGAGAGTTGTGTCAAATTTACCCCTAACCTTTAAAAAGATTAGAAAACAGCCTTGAACTATGAATAACTACTCAAATATGCCCCTGCCGTTAAGAGAACACAGAAAATTCCTTTTTAGTTTTTCTAAGAGTTTGCAATTAAACTTATATCTTGTGGTTTCATGGTTTTTTAGACTTATGGCCTCCACCTTTTTTCTTCTTTTTTAGTACAAATAGATGGCTAAACTCCTAAAATAAAGTAGTCAAGTGTAGTGCAATAGAACAAGGACCACTCAACAAAAGCAAAATGAATTTAGTGTAAGATTTGATAAGAGAATTGTCACACCATTGCTCCACCAACTATACTTTTAAGTTCACTTTTTTTTTTATAGTACAACAATAATTTTATCACTTGGTAAGTCAGATTTTTCATGAGTTCTCAAGTCTCAATTGGAATCTCAAATAATATTTTTTGGGGGCAAAATAAATATTTTTAAAAATATATCACATAGGCAAAAATGCTAGTGGGAGAGTAAACTCAATGAAACCAACAAAAGTCATAGTTAACATAATTGTTCTTCCCATTAAATCTACATCTTAAAATGACAATCTCCCAAAATCTACCAATTCACATATTCAAAAATTCATTCTCAAATTAAAAAAAAAAACACACACACACACACACAAATTCACCAATTCATCTTCAACCTCCAATGGAAGAACCTCCGATCAATGCCAAACTCCAAGTTACATTCACCAAAAAATCCATCGTCAAAGCCACCAATCCCTCGCCGGAGCCGCACATTTTGCATCTCTCAAATCTCGACCTCCTCTCCGGCCGTTTTCCGGTCACCTATTTCTACTTCTACCGCCGTCCGCCGCCGTACTCCTCCACCGTAATCGAATCTCTCAAAACCACCCTCGCCGAAACCCTAACTCATTACTATCCATTCGCAGGTAAAATAATCCAAAACGAAACCACAAACGAACCTGAAATCGTCTGCGATAACTCCGGTGCTCTGTTCGTTGAAGCAGAGGCGAATCTCCGATTAAACGCCTTCGATTTCTACGATCTCGACGACGCTCTGAAAGGAAAACTCGTCAATGTAGATCCAGATTTCGCTCTCCAGATTCAGATCACGAACTACGCTTGCGGAGGAATCTCGATCACCGTCACGTTCGATCACGCGCTCGGCGACGCAAACGCATTCGGAAAATTCCTCCTCGCCTGGGCGGAGATCGCGAGAGGTGAATCGATCTCCACCGTTCCAGATCACCGGAGAAACATTCTGCCGCGATCACCGCCGGTTTATTCTCCAGATCTGGACAGAACGATGGCGAAATGCACGATCGAAGACATAAACAACATTCCGACTATGAAGAATCTGATCAAACGCCTCTACTACGTGGACCGAACGAGCATCGATCGATTACAGAAACAGGCGAATTCGAGTTCGTCGATTCCATCTATCGGAGCGAAGAGGACGAAAATCGAAGCGTTTTCCGCATACGTCTGGAAGAAAATGGTTTCCGCCATGGAAATGGAGAATTTCTCGACCTGCAAAATGGGATGGCTGATAGATGGGCGGAGTCGATTTGGGGAAGAAGACGACTGGAACTACATGTCGGATTATATCGGGAACGTCTTGTCGGTTGCGTTTGGGGAAGCGAGCCTCGAACAATTGAAGCGCGGTTCGATAGCGGAGATTGCCGGTTTGGTTCACGAGGCGGTTCTGAAGGTGGCGAATAGGGCCCACTTCTTGGACTTGGTTGATTGGATTGAGTGTAACAGGCCTGGGCTTATGATGTCGAGGATTGTGTTGGGCCTTGGTGGGCCGAGCCTTGTTGTGTCGTCGGGCCGGAGGTTTCCTGTTGGGGAATTGGACTTTGGGTTTGGAGGCCCAGTGGTTGGGACTGTGGGCTCGGTTGTTGAGAGGATTGGGGTTAGTTATTTGAACCAGAGGCCCAGTGCTAAGGGGGATGGTTCGTGGACTGTTTCGGCCATTTTGGAGCCTCGGTTGGCGGCTGCTTTGGAGTTGGATTCTGTGTTTCAGCCCATGACTGCAACTCTCCTTCAACTTTGAATTTATTTGAGAAATTATATCGTTGGATGTAAGAAAGAGAAACCTTATTGCTTTAATCTGATTAGATAGCTCAACAGATATAAATATATATAATTATGAGTTTGAATCTTTTAGTTTTATTTAAAATTTTTGTTGAACCGAAAATTAATATGCCATCTTTATAGTTAGGACTTAGGATATAAAGGGGAAAGATTGAAAAAGTATACTCAAATGGTCATGTCCTGGTCCTCTAGAGGTGTTGTAGTGGTTAAGTGTTTGAATTTCTGAGATGTGCTCTTCTTAAGGTTGTAAGGTCGAAGCAGTTATGAGAATAATTTCCTATATAGTCCCTAATTTAGAGTGGATAAATAAAAGATAATCAATTAGTGAGATAAAGTGAAAATAGATAGGTTGGAAAAAAAGAGAAAAAGAGATAGGTTGAAGAAGAAAGAGGAATATAATTTTTTTTGTAGATACGACAATTTTGGTACCTCAAAAGTTCGATACTAATAATATCTTCAACAACTCTTTGTATTGGTTGTTTTGCCTCTCCTCCATGTCTCGATAGATTTTGATACCTCCAAAAATATTGATGATATTTGTAATAATTTACAAGATACCTTTGAATTTAGTATTATTTTTGTTTGATTTTAAGTAGCTGTCTTCCTTGTCATCGGGCATCTCCTTCCTTTATGCGGGTGTGTTTATTTTTTATAGAAAAGAATGAAGTGGTTAATAATAGTTAGGAGTGGTTAATTACTAGTTTGAGGATTGAGGTTAATAATAGTTGAGTAATCAACTACTTGTTTGGAGATTCAGGTTAATAGTAGTTGAATGATAAACTTGATGTAAAGTTTAGTAAAATTTAATGTGAGATTTGATAGAAGAGTTGAAAAGGGGTTGAAAAGTGGTTAATAGTAGTTGTTTACTACAAAAAACAAACTAGGGTTTTTGAGGTGTGGTTAACTACTCTTCATATCCAAAAAAACAAACACACTCCCTAGTGCTGAGGATTGCGTTTGATGTTACACGAATTAAGTACAGTTTTTTTTTTTGGGTAATATCTAATTAAAGTCACCATAAAGTACTTGAATTTAAGAATAGTTTTTGACATTAATTTTTAAACACTCTCAATTGTATCCTTACTCCTCTAAAGTAGCTCGGTGTCGCAGTGTACATGGACAAACCATACAAAGGACTGGGTGGCCATGATTCCTAAATTTTTTGAAAATCGTACATTTTACATATATAAATGAGCCAACATTATATTTTTAAATATATATTTGTTGTCATATAATTGATAGCACACCCCCATCTTTATTTGTTGTTATATAATATTCTTTTTATATATAGTGTCATTATTATTGTGGTCTCAATACAATTTTTGGCTTTATAATTTTTGTATCTAGATTCGCCTCTGTTAGTATAAGGATGGGTAAACGTGTCATAGTCTAGAGATGAGGTAAGGTCTAATATATTTCGATGTTACAATTTAAGGACGTGCAAACTTTTGATTTATTCTTGCGCTCTAGACGGACAACGAACAAACTCTAAAATCGAGGTTATAAAAAAGAAAAAAAACGGTTAAGATATATAAAAGTCCAACAATTGGGTCCATAATGTATGGGCCAAAGCCCAATTTGAACCCGCCAGTTTCATATTCCCGCACTCGAAAACCTCGACCAAAACCAGCCGCTCAATTTCTTCTCTCGTGGGCCATTTCCGGGCTTCCACGTTCTTCTCCGTCGCCGTCTCCGTCTCCGTCTCCGCCTCCGATCTCAAACTTCTTTCGAACCACACCCTAAGCTCAATCTCCATCTTCATCAATCCAATTCAACAATCTTCTTCTTCTTCCACTAAAGATCGTCTGTCCAATCTTCGTTAACTTCTAATTTGTAACTTGTTCTTCGATGCATTTGACAAGATTTACAATCAATAAGACAATCCCTGTGTTATTCCCCTTCTCGCGGCGGCTTGCCTGTGTGTTATCGACCCAACCGCCCAAAAAACCCCACCAGGACCAGCCATGGCAGCTCCAGGTTCAGTTGCTGAATTGGGTATCTTCTATTCTCTCTAATTCGTCTCTCGATTCTTCTAAATGTAGAGCCATTTTGCCCCATTTGTCTCCTCTTGAGTTTGATCGCCTGTTCTTCTCCGTTGGATTGAAATCCAACCCCAAAACTTGTCTTAATTTCTTTTACTTTGCCTCCGATTCTTTCACGTTTGGGTTTACCATTCGTTCTTATTGTATATTGATTCTTTTGCTGGTTCATTCCAAGTTATTACCCCCCGCGAGATTGCTTTTGATTCGTTTGATTGATGGGAAGCTCCCCGTGTTGGATTCGGATTCGAATGTGCTTCACATTGGGATAGCTAATGCATTGCTGGGTTTAACTTCTGTGGTTGGGCGGTTTGAATGGACACAGGCTTTTGATTTGTTGATACATGTATACAGCACACAATTTAGGAATTTTGGCTTTGGTTGTGCTGTTGATGTTTTTTATGTTTTTTCTCGGAGAGGGATTTTTCCGTCTTTAAAGACTTGTAGTTTCTTATTGAGTTGTTTGGTGAAGGCTAATGAACTTGAGAAATGTTGTGAGGTCTTTGAGGTGATGTCTCAAGGTTTTCGTCCAGATGTTTTCTTGTTTACGAATGTGATAAATGGTTTGTGCAAGGGAGGGAAGATGGAAAATGCCATTGAGCTATTCATGAAAATGGAGAAGTTGGGTATTTCTCCTAATGTTGTTACTTACAATAGTATTATTCATGGTTTATGCCAGAATGGGAGATTAGATGATGCCTTCGAGCTCAAGGAAAAGATGAAAATCGAAGGGGTAAAGCCAAGTCTTATAACTTATAGTGTGCTTATTAATGGTTTGACAAAACTGGAAAACTTTGACAAAGCAAATCATGTTTTAAATGAAATGATTGACATGGGTTTTGTTCCGAATGCAGTTGTCTACAATACATTAATTGATGGATACTGCAAAATGGGCAATATCCATGAAGCTCTTAAGATTAGAGATATGATGATATCTAAAAATATAACTCCTACTTCAGTTACTTTATATACTCTCATGCAAGGGTTTTGCAAGAGTAATCAAATCGAGCAGGCGGAGAATGCTCTACAGGAGATATTATCACAAGGGCTATCTATAAACCCTGTTACTTGTTATTCAGTTATCCACTGGTTGTGTATGAAGTCGAGGTTCCATTCTGGATTGCGATCTACCATGTTAATGTTATCGAAGAACTTCAGGCCTAGTGATCAGCTGTTGACCATATTGGTATGTGGGCTTTGTAAGGATGGCAAACAATTAGAAGCAGTCAAACTTTGGTTTAGGTTATTGGAGAAAGGGTCTCCAGCGAGTACACCAACCTCTAATGCTCTGATACATGGGCTTTGTGGAGCTGGCTATATGAAAGAGGCTGTGAGAATACTCAAGGAGATGTCCAAGAGGGGGTTTTCATTGGATCGGATCACATACAACACGCTCATCTTAGGTTGTTGCAAAAAGGGAAAAGTCGAGGAATGCTTTAGACTTAAAGAAGAGATGACTAAGCATGGAATTCAACCAGACATCTATACTTGCAATTTGCTACTGCATGGACTATGCAATGCAGGAAAATTGGATGACGCTATTAAGCTTTGGGATGAATTCAAAGGTAGTGGATTGGTTTCTAATGTTCACACTTATGGGGTAATGATGGATGGATATTATAAAGCTAACAGAATGGAAGATGTTGAAAAGTTATTCAATGAGTTGGTCACTAAGAAAATAGAGCTAAATACCATTGTCTATAATATATTAATCAGAGCAAACTGTCACAGTGGAAATGTTGTTGCAGCTTTGCAACTTCGTGATAATATGAAAAGCAAGGGAATTTTTCCAACTTGTGCCTCGTATTCTTCTCTAATACACGGTATGTGCAAGATTGGTTGTGATGAAGATGCAAAACGTCTTATTGATGAAATGAGAGATGAGGGATTGTTGCCGAATGTTGTTTGTTATACAGCATTAATTGACGGTTATTGTAAGCTGGGGAAAATGGATACCGCCGAAGCTACTTTGCGTGAGATGATCTCTTTTAACATACGACCTAATAAATTTACCTACACTGTCATGATTGACGGATACTGTAAGTTAGGAAATATGGACGACGCAATCAAACTTTTGAGCAAGATGAAAGAAAGTGGAATCGTCCCAGATGTTGTTACTTACAATGCCTTGACTAATGGATTCTGCAAGAGGAAGGACATGGATAAAGCTTTTAAAATATGCGATCAAATGTCCACTGAAGGATTATCTTTAGATGAAATTACTTACACCACTCTTGCACACGGATGTAGTCGACCTACAATCACTAGCCAAGACTAAACTAATTACTGCAGAGGTTCTTTGTTATCTCATTATCTGTAGATAAAATGATCACTATTTCATACTCAACTGATCGAAAATTCTACTTTTTTTTTATCATTGATTTTTATTTCATCAGTGATGGATCCATCATTATCGTTTTCTCTACTCATTCTGAAAAATTGGAGGCTATCCACATTCCTTCGTCCAAACGGAAGAGCCAAAAATGGAAGAGACGTTTTTAGCATGGTAGAATTTTCATCTCTACTTTCTACACACTACATAATATATTATTAATTTATATGCTGGTTTGCTGCGGGTGAAGTAAATGTTTCAAAAACTTGGTTTTTTTAACAGATCAGGAATTTATTAGCTCTATTGATATACATGTTGAAACACAAAAGTTGAGATCCTCACAGACAAAAACAAGTTGGCAATCGATTTGATAATGGTAGAGTGACATTGCTTCAGTGGCCCAAACAGTGTTTTAAAAGGCGCCTGGGCGCAAGTCGAACCTTTAGCGCCTTGCTTGGGAAAAGCGAGGCGCGGTTAATTAGGCCCGTGCCTTTTGGCGCCTTACACGAAGCCCCGGGCGCCAAAAGGCGCGCGCCTTGTGGGCTTTTGTGTTTTCTTAGGGTTTTACCTCAATTTTTTGTGTGATTCAAGACATTTCAATGCCCCATACTAGTCATTTGAAGCGCGGCGTAACTGATTTAAGACATTTCAATGCCTTAAATAACTTAATTTTTTAACTCACAAAGACAACATTCGCTTAAAATGAAAGGTTAATAGTTGAATCTTATGTATGTTTTATATAGATTCTTTGTTAAACTTCATTTCTATTCATGAATGAAGGTTAATGGTTAAATGTAATGTATGTTTTATATATGATTCTTGGTTAAAACTTCATTTATATCTATGGAAATGTTTTTATTGTGTATAAACACACACATATATATATTTTTTGTGTTTTTTTTATATAGTGCGCCTTAGGTAAAAAAGCCCTCGCTTTTTGGTGCGCCTTGCGCCTTAGTGCGCCTCGTGCTTTTTAAAACACTAGGCCCAAACCCAAGAATGAAAATTGGCAAACATATTTGATTTGGTATGTTAATTTTATTGTTATATATCTGGCATGGAAGGCTCGAGCAGTGAAGGATTCTTTATAATTTGTAATGAACATGTATGGTGTTGCAAATTTTGCAGGCTGAATATGTGGCTGTTCTCAAAGATTAGTCTCGTATAACGGTTTCTATGCCACATTGGAATTGGGTTATACAAATTGCTCTTAGTTGCATGGATCTGCAAGTTCATTTACTCCAACTTGTTATCAGTTTCTTCATGGTTAGCCCCTTTGAGCTGTTGTTTTTTGTTCTGCCTGCTGTGTATTTTCATTATCGTAAATGGATTCTAGTGATTCCTTCTTTTTTTTTTTGGATAATTATTAATTATAAGAGAACTTAGAGAAGGAATCATGAACAAGATAATCCCTAAAAATGGAAAATCGAAAGAAAGAAAGGGAGACCGTCAGTAGCTGTAGGATATATATGTGTTGGATGATTATAACAGAAGAAATCATGAAGAAGACAAGATCATGGATAAAAAAAAAGAAAGAAAAGTAAGAATAATCTTATAGGGTGTGTTTGGGCCCCCGTTTATGTAAATAGTCAGGTTGGTTATAATAACCCAACTCATGCGCCCCACCGTTTATTATAAACGGTGGTTACCTAAACCTGCGTGCTTGTTTATCTAAACCTACGTGCCCGTTTATCTAAATCTTACATATATTACTTTTTGTTACATAACCAGTCTCTCAAACACCGTTTATCATAATCCCTCTTATTATAATTTGCCCCTTAGTAATTATACTTCATAGCAAGTAAACCATGTCAATATCTTCTGCATTTGATTACCTAAGTAGTTAAAAACAGAGCAAATTGAATATGATTTTTATTCGTTTATGAGTCATTCTGTACAACAATCAGCGCAAATATCTCACAACTTAAATCTGGTCGAAAAATATAAATGATTTGAAAATTTCATTTCGAGGAAATCAAACTATTGTAGTTTTCTCTTCTTGTGTGGATAAAATCAGGTAAAAGCTAAGTGGTTCAGTAAGAAGTTTTTCTTCTGCCAATGGACATTATTCACTCTTGTTTCCTCTTATTTTGCAGAGGTATTAAACCTACCTGGCTGGCGAATGGATTTCAAACCCATGGAAGTTGAATAAGCCTGCATTCTGTGAGTGCCTTCACATTCTCAAACCACTCTAGTCTATTAAAATGTATTCTATGAAACTGACGTTTTGGTTATAGTTTAGATATATCTAATCCTTAAATTTTCTTTAAACAGCTTATCAATTAGTCTTCCTATCAGATCAATATCCTTGTTTATATCCCAACTCATCAGCATGCTTGTAACTTTATAATTACAGTCGGTTCTAGTTCGTGATATGACACACACAACCTATATGGCCATATCTTTTGAAATTGTTTGTATTCTATTTACCTTTAAATTGAACTTATCGAGTTTAATTAATACAATTGGGTTTCAAATGGATACCGATTATTGTCTTAACAACGAAAGAGCCTGGCTCTATTTTCTTTTTGTGAAATGTGAATTCAAAGCAATAAAGTAATCTGAATGGAGCTGCAAACCTTTGTTAAAACACCCTTTTAACTGTTCTCATTGCTAAACCAATTGACATGGGTGTTAACTTGCAGCCCCACTGCCATCGGGAATGCTCTCGAGGACCTTCTCATGGCCTTAAGGATAAGAAATTCCAGTTTGCCCATCGAGTATCCATGGAGTTGCCTCACCCACCACATGGCTCCTGTTGCTCTTCACTTCCTTGCTATCTGTTTCATCATATCTGGAGAAGAGCTTTTCCTGTGGAAGCCCTTTCGCCCGATCGGCCTGCCAAAGAATGCAACTGAATCAGAAAAACAAGGTAATGTTCTATATCAATATTTCATTTGTCGTGTTATATATCTCTAGTTAGTACAAATGGAAACAATAATGCATTTGCAGATTGACTCAGAAATTCATTAAAAGTGCATAAAAGTTGAAGCATATTTGTAGATGTTTCGGCCCCTCTTTCCCCTCCCAAATTGATCATAATTCATAATCAAACATAACCAATTGTAATCAACTAACTTTATCGAAATCCTAATTAACAGACTATTTTTCTATTGTATACTTCAAATAAATGAATCGACCAACAAACCATTTAGGTTGGCTTTGGTGTGGAGACTCGAAAGGGTCTTGGGGAATCAAAAGACTATGAGTTCAATCAATGGTGTCTATCTATCTAAAAGTTAATTTTCTACGAGTTTTCTTGACAGCCTAATTCTTGTGCGCGTAAGTCAACTTAGATGCACATGGATATCAAAAAAAAAAAACCAACCATCAATCATATTTCATATAGACCTAATGAGTTGGTAAATGGTACCTTGCTCCTTTTTGGTTTTGGTTCTGGTTTGCAGAATTCTTGTGGCAGATCTAGGACAAGATAATGATGAATATAAGAGTAAACCCTTGACAATTTTCTCATATTTTTTCTTGTAGAAAAACAGATTTGCAAAACAGAAACTAGATAATGGGTGAGAGTTGGAGGCTCTTACTTGGAACATTGTCTGAGCCCCACAATTGAATTTGGTTGTTTTGTATTTATTTGTATTTACCAAATAAGGTAAATAAGGTAAGTGAAGATGAGATGACTAACAATTGAATTTGCTTGTTTTGTATTTATATTATATAGTTGAAAATAAAGACTATTCATTTTCTTCATCCCAGTGAAAGGTTTTCTGTTTTTTTTTTTTTGTAATTCATTATTTTCTGCATATAAACTACTAATTATAGGGTTATAAACTCATAAGAGCAATTTTGTTATATCTATATAAATGGATCATGAGAGTTATTTCTTGAGATTATACATTGCGACTAGGAGCAATGTTCAAAATTTTGTAATGGAACCCATGTGTACTACATTTTTTTTTGTCTCATGTTTACTACATATGGTTTATGCATTCACAAAGTTTTCCAATCCAAACAAATTTCATTTAACTTATTTTTCTTTTTTATTCTAAGAAGCTTATTCAACCAACAAAAGTGTTTAATTGAAGAGAGCAATTTGGGTGCAGTCATGGCTGCACCCCACCCATAATGTCAACATATGTGGCACCTTTGGTGCCACACATTTCAACTCACTTTTTTTTTTAATAAAAAAATATTAAAACGTGTGTGTGACATCATGAGTGGGGTGCAGTCATGATTAAAATAAGTAATATCAATTGGTAAGAAGTCATGAGATATATAAAAATAGCTTTAAATATCGTCCATCACGTTGAAAATGTCTTTAGTCTTATAGAATTTAATATAATTATTAACTTTTCATAAATATTTCAATATTAGATCAATATTATCATCAGTTGCTCAGCAGTAGTGTATATCTAATAATTAGAGGTCTTGGGTTCGAGTCTTCCACCCCCAATTATTGTAATCTCAAAAAAAAAAAAAATCAATATTATCATCTTGTTTGTACTAAATATTTCAATATTAGATCAATATTACCCACTTGTTTGTACAAAAAAAAAAGAAAAAGAAAAGAAAACTCTGTTAATGATAATTACAAAACCTTTCATAGGCCATTGCCATATTTCGAGCAGTAAACATGGACGCCGCACATCGCCGGCAGGCCTTTCCCCACCGCCTCAGGCGATCAAAACCTTCATTCGCCACCGCGACCAGTGTGTCCACCAAAGATTCCGGTTACCTTTGTCTTTCACTAATTTTTCGGCAACTTCGAGGATGTTAGAGTGTTTAGATTAGATTAGGATTAATGTTGATTTATATGATTATTAGTGTTAGAATATGAGCCCATTGGGCCTTAGTTAGGGTTTTGGTAGCCTATATATAGAATATGTTAGCGTTTGTATTGAGTGTGGCTTATAGCCTCAATTTTTTGTGTTTTAGAGTCCCTGATTCAAGACATTTCAATGCCCCGTACTAGTCATTTGAAGCGCGACGTAACTGATTTAAGACATTTCAATGCCTTAAATAACTTAATTTTTTTACTCACAAAGACAACATTCGCTTAAAATGAAAGGTTAATAGTTGAATCTTATGGATTTGGCGAGTAATGGTGGCCGAGGAAGAGCGGACAGAGATGGTGGAAGTGTGGAGGAGAAGCAGTGAGGGGACTGTAAAGAGAACAGTGAAGAAAAAAGTGGTACAGAGATTGCAGTTTGATGTGGAAACAGTGGGTTTCTTTGGGAATTTGGAGTTGAAACTTGAAAGCCATGGTTGGGAATGGAGAAGGACTAAGGAGAAAGGGAGATGGGAAATGGAGAAGATGACTGTTAGTTCTTTTGGTTTTGAATTCCATGGAAATTGTTTTTGGAATAAAAGTTTATAGAAAAGTGGGGAGTTGGGCACGCACAGAAGCAAAGTGGAAAAGAATTTTGTGAGTTTTTTTTTTAAATCTAAAAGTGCGCTTTTGGAGGCCCTTGCCATTGAAAAAGGTTGAATATTTTTCACTCATAATAGTCTTAAAAGCTGAAGAGAGTACAGAAAAACTGGCATGATCTCTCCATCTCAGAGGGGGCCTCATTGACAGAGGTTTGAGGTTTTCAAGGTAATATGCTAAATCAAAGGCTTTAGGTGTGAAACTCACGAATGAGCTTAATTGTATAATCTTTTGTTTTCTTTTGATTCCGAGCCTTGAGACGGACATTGCTATCATAAAATAAAAATAATGGTGTTAAAAACAATGGATGAGTGTGGCATGTCACTGAAATGGTTTGATGTATAAGGCAGTTAGGCAGAGATTTTTGTGATTTGGAAGAAGCATAAAAAGTCAACTCCAAAAGGCAAAGGAAAAAGTTGCATGGTATTATTAAGGAAGATTTTGAGAAAATTTTGTATAGCAAGTATTTGATCTGGATCCATGCAGTTCATATGTTGTGGCTTCTTCTTGAAGAAAAATGCTATTATTCTTGAGGTAATCTTTCCTTGGAATTTTCATTTTCCTCTCAAAATTGTTGCTTTGGTGAGTTTGATGTTTTGCTAGTCTGTTATTCAAAACAATCTTGAAGGATTGTGAATTAGTAAATTTAATTCAAGCAGTTCAAAATCTTTTTAAAAACAGCAACTTCAAGCCATTTTCCTCAAACTTTTGTTTCTACTAACTTCTAACATTTGTACTCTGATAAACATGAGACCAATCCCATCCAAGGGGATAAACTCTTCATTTACATATTATAGCATTCAAGATTTACATTTATATATTCACACTCACAGAGAACCTCTGCAATTTTCTTGCCTTAATATATACATACACAGATCACCGGTGGCTCACAACAGCCAGAGACGAATGCGGGAGACTTCCTCGTGTTGTCTCCGCTTTGACCTTAGCAGAGGAAGACCAGTGGCCAGAAGTAACAGCCATGTCCTTGAACTGAAGGAGGCATTCAAGAGCTTCAACAATTGCAGGCATTCTAGGCCTATCTTTAGGGTTCAAGCTGGTGCATTGGAGGGCAAGAGTGGCCAGTCCCTTTGCCCCTTTCACCGAATACTGCCCACAAAGCCTTTGGTCCATTATGAAATGCAACCGGCGAGTGCTACTGAGGTACGGCTTCGCCCAATCTACTAGGTTTTGATCATTCTTTGCTCTTGATTTCTCCATTGCTCTTTTTCCTGTAAGAAGCTCCAAAAGTACCACTCCAAAACTGTATACGTCGCTTCTCGTTGTCAAGTGCCCTAATTTAAACATCGGGCCGCAACCCGCATGATTATTTAGACGAGTGCGTAGTTGTTGTCAATGAATTAGAATGGATATACAAAGAGGCTAAAAACTATGCAACCTCATGGAGGGGGGTGTTTGGATGAGGTTTTGATGAGCAGCTAGTTTGAAGAGATATTTTAAATAGTTAAAAAGTGAGAGTTGTATCTAAAAACTCGTTTGGATGCAGTTTATTTGTAGAGAGGTTAAAGTAAAAAACTTGTTTGGATATAGATTTAAAATGAGTAGTTATTTTGAGTAGTTAAAAAAAGAATGATTAGAAATGAACGGTTAAAAATGAGTTATTTTGAAGGATTAGAATTTATTGGTAGTTATAAATGAATGATTAGAAATGAATGGTTAGAAATGATGAGTTATTTTTAACAGAAAAGAAGAAGAATTGTATTGAAGAGGTACAAAAACTCGTTTGGATGTAGGTTTTCAAAGAGGAGTTAGTAAATCCTCCTTAAATATGGCAAACAAACACTCCCCCGGAAAGTTTTGTAGTAAAAAAAAGAGAGAGAAGTGAAAATGAAAATTGCCTGTGGAGATGTATTCAGGGGCTGCATAGCCATATGTTCCCATTACTCTTGTGGTAACATGAGTTTCTGATCCCTCAGGTCCCATCTTTGCCAATCCAAAATCAGACAACTTTGGTGTGAATTCCTATGATCCCACAGACATTCAACTTCATTAAAAAAACATCATTCAAAACTCAAAGACATTGCTAAATCACTACAAGAAAAAGAAACATCATGACACAAACTGAGTCTAGCAGAACGTTGGAGGTTTTGAAGTCTCTGTAAATGACGGGCTTCGCCGCCCCGTGAAGGAAGTCGAGGCCCTTTGCTGCTCCAATGGCGATCTTGAGCCTCGTTGACCATGGCAGCGAGACCGAAAGCCCTGTGGAGAAGGAAACTCAGAATTTGGAAGTGGTTAATTATATTGAGTTTTGAGTTTTATCAAATGAAGAAGCTGACTTTTGAATAAGTGGTTCTCCAAGCTGCCTCTGGGCAAGAACTCATAAACAAGGACCCTTTCTTCATCTTCACAGCAATAGCCTATCAGTTTTACCAGATTTGGATGCCTCAACTGTCCTAGAAATACAACTTCAGCCTGACAAAAAAGAGATTTTTTTGTTAAAATTTCCAATTTGAAAACCTGTCTGTTTAGTCCAAGTTTTTTTTTTCTTTTTCTTTTTTTAATTGTGTTTCTAAACTTTTTTATATTTGCTTATTAGCCTTGATTTTTTTCTTCCAAATATTGGTTTAACATCTTAATATCCATTGATTATTTGATCTTATGTAAAATGTGTGGTGAAAGGGAGTAGATTAAATAAGGGTAAACAAATAAATAAATAAATCATTTATAAGGTATTAAATTTACCCACTACAGTTTGTCCATTTGCCTTTATTATTATGTTTTTAGTATAAGTTAGACGAGGGAAGACCACAAATTCTATAAAGTATTACCAAATATTGATTTTCGAAATCAAGTTGGTGACTGTGGTGTTAAAGTGAATTTTCACCCAAGAATGAATCATCAAATATCTTTCATTAATTTGCCTTTATTATTAATTTTTTTGTTCACCTGACCTAAAATTCTATTGTTACACACGAAACATGTAAAAATCCTTATTTATTAGCTAATCAACTTATTGTGTCAACGTTCAAGTACGGTTGGTCTTGCAAAAAATAACAATAACAATAATAATTATTATTATATAACAAGTTGGTGGCGCAATAATTGATTAAAAACAAACGTTATATTCTTATGTTTGTTTTAATCTTGTTTTACCAAAAATTTAAGCCATGTGTACCTCTTTTAATATACCTCTTTTCTTTTATTTTTTATAGTTTTTTTTAAAATTTTATTTTCTAAATATTTCTACATGAATTTCGTCTTTTCATGCAAACATATAATTTTTAGACAAACTTAAGAAAGAAAATTCAGTTTTCGAATTTATTTATTTTTCTTTTTTGTATATAACAAACTTTTTCAACGCCTCCTAATCGCAGTAAACATATTCAATTCTATCTAACTTTATTATAATAAAAATTAATATAAAAAAAAAAAATTACATGTATCTTTTCAAATCACTCAACTTCCTTTCCATTTATTCATTCTCTCCTCTACTCCTCTGTTTCAATCTCAAAAATACAATCACCGCATAAAGTGAGAGAGAGTAATATTTAAAAATTGTGTAAATTTGAAGAGAAACACACATTATAATTGATCCAATAATGAAAGAAGTATAGGAAGAGTGTGTTAGTGTTAAAAAGGAAGCTTACAAGCCATTCCGGGTGACCCTGCAAGCCTTGATTATCCAAAAGCTTGACAGCAACAGCCTGAGCCTTAAGCCCCTGCCTTAGATTCTCATCCACATAGCCCTTATGAACTCGCCCGAATCCCCCTTCTCCCAACAACAAATTCCTCGAGAAATTATGAGTAATCCCTCGCAGCTCACTCACTTCAAAATCAAACAGATCGCCCCCGAACGACGCTGCCGCCATGTCGCAGAAGGACAGCTGCCGGGGCGACGGCAGAGGAGCCGTGTTCTTCGACAATTCGGACCGGCTCGGGCGACACCGGCTGAAGTTCCCGAACGCAGTCTGGTCCTCGGCCGAGCAGCAATCGGCAGCGAAGTTGGGCCGCCATGGCTTCGAGTGATCCTTCTTCATTTTTGGATTGGATTTGGTGATTTGGAGTTGGTGTTGGAGGCAGGGGGATTGAGGTTACTTATTGGGAATGAGGCATTGGTGCCTTTTTCTTATTCAACTGCCCTTCAACCACTTTACTAATGGGTTTGTGTGTATTTTTTGTTCATCATTTGGATTTTCTTGATTCTCTTTCTTCTTCTGATGATGATTCTTATTTCCCATTTTTGTCTCTTTGGTTGCTTCACTTTATGTGTCTTCTTACTCATTATTATGTTATTTTTATAAGGTTTAAATATAATGAGTTGGTGATATAATTTGTTCCTTCTAATTCAATTCAAATTTGTGGTTCTCTTCTCAATTAACTGGCCAACTTATCAACAAAAGTTGTAATAATATGTTAATGTATTAAAAATATATATAATAAAAAAAAATTATGATTTTATTAATAGATTTAAGATTTGCACATTATCATCATTTAAAAGGTTGAACCCAGAACTTCCACAAGTTTTCTTTCTCTATATATATAGCATTTTCGTACCTATATATTTATATATTTAAAAACATTTCCTACCTATATTTTGAGTCAAATGTATTTTGCTTCTTATATTTTAAATATTTATTTTTTTTAGTTAAACAATAGTTATAGTAGTGGATTCGATGAACTCTTGTCTTGGACATGTGCTTGTGGTTGATTTGTTGGTTTTCAATTTTTATTCATTTACTTTCAATTAAGTATAAAAATAGTGTATGTATATATATATATTTCTGGTTAATTTTTTAAAACTAAATTTTATATTAATTTGTCTTTTATTATTTTTTTAGAAATATATATGTATATATTATGTCTTTTTTTATAATAAAACTAACTATTGTTATCAAACTAGTTTTTATTCAAACTAACTTTTTCATTATTGAAAGCTCGTAAATAAAATTTAGGTATAAAAACAAAAATGAAATAAATCTTAAAATATATAGATTTTTTTTTTAAGAATTCAAAATATCTGGACTTTTTTTAGTATAAATTCCGGGAAGGAGGACCAACAAACCTTACATAAAAAACATAACTACTCTCAAATGATATAAAACATCAAACAAGATAATGAATTACGTCATTGACCCTTCGTTCAAAATATAAAGATGATAATTGCACCTAAAAAAGAATACGATTTGAGCCATTAAGATTTTTTTTATATATACGCCTACGAATTTGTGTAATTTTATTTTGGAATGGAATAATATTACAAATTTAGGGTAGAAAATTTGAACTTTTGTTTCCAATTTAAATAGTTACTAATTAGTAGTAGAGTGACAATCTATATTACATATTTAACAATTAAGAAAATTCAGGCTTATGACAAAGTTAGTTTATATTATCTTTTCAATTAACAGTTTTTTTTCCCTTCTTCTTACTGAACCAGCCATTAACAAAGTTAACTTTCGATATAGACAAATTCTTGTAAATGAGTATTTTTCCAAAAATAAATGATACTATATAGAGAGGGAGTTCTAGAAGACACCAATACTAAAATTAAGATAAAAATCGCAACCTTAAATAAGCAAATTTAACATTTTACGCAACTCGATTTTCAAATTTAGGGAAATAAGTGTGAATTTTTAATCCATATACTTCATTCAGTTGGTTAGTGTTAACCTTAAGTTTCCAATTTACTACAAATTTAGAAAAAAAAAAAATTAATGCCTTTTTAAAATCCACCCAAAAAAATCAAATCAATAAAGAAAAATACTTTTTAAAAAAATAAAATAAGATAGTTACTCTCAATTGGAATAAGTAATGTCTATTTTAGCATAAAAATAATGTTTAGATGTTAAAAGATTTGTACTTACGATTTATTGAACAACGATACACTGACTATTGCATCACAACTAATAAATCACGCATGCATATCAACTTTGACATACTGCTTCTATTTAAAGGTTACAAATTTAAATATCAAAGTCATAATATTATAATCATACTAATAAAAACCTTATCATGGATTTAAATTTGTGATTTAATCTGACGAGGCAAAAATTGGAAATAAAATTTGAAAAAATAAAATCTTTAAATTTCAAAATATTCTTAACACAATTACCATAATGCCCTGGGTACCCTAAATAAGTCAAAAGGATAAAAAATATCCGGACGAGTAACCGAATGTTTGCATTTCAAAGGAAATTATGAAATCGGAGTTATTTAATATAATTTGTGTTATCTAAAAATAACTCTCCCTTATTATTATTATTTTAGTACGAACGAAAAAAAACAACAAACCCTATATATATATATATATGATATTACTACTTTCAAATAAATGAGGATCAAATATTAATTTTCAAAATCAAACCTATGAAGATAGTGTTGAGCTGACTTACATTCAAACAATGAAATCATTATGTCACTTGACTAATTCTGTTAACTCATCTTTTTTTTTTTTTGAGAAATGTTAACTCATCCTTATTAATTACAATTTATGTTATTTGCAAATAATAATAATAGATAATACAATTTATGTTATTATCGTTAAGTGACAAATGACAGGTCTTTTGTGATTAACTGAAAATGAAGGGAAAACTGAAAAGAGGAACAAAACTTTAACGATATCTTATAAAATTTAATAATCATGAGATTATAAGTTTGAACACTATTTTCTCTAACATGGTTATATATAAAAATATATATAATAAAAATATATATAAAAGAAAAAGAATGTTGTGATGTAAAAATATATATAATAAAAAATAAAAGAAAAAGAATGTTGTGATGTAAGGGATGATGACAGCTCTGTGGGCCACTGTGTTATTCTGCTACGCCGTTCAACGAAGCACACGTATTTATTTAAACCTTTTGTGCTTACTTATTTTTATCCTACGAAACTTGCCATGCAGATTAACCAACCTGGTGACGTGGGTGTGGTCGATAATTTGGTTAGAATTTTTGAACCATGGTTCAAATTTAGGTTAAAATAACTTTTTGGTACATGTAAATTTTTAGTCTAAACTTTATCATTGAATAATTGGGAAACTGGTTTTAAGCATTTTATTTTTTAAATCTAGAAGCAGTGGCGTAGTGGTTGAAAACTTGAGATTTAAAAATTATGCTCCTCTAAAGGTTCCGAGTTCAAATTTGAGTCTTTCCTATGATAGTACTCTTTCGATGTCTTTGCCGCCTGACCTAGGGATGGACGTGGTTACCTTTATTTAAAAAAAAACATTTTATTTTTTTAAAATCACATTGACTAAAATTTTACTTTAAAACTTTCTTATACAAATTCCAAAATACATATAATAGTATATTAACCTTCTATCTAGTTTCACGAATCCCCTCTTCCTAAATATGCACTACTAGAAAAAAGGGTTTAGATGACACCTACCATAAATAAAATTTTGAGAGAGAAGCAATTAAAGTGTCATAAAACAAAAACACGCGTTTTATGACACTTTATTAGAATCATCTAGTAATCAGTAATTAAAATAAAATTACCATCACAAAAAAGTGTCATAAATAAAAAAATGTGCGGTTTATGACACTTTTTTAGAATCATAAATTTATAAAATTAATTCTCCATATTAATTTGATATTTTTAAATATTATATATTTTTCTTTTTAAGTACTTCTCAACTATAGTTTTGTAACACTTAACGCCCTAATTATATATATCTATTTAAAACATTTTTATAAGGGAAATTAGCTATTGAATCATCAATTCTTGTTTTAGAAGCAGAAAACCTTTGAGGTGATTGTTTTAAAATTGAGGGAACATCTTGAAAACATATCAAAATTGGAGCCCTAGAATCCCCCATTATCCACCTCATTGCGGAAAATCCTTTCACTCCAAGCGTGCATGCCATTTTCTTCTTCGTCCTTTTGTCGAAAGATCCCTTCCCTCGAGATTTATTTTTCCATTTGGTAGTCGTCAAAACTTCTACAAATCACACTTGTAACAAACCACCTAAATAAGGTGTAACGCCTCGTATTTTATGTTAGACTTTTCAGGTTCAATTATTTGTTCCTTTAGATTTACGGAGTAATTGCTGATTAGTTTTGCCGTAGGAGTATTTTGGTGATTTTACCCTTAGAGACCATTTTGTAAATGATAATTGACTTTGGGTTAATTTTTTAATTTCATGAATTTTAGGGCATTTGTGAAAATTGGTTGTTGGAATTGTGAAAAGAAATTAAATGATTAAAAAGGTTTAATTTTTGTTTTGTTAAATAAAGAAAAACAAATTATAAATGGGTTTTTGTTTAAAGAGTTTGAAGGGAAACAACCAATTTAAATTAAATGAAAAAGAAACCCATTTAAGGGAGTTTAATAAAATAAAATAAAATAAAAAAAGAACCCCAAATGTTCATCTTCTTCCTCTCTTCATCTTTAAACCCTAGACTTACTTCCCTGCTGCCGCCGCTTTAACCCGTACGCTAGCCGTCTCCATGCTGTTTTGCTGCGTAGTAGAAAGCCATGTTGCCGTTGTCTGACCCAAGCACGCGTAACCCCTTTGCAGTGAGCCCTTCCCCGTGCAGCCTGCAGTCGCGAGCTACTCGCACCAATGACCACCGCCGCCTCGTCCATCTACCGCTGACGCAAGACGCGCGAGAGCCGGCGTCCTTTCCACCCAACCGTTCAGCGCTAGTGTAACGACCCGACCCGAATGAGGTTCTAAATAGGCCATTACTTCAATGCATGCATACAAATCTACAAAAAATTTGCAAGGTGGTGTTTGGATTCTAAGTAAAAACTAAAACATGAAAACATCCATTTAAAAATCAACATAAATTCTGAAACTGCCCCTGCTTTCCAAGCACTGTTCCAAGACAAATACATTTCCAAAACATACTCGATCAGAGATTTATTTAAAACATACAAACTTTACAACAATGCTAGAATCAGGAAATACATTTGAGAAAACACCCAGAGGCTCCGTGCCCAACTACATGCATTCAGAGGACATTTAAATCATAAACATAAACATAAGACTCAGAGTTGAACAACGGGTTCCATGATCATGACTCCTCCTCCACCCATCCTGCTCTCGCATCATGGTTTACCCGTGGAAAACCACATAATAAGGGTGAGTAACGAATTACTCGGTAAGAATCCCCAGCAGGGGTACAATACGATACACATGGTCATCTAGCGAGAAAGATATGCAAGCTATGAATATAAACAGAATAGAGCACATAGCTTAGCCCACACTTGGGCCTCGAATGCCAACTCGTGGTCTTAGTCAGGAAATAAATCACCACACCACACATCACACAAGTCGCCCTATACGAGAAACAAGTCCCGGCCTCGGCTGTCTCATCATCGTCGACGAAAGGTACATCTGGCTCACAATCCCGATGAGCTCTCAATGGCGCGTAATGAGCGTAAGCATGCACCGCGTGCTACTTTGCAGACCATGAGGGGTGCCGGGTCCAGAGGCAAGCCGCCCATGTCCGGTCACCACGCCTAACTAAATCTTTGGATCGGTGTCAGCGACATAGGGGTGTGAGACACTGACACGTAAACTATGTCGGCTGAACCACCGCACTGGGGCCAAGGAACGGTCGTGGTAGGCTTACACCAGAAGCCGCCCCTTGCCTTAACAGTGGCAATCGGGCTCTCGCCAAACATGCCGAGGACATGCCGGCTGCAGGGACGAGGCAATGCCAAGTCATCATCCCGACCGTTGGGGCATTAACAAGCGCCACCTCACCCAAGATTGCGGGGCCTACCGGTTGGGTTAGCTAATCCTCACGGGGTCCGGGGGCGGAATGACTTGCTCGACGTCCCTGCCATGGATGCAAGATACTTTATGCATCAGGCCCGGATGATGCTATCTACCTGCAACTCTAACCTGCCTTAACAATCAGCAAACAATCCAATACAATCCAATACGTGCTCAAAGAGAATACAACGAGCCTAGCATGATACTACGAAGCAAGGAACAGATACGAGCATGCCAGAAAGGAACAACCTAGCATGGACTAACATGAGAAACAACATAGGAAATCATGTCAGTCGGGAATTCAGAATAGAGCACTTATCAGGAAACATGTCAATAAACAAAAACAAGCATACAATCAGCAATCACATATAATATCGCAGGGTCCACACAACTCCAGTAAGAAATCCTTACCGGCCGGGAAGACCTCTAAACACAAGAAACCTAAGTTGCGATCGAACCCGAGCTACCTAGCGAGAACCTAACAAAAACAACAATAATTACAATCAAAAGGCCCAAATATAATAAAACAAACAGGGCTCAGCTCGGGAGCAACTCACGAGGCACGGCTGACACTCGGACGGGCAAGCGCACGACGGCGGGCGCAAATTTAGGCGCTGGCTCGGCCTGGGCGCGCTGACATGGGCCAGCGCTGGGGCACGGCTGGCGAGCGGTGGGCGCGCTAACGCGCGGCAGCAAGCGGCGGGCGAAGCGCGGGCGCGACGACGCTTCTGAGGGGCGTGACTTCGGAGCGGCTCGGCGACACGAGCGGGCGACGCGACGCGGCACGGCGAGGGCGCAGCGCACGGCGCGTAAGCAAGCGGACAGCAGATCTGGTGGGCGGCGGCCGGCCACTGGTGTGCGACGGCGAGCGGGCGATCGGGCGACTCCGGCGGATCTGGCTGCGGCGCGCGACTGCAGGAGGCGGTGGCTCGGTTGGCGAGGCCGGTGGCTGGTATTTGGCGAGCTAGGGGCCGCTCGGGCAAGGGTGGGCGAACCAAGGTCAGGGAGAGAGAGAGAGAGAGAGAGAGAGAGAGAGAGAGAGAGAGAGAGAAAAGGGATTTGGGGAAAAAAATAAAAGAAAAAAGAAAATAAAAGGAAAATGGGAAAATAAAAGAATAAATGGGATTTTAATCCTTTTTCCATCCTTATCCATTTTTTCCAATTTTCTAAAAATCCTTAAAATCCTTAAAATCCTTAAAATCCCATTTCCCGGCTTCCTCCTTCGAGACCCGACTGAAGCAACCTTTTCCAATAAATAAATCTCACTTAAACCCAACTCCCAAAGCAACACTAAGGGCCCCGGGCTCGAATCCCGAAGGAAAAGCCCAAACATCTCGGGACTCGCAGCCACCAACAAACAAACCTCAACAAAGGCAGGAGCTGCCTCGAAGCCCTGAAAATCCACAAATCCTGTCGGGGAGCAAAAGACCAAAATGCCCTTAAGGGACAAAAACAGCTCTAACGGCCCAACCGAACCATCAAATCGGCAGGAAGCACCTCGAGAACCGAAAAGAAAAGCGGGCCGTTACAATACTCCCTCCTTTTAAGACTTTCGTCCTCGAAAGTCCTAAGACGCAAATGACTCCAGGAAAAGCAGACTGAATCCAAACCAACCGAACTTCTCGGCTAAAACAACACCAACCTTCTTCGAAAACCAAACCCTCTTGGGTTCTCAAAGGCTCCAAGCCACAAAGCCATCCAACTGCCACAAACTAACTCAACCAAGACTGGGCATACACTAAACTTCAGAGGGAAAAGACGGCAAACCACGTCCTCAACTCGCACCAACTCTCAAACTGTGCTACTCTCAAAGAAACTCGAGAGGCCGCCACAAGCTCGAAACTCTACACCACGCACTAGCAAAACTCCTATGGAAGCTCACAATTTGTTAACAAACGACCTCAACCCGACAACATTTGGCCAAACAACTGAACCTCTCAGGTTCCAGAAACCAAACTGCCTACAACACTCACACCAGCTGAAACTTCGGCTACGGCCAAATCTAAAAGACAAGGGCCAAGCACAGACTCCACTCGGCCAAACCAACAAACTCGAACTCCTCACCGCCGAACGCAAACCTTTGAAGCAAACCTACCCAGCAAGTGGCCAAAGAGAACACCGCCGGGCAAGGAACAACCAACCTTCCTCTCAAAATCTCAGAAGCAAGGACTAAACCATCACGCAGCTCTGCGGGGCACAACACCTTGAGGAAAATAGCTCAACGACTTACCAACCAATGCCACGGCACCTCTGTGCCAACTCACTCAAGCGCGCGGCTCGCTAACGCCAGCTGCGAACGCACAACAACTAGGAACAAAGCCGAGAAGGGCTTGCTCGTGAGAACTCAACCCAACTTATAACGAGCAACGCCGCCTCAAGCTACCACTCAACTCTTAAAATCCAGCGGCTACTAAAAAAAAAACTTCTCCTTTAAGCTTAGGCCTAACTCAACTTCCAACCAGAAGCTCCACTCCCAAAACCTCACAAGTAAAACGGATGACGACAACCTTCAAGCTTACGGATCCTGAACCATACGAATCCGCAAGACTACCTCAGGAGCTAACACTCGAGGCTGGCATCCAAGGAACAACTCAACCACCACAGAGGCTAGGGGAAAAGGAAATCTTCAATCTCCAAAGAACCAACGACTTGCCAGAACAACTCAACTCTTCTCTTGGGTGGCCTCCGCCTCTTGCGGGGAACAAACAACTCTTGCTTGCTAACAACACAAAGCAGGGACCCTCTCGCTGGGCTGACCGTTGCGCTACTCTGATCAACTACACAACTCAGGAGCTAAGCTGACTCCTGCCAAACGGGAAACGACTTCCCAGCAAGCAAACTCTAGAAGGGCAGCGAACTCCACACACGCTCGCTGACTTGCTCAAACCCAAGGCAACAACAACCAACTCTCTTGGAAGCAACACCCAAGGGAAAACTCAACCAATCGGACCACCAATCCGAAACTAACAGCACTTGCTCAACTGCCGAGGGAGGGGTCAACTCCCAAAACTTTCTGATCAAGAACAAGACCTCAGGGACCCGCCCTCCAGCTAGAACCGAACTAGCTCTCGAAACAACAAGAGGACCAAATCTTGGCCAAACACTCACAAGAGGCAGAACAACCTTTACTGCAGACTCTAGAACACCATCCAAGAATCCGCTTAACTGGACAAACAACTGCTTCCAAGCAGCCAACAAACTATTCCCTCTTGCTAGCACCACTACCATCAATTCCAAGACCAAGGAGTAACTCGACAACTCCCGAAGGAAACGGCTCTTACAAGCGAGACAATCAAAGGACGAGAGAGCTCCACATACGCTCTTTGTCATGCTCCACTAGAGCAACAACATCTAATCTCACGGGGCAACAACAGGGGTCCATCTCAGACTGAACCTCCAAATGCCAAACGGGGCAACTCAACATCCTGCAACAGGAAAACAACCAACATGGCACAAACCACTCGCCCCACGAGCAAAACTAATCTCAAGAAACTCCAATCCACACCTTGGTCAACACCAAGCATCAACTTGCCACAACACCTGAACCAATCCGAACTTTACTCCAAACAAACACTGGCTTGCTAGTCTACCAAGACTGCTAGCAACTCAACCGAGGCTACAAGCCACACGCCTCCAGCTGGCCAACTGAAACTCACTACCTGGGCCTGACTGAGCTGTGGAGAGGCTCTCCACAACCTAGGGTTCTTCGACAACCCTCGACACACACCTTTGCAAAGAGCCGATCTACAGCATAAGCGCACGAACGAACAACTCCAATTTCCAGCATCCCAACCATACTGGCCAACTCCAACTCCTTGGGAACCTAGAGGACCCGAAACGCTACAGAATGCGTCATCCTCCTACTCAAAGCATCGGCCACAACAACTTCTACCCAAGGAAGGATCCGAACAACTCTCTTAGCCATGACGATCAGAAACCACGCGGCTTAGCTACCACCGCTCTTGTTTAGTTTCCAACTGAACTCCAACCAACGATCAACAAGAAGATCCGCCAACCAAGCTTAGGTCCAACCCAACAACACTTTCCTAAGCAACAACCTGATACCACGAGCACGGTATCCTTACCACCTCGACTAAAGCCTTGCAACAACCACCTGGAGTCCAACTTCTCCAGGAACTGAGCACTAGATCTCCAAAGCAAACCCTACATGGATCTGAAACCCTCGCCACAAAACGAACCACACAAAACACACTTGTGCACAACTCTCAACCTTCCTTCAGAGATCCAAGACTAACAAGCGCTTTTCCCAAAAAGCAACGCTAACTCCTGGCAGAGATACAAACAATCCAAGGAACACCAAAAGTTCCATCTCCACACGATACTCGAAGCTGAGGCAACCTTGCTCTACCAAAGCATAACAATGCCAAACCGAACTTACTTTATACCAAGCCTCTACCAAGGGTGCTTACCCCTAAGGCATCCAAAACCTCTCGCAAGGCATCAGCTCATCTCGCCTCATAGGCATCCAGCTCATCTCATGAGCATCCAACTCGTGGTCCTCTCTTTGGACCAAACTCGCATCTACAATGCTCAACTCTCCTCGAGTTAAGGCACTCGAAGGTAGTTGACCGCACTACCAACCACAAAGAAATCTCTTGGCCTTAACACTAGCGCGAGACTCACGCGCACCAACACTTACCAACTGCTAACCTGCTGACTTACTCAACCTCCAGAAACACTAGGAAGAGGCTCCGGCTCCTCTCGAGCATCCTTTCGCTTGTAGTCCATCGACTACCACCGAACTAGCCCTGCGGCACGACCTAAAGCAGTGCCACGCCATAAAGCGGATCCAAGACTAAAGGAGTGCGCTGAACTCCGGACGGCATAGAACCATCCGCTATGCCTAAGCCAAACTCAAGCTTTGAACCGGACTTAGTGCCAAAGAGGCACACCAACCAATGCACCTCAAGTGCCACTACTACCAAAACCACATCTTACTACCAATGGGCCAACAAGATCACAACCTCAAGTGACACGAACTCTGGCTAGGCATACAAGGGCTCCAACTCAAAAACCATGCCTATGGCATCTCATCAAACCGAAGGCTCACGGCCCTACCCCTGCATCTCCACATGATGCTCAACAAAACTCAGTCGGCTCTCTCAACATGCATCGGCTAGCTCCACTCCAGGAGCTCACCAAAGGAAGAGTGCTCAACTCTACCAAACCTCGAGAAAACACCAACGGATCCAATCGAAGAGGAACATCGCTCACTGCACCCTTAACCACGGGGTTAAAACATCGGTCGCAAACAACAACACTTTACAGGAGCACAAAGATGCCTCAACAATTTCCTCGAAGAAATTACGCCAACTGCAATACTACTCACTGGGCAATCAAACAATCCGCTAAGGCTCAAGATCAACACTTGAGCTACCTGTGCTAGTCCACACGGGGACTGCTCCACAAGCATCCACATAAGCACAGTCATAGCTAACTCCTCTCTTGGAGTGGCACTCCAAGGCAAAGCACCTCCACCTTCTCACTAGGGGAAAACCAACAAGTGGGCCACAATTGGCCCACGGGAGTCCAAGCTCGCTTGCTCCCACGGGGACGATGTCCCTGGGGCATCCGAATCTATCTCGGATACCTCAACAAGCCACAACAAACATCACACGCTGCGGGAAGTTGGCATGATGGCGCTCTAAACCCAAACCAACAACGAGTCGGAACTCGCTCGTCTCGCTCCACAACACTACACAAGGCATACACTAGATGGCGGTGTATTGTAAATTCTTAACCCTTTTTCAACAACAAATAGTAAACTTAGGCGTACATGATGGTATCGAGCTGAGTGCGATGATCATGGAAAAACGACCTACAACGAAAGGTCGGTCTGAGAATCTATGACTCGAGCTCGATACCAAGCTATAACGACCCAGGCCGAATGAGGTTCTAAATAGGCCATTACCTCAATGCATGCATACAAATCTACAAAAAATTTGCAAGGTGGTGTTTGGATTCTAAGTAAAAACTAAAACATGAAAACATCCATTTAAAAATCAACATAAATTCTGAAACTCGTCCCATCTGTTTCCAAGCACTGTTCCAAGACAAATACATTTCCAAAACATACTACGATCAGAGATTTATTTAAAACATACAAACTTTACAACAATGCTAGAATCCGGAAATACATTCAGAAAACACCCTAGGGCTCCGTGCCCAACTACATGCATTCAGAGGACATTTAAATCATAAACATAAACATAAGACTCAGAGTTGAACAACGGGTTCCATGATCACAGCTCCTCCTCCACCATCCTGTCTCGCATCATGGTTACTGTGGAAAACCACATAATAAGGGTGAGTAACGAATTACTCGGTAAGAATCCCCAACCAGAAGTACAATACGATACACATGGTCATCTAGCGAGAAAGATATGCAAGCTATGAATATAAACACGAGAATAGAGCACATAGCTTAGCCCACACTTGGGCCTCGAATGCCAACTCGTGGTCTTAGTCCGGAAATAAATCACCACACCACACATCACACAAGTCGCCCTATACGAGAAACAAGTCCGGCCTCGGCTTTGCTCTCATCGGCGAGCGAAAGGTACACGGCTCACAATCCCGATGAGCTCTCCGCCGGCGTATTTGTAATGAGCGTAAGCATGCACCGCGTGCTACTGCGAACCATGAGGGGTGCCGGGTGCAGAGGCAAAATTTGCCCATGTCCGATCCACCACGCCTAACTAAATCTTTGGATCGGTGTGTCAGCGACATAGGGTGTGAGACACGGACACGTAAACTATGTCGGCTGAACCACCGCACACGGGGCCAAGGAGCGGTCGTGGTAGGCTTACACCGAGAAGCCGTCCTTGCCTTAACAGTGGCAATCGGGGGCTCTTGCCAAACATGCCGAGGACATGCCGGGTGCGCAGGGGCGAGGCAATGCCAAGTCATCATCCCGACCGTTGGGGCATTAACAAGCGCCACCTCACCCAAGATTGCGGGGCCTACCGGTTGGGTTAGCTAATCCCCTCACGGGGTCGGGGTGGGAATGACTTGCTCGCGTCCCCGCCATGGATGCAAGATACTTTATGCATCGGGCCGGATGATGCTATCTACACCGCAACTCTAACACCGCTTAACAATCAAACAAACAATCCAATACGTGCTCAAAGAGAATACAACGAGCCTAGCATGATACTACGAACCAAGGGCAGATACGAGCATGCGAGAAAGGAACAACCTAGCATGGACTAACATGAGAAACAACATAGGAAATCATGCGGTCGGAATTCGAGAATAGAGCACTTATCAGAAACATGTCAATAAACAAAAACAAGCATACAATCGGCAATCACATATAATATCGCAGGTCCACACAACTCCAAAGAAGAAATCCTTACAGCGGGAAGACCTCTAAACACAAGAAACCTAAGCTGCGATCGAACCCGAGCTACCTAGCGATAACCTAACAAAAACAACAATAATTACAATCAAAAGGCCCAAATATAATAAAACAAAGCGAGGGCTCGGCTGGGAGCAACTCACGAGGCACGGTGACACTCGGACGGGCAAGGCGCACGGCGGGGTCTGCAGCTTAGGCGGCTGCTCGGTTACTGGCGCGCTGACACAGCGCTGGGGGCACGGCTGGCGAGTGAGGCGCGCGAACGCGGCGGCGAAAGCAAAGAAGGGCGAGGGCGCGTGGCGCGACGACGCGCTTCTAAGGCGTGACTTCGGAGCGGCTCGGCGACACGATTTGGCGGCGACGCGACGCAGACGGCGAGGGCGCAGACGCGCACGGGCGCGGGCAAGCGGACGGCAGATTCGGTGGCGGCGGCCTCACTGGTGCGACGGCGAGGCGGTGGCGATCGGGCGACTCCGGGCGGATCGGCGCTTGGCGCGCGACTGGCAGGGCGGGCTTCGGTGGGCGGTAGCTCTGGGCGCTGGCTAGAGCTTAGGCCGCTCGGGCAAGCGGTCAAGAACCAAGGCAAAGAGAGAGAGAGAGAGAGAGAGAGAGAGAAAAGGGATTTGGGGAAAAAATAAAAGAAAAAAGAAAATAAAAGGAAAATGGGAAAATAAAAGAATAAATGGGATTTTAATCCTTTTTCCATCCTTATCCATTTTTTCCAATTTTCTAAAAATCCTTAAAATCCTTAAAATCCTTAAAATCCCATTTCCCGGCTTCCTCCTTCGAGACCCGACTGAAGCAACCTTTTCCAATAAATAAATCTCACTTAAACCCAACTCCCAAAGCAACACTAAGGGCCCCGGGCTCGAATCCCGAAGGAAAAGCCCAAACATCTCGGGACTCGCAGCCACCAACAAACAAACCTCAACAAAGGCAGGAGCTGCCTCGAAGCCCTGAAAATCCACAAATCCTGCCGGGGAGCAAAAGACCAAAATGCCCTTAAGGGACAAAACAGCTCTAACGGCCCAACCGAACCACTGAAACTGAACCGGAAGCACCTCGAGAACCGGAAAAGAAAACTGGGCCGTTACAGCTAGCGACACCGTCTGCGTCATCCGTGAGTTAGCCCCTGCCCTGCCTCAGTTAGTTCGTGAATAGCCCGATGTCGCCGCTGTGGTTCGGCACACCTGCAACCGATTACCCGGGCCACGTGCAAGGAGTTCCAACGTCAAATGTGCGGTGGCCAATGATGAGTACCTCGACACCAAAGAACCTCTTCGTTTTGCTCGAGTTTGGGTAAGGATTTTGATTACGTTGATTTGTTATGGATTAATCGTTTGGGTTTGGTTGTATTTAATTGATGAGTTTTGTTGGGTGTTTTGTGAAGCGGTATTCTTGTTGGAGCTTGAAGCTTGTGTTGTGGGTTTGGATTGATTTTGTATTTTGCTAAGTTTTGGGACAGTGTGTTGTTTAGGTTCTTGGATAAGTTCCGGTTCTTGGTTTTCATCTTTTTTTTTTATAGACTACTGTGTTTGACAACCTATTGTGAAGCACTAGTTTTGGATAGAAAATATGCGGAGCTTGTGACATGAAACTTATAAATATTTCTTAAAGTGATTTTTAGGATGATGTACAAAGCCTAACTACCTAGGTTGTTGGTGATGAGCAAACTGGAATAGGTAACTTGTAGATAGCTATTTGTTTTTCTTTTTTGGAACTATTAAACATGAAATGTCATTTTGGTTCGTGCCCAAAAGGTTGAAGCTTGTTATATTTTCTTTTTGTTATAAGCAGGTGGGTACACTCTTAGAGCTAAATTGGAGATCAGAGGTGTTAAAAAAAAGCCTAAGAGAGAAATGCTACAAGAATAACATATTTCTCTCTAATTTCTCTCTTCTTTCATGGTTAATTGTTCTAATTCACTTGTCAATTTCCTCTCAAAATATCCCTTGCCGATCCATGCTCCCTCTAATCATTGGAATTTTTTTTTCACATATTCATTTACTAATTTTCCATTTGTTTTGATCCTCGGTCTGATTTTTCGTACTCCTTGCAGGTTCTTTTTTTTTTATTTGTTTGGATTTTGAGTTGTGGCTGGTCTTAGAGGTTCGATTTCAAATTTATGGTTCTTCTCTCTATGAATATTTGTGTTCCTGAGAATATTTATCCTTTCCAATCTCTTTCATTTTTTGCATTAGATTTTGGATTTAAGTTTAAACCACTTATTCAGAAGTCGAGAAGTTCTTTGTTCTCTGCATATGTTGCTTAATTTTGCTTGAAAAATGTTATGGATGCTAGTGATTATTGTGTGTTTTATTTCTCTTAAAATACTAGCATTCAAGGTGGATGATTAATGGTTGAGAAGTTCACTAATCTCGGCATCTATTGGGTTTTTCGAGTTGCTTATTTTGATGCTTTTATGTCATTCTCTAAACATTTTTTTTTATTTTTGTTTGATGTAGAAAATTCAAGACTTTGAGTTGCTAGGGAATCAACCACATTAAGTAGTATGTGGTAACTAGCTTTCTTTCTCTTTATTTTTGTTACCCTTAGCATGCATTTCCATGGAAGTTGTAATTTGAGATGTCTCATCAAGGCGGGGTGGGGACGGGGATGACTTTACCGTCCCCATCCACGCGCTACTCATTTCAATCCCCATCCCCGTGAAATTCACCATTAAATTTTGTGGGAATGGGGCGGGATTCACCACGGGTAAATTATGGGGATCGGGCTCCCCACGGGGCGGGGAACGGAGAAACGGGAACCTTTAAATTTGGTTGTAGAGCTAGGATTCTTTATTATTGTTTTGAATGTTTGTCTTTTTGTTTCTCTATCATATTAGGTTTTTTAAAAAAAACATCATATTAGGCTCTTTAGTGAGTTATTCTACTAATATGTACATTTGATTGTAGGGGCGTGCCAAAAGTTCATTATGACACAACTGCACAACTACAAAGAATGGATAATGAAATATTTCATTCAAGAGTGCTTGAAATTAAGAAACAAATGTATTGTTTTACCTTTAGTATTCCTATAATTCAAAATATATACTTGAACTGCATCTTGAAAGTGGTACATCTTTTTAATATGTTCTCCTTAATTCTTTGATATATGTAAATTTGATTTGGAGGATTTAATTATATTGTTGCGTTGGTGCAACATTCTTAACCTAAAAATAGTCCATTATACAAGTATATAACATAAAAAGCTATTAACCTTTTTTTTTTCATTTTTCCATTTGTCAAAATAGCTATTCTAATCTTTGTCCAACAAGGTTTGTTTGACTTTTGAGGTAAGTTTGATTAATGTATTTGTTAAAATTTCTTGGGTCTTTTTAGTGCTTATGGTTTTGAAGATTTCTATATTTCTTTTTTATGTGTTATTGTGGCTTGTTTCGCTTCTAAATTTTCACTTCTTTTATTGGATAGAATGATTGAATTCAATTCTTGGATTCCATTGTTGCTATAAAAAACACTTAACTAAATTATTACTTTTTTCAGGGCACTTCTTAGAGAGATCCATCATGCTTGTTTTTCTAATGGTTGAGGTAATTCTTAAAGTTTTAAGTTTAAATTTTGGAGATTAGATAGTATTTATTGAAGTTAACTTTATATTGAATTGAACTCTTGATAAATTGATCATATAGAATTGCAACCACCAAAATCTTTTATACTTGGATAGAAATAGAATGATGATTGATACTAAGATTGAGATTTTTTTTTTTTTTTGAAAGCACTAAGAATGGGGTTTGGATGCAAGTGAAGTGGGGATTTCTTCTTGAAAGAAAAAGGATTCCAATTTTTTTCAAAAGAAAAAAGGTTTCCATTGTTTCCCTTTTTCTAACTGAAGACAAGTTTTTCCATACATTTTGAAGCATGTGAGTTGAATGATTGAAGTTGAAAGGGTAGTTTATGTGAGGTAAGGTGTGATAGGATGACCTTATCATCTTTATTTTATTTTGTTAGTTGGGAAATGGTTTTTATTTTCCATACGTTTGGGATCTAACAAAGTTCAATGCTGCTTGAAGGTTCTTGGAGAAACTTTCCACAATTCTTATTTTGATAGTTATTCTATTGCATTCTTCAAGTTATTAGCATACTTGCATGTGAAATTGGAGGCATCTTACGTTTGTCCTCTTTCCTTGACAACCAAATAATTTTCAGTAGAATTGTTGACATTCATTCATATATATATAGAATTGTTCTAAATAACATTATTTATTTATAGATATGACTCTTACTTAATATTGTTTGCTTTGTTAGGTTTTGCATAAACTCAACCAAATGATGGATCTAGAGATGAGCCAAACGATGGATCTTCAAAGATGAGCATTAATATATTATTCTTTTTGTATAGATTAGTGGCAAAAATTATGTACATTTTCTATCAAGTGTTTTGGTGGTTTTATTGCATTACGATTATATGTAAAAAGTACTGAGATGAATACTTGTTGATTTTGATAAAATGTATAAAAGTTTCTAAATTTGATTAGATTGAGAGACCATTTAGCTTTCAAATTATTGTGTGCACAATGATCGGTAAGAAGAGGTAAAAAATATATAATGCATAATTATTAAAGAATTATTTAGTGACTATAAAGAAGTATCAATATAAAATTTTTATTGATAACTTTAGGGTATCATGGATAAAATATTGATGATCTATTTTATATGTCATAAAAAAAGGATAAATGATAGTAAAAAAGTATCATTAAAAAAGTTTTAATGATACTTCTTAAAAAGTGTCATCTAAAGAGAATAGATGATGTGCGATACAATGATTGAAAAAAAGTATCATCTCTAGAGTTTCGATGATACTTCTTCAAAAGTGTCATTGAAAGAGAATAGATGATGTGCGATACAATGATTGAAAAAAAGTATCATCTAAATTGTTTATGATACTTTTTTAGAATCATCATACCCTAGTTTTGTAGTAGTGATGGTTTAATAAAAAAAACAATTAACCATTACCTTGCATTGTGAGACTTAAATACCACTTTTTCTTCAATAAATTAATATATTATAATAGGACAAAAAATTGGCAATAGTAATCATCCATTTTTAACCTTATGAGTGATTTTGTAGGATCGAAAGGATACATTTGAGAAGAGTAAATAAGGTTCGCCAATTTTTAAGTTTTAAAAATAATTTTTACGATCAAAACTCTGTTAAGCTAAAATCACTCTACAATATTTGAAATGATTTAAATTATAACAAAGCAAACAAACCTACCATAGGGAATAACAAAAATATAATGTAAGAATGAAATAATAAAGTTAAGGAAAGAGAGACATAAAAAATTTATAATGGTTTGGAAATCCCAACTTCACTTTCCAAGACTTCTTCTAGAGTATTTTATTTGGTGATTCTTTTGTGGGTGAAAACCAAACCTACATGACCTTCTTTTACACTAAAGAGAAACTTCAAATCCTTTTTACAAGTGTTCAGGATTGAACCACTCCAATAATTTCTTTTGTATGTTAAATGAAACTCAAATCTTTTTACTGATTTAAGATTAAACCAATTTATTTTCTCGCAAACCCACGGTGTTCACACACCTTAATGCAAATCTCATAATATAAATAAAAATAAACCTTACAAAATACCTTTGGTAGGCAAAATACTCAAATTTGACATTAACAACTTCTTCACAAAATTTGCAATTCATCGTTTGAAGAATGTGTCAAGCAAATAAATTTTTTTAAAGCTTTTAATAATGAAGATGTTTATGTAAAAATTTAGTGCTAATTTTTTTTTTTTTTTGATTTAATGGGTAGAAGATGAAATGCGATTATTATATTTAGAGCAAAATGATCGACGAATGAAAATTGATGAAGAATATGATGAAAATGACCAGCATATTTAGTGCAAAGATGATAGATGGATGAAATTGAATGAAGATAATATGGAAAATGTTTTGGTTCAAATGAATATATGTCTCTCTTTTCTTTTAATTTAATTTTATTATAGGTGATTTTGTTTTCCAATCTTTTTTTGCTTACAACTTCCTCATTTGAACTATTAGTAAATAAAATCTGAGTTTGTTATCATCAAAACATTAATTAATTATTTAAAATTAATTTATTTGAGATAATTGTCCCTTTTTTTAGAAAGAGATAAGTTGTCAAAAAGCCAATAAATTGGTTGTGAGGTGCAACCTCCATGTTGGTAAAGATCGTCCAAATTCTGATTCAACCCAAGTGTGTAAGATGAAGTGAGTATTTCAGTTCACAAATTCATATCTAATTCAAGATGATCTTCTTAATATGATACCATTTTGAAAGACTATGTTGGAGATACTCATCTTGTCTCACATTGAAAAGATGAGGAGTTTTCAACATCTTTAAATAATATGAGTTACTCCTCTTACTAATAAGATGAAAGCTAAATATCAATTTTCAAAATTAAATCTGTGATTATAGAGTTTAATCAAATTACGACCAAACCAATATGTCACCATCTCTTTTGATAAACCACATACTTTTAATTTTGGAACTTTTTGTAATGTTTGGGGCTTGTATAGGGCTTTGAGAGGGTCCAAAATGAGAATGGGTTATCAATATTTTGGGCCTCGGGGCAAAAGGCTCAATTTTGGGCCTTATTTTAGGATGCTAATCGATGTGAAAGAGAATGAGGAAGCTAAGTGTTGTGGAAAGAGGAAATGTAGAAGGGAATTAGTAATAAATGACTAAATATTTAAAAATAATTTACTATATGTCTAAACTTTCTTGGACCTAAAATTGATGGTTAAATAGAATTTAATGGAAGAGAGAGATTTTTTATTTCCTAAATTACACAAATTTTAAATTAATTCATTAAATTATAATTTAACATTTATTAAGTCAAATATAAATGATCTCTTAATTCGAGAAGATTTTAATCCTTCGCAACGATTTATATTTTAATAACTATTTTTTTTAATACAAGTTGGGAAAGCTAATTACAAATACTGAGTTCAGGAATCGAACCTGTGAGCATAGAATAGAAATTGAGTAACACCAAACAAAATAATTTATTAATATTTAAATAAAACAACATGTTCATGGTAATTTTAAAATTGAGAAATTATAGTAACTAGACCATATTTGAAATGTATTTGCAAATATATGCGCCCAAGTTTTTTTTTTTGCAAAATTAATTTTTTATTAAAATTCGTAATTATTAATTTTTCATTAATACCATTTTTCCATTTATCACATTTAATACTAAATTTTTGAATTAAAACACCAATTTAAACATACTTCTCATTCTTTTAAAATATATCATATTTAATTGTCAACTCTTTTAATGCAAAAGATTTTAATTCCTTTTCTCATTTATCTTCCATCTTTCTTCCTTTTCCTTTTCCGTTTCACTCTTATTCCTCCATTCTCCATTCCTTTATTTTCGTTTCTTCAGCTCTATTCATTATCTCTTTTCACATTCTGGCCACCACGTAAAACGTAAATTTTCGTTGACCACAAAACTCTAATCGGACGGTATAATCATACGAGTTAAGACATCTTCTCTCAGTAATCTCCGTTTTTCACAATATTTGTATCACATTTTTGTTACTTATCCATCACCATTAGCATGTTACTGTTCATTTTCAATATAGTCGTGATCCGATATGTTTCAGATTGTTCAGTATGATATGTTTTATTCCTATTTATGTCAATTTTGTACATTTAATTCATTTATATTCCAATATTTAGAATGTCAAAAATCATGTTTAGAAAATGCAGTAAAATCATATGTAGAACAATAGTATTTTAGTACTTTCCAATCCATATTGTGGTATAATTGATTGTATACACATTTACAAAACTGTATAATTAAGTATATATCGTATGTTCACACGTCCTCGATTTATATATAGCCAAATAAATTGTATAATTGACTATATACCGTATGTTCATACTATATTTTTAGGTTAGTTATATTGTACATTTTTTCCTTATAGATTCATTAATCATTCCATTTGAAATTGCACACAGTGTTCTTTACAATGTCAATATTTTTGTTTAAAAATGTATTTAAATCATAAGTAGAACAGTATTATCTACATACTAAAATGTCCAAGTCCTATATACTTGAGTATTATCTACTGTAGTTTTCAATGTATCGTACGTTATATTACTGTATAAACTATATAAAACTCTATATGTTTCATTATTTCATTATATATATTGTATAAGTTACACGATACATTTATGGTTTATTATTCATTCTATTTATGTCTAATACGTTTTTCGTACTCATATTACTATTCATTAAATTCCATTCCGCAATATGGTATTGTGTATGCATGTATATTATATGACTTATAATATAGAACAATATTGTTTGGACATTTTTGTAATACTATACAATTTTTCCTTATAGGTTCAACAAGCATCTCAATCTGTATTGCACATAATGGTCAGTAGGATGAAAATGAGATGTACCATAATCATGAAGTAGCTGAAGAGCGTCGCATAAATATTGAGGAACGCATTCACTCAATGATGATTTTACATTACAGTCTTTTTTTATGTCGAAAGCTTTTAGTGTCAATTTTGTAACCCATGAGACCTTTTTTTATTTACTATTGATCTCACTTTGAATAGTAATTTTGTGTGAAGTTGTTCCAACAGTAGGAGTCTCTATCAATTTACAAATATTACATATGTTATTTCTCAATATTTTACTAGATGATATTGTACATTCAAAATTATTTGTTCACTGTCGCAAACATATTAAATCACATCACAAGTATTCATATCATCAAATTAAACACTTTAAAAAAAAGCACAAAGTTTTAAAAATACGGTATGATACATGATATATAATGGTTGTACCGTATATACCAAGTTGTTCAATACTGTGTGGTTATCAAACGTGTTCTGGTTTCAATCAACGAAATTGAAAGTTCAACAGCTCATACGGTTTATTTATAAATAAAACTACTAGAATCAAATAACATGTACATTACGAACTATATTGTATGTAAATCACAACAGTACATCTAACAATGTATTGACGCCACTCCCGTCCTGCAATTAATGCACCATAAATTGGCGATTTCTGGTTTTGAATGTGAGACGAATTTCCTTTTTTAAAATTTTCCTTCCCAAATGAAAAACCAATAATTTGATCGTTATTTTTTAAATTTATAAGGTATTAAAAAAGAAGATGAAATGTCTCAAATAAATGTGATTTCGGAGGGTATGTTTTTCCACAATTAATGCCCATAAATTTGTGATTTGTGATTTGGAATGTGGAATGATTTTTCTTTTTTGAAATTTTGCTTCCAAAATTAAAAAACAACCAATATGAGGGTATGCTTGTAATTCGTTATTTTTTGATTTTATAATGTATTAAAACAAAATCTACTTTTGCTAATATTTTTGTAGATATATATATTTGCAAATGCTTTTTAAATATGGTCTATTTATGAAAAAAACCCTTTAAAATTAAAGGTGTCATTAATACAATTATATATATATATATATATATATATATATATCCAATGAGGCTAGCATTTGAAAATTTTTAGGAGTGTTAGTGGCTGTTCAATAAAAGATGGAATTCCCAAAACCTGTTATATTTTTTTGAAATTTATGATAAATGTTTTAATTTCGAAAATGTTGTAGGATTGAAAAGTCTTGTAAACTGAAAACATTTGAAGTTTTTTTGGTCGATACTGGAAAATATTTTAACGTTTGTTTTATCTTCTTCTTTATTTTTATTTCATTTATTTCTTTAGTACTTATTTTTTAAATTCAAAGATTTTCTTTTGAGGTATATGAAAGGAGAAATTGGTTTTTTTGCTGGCATCTATATCTAAAAAGATAAAACAATAAATCGAGAAACTTAAATTATTTATCTTTCAATTTATATATGATTAAAAAATTGGAGCATCGAAGCTATAATTATTCTTAAAGAAATTCACAATTAAATCTAGGAATTTTAATAGTCGGTGGAAAATGACCATTCCCTGGTTTTTTTTTCTTTTTCTCCCCCTTTTTTATTATTCAAATTTAATTTACTGCTATATATGGCTTTGAATTTCTTACCTAGTAATGCATGGCACCTTTAAGTTCATCTTACCTTCTATATTCCGATGTTTCAACTTTTAATTATTATTACTAATTGCGGAGTAATTTGATCAAACGCCAAAATAATGAAAAATCATCTAAAAATCTCATCATTCAAATATTCTCCTTCATTCACATTTCTTGGATTTGACAATAATGATCATTAGAGCAATGAAAGAATTGATTTATTTTTTTAAGGATATAATATTTGGAGGTGGGATATTAGTTAGACACTAATATTTTAGAGTTTTTTTTTTTTGAGAAACACTCATATTTAAGAAAGGTGATAAGATTCAAATTTGATTGGTAGTGCATTAGTTATCTTGATTAATAATAATTATTTCAATTTCATAATTATAAGTTGGATCCTAAAAATTGGTATTGGATTCTAATCTTATTTGAAAGTAGTAATTATATTTAACTTATTTAAAAAAAAAAAGAATATTTAACTTATTGTTAATTTTTAAAAAGTCTTAATTGCAAGCAATACTAACCAGAGAACAATTCTGAATAAATGTTATAGATACTAAATTCAAGATTTTGAAAGCTATAAAAAAAATTCATTGAATTTGGACCAAGTTCTAATTTTCATATTAAACCAAAATTTTAATATAACCCTATATCTTCTCAACAAAAATAAATATAATTTTTTTTTAAAAAAAAGAAGGAAACATAATGTAGGATTATTTTTTAAAAACAGAAGCAAAAACATAATGTAGGATTTTTTATTTTTTATTTTGAAAAAACAAGTAGACATGAGAATATCCACATCACAGAATCCCATTCAATGGTTTAAAAAAAAGTAATAAAAAATGAAAAAAAAAATCCCATGCAAACAGAGAAAATTTTGGTGTCTAAATTACCATATAAAAATGAAGAAACTTGGTCACTCAAAAAACTTCAAACTGGAATCCCATGGCCTCCATTTCAATCTTCTTATCTTTGCTCCTCTTCTCCTCCTCCCAAGCAACCACGAATCACGGCTGCGGTGGCGATGGCGGCAATAATGGCTTCACCACCTCTCTCAGCCACCGTGATTCCCTTCTCTATAACCCATCTCTCTCTCTCTCTCGCTACGACCGCCTCGCCAGGGCCTTTGGACGCTCCTTCTCCCGCTCCTCTTGCCAGTCCCTCGAAAGCTCTGGCTGCGAAGCTGCAGCTACGGTTACGGTTACGGAGACCAATCCTTCACGTACGGTGACCTAGCATCGGATAAAATCGCCATCGGGTCGCTCAAACTCCGCAAGACAATCATGGGATGCGGCCTCCGTAATGGTGGCACTTTCGGCGGAGTTGCCTCGGGAATCATCGGGCTCGGTGGCGGCCCTCTCTCTTTAGTCTCTCAAATGAGAAAAATGGGTCACATCAAACCAAAATGCTCGTATTGCTTGAATACATTTGCGTTGGTGGCTGATGATGTGGCTTGTTTGACTTTGGCGCCGTCCTCCACTATTGCTATTTTTCGGAAAACATTGTCGTTTAAACCTACAATTTGTGCTTACAACAGACGACATGTCGACTTTAATCAACCTGCCTTTCTATTTTTCCCTCATTACAGACATTTTCCTTTCAATGCCCACATGTTTTGCCTCACAAAAATTGTTTTCAGACTTATAGTTACACCTACGCAGATCAAACCTACAATAAGGGGGAGTTGGGATTTGATAAGATCACTCTCGGATCATCGTCCGTGAATACAGTCATTGGTTGCGGACATGAGAGCGGCGGCGGGTTCGGTGTTTCCTCTGGCGTTATCGAACTCGGCGGTGGAAAACTCTCTTTAATCTCTCAAATGAACCAAAACAATGTCGTCAACCGACGGTTCTCCTATTGCTTTCCGACCGTACTCAGTCGAGGAAAAGGAAAAATAAACTTCGGTAAGAACGCCGTCGTTTCTGGCCCTGGAGTCGTTTCAACTCCAATGATCTCGAAAAAATCCAACTTGTTGTATTACATGATGACTCTTAAAGTTGTTTCCGTTGGTAATGAACGTCAAGCGGTCGACATGTCGACTGCACAAGGAAACATGATTATAGACACCGGGACGACATTGACGTATCTTCCGAAGGAAGTCTACGACGGTGTCGTTTCATCATTGGTGAACGTTGTTCGAGCGGAGAGGGTGGAGGATCCCGGTAGATTTTTCAGACTTTGCTACAACAGCGTTGGATTGGATGTTCCGATAATCACCGGGCACTTCGATGGCGGCGCCGATGTGCATTTGCTGCCAGTGAATACGTTTTTGAAGGTGGCGGATAATGTGAGTTGCTTGACATTGATACCGTCATCACAGTCGGATCCTTTTGGGATTTGGGGAAATTTGGCTCAAACCAATTTCTTGATCGGATATGATTTGAAGCTGAGAAAATTGTCATTCAAACCAACTGTTTGTGCTTAGAATGCTCTTAAACCACATCTTGGCTTAGAATTCAAAAAATGGACAATTAGATAAATGTCTAGTTTTTTAAAAATAAAATATCAAATGTCTAGTCTTTCTACTCATTTAAATTTATGCTAAATCTATATGATGTAATTTTATAATTAAAAGAATGACATTCGTACCTCTTTTATTTATTTGTATTTTAAAAGTTTAATATTCTCATTATAGATTTCAACTAACTAACTCCCTATAATTTGAATAATAACAAAATTGAATTATAAAAAGAAATTTAAATTATAACTTTATAAATCGAAATATATGGGATGGAAAAATAAATTAATATTTGAAATATGAAATTTAAAAATGATTTTGAAAAAAAGAAAAAAAAGATTTAAAAATATCTCCCTAAATCCATATTGTGGTGGAATGGGGTATATCGACCTACATAATTGTGGTAGTATGATGGTATAGCGACCTACATACGAATAAATAGGTCGTCGTCGTCCACCTAATGTGTTGTATAGTTACCTACATAGAAAAATCATGCCCATTTGGTTGTAAAATGTGCACGAGTGAAAACATGAGGTAGATACGTGTACAACTAGTGATTTGGTACAAATTCTTACATATTATGAGACCTAGAGACTAGTATGTCATTAGGTTACTTGGATTTTTCTCGATGATTTTGGCGACAAAACTCGAAAGGAAAGCATATGAGTCTTCTGGACTCCTCTCATGACTTCAAGTGTTAATTCCTTGCCTTTATTGGTTTTGTAGTAACTTATAGTTACTCCATGAGTATCCTTAACCTACTTTATTAATTATGTACCCTACTTCAAGCGCAATAGCAACTAAGTCGATAAGCTGACTAATTGTTGTCGTTGTCTTATAATTGATGTAGATATCCCTTTGAACCCATACTCCATTAAAGATGATTGTGATCGACGTGACCTCCATGGTTGTACTGCAATCAAAACCCTTGCAATCGAAAATTTAGTTAGATGAATTGTTGGATTTAGAAGATCGTATAATTATGATCTTTAACATTGGATATAGATTGTGGAGGGGTTGACGTTGAATAGGAGAGCGTGGAATTCCAAACTTCCACTCGATTGACCATGACTATTTAGCAGGAATCAATTATTTGCCTCCGTTCACTATATGGATTTTTCATAAATTAATTGAATTGCAACTAAATAGGAGAAATATGTTGATTAGTTAAATAAATTAGTTAGATTAAAGATCTTATTTTTACCTTCAGGTTGTACATTTTAATTGTTGGCGATAGGAAAAAATGGTTAATTAAATAAAAAAATAATTTTTAAAAGAAATCATAAAATGTAAGTGGTAGGTTAGTTAGATTAAGATGTGATTTTTTTTTAAACTCCCTAAAATGTAGGCTCATTACAAAATTTTCTAAATAAAAATATTGATTATATAAAATAAATGTCTCTTAAAATGGAGGCATTTCTATAGGATTTTTTTTAATAAAAATATTGATTATTTTTAGATGGATTCGTGGAATAGGAATGAGCATTATGATAAGTAAAAATTTCTCTCTTTTCTAGGTAGACATAGATTTAAATATCAAAAACCGGTAGACATTTAATGATTTATTTTTTAAAAAGTAGACAATCTTTACCATTTCCCTTCAAAAAATTAGGAATTGTCAGAAAATTAATATATGCACATTTGGGCTAAATGTGCCAAATAGTCCCATATTTCAAATGATCATAATTCTTTTTTATTAAAAAAAAAATGGTATTTTTTTAAGACTAAATTTTGGTATTTAATTCAATTTTTAAAATTATTTAGTGTAACTTGAAAAGTCAACAAAATTCTATGTAATTTAAGTTACTATTTAAGTAGATAACTATTATACGTGAATTTATTATTGAATGAGTTAGAGACGTAGTGATTTAATTAGTATTTATTAATTTTTTTAATACAACAATATTAGAGAAATTATACATTCACAATCTTTTTCCCGAGTGATAATTTTTTTAATATAACAACCTTCACAATCTTTTTGCCGGGAGGAGCGATAATTTTTTTAATACAACAATATTAGAGAGAGATTATACGTTCACAATCTTTTTGCCTGGAGGAATGACGCTTTAATGATGTCAAGTAACACCTCGTAATCAAATGGTTACATATAACACCTCAAAATCAAATCTATAATTATGAAATTGAATTAAATTACAAGCAAATCAACAAGTTACTTGAGACCACCAACAGCTAAACATGCATCTTCCACTGACTACCAAACTTGATTTATTTTCCAAACAAAAATATAAGAGAATTCAAGTAAATTTAGTTTCTAAATTGAATTAAAGTCAATCTAAGGTCAAATAAACAATACACATTACTTAGCTTGTGCTTTTCAGTTCAACCGGATAATGCCTTTTTGTTTTTGAATTCAACTACAACTCAAATTGGTAACCAATTAATAATTAAATTATATATATATATATGATGTTATGTCATTGAAGTACTATACTTTTTGGCGCTTAATGCACAATTTAACAATTCAAACTAACAAAATTTAGCCCATGGGTAATAAACTATTTTATTCTCTTTAAAAAAACAATATACTTGAATTTTTGCTTAGTTCAGTCTTTATAAAAGTTAGTAGTAGCAGAAAGGCTATTATAATTAACTACGATGGCTATTTTGAATGGAAAAGATCTAATGAATTATTATACCATATTAGATAAGACAAATATCTACCTCAAAATCAATTAATAATGTGATGAATAACTTATCTATCTTATAAATGTAACATGGTACAAATAATGAAATCCTTAACATACTTCTCAAGATTGATCCCGATTTCATTTTATTTAATCAAATACTTGTTTGGACTTAATGGATTCTAATACATTATAGAAAGTATGAACATTTATCTCAAAACTAATTGTTAATGAAAAGTAGTTTATCTATCTTATATATGCTATGGAATACCTTAACCAAGATTAAACATGTTATTTACATAAATTAAACGCACAGTAGATGAATTGTGTTTTTGAGCTGTATAGTAGATGAATTGGGAAATGAAAAGAATTAAAATTTTGAGTAGATTGGCAACTTGAGTAAGGTTGAATGTTCCAATTATATTACCTTAAAGTTGAGTTTCAAATTTTCATTTGTATATTAAAAAAAACATTTTCTACATTCATAGTACTAAATTAGGTTTCAAAAAATACACACCCCTTTTTACAAACATAAATACACCAACACTGTTCAAATTAAATCATTTTAATTTATTTATCATTTAAGTCTAAATTTTGGTGGAATAAAGAGTTGTCATTTTCTTTTTTAATTTTTTTTTAAAAATTAATTTAGAAGGATGCATTCACCCGTTTTCTCAAAAAAAAAAAAAGAAAGAAAAAAAAAGAATAAGTGATTCATTCACTTGTTGATGTCGTAATTAATCGAATTAAAAAGAATATATCTCTTAATTAATCATCTTCTTTAATGCATATAGGGAACTACGTGAAAATTTATAATGCAAACTCTCCCTCTAAATCATATAAAAGGAGAAACATGGCTAATTAATCTTCATCTCTAAGAACCTTCTAAAACTTCAACAATATCCAATGGCTACCATTTCAATCTTCTTCTATCTCATATTTCTTTCCTTTTCCCAAGCAACCATTGTGAGGGAAGGTGGCAATGGCTTCACCACCACTCTTTTCCACCGCGATTCTCCATTCTCCCCTCTCGAATAACTCATCTCTTAGTCGCTGCGACCGCCTTAATAATGCATTTCGCCGCTCCTTCTCGCGCGCTGCCGCCCTTTTTCATCGTGTTACTGCTGCCTCCACTGCCGCCGTCATCCAGTCTCCGATCTCCCCTGACAGCGGCGAGTATCTAATGTCTGTCTCCATTGGAACCCCGCTCGTGGCTATTGCTGATACCGGTAGCGATCTGACGTGGACTCAATGCTTGCCATGTTTCCAATGCTTCCACCAATCATATCCCATTTTTAACCCCTTCAAATCCTCCTCCTTTCATCGCGTGCCTTGCATGTCCCAATCCTGTCATGCACTCCATGGCGGTTGCGGGCCTCGTGAGTGGGGATCAAACCTACACGAAGGGAGATTTGGGTTTTGACATGATCACCCTCGGCTCATCATTCGTGCACACAGTCATTGGATGTGGCCACGAGAGCGGTGGTGGGTTCGGCCATGCCTCGGGTGGTGAACTCTCTCTAATCTCACAAATGAGCAAAAACGAAGGCATTCGTCGACGTTTCTCCTATTGCTTACCACCCGTACTAAGTCAAGCAAGTGGCAAAATAAACTTTGGCGAAAACGCCGTCGTTTCCAGCCCGGGAGTTGTTTCGACGCCACTAGTCCCTAAACGACCCAACACGTTTGACTACATTACTCTCGAGGCCATTTCCATTGGCAATGAACGTCACGAGGCCGACATGTCATCCATGCGAGGCAACATGGTTATAGACAGCGGGACGACATTGACGATCCTTCCAAAGGAGTTGTATGACGGCGTCGTTTCGTTGTTGATGAAAGTGGTTCGAGCGAGGCGTGTGAATGATCCACATGGCTCTTCTAGACTATGCTATCTTGTGGGCAAAAACGACGTGGAGATTCCGGTCATCACCGCCCATTTCAGCGGATTCGCCGACGTGAATCCACGGCGGGTGAATACGTTTAGGAAGGTGGCGGAGGATGTGGGTTGCTTGACGTTGGCGCCCATTGTCGTTGCATGGGTTTGGGATTTTGGGGAATTTGGCACAGGCCAATTTCTTGATTGGATATGATTTGGAGATGGGGAAATTGTCGTTCAAACCAACTGTTTGTGCTTAGAAATTCAAACTCTCCAACTTCATTGCTTTGCTTTATGAGTTTTTTTATATGAAACCACACGTGGGCAAACAAGATTTGTCTAAATCTAAAATGGATATACCGAATGGGTTGGCGCAACGGTTTCAGTGTTTGGTTGTAAACCAGTTCAACACACCAGCGTCACGGGTTCGAGCGGTTAATGACTAATTGTACAAAAAAAAATCATATTATTCACACATGAAAATGAGTATCTATGAATTTCATTCATTAGCAATTAAGAACAATAAAGACTATATTTTATATTTTATAAACCATAAACATTAAATCTAGTTTTTCAAATCATAAAAGTTAAAGTCTAATTTTTTGTTTTTGAGAACTAAAACTTGAATTTTTTTAAAAAATTATATGAACTAAAGTTTAACTTTTTTTTCAAATTTATAATTCATCTTTTATATAATGTCAATGGAGCATTGTATCATTTAAAAAATGAAGAAATAATGAAATGGGAAAAATGTGAAAAATGAATATTTCAACAAGGATAACAATATTATTATTTGACAGTAGAGTATTTGGATATTTGATCATTGATTAGTTTAAAATTAGCGTGGTTATTTCATTATTCAATAGTAATTTAGTTCAAATACTGCAATCACAATTAGCATTTTTGTCTCTTACATGATACTTGGAAACCTAAAAACTCTACAGAAATTAACTATCTTTGTTACAACATAGTCACAATTAATTTATTTTATAAATGTATCAACTTAGGCGAGTCACCTTTTCATTTTTCATTTCTTCATCATCTCTATGATTTATGCGAGCTTGCATCAAAACTCGCATCTCGGTGAAATGTTTCATAGTAGCTTCTACCTTTTTACGCATATCTGGAATGTTTAATGTCATCCATCGAAAAAAATAATCCTTTCACTAAATGCTTCTTCCTTTCCATTATTATGTGTGATAAAAAATTAACAAGTGAATGATGAAAATTGAAAAACCCTAAGCTTCACAAACTTGCTTATGAATGAGCAGGTTTGATTTCTATTATAAAATAGTTATAAAATCGAATTCAACCTTTATTTATTTTTATTGGTTAGTTTTTTAAAAATTTGTTTTGAAGGGAACAAACATTTAAACCATAGGAGTTAGAAGTAAAATAGCAAAAAAGAATAAAATCGCACCAGAACTAAATCGATAAAAAATAGAGTCAATGAATTTATCTTTTATTGAACATTGGGTTGATTTGATTCTTGACTTAACCTAAAAATCGAATAAATTATTTTGTGATTTTTGAATATTGGTTCGATTCTCTTTTTATTAAATGAATTAGATCGAGGAATCAGGATCTAACCAGTGGCACTGATATTGAACTGATTCAACCATTGCACCACTAACTCATTCAGTAAAAATAAAATATTTTTTTGATGGCAAGTAAAGTTACCATACATACATACATACACACACATATATATATATATGAGAATTTATCATCGGCACAAATTTTAAAATAATTTCATCTATATCATATTAATTTCTATCGGTGATAAAACTCAAGTAGTGATTAAACTCAATTTGAAATTCTATCGCTAGTAGAAAATTCAAGCAGTGATAAAAGAAGTTTTTCATTGATTGAATTCTATCACTAATAGAATTCAATTTGAATTTTTTGGTGCAAATAAATTAGTTTTGATTTTATGATATCTTTTTTTTTTTTGTTATACATACGAAATCCCCTATGTATATATATACATATACATATACTTGGCCTTCATAGTAACAAACTAATTGAGGAAAAATGTTGTATTGAATGTTATTCCTTGAGTCTGTACTTATACAGCGTAATAGAAAAAAAACTAATTTACATTTACACAGCTGGCTTGGGATAATGCTTAACCACTAACTACTTTTTTGACAATTATAACCTACTACTTTTGGGATAATGCTTAACCACTAACCTCAATCGTTCCGTCAGCACGACGCTTAATATTATATACCCACTTGCAACCAACTATATGTTTGTTGGGAGGGAGCTGAACAATGTCTCAAGTGTGATTAATCTCCATGGCCTGAAGCTCAAGTTGCATTGCATCCCTCTAGTGAACAGAGGAAACTGCCTGATGATAGAATTGAGGTTCAGTGTCGGAGGAAAGGTTAAGAGAAAAAGCTTTGAATGTGGGATGAAGAGAACTATAGGCAAGAAAATCAGATATAGGATATCGGGTTGAAAGAGTTGGAGAGAGTTGATTTAAGAGTAAGCTGCAGTGGTAGGATTGGAGATAGGAGGGAGGTTTTATGGTTCTGGTGGATTTTCGTGGGATAAGAATTTGGGTAGTAGGTGAATTCTGTGGACATGGTGGGTCTGGAGGATTGATTGTGGTGGAAGAAGGAGGAACTGATTCAGTATTTATGAGTGGTACTGTGGAAGGTACAATATGAGGAGTGATGTTATGGGGAGAATTATCACATATTGAAGAAAACAATGGTGGAGATTGTTCTGGAGCTGTGGTGGCAGTTATAGAAGGTGGTACAACATTAGGTGAAGATATGGCAGTAGGATTAATAATGGGTGAAGAGGGATTGGGAATATGACAGGAGAATGGTTTAGGAATAACAATGTTAGGAAAAATGGGATGGGCTTTTGCTGTATCTATATTGTGATATGGAAAAATGTGTTCATAGAAATGAACATCCCGTGAGACAAATACTCTATTTGTCTTTATGTCAAGTAATTTATAACCCTGCATGCCAGGAGGGTAACCCAAGAACACGGATTCAGAAGCACGTGGATCAAATTTATGTCGATTGCGCACAAGGGTAGAAGCAAAAACAAGGCAGCCAAAAACACGTAAGGTGGAGTAATCTGCCTTTGTGCCATGAAGCAGCTCGTATGGTGTTAACCATTTTAAAATGGCTGAAGGAGTTCGGTTCATCAAATGGACTGCCGTTAGTACACATTCGCTCCAGTACACTAAAGGAATGCAGAACTGATGATATAAAGCTCTTGCAATGTTAAGAATGTCCTGATGTTTCCGCTCAACCACCGAGTTTTGTTCAGGTCGTTCAACACATGAAAATTGGTGTAAAACACCTTGTTGAGCAAACAATTGGTAAAGGCTAGTTCAGGCGCATTATCTGAACGAAACACTTTTATTTTCTTGTTGAATTGAGTATTTACAAGGGAAAAAAACTGTGGTACAATGTGTAAAACATCAGACTTATGTTTTAACAAGAAAATCCACGTATAACGACTGTGATCATCAACTAAAGTGAGAAAATAACGATGACCAAGATAGGATGAGGTAGACATAGGACCCCATATATCAGCATGAAGAATATCAAAACAATCAACAGAACGATGGGTACTAGCAGAAAAAGACAATCGTTTCTGTTTAGCTAAAGGGCAAATGAAACAAGGTAACGTGCCCAAATTATTCTTATTTAAGTGTAAACTCTCATGTATAGCAAGGAGACGATCATGTGATGGGTGCCCCATCCTCATGTGCCATAGAGTGGAGGAAGATGTTTGAGAAGCAGCATTGACAGGGAACGATGGAGAAGCTTCAAGGAGATAGAGACCATCAACGAGTTTACCCTTCCCAATCGTCCTCAAAGTGGACGTGTCCTGAAGAATACAATCAGTAGAAGAAAAATGCGCAGCAACAGAGCCATCCGAAGTTAGTGCACTGACAGAAACCAAGTTGCAACTAAATTCGGGCACATATAGAACCTTCTTCAGAGTTAAACCATGGATAACAACAGTACTAGAAAAATTGATAGTAAATCGTTGTTTATCAGGCAAAATAACGGAGGTAGAAACAGGATTAAGTGAATCGAACATTTCTTTACGAAAACAAATGTGTGTAGATGCTTCAGAATCAACTATCCATTTCAGTAAGGAGGAAGGATAGGATTGAGACGTACCTGCGAGATGTGAAGACATCATTGCTTCTGGTTTGTAATTTGCAAATTGAGTTTGCAATGTGGCTAGCATTTGTTGACACTGAGCAAGTTGTTCAGTAGGTGAAATCTCAGCCGCTTGGTTGACTGTGGATGGTTTCCATCCGGAAGAAGAAGAAGCAGAGGCGTTCCGTGGGCGGTAACCAGGGGGAAATCCATGGAGTTTGTAGCACTTGTCAACAGTGTGACCAATGCGATTACAATGAGTACATACTGGGCGAGGACCTTTAGTTCGATTGCCAGATTTTGAATGATTTTCGCCACTGGAAACAGCGAGTGCGATAGTAGGTGAACTCAATATTCCAACGCGTTGTTCTTCTTCTTGAACAACAAGGGAGAAAGCCTTGCCAATCGCAGGAGGAGGATCGATGAGTAAGATCTGTGATCGAGTGGTACCAAAATTGTCATTCAATCCCATCAGGAAACTAAGTAGATACTCGTATTGCACAAAGTCAGCCATCTTCTTAAGACCACCACACGAACACAAACCGCAAGTGCATCCAGGACGGTAAGTAGCGAATCCATCCCATAAGCTCTTCAACTTCGAGAAATACATCGTAACTGAATCTTGATCTTGTTTGATCGTTGCTAATCCGCGTTTGAGATGAAAAATGCGTGGACCATTACGTTTCTCAAATCGATCTTTGAGATCTAGCCAGATCGCCCGCGCAGAATCAGTGAATATGATGCTGCTAGAGATTTCTTTGGAAACGGAGTTCAATAGCCATGTAATGACCATATGATTGTTTCGCTTCCAAGAAAGAAGAAGATTCTTGTCAGATGGAGGTTTGATAGTGCCGTCAATGAAGCCGAGCTTGTTCCTAATCGAAAGAGCGATAAGAATATATCGACTTCATGTAACGTAATTATCATTCGTCAGTAGATCTGAAACAAGAACGAGATGCGATGCATCGCTATGGTGAAGGTAATACGGACTCTGCGATGAGATGATCTCCGGCTGTTCTTGAAGAATCGATGGCGAAATCTTTCGAAGTTTGTTGAGCTTCAGAATCCATGGCGAATCGATGGATTTGGAAGATCGAAAAAAATAGGAAATGGAGAAGATGAAACATAGAAATTGAATCCGTAAAAAAGGGTAAAGGTGAGTCAAATAAGGAAGAGAGAAGGAAGGCTTGAGATGGACACGTTGGGAAGCCACGTGTTCCTCTGATACCATAACAAACTAATTGAGGAAAAATGTTGTATTGAATGTTATTCCTTGAGTCTGTACTTATACAGCTTAAGTAATAGAAAAAAAACTAATTTACATTTACACAACTGGCTTGAGATAATGCTTAACCACTAACTACTCTTTTAACAATTATAACCTACTCTAATATATACATATACTTGGCCTTCATAGTAAGAAATGAATGTTAGAGATAAATTTAGAAAAAAAAGAGAAGAATGCCAGGTCAGCGTAGGAAAGGAGAGGGGGGGATAAGATCTGTTGATGAGGTGGAGGAAGACATAGAGGGGCCCACATGAGCACCATTCATGAACAGAGAAGAAGGGGGCAGTCGGTGACACGCTTGGAAGCAGCCCCCTTCGCACGTGCGAGCCTTCAGTCTCAGCCTCTCTGTCGAATATTCCACATGCTCGCCCTCACTCTCTCTCTCTGTGTGTGTGTGGAAGCTCAGCCTCTGTGGCCGATACATAGATTTCGCCCAAATCTCTCAATCGGATCTACCATCGTCTTCCAGGTCCCTGCATGTTTTTCTGTTTTTTCAATTCTTCTCTACTCTGTTTCTTGTTTCCTGCTCTGATTGCTCTGTGATTCTTGATTCTGCCTTTACTTCTCGTGATTTTGGTTCTCAAGTCTTGTGGACTGGATGTGTGAGCTTTTCTGTGTTATTCTTATTTTCGAGGCTTTGCTTTTGGTTCATTTTCCAGTGCAGTGTGGTTTGAATTCTGTGATGTTTACTACTTGCCAGGCCCATGGAGAGTCGTTAGCTAGTTCATTGTGAAACCCTTGATTTGTTGATTTCAACACGCATGCCTTTCGCAATGTGTTGCGCTCTATTGATTTTATGCTAATGTTTTCCACTCAGAATTTCGAGTAACCAACGATGATTTTACCAATTCCTTTCATATCGGAATTTCTCGATTCGGTCCTAGTTTGCTTATGGCCTTTCAATTTAGCCTCCATAGTGTTTTCCTGATGGAAATGGAGAGATTTCCAGTTTTCTGGTCCGTCCATTGTTAGGCATTTGCTGAATGAATTTGTGGAACCAAGTAGGGATATTTTCTTTCCGTTATTAATATTATTGTAGCTTTTCTATTATTGTTAAGGTGATCTAAGTTGAGTGAGAATTGTTCCTTTTAGTCACTCCTATGGGATGTCTTTTCTGTTATTGTTAAATTGATTAGTACATTGTTCAAGGCGTTAGTTTTCTTTCTTCTTCTCCCTCTCTTATTATATCCTTTTCTTTTATATGTTTTTTTTATGTTTGAAACAGCTCATTTTCAACAGGAGTGTGCCATGTGTCTGTGGAAACCATTCCAAAGCTTGTTCTGTTAGATGATTTATTGTAGACACTTCACCCCTGACCAGAGCCACCATGGGCATCTGCCTGGTCAAGTTTTCTGGCTTGTTGCTTCTTCACGCTCTACTTCTTTCTATGGCAATGAATAAAAGCAATGGCCTCACCTCCGATGGTAATTTTGTACTTGTACAAGTTTGTCGTATTTTTTGTTTTCATATTAACTCAACTTATGTTCCTGAGTTTAAGGGTAAACTATGCCCGGCTACGTGTATAAGGTTTTTGACTCATGTTGGGGATATAGTCCTAGTGGGTTCTTTATCACTTGGTTTGTTTGACATCAATCCTTCATCATTTGAATGGAATATCAAGTTTGGGATTGACAGGATTTTTTAATTTACATAACTCTGTAAATTTTAAATGTAGATAAAATATGCACTTGTTCTGTCATCTATGATCTTACATTTATGACTAAAAATAATGCATGCTCCATTCTATTTACTTTTATTTTTCTCTTTCTATACTCTATATCGGTCACTTTAAGAACCCCCATTCTCATAATGGGATTAGAATGGGCAAATGGGGAATGTACTTAGAGGATGGGATTTATAAGTGGGGACCTTTAGGTGGCTATAGATACTGAATGAGAGGAGTGGTGTGGTAGGTATTATTTTGGGATTAAGTCTGAGGACTTATTGGGAGAAAAGAGGGGTGCTCACCGGGTAACGTTGTTCGTTTAATTTCTCTATTATTACTTTGTTAATCATTTACATTAATGGAATCTGCTGCTTTTCTTTGAAGTTTTATTACTGTTTGCGTATTTGTATTTTTCATTTCATTTTGTGTTTGGCATTGATCTGAGGATTTGTTGAAGAAGAAGGTATTGGATATCTTACAGTCATTCATGCAATCTTATCTTTGATATATAGGTGAGGCACTTCTAAGCTTTAGGATGGCAGTTTCCAGTTCTTATGGTGTCATTATTCAGTGGAGACCAGAGGATCCAAACCCTTGTAACTGGACAGGAGTAGTCTGCAATTCAAAAACGAAGCGAGTAATCTCATTGTGAGTTGCAAAAAGCTTCTATATCTATAGATGGTCTGAAGTAGGAGTAAAACCATTTCTAAAAGGTCTAAAGTTTGATAGACGGCATTTTGTTTGAAAAGAAACATGAGACTTTTTCAAGATTCTCATGGGAGTTTTCTAAATATTTTTATATTCTTTACAGATTATAACCGTCAACTTTCATGGTCATCATGATTGAAGGGCAATTTATAAACCCTTGTTCAGGGTTTATAAATTGCCCTCCCTTTTCTTTTCCAGTTCCTTATAAAAAACAGAGAAGTTTTTATGAGGGTGTCGGATTGAAAAAAATTGTAGACCAAATAAATGGATTCATATACGCTTATTTTTAGTTGAAGGCTTACTTGGGCTTAATCTATTCAACTTACTGTCTGTGAATTTGTTTAAAGCGTCCAAATTATTTTATATACAAAGCTTGAAGAACCACTACTTTATGACAATTCTGAATTCCTTTTTCTAGTTAGGTGATCTTGCTATTATTTTAAATTTTTTCTCTTCATGCGATAGAAGTACTTGGCCAGAAATTTAGTTTTTTAATCATCCTCATGGGTTGACCTAGTGGTCAAAGATGACCATGAAAAACTAAAAGATGATGATTGATGAGTTCAATCTATGGTGGTCACCTACTTAGGAATTAATATTATACAAGCGACAAGTTTTCTTGATAGCCAAAGGTTGTGGGATTAGTTGATTGTCCCGTGAGATGCATGTAAGCTTGTTTGGGTACTCATAGATATAAAAAAAAGGAATTAGTTTAATTTTTTAAACTTATTGTCACACTCTTTGCCTTGTTCAGAAATGTGCTTTTTGTACCAATCAAGTGGCAATTATTATTAGGGGTTTTTGCATGTATATTAAAGAAAACAAAATAATTCCATGTATAGCACAATTCCCGAACTTATTCATTTGTGGCACAAAAGTAATTGAAATCTATTAGTTGAACTGATAAAAGTCTAAAGTCTATCAGTTGAACTGATAGAAGCCTATTAGTTGACTGATAGAAGTCTATCAATTGAACTGATAGAATTCTAAAGTCTATCAGTTGAACTGATAGAAATCTAAAATCCATCAGTTGAATTGATAGAAGTCTAAATAGAAATTTTGGATAAAATGTACTATGAATGAAATTGTTTTAAAAAATGGGCTACAATTGTAATGAAGAGCCAAAAATATGCTATGAAGGATAAATTCCCAAAGTATTATTATAAGAGGATTTTGTATGTATATTAAAAAAAACAAAATATTCCATGTATAGCACAATTCCCAAACTTATTCTTTGTGGCACAAAAATGATTGAAGTCTATCAATTTGCATTGTTTAATCACTCGAAATCGATTGAAGTCTATCAGTTGAACTGATAGAAGTCTAAAGTCCATCAGTTAAACTGATAGAAGTTTATCAGTTGAACTGATAAAAGTCTAAAATCTATCAGTTGAACTGATAGAAGTCTGATGATGTTAGAATAACAATTTTGGGCAAAATGTGCCATGAATGAAATTATTTTTAAAAATGTGCTATAATTATAATGAAGAGCAAAAAATATGCTATGGAGGATAAATTCCCTTATTATTATTTTTTGAACTCTGATTGCTAAAGTTTATTTTAATATGATACCTTTGGCCCGTGTATTATTTAATAGGAAATATTTGTACATTCAATGTCATTGTTCTCATTATTTTTGCTCAATTATTCAGGAAGCTTGGAAATCACAAACTGAGTGGGGTCATTGCACCTGAACTTGGGAAGCTAGACCAATTGAAGACCCTGTACGTTTTATGAGAATTTTCTCTGTGTATGAGGTTGCTGATGCATGCATATATCAAAGTTTGCATATAAATTGCTGATAATCGATAGGATTCTTCTTATTTCAGAAATCTTTCGGACAACAACCTATATGGTACAATACCATCAGAACTCGGAAATTGCTCACAGTTGCAGGGAATGTATGTGTCTGCTTCTTTGTTTTTCATCCTCGAATTTAAATGTTGTTTGCCAGATGTAAATTTATTTTATCTTTCCCCCCTCCCCTTTGACTGTGAGTGTGGAGATGGAAAACAGTGTGCTGGTAAAGTGATTTGACCTTAAACATTCACTTGATTTTTTGTTTTTGTTAATATTCACTTGAATTTAAGTGCTGTAACCTTTGGAGTACACTCTACTTTCTTTCCCTTAGTATTACATCAAAGTCGGGCGGATAACTATGTTCATGTTATGCCTTCTTTAAAAGAATTAAAATGAAGAATGAATATAATGTTTGTTTTCTTTCTAGATTCCAATCATAATATGGGTTTCTAGAATACTCAGTTATTCAGCTCATTCTAATACTAGATTGGCGTTTGCATTTTTTTTTCTTTTGATCTTCTTCAATTCTCCAATTCTATGTCAATGTTGCTATGTTCTCAGGATATTTTAGGGAATTAATCATATGTCTGCAACAGGTTCTTGCAAAGAAACTACCTAAGTGGAGTGATTCCCTATGAGCTGGGAAACCTTTCTGAGTTGGAAATGTTGTAAGTTGTTTATCTCATGTTTCTATGATCTTTCAAATTTTGTTAAGGTTGCGAGGAGTAATTTCCACTGAAAAGACCATGGAAGTTGCTATTTCCTATGCAGTATTATCCACAGATTATCCAAAACTAAGAATTGATGTTTGGAATTTTGAAACCCTAATTTTCTTTTGGTTTGATCATTATTATGCAAGACCAATAGTTAAGGTTAACTTCGGACAACAGTATCCAATTATACGATCTTGATTAAAAAAAATTATCTATACAGAACTTGACACAATTATCATATAGAAAATTTTGGTCGAGCTGGGATAAGATGGTATACTGGCTAAGACTTTTCAAGAATATGTACAATTAACATATAGAAATTGCCACTCTTAAACTTGTTAGAAATAAAGGTATCCAATTACTTGGCGCTTCTTTGCAACAGCTGTATAATAAAACAAGTAGTTGGGAATTGCTTCAACTAGACAAATTATACACACAACAATTAGAATTTGACCTTCTAAAGAAAATATTTTTAATATTTTTCTCCTGATATTGTAGAGACGTTTCTAGCAACTCACTTAGTGGAAATATCCCAACGTCCCTTGGGAGTTTGGATAAGCTTGCTATTCTGTAAGTGGCCTTTGCCTTACATTGTGGAATTTGTTATAGTGTTCGATAATAGGTACTTATGAAATATAATTTCTCGTGAGCGACCCTTATGCCTGACGTGCACTCTTTTACAGCAATGTGTCAGCAAATTTTTTAACTGGACCAGTACCTTCTGATGGTGTTCTTTCCAAGTTTTCAGACACTTCGTAAGTTCTGCATATTCAAAACCTTGTGAATAAACTTTTTACATGGCAGGTTCTTATTGTATTTGTAACATTCTGGCATTGACTGTTTGATTTCTGTGATGACTTAATCTGAAAATGCTATAAGAAAGTACATTCATTTATACTTTGCAGTTTTGTTGGAAATCGTGGTTTATGTGGGAAACAAGTCAGTGTCACTTGCAAAGACAATAACAAGGGATCTGGAACAAATTCTGAGTCCCCAGGCTTAGGTGATATCATTCTCATATTTGGTCATTTGGATTGTTCACATGATTACAAGTCATTTAACTCCATTATTATGGTTCATCTTTTCATCTTTAGCCCTGAATCTATCAAATGTTTTTGACTTAAATACAAAGCACCCAGAGTTCTGAAATTCATTAAATGATTTTTGTTTTTTAGTTGTGGGAGATTTGAACCCATGAATCCATGACCTCTTGGTCATCAGTCTACTTTTTGCCACTTGAGCTAGACTCTTGTTGGCATTCAATGAATTTTGTTAATAGCGTATGTGGTTCAAGTCCTTAGTCATTCCTTTTTCAGGCCAGAATCAAATGAGGAAGAAGTACTCTGGTCGACTGCTCATAAGTGCCTTGGCTACAGTGGGGGCACTACTACTTGTTGCTCTTATGTGTTTCTGGGGTTGCTTTCTTTATAAAAGGTTTGGCAAAAATGAAAAGAAAGGTCTTGCAAAGAATGTTGGTGGAGGTACTGTTCGTTTTACGTCTATATTGAATTATCTTTTTGCAGTGCTCTTATTGTTATGCCAATATTCTTCCTAGTTCCAAGGTCATAGCATCTTTATGACCATAGGCATACTTTTTCAGGTGCATCAGTTGTGATGTTTCATGGAGACTTGCCATACTCTTCAAAAGATATCATGAAGAAGTTGGAAACCTTGAATGAGGAGCACATAATTGGTTCTGGGGGCTTCGGAACAGTTTACAAGCTTGCAATGGATGACGGCAATGTCTTTGCTTTGAAAAATATTGTAAAGATAAATGAGGGGTTTGATCACTTTTTTGAGAGGGAACTTGAAATTCTTGGAAGTTTAAAGCACAGGTACCTTGTTAATTTGAGAGGATATTGCAACTCACCCACATCAAAACTGTTGATTTATGATTACCTATCCGGGGGCAGCCTTGATGAGGCCCTTCATGGTGAGACTCTCTTCCTCATATATCATCAAGTTTTCTTTAAAAGAGGCTAACTTCAACAACTATGCATTTACCACCCGTTAATTTACATGGTGTATTCTTGAAATTACATAGATTTTATGCACTTCTAAGTTCTAAATATTACATACTGGGGATTCTAGCCTTTTTATACATGCAATAAAGCCATCGTTTTCCGTCTGAATTCTTGTGCGGTAAATTTCTTCTCAGTATCTAAATTTTAGATACCTCATGCATATATACTTTACAGAAAGATCTGAGCAATTGGATTGGGACACACGCTTGAATATTATATTTGGAGCAGCTAAAGGCCTTGCCTATCTGCATCATGATTGTTCACCCAGAATCATACATCGAGATATCAAGTCAAGCAACATTTTACTTGATGGAAATCTGGATGCTCGAGTTTCTGACTTTGGACTTGCCAAGCTTCTGGATGATGATAAATCTCACATTACGACCATTGTTGCTGGAACATTTGGTTATTTGGCCCCTGGTAAGCAGTGTTTAGAATTTCTTGGGAGTTGAGGAATAATTTATTTTATGCAAAAAAATAATTACCCATGGCTGCTGTTCTTCCTGTTGATCTTTTAGCCTTTAATCGGGATTAGAGTTCTGTAATATAATGGTTTTCTTCTGCGTCTTCAATTGGCACATCAGTGATTTCTTTTTGTTATATATAAATTCTTAATAAGTGAAGCTGCAATTTGTAATTTTTGTGGGCTTCTTTTCATTTGATGTTTATTCTCTGTCAGCCCATCATTTTATTCTTATCTTTAAATTTCAATCTCTCAGTCCTTGAATTTTATGATCTACAGAATATATGCAAAGTGGTAGGGCAACTGAAAAGACGGATGTATATAGTTTTGGGGTTCTGGTACTTGAAGTACTGAGTGGAAAACGACCTACAGATGCATCATTTATTGAGAAAGGCCTGAACATTGTTGGCTGGGTATGCATTTTCCCCATGCTTCTCTTAAAATCTGTTAACTTTTTGGATAACTTTTATTATCCACTTATAAGTTATAACTAGCTTTCCGTAGAAACTGGCATCCACTTACTTTAGTGTCGCTGAGTGATGTTGTAGGCTATCCTGTTTTCGATCAAACTTCTAAAGTTCGTACCCTGGTCAATCCTCACTTGAATGCTGTCTTAAAATTGATTTTACTTGTAACCATATGAGTTGGGCTAGTGGTCTAAGGACTCTTAAGCAACCATCATCAAATAAGGGGCTTTGCCCTCTGGAATCATAAAATGGTGAGAGGGAATGATTGAGTTTTATCCATGATGGGCCTTGACCACCAATCCAGCAGCTATTTTCTTATGAGTTTCCTTGAAATAAAATATAATAGAGTCAGATGGTTGTTTCGTGAGAATAGTCAAAATGTGTATAAACTAGTTCAAGTAAATCCAGCATATCTTTGACAAATATTAGACAAGCAAACGTAGCAGTCAGGTGGTTGTCTTTTGTTTTGAAATTATAGCTCTTTCATTGGAATTCGCACAAGAAAAAGAGCCTTACTCTTTGAGTGGATAGCTCTTTTATTGGAATTCCACTCTACTATGAAATGATCCCCCGAGCGGGAGTGCAATTTTAGTCCAAGAATCGGGCTGTGAGAGTATGTTTCCATTCGAGATCCCAGGTTCAAGATTCTCTATTGAGCTTGATATTGAAAACCCTGCAGTGTATCCTAGTGCTCTGCCTAGGGACGGGTTAGTGGGGGCCGGGATTAAACTCTGATTTCTGGTTCCGAAAATCAAATGAGGTGGTATCAGGTATGATATCATGGATCAGTTTGGGGGCTCAATTAGAGTGAGGCTTCTAAAAGAGTCTTACTGCTATCACAACTTAAACCAGATTTCAGGCTATGAAAATGATGGAAATTTTTTCCTCACATCACTGATCCGCCTCTCTTTTTTTTACAGCTAAATTTTCTTATCACGGAGAATAGGCAACGAGAAATAGTTGATTCACAATGTGAAGGAGTGCAGACAGAAACTCTCGATTCATTGCTCAGTCTTGCTATTCAGTGTGTTTCTTCTAGTCCAGACGATCGGCCGACCATGCACCGAGTAGTCCAGTTCTTTGAATCCGAGGTTATGACGCCATGCCCAAGTGATTTCGATGATTCCAATTCTGACTAGCAGCATGTTTGAGAAAGCACAAAGCATGATGGAGTTTGTTTCATCACTGTTTTCTCAGAACATTAGTACCAACAATGTTCAGGTGTCAGCTTCGGCGTCGTCGATCTCTCTCGATTTCACTTATTCTGCCAGTAATTCATTAGTTAACTAGAAGCTGCCCTCTACCATTGCCATCCATTTGTTCCTCTGATAATTAGATTCACTAAATTCGTAACGTTATTCCTATGATAGTTCCCTTTTATTAAAAAGTATGTGTGCTGCATGATTCTTACGTACTCTCGAGTGAGAGAAAATTCCACTTGTAATTTCCACTTTTTGCCTCAAGTGTAATTGCTTCTGTCCGTTTCCTTTTTTTTGGTATTGATTGAACAAGAGCGACTGTACAAATTAAATTGCTCCTTAGTTCTTTATTTGTAAAGTGTGATTTTATTTAATGAATCAGCACATTGTGTGAATGCACAATCTTATAAATTTTACCGAATGGGTCGGTGATGCGATTGATTATGTGGTTTGGTGTTAATCTATTTTTACTCCGTGATCATAAGTTTCATTCCTAACATCGGTATTTGTAATCCCTTATCTCCCAACTTGTAATAAAAAAAACAATCTTATGAATCTCTCTAAATCCCTCGATGCTTTTGAATTTTCTTCTTTTTTTTTTCTATCTTTCATCTTGGTTTTATTTATTTTTAAATTGCAAATTTATTTACATAGTTAAAGAGAGGTTCTTATTGTGTGTCGAGATTTAGAGTATTGCATGGGATTGTAAACAACAATTAGAACTCAAATGAGTAACTATATGATGTTACTAGACTATAAAAAAATATGTATAAGTAATTATGAATACAAATACTTTAAAATTTAACTATATTTGTAATTATTTTGTGAGAAGAATCTATCATATACAAAATACTATTACAACTAATGAATGTGGATTTTGGTAAAGTGTAGTTAACAAACTAATAGTAAACTAACTAACTGCTTTAACAGTTTAAGAGTGTAACTTTTATTAACAATATAAACTGTATATATAGTTGATGAATCCTTTTCTGTAACCAGAATTTCCATAATCGAATGCTGTGGTTTTCTTCCTCTAAAAGATGGTAAGAGGAAAACAAAAGATGGAAGCTCAGAAACGAAATGAGAAGAAGAATAAGAAGCCGAAGCGCTCACAGCTCGAAGCCAGAGCCGCTGGCCTGAAAGTTATCTGCCCTATTTGCAAGGTTCTTATCATTTCCTTAATCTTTGCTGCTATAATTTTAGGAATCAATTGGGTTTCAGCGTTTGTTTCTGTTCTTGGCTATAATGCACTTGATCTTGTTGCCTATTGTGTTGGCCTGGATTGATAAGAAACTTATTGGAATTTGAAATTATATGTTTAGCTAGTGAGTGGATCAATCTTTTTCTTGAAAAGAAGTGGAATTAATACCCTGATCTTTCATTCTTCATACACATTACATGCTAGAATCCATGTCTATCATATTTTGATATCTTTCTTGGGAAGATTTATGAAATTGTGGGCCCTAAATGTTGTGTTTCATTAGACATGGAAGAGAATGGAAGAATGATGGAGTGGAACGATCTCTTAGTTATGGACACATACTTGTACATCGTTGAGCCAAGAAAGTATGTATCTGTTTGTTACTCGTTCAGGTATCATTAGAAGATAATCAGCAATTTGGTTATCATTATGAGGCCAAACATCCTAAGGAAAAACCACCAGAAGATCAAAATGTGGCTGAATCATCTAATTTTCCTGCAGGAAAAGCCTCCAGATCCAAATCTTCTGTTTCAAAGTAATTTTGTTTTTCTGTTCATATCAACCAAAGTTGCCCATATTGTTTGTTGAATTATATTAAACGACCAATCAATCAAAAAATCTAAGCTTATAGATTAAGATAAATTTAATTATATCAACCAACATTGTTTTCATCTTTTCTTGTTTTTATAATGTTCTGCTCCTTGTAAAGGTAAAAAAGAATGATGAGTTATTCTCTCACTTGTAAAATCGAATTGAAATTGCATTACATTACCCTTTCATTTTTTCAAATATGTCAAAGATATGCTAGTTTTTCTATTTCAAAAGAAAAAAAAGATATACTAGGGGTTTTTTTTTTTTGAAAACTGATATATTACTTCCTTTATCTAAAGTTTTCAAAAAAAGAAAAGTTCCTTTATCTAAAGTAAAAAAAAAAAGGAAAAAAGATATCTTTTTCTGTTGATATTATTCTCGGTCCCCTGTTTTTTAGGCGAATTTGACTGTAAATTTGCCCTTTTTAAAAAACTTGGGTGTCCGTAGAAACTACAAGTAGTTCTATCGAAATCCACTGCACATTCTCTCTCGCTCCATTATCTGTTATCGAGAGAGCCTCCATTATCTGTTAGGGTTTTCTCTGATGAGTTCCGCCCGATTCAAACCCGCCTTTCTCTAATCCCAAACCCCATCTCTTCGATTCTTCAAATCTTCATCCAAAATAAGGGTTTCTCTCCAATTATGATTGCAATCTTCAAGCCCTTTATGACCATCTTCGTAATCGTCCAAAATCTTCGTGTTCTTGGTCCTGGATTGAATCCCTTTTCTCCCTATTGCGTCGCTCATCATTCCTTCGCTGTTTCGAGCTAATTCTCTTCGTTTTCGGTTTCCCCACCGACCCTTTTTGAGAATTTTGATCTTGCTTTGTTGTTTCTGAGAATCATGTGATTCTTGGGTTCTGGGTTTGTTATTAGGCCAAGCTTTTGTTCCAGACGATTGATTCTTTCTACCGTTGTGGGATTTGAAAGGAGTTCTGTTTGTAGTTTGTGGTTGACAAGCTGTTGGGATCGAAGGGGATTTGAAGAACATGCGGCAGGAACTGAGGAGCCCGATGAGTCGAAGCCTTTCGAGGAGGCGGTCCTTTCGATATGAAGTGTTGGATACGGATGACAGGGGGTGGACTTCACTCCACATTGGTGCGCGAAAGGGTGACCTCAAAGAGGTGAATTTTTTGTATAAATTTTTCTAGTTGGATAGAATTGCTGTTTGTTTTTTTTTTCTTTTTTGTCATTGTCTTTACAATTATGTTGTCATGAATTTCATTGGGAAGAGAATTGTGTGATACAATGAAACTTGAAAGACTGATGTACTTGTTGAGTTTAGTATTTGGACGTTATTTTGTGGATTGAGATTGTTCCACAAGGAAGGGATGCGGAAGGGAAATTTTCGTCCACATAAATATGTGACAAATGACCTAAAAAGTTGCTTGGTGATGTTGAATGTTGTTTGATTGTTGTTGACATTTCCATTATGTTGAATGGTGTACCAGTCTCTTGAGGGAAGAAAGAAAGATTATTATCCTCTGATATTTCAGCAAGTCAGATATCTTGGCAATTGGCATATTGATTGAAATGTGACCTGTCAAGTGAAATTTAACTCCTAGGTTATTTCTTACGAGGAAACTCTTGTTTTCTAACCTCATCTCTATGAGAGCCTCTTTTATTTATTCTTCGATTCCTTTGTAGGAGTGTTGTTTTTTAGTTTTTAGACATTTTTGAGTTATGACTTTTTTTTTTCGGAACTGGGAATTGGAGCGAAGCTCCACTACAAGAGATTTATAATTAACTTCACTCGTGGGTTGCAAACCTGAGACTAGCATACCTTACAATTAAGCTCACTTTTGTGTTATAACTTGTGTGACAGCTTTTTTTGTTGTGTGTGTGCATGTGCTTTTGGGATGCAAAACCGGTTTCAGAAGAACTAAATATCACAAAGAACGCCGAGAAAAAAAATTGGTCCATGCAAAAAGAAGTTGATAGAAAAGAGCTCCAATCATTAAGGATTAAAAAAATGGAATATAACTAAAAATATCAGACCTAAAGGCAGACCTTTTTACCTCTAAAACTTCATATTCCTTTTTAAGTAGATTTTCAATATAACTGTCTAGAACCCTGGTTTTGTAGGAAAGTTCCCTTTGTTTAAAAAATGTGTTTGAAACTTCCCTTTGTTTCAGAATGGATTGGAACCACCCAAAACCTGGAGAAAAAGGGTGGTGAATAAATAAATATTAAATATATATTATTACTTCTTTCTTTCGTTCCTTTTTCCAAATCCACCGTTTCTCTTCTCCCTCCTCTTTTTTTCCCTAGTCAGAGTATTCTCTTTATACATCTTCTTGACTTTCATATATTTTTTAGTGCCTCCCAAGATGTCTCAACTTGTGTCCAGTCGCTTTACATATATTTCCCCAATAAACCAAAAAAAAGAAAAAAAAGAAACAAAAGAAGGGTTATCTGTTCTTTTGTTTTCTTTTCAAATATTATGGATTTTTATCTTTTAGGTGATAGCTGTTGGTGCCATTCTAATTACTTGAAGGCTTTATTTTTCTTTTCTCGATTAGGTGAAGCGTCTGCTCAATGAAGGAATGGATGTGAACGCAACCGCATGGGGCCCGAAAGCAAAGGGATTGACCCCACTCCACCTTGCTGCTGAGGGTGGCCATCTTGAAGTAATGGATGAATTGCTTGAACGTGGTGCCAACATTGATGCTAGAACTAAAGGTGCTTGTGGCTGTAAGTATCATTTTCTCACTTACGTACTCATTTCTCTTGGAAATTATTAAATTATAAAACTCGAATTTATTTTTATTCATATTTTGCTGAATGATGCGCCACCTAAGGCATCTTCTTCTTTAGTTCTACGGATTTTTTCTTCTTCTCGTTACCATTTCCAGTCGTCCTCGTCCCCGAATGATGTTCCAACCTCTTTCCCCTCTATTTTCTTCTTTCTATTCTGCCTCTTTAACTTTATTTTGTAGGAAAAAGTTTCATTTTGTTGCTCCTGAGCCAGTCTTGGCCTTTTGGTGTCTTAACTTACTCTTGGGTTAAGGTTACATTTTGTGGCTCCTGCACCCTTCTGTCTTGTAAATAAATATTGTGTTAGTGGTGCCATGGTGCTGGGTTTTTTCTGTACTTGTTGTTTGAGTTCACGAGCAAGCGTGCACCGTGAAGGTGTAGATCTTTGGCAGTATAATTGATCTTATTTTTCCTTCAATACGATGTAGTTAATCATATCAGAATTTCTCATCATGGAAGTACTTAAATACTACTACAGATGATAAGATTAAATGTTCAATGCTGTAAAGATCCTAAACATTCAATAATGTTGACAATGAACCAGGGACACCTCTGCACAGTGCAGCCAAAGAGAGGAGGAAGGCAGCTGTGAAGTTCCTGGTGGAGAATGGAGCATTCATGCCGGATGATATGTTTGACAGCAGATTTAATCCTCCACTTCACTACTGTCCCGGTCTCGAGTGGGCGTACGAGGAGATGAAGCGTCTTCAACATGAAAGTGGTTCGTTGGGAGAGACATCGACGTCTTGCAGCTCTGAGAGCTGAAAACGCATCCACCCACCCCTAGTGGTTGGTGGGGTTGTTGAGTTTGATTCTGTTTTATCAAGACAATCTTAATCTTGCTGTGTGTCAGGTAACTAACTATTCCTTTGTTCTATGGAACTACTTATGAAGTGTGTGTCAAATTATAAACTGTGCTGTGTGTTTGTGAACCTTTTCCAACCATGGATCAATTTGATTTCTCTTCTTTAATCTCTGTCACTCTGTAGCAATCAAGTTAAGCTGACACAGGGAGTATGTATGTGTGTGAATTTAAACTTTTGACTACTGAGAGCAAAATCGACTTTATATCTTAATGGGGTTAATCGTAATAATGGGTCTTTTTAAAAAACTTATTATTAAAATGAGTTATTTTTTAAACATGTTGTCAAAATAGGTCTGATTTTTTGTCTTTATGTGGTGATGACTTTAGTAAAGACACCACCACCTTCAAATTTTCAAAAAATGTAACTGTGTTAAAAGAAAGTTTGTGGTGATGACTATAGAAGAGTCATTTTCTTCTTAATTTTTGGTGATGAATATAGAAGAGTCATCTTCTTCTTAATTTTTAGTGATGACTATACTAAAGTCATCTTCTTCCTTGTAAAAAAATAAAACATAATATTAGTAAAAAAAATTATTTTTTCTTTCTTAAGCCAAAGGTTCGTCTGAGGGTGTCTCCACCAAAAGATTATACCATTACTGCTTAATTAAAAATAATTTAAACAGATGTATTTTAAAATTTTAAAAACTAAAAGTTAATCAATAGAATTTAAAATAATTTTTTATTTCAACTTTTAAAAATAGTTTTTTACTTATATTTTAAAATCCTAATTTTGAAATATAATATTCTAAATATTATTATTATTTTTTTCAAATACTATTTTAAATAATCATATTTTAAATCATAACAAAGTATTTTTAAAATATGATTATTTAAATATAGGTAAGTTTATATTTCTAGTTGTCATAGCATTTTCACTAATAACATAATGTTTAGTAAAATAAAAGCTTATGACTAAAAAAAAGAATTAAAAATATTTAAAAATAGTGTTTAAAATATTATATTTCAAAATTAGGCTTTTAATATGTATGTAAAAATATATTTTTAAAAGTTGAAATAAAAATTTATTTTAAATGTTTTTTTTTGTAATTCTATCGTTTAACTTTTGGTTTTTAAAATTTGAAAATATTACTTTAAAATACATCCATTTTCAAGTGAGATTTCTTAATATTATTTAATAAGTCAATTAATCTTTTGATGGAGTCACTCTCAAAGCTTTTAACTAAAAGGAATAAAGAAATAATGTTTTTGTTAAAATATCATTTTGGTCTCTCAACTATCATCTCTATTCCATTTTAGTCCATAGTCTTTCATAGTACAACTTTGGTTCCTCAACTTTATCAAAAGCTTACAAAAAAGCTTACAAATAGTTCTTGAATTAAAAAAAAGTTAACTATGATTAAAAATTAGATGAGTTGACAATAAAATAATAATTAAGGATTAGGGTTGACAATAAAATAACTATGGTTAACTTTTTTTTTAACCCAATGACTATTTTTAAGCTTTTGATAAAGTTGAGGGACCAAAATTGGATTTTTGAAAGTTAATGGACTAAAATGGAATAGAGATGATAGTTGAGGGATCAAAATGATATTTTAACCTAATTTATTTTACTAATGTTATGTTTTATTTTTTTTACAAAAAAGAAGATGACTTTACTATAGTCATCACCAAAAATCAAGAAGAAGATGACTCACCTATAGTCATCACCACAAACTTTCTTTTAACACCGTCACTTTTTTTGAAAATTTCAAGGTGGTGGTGTTTATATTAAAGTTATCACTGCATAAAGACAAAAAATTAGACCCATTTTGACAACATGTTTAAAAAAGGACCCATTTTAATAGTAAGATTTTAAAAATAACTCATTCTTACAATTAACCCATCTTAATGTTTAGATCTTAATGTTTGAGATTGATGGACATGAAATTTTAAAGACATCTTTTTTGGGGTGTTTGGAGCAAGGAGAATGTGAAATAATTATGGAAAGATGATATGAGAGAATGGTTATGGGTGATATTGATTTGCGTGTTTGTGGTGCAAAGAATAATGAGAAAAATGATTATTTTATGATTTGTGTTTTGAGTGCACAAAATGTCTTGTTTTTTTTTTTTTTTTTTATGATTTGCCGCTAATTGCAAATACAAATTTGATATTTTCAGACATTTCCTCCTTTAGGAAGGAAAAAGAGATAGGAGGACCAAATCTAAACTTCAAATCTCTTTTCTTTTTTAATAGATGCTTGAATTAAGTTGTGCTCGCATATTGGTTTCTTAGCTATAATATTGGAGTTAGATTGCACATACATTTTTAGTTCCATCTATGTTTTTAGGATTGTTCGGGCTAATTTGCGTATATCTCGATTAGTATCAAGAGACTGTTTGAACTTATAATATTTGGATGGTCAATACAATTCATGAGAAATCAATTTTTAAGTAGGTCATAATCATAAATTGAATTTCTCACCTCTAAGTTCTCAAGGCATTCCATCTAAACTAATGAAGTTTAACACTAGGGCTAGCTAGGTTCGAGAGCTTATTTCTAATTAAAAGAAGTAACGCCATAAAAATAAGAAATCTAATCACATGATTATCGATTAGAGATTTCAATTCTTTAGTTACAAGATTATCAATTAGAGCTTGTTTGAGATACCATCCTCTTGTATGGAACAAGGCCCCCATTTCTTAATTCCTTTATACTTTATATCTCAAAAAAAAAAAAAAAAAACTAATCACATTCGTTGAAAATCGAAGTGGACATTGTTATATATGTTATAAATGAAAAAAGAGAAGACGTTAGCTTCATTAATTTGCACTCACACTACGTACTTTAAAACAAGATTAAGTACACCGAATGAGTTTGTGACTCGTTATCTTCATTGGTGGTACTTTAATTCTATGATCATGTGTTCAAATTGATATTTCGGCTTGTAATGCATGTATCATTTAGAAATTTTCATGTGTTAATATGTGGTATAAGTTAGGCAAACAAAGTTCACCAAATTCACTTCATAATTTTTCTACGAATGTGTAAGTTAAGTTATTTGAAATCGTTTCTTTTAGTTTACTTGCAGCCTAGTCAAATGCATTCAAAAGGCGTAGGTTGTTTGAGATTTAATGTTCCTTTTGTAAGTTTTTTTTTTTTAAATATGGAAGTAAGTTTATCTTAGGATCGTTCATTAATGATGCAAACCTGCATATTATAATGCTTTGGACATATGAGTTGATATAATTTAGACAAATTATAAAAGTGATAACAAAATAGTACAAAAGTAAAAAAAAAAAATGTAAGAATTCTTCATTTAGAAGTCCACCCTTGATTATGTGCAAGAATAAATAGAAAAAGAGGAACACAATTAATGGGTTCTTGAAGGAGATAAAGCTTGTACATGCACTATGAAGGGGAAACATCATCATTAATTTTTTTTTTCTAATTTTGTTTTAAACTAATTAAATTCTCATCAAATTAAGGCTTGTGTTTTGATCATTTTGGTAAAAGTTTGAACTTTGTGAAACATTAATTTTAGCCAAGTCTTTAAGGTTTTTTCTTTTAATAAATATTTTAGCTTTCTAACTATTAATGATGTATTGATTAAAGTATTTTTAGATGATCATAGTCAATGGACCATAGTTGATTAAACTTTAAGGTTCAAAATGAATAGAGAAATTTATCTAATAAATTTTAATAGTTTGTATTCCCAAAAAAAAAAAAAAAAACTAAATTAGGCGTAACCTACCCACATGTCAATGAATCAATATTGAATTAGGACATAATCCATAAACATACGATTTAGGCACCATAGATAGTTAAAAAAAATAGTATTAATAAGTTCATTTGCTAAACATAAATAAAAATTTACCCACAACCTTATTTTATATGATGAACTAAAATTGCACTGTTAATTTATTGTCATGATATGGGGATGCAAAATATCCTAATATGTTTTAGCATAAAAATAAAATGAGACAATAACTTGTGCATATTTAAAATATGATTGTGATGATTCATTGGGTTAGTTTTATTGAATAGAACTAATTTAATGACCCAATTAAGTTAATTAAATATAACTTAAACATATAATAATTCCATTCCTTGGGGCAAAAATCCTAAGATTAGAGAAGAAAAGGAATGGCTCAACTTCAATAATGAATTGCAATATAGAAAAGAATTAAAGTTCACACACAACAAGAAAGTAGGTGTGTTTGGATAAGGCAATGTGGGCATTTGTGTCCTACCAAAATATGCATAATTTTGTGAACAACATTGGGCCATTTGCTTGTAAATTTGCAGACAAGCTTCATTTATTGAAGCAAACTTCACATTTGGAATCTTACTCAATTTTTCTCCTTAATTAATTTTAGGTATGTACGACGCATCTTAATTACAATTATCGATACTTTATGTGTCATTAGAATTACTTATTTGAAGATTTATGATAATTCAAGTTATAATAGAAACATTGTTTCCGCCAAAATAAACATAGCTCAACTGACATTTTGAATATGTTTATAATTTTTTTATGAAACTAGTAATCTTTATAAGAAAAATAGCCATCAAAAGAAGTATCTCAAAAAGTTTAATATATAGTTCATTGATATTTTTTCTTTCCTAATATATCAAGAAAGGTAATGGCATAAAAAAAAAAAAATCACCAACTCTTTTTAGTTGAACAATATTTGTAGGAGTTAAGGTTGAATTGTCGTTGATTCTTTATCGAATGAGCTATAATCGGATTGGCTTCCCGACAAGTATTAGAGTTACTTGGAAAGAAGAAAAAATAAAATATTTGACTTAGTTTCTCTTGTCATTTAACACTAAAAGTGTTAGGTTGCAAACTTTAAGAAGTTAGGCTCATGTGTGATTTGTTACAAATTAAGAAGATAAGTCTATTAATATTTAGTAATCAAGTGTATTTATTTCAAATTATGTGTTTGTTATTTTCTCATAGGTTATAGGTATATAAAACGAATTTAGTATAGGTGACAACTTTTCTATTGTCTATTTTAATTATAACATTTTTTTAAAAAATATTTCATCCATAATAGAGTTCGATTTTTTTTTTTTTTTTGCATATTCTAATTTTACCCTCCATCGTTAAAGGCTATTTGGTATACTGATTGAAAACTATATGTGACATTGATTGTAGACTATAATGATATTGAAGGTTAATTATTAATGACGTTGATTGATGACTACAATAAGTGCACTTGATTGAAAACTATTTGTTGAACTGATTGATATCATCATGAGCATGAACTTTTTTCGTTTTTTTTGTCATACATAAAAAAATCCATTTATATATACCATAAAAAGTTCATCCAAATTTTTTGCTATACACAAATTTTTTCTTAAAAAAAATTGTTATTCATTATATAGATTTTTTTATTTTTTTTTTATCATACATAAAAAAATCCATTTATATTCCACAAACTAAAATAATTATATGACACTCATTTTAAAAAAAATTATATTCATTATTGACCCATTATAAATACTAAAAACCACATGAATCAAACTCAAGTAGAGGTATAGAAATGACCAAGAGGCTATGTATTTGAATCTACTCACTCCAACTATTGTAAAACTAAAAAAAAAAAGTTAATCTCATATATTTTCTTAAATTTAGTCCTTACAATCCACCATTTTCTCAAACACATGGAATTAAAACTATCTTTTTAATCCATTTTCACTCCACAGTTATGGATTCGATCTCTAGAATCGGTATTTGTAATCTTCCTCCTCCACTTGTACTAAAAAAACTATCTTTAACCATTCTTAAAATATAAATGGCAAGTTAATATGAGGTTTATAAAGTGAAAGTATATCTTTTAATGGAATGATGCCTAACACACGTGTAGCTGACCCAACTACCCTATAAAAATGTTAAACATAACATGAATGATTAATACAGATTATCGACTGATTAAATTATTAAACTTGCTTCCATAATTAAAATAAATGTTCTTCAAATCTCACTTATATAACTGGTGATAGATAATACACCTATGACTAAATGATTAACTTTTGAATTATTGGTCATTTAAAAGCTTTTCTTTAACCATAAAAATTATCTAAAAACACTGCATATATTTAAAATACTTGTCATTTTATTTTTATACCATAAGATTAAGACATGCCAAGTCACAATTGGTTCCTTTCAAAAAAAAAAAACAGTCACAATTGGTTGAAAAAGATAAATTCGAATTGTGTCTCAAGACATTTTTCTTAAAATTTTTATTGATCTTGGTCACGTAATATGAGTAACAAAACAAATTTCTGTTTTTTTAAACAAAAACAAATTTATATTTATTATTGTCTTATGCAAAGTGAAATAAGTATCGTAGTTTATTGGCTTGAATTCCTTCCACACATATGAAATGTAATATTCTAAATAGAAAAGAAAAAATATAAATAATTACTTCTTGTCCTCATAATTATTGGTGCTACATTAATGCTACTTAGCTACTACCTCTTGGTTTGGCTATTAATAAAAGCTTTTACACTGTGGAAATGGAAACTTCAATTGCTAACTAATTGTCAAAATATATATCATTTTGATTTTGATTCCTCTATTTTAGAACTAAATTTTAAATAAAATTAAAATTAGTTCATATGATTAAAGTTTATTTTAATAAAAATTAGTTTCTCATATAATTTTGAAGTTACCTTTAACGAAGTTGATTCAGTAACAATATTAATTAGTCAACTAATTATAACCCAGAACAAGCTATAAATATTATCACTATAAAGCATAGTGTTTAAAAAGGGTGGATTACTTGCACAAATAGCATATTGACTATAATAATTAAAGGGTGTGTTTGGAGCACTGGTTTGGTTATGATAGACGAAAGATTATGATAAACTATGAGTTATGATAAACGGTGAGTTATTATAAATCGTGTTTGAGGGGCAAGTTATTATAACAGGGATTATGATAAACGGTATTTGAGGGGTTAGTTATGTAACAAAAAGTAATAGATGTAAGGTTTAGAGATAAACGGATACGCAGGTTTAAGTAACCATCATTTATAATAAACGGTGGAATAAACATCAGTTTGGTTATTATAACCAACCTGACCGTTTACATAAACGGGAGCCCAAACACACCCAAAATGGTTATGAAAGGAGACTTAAGAGTTCACAAAACAAAATCATTAAAAAAAATTACATTCCAAAAAAGTTTGTGACTTTTCCTAGGTAGTGAAAATTAAGGTGGTCATGTTCAAAATCATTACATTGAAGAAGCTTTATTATTGTAGCTTTTCATGATGGAATAAGTGTTCCCTTTGGCTCTATAAAGCCCTTTGTTTTCCTCTCAAATTTCAGCATCATCAAGCTCTCAGCTGATTTTAAGATCTTTAGATTCATCAACAATGGCTTCCATGGTGGTTAAGGTTAAGACTTTCATTCTCATCTTCCTCATCTTCACTTGCCCTAATTCAGGTACTTTCTTCTCTTTTTCCATTTTCAGCCATATCAGTTGTAATTAGCGTTAGAACCCTAGTCAATATTACAACAAAATTTGCACCTTTTGTGTGTGTTTAATTATTAACATTTTTACTACTTGTTGAATCACTATTAGACCCTCAAACAAGTGGAACTATTAATATGAGTTAAATGGAAATTAGCATTTTCTTAATTTTTGAAAATATACTTCATGGGAGGAACATAGGGTGACAAGCTAGATGAGTCTAAAAGAATGTCAATTCATATAAAAATTTGATGATTTAAGATTATCTCGATTGAATGCGATGTTAAATCATGAGCTTTTCGACGTCGAAAAATCGTATTTAAAGTTCATATGAGCAACATTTTTCTTTGGGATATACTAAGAGAGCAATCTCAATGCAAATGGTTGATGTTCCAATAATGCAGGAGGAGCTCATGGACTAAGCCAAAAAGAGGGTTTAAAGGAAGAACCAAAACCTTGTGGTCGGGTAAAGCCATATATACTGTATACATTCTTACACGTTTGTTTATATATATTACGTACAAATTTGAACCTTTTTGGCATCTTGAGAATGTCCACGCTAGCTTAATTGGGTGCCTCTCGACTGTATTTTCACGAGACAAACCACATAACACTACAAAAATTTGGTTGTCAAAGAAATTCGTATTAGAGAATATGGGGTTCTACCTCAAAACCAATTGAGATCTCAGCATACTGCTTCTTTTGGGCTCACCAATTTTGAATCGGATCTCAATTTTATTCTTATTGGACCGATACCCATTTGAGCTTTATAGGCTCTGATACCATATTAGAGAATATGAGTTTCCACCTCAAAACCAATTGGCGATGATGAGAGTAACTCATATCTCTTTTATATTGATGTTGCACTCCCCACTTTTTCAATGTGGGATAATTGAGATCTCAACAATTCATGTAAATTTAATTTCTACCTTGGTTATGACCACTATGTATTGACCTAATATTTTGGTTCATTTTTTTTTATATGCAAATATTTACAGTCAAACTTACCTAACATACTGTCAACTCTACAATATTTATCGTAGTTTTAAATTTACTAGTCAACAACGTTGATTTGCAGAGAATTATGAAAGGAAAAATGATGAGAAAGGTTTTGGAAATGGAAGCAACATTGATGGATTATAATGAACCAAGGGCTAACCCAAGGCACGAGCCACGAAAAGGAAGCCCTCGAGGTCGACCAACCATCAATCCATGAATAAACAATGATTCAATACCCTAAATACCATAATGTTTCTCTTTTTTCTTTTTTTTTTCTTGTTTTTTTTAACTTTCATGCATTGAATAAAAATGTAAAATATGTTGTATATTATTGATTTCCAGCACTTTATAATAGTTATAATAATAATAATATCACCTTTTGATTGTCGTAATCCTTCAAAAAGAGATGTAGTAAATCCTTAATCTCAAGAGTGAAACGCTATAATCCTTTTATTTTGTAACGAGAAGGATTTAAATCTATATTCTTACCCAAAAAAGTGTTAATATTCAACTATTTAAACTCTTCAATAATAATATTAATAAGTCCCTACTCAAATCTATTTTGTAACGAGAAGGTTTGACATGTTATAATTAGATAAAGAATATATTTACGATATCAATTAAGTTAAAAAAAGGGTTATAATAAACAAAATTATTATAATAAGTGAATTATTATTAATGGTATTCAAAATGTAATTATAATAAAATGAGTTACGATAAATAGTGTTTGAAGAGCAAAATAGTATAAAATGAATGAGTTTGGAGTGTATAATTATAATGAATTATAATTTTATTTTTCTTATTATAATTAACCAAACACCATAAAAGTGATCATTATTGAAACATATAAATCAAATTGAAAACATGCTCTAAACCTAGGGATTAAAAATTTATTTTTCCTTATTAAATTATATGTTTTTTTAAGCAACCTATAGAATATATACCAGTTGAATTATATAGATGTATTATTAATTATAAAAGAATATAAAGTAGTGATCACCATTATTATTATTATTATTTTCTTTTGACATAAGTCTCTCTCAATTATTAAGAATAATGCAATTTTAATTATTGTTATTTCTTACAAAGATGAATACTTTTCGTTGCCATGATTGGATTAGTTGGCCTTTATTTTTCTTTTTCTTTTTTCTTTTTCTTTTTTCTTTTTTATACAGAAATGACAATATAAACGAGAATTGAAAAAAAAAAAAAAAAAAGGACCTATACACGATGGCTTTATACAGAACTTATTAGTTTGGTCGAAACAGAGTTTGGATTGAAAGGAAAATCATTCGGTTTTGGTACCTGAAAAAATTATGGATGGAATATTAGATATATCTTTTATTATTTTGTTTGTCCAAATACATTATTGATAAAAAGATTGTTATTGATGGAGAGGGTGACAGTGTAAATAACAATCAATTTTCTAATAATGTACTTGACTGACAAAATTATGCAAGAAAAATTATACAATCTCTCAACATGTCCCTTCGAACGGGAATGAGTAAAGCCTGATTCTCATTCGACAAGAGGAAAATAGCCCAACAAAGAAATAACGTCGTAAAAACTTTTTTTTTAGTACAAGTTGGGAGAAGAAAATTACAAATATCGATTTTAGGGATCGAATTTGTGACCGTGAAGTAGAAAGACAATTACTAAGCCAACCAGTAGAGGTCGAAGGTAATTGTTAGATGAAAGCATTGTCGTTGACTATATGTTTTTAATTTCGTTTGGGTAGAAAAAACCAATGGAGTATTTGTAGTATGATTTGGACTAGTTCTTCCAAAATTTGGCGAAAAATGTGGGAATGAGATTTGAGATTTAATAAGTGAAATCAACGTGTTTCAAAGGATTTTGGATTGTAGAAATTTCAAAAGTTCTACAATAAATTTACGAACACTTCAGATATATATGAAATACAATGTCTAATTTTGAAAATTTTACTAAAGTTTGTTAAAATTGGAAAATTTTGTTAAATTTTGACACCTACACCAAATCCTCACAATTTTATCACTATTAAATATGTGAGCCAAAATGAAATGATTTAGAATATTTAAGCTGAATACGACAATGAATTTGAAGAGAATGGTGAATCCTCGTCTAAGTGAGAAATGAGAAGTGAGTACAAAGCAAACAATTGGGAATCCAACATTAATTGAAGAAGGGATTAGATCAAGGATTTATGGGAGAGGACAAATATCTTTATCGGTATGAGATATTTTGTGAAATGTTCAAAAAACAAAGTCATGGGCCATGAGTTTTTTTGTTTTTTGAGTACATATTGGGGACGGGGATAACAGATTTCCGGGCTCGAACCTGTGATGCCGGTATTGAACTGATTTACAACCAAATAATGAAACCATCGCGTCACTGATCCATTCAGTCATGAGCTATGAATATTTAATAATTAACTATGTAATTAAAAATTAATATAATTTATCCTATAATATATATATATATATATAATAATAATAATTATTATTATTATTATTATTTAAAACATTGATAATAATTAAGTTTTAAAAAAATGAAGCCAGAAAAATTTTAGGGAATCCAATCCTCACTACAAAAATATGATGAATTTCGACAGCATGGGATTTGTATTTAGTGGAATTGATGGGAAAGTTATTCTCCGACGTTGTCTTAGGTCGTGAACATTTATTTTCTTTTTTTTGAGTAAATATCGGAAGAGAGGGACCAAATACCGATTCTTGGGATCGAATCTGTGTTGGTGTTAAACTATTTTACAACCAAATAATGAAACTTTTGTACTAATGACTCATTCGGTATCTCAGTGAACATTTGTAAGCATGATGAAGTAGTTTTAAAAGCATTGAATGAGTCGGTTGCCCAATTGATTATTTTGTTTGATGTTAAATCATTTTCGCACCATGGTCACGAATTTAATTCTTGGAATCGGTATTTGTAATCTTCCATCCCCTAACTTATAATAAAAGAAATGAAGTAGTTTTAAACGTTTGTTTGTACTAAAAGAAAAAGAAATGAAGTAGTTTTAAACGTTTGTTTGTACTAAAAGAAAAAGAAATGAAGTAGTTTTAAACGTTTGTTTGTACTAAAAGAAAAAAATTATTGTTTTGTGATGTAATGGTTTGGTTCGGTTTGGATATAAATGTTGGGCTTTCTAAAAAGACAAAGATAAGTAGAGGAAATTACAATGTTACCCTCAGAACTGGAGCAGACAGACAGAGAGGCAGACAGGCATTGACATGTGATCTACTGGCAGGGCAGCTTCAGCTTCAAACTCCCATACTCTGAAAATTGTTTGTCCTTTGAGTTTGGTTCAGCAGCAAGGTGGGCTGTTCCATTCCTTTAATCCATATTACCAATCCCCATTTCCCCAAATCCAACTTAACCCCCTCTTCAATCCCGATTCCGAATCCCCTGTTTTTTTCCCGCCGCCGTTCTCCGCCGCCATGCCCGGTTTAGTCTCCGTCAAAACCCCGCCGGATGCGCCGCCGCTCCGGATCTCCGTTCCCGACACGCCGCCGGCGACGACGACGACTCACCGGAAACACCCATCTCCTTCACCTTCCCGATCCAAGCCCTCGCCGACCGGGAAGAAGAAGCTTCAACCGGAGAGTCCGACGGCGGCCCAGTTTCCGCCGGATTCCTCCTTAGACAACCCAGATCTGGGCCCTTTTCTTCTCAAGCTCGCTCGCGACACCATCGCCTCCGGCGACGGCCCGAACAAGGCTCTGGATTACGCGATCCGGGCGGCGAAGTCGTTCGAGCGGTGCGCCGTCGACGGCGAGCCGAGCCTGGACCTGGCCATGAGCCTCCATGTTCTGGCCGCGATTTATTGCAGCTTGGGCCGGTTCGAGGAGGCGGTGCCGGTTCTTGAACAGGCGATTCGGGTTCCTGAGATTGTTAGAGGGACGGATCATGGTCTGGCTGCTTTTTCCGGCCATATGCAGCTCGGCGATACGTTTTCGATGCTGGGTCAGATTGAGCGCTCCATTGGTTGCTATGAAGAGGGGTTGAAGATTCAGATTGATGCCTTGGGAGAGACGGATCCCAGAGTTGGAGAGACTTGCAGGTTTGATTTCCTCTGTTTTTGTATTTGATGTAGATTGGCCTTTGAAAAATTGTGGAAATTTGTGGCATTTGTGTGTTTTTATATATAGTAAACATAGACTAGACTTTCATTGATGGATAAAATTTGTGTTGGATTTTGAGATTGTGATTGATCCATTGATGTATGTTTTTTTTTTTTTAATTCAACAATATTTAAGGCAAGAGATTCGAACAGTTCTTGGTTATCAGGTGATACACTAGTCATACATCAGGTGAGTTCAGTTCAACCTAGTTGTGGATGATGTTTGGACTCTTTTTTTTTAATTATTAAGGATGATGTTTGGACTTTACTGTTAAAAGAGTCAGTTTTTTGTTTCTTTCCCTTGGAATTCTGAGTTATGGGACCTTACTTAAGTGTTAAATTGTGTGTTTTTTTTATGGGTGAGTGTCACGAGTCTGCTTGTGCGCACATCAGCTATTCTGACAAGGCATACTATCTAACTTTACGACATTGGATGTCAAGGAAATCATTAATGGTCACTGTGGATTGAAACCTATCACCTCTTAGGGTGTGTTTGGGCCCCTGTTTATGTAAACGGCCGAGTTGGTTATAATAACTCAACCGATGTTTGCCCCTCCGTTTATTATAAACAGTGGTAACCTAAACCTGCGTGCCAGTTTATCTGAACCTACGTGCCCGTTTATCTACACCTTACATATATTACATTTTGTTACATAACTAGCCCCTCAAATACCGTTTATCATAATCCATGTTATAATAACTTGCCTCTCAAACACCATTTATAATAACCTACCGTTTATCATAACCTACTGTTTATCATAACCTTCCGTCTACAATAACCAAACCGGTGCTCCAAACGCACCCTTAGTTACTTATGAGCCTTTCTTTGATTAGGCACCCACTAAGGCTTTTCTTTGATTGTTCTTTTCTGTCTCTTTTGTTTGTTTTCATCAGCCTTCTTCTGTTGTGGGGGTGAAATAGAACTCAGAACTAACTGTTTGTTTGTGATTGTATTCGGACTAGAGCCGAGTTGTTGCCTCGTTTTGGTGTTTCATAGCTTGTAATGGCTAGAGGCTCTTATAATCGAGCGGAGACTCAATATTGTTCGGAGTTTTATATTGATTTATTGTTGTTTGAAGGAAATGGTTAGTTCATGGATGGAGTTAGCATATGCATATTTGAGGATAAATGAAGCTTTTCGGTTAAGTCTGTTATTCATTTTGGGGAATATCTTGTTATATGTAGGTATTTATCCGAGGCGCATGTTCAAGCAATGCAGTTCGATAGAGCAGAAGAATTGTGCAAGAAAACTCTTGAGATTCATCATGCCCATAGTGAGCCTGCATCCCTTGAAGAAGCGGCCGACCGTCGACTGATGGCGCTCATTTGCGAGGCGAAAGGTGATTATGAGTCAGCACTTGAACATCTTGTCCTTGCTAGTATGGCAATGATTGCAAACGGGCAAGATAGTGAAGTTGCTGCCATCGATGTCAGCATTGGAAATATTTACATGTCTCTATGTCGCTTTGACGAGGCAGTTTTCTCGTACCAAAAGGCTCTCACTGTATTCAAAGCATCTAAGGGCGACAACCATCCTTTGGTTGCCTCTGTTTACATACGCCTTGCTGACTTGTATCACCGGACTGGAAAGCTTCGGGAGTCCAAATCTTATTGTGAAAATGCAATGAGGATATACTCAAAGCCTGTACCTGGAACTTCACAAGAAGAAATTGCTGGTGGGTTAACCGAAATTTCGGCAATCTACGAGTCTGTTGACGAGCCTGATGAGGCATTGAAGCTCTTGCAGAAGGCAATGAAGATGTTGGAGGACAAACCAGGACAGCAAAGTGCAATTGCTGGGATAGAAGCACGAATGGGAGTGATGTACTACATGGTTGGAAGGTATGAAGATGCGAGGAGCGCTTTCGAGAATGCGATATCGAAGCTTAGAGCAACCGGGGAGAGGAAATCTGCATTCTTTGGTGTTGTTTTAAACCAAATGGGATTGGCCTGTGTGCAGTTGTTTAAGATAGATGAAGCTGCTGAGTTGTTTGAAGAATCAAGAGGAATTTTGGAGCAGGAGTGTGGCAACTGTCATCAAGATACCATTGGAGTGTATAGCAACCTTGCTGCAACTTATGATGCTCTGGGCAGGTAGTTCGAATTATTTAAATCGTATTATACATATTTTGTTGAATATGCATAGCTCTCCCGGGAGCTCGACCCCTTTACTCGGATTTTATCGTTACTTGCCCACTGATCGAGTTTTCATTGTTAAGTAGTGAAACTATGTGATGAATATGATGTGAAAACATTATGTTTGCTCATAATTCAAAGGTGTTTGGGCCACTGTTTAAGAGTTAGCTAGGTTGAATTATCGGGGGATTAGCTCATCACTCTTCATTTCAACTATAATAATCTTCCACCATGTTATGATACAATCATAAAACTCGTGTTATAATAAAATTCTTTGTTATCACTTATAATTGTCTCTTGTTATAAGTCCCCAAGAGATAGTCTCGTTGGTTGAGTCGATCTTGTGTCTCTTCTTAGGTTCGAACCTCACTAATGAACTTAATTGTAAAATCACTTGTCTTGAAGCTCCGATTTCACTCCAAACGCAATAACTCTATTATAATAACCCACCGTTTATAATAACTCAACTGCCGCCCCAAATGCATCCTTGAGTTTCAATTGAGTGTAGCTTAGTTGATGAATACTTCATCTAATGGGTTGTTCCTAATCTATTGCAGAGTCGATGACGCTATCGAAATATTGGAATCTGTTATGAAGTTAAGAGAAGAGAAGCTTGGAATTGCAAATCCCGACTTTGAAGATGAAAAGAGGAGACTGGCTGAGCTACTGAAGGAAGCCGGCCGAACCCGAAACCGGAAAGCAAAATCACTGGAGAACCTCATCGATCCAAACTCGAGGAAGACGAAGAAAGAGACAACAAAAAAGTGGTTTGGGATTTAGAATCTGAATGGGAAATGTTTTCCTTCAATGTTGGAGTTGCTTTACTGATCCAAAATGCACATTCTGTAACATACAAGATCATGTATAGAGTTGATTTCATTGTTTTTTTTTATTTGGATCAAGCTCTTTTTTTTTAATGAACTGAACTCATATATTGTTTTCCCACTCTTCCTTTGTGCTGTTAATTGTTTCATTGGATGTATGTGCTGTGTAAAGGCTGTTAATTTAGAAAGAAAACATTGATCTTGATTGAATAAGATTTTGGAAGATGTTTTCTCATTTTCAACATGTTATGTTTCACAAAAATAAAATCCAACTTGATGTTTTCTCATTTTCCCATTTCCTAAAAGAAAATTAAATGTTAACAAAATTTTGTTATTATTATTCACTGGAACATTAACCTTAACAAACAGTTAAAATGAGTAGAATTCAAGTAACATATTGTATTGACAACCTAGTTCAACTAACCCTTTGTATTAACAATCTTAACCTTTGTATTAACAATCTTAAAGTTAGATGTTTGATTCTCACACCATCAAAGATCACAGGTCTCAAATATTGTCAAATTATTAATGTCTAATTTTTTTTATTACCTTCAATCAGAAGTGGTTGAAATAGGCTAACTTTCATTTATAGTCTTTGGCTCCTTTTGGTTGGAATTTTACCCCTCTTACGTATGTAAAAAATCTTTAAATTTAATTCAAAAGGGTTAATTGTAATACTTTTTTTTTTAGTATAAATGGGGGAAGGGGGACAACAAACCCTACATAGAGGGTACAACTACTCTAAAATAATATGAGAGCCAAATATCGATTTTCAGATTCGAACTCGTGACCGTGGAATTGAAATGGATTAATACCAAACAAGATAAGCAACTGCGCCACTCACCCTCGGTCGGTTAATTGTAATACTTATCAAACATAAGGGATGATGATTGCTCAAATCGAAAATTCAAAAGGTTAGGTGTTAAACTTTTTTCAGATTCCAAATGGGCTGGGCTCACTATTTGGGTTGGGCCAATTGATACTATATGCAAGTTTTTACAAGTCAACAAAGCTCCAAATAGCAGAAAAGCAAGAGAAAGGGCAGGTGATTTTATCAGTCTTGGAAGAAGGAATCCATTGGAGGTGAGATTCATGGGGCTCGATGGACTTGCAGCATCTCCACCGTCCATCTTTCACCTTTGTATGATAAATAGATATAATAGTTTCTTTTGTTAATGTTGTTTTACCAATATCCTCATGTTTTTATTTGAAGGGTAATTACTGATGATCATCAGTGGCAGTTACCTTGTAATGCCATTTTGAGTTTTTTTTTTTTTTTTTCAAAATGTCAATTCAACTATACTTATTGATTTTTTTCCTTTTTTATCATAAGTTTATGTTGTTTTAAAATTTATATTATATATAAATGTTGGCAAAGCTTTGTTGTTTTGAATCAATGACCTTTTTTAATTCAAAAAGTTTGTTCAACGATCGGCAATGAGTTGATTGGTAGTTGAATGGTATGAGTCTATTGTCACTCTATGTGACACGACCATAGAATTAAAAAGATAATTTATTTTGATTATGGGATCTTATCTATTCAAAATGGTTCGAAAAAAAGATAAAAAGAGAGAATAAAACATGAAAAAAGATTTCCTTTTTTTTTACGCACCACTTTGATTATTTTAATTCCTATATGGATGAGAATTATGGATTGAACTATCACATGTTTGTTACTTAAAAACTTTCTTGACCAATTAATAACTCCATAATGGTTGAAAAAAAGAATCTAATTGAAAAGACTAAGAAAATTGATAAGAGACTGTTTATAAACTACATTTTGTTTCTTTCTACAAAATTAGAATAATAGAAATTGTTGGATGGGTTGTTTTGAAATAACAATCTCAAATGAAATAAGAAGGGGAAATATAAATTACTCTGATGAGTTGTTTTAAGATAGAGCTTAAATTATGTAGATTTTTTAGACACAGTTGAGACAAATATGAAAAGTGAATGAAAAATATGCAGCCAATCTATGCCATTGAAAAAACAAATGGTAAAATATTGCCAAAAACAGGCCCTTCAAGAAAAGTCCTTGAATTTATGTATGGAAGACAGTATCAGTTTGAAATTGGTAATCTTGCAAGAGTCTTCCAATGGAGCATAAGGTTATTTTCAACAATGTCTATCTTATTTGACAGAGAAGAAGAAAACAAAAAGGTGTATTGCAAATGAGGAGAGAATCACTCAAATTCACAGTAAGAATTTTATACAGTTTTGAGCAAAATAATATCAATACCTAGATCTAAATCTTCACTTCCTAGTACTCTACTAATACAATTTATAGACAGGAGATGTCGACGGATTTTCGATATCTACAACCTGTTCGTCACTCCCCAGTACTTTCACAAGAACTCCCAAGATTCACAGACAAATCATGAACATTCAATCTTATTATGTTGCTACCAGATGATCTTGAGATATCTGCACACTCTTGTAGGTCTGCATCGCAGGCAATAAGAACCCATTCTCGATCGTCGTCCATGTATTTGATATCGAAAGTACCAACCTCCAGTTTCAATCTCTTCGCCACTTCCTCTCTTAACTCCACAATACTAGAACTCAAGGAAATCCGAAACCGAATGATATCTTCCTTGTAAGTGGCCTTGATAGTCATTCTCCTTGGTTCTTGCCTTGCGGATACGTGAGGGACTGTGTAACAGACAGAGTCCATAGGTTGTCTCAGAGCCATATCAGGCGGGTTGGCCCAACAAAATCCGGGCACTTGCTCGTCGAGAATAGCATCAACGCCAGATGCGCAAAGGTTTGTTAAGTCCTTAGAACTTCCTGCATCCTCAATCAGCATTCCTCCAAATGGTTCCTCCACGAGCGTATCTGGGATTGGACAAGCGGGCACCGATATATTCAGTTTATCAATCAGATGGAATGTTGCTTCAGGCGATTCTCTTCTTACACATTGTTCTTGGTGGGGAATAGCAATGGGATTATTTGCTGCTGCACTGTCGTTTGCAGGACTACCTTGACATGAACCGTGAGAAGTAGGTGTTCCCGTGCTCTCTTCCTGTGATCCACTCCCTGTTTTAAAATTGTTCAAACCATTTGCAAGCTTCGGTAGATATCCGTTTAGCTCGTGATTCGAATCTTCTGGACTCCACACTCCCCTATGTAATTGATCTTCCAGTCTAGCTTGTGTGTTATTTGTCTGTGCTTCTGAGGTGTTTGTTTCTATCTGTTGAGGATCAGAGGGTTGAGAAGATGCACAGTTTTGCTGATTAGACCCATCCAGAGTTAAAGGTTGAGAATTCGGACTAACAGCAACAGGAAGTGGACTTGTAGCCAGAGAAGATATTCCGAATGCGCCTTCGGCCCCTTGAACAGATTCAATCACACGCTTTAGCTTTGAAAGAGAGCGGTTCACCTTGTTTATCTTACGAGATGGCCACCGTGAGATCCCATGCTGCCTACAGATACGCTTCATTGTTGTGGGACAAACTGTCAAAGGAAGAAAAAAGATGGTTCAAAACATTAGTTCATCTTTGTTCGGATAGATAAGTAAGCATAGTTTTTATAATCTTAAATTACAAAGTAAACAGCATACCGCCAAGGCTTTTAGCAGCATCCTTAAGGCTGCCAGCAAAGTATTGTTGTAGAACCTCCAGACTAATTGATTTCTCGGCTTTTCCACGCTTTCTTTCAGACGGCTTTTTGGCTTCCTTATTCTGTGGACAAGGAGCGGGGCTGTGGTTTTCCCCATCCTGAGCGGTAATTTTTTCATCCTTTGGGGCATCACGAACCATTAAAGATTGTTGTTGCATTGTCTCTAATGCAACTACCCCTCCACCATTTGGCATGGCATCAGACTTAGGTGGCAATTCCATTGGTCGAGGAATTCGAATGTACTCAAGTCTCGACTCGAACTCTCCGTTTCTCGATGCTTGAACAAACTCGACAAGTCCTTCCTCCTCAAGTTTGATTCCAGAAGCAACTTTGAGAGAGTAGAAATGCTGCTTCATTGTTGCCATTAATGCCCCCAATAAAGTCTTTTGTTTTTGATGATCATCAATGCTTGGAGGCAGAAAGAACTCCAGAACGTACTCATCATCTCCAGTAAACGTGCTCCGCAAGCAGATTGAAAAACAGCTCTTTAATCCAAACATGAGTGCATAGTGTACCAAAGGGTATTCAGACTTGCAGAATTGGGTGATGTCTCCACAAAAACATGAGCTGTGGGATGAAAAAGCCCTCCCAGAAACCCCTTGACCCTTTTGTAAGTGGTGTTCTAAACATGCCTCACGAAACCCCCACATGTGCGCATCAATAACATAGGACGCTACTTCAGTTGCAGACATACAGATCCGTCCCATGCAACTACCATCAAAGCTAGTACAGCTTTTCTTCAAACCTCCACCGTTAGCGAGCACGTTTCGGTGCCTGCACGGAACCCAGGTTTGAGCCAATGGTAAGCTATGAGTCTCGCATACAACTGTGAGTACCTCCAAAATTTCAGCCAGTGCATTCTGTCGACCTTCATTGCAAATCTGGTTTAAAAAGCATTGCCAAGTAAGCATGTATGAGAACAAGATAATACAAACTAGACACTGTTTATCTTCTAGAAAGAAATAAAGTACCGGTTTCATACGGACAACTTTCACCACTGACCTGAATAGTCGGATGATCCAAAATCTCTGAACTTTTTAGATTGACAGCCTGCAGAAGAAGAGATTTATAAAATTAGCAAACCGTTTATGATGGCTAAACATGTTTTTTACATCCTTTGTCCAATACAATAAAGATTAAAGATCAGCACAACACTTGTTAAGACATAACAGAAGATGAAACTTTAAGCAATTCAACAAAGGGAAGAGAATTCAAACCTGAAGAGCTTTGCAGACTTTATCCACCTCAGGTGCATAATTGATCTTCTGTGAGGTCATGATTATCTCAAGAACACCAAGACAAGACTGCCCAGAAGAGTCGAAAACAGGCAAGGCCAAAGTTCCCTGAACATTATAGTTAAGAGCGTGACTAAGTCGTGGATACTCCTTGTTCGAGTAAAACTGCACATTTGGAGTCCATTCAGGCAATTTCTGTTGGAAAACCCGTCCAGGGAGGCCGAGACATCCATCCGAATCCGTCTCCAAAGAGAACATATACATCAAAGAGGCCATCCTATATTGATGAAGTCCATTGCTCTGTGTATCAAGAACAAATGGTTGGCCAGAAGTTGAAAGAACAAGCTTGCCACCACTCTTTACAGGTGCCCAAACTTGAGCTAGTACATGCTGGTCCGACGATTCTTTAATGTACCGAAGAGCTTGTGCCATCTTTTCTTTGATTAAGCAATAACCATCCGGATTCTCGGATGGCATAAGTCCACTTGACGATGATGGAACTGGGAGAATCTTAACCTTGTGGTTCTCCGTCGGCTTTTGCGGTACGTAATTGGAATTGGAAGTACCTGCTCTCAGCTGTAAAGTTAAGCCATTTTAAATGGAAAAGAATCCTCCTAACTAAATCACAATGACAAGATTGACAGAAAACCAACATCATCCAGAAACCCCATAGAGAGAATCACAAACATATATTCAAGTAAACAAACATATTCCAATCAAACAGGAAAATAAAAAAAGTAAGGCCTCAAACACAAACATATTTAACATGTCCCATCTTTGAAGTACACCAAATCATAAGCATTAGCAGACATCAAAACTGCAAAAAACACCAATTCATTCAAAAGGGTCCATCCAAGGCAAGTCAAAGAAGCAAAAGCAGAACAGGGGTACCATCCATTTCAACAAGTCCAAACAGAGATTGAAATCAGCAACCCTAACAAAACTCAACCCAAATCAAAATCCCCCAAAAGGGGTGAAAAGAAAGGCGAAATGGAAGCAAGAACAGACCGAGAAGAGAGCAGGCATAAGCAGCGAACTTGGAAGTGTCGGCGTCGTCGTCGGGGTCGGAGAAAGCCCAAAGAGGGGAACCGAGAAAAGGGGTTATGGGATTTGAGGGAATTTGATCCATAGGCCAATGGATATCCAAATCGAGATCGAAATCCATAAGTGGGTTGTTGGTGCGGTCGTCGGAGCGGTGGCTGGCGGTGGTTGATTTGGGGAAAAAGGGAGATGGGTGGTCGGAATCGGGGTCGGACATGGCGAGGGATTAACAGGATTTGCGATTGGAGAAGAATGGAGAAGGGAAGAGGGATTGGTGGTGGTTGATTGGGGACTGTGATTCCATCGAATCCAACAACGAGAGAGTTGTACAAGTTGGTTTTTGAGAAATGAATTTTTTGGATAAAATAATCTGTGATTTGATTCCGTGTTGCAACCCACTACCACAATATCAATACTCCCCCCCCCCACATTTTTGGTTTTTTCTTTCTTTTCTTTTTTGCTAAATTATAAATTCGTCTGCATCCAAAAATTTAAAAAACAAAATTGGTGTCCATCTTCTATAATTAATCACTCTTTTTTTTTATGGGGCTTGGGGGCTGTTTGTGTGATAGATAGCATTTAGTTTGAGGGTTTATTAACTTTTCATCAAAAACCTACATCCAAACGAGTTTTTGCCTACAATTTCAAAGAGTTATGTTGAATAATTAAAAATTGAGAACTCTAGCAAAAATCTAGTTTGGATGCAGTTTTTGTGTAGAAAAATTAGAGTCAAAACTTTGTTTGAATGTAGATTTAAAATGAGTAGTTAAAAAAGAAGTAATTAAAAATTAGTAGTTAAAAAGAGTTATTTTTAATGATTTGAAAAAAAAAATTAAAAATGAATAGTTATAAATGATTCAATAATTATAAATAAATTGTTAAAAATGAGAATTATTTTTAAAAATAAAAATGATGAGGAATAAATATATAAGTTTTTTAAGAAGAGTTCATTAATTCTAAAACTAAATCTTACATAAATATACTAAACAAACAGCCCCTTGGAGTCCAGCATTAACGAGATGGAAAATCCCCATTTAAGCAAGAAATAGGAGAATGAGAAAGAAGAAAATTTTAGTTACATGAAATTGTATTATAGATCCTTGTTCTTTAGCCTAGTTTACATTTTCTTTTAATTTAATTTTTTTAAAAAATCTTTTCTTTTACAAGTTAAAAAAAATTGTCAGGAAAAATATTTACACAAATATGTATTTTTTTTAAAAAAATAATTATCAATCTGGTTGAAATTTAACAGATATTTTTCTAAAATTAAAATAAATTAATATATAAAGACATTTTCACATGAAAACTAAATTATTTGAAAGTACTAGTAAAGAAAGTTATAAAATTGAGAATCAGTAGCGCAGTTGATTATCTTATTTAGTATTAATCTATTTAAACTCTATAGTGAGTTGAGCAGTTGTGTCTAGCATAATTTGTTGATTCTCTTTCCTCAATTTATATCCAAAAGTTATAAAAATAAAATAATAATAATAATAATAAATGGGAAGAAAATTACCCATGAATCCCAACCCTAATCCCTACAAAAAAAGATCAAGAATTTTACAGGGACAAAAGTTATATTTGGTGGCTTCGTGTCTTTGTCCCCACTTTGTGGACATCTCTAATAATCACCTAATAATAATGAGGGATGCCACTAAGTATACATTGATGTTGATAAATTAGTGTTTTTGTTGAGATGACTACAAAGTTATATGTTTGAATCTTTATTCCATCAAATGTTATAGATTCAAAAAAGAGAATTATTATTCCGTATATATAATTTTAAAAACTATATTTTAGATTTTTCTTGTTTGAAGAAAATTAGAATTTAATATTTATAATTTTAAAGTTTAAAGTTTATTCTCTATGGTTTAATAAAACCTCAAACCTTTAAAGAAAACATAATATCTTAGATTTTTCAAAACTTCTACTAACAAGGTTGTTCTCTACTAAGAAAGATGTCCTTTGAGAATGACTTTTTGTCTCCTCTATTATTGCAAAATGCAAATAACAATTTTGTTTAGTGTGAGTGGATCATATAATAATAATAAGTAAAAGCTCCCAAAAAAAGACTCCTTCACTTTATTTATTATATATATATATATATATATATATATATATATAAAATTAATGGTTCAATACATCTTTTGATATAACTAACTAATATGAATCGGAATTAAAAAAATATATATTAAAATGAATTGTGTGTGTCTAATTGATGGTAAGGTACCCTGTTATAAGAATGGTGATAAATAATGGGATTAACAAAAGGTGTTGATAATTAGTGTAATGTTTTTTTCGAACATCATTTCATGTTTAAGGTTATTATTTGAATTTGAGTTTGGCAAATTTCTAGTATGGTTGATAAGAGTAATTTTCCTTATTCTTGTATCATGTATGTATGAGATGTTGATGAAATATGTTATGATTAAAGATTGATGCATATGGGTCACCAATCAACAACTCGCCCACGAGGCAATACTTACACAATTTGATACTATAACTAATTGTAGTAGTTTTTTTTTAATAACTAATTGTAGTAATTGATAGATAAGCTAAGTCATAAAGTATTAGCTAGGGTAAGTTCTATTGCTTTTTGTTTAGATTAGTCTCGAGTGTGTTTCGGTGTCTTCGTCTCAAGAATGAGTTGGTGGATAGAGGCAGTTATGTTAAATTTATTGAGATTTGTTAGCTTCAGAAAAAGTTTAAGCCTTATTTAGTTGAATCGTACTCTTTAATTATGGATATGAATTATACACGCTCTTAATCTACTTGAAAACACCTAATTCATTGGTCGTGATAGTTCTCAGACTATTTCTTTTGAAATCGTGTTATTCTAGATTGGTTAAAATCTCAAAGCATGAATCTAGTAATCTTTTTAGGTTTGGCTTCATCAATGGATTTTTTGGTTTGTAAAGTCTCCATCCAACTTGTGGTTTTGGGTTATTGTTGGGGTTGAAGGGTTATTCTCTAGTATCAAGATTGTTAAGTGTAGAATGTTTTAATGAAATTAGTTTGCTTATTCTTTTTTATATATATATAAGTATTATGGTACGTCATTAATACTATTTATAACTTTAGAATAGTGATTGCAATTATGATTATTTGATATTTCATCCCTCAATTATTTGGATTAAAAGAATGAACATTTATTCTTTCAATGACCTCAGCTCATTAAAATGAGAATCATTGTAGTCCCTCTTGGCATTTTGTTGTTTAGAGTTGCATGTTTGGCCATGTACGGATGTTCATAGAGATGTGTTAATATGTTGGAGATCTTCAAAAAAATTAGTAGATTAGGAATAATTCAAACAAAATAATAATTTATTGTAGCTTAAATTAATATATTCATTTTATTTGAAAAGGTTAATTAATATATATATAATATATTAGATTTAATTTGATGACCTCGATAGTCATTTGCTTCCCTTATACCCCATCATATTATCATACTTGTCTTAAATTATTTTTAATAGTGGAAACTATTTTTATAGACCAATGCACGATTTATCATGTTTTATTTTCACTCACATATGTTTTAGAAAAGAAAAAAAATCAAGAGTGTATGAAACATGGAATTGCAAGTTAATTATACACTTATGAACGGAGTGTTACATCTATCCTCTAATATAAATCAACCATATGATGTTTACGTAAAAATTAATAAAATAGAAAATCCTTTTGCAATAAAAAACATCAATAAGAATTAAGCTAAGATATATGATCTTAAATCTCTCTTATTCTAAAAATATATATCAACACACCAATGATGAAAGCTTTGTGGGTATGATTATTTCATATTACTCAATGATTAATGATAGAAAACTTAAATCCAATTTTCCAAAACTTCTTTGATTGCATAATAATTAATAATTTAGTTGATAAAAAGTCATGGATGAGAGGGAGTCAATTCCAATTTTGATAGTTCATCTTGCTCAATGTAATATTTGATTAGATAAAATTTAGTCTTGGTTATAATTACTATTTTTTTCGATGAATCTTTAACTTTAAATATTGTTGTTTAATATATTAAGGAAGTGAGAGATTATATATTAACTCACTTATTTGCAAAAGATGAAAAAAGTGAAATATTATAGTGTTATTTCTTTATTATGGTGCAAATGAATATGTTGGGCAAATCAATTAGCACTTATTTTTACTATAAACAAATATGAACTCTCACAATGTAGATTAGATATGAATTTTATAAATTTATAAGACGCTGCCAACTCTAAAAATCCAATGTTTTTTTTTTTCCTTAATTATTAATAAAATGTAAGGTTCAACAAAACTTCAATTGATTATGATTTTTTATTAATTTAGAAATCACTTTTGTACTTCCATTTTATCAAAAATAAATATAGATAATTGTATTAACTAAGCATGTGGGTTAGGGAAGTGGTCTATTATTATTATTATTTAAAACACTGGTAGAATGTGCATATCCAATGTCATAGAGCATTAACATAAAGCTATATAAACTTTACTATTCTTTTTCTTGTTTAGCTAATTGGATTTATGTATTGCCTCATCAAATTATAATAATTATTTGTTATTATTTGCTAGAAAAAGACAAGGTAAAAACAGCAACAATTAGTTATTTATATTATATTTTTAAAAAAATGAACCTGCATAGTTTTTTTTTTTTTTTTTGGAAAAGGTTGTAAGCATTTTTTTTAAGAATAAAAAGGTTGTTAGCATTAACAATAAAGATAAGCTTGAGATTATTATAGATTATATTTACATCTTAATTGACTTCTAATGCTAAGTCATATTGAACCAATTAGGATTGGGGCATTCCCATTTATTTCTTTTAAAATAAACACCCATTGTATATTGTCAATAATGGTGCTTTGTTTTTAATAATATTCTTTTTTCTCTCTCTCAAATAAGACAAAAGTGTTTAATTATGAAATAAAAAAAGCTTCCTACCCCATTATTTTTATGTTATGCTATAAAGAAAAAATTAAAAATCACACTTTACCATTCGATTAAAGGGAAATGTTTAATTTATTAATTAGTGACATTGGCAAATTAATATGATGATACCATAAAGTTTTAAGAAATATTTTGAGGAGTGTTCAAAAAAGAAAAAGAAATCCTTTGAGAGGGAGAGAAGGCTTTGATTTCTCCAAGATTTTTTTTTTTTTTTCTGATGTAATACTTTATTGGAGGGGTTTTATTGGAGGGGTTTCAATTTGTATTGGAAAGTTAGATTCAGATTTTCATTTTGGCTCTGGGTTTACGGGTTGGAATTCAGTACTGTAATAAAATTTTCCAAAATTTGATCATAGTATTTAGTTTGCTCGATTGATATTCAGGAATAAAATGTTAATAAAATATTTGAAATAATGTTATATTTTGATTTTCAATTTTAAAATTTTAATATTTTTTATAAAGAAAAGTTGACATAATATTTTTAAATAATTTTAGATTTTTTAATGAAATGAAAAAATATTTAATGTTGAAAACAAAAAAAAATTATGAAATAATATTTTTTTATATAAATATTGGATTATATAAATGAAAGAACATAAAAAAATAGAGCTAATTTACCATTATTTATTTTCTAACAAGTTTGTTTTTTCAAATGTTATAAAAAGATATGTTTAAAAAAATATATTATTTTCACATTTTAAAACCACTTTCGTATAAACATGAATAAAATATACACCTAATAAATTAAAAGATATAATAAAAAGAAGAAAAAATAAATGATCTTTGAATAGAGTTTTTAAAAAATAAATAGATAATTTTTTAACTGAGGTTTATTTGATTGGTTATTTATGATTTTTTTTTTTTTGGAATTTTGACGAAATATACACTCAAATTTTTTTTATACAAGAAAGAAAGAAATACGACAAAAAAAGTTTTCAAACCCTGGATTCCAATTCTCAGATTCACATTGTTGAAAATTCCGGAATCAAATCTCACACTTTTTACCTTTACCAAGCAACAGTTTTCAAACCCCCGGATTCCAATTCAAACCCTCGAATTCCAAACGACAAACCAAACAAGACTTTAATGTTATTCAATTTTTTTTAATTGTTTCATAGAATAAAATATAAGTTCAGTATTTATAGTTCAAAGAAAATTAGAGTTTAATTGTCATGATTTAAAAAACTAGAGTGTAGTTATTATGATTTGAAGAAAGAAAAAATTTAGTCTCTTAAATAAAATGGAATTTATCCTCAACAATATATTCTAACTCTTCTATTATATTTATAGCACAATTTTTAAAATAATTCATTATAATATATAATTTTTTATCGGTCATAGAACTCAACTAGTAATAGAATGAGTCTACCACTGATTGAATTCTATCAGTGATATAACTCAACCAGTGATAGAATATAATTTTCTACTAGTGATAGAATGAGTCTACACGGATTGAATTCTATCACCGATAGAACTCAACCAATGATAAAATTTAATTTGAATTTTCTGCTATAAATGAATTAGTTTTCATTTTGTGCTATACGTGAAAATATTTTGCCATTTTTTATCATACATATAAAATCTCCTAAATAAAATGATCGAGATCATACTAATATATATATACAAAATTATCTATAAATGTTGAAAGTCGAGCTTAACGAACAGATCCAGACAAAAATACTCAAAGCATCATCAATCTCGAAAGGAAGCAACACATAAAATTACAGCAACAACGTTATACATTAACAGAGGATATTAAACCATGTGGTTACGTTTACAAACATAAATTCACATGCAACCGTGCAATAAATAAATTTTATATACATAATTAAAGTTTAAAAAGTTTTAGTTGTATCAAATCAAATATAAATTATTACAATGTTTCAGAAAACAAGAAAAATGGTTGTTATTAAGATCGAACTTATAATTTTAAGATTATTTTGACTACTGGCTAAGTTAACTCGGGATGTTTAATAACTTTTATAAGCTTCATTAAATTTAAAATTGATATCTTAAATCAAAAAATAATTAAGTGAAATTTATTGAAGTTGTTAAAGTTTATGGGTGAAACCGATTGAAATGATGAAAATTAAAATATTTTTTTTGGTATAAAATAAATTTAAGAAGTTGCCAAGTTCTCTTTTAATAATAAAAATTAGTAACTTCAAATTATCGAGACGAACGGTTAATCGATTTACACATTAAAAATAAAGAGACTAAAATAAGATAAAAATCGAGAGGAATCCAAGTGGTCATTTACCATATGCAAGCTTCTCAAAGATATTTGTTTTTTATTTGATAAATTAAGGGTTTTTTTTTTTTTTTTTGAGATTGAGATTTATTTTTTTAATTTCTCTATTTGTCTCATTTAAGTAAAGATAGAGATTCTTCTCTCGTAGGCTATAGCCCACTTGTATCTTCAACTTGAATGGTGCTTTTCAAAGTTGCTGTCATTTTATTTTTATATAATTAATTTTTCTTTTGACTCTAATTTTTTTTCTTCTTTTTTATTTAATTTCCTAAGATATTGGAAAGTTCCTATTGTTTTAGGGTTCGTACATATCCTCAACGAAAATTATGTCTTTCTTTGGGAAGAATTGTTTATTTTTGCGAAAAGAAATAGTGTTTCAGCCTATATCATGTCGGACACATTAATTAATGTTGATTTAATAATGATTTTATTTTTTTGTTTTTGAAATTTAAACTTATTCTTACACAAATTTTCTATAAATATTTCATGTTTTTTATAATGTAGCCATCTTTTCTTAAGAAAGTATGTGAATGATAATTATTTTTCAAAAACAAAAACTAGTTTTTAGAATCGTACTTTTTTTTTCTACATTTTAGCTTGGTTTCTATGTGAGATGTAGATATCCGAGTAAAAAAATATATTGTAGGGTACTTTGTTGCAGCCTTAAATCTCAAAAATCAAAAATAAAAAATCAAATGATTATCAAATGGTGTCTAAGTGATTACAAATTCAAATCTTAATTTTTTGATGGATTAAAATTATTTTTTTATTTTATTTTTTAAAATTATTTATAAAAAAATGAAAAACCTACATTTCTTTTAAAAATAACTTCTTAAATACTTAAAACTAACCCTTAAAATACAATTCTAAATAGACCTCCTTAAGATGATTATTCATAATAGAGAGGGTTGTTTTGGAAAAAACTACTTGAGCTAGCTTTCAAAAAGGCTTAGAAAAGTTAATTTGTATATTATTGTAAATCTTCACCTTGTCCCAAGAAGTTTTCATGCAGAGAAAAAAAACGACGAATGAAACTAAAATGTTCATGTTATAACTTTTTTTTAAAAAAAAAAACTGGAAAATTGAAGCTTCGCTCCCCTACACCTGAGGCATCATTGGTCCATCTCTAGACTGTAGCACTAGAATACTTTGAAGAGTATTCTAATTTAAGCACTTTCTAGCGGCCTAGAACCAGAGATCTCTCAAGGAAGCATATCTTGAAGGTTTTAGTCTCAACCGTTGGACTGCCCCTTGGGAACATGTTCATATTATAACTAACGTAGCTGATAACTTTCATACATTCAACTTATAATAATTTTCAATCAATTCAAATAGTTTGAGTTGAGAGCATTCAATCAATTTAACTCATAGTTTTCAATCAATAAAACTAATAAAAATTAATAATGTTCGATCAATGCATCTCTTTCATCTTCTTCATCCGAATCTTCTTCTTCCTCCTCTAGAAATAGATGCAAAAAATATTAAACACGGCATCAAAATCAACCCTATTTTTGTTCATATCTTAATTTCCCAAAAGGAATTAACCCCATATGCATTCCCAAACTCACCAATAATGAAGATATAAAAAATAAAAATAAAAAATAGAAAGAGAGAGGCTGTTGGAATTATATAATTCCAACAGATGCAGAATTTTTGCGAATATCGCTTAGAAAAGATTAATCGATCATTAATGATTTCAAAAAAAAAAGAAAAGAAAAGATTAATAGATTAAAAAAATAGATTCCAACACTAAAAAAACTCCATCCATCAACTATGAAGTAGTTATCGTTTGTCGAAGATGTGTGTTTTAGGGATAGATCAAAAGAGTACAAGGGAGATTTTAAAAAAATGAAATGAGATTCTGCCATAAAATACATATTATAATTAAACTATAATGTCTGATAAATTTAGAGAAGTCATGGCCAAAAACCGTGTGCCTTTTCCATTATATTTCAAAACTATATATAGTTCCCAAAAATATTAAATCCTAGAAAATATTTTACAACATTTAAAATAGAATAAATCTAGAACTAGATCAAATCTAAGGAAAACTAGGAATTATATATAATTCTTTTAACAATTTCTAATACTCTTCCTCAAATTGGAGCATGTAAATTGCAAATGCCCAACTTGTCAAGTAAGAATCTAAACTGTTGTTTTTCAAGTGCTTTTGTCAAAATATCAGCTAATTTGTGTCCAGTGGGAACATACTCGATAGCAAGATTTTATGATACCAACTCATCACGAACAAAATGACAATCTGTCTCAATGTGCTTAGTATGATCATGAAATACAAGATTCTTTGCAATATGAAGAGCCGATTGACTATCACAAAATAATCCCATAGGTTGAGGATATAAAACACGAAAAGAAACTAGTAATGATTTCAACCACTTTAACTCACACGTAGCAACCGCCATTGCAAAATACTCAGCTTCAGCAGACGAACGAGACACAATCGCCTGTTTTTTTGTTTTCCATGATATAGGAGAAGAACCAAGAAATACCACATATCCTGTTAAAGAACGACGAATCAATGGACAAGTCGCCCAATCACTATCGCAAAAAGTTGTCAACTTTACTTCGCTTTTAGACGGTAACAAAATACCTTGACCTGGAGCACCCTTCAAATAGCGCATACCCTTAAGGCCGCATCCCAATGTTGAACCTGTGGAACACTCAAGAACTGTGCAAGAGTATGCACTGAATAACTCAACTCCAGACGAGTAACAGACAAAGAAACAAGACGTCCAACTAAACTACGATATTGTTCTGGGTTTGCATACGGCTCCCCCTCAACACGAGCCAATCGATGATTTTGCTCCATAAGTGTGCAGCAGGCTTACAACCTAGCATGCCATTCTGCTCCTAAGAAATATACCTTCCTCACTTCGAGCTACCTCAATGCCCAAAAAATACTTCAAAATGCCCAAATCTTTCATATGGAAACACGAACACAAATAATCCTTAAATCTCAAAACTGCATCATGAGATGAACCTGCTATAATCAAGTCATCAACATATACAAGTACATGGAGAGATATACTACCTCGAATATAACTAAACAACGAATAATCAACATAAGACTGCGTAAAACCATAACCTTTCAAAGCATTAGATAACTTAGCAAACCATTGTCGAGGTGCCTATTTCAAACCATACAAAGACTTACGTAACCGGCAAACCTTCCCTGGAGTAGAAGCACTGTACCCCGGAGGAAGCCGCATATACACTTCCTCTTCCAAATCACCATGAAGAAAAGCATTATGAACATCCATTTGATGTAATTCCCAATTCAAACTTGCAGCAATAGCAAGAAAAAGACGAATAGTCCCCATTTTGGCCACTGGGGCAAACGTTTCATTATAATCAATACCTGTAACCTGACGATTTCCAAAAGCAACCAAACGTCCCTTAAGACGTTCGACTGCACCTGATGATGTATACTTGATCTTATACACCCAACCACTACCAATAGCTTTCTTACCAGGAGGCAAATCCTCCAAAGTCCATGTTCCACTGCGTTCAAGAGCATCAATCTCAACTTGCATGCCTTACGCCAACCTGGATGTTGCATAGCTTCTTGAAAAGAAGCTGGCTCTTTGCCCTTTGAAATTTTTATTAGAAAACATTTATGTTTCAAAGAAAATTTGTTATAATCAACATAATACGCTATATTGAAAGGTTTATCGGATGAGCTAGATTGAGATAGAGGAGCAATGAGTGTAGTGGAGTCGTTATGGTGTATCACAACTGTATTCGTAACATAATCACGAAGTTTCGTCGATGGAATTTTTGTACGATGACCACGACCTAGTACCTCAACACCACTAGATTGGGATCTGTCACCAGTACCTATATCAACACCTTCAGTTTCAACACTGTTATTTACAATAATACCTGCATATGGTATCTCTTCACTCAAACCATGACTAACATAGTCCTCATCATTATCATCCCATAATGGGGGTTGAGCAAAATATATTTCCCATTGCAATCTCGAACGATCAGGAAGTGACTCGATAAAGGGAAATTTATCCTTGATAAATTGTACATCACAACTTATGAAAAACTCATGTTTTTCTAGATCATAAAGACACCAACCTTTCTTGCCAAAAGGATAGCCAACAAAGATACATCTTCTAGACTTTGAATCAAACTTATCTCTCACACAAGGCCTATTCGCAGCATAACAAAGACACCCAAATACGCGTAAATGATCATATGAAGGAATTTGACCAAACAAAAATTCATGAGGTGTTTTTCCATCCAACACAGGAGTAGGAGTTCGATTTATAAGATGGACCACAGCTAGAACATATTCACCCAAAAAATACTAAGGCAATTTTGCTTGAAAACGTGAGGCACGAGCAACATTAAGAATATGCCTATGTTTACGCTCAACTCTACCATTTTGTTGTGGAGTATCAACACAAGATGTTTCATGAAAAATTTCCTTCTTGGCAAAAAATGACTTTAAACCCACAAATTCCTGACCATTGTCACTTCTTAGAACTTTAATTTTCTTACCAAATTGAGTTTTGACCATTACATAAAAATCTTGAAATAATTTGGCAACCTCAAACTTTCCAATCATCAAATATACCCAAGTTGCACGAGAATAATCATCAATAATGGTGAGAAAAAAACGTGCACCACAACTTGACAAAACATTATTTGGACCCCAAATATCACAATGAACCAAATCAAATGCACTAGATGCTTTATTCATACTTACAGAAACGAATTGCGAGGTTGTTTACCCACAAAACAAATTTGACAATCAATGTCACAACTTGTATTGTTAGAAGCTACTCCAGTTAAAGAAGATAATACTTTCATCGAAGGATAACCAATACGTCTATGCCATAACATACTTGCATCTGGCACTACAACTTTATTTGCTAAGATACGACGAGCACGCACTGACCTGAAGAAATAGACTTCATTAGACTGCACCCCTGCTTCAATCAAGTTCCTTAAAGTGTGATCTTGTATGAACATAACTTGTTTGTAAAATATATATATTTTTGTTGTTCTAAAAATTGAGACACAAACAACAAATTACAAGTCAATGCAGGAACATATAACACATTCTCCAAAACTAAACCATCATTTAACACAATTCTTCCTTCTGTTGTAGCGGTTGTATTGTTTCCATTAGGCAACGCAACAGGTGCAAATATGTCACATAAATCAGAAAATAATAAAATATTACCAGACATGTGGTTTGATGCTCCGGTATCAATAATCCACTTACTATAATTATTTATACTACGCAATGTCTCATTTAATGGAGTTGTGAGTTGTACACCATTAACTGCATCCATAATTTGTAGCCACTGATCATCGGTTAAAGTTGGCGCACTTGCTCGATCTATCTTCCCAATATTTTGTGAACCATTGGAACTAGAATTCAACATATTTCACGGACAACAAAATATCATTAACTTTGTACAGCAAAAGAATAATCCACCATGAAAGTGGAACACTGCCGCAATAAAATCTAACGTTAACTTCATACAAATTCTTTAGATTTATTCCTGTCTTTAGATTTATTGCCAATAAGATTTGTATGGTATATATTACGATTAACTGCCGCAAGAATTACCATGAGAATAAATTCTCCCTAAAATATGTAAGGAGTTTACCAACTTTTAAAAAACAATAAGTTTACTCTATTATTAACGATTGATTTTGAGATATTATCTAATATATACCATAAAAATCTTATTGGCAAATTCATAATTTCCTGTCTTATATATCAGAAAAGAAAAAACAAATACGTTAGTTAATTTCTCTTATGTCCTTATCCAAACCCTTTCCTTTAAAACCCAATTGTAACATGATGTCATGAAGGAAAAAAGAATTTTATATATACTAGAATTTTACCACGGTCTTCCGCGTGATAATTTTTTAAATAATAAATTATATATATTTATAATTATAAATTGTTTCTTACATTTTTGCACTAAATTTAAATGATGTTAGTTAGATTTATTAAAATTTACACTTATGTTAAAAAATAATTAATATTTTATTTTGAGCTTAAAAAATAATAGGTGTTATTATTTAAAAAAAATTAATAAAATTTATCGCATTAAAATTAAATTTTATCTTCGATTTTTAAAAATCGATACTCTTTAGTTTTTTCTCAATTTATCTATTAATATACCAATTACTATTGAATTATAAAATTTATATGAGTTATATCATTATTATAATATAAATTTAAATAAGTTAAATATATTTATTAATATACATCTATGAACTTACCTTTAACCTCAAATGATAATTTTATCATTCTTTAAAAAAATCCACATCCCCAAGTCTAAACAATTAGCCAACAAAAGATCCCAACAAAAATTATTGCTACAAAACAAAAGTTAGATGAAAGTTAAGGTAAATAATCCAACAAAAATAAGATAACTAAATTTTTTATTATAAAAAAAGAAAACCAAGAAAGGTAACCTAAGCAAATAGAAAGTTTCAAATGTGTTTGTAAACAAAATATAGAGAACTACATACATAGTAATAATAGGAAATCATTGTTACCAAACTTTTGAAACTAAAGAATTTATGCACTTTAGCGTCAGTCTTCAAACATTTTTTTCAAGATCTCTAAGTCAAACGCAACAATTATGCAAAAAAAGATCCCTACAAAAATTATTGCAATAAAAGAAAAATTAGATGAAAATTAAAGTAAATAATCCAACAAAAATAAGATAACTTATTACAAAACAAAAACAAAAAAAAGTAAATTCAAGCAAACAGAAACTGTTCTTGTAAACAAAATGCAGATAACTATTTATAGGATTGAAAAATTCAATTTATTATTTTAATTAGAATATAAAATGTCAAATAAAATCTATGAGATTTGGTAAAAATATCTTCTTTTCTAGGTTATAAACACGATGAAAATTTAAATGATATTGAAATATCTTAATTTGATTGTTAAAATATCTTATTTTCTAACTTAGTCATAAAATCTATTGGATTTGATAAAAATATTTTATCTTACATACGAAAATCTAAATGATATTGTAAATATCTTCTACATTATTTGCATTTTTTTTATATTCTAATAGATGACATGTTTGTAATTTAGAGTATAACTTAAGGGGTAAAATCGTCCAAAAATGATTTTTCTTTTAAGCCACACTTTAAGTAGTAGTATGATAGTATGATATGATATGATATCTAACAAAATAATTAGTAATCTTTCAAAAAAAAAAACAAAATAATTAGTAAAGGTATTGTCAAATCCTTCTCCCCAATTGTTATACCAAAAAAAAAATACAATACTATTTTTTAATTAAAATTTAATTTGTTAAAACTGTAATTTTACTGTAATAATATTCTGTCATTGGTTAGCACGACTGTAATTTAACATATATTTTTCTAGTTAATTTTATTTTTTTGAAACAAAAAATATTAATGAAAGGTTGAATCCAGATTATTGGGAAAAAGTCAACTACTGATATAAATGTTATAATATCGTCTTCTTGAAGGTTAGAGATGTAAATTATTTATATTCTTCATGATTTATATTATTATTATATATCAAATGATTGGGATAAGAATTGATTTGAAGGTGTACTAAAAAAATAAAAAATAAAATAAAATAATTGATTTGAAGGAGGTGTGATGTGAGGATAGGAAATTTTCCAAAAGGAATATCTTTTTAAATTAAATAAAATAGTATTAAACCTAAGCAAATATTTTTGTGTTGATTAGACATGGCTTAAAGATTATGACTTTTTCTCAACACAAAAGGAATCCAATATTTATGGAGAAGAATTTTAATTTTTTTGACAATTTATGGACAAGATTCTAGCTATGTATGATAAAGAAATATTTTAATATTGTGGCATAAAATATATACTCATATGGAGAACCAATTCTATCTTTACTCTCTCTCTATATAGATTAAAATTTCCCCCTCTATAATAATAGTAATAATTATTTTACTTACTTTTCAAAAAAATAATTATTTTACTTGAACAAAAGTTTTTTTTTTTAATTTCACGTATAGTATTTCTTCTAATTCCCCGTTATCTTTTTTAAGACTAATTTCACAATGTCTTGGTTAAATCTTTTAGTTATCATCATTATTATTATTATTATATATAGGGAGAGAGATCACAAACCCTCAATTTAATGAATACTAAACACGGAGCTGAATTACTATCGAAACTAACATGCCACCAATTTTTTCTGTGAAATCTTTTTAGTTATATGTTTGGTTCTTGACAACATTTATATAAACATGTAATCAAATTATTGAAATTGATGGATTCAAAAAAAATATATTGAAATTTATGATTCATACCAAACAATTTAAGACACAGAAGTTTATCCTTTAAAAAATCAAAACTTAATAAATTAAAATTCTATATTCTTATTAATTAAAAAATAATAATTGCTATTCAATTTGTAGTAACTATATCAAATGATCAGATATTTTACAAAGTTATATGGTTGACATGTTTTTTTTTTTGGAATCATATAGTTGACAAATATAGATAGGTCAAGCATTAACCAACTAACAAATTCAAATAGAAATTGAGAAAGCAATATATTTGTTATATTGTTTCATATCATGAAATTATAAATCAATCAACCAGTCAAACATTGCCAAATGTATTTTTAGAAAAATAGAAATTTCGATGGACAAGGGAACAATATATTAGTATATTATCGATGTATTATGAGCTAGATTAATATAATATCAAAAATATATATTTGCTGATTTTTTTTAATTAGTTAATATAATTTTGTCAACCTAACATCGTTTTCCATGTGTTAGGAACCAGCATATATATGGTGAGATGGGTTCAAGTGTTGGTGATAAATACAACATTAATTAATGAATTAATTGACCATTTCACACTGGAAAGCTTTTTTTTTTTTTTAAATGTTTTATAAGCATCACAAAGAAAACAAAAGGTAAATAAAATTTAAGGTCGACAAAATAAATTATACTTTAGGATTTAAATTTTAAAAGTGTGTTTGATTCACGTGCAAAACTAAACAAAAATAATAATTTTCAATGACATGTTGGTTTAATGGCTCAACAACTGCTATTTTTGTCATGCCTTGTAATGATATGAATTTATCCATGTTGAAATAAATGAATGTTAAATCAAATTTTAAAAATAAAAAAGGACGGTGACTTAATAGTTTCTTTATTTTGTACAAATCCAATTAAATTCTTTTATTTTGTGCAAATTCAGTTCAACATTTCATGCATGGTCACATGTTCGATTTCGATAGTCGATATTTGACTCTCATCTATTTGAAAGCAATAATACCCTTTTTTCAGAGTTTGTAGTCCGGTCCCCAACTTGTACTAAAAAAAATCAAATTTAATACCATTAATAATTTAAAGTAAATTTTTTTTTTTCTGAGTACATATTGGGGGAGGGGGGACAAATACCGACTCACGGGCTCGAACCCGCAACGTTAATGTTGAACTGGTTTACAACCAAACAATGAAACCATTGCACCACCAAGTCCTTTGTTAATAATTTAAAGTAAATTAACCTACTAAATATAGTAAAAATAAATTAACCTACTAAATATAGGTCTAGTCTTTCAATGGAATGTTTTATAAATTATCAGATAGTATTTGATTTCATCTCAAAATTAATTGATAAGGAAAAAAGTAGTCCTCATGATAAAGACTTCTCATATTTTCAATATAGATAAAGTGAGGATCTTCAACATGTTTATCCTTTAAGATTGTGCTCATTTGTGTCCATCAAATTTGAAATTCAATCTCAATTCCATTTTGATTTGATCAAATATTTATTTGAGTTAAATAAATTTTGAATATCATATTAAATAAGTATGAAGTTTCATTTCGCAACGAATCAACAACGAAAGAAGTTACTCACTTTTCTATAAAAACGGTGAGATCTTTTCACTTTTTTAATAAGTAATCATCAACCAATTTTGGTTTCTACCATGACATAATAATAAAAAGAATTTTACCTCTCAATCTTGTTATAAATCTATAGACAGAGTAAGAGATTTTCTTCAAAATTAGAAAAATAAATTACAAAAACATCTTTTAAAAATACTTATTGTTTTTAACAATGTTCCTTTATTCTTCTTTCTATATACCCTTTATGAAAGTCGAACATCCTCGAAATATTATTTCCTTACTTCACGGATTTATTTATCAAAATCAAAATTGATCATTTTTTTAGTTCTATTATAATTAAGAGTGAGAACTCAAACTCGAACGGATGAAAGAATTTTCATTTCTTAAATAATATACATTGACATAGTTGAGTTCTTGGCGACTAAAATTCAAGATTTCAATTTTAAAAAACACAAATAAATCTCGAATTTCCAAGTAAAACAAGAATACACTCAAACACGAAACAAGTGTCATAACATAACATCTCAAGAGTAGGTAATGAAATGAGATTAGAAAATTAGAGAGTATTTAATGGAAGATTGAATTAAAATGGGGGACCATATAGCAATTTGGGTTTGTTAATGCCCAAAAATTGCAAAATAAAAATTTAAAAAATGGTTAATTTTGAAATATTGGAAGTTGAAAATGAAGGGCACGAGTTGTACGGAATGACACAGGTTTTGTGAAGCTCCAGAGTGATGGGGGCCGCCCCCACCACCGCCGCCCCCTCCGCCGCGCCCCTCAAAATTAACCACTCCCTATTTTTATTATTATTATTATTATTATTATTATTATTATTATTAATTCATTCATTCATTCACACTCTTATCAACTTCCTATTTAACTTCAACTCTATTTTTTAGCTTATTTTAACCACTAATTGCTTTCCTATTTTTGTAATACACTTTCAAAAATGTTTATATAATTTTCCTTTCACTTTCTTCCTTTCTTTAATGAGATTCCATTTTCTTTTTTCTTTAATTAATGAAATCCCAACATCACAAAGATAAATATAATAAGTCTAAGGGTGTGCTTGAAGTACTGATTTGATTATAATAAACGGTGGGACAAAGATGTTTGAGGGGCTAAATGTTAGGTTTAGATAAACGGTGGGACAAACATTGATTAAGTTATTATAACCAACCCGACAGTTTACATGAATGAGACCTAAACACCTTAAAAGATCTCGTTGGCAGAGGGATTTGAAGTATTTAAAGTATACTATTTGAGAAGTTTTAAGTTTGAAAATCACAAATAAGTTGAATTGTAAAATCATTGGTTACCTTTTGAATTCAAACTATTAAATGGGTGTGAGTACCTCAAATATGTAGTGGAATGGAACATATAATGCACTTAAACACCCATAGAAAGGTATGCTATTAACAATATTTGAGGCGTGAGATTTAAACATTTTGACCGATCATTACATTATGTCACTTGATTAACTCTTCTCATTTATTTTATTTTTTAAAATAACAATTCATTTATATTCTTGTGTTGTTTGCTTGATTATTATTAGATATTTAGTTTTTGATGCTTGGGTTTTATATGTAGATATTTAGTTTTTAGTTTGTTTAAATTGTATCTATAGATTTAAATCAGACAAGTGATTGACAATGGAATTCAGAATTACCTAATGAAAATACAGATAGAAACCAGTATGGATTTCACTAAATAAACCTCGATTGCGTCATTTAAATAGACTCAATTTCTTTTATATACTCAATTTACATTTTTAAAATCCTAACGTATCTTTCTCCTCTATTGACATTTGGAATTTAATTATTTTTCATAACTTCATACAATTCCAAAATTGAAATGAAACTCTGCAAATTCAAACATCTGAAGGACTCATAATGCCATTAATTGAATTAAAATAAGACTCGGTGTCATAAAAAATGACCTCAAATTATTTTTCAAAATACTAACCCTAATATTTATCAAAAAAAAAAAAAATACTAACCCTAATATAAATTTATGTGATTTAAACTTGAATGGGGTATATTGATATATACATAGGTGTGGCGAGTTGACATAGTGATAGAGAATTTTTTTAAAACAAATGTTTCGTTAAGAGTTCAATACATGATAATTACTTTTTTTTTAGAAGAAAAAAGAAAAGTTGAGGGTACATCTTACATGCTAGGGGTGCTCATTCATTGTCGAAAATTGACACCGAATTAATTAGTTACTTGAGTTGGCTGATTCATTTTCCAACGAAAAATTTTAAAATTAATTTTAAAATTTTCAACATCTTAAATATTTTTTGGAAACACAATTAAATTTAATCTAATTTTACAATAATTTCACAAGAAAATTTAATTAATTATACGAAAAATATTAATCTATAAAGCCGGTTAACCAAACTAACAAATTTTCATTTAAATTTTTTTCTAACTGACACCCAACCCCGCCCTTTAATTGATCGAATCAGTTTTTGAGGAAGGTATGAACACTCTTATTACAAGTTGGTTCTAACACTCACGAATATTAAAATTATTTTTTTAGTAATTTTTTTAGTATCTAACACTAACAACTTACCTGCTGGCTCCAACACTAACAACTAACGAATATTTTAAAAAGATGTTTCAAGAGATGAATTTTTTAACAAATCCATAACAAAATCCAACTCTTAAGTTATACACCTTAAGATTAATGTTCGGAACCTTTTGGCAATCAAAATCCATGTCATTTGAATCTTACTAAGATATATAATTGTAAACAAACACTAATGAAACAACAATAATCTCATGATAATGAAATTACCAAGATAAATGAGGAAAATCTGACCCAATGTCACCAAAATTAATAGTTTCGTATGGAAAAATCCCATAAAGATGATAAGAGAGGGGATGGACAAAGTTCAAACCACCAACCTTGGCATCTCGAAAATCAGCAGATAGCAATCATGAGAAGCTGATAGATTGGTTCATACAATCCGCTCCAACTCCCTTGCATAACTGAGCGTTTGGTTGATGAGTTGAAGCGAAGGTATCTCCTTGCACGGTGCAGATTCTTTCGCCTTCTGGAAATATAGTACGCCATTCGTTATCTCCCACTCGGGATGCTCCTGCATCGAAACAACATTTGAAGAGTGAATACCATGAAGATTGTCAGGATCAAAAGCATCCAACAGAGCTTTTACCTCCTTGACATATTCCAAAAGTTCTTTGTCAGAGGAAAACAACAGCATTTGGCGTGCATCACTTATAGAAAGATAATCATATGCTTTCTCACTGCAACCGCCTATTTCATCTCTGGAAGTGACAGGAACAACAAACTAACAATGAAACTAACAATGAAATGGAACGCCTACGGAGGTGGTTTGGATGAGGTTTTGGATGAAGAGTTATTTTGAGTAGTTAGATATTAATAATTGTGGCCATAAACTTCATTGAATGTGGTTTTTATGTAGAGGAGTAGGAGACAAAAACTTGTTTGGATGCTGATTTGAAATGAGTAGTTAAAAAAAGAATGATTAGAAATGACTCAATGAGTGGTGAAATATGATTATTTTGAATTCGAAATGACTGTTAGAAATGAGTGATTAGAAATTATGAGTTATTTTGAATGATTAGAAATGAGTGATAAAAAATGAATTGTTAGAAATGAAGAGTTATATTTAGTAGTAAAAACGACGAGTAATTTTTAGTAGTAAAAACGATGAGTTATTTTTAGTAGTTACAAAAACTCATTTGGATGTAATTTTTTTAGGAATGGCTAGTAATACTCATTTTAAATCCTTCATAAATTCGACAGACAAACACCCTTACTTGTCATTGACCCCAAGTAAAAGGTAAGAGAGAAATTGGAGAAATTGGAGAATGCTTATGCTGGTTGAGCTATTGTTCTTGCTGTCATTTCTCATCTATCTTGACATTAGTTAGAGACTTTGTTGAGGCGAGTTACCTTACAGTCTTTGCAAGGAGGTCCATGAAATAAACAAAAGTTTCATGTGGCACAGTCTGTCGAGCGCTCAACACGCGGTTGTAAGCCCCTTCCATGAAAGATTGCTCCAACTCAACAGCATGTTTAATGCATGGGTTCTCCAAAGCAGTGGTGGAAAGAAGTTCAAGTTCAGTATGGAATTCAGCTATTCTATTCTGCACAAGAAGCCTCAAAAGGTTGAGGCCCAAGATTGGATGCTCCTGAGAGGATGGTGGAAGGCGGTTACTGATCCAAAATAACAAATTTTCAGTAAAAAAAAAATTGTACCCAAGAGTTCAAACTGAAAGGTAACTTCAAGTAGTCTCAATGTCGCAATTTTGGTAAAATGCTAGATGGAAACACAGAAAGCGCATGCTAAAATCATATACATCAGCTTTGAACCTCAAGATAACTCAGAAGATGTCTTTTTGACAAGTAAGAATCCATTAAATACTATGAAGCAATTCATAGTCAACTTTTCAGTTGACTGTCTCAACAAAGCCGTTCAGTTAAATTAAATTATAACCCATGTCAATATGTGAAGATGATAACCTGAAGTAAACTAGCAAATAGTGACTAACTAAAAGCATTATAATTGCAAATAATATCAATATGTGTCCCAAGGGTCAGCCTCATTGACAGAGGTTTATAGTCTCCAAGGTATGCACAGTGCTCATACCTAGGCTCAAGAAACAGGTCTAGCACCTTAGATAAAAAAGTGTGCGCCATTATCCATTAATAAAAAAAAGTAAGTTTTACTAACCCTAAATACAAAAATTCTTGCGTGATTTGTCTATTCTTTATTAACTAAAAGAATAACATTTACTAAACTTTATTATTTTCTTTCTAATATTCCCACTCCAATTATGCTATCTATTTTGTATGAATGTTCTTATATATGAATGTTCTTATATATAGTGCCTCACTAAAAAGCCCGCCCATTTTTTGTGCCTGATGCCTAAACCTCAGAGTAGGCAATTGTGCCTTAGTGCACCTTGAGCTTTTAAAACTAATGCTTTTTGGAAGTTCCAAGTTTGAAACCTACAAATTAGCTTAATTATAAGATCTTGTGTTGTCTCTCAAATTTGAACCTCAAGATGAATGCAAGTGTCCCTTGGTATGTAAGAAGGCTAACTATTAAGCCACATGAATGTGTATAGGTAGGCGGCTCCAGTTTTCTGGTTATCAAAAAACAAAGAAAAATATCGTGTTTTTTACCAGATTTTATTTCTAATGAAGAAAGAATCAAATTGTTCAATAGAACCCCGGTGAAATCTATACCTTTGTCCTCTTTATTTTACTATACCATTCGATAGGGCTACATTCTTTCGCAAAGGCGTATAAACGATTTAACTCTAGGCATTTAACATAACTTTTCCAAGAATCTTAGAAATAAAAACAAGCCAAAGACCAACTCAAAAAGGAAAGGAAACAACAACAATTTTTTTACATTTTTCCTCATTCGAGATAAACAAGCAATATATCATAATAATAAAGCAAGGTGATCGTTTTAGACAGGACTTGGGCCCCGTTTGATAACCATTTTGTTTTTAGTTTTTGTTTTTGAAATTTAAGCCTACAACAACTCCTTAACCACATGTTTTTTCTTACTTGGATATCTCCATCCTACCTATATTCTTAGAAACTAAACCAAAATTTGGAAACAAAAAAAAGTAACCACCAAAAATTTGTTTTGTTTTTTAAATTTGATTAGTATTCACGTACTTTTTTAAGAAAAGATGGACACATCGTAGGAAATTTGAATAAGAATAGGCTTACATTTTAAAAACCAAAAACCAAATGTTTATGAAACGGGGCCTTAAGAATTCAAATTTCACTTTCATTTAAAAAGAGCAACGCACCGAGCATCTGTATAGTAAGGTTTCAATTGGAAGAAATCTCTTTCAAATGCATCTTGATCCTCAACCTTCACACTAAGTAACACAGCTTGCTCATATATATCCCCTGAAGACTCCAAGTAAACACAAAAAATTTGTAAGATTTTGAACTTAGAAAATGACTAAACAAGAAAGGGAAAACGCCACGGAAAATTATGCATCAGAATATTCAATGATGCAGAAGTAAATAATTTATTCATGTCCAAATGAAGTAATTTCTGTCTTTTCCCAACTTCAATTAGAGGGTTAATCGAGCTACTTATGACATTTTCTTTTCCATGATATCAACGAATGCCCGGGTCATCTTGAATCACAAACTTTGTTTGCAGTAAACTTCCTTCAATAGATCATAAAAATATTCTCCAAATTTGCATCAACTATAGTATGAATCATCTAACTTCTAAGATGGAACTATCATAGTATCATGAGTAGGTCTGGTGGTCAAGACTCTCAAGAGGGCTTTCGGGGACCAAGAAATTATTGGTTCAATTCATGATGACTAACTACCTAATAATTAATTGAGTACCGTTTCATTGACAACCAAATGTTGTTGGATCAAGAGTTATGTCTCATAAAAATAGACGGGTGCGCACAAATATAAGTCTCCATCATCTATTATTACTAAGTCTAGAGTTGAGCATTTAATGAACCAAGCGACAGAGAAAAATACAAGGCAGCAAATAAGAGGCTATGAAACTATGGAAAAGAGTATTATGTGAGATTCTTACTAGCCACCGTCAATTCATGAACAGCATCGGGCGTATCTTCAAACAACGGCGGAAGGCTTCTGAATCCAGTCAAAAAGACCTGCAAAAACAAAACGTTAATATCGAAAACTTGAACAAAATCATAGAAGAAAACACGGTGAAACTTCAGTTACATAGTGAACGAACGAGAAGTTGAGAAGAAACATTAGGATTATGGAATCAAATCGATACCTTGAGCTGAGAGAGGAGATTGTTGCAAGAATCGTAATCGTGTCTGGCAAGAGCGGCTTTGAAACGCTGGAATTGCTGCGAGATCTCAGTTAGCTTCGGATCCATGGCGGACTTCGTCTCTTTCGATTTCTTTCTCTGAATCTTTTCGGTTGAAATTGGAATTGAAATGGAAAAATTGGTCAGTTTTGTTGCTGTTGCTTTGCTTGTTCTTCAAGAAGGAATTCCACTTTTTCTAGGGCTTGAAATTGGGCCAGGTTCGACCCGACCCGACTCGAGAATGGAATTTATTATGGAATTGTTCTTTTATTTTTTTAATCTGTTTTAAGCAATTTTTTAACCCTTTCGGTGGTGGGGTTCGCAATTTTTTAACCCTTTCGGTGGTGGGGTTCGTTGGTTGGATTTATAGAGAATTTAAAAAGGAGTATTTACTGAATATTCTATAAAAAAAAAAACAAATATAATAGTAGCTAATCAAAATAATAATTCATTTATAACTACTTAAAAAAAAATTATTTTTAATTATTAATTTTTAACTACTTAAAACAAATCTTTATTTCAAAATCACTTATAGTAAATGAATTTTGATATTTGATTAATAGTTTTATTAAGTTATTAAATAAAATAAAATGTTAATGTATATATAGTGTATTATCATTTTCTTTTTTCAAATTAGTGTGTAATGTAGTTTATTATCATTTATATGTATATAATATTATAAATTATGTGACATCTTTTCCAAAAAAGAAAAATATATTATGTGACGTTAATATATGTCCATGAATCGAAAAGGGTATAGGTTTGTTTCCTCACTCTTTTGTTGAACTCAAAACAAATATATTATAAACTTTGCATTTAATATTTTATTAAGTTATTAGATCAATTATTTTTTTTAAAAAAATAGTTTCTTTAAAGTTAATATGAATGAAATTTGACTAAATTTTATTATAAGCAAAGAAAAATGTAAATATATTTATAAAATCTACCAAGAATGATGTTAATTTTTTTAAGAAAAATTACAAAAAATTCTATTAACAATCATTTAAAAAAAAATTGTAAGGGTAGGATTAAATATGTTACCCTTATTTAAATAAACTAAATATTTACAAAATTTATGAACCAAAATAATTAGAATAAATAGTGCCAAATATTAATAAAAACAAGAGATTATGTAAAATGAAATACAAATTTTATTATTTTTTGAAAAAGTTTGCAACTATTCCTACAAAATCTACATTCAAATTATTCTATCTAACTCTTCTACAAAATAAATACATTCAAACGAGTTTTAGCCACAATTTTTCGATAAAAATCTATGTAATAACCCAGCTTATTGGAATTTATTGGTTTAAAAATGATTTGATGGCTTATTTGTATTTTATTTCAAATTGAAGGGCAAATTGGTCATTAAACCATTGATATTTATTGAAAAGTTTCAATCCCTAGGCCTAGAAGTTACTGTTCGCGCAGCTACTATTCATCATCTTCTTCACTTTGAGGCTCATTGAAGTTTGACGTTCAGCCACCGCGTGGGTTCGATTCACCTTGGTTCAAGCGAAGATCGCCGTCGGGTTGTTGCGCGCGAGTCGGCGTGGAGGAGGATCTTCGCGTGTGTGGGTCGTGTGGCGTCGGGGTTGTTGCGGAGCGGCGTGCGCGTGTGTGCCCGAGGAGCGTCGCGAGCGGCGCGTAGCGGGTTGGTCGACGAGGTTGCGGCTCGCGTGGAGCGGTCCTCGCGCGGTCGAGTCGCGGCTCGCCGCTGTGCCGATCGCGTGTGGGTGTGTGGTAGGGGGTGGCGCGAGCAAGGTGGTGGGTTTGTCGGCGTGTGCGTGTGTGAGGTGGGTAGTGCGCGAGCGGTCGGGAGCGCCGCGGCGCGCGAGCGTGTGTATGTAGCTGCGTGGTTCGTGTGTCCTCGCCGTGCAGCGTCGTCGCGTGTGAGCTCGTCGCGGTCGTGGGAGGTTTGTTCTAATCCCCGAGAAACAGCCGCCATTCGTCGGAGTTCCTCAAGGTGAGCTTCCATTGTTGGTGTTTTAAGTTAAAAAGTTTTCCATTGAAGAAGAAGAGGGATGTTTGTTTATGGGTTTAAGGTTATTTTAAATGTGATTTAAGTTGATTTAAATGAGGTTTTGGGTTATTTGTTTAGTGGGTTAAAGCCACTTAAGTTGAAAAGGAGGTTGTTTGTTTACAAGCTTAAGTTTATTTAAGTTATGGACAAGGCATGCTTGGTTATGGGTTTAAAGTAATTTAAATGAAGGAATAAGGGTTGTTTGTTTGCAAGAGTTATTCTATTTAAAAGAAGAATAAAGGTTGTTTGGTCACTTTGGTTATGTTATTTATGTTGAGATTAAGCTTGTTTGGTTGCAGGATCTAAGCTATTCAAGTTATGGATAGGTGGTGTTTGTTTGTTTGGTTTATAGTTATTTAAATAAGGAATAAAGGTTAGTTGTTTGCAAGTTTAAAGCTATTTAAAATATGGATAAAGAGTGTTTGTTTCAAGTGAGAGGTTATTTAAATGAAGATTAGGAAATTTGTTTGGTTGCTAGTTTTAAGATATTCAAGTGAGGGTTTTGTCTTGTTTGGCTATTGGTTTAAAATCATTTAAGTCAGGGATTAAAGATGTTTGTTTATGGAGTTATGGATATTTAATTAATGGTCTAACTTGTTTGGCTAAAGGTGTAAATTTATCTAAGTTGTGGATTAAGGTGTGTTTGCCTATGGGTTTAGTGGTTGTATGACTCGAGTTTAATGGGTGTTTGGCTTGGGTAAAATGAAGAGTTTTGACCCATTGACTTTTATTGACCAGATTTGACTCGAACCATTTTCTGTTCGTCGAGCCGAGTTTGTGAGGCACGTGTAGCCACCGGGTGTCTCCGTGACACGTTTTTCGAGGTTCTTCCCTGTTTGATAAATTCGATATTCTGGATCCAATTTTGATGGTCTAAGGTGCTAGTTTTAACCGGTTTGTTCGTTTCAGGGCTCAGAGTTTTATTTGGCTAGTTTGAGCTTCCAATGGATTCATGGAGGGTAGTTTGTGGATTGGCCAAGGTAAGGGACCCATTACCCCCTTCTCGAGGCCTGTAGCTATTACATGTGTTGGATTGACTGTATTCACTTACGTGTTTGATGTGGCATAATCTGTGTTGTTTGTGCTTGTATTGATTATACTAAGAACATGCAATATATGATTGATATCATGTTAAGGCAAACATGTAGATTATGTTGATTATATGGATATGCGTGAACTACTGTATGTTGATTGATAGGGTCGGTCTTGCATGACAGTCCTTATGTCCCATTGGGGGCTTGCATGATGTTTGATGCACGGCTTGGTGCTTCGTTTGGACGCAAACGAGACACGGAGACCGGATAGAGGATACTAGTAAGCGGATGTGCATGGTTTGTGGCCGGCACGTTCTCGTGGGGGATTTATGGTCCCTTGCCGTCGGGTTCCCGTGGATGGTTGGCCCACCAGGCTCACGGCCCTGTCGGCATTTTACTAGTAGCCTAGGGTGCTCTCCAGGTATGTGGTTGGGTTTGTGGCCCTTTGGTGAGCGTCTTTGGATCCACCTCACCGTGAGTATGAGACTGTGGGATTTGTGGTCCCTTAGCTACCAGGCTTCTCTACTCGCAGGATCCCTCGGCCTGGAGCAGGTATCCCAGATTGCCTTAGAGATTTGTGGTCTCTATTGGCCTTTAGGTCTTTGGTTTGTGGCCTCAGACCACTCTACGTGGCGTGGATCTTGGATATGGTTCCTAACCCTTTTCGCCCAAGAGCTCGGGTTTTGTGGACCCCTTGATTATGTTGCTATCTTGCATGTTCGTGGTGCTTTTGACCTGATGCATGTCTTTACCCCGAGGTGGGGAATCCTTACTGAGTTGCAAAACTCACCCTTTCCACTGTGGAATCCCATAGGTACTACGAGATTGTATCAAGATGGGTGATCGGACGAGCTGAAGATGACCATGGGACCCGCATTGCATTATTCTTTAGAGTCTTCTAAATTTCTTCTTCTCTGCATGAACTATTTAAGGGCGTGATAAATGGAACCTGTTTTATCGAGTTTTTATGTTTTGACTTTAGGGTACCCTAAGACTGTTTTAATGAATTTCTCTCTTATAACCTTGTTCTTCCGAGTTGTTTTAAAGGTGTTTTGTTTTAAATTTACATGCCCGAGATTGCGAATACTATTTTCATGCATTGTGAGTTAAGGATTTAGGTTTAGACCCTAGTTTGGGTTGGGTCGTTACAACGTACAAACATGCTATTATAAAAAGTTCAGTTTATAATTTCTCAAAATAAATTTTCAAACTAATTCTTATCTAAAATCTCATCCAATCACCTCTCATTTGAATATAATTTGAGTTTATATTTGGTTTTTAGAATTCAAAATTTTACGATTTACCTATAAATTTTGTTTTTTTTTAACCAAGCACATTCATTTAACAAGCAAAAAAGAGCATATCATCCCTCTTAAAAAGAGACCAAACTAAGAGAAACTCTAAATTAAGGATTAAAAAAGCTATCTCACGCACTCACCTAAATAAAAATTAATACTATTAAATTCAAACTTCTTCATTAGGCATTAGGGCCTTAACAAATTCATTTATTCACTCTATTATCACGAAGAATATTAATTTAATAATATAAACTGTAGCTTGAAGATTTGTTAGTTATTTTATTACTATACTAATATTTCACTTTCCTCGATGTGGGATAAGAAACATGGCTACAACATAACTTTCATTATCAAATCACAATGTTGTGCATAAAAAATTGAAACAAAAAAAAAATAATAACTGATTCAATAAAATATATCATTAAATTTTTTTTTAAAACCATCATTAATAACCTTGAATACTTGTAAATGGGGTAGGAAAATTAACAATCAAGAAGTGAGGTTGAGATAATTTGAGACAAAGACCTGTGCAGAAAAATATATTTAATTGGACAATTTTTTTATCGATTTTACATTTAGCAATATATAGCCAAATAAAAATCCCAAAAATACATCGCATATTCCCAGTACCTAAAATCTAGATCCACTCTGTCACTAAAAACACACTAACATTAAAATAATAAAATTAAATCAAAATTAATAAATTAATTAACAACATCCTCCCTTAATTCTGATTTGAATGATCTTCAAACAGACTCATTAATCGCTTAAAAATATCTACAATCTTCCATTGAATTTTCCATTACTTTTGTGTAGCCAAACTAATAATTAATCTCACAGTTTCCATTCTGAATACAGAACAAAAAATTTCTTCATAATCAAAACATTCTCTTTCCTTAAATCCCTTCGCCACCAACCTTGCTTTATGTTTGCCAATTTCACTTTGATTTCATCCATACACTTCACATCAATTGATTTGTGTCTTTTTGGACCTTTTGGAAAATCAGTCAACAGACATTTTGGATTTTTGATGACATCTTCATTGAGTTCTGAATCTGCAAAAAAAAAAAAACAAAATGGACTAACTCTCCATCATTATCAACCTCATCATCAACATTAATCTCGTAATCTTGAAGATGTGGAGGTTGACGTCTCTCATTTCTTTGCTTTTCCATAGTAGTTGCAATTGGAGCTGCAACTTCTGCTTAATTTGAAGGTGTTTCTTCATTGACTCTATCTTTTTACATCTGCATCCTCATTCAAAACATAAATGTAACGTTTTGTTGAGTCTATGTCACCTATTGTATTCCAAACCCATACCTCGTCTTCTACAAATGTAATATCACGACTTACTATCACCTTTTTTGTCATTGGATTTTACAATTTGTACTCTCCTTGCTTATATGCAATGAAAATTGTCTTCACTACCCTATCATCCAACTTGGATCTTGTTGCCTTAAGGACACGAACATAAACAACTGATCCAAATATCTGCAAGCGTTGGACATTGGGTTTGAATCCACTCCATGCCTCAGTAGGGGTTGTGTTGGGAAGACTTCTAGTAGGTGATCTGTTCAACAAATAAACTGCACATGATACAGCTTCAGCCCAAAAATAATTTGGCATACATTTGGCTTTAAGCATGCTCATAGCCATATTCATAATTGATCTCTTCTTTCTCTCAGCCACTCCATGCCTCAGTACGGGTTGTGTTGGGAATAGTAATGTTATGTTGTAATCCAAGCTTTTCACAATAACTTTTGAAATCAATGGAGTTGTACTCACCTCCTCCATCACTACACATCATCTTGATTAATTTGTCACTCTATCTTTCCACAAATGCTTTAAATATTTTTAAGCAGTAAAATACCTCATATTTGCTCTTCAACAAATAAATCCAAGTTTTCCTTGAAAAATCATCGATAAATGCAGAAAATACTTGTTCCCTCCAATTGATGATATGTTCATTGGGCCATAAAAATCTGTATGAACCAATTCCAAAAGAAATTTCGCACGCCAAGGCTGCTTAACAAATGTCCTGTGATTCTTTCCAAAAATACAAGCTTTACACAATTGATCAGGGTGATGAATATTGGGTAAACCTTTCACTAAATTATGTTTGGAAAGATTTTCCAAACTCTGAAAATTAAATGTCCAAAACGTAAATGCCATAACCATGATTCATCCTTCACCATAGCATTCAAGCACTTGAAATCACCGATATTAAAATCTATTGGAAACATTCGATTTTTTGATAAAAAGGTTTCAAGAATCATATTACCTTCTTTATCAAAAATTGAGAATTTATTTCTAGAGACGTATATCACATAACCTTTTTAGGCCAACTGTCTCATACTCAACAAATTACTTTTCATATCAGGTACGTAGAAAACATTTGAAATGTACCTTTGATCACCATTCTTCAATGTTATAAGAATTTGCCCTTTTCCAGTCACCGGAACTAATCTTCCATCACCAAATTTCACTTCTATGCAAAAGATTCATCAAAATCTGTAAACATTTTTTTATGGCCACTCATGTGATTTGTGCAACCAGTATCCAAATACCAAGTCTGGTAGTTTAGAGTTTCATTTGATGTGGCTACCATTAATAATGCATAATCCTCTTCGTCATAATCCTCTTCTTGAGCACAATTGACAATTTGAATATCACCTTTTTATCTGCACTCAGTTGCATAATGGCCAAGCTTGTGCAATTATAACATTCCACATTTGATTTATTGTCTATATGCCCTGCGACCACGTCCTCTTTGCCAATAGGAATTTGAATTTGGATTGTTGTTGGAACCCGTATTATTTTGGTCACCATCTCCATGATTCTGGCCACCACGACCTTTTTTGGAATAGCTACGACCACGTCCACGACCTCTACCCGGTGAACTTAAGCTATTATTTGAGGCTTGTGCTTGTAAAACCTGTTCAATTGATTTTTCAATTTTACTGTCATTCATCTGTTGCTCATGCGCCTTTAGGGAACCAGACAATAACTTTACTGCCATATTTGACAGATCATTGGCCTCTTCAATTGCAGCAACAACATGTTCAAATCTGTGAGTTAAAGATCTCAAAATCTTCTCCACCTTTGTTTACTCTGAATGTGTTTCACCATTGGTCTTCATTTGGTTTGCTAGGGCAAGAATCTTATTGATATACTCATCAACAGTTTCTGTAGTCTCCATCTGCAGCAGCTCATATTGGCATCTTAGAGTTTGAAGACGCACCCTTTTGATCTTATCATCACCTTTATAAGAGGTTGACAAAATGGTTCAGGCCTCACTTAAGGTCATTGCTCATTCGATCTACTCAAATGTCTCATCATTCATCCCTCAGTGGATGAAATACAATGCCTTTTTGTCAATTTTCTTCGATTCGCGATGCGCTACTCGTTGCACATCAGTTGCATTTTCAGCTAATGCATAAACTCCATTTTCCACGATATCCCATAACTCATGGTAATCGAACAAAACTTTCATTTGTACAGATCACCGATTATAATTCTTCCCATCAAGAATAGGGATTGATAATTGGGTAAAATTATTCATGATAACAGAAAAACTTAGATTTGATACCACTTTGTAGGAAAATTAACAATGAAGAAGTGAGGTTGAGATAATTTAAGACAAAGACCTGTGCAAACAAATATATTCAATTGGAGAACTTTTCTTAATGTTATCGATTTTACATTTAGCAATATATAGCCAAATAAAAATCCCAAAAATACATCACATATTCCCACTACCTAAAATATAGGATCCACTATGTCACTATTGCATGGTCCCATTAAAGCCTAAAAACTAAAAACACACTGACATTAAAATAATAAAATTACATCAGAATTAGTAAATAAATTAATTAATTAACAACACCGATAGTCTTAATCATATTTTTATCTATAGTATCAAATAATGTATTTGCTAGTCATAAATAGTGTAATGTATTTTTTTTTTTAAAGTTAATAATATTTTTTGTACATTATATTAATTTCGTCCTTAAATTTCAAAATCTACTCATCAAATCTTCCTAATGATTAAAATTTCTTCTTTCTTTCCCCAAGTTTTTATTATAAGTGTGAAGCTACTCGACGGGAGAAGGACCTCCACCATAAGGTGTTGAAGGACCTCGATCGATAAGGAAAGGGAGGAAATATGGGGAGAGAGGGGATAAAATATGGAGAAGACTCTAAATTGTTAAGAAGAGGAGAGGAAAGGATCAGGGCAAGCAACATTGAACCTCATATATTCCATTACAAATCGAAAGTAAAAAAGAGGACCTAACGGGGAATAGCCATTTTTCTATTCAGCCCCCTACAAGAAAAAGGGAGAAAGAAAGAAGGAAAGCAACAAAGCTACTTTTAAGAATGTAAAGGAAAAGAAAAGCAACTAAGTTCATGTTAACCTTATTTATTATATTACAATATTAAGAGAAGGAAAGGAAAGGTACAAAGTCTTGACCGAGTTTACGAGGATAGTAAGCTACTCTTCTTATAGGGAGAGGGAAAGGTTTACAACAAAGCAACTTAAAAGAGTGGAAAGGAAAGCAACAAAGCAACTTTAACAACTTAAAGAGAAAGGAAAGGAGCAAAGACACTTAGTAGCAACAGTGATACAGACTTTCAGTGATTTATCTTATTGTTATATAAACATCATTGAAAATCACACTCTCACTATCAAATTGCAATAAAATAAAGTTTAGATCATTAATAATGAAACATACAGACTACGAAACAAGTTAAAATACTATTTTAGACTATACTTCAATTATAAGTTTCATTTTAGTCTCTATATTTGAAATTATCTTGTCTCCACATTAATTTAAATAAATTTTAAAATTAACCGATAGCTATTGGTTTGAAAGTACTTTTTATCTATCTTTTTGTAAAATAAAGAAAAATAAATTAATAGGATTATATTTTAAAATTTTAGGGAGAAATCAATAAAGATTAATTACTTTCTAAAAACAACTAAGGCTAGTTATGTAATTTACTGTGGGTCCTACGACTAAATCATTTTTTTTAGTTAAGCAATATTTAAGGGGAAGAATTAATATCTTGATTACAAAGGTCGTAAGACAAATCTAAAATAGAAAATTACATAAACTAAAATAGAACAAAAATACTAATCATAGAAAAAAAAATTATAATCAAAACAGAGCAGCAAAAGAGAAAAGAAGCAAAGCAAAGAAAACGGCTAAGAAAGTGATTTTGTGGGGCAATTTCCCTGCGTCATTTCTAAATGCCATGGCTTCATAAAGCGGCCAACAATTCACCACCACAAATCCAGCCAAAAACATTTGCACAAACACTTCCTCCCACGCCCTGCCCGAACTCCAAATCTCGATCAATCCGATGGCAAAACCGATCAAGTTGACCAAGCCTGCTGTCGCCATTGGCACAAACATCGGCGACGAGATTCCAAACTCGAACAACTCTTGTTTGTATCTCTTGCTTTGCTCTTGGTCTACTACTTTACTTGTGACATTGAATCCGAGCGCAGAAATGCCGAGGGACTTCAATGAGAACTCAATGGATGCAAAGAGGTAGCTAGAGAGAGCTCGTATGCTCCATATTCTTTGATCGTTCCACCATCTTTGGAATGTGCTTCCTTCGAGGTAGAACTCGAGGAAGTCTTGGCCGTAGGCTCCGAGGAACACGAATGCATATACAAAAAACAATGGATCCGAAACCTACTAAAAGAAATTGATAAGTACATGAACTGTTTGATGAAATGCAAAGTTGATCACTTTGTCATATTTGAAGAAATGCATCGTTTGTGATGAAAAAGTCCAAACTTTACAAAGACAAAATTTGAATGAAATTCAAATCATATGAACAAAATAAAATTGCATAGTCCCTAAACTTCATATGTGTGCCTAACAAGTTATATTTGGGTTTAATAGATTACTAAACTTTCAATATATATCATACATAAAATGGTTATGTTTAAGGACATACTATTATAGATTGAAGTCATCTCCTTTTAGATCTCAAAACTCTTTTAACCATTAAATGGCCGCTCCATGATTGGACTAAATTTAAATCTTTTTTTAAGCATAGAGATTAAATATATAATTTATCCAAAAAAAAAATAGTTGGCAAAAATCTATTTTTGTTTATGAAAATGGTTAAAAAGTAAAATGTCTCCTTAATGAAAAGGTGAGAAGATAAAAACCACTCTAGTGAAAAAACAACCCAATTTTCAAATATGATTTTTAAACTTAAATATTCGATCTTTAACCATCCTAAATTAAACCGGTGACCAAGAAAATTTTTGGAAACCAAAAGTTATACGTTTAATTTTGGGAGGTAGCTACCTAAAAAAAAAAAAAAAAAAAAACTTTGGTGGTAGCTACGAAATTAATTTCCTACAAATTTATTTAATATGTAAATGATATTGAATGAAATTATTTATATTATGAGAAAAGTTGAGGTGCACATAATTAGATAATACTCAATCTACAGAAAAAGAAAAATTGAAACATTTAAAAGTTGAAATAACTATAAATAGAGTTGTAATTAAAGGTAGGAATTTTGTAGTTTTTGGGTCAATCATGTTGTTATTTCGTTATTCTAACATGGACACGACTATGACACGAACGACTAATTTTTTATACAAATTTGACTTTGTTATTGATTCTTTCGTGTAGTTACACTGGTGGAGATGGAGCAGTGTGTGATTTCATTGGGAGATTAGATTGTAATGGCTCTATGTTTTAAAGAAGGATTATGTTTTACAAAAAAAAAAAATACCTTTGGAAAGATGGGGATGCCATTGATGAGAGCCAATTGTGGGAGAAAGGCATAAACCAAGACTGGAATGGACAAAAATGCCCAAAATGCATTGTGACAATAAGAAATAGCAGGGAGTAGGCCCATGGACTTCACACCAAATGTTATTGGGCTGTACTTTGAAAATGTCACTTCCAAAAGTCCAATGGCCCATCTTTTCACTTGACTCACTGCATCCAAGAGATTCATTGGCGCATCGCCATAGAAAGCAGCCCTGTTTGGATTGCAGAATACACTCTTCCACCCTTCGGATTTGTGAAGATATGCTGTGAAATAATCTTCCACTAGTGACCCATATCTAAATCCCAACTGAAAACAAATAAAATAAAAATAAAATCCAAATCATGTGAAATTTTTTAATTTGAATAATAATTTGTAACTAGATGGGTACCTTGGAACCCCATTTGGTGTTATTTTCATAATCACAACTTGCAACTAGATGAGCCAAGTCCAAGACTTGTTGAGATTGAATGGGTCTTTCCACAACACGATTCGGGTTGAGTTCGGGGAGTTCGGGTGACTCGAGTGACGACGGACCTCCAAAGAATGTTCGTCGAACAAAGAAACAACCCGTGCCGAGATAACCAGGGCCTAACAACCCATCCATACCAATTGGATTAAATATGAACAATCGATTATATTCGCTAGCGTATATGTCGTTTTTGCTAATTCCATGAAACCGTTGAGGAAACTGAACATAGCCGCAATTGCTTGAGAGTTTTGGGTCCAAGAAGTAGCATAAGACCCGATTTAGTGTCTGTGGGTCATTGGAATATGTGTCACAGTCTAAAGTCAAAATAATTGGCGCATTCGTCATTGTGGCTGATACTCGAAGCTATTGAAGTAAAGACAATAATAATGGAGGATGAGAAGAGAAAAAATTATGCTCATTTTCATATAAAATTAATATTTTTAACAAAAATAAAAGTGAAAAATGATGGGTTTATGGTTTACCAGCGTATTGAGAGCACCAGCCTTAAAATGGTGATGAGAAGTTGCACTCTTTTGCCTTGAAACATAGATGATATTTGGCAATGACATTCCACTAATGTCTTTGTCTTTACAACTATCCAACAATACCTACCTCAAAACACACAATATAATATAGTATTCAAATATATTGCTTTTGTTAACCTATTTTGACATGTCTCAACTTAATTTAAATCCGTTTATTGTTACATTTTCATCTCACAATTGTAAGCTCCTATTTTGAAAAATAATAATAATAAAATAAAATCAATAATAAATTTTTAACAAAAATCAAAATTGATTCTTATGAAAAATTTTATTATTATATTTTTTTTTTTAAAAGAGAAAAATTTTAAGTTAATCTTCATGGAAATTGGTTAGGTAACATCAATAATTTTAATATAAATAGTGATAAAATGCAAGCATGTTTTTTTTCTTTAATTTACGAAGAAACGAGAGTATGTTTTTTAAGATAGAAAAACAAGAATTTACTATAAAAATCAATTTGAACTATTTTTTTACCATTCGATTTTGAACTTTTTTTTTTTTTTTTTTTTTTTTTTTTGAGTACGATTTTGAACTATTTTGATTGAACATATAAACGTTGAAATACTTTACTAAAACAAAAATTAGACCTTAATGAAACAAAATTTAAAGTGAAATTACCAAAATAAAATTCAAATTTAATGACGCATCAACTTCCTTTAACAAAATTTTCCATTTTGCTATTTTCCTCTTCTTTTTTTTTAATGAAATGAGTTAATTGAGAGCTCCACATATTGAAAAAAAAAAAATTAAGAATTATATAAACGATTAAAAAACATGTTATCTATACTTCTTAGAAACTGCCACCATCTGCTGAATTAAAAAAAAAAGTCACATCTCCTATTTAAATATCTTTTTAATAAAAATAATATTCTAAAATGTCAATGAAAAAATTAAAAATAGAAATAAAAAATATACCTTGATGATGGTAGGATGATTTTGACGAGTAAAAGATTTGTTCCAATTATCAAAAGCTATACGCTCTTCTTCTCCATGGATGAACTCTTCTTCCACCTTTCCTTTCTCCAAAACATTTTCTACTCTCATTTTCATTTTCTCGTACATTATCTGAATATTCAACCACACCAAAGTTTTCATATTTATATTTAATAAGAAAAACACATTTACCAAAAAAATCTATTAGTTTCATTTAAATTGTGAATTGATAATCATTTTGATTTTCTTTTTATTTTTTGTTTTTAAAAAATAAAAAATCATACGTGTTAGGTAACCATTTTTTCTTTTTCAAAAAAATCAAAAATTATTATATTTATTATTTAATAAAATAAAATAAAACTATTTTATAATATTATTGATTTAATAAACATCACATTTCTAGATTCGACCTTTATTTGTTAGTGTGTTTTTATCACTTTTCAAGTATTTAAAAAAAACAAACAAAAATGAAAACTAAATTTTTAAAAGTTACTTTTTTTTTTTAGTTTTTAGAATTCATCTATTTTAAAAATGTTTTTAAAATTTTAAAAACAAAAAACCAAAATTGGTTATCAAACAAATCTACATTAGTTATCAAACAAATTTATACCAGTAGAATTAAATTGGATTACTACCAAATAATGAAATCAATAAGTTATCAATTATTTTGTTTTTTTAGTTCAACATTCAAACTTATGACATCTTAGTTATAAGTTTATATAGTTGATCTATTATTATTAGCTCAATAATAAATTATATTTTTGAAGAATTTTTTTATATTCTTTTTAATGTGGGTCACATATATTCCAATATAATAAAATGTGGGTCACATTATTTGGACCCCTTGAAATAATTTGTGAGGCCAAGGAGTGGTGGCTCTGTGGAGAGGAGAATATTTGCTATAAATTTGGTCCTTTCAATTCATTTCTTTTTCTTTTTAAATTAAAAGTTCTTCCTTTTCTCTTAACACAAAGGAGATGGTCTGCCACTCCATTACTCAATTTGATGTTTGTTACTTTGTGTGTTGTCTTTTAGCCTAAAATCTAAATTTGATGTTTTGTAGTTTTTCCAATTTTTTGAAAGGTACAAAACTTGGAGGTATTTGGATGAATGATTCTGTAGTTTTTTTTAAGTACAAATTAGGGAAAACAATATTAAAAGTAAAAATGGATTAACATCAAATTAGATTACATGAATAATTGTTTAGTGACTTATATTACTATTTGGTTTGAATGTGATAATTTATAAAATGATTGGTATAGTAATTATTATGTTAATTAGTTGTTGTATGCAGTTTTTTGTGGGATATTTATAGGAGGGATTTGTTAATATGATATTTATGATTTTTTTTAAAAAAAATTTAAACTAATGTTCTTTTATTTATTTGTTATTTCAAATTCGAACATACACACATATATATGGACTTTCTTTCATAATATCACCTCCTTTATTTTTCTTTTTAATTTGTATTTTCAAATTTATGTTTTATAAAAAAATTTGTGAAAATATTTTTTGCACCAACACTTTTTGATAATATAGATTATATTGTGTGAATGAGAACACTTTCAAATTAATTAGTTGAAAATGAATGATATTAAGTAAATGAAAAAAATAAAATAAAATTTTTAAAAAAATAAATTTGATTATGAAATAATTATTATTCTTTAAAAAAAATTTGAAATTACTATTAAAAGATTAAAATACCATGTTGTTCCTAAACTTTAGTGTTTGTTCTATTTTTTTGTTTTTTTAACTTTCATTTATTTAATTTTAGTCTTTTAACTTTTCAAAGTTGAAATTAGTCCCCAACTTTAATTTTCTGTTTATTTTGGGATAAAAGCAGATGAAGTTTAAAAAATAATAATAATAACTCTTCTTTGAATCTTATCTCTTCCCATCCTTGATTCGGCCTTTTGACTTTTAAATGTCTAATTTTAGAGTAAGATTTTTGTTTAACTTTAATCCCTCCTCTTAAACTCTGCTTTAACTCCAACTTCAGTTACTTTGGAGTAAAATGAAGCAATTAAAAAATATTTAGAAAAAATCTTCTTCAAACCTTATCTCTCCCTATCCTTGATTCTTAATTTCTATCTCCTAAAAAATTTCCAGAACCAACCGAATGAACTCACTTTGGGGTTTTCAACTAGACAGATGGTTCTCATTTGGGTTTTCTTTAGAATATTTAGAGCTAAATAAAAAAAAAGTAGAAATAGTTCTTAAATTTGAGATATAGTTGTCAATATATTTCCAAATTAAATATTTTAATTTTCGATATTTCAATATTACTAGGGGTTGTTTGTTTGACATATTTAAGTAGTTTTTGGATTAATGAGTTATATTGAGGAGTTATATTAAATAGTTAAAAATTGAGAGTTGTGTCAAAAATTCGTTTAGATATAGATTTTGTGTAGAGGAGTTAGAGTCAAAATCTTGTTTGGATGTAAATTTAAAAATGAATAGTTATTTTTAGCAGTTAAAAAATAAATGATTAAAAATAAATGGTTAAAAATGAGTTATTTTGATTGATTTGAAAAGAATAATTAAAAACAAGTGGTTAGAAATGATTGAATAGTTATAAATAAATTATTAAAAGTAAATAATTAGAAATGAGAGTTATTTTAAAAAGTATAAATGAGGAGGAGTTAATAAAAAACTCGTTTAGACGTAGGTTTTGAGGAGTTGATAACTCCTAATACAAACTCTTACCTAAATATGTCAAACAAACAGCCCCTTAACATCTAGTCACTATCCCTTCAAAAAATACGTCTAGTAACTAAAATGAAAATTGATTAATTTTAAAAATAATATAGATTAAAATAATTATTAAATTAATTTTAAACTTCAAGTGAGTTTAATTTTTTTTAAATAAGTATAAAAATAAATATAAAGATTAAAAGGGAATATTATTGAAATATAAAAAGTATTAAAATTTAAAATATAATAATCAAATTATACAAAAATATTTTTGACAAAAAAGTGATCCCAACATGAAAAATATTTTTCTACTCATAAACAAGTAGACCTACTTGTTGATGATTAATACCATTTTTTTTTTTATGGTAGATGATTAATACCATTTAATGTTACAAATTTTGTTTACTTTTTTTTATAGTTGATTTTATTTAACTTGTAACACTAAATAGTGCAAGTAAAATTTCTTTACTTGTTCATGTCTAGCTGAGTAAAGAAGTATTTCTCTTTCTACATGATACCTCTAAGTTGATTGTAACCACCCAACTTAATCCCTCAGGAAAAATAAAAAACAAGCGGTCGTACCCCTTGTTTCAAACCGCCCATTTTTTAAAAACTTAAAGATATTTTTTAACACTTTGTTAAGAGTGAGGACATTCTTGTAATTTTGTTTTGAAGGAAGGATATTTTGGAATAAAATTTTTAATGGTAAAGATATTTGAATTTTTTTAAGAAACATTTAAAATTATTACTTTTTCACGTAATTGAAAGGGTTGGTGGATTGATTTTATTGTTTAATGGTAATTAAGTTCAACATCTTACAAGTTCAACCATAAAAATTAATATTTTATACTCATTTAGTTAAGAGTTGTGGTCACTTCCTTTAATTTCTATCTAAAAAAACTGTTTACAGAAGTACTTGTTACACAAACTCTATTTATTTTTCACCCGACACAAACTGTATACTTTATAAGCATTTTTAATAATTTAGCCTTACTTTTTATAGGCATTGGTGTTTTTAAACCTTTTTACATTAAAATATTACTTGCTTAGTATATATTAGTCTTAATTTTTTTTATATATGTATTGCTATTAACTTTACACATCTCAAATATTTTTTGTAATGAATAAAAATAAAATTTTAAAGTAAATGGCTGTTATGAATGAACTTATTATTTTCAATGACCTTCTCAAAATTTAATTATCTTAATTTTAATTTCATCACAATAACTTTTTAAAGTTTCATTTATGATAAAATTATGATGATAAGTTTTGAATAGTGGGTCAAAATTTAAATAACAAAACCGAAATTTAAAACACAAATGTTAGGTTGGATTTTGAATTAGTACAAAAAAAGGTAGTATTTTATAAATTTAGTTTAAAAATCAAAATAAAATAGCTACCTAATTTAGAATGCATTAATATTAATTTAATTCATATATTTTTGTTCAAAATCTAGATTTTCTATTTCCCATTTAACTTAACTTTATACTTGTAAGAAAGAAAGAAAAGACAAAGGAAAAAAGTTGCACAACAATTTATAGAAATAAATTTTTAAGTGGAATAATATCTTTTCTTTTTGAAACTAATGGTCGAAATTAAAGTTTTTATTTTCCACCCCACAAATTGTAAAGAATAAATAAAAAAATTGCCAAACACATTATTAGGAATCAAATGATTGAAATAAATAATAACTTGAATTCATCCCCTAATCTTCAGGAGAAAAAAAAGCAATAACGTAATCAAGATTAATTTTGAAAAAAGTAAACACGACCAATTAGTTAAAGAAGAAAAATTGAATTTAAATTATGAACTGAATCCATGGTAATTATCTCTAGATTGATTTTTAAGTGGTAAGTCAGAAAAACTAATTATTATTTCACTTTTATTTTTAAAATTTAAATTAAAGTTTTTCTTTTTGAGAACAAAAAAAAAATAAAGTAACACTGTAAGAATAAGAACATAATTCTAATACTATTTTGTAAAACATAATAGCCATCAACAAGCTATGTTCAAGCAAACGTTTTGAATCAAAGCTAAAACGGTAAGAATAGTACGAAATATATTTTAGGTCTTATTTGATAACCTGTTTATTTTTTATTTTTCCTTTTTTGTTTTTAATTTTTAATTTTTTTTATTTTTATAAAATAACAATTATATGTATTTGATAACTATTTTTTGTTTTTTGTTTATTTAAAATTAAATACAAAAAAAAATATGTTTGGTAATTGTTTTTAGTTTTTTAAAAAGAAAAAAAAAATTAATATTTAATGAAATAAAATTATTTTAGGATATTATTAATCTAATAAATCTCAAATTTACTTATTTGAACTTTATTTATAATATTTTTTATCATTTCTCAAGCTTTTTTTTAGTTATTAGAATTCCTTTATACTTTAAAATTATAAAAATGAAACCAAAAGTGATTAGGAAATTATCTTGTTTTTAAAAAGTTCAAAATAAAAATAGAAAACTAAAAAGAAAATGGTCAAACCCAGTCTTAATGTTCATCAAACCCAGTCTTAGGGAGTGTTTGTTTGACGTTTTTAACTAGGAGTTAAAATTAAGATTTATTCACTCTTCCTTAAAAACCTATATCCAAACGAGTTTTTACTAACTTCTCCTTAATTTTGCTTTTGAAAATAATTCTCATTTCTAACCATTCATTTGTAATCATTCATTTATAACTACTCAATCATTTTCAACCACTCATTTTTAATCATTCCTTTCAAACCAATCAAAATAACTTATTTTTAATCATTTCTTTTTTAACTGCTATAAATAAAAACTCATTTTTAAATCAACATTCAAACAATGTTTTGAATATAACTACTCTACACAAAAACTACATTTAAACGAATTTTTGGCACAATTCTCAAATTTTAACTACTCAATATAATTCACTTAATCTAAAAATTTTAACTCCTCAATGTCAAACAAACACCCTTAATGTTTGGAATTATAAATTCCACATTTTATTGTAAAAAAAAAGAGTAAAATAAATATAAATAAAAAAATAATGACAATACCATACCTTGATCTTGTCAGAATCAGAGTCGAAATGCAAATTGGACGCAAAGAAAGCATCGGGATTCCTCTCAACGACGTCGTTTCTCCTACAAAACGGCAACCACTCGCCGGCGAACCTCGCCGCCTCCATAAAAGCGAACAGCGTCACGGCGGAGCCGCCGTCGTCGGAAACATACACCGAAATCTTCCGGGTCGGGTAGTCATAAGCAAGAACCGACAGCGCCGTGTTCACCACGCTCATCGGCGGCTCCTTGTACGGATCCGCCGTGCAAATGAAAACATCCAACGCCGGGTACTCCGACTCCTCGATCTTCTTCAGATACTCTTTCAAGTTCGCCGGAAACTCGCGGCGGCGGACCGGAACCATGCGGTTGCAGGTGGTGGTGGCCCACAGGAAGGCCAAAAAGACGTCGGAAACGAAGAGAGAAACGGAGACGGAGAAGGAAGCGAAATCGGGGGTTTGGAGCAGGGAAGATAAGTGGTGATGGAACAGAGTTAAAATCGCGCCGCCGTAGAGGGCGGCGAAGAGGCGGTTGAAGGCGGTGGCGAGGGGGGATGTGTGTTGGGAGTTCAGGGGAAGCGGCGGCGCGTTGGGTATGGCGGCGCGTGTGATGTACTGCTCCATGGGTTTTGAGTGAGAGCGCGCGTGTGTGTGTGGTGTTTTTGGAATGGAGCAGATTTTGAGTGTTTTGGGGAGTGGGTTTTATAATTATGTTTTTTTTACAGATCAGATTTGTGTGCAATTACAGTACAACTTGCCAATTTTTTTTTTGTAAACTCCCAATTGAGGGAGTTAATTACAAACAAAAATAAATAATTTCATTTTATACTATAATCCTAACTAAAATTTAAAAATTAAAATTATTTACGCAAGTTTTTTTTTTAATTTTCAAATTTTGATTTATTTTTAAAGTAAAATGTAGTTATAAAAAAGTAGTTTATTTTTTTTATTTTTTACCTTTATAAATTTAACTTTAATTACTGAATTTTAAAATTTGTTTAGTGTTAATACTTGGACTTTTAAAATTTAAATTTTAGTACTTGTATTTAAAACATAATAATAATAATATAAACTTATCCCTATAATAATTTAAAAATTGATATTAATCGATATTCGTTCAATAATACTACTAATTTTAATATAAATAAAGTTAAATTGTGAATATGTTTCGATAAAAAATTATAATTTTTTTTAAATTATAAAAAAAATTCTTAAGAACCAATTTAAAACATTTTTTTCAAAGCTTGATTAAAAAAAAATTAAAATTTAGGAATTAAAGTTGAATTTTTAGAAATTAAAAAACTAAAATAGAATGAACTTTAAACTTCCATAACCAAAATACAATAAATTAAAAATTAAAAAATTAAATGATATTTTAACTTTAAAAAAACTATAAATTTAAGTAAGGGTTGTAAGCTTAATTTTTAAAATAAAGAGAAAAACTGCATGAGCCTTGGGTATTGTGATGGATGGTCAGTTGGTCACTTGACCTAAATTATAAAAATTTATTCGCACTGCAACTTGTGTTACAGTTATGACAAAAATGTTAGATTCCCATGAATAATTAACTCTAATATTAATAAATAAGGGAAACCAAATAGGTTTTTTTTTTGTAACCGAATAGGTTAGTGGCGCAATGATTTCAGTGTTTGGTTGTAAATCAGTTCAATACCAGCTTCATAGATTCGAAACTAAATTAATAGTTCAACGACAACACAAAAGTAATAACTTAATCATCAAGAAGTCGCAAGTTAAAATCTCCTATCTTCAACTATGATAGAGTTTTTTTATATAAAAAAAAAAAAGTTAACCCATATATGACCAAAAGCATGGACTTTGGTACAATAGTTTATGAGTTATTATTTCTCACCTTTTATTAAGTATTGATAAAATGTCAGTGTTAGAGATATTTATGAGAAGGCATAGACGAAATTGGAAAAATATATATACATATAAAATAATTAAAAAGATTTTACACTGTTTAAATCAGTTAATTATATATGTTAAATTCATCCAGATATGTAGAAATGTCAGTGATTGGGCTGGAGAAACCAGTCTCCAGCGAGCCCACAGCCCATCCAAAATTCAAATCTTGGCCCCCACCTGACAATAAAAGGGCACAAATGAGACCAAGGAGTAAAGGATCTAACTACATTAAACATTTACAAAATTTCTAATTATTTCACTAAAAAGATGGATCGAATCCAAAGATATCGATTCCTCGTTCAAATACCGATTTCCGGGCTTGAACTTGTGACCGTGGAGTTAAATGGATTAACACCAGTTAAGATAACCAACTACGTCACTGACCCTCGGTTTCATCTTTCTTGTTAGGATAGCATATATCTTCAGAATCCTTGATTAAAACTTATGTTATAATAACTTGAATTTAAAACTTATGTTATAATAACTTGAATTTTAAACATTGTTTATTATAACATTTTTTTATTATAATCCGCGCTCAAATATAATTTATTATAATTCATCATTTATAATAATTTAATGGGTATCTCAAACACAACTTTAGTGATTAGTGTAGGCATAGGTATGATTATGATATTATTCAATTAAATTATGTTTTTTAAGTCTTTGGTTTTATTTTTGAAATTGACTGTCGGTTCGGTATTATCTATAAATCTAGTATATTTTGGCCTTGAGAATATACTTATGCCTGAGCTAATATTCTTCTCCACCAAATAAAAAAGATTTTAGTTGCAATGTGTGGGATAAATAAACATGCATACTTCTTCTTTTTCTTTTTTGGAGTTCATATACATATATTTTTTTTTATTTTAAATAAATGTGCAACACTTTTTTATTCAACAATATTTGGGGAGGAAAAGTCTAAAAAAACGTTCATTTGAAGATAAAAATATTCATTTTATGAGTGAATTTGTTTAGTTAAATTAAAATAATTCACTTGGTGACCAAATAAATTGAAAAAATAAAAATACATAAAAGTGACTTGCGTCCATCCACACATTCTAAGGTTTCATTCGACAATTTTCAATTTTTTTGTTTTAAAAAGAAAAAAAAAACTTTCATCAATATAGTGGTTAAAAAAGTCTTCGATGACAATTTATCCGGTAAGAATAGTTCATCATGATATAAAAAAAATATTAATAAAAAATAAAAAAAGTAATGAACATAACATGTATATTATTCCCATTAACAACTCAATTGTTGGAGCACTTCATGTATTGAGTGGACAAGATCAACTTCAAAGCAATGAGTTGAATTATACTTGGGAAAGAAATCATTGATGATTCTCCACCCATCATATATTTATTTTGATGATTCTGTTCACTATTCTCAAATGTGGGTTGTATATTATTTGTCAATATTATATGTTTGATTCTATATCCAAAAGGGGGAAAAAAAAAGAAAAAGAAGACTATACATGATCCCTCATTTAATTTCATATTCTTAGTCAAACAATATTCATATAGGAAGTCTAATGCTCAAAATGTTGAAAAGAAAATTCAAGTACCAAAGCGAACGGGTTAGAGTTGATTGGTTCAAGTCAGTTTATGCTTATATACTAAAAGAGCAACTTAATTTCTCAACCATCGCAATCGATTCGAAGTCGGCTTTGATTAAAATTTGACCCGAACCGAACCACTTGCACCTAAATCCAGTTGCAGTTGAAGCAGTAGTAGTCTAAAAGATAAAAGGTTTACATTTGACAAAATGGGTATATTTACATAAATAGAAGAAGCAAAGGCTAATCACTCCATAGCCTCTACACTTTCCAACCCACTTATCATTGATTTATAATTTCAACAATCTTCATCTTCCTTCCCAAAGCTTTTTGAAAATGAGCCAAAGATTATCTCCTGTGGTTTCGTCCTGTGTTTTTTTTTTTTTCTTTTCTTTTCTTCTTTTGATCAAATTTGAAACTACTTTTTTTTTCATAGACAAACAACAAAAGACTTGAAAAACAACTCTCCCCAACTTGAAAGATAATAAAGTTTTCGAAGTAACATACTACTTCCAGCTTCAGCTTTCGACCGTCTCTGAGGTCATTACTGTCCGGTCACATTCAATCATAGACATCATAAGTTTGCTACCCGAACTCGTCTTCACATCTTGACTTGACCATATATATATCCTTCTCACCATGTTACAGAATTCCCTGCAAGATGATAAAAGGCGTAGGAAAGTTATGCAATTATTTATCGAATCGAACAATGCCGTTACGGGTTTAAGAATGCAACTTACTTCCACGGGTAATCGCCCATGAGCATTGTATCTCCTTCGTCATCAGTGAAGACAATCTCCCACTTATCACGAGGGCGAAGCTCTCCTTTGATATCGAACATCTTTTCCAGTTCATCGATGAGTTGGGGATATCCTTCCAATGTGGTAAGGTCGACCGCACGACCGACAGCCATTCCTTGCATTTGAACCTTCAACATTATTGAGAACACCAAGCAAAGTAGATTAATTAACTTAACCCCACAAAGTTCTAAATACAAATAAGCTTGTAGAATAAATCTTTTATAGTCTCACCTTGGTTCGACTTCGGCTGCTGGTCGAACCGTTCTGCTTGTGCTTGATCACTTTAGGAGGTGCTTGTAAAAGTCCTAATTTTCTTTCTTTACAAGCCTTTGGCAGGTGAGAGTTCAGCACTGCATGAGATGATAGCAAGGTGTTGACATGGCTTTCGGTATTTTCGTTATGTGTGCTAATTTGTTGATCAACCGGACGTTTCGAATGATGAATGAGATCGACCCCAAACAAACGGCAACTTGGAGCCACCTCAGTTTTTCTCCCTTTTTCCCCATGGTCATTTATTTGGTCACTCATCAAATTCAGCGTGCGTGAAGTTGGACATGTCGAGTGTGATGTCGACGCTCCTGGGAAGACCGTCGACCAAACAGAAATACTTTTATGGTCGTCATTCAAATCCTGTAACCGATGCTGAGAAACACTCGCATTAGAGGATGTTAACCAAGAACCGTCATTCGGAGTCCTTGATACAGAATTCCAATCATTGCTATGCCATGTTGCATGATTTTCAAATACTTTAATGTCAGCAGCACCAACACTCAGCTGTGTTCTATCATCATGTGATTGAGTAGATACGGAATGCTGAAGAGTTGTTCCGGTTGAATTATCAGAATCTATATCAAGTAGGAAGAACGAAAGAAAAGAGAACCGTTATGATTAGTCGATAACTTATTTCGATTCCTCACAAACCTAAAAGTAGTAGATGACTCACAACAATACCTGGAATGTCAACTGGAGGTCGAGGTCTTTTATTCTTTACCGAAACCAAGTGCGGAATGCTTTGCGACATGGGAGCCAAGAAAGGTTCAATCTCCCATGGTGAAACCCTCTCAGGTCTCTGAACAGATGTAAGTTCATCCCATTGAACCTAGAAAGGACAAGCAAATACAATTAAACATCGGATTCCTTAAAAGAAAAGAGGTTACAGTAAGACTCGGTATTCCAAAAGAAGACATTACTCTCAGTGATCGCCATTTCGAATTAGGCCAGTGGGAAGACATGTCGTCAACTCCGATTATGGTGCCCGAAAACCTGATTGATTAGAATGAATAAAACAAAGAGTAAATGAGAAAGCTCTTGAAAGAAAAGGGAGAATGCAATGCAGCATGCTACCTTCTCTCTGGAGACTCCTCTCCCTCAAACCTCATCTTGAACCTCATTCCAACTACGAATTTATGGTTCATCGCTTCGATGTACTTATTCAAGCTGACGATAAACTGGCTCGCCCTAATATCAAAGGACACCCAATTGAATCATTTAGAAAGACATCATTGAGGTACATTGCACAAAAATAAAGTATATCACCTTGGCTTATAATATACAACAAAGCGAGTTAGAGTTTGCACGGCATGAGATGCAGTAGCAAGCACTCCTAAGTGCATGCTGTGACTCGAAATCACAGACAAAGGCATGCTACTATGTTGGCGAGCAAGACGCCTCACTCCAACTCGTAAATCCCCATTCTCCCCCCTACGAAACCATTTCATAAGGAGTTAACAAATATAACAACCCCCCCTATTGATAACCATCCTTAGAAGGAAAATCAAGATACCTTAAGAACACAAAAGAATCTCCAACAACTAATCTCTTCGAAGTAACAAATGTGCTCCATCCGGTCGTTAGCAAATGCCTTCGGGGTTGTCCTGTTCGTCCACCATAGCACAGATTTACCATGATAAATTCAATAGCACATACAACTAACAGTTCCTAAACACGTGATCATAGTAAACAAGAAGGGACCTCACCTCTAAATATATGCTTGAATCGCCACACATAACCATGAAGATCTTTGGCTACAAGTTCTTGAGTCGGGGTCTGCTGGGTCATATCCTGAAGAAAATCCACACGAAAAGATAAGAAACGTAAGGACGAAACAGAAAGGCAACTCGGTAAAGAAGAATTACCAATGGAGGCAGGCATTCAGTGGCATGTTTTCGAAGCACAGAGAATCCCCCATGAGTGCTGGTATCAGAAGCAGTTAAGACCTTGCAAAATGAATGAACTTTCGGTTTTCGACATTCCGGAGGTGAAGGATCAGGAACCATCCGTTCCTCTTGCTAGACCAGCAATCAAATTTCAGTAAAAACAAGGTCAGGAACAGAAATGAGTTTGTCTAAAACTAGCAAAACAAACAAGTAACAGAAACTCCACAAAGAGTTCTCACATTTCCTTCTGGCATCAAAGATATTTGTGCATAAACCTCATCAGTTTCCTGCTCTGCCTAAAATTTCAACACAAAGGACAAGAAAAACTTGCTTATGTTCAGATACCAAAAGTCCAAACCACAAGGCCTAATCATCTGCTTGGTTCTTTAGAAAACACAAAACCCCAATTTTTCTCAGAACCCAAACAAAGAAACAACAACAACAAAGGATTATGAAGAGAAAGTACCATCAAGCGGACATCAACAACATTACAGAGAACTTTGGAGGAAAGATTAAACGAAGGAAGTTTCTGATTCAACTCCTGATTTGTAGATGTCTCCAACTATATAATAATAACCAAAATTTCTAAATCAAACTCAAAAAAAAACAACAAAAACCAGCCCAATAACCAAAAATCATCAAAGAAACAAATCATAAACAGAGTAATTAAAATTGATCAACAAACTTACTTGTTCCATGTGACCTTGAGGAAAATAAAAAACCTTCTCATTAACTCTCGGAACTTCAACAAGCGGCCCAGCCGAAGCCTTCCATAGCTCAGTATAAAGCCCATCTCCTCTCCATTCTTAGAACCCACCATTTACAGAGAACCAAAAAAAAATTAAACCCATAATCGGATTACGAAATAAGAACAAGAAAAAAAACAAGAACAACCCATTTTTCTTGTACCTTGTGGCGAAACATCTAAAGATGAAAACGACCCACCTCCCCGATTCGCCATTATCGTTGAAGTCAACAACAGAAAACGGAGATTATGCGAAAACAGAGTCGGGAAATTGATGAGCCAATATCAAAATCAGCACAAACCCAGTTGGAATTAGAACCAGAAATGAGCATCAATGGCGATTCAGTATGTGTAAGTGGAAGCCGTAACGGTCGCTCCACTTAGTTTCGGCTTTGGGTGGCGTTACAGAGCCGTTTTTGGGCGAAGCTCGAAAAACCGCTTTTGGTTGCTTGATTTCTTGGTTTCTTTCTTTCTTCTGCGGCGTTGTTCTGCAACTTCTTCTCTTTCTGGTTGTCTTTTTCGTTTTCTTTTCTATTTTCTAATGAACAGAGTCGGAATCCATAGATGGGTTTGTTTTTAGGAGAATGAACATTATATCAATCACGCTCTGTTTTTGTTTATGTTTTTTTTTCTCCCCTTTTTTCTTTTGAGCATTTGATGGAATGGAATCAATCCACTCAATTTGAGGTTTATTTTATAGTGCTAAAAAACTCCTTTTTTTTTCCTTTTAATTTGGTTATCAATTAGTTTCTTTCTTTTTGAAAAAGTTATCGATTAGTTTAAGGAGGTAAATTCATGTTATATAATAATTTTATTAAATTTAAGTGGGTGTTTGAATCGTAACCTAAGTAGATATTAGGTCTATAAATTTGCATGTATAATTTGGATTTAACCTAAAATTGGATATAAAAAAAATTACTATTTTGAGAGGCATATTGTATATTTTCACATTGCCTCACATTTAAAAAGATAAAAGTTTTTACTACTTTTATAGAAAAATGTGGTTAATTTTATCATTACCAATTGATGTCAAAATATAATCTCATGCTCTCTAATAACTACTATTAATAGTTAACTAAGACTTGATTAATAGAATATGTGTTTGGTACATGCAATTTAAGAACTTGGTTTTATTTTGGTCTGGTTTCTTGTTAATTTTTATTTGTTCAATATTAGATCTTTCTTTATAAATTTTAAAATATAATTACATTGGGTTATTTTTTTGTATTAAACTTATTATTATTGTTATTGGAGCAACTTTAATTAAATTGCCTTCAAACTTATTATAAAGATTAATTTTAAATTTTATAAAAAGTATGTGAATTAAAATTAAGTATTTAAAATACATAAATATGAAACAAATATCAAAATATAAATACCAAAATGATATTTAAGTTCACTTCAATGTCCAACTTTTTCGTACTCCATCATTATTTTGGGTAGGATTTGATATCGTTGAAACTATGTTATTTTTTTACTTTAATTAATAACTTAAATGTTTCTTGAATTTTTTTTTTGGTGGGTAAATTTTGTTTGTCTCAATTTACCAATCTATGGTCACCAAAATCTATGCATCTAAATTTTAGATTACATAGATTTGAATCACAACTACTTGTTAACTAACATTTTTGTAAAATGTTACCTTTTTAGTGTGAGGTTCAACTTACATACACCTCTATTGAAGAAAAATGAGAGATACGTTACCAGGATATCTGGCTCAAATTGGCGTTATTAGAAACAAATTAAACGCATATCATATGAATCGTTAATGATTTATCGTCTGGTCAACATTCCTTAAAAAATGACATTAAATGAAAAAAGTGACCATAGTATATTTGTTTTGTTCTTCTAACGTTTTAAAATACACTTACACAGCTACTTTTTTTTCATACTTTTAAGACATGTTTAAGGCAGTGATTGTAGAAAAACACTTTTGTCGTGTTTAAAATAGCTAAAAAAATGGCATAAAAAAACGATTCGAGTCATTCCAAAATCACTACAATGCATACCCATTTAAATCATCAGTCGTCGTTACCAACTCATCCAAAAAAAAATAACTTTTCTTGTTAGGCCAAAATTGCACGAAAAATGTGATTTTGATGATAATTCTCAAATATATTCTTGAGAGACCAATCACATTATTGTCATGATATCAAGTTGTGCTTAACAAATACAATACAATCACTAATTAAATTTAGTTCATCAATTAAAACACTAGTTACTTCATTTGAGAATCTCCCTAAAAATAAATAAGAATCTTCCTAAAAATAAATGAAATTTAAGTTATCTATATCAATATTATCAATATTTTTTTTAGTTATACCACATTTAGAAGTGAAAATATTTGAACCGTGTAATCTTTTAATCACTTAATTTATAAAAAATAACCATTGAATTATTATTTTGGTCGACCTATTATTAATATTATTAATTTAATTTAAAATTTAAAAAATGGTAAATCCAACTAGTGTTTACTAATTTTGATAAAAAAGAATAATTTAGGGACTTTAGAATATAACTCAAGTGTAAGGTAAGGTTAACTAGAGTTACAACAATGGTGGGGGTTGGGGGACAAGGAAACTGCTTGACGGTGAAGGCTGCCGTCTGATAACGGCGACTGACGATTTAAAAAAAATAAAAATAAATGTGGAGAGTACGGAAAAGACATAGATATGCGTGTCATCAGAGTTGACGGGAGACGTTAAGTTCAGACCTGACAGAGCCGTCGCCGTTAGTTGTTGCCGTTATCTTTTATTGTCTGCTTCGAAGCAGGCAGCAACGTTGGCCCGAGTTCAACCCGGCAGTAAAATTTTTAAGGTTTTTTTTTCCCTTTTTAATAATACATGTTTTTAATTTTTATATTCTATTTATATGGAGATATTTATTTATTTGTTTTACTTTTTTTTTTCTTGTTGTCAGATGTGGATAATTATAAATTTGACCCTGATATTCGGTTATAATTTCTGAATATGCCACTAAACTTTGAATGGGTCCCACGTGTAAGCGTGTGGATAATTTTTTTTAATCTTTTACCAATTATTTTTTTTTATCTTTTTTTTTTCTCTCCCCAATCCCAATATGACCTGCCTCCAGTTGTGGTCCTGCTCTGTACACGTCACCACATGTTCTGTTTTATTGGGAAAATTCCAACACTAACCTTCACAAAAAGTTTGAAAATAAAATTAAACCCCCTTTTCCTAACTATTTTATTTTTTGTTTATGTTATTGGTTTTTAGTTTTTTTAAAAAAAATATAAATAGTATATATTTGATAATAGATTTTATTTTTATATTTTTAAAAATTTAAAATTGAAAAACATGTTGGATAATTTTTTTTTTTTTTTTTTCAAATTTCACATTTTATTTGGATTTTTTTACTCTTTATTCTTAATTTTGTTCATGCTTTTTTTAAACAAAAACAAAAATAGTTTAAAATTTTACATTTCTTTTAATATTTTTTAAATGAAAAAAATTAAAATTGGTTATCAAATAAATCAATTTTTTAAAAATTATAAAAAAACATAAAATAAAAAAATGGGATTATCAAACCCGATTAAAATATTTACTTATATATGTTGATTTTTTTTTTTTAATTAATAGAGATGTGATTTTGCTTTTGCTTGTTTGTGTTTTTTCTTAAAACAAAAAAGAGGTGATAACACAATGTTATAATATCAATCGATTTTTTTTTCCCTTGTTATCATTTTTAGGTAATATATTTAAATTATTTTATTTTTTAACTAGTTGAATTATTTTTTAAAATTGTCAACATTTCGTTAGTCAAATGATTTCTTTTAACAATTGAAAGAATAAATATATGAAACACAAGAACATAAAAATATCTTTCATAACAATTTTCCATAACAAAATTCCATGACTTTTAAGTTAAAGATCGGTAAAATTAGCAAAAAGAGACTTTGAATTCAAAGTAATTATATGAAGAATAAATGATTTACTCAAAATATATCATCACTAGTCGAAAGTATATATGTTATATTTTTAGTTATTAAGTATGATTATTTATCTTGAAAGAACAATTTCATGTATATCAGATAATATAAATTCTAGTTCAAAATTAATTGGTAATGAATGAAATAATTTATATTTATTTTAAATGTTTGTTGGACTCCTCATCTACTTTTTCAATGTGAGATAATTGTGAGATCCATCAAGATAGAGTTTCTTGGGCTCGTCGCCTGAATTGGATCTCAATTTCATTTTTACTTGACCGATATTTATTTGGATTTTATAAACTCTAATAAAATAATATAAAGTTTTGCCTCAAAATTAATTAATAATGATGAAAGTAATGTATATTTTTTTTTAAATGCTTGTTGGACTTTCCACCTTTTTTTTTTTTACGTGAAACAATTATGAAACTTTAAGAAGGTAGAGAAAATTTAGGGAGAGACTAAAACTTTGGATTAATTGATTGAAAGGTTTCTATTTCTCTTTGGCATCTTCTACACATTAAGATATTATATATTTATTGCCTATCCAAGATGCTTTCCACACCCATTTATTTCCCTTTTTTTCTCTCTTTACAATATTAAATTTCTTAAAGTGTTTTATATTTTTGAGACAAATAAGTGGGACGAGAAGATTTGATCATTAAATGAAACCTTATTAACTAAACTTTATCAATTAGTGGAAGCTTAATGAATAATTTTAGCATATATTTACAAATTTATTGTAGTTTTTAAAGTTTACACAGATGATATAAGACGATTGTATGACGACCGAAAAAAAGAAGAATATAGAACAAATTCAACGTTGAATGAAAACTTTTAAGACTGGTTATTTAAAAAAAAAAGAAGATTACATTTATTATATATATATATATTAAAAATTTTAACTTTTACCATTTTTAGTTTTCATTTGAAAATGGATACACAATTGTTAAGATTTCAAATAAAAGCAACCCTAGAGCCTAGACTTTTGTTAAAATTTATAAGTTATGTTAAAATTATACCAGGATGTGTATGGATTAAATCCAAATAAATTGCTAACAAATAACATGATGTATGATCTAGCAATAAAAAATTATGGATTCAAACACTCACATCTCTAAATCTTATTGATTTAAAAAAATCCAAATTAATTTGATATTACAGAAATTAGCATGAATTAAAAAGATTCCTTTTTCTTTCTGTTAAAATAAATGGATGAATTAGCAAAAATTGACAAGAGACTTAAAATTGTAACATTTTACCAAGTCTAGTGTTCAATTTGTTGACAAAAAAAAAATTATGGTGGGCAGACAAATTAAAGGTAAAAATGGTTTTCCCCATTTTTGAGTAAAAGTCTCTCTAAAGTTATGCCAGTGTGCAATATGTCAGTTATTTACTCATCTTATTTTCAACTTTTATACTTCTTTTTTAATACACTATTCAACTTTATTTAGGAACTTTCTCCTTGAAACCTTATTTATGAACTACTTGTTCATAGATCGGATATAATTATAATTCATTGAATATGTACTATTTAACATGATATTTCCAATTTGCGTTTTATTTTTTGAATTTTCATTAGTGAGTTCTTTTTATTCCTTTATATTCATGGTTAACTATTATAATGTACCTTGAACTAGTGCAATTTGATTATCTTGGTGGATGTTAATTTTAATTTCACTGTCACAAGTTCAAACTCAAAAATCGATATTTGAACTCTCATATTAATTGAGAGTAATAATGTCTTTTATATAAGATTTGTTCGTTCTCCTTCTCCAATATATATACTTAACAAAAACTATTATAAGGATATATTAACATGATTTTACTTCTTAAACATTTTTATGACCCATTTTTTTTTAATATTTCCCCGTGAGGTCATAAGCTTGAATTCTTTTATCTCATCATTGAACTAAGAAAAAAATCTATTTTTTTCTGAAATTTATCCCGCCAATTCTATATGCAATAAATCTGTTTGATTTTTTTTTTTAAAAATACTGTTTAATTCTTTGAAAAGGTATATTAATTTTTTTTTATTAATTAACAGCAACTAAAGATTTATGAGACTTAAATTCGTAATTGTTTGGTTACATGACTATCAGTGCTGCCCTTATTGGTAAGTATTGTTTAACTTTTAATACCAAACATGCTAATTTCCAGTGTGAATTGAAAAAAAAAAGGGAAAAAAGCACAAAAAAAAAAAACTTTCTTAACTTGGATTTTCTAAATAAATCATAGTTTAAAATTCAAGTTTTTTTTTAAACACAAATGTAATGGGTGATTCAAATTGGCAACCTCTTATTTATTAAGTCTTACAAGATAGAAATACGTATATTATTTTTTAGTTGAATTGTGTTTATGTAAATCGAAATAGATGCTTCGTATATTTAAAATGAAAATTGTGCTACATTTGTTGAGCAATTAAAAAAAAGAAAAAAGAAATCATCTCCTTTCATCGGAACCTCAGTGGCTGGTAAATTACTTCGAAATAAAATGAAAATGTGGGGAGTAAATACTATGTAATTAGCAAGGTTTGGATTCAGAAAAAATAATATTGAAAATTAAAATTAAAAGCTTTGGAATTCGGTCAATATAAACAAGCTTTTGACCATATTCAGTATTTAATTAAAACACCATGCTGATCTCTCTTTGTTTCGTTTTAAAAAATCTTGCTTACCATTTTTCTTTGAATCCTTAAGTTTCTTTTTTTTGGTTTGATAAACCTAACATAAGTTTTTTTTAGATTACAATAATATGGAGGAAAATTTAAATTTATGTTCTCTCGATTATTAAGTGAACATTGACGTTGATGCACCTAACATAATTTTTTTTGTTTGAAACACCTAACATAAGATTCTTGAACCAACTAATAATGGAACTTTTTTTACTTTCCTTATTTGCATTCGATGTGATATAAATACATCAAATAAATGTACTCACTTTAATGCAATTTACTACAATTGCTTTTGCATTTATATTCCTATATACTTAGTACATCAATTTGACAATACTAACATAAAATCCCATCAAAACTCTAGGGTTGAATCCCATCAATTTGAGCAATAATTCAAACAACATTTTGTAGAGCCCAATAATAAAAAGTACTTTTATTTTATTTTTAGGCATTTGAATAACCAAAGTGTTTTTTGTATGTTTTTTTTTGGTTTTGGTTTTTAATGGATAATTTTATTTTATTTCTAATGGAGAAAAAGATAGACCATGGTAAAGGACAAGCCAATAAAGATTTGGTAATGTGTATGTTTTGTTGTACTTCTATATGATTAGGGCACTAAAATGGTTATTTCTTTAAACTTAACTTTGATCTTTTGACACGTGTCCATTACTATGCTTATAATTTACATATTATCTTAGGTGGCCTTTGCTTCTATTGAAGGGTTGGAGTCCAAGTTTTTTTTTTCTCCCTTGTTGCATGTTTGGTTGTACTTCTATATGATTAGGGCACCAAAATGGTCATTTCTATAAACTTAACATTGATCTTTTGGCACCTGAATGATATATTTTTTTTATTGGTGGTAAAATTTGGATCTAGGTTACATTTGGAAATTATAAAAATTTAGCATTATTTAAATAACTGAGATATTTAAAAAAATCCTAAAAAAATAATTAAATGGGACAAATATTAATGAAAATGAGATATTATATACAAATGAAATATAAATTTTATGAAAAAAATTGTCCATATTAAAAAAAATATTAAAAAAAGTCTACATATAACCTTTCACCAAAATTTACATCGAATTAAGTTATTGGTGCAGTTTTTTTACAAAAATTCATATTCAAGTGAGCTATAATCTGCAACTTCTAATTACTCAAAAGAACTTCTCATTCAAATCACTCTAAGTAACTTACGGTGCAATCACTCATCTAAACACTCCATAAGCACAAGAAATAAAAATTAAAATTGAAGATGGTGAATTGATCAAGATTATTGTACTCATTGTACCATAGTTCATTTACTTTTATAATTGAATTATCGAAAAATTGGTTGAATAATTAGGAGATAATACTCACTTTGTCCTACATTGAAAGATAAGAAATGCTCCATATTTTTATAAGAGATAAGAGCTGCTCAACTCACGATTAATTGGTTTTGAGGTGGAACCCATGTTATAAAATATGGTATCATCACTATATGTGGAAATTGGTCTCTCAAATTCTGATACAAAACCATTCCTACTAATCAAGAGAGTCTTTGAGAGCTAAGGGGTGATAGGTTCAACTCATGATGACTACCTACGTATGAGTTAATTTTCTACGAGTTCTTTCACATTCAAATGTTGTAAGGTTAGACGAAATGTCTCGTGACATTAGTCAAAGTGTGTGCAAGCTGTCCTATACAGTCGCTAATATAAAAAAAAATTGATCCAAACCTAAGTAGGTATTTGATCCACACATTCAGATCCAACTTAAGCGGGTAGTTTGAATGTAACCCAAACACTTCAACTTGAATGAGTAAAGTATTTCAATTCAAAAATTCAAATATAATCTAAGATGATTTTCCTAATAGGACACTATTTTGAAGGGACATATTGAAGATGTAAAACTCACCGTCTATCAAAAGATTACTCTTGATAAATATGATAAAAATTGAATCATATATGAAATCAATTTTAAACCAAGGTTACCTAAATATATTTTTAAAAAGTTGAATCTTATTAGGTCTCCATGCATACATTTTTTTTCCACATAAATCCTCGCTCTTTTGAGTGTTTTTTCAATCCCAAGTCTTTTAATATTAGTTCTTCTTCTTATTTTGTCTATAATAAACAAAAAGTCTCATTAAAAATATGTGTAGGAGTAATAAACAAAAAGTCTAACATGAGTCACTTTAAAAAAATAGTTTAATTTAAGTTCAAAAGTAGGGATATAATCATTATTAAGAGCATAAACCTTAGTTAATGATGTGAATAAAATTCCACACAATCTAAAATGAAAATCAGACGGCTGAGATTGATATGAAAGGTACGGTCAGCACGATAATCATTGACAATATGTACTTTGACTAATTAAATTTTCAAGGTGGCCCCACATCCGTCAAACATAGAAATGAGCTTATAAGACAATTTCTTGTATTATAAGTGGGATTACAAGATTATCCCCTCTAATTTTGGTGAATAATAGGTTCAAGATTATTCTTATAAAAAAAATAATGATAAGTGGCTACCATGGATTATATTAATTTTCAAAACTCTCTCCATTACTAAGATGAGTGAATTAAACCGAGGGTCAGTGACGCAGTTGGTTATCTTGTTTGGTGTTAATCCATTTCAACTCCACCGTCACGAGTTCGAGTCCGAAAATCGGTATTTGGCTCTCATATTATGCCCTCTATGTAAAGTTTATTGTTCTCCCTTCCCTCACTATGTACTCAAAAAAAAAAAAGAGTGAATTAAACTTTTCCAACTTTAAAAAGTTTTTTTTCTCATGTATACTAAATTAAACAAATCAATTCATTTTAATGCCAAGAATTAATTTACATCATTTTATGCAAACTTTAATGTAACAAAATACCATATAGGAAAATGAACAACTTAATAATAAATGTTATCAAGAAAAAAAGCTACATTATTTTTTATGTCGGTACTCTAACTGTGAGTAACTTTTTTTTTTGTGGATCCATCTTTATTAATAATATTTCTTCTTCTTTATAGTACATGCGTTCTAATCTCAAAGTAATGATGCTGTCCTTTCAGTAATAAAATAAATATAGCACAAAGGATAACTATTTTCACTTTTTCTCCAAAATTATTGCTCAATATATAAATTATATGTAGATGTTGAAGTAAATTAATTAAATATAAAAATTCTCCACTTTAAATTGGATTGTTGATGGCTAAGTTCCATTTCCCCATGATTATCTCCACTTGATTTACAACCCTTCATCAATTTTACATTATGATGTAATTAGTTTAAACTACATAGGGCCTGTTTGGTGGCCCAACTCAAGCTTGGGAAGGGAAGGGAAGTGCCCCTTCCCAGCATTTGGGCCACCGGGTTAAAAATACATGGCCGGGAAGGGTTAACCCGGTGCGTGGCCCGGCCCTTCCCAGCGCGTATGCTCCACTTTGTTTTTTTTTTTTTTTCAACCCGCCCAGTTTTTATTTCAATGCAATTTCATTTCTTTTGTTGTTTTATTGTTTTTTTAAACCATTTTACCATTTTTTATTTAATCCTGCTTTTTCTCACCTTTTTAATTTTTTGTTTCTTTTATAACAAAAAAATCTTGTTAATTTTTTTTTTAATTTTGACTGTTTACATTGATAAAATTAAGGTTCTAACTTGTGATCTTTTAATTAAATATTTAGAGGCATTTATTTATCGAATTTATGCAAGATTTAAAATGAATATTTATTAATACTCTTTATCTTTATTACAAAAAATAACTCTTCAATTCTAATTATTTATAACTACTCAAAATAATTTCTCATTTGTAATCACTCATTTTTAATTTTTTAAAAATAATTTATTTTTAATAATTTTTTTTTTTAACTACTCAATTTAAATTTACATCCAAACAAGCATTTGACTCTAACTTCTCTAAAAAAACACATTCAAACAAATTTTTTACAATCACTTTCAATTTTTAATTACTCAAGATAATTTCTCAAAATAATTCAACAAACTAGCTCCTCAAACTATTTCTTCATTTTTGTTTACATAACTATTTCTTCATTCAAACTAACTCCTTAACTTGTTTGTTTATATTAATTAATTAATTTTATATATATATATATATATTAATTAATTAATTTTATATATATATATATATATATATTTAATTTTATAAATTTTTCGACTAAAGCTATAAATACGAGTTTGAGACCCAGTTAACCAAATTAAGTTTATTTATTTATTTTAGGTTAATTATTAATACACAATTTTCAATTATATTATTTGATATAGATACTAATTTATGAGGAATGTTTACATCATGTTCGGACATGATGTGTAAAATAATGTTTTTATTAAATTGTATTTATAATTATTTATGCATTTTATTTTTGTTCATAATATATACATTTGAAATTTGATATATAAAAATTGTATTCATAATATTAATTTTATTATTTGATAATCTTAAGGATGAAAATGTTAAATTATAAATGTAATTTAAACAATAAATAAAATGATGTAAATTTCAAAATGTTATTTCAATTATCAATATTAATATTATTCTTATTATAAATATATATATATATTAAAAAAACACTTTATATCTCTTCCTATCTTTTCTCACCAAACACCAATTTAATATATCACTTCTTTTCCCTTCCCACCAAACACTGATTTACTTTAATTTCTCTTCTCTTCCCTTTCCACCAAACACTAACTTACTCTCACTTCACTTCCCTTCATTTCCCTTCCCTTCCTTTCCCTTCCCACCGTAGCCAAACATGCCCATAGTAATCTATTCACTAGTTTATTGATTGTTTTTTAAATTGTCTCCTTGTGATATGTTTTTAGGCCTAAAATAAATACTTAAATGTCATTTTTAAAAAAATTAAACTCGAGATTTTCAATCAGTTTCTACATTTTCTAACTCTATTTTTATTGCAAAGAAATGATGAAAAATATAACATGACAGTAGTTCATCAACCAAACCTATTTCCAAACATTTTTTTTTCAATTTCCGAAAAACAAATTAATAGGATTAGAAGAACAAAGGAGCAATATAATGGTTAATGGTTTCTTGTGTTGTAGGAAGAGTCTACAATAATTCTAAATCCTTCTACATTTTCTTTATTTATTATATATGTTAAATATTATTATATTTCATTCATACGCAACTTATTTGGTTTGATGATGCGTAAAGTGGTTTATAGTCAAAATATTCTTTTTTTAAAAATCCATTGTGTTCAAATCCCCTTGCTTTACATATGTATATATACATATACATTTGTAGTGAATTCTGTTTGTGAAAAAATGATAACATTTTTCATGCAAACAAAAATATATTTTTGATGGAAAAATCTCAAAATAGATGCTGATGTGAAATTCACAAAATAGATTTTGATGGGGGAAATCTCTAAATAGATGTTGGATTGATTTGTGAGATTTAGTTTTGAGAAATTTAAGAAATTAAGTAAGATACTCCACTTAAAACAACAACAACAGGTGATTAAAAAACTATAAGGCATAACTATATGAGATTGTAAAGACTTCAAATCAATCTATTTTTAAGATTTACACTACCAATTTACACCTAAATCAGTCTATTATAAAAGATATACCATCAACTTATGACAATACGCTACCAACTTATACAATCATCACACCCCAAAAGTTTAATTATAAAACCTTCGGTATACAACAACTAAAAAGTACACCACCACAACTCCCGACAACATATGCCAAGTCCATCCTCCAAGCATATATACTATATAAACAACATATGTAGATTCAACACGAGTAAATTAATTTCAAAACTATAACATATTTAAGTCTAGCCTTCATTAAATTCACAACTATGACCAACTGTAACAATAAAATAAAAGCAACCCTATATAGTTCTAGGGTTTGACAATACTCAAACTTATAAACTAAATCCAAAAGACAACCTAATTAAAGAAAATTTTAAACTAATAGATTTGGGGCTCCTCATCCCCATTATTACCAATCCTATAGAGAAATTGATATCGTAGCCAAAAAATGTTGGTGAGTCAGCATAACATCACACATAGTAAGTAGTTCACATTCGGTGACAGTAACAAACCGACAAACAACACGTGTTATTCATGCTGACTATAGAAAGTTGTAAGTTATTAATGGTACACTTAACTTTCATTGCCTATACATGCAAAAATTGGAGAAAAATTTAGGTTCCGTTCAGACTGCATCTTTACCATGATGTCATTCATATGAAATTATACATATTATTTTTAAATTTTTTTTTATAATAAATATATAGTAAAAAATTATTGGTGAGTCAACATTCAAGAAGCCGTCGCCCCTAATTATGATAAGACTTTCGGCCCAAGAAACTTTGGCCCTGAACGTGGTTATTAAAACCTTCATACTTCCATCTAGAAATTTCGTCAATAGACATGGTTAATTACTAGGAGGATCGTCACACTTTGATCTGAAGAACACCATTCCTTAATTTCATTAGCAGAGTCAAATATCGATTTTCAAAATTGAATTTATGATCATGAAATTGAATTCGATTACAATCAATCATATTCCAACCAACACACTATCAATCCTTTCCATTGAAGTTTTAATTTTAATTATTTGATTAAATTTAAAACGGTTTATTTTAAGTATATTTTTAATGATGGCTGAAAAGGAAAATATATATATATATATATATATAAGTGGTTAGAAATCGAGACCTTTTGTAAGAATGTCTAAAATTCATTCTTTAACAAACTCACACATTTCAATTCATTTTAATAAAACAAAAGAAGCCCAACTTCAAAGAAGGCCATAAATTTTACTGATTGAAGCTATATTTCGTAGTTAAGTTTAGCCATTAAATTTAGTTTTGCTACATTTGATTTTTTTCTAAAATTTTAGCATCCATAATTTTTTATTTTGTTTTCTTTCATCCATGAAAAATTCTCTTATTTATTAATTTTTTTTGAAGCAAAATCCCCTTATTTATTTTTATTTTTAAAGATAATGTTTTTTGGGGTATTTTTAGGAGTAGACCGAATTGAACAAATATTTACTATACTAGGCAAAAAAATATTTAAAAATTATAGTCATACCCTACACAAATTATAAAATATAATTAATACATAATATTGTATTTATATACAATACAATACTCATAGCACATAATATTGTATTAATAATACAAAATACTGTATTAAGACACTAAATTATGCATCATATTAATTGTAGTGTATATTTGATGATAGATACAAATATTTTCAAAATTTGCGTAGATTTGCAATTATTTTGCGAAATTGATCTATCCATGGCAATTTTCCAAAAATAAATAATTAGACCCAATTTTCCAAAAACAAATAATAAGAAAAGAGAATTATTTTTAAAAATAAAAAAGAAAAAGAAATAGTTAAACTCATTTTGGTTTGTATATTTGAAAAATAAACAATTTGACTTGTATTTCAATGATCTTCAAATTTTGTTTAGAAGAGCTGAATTAAATGTTAAATTAGGGACAAATGAAATTATAAAAAGGTAATGGCGATGATCCAGAATATTTCTGCTCGCTCTTCAAGTCCTCCGACGCTTGAATCAAATAGGTCATTTCTCAAACCCTAAATACCCATTTGATTTGTTCGTATTCGCTTCTCTTTCTTTACGCATTTCATTTTGTTGTATCCTGTTTGGTTCCCAAGAATAGCAGGGGAAGTAAAACTGATTAAGTCATTTTAGGAACTGGGGTTGGTTGAATTACATCCTGTTTGGTTTTGTTCTATATATTAGCCTCGTACATGAACTCAATTTTGATTTCATTTTTTAAGTGGGGTTTTTTTTTGGTTGCCGGAAACTTCTAAGCTATTGTATTTCATCATGGGTTTGATCCCTTTTTTCTTTTCCATATATTTCAACTTATTTATTTGATTACCCTAGTGATTAAAGAGGGATTTGAGAATAGTCGAAATGGGCACACTCATGAGTATCAAACTTAGGGTTGAGATGCTTTTAAACTATGTTGCTCCACGATTACTTAGTCAGGGCGTTGCTTCCCTACCAGAAAGCGGGGATCTCTCGGGTTTAATTGGGTTTAGGATCTCATCTCTCAGGTTTAGTTAGGTTTATGTTTTTCGTATTTGGATTTTATGTATTTTGGGTCATATTCTGTATTAGGTTATGATAATGCACTATATTAACTCTCTCCCGTTTGACAAAATATTTGTATTCTTAATCTTCTTAATAAAATAGTTTTCTCCTATGTGGACGTAGTTAACACACTGTTAGCGAACTACAATAACTTGTTGTGTTTTGTCTCGTGTTTTCTTTATTGTTGATTCCATTTTTGGTAACACTTTTTTGCAATTGGAGATGGTTTTGTTGGCTTGAAAACTTGGTGGTGTTATTTGTTTGAGAGTTGATTTGTATCTGTGCTGATGTTGGATGTGAAGATGGGTGTGGAGGAAAGGGGGCATAAAGTAGAAGAAAGTGATGTATGTAAGTGTAGTGAATTGAAATTGAGGTGCGAAAGAGCTGAAGAAAAATGTGAAGAGTTGGAATTGAAGATTCAGATAAAGAAGATCGAGTGTGAATTACTTCAGAGCCAAATGAAGAAATTGGGGTCAGAAAAATCATTGATTGAAGCAGAGCTAAAAGTTTGGATCGAGAAGGGTCGTGAACCTGGACAGCAGGTTAACTGTGCTAAAGATGGTGAGAAGATTTGTTTTGAGGATGTTGAGAAAGGAGTTATGAATCTAGTTGATGAGAATGATGTGGAAAGTAAAGTTGTTCAGCTTATGATTGAGAATAATGTTTTGGTTGTTGAGAAGAAGGCTGAAAGTGAGGCTGAGATGTGGAAAGATAAGTTCAAAAGGTTGGAGAGTTGGATCTCGAAGTTGGAAGAAAGTTTCATTGTGAAAGGTGACGAGCCAGTGCTTTCTGCGAGGTTTAAAGGGGATGGATCACCATTGAGTTCCGATGCTCGCCATTTGGATGATGTGGTCTCTAACTGTCATTCCCTTAGTAAAGAAATTAGAGACTTGCAAGCAGGTATGTTTTTCTTTATCATGTCTTTGTTTTCCCCTTTTATTACCATGATATAAGACAACTGCCCAACTCTCCGATGATATGTAGGATTGGATCATAGTATGTTCAATATCGTAAATGAGTAGTCATGAAGATTTTAACCAATCATACGTGCAGTTACACTAAAAATTTAATGTACTCTTTACCTGATTAATTCAGGTCGACTGCTTTCTACCCATTTTTTCCTTATGTGTTTGGTGGATTAATGATAGGAACGCCTCCAAATGGTTCACCACATAATCATACTGTCTCCCTCGGGCTAGGGAAGGAGTTTCGTTGTAGTGAATCTTATTTCAAGCATGGAAATCGAGTTAGAAAACAGTTGAATTTCGACGAAGAGAGCCCCAGTAAAGAGATTGCACCATTAAGTACCCCAGCTATTTCTAGACCTTTCATCATTAACATTGATGATAGTGATGATGAACCAATTATTGACAAGTTTCCCTCTCATAATCAGAAAAAGAGTGAGGACTGTGTTTCAGCAGCTCAAGAATTTAGTGAATGTGGAACTATTGGTTCTGAGGAGAAAATACAGAAAGAAAACAATTTGGGGGAATCACATTGTGGTACAAAACATATGGAAAATGTGGAAGATTTTTGTGATGATTTTATCTTTAACTCAACGCCCAAAAGGAAACGGGCTTCTAATATTATAACTAGCGATACCGAAACTGATGATGACGACGATAATGTTCCAATCTGCAAACTGAAAAAGTTGCCTCTTCAGAAAACCAACCGTACACAAATAAGTTCAGAATTGAAGGATGGCCCTGCTACTGCTACCTCGAGACGTGACAAAACTGTGGATACCGCAACTCCTTCAAGGAGGCGTTTAGTGTCATTACGAACTTGCTACGAGAAAGGAAGTGGAAAGACAGACTCTTCAAATCAGACCATTGATAGCAAGAATAGAATGGAGGATGTTGAAGGTGAATTGGAAGACATTGGGTCAGAGCAAGAGAGCGAGAGTGAAAGCTTGGATCAATTTATTGTTGACAGCTCTGATTGTTCGGATGTCGGAAGCGCTTCTCAGTCAGAAGATTCATCCAATTCGAGTGAAGGATATGAGGAGATAATATCTAAGCTAGGGAGGAGAAAAAAAGAGTTGAAATGGGAGTATGAGGCTGATATGCTTGCAGCTTTTGGTAAGGATCTTGAATTGTGTATGAAGGCTGTATGTGCACTTTATCGACAGCAAACTTCTGAGGAAAGAGTTAGTAAAGAGTCCTTATTTTCTAACAAGAGAGGATTCAGCAAGTTTGATGCTATCAAGTATGATTTCCTACCCAATGTACATGATTGATTTCTCTATGTTTAGTACATAATAGGCACCTTTTTTTTTTCTTTTTATCACTAGCCTTGTTGCTCTTTTTCTTGGATAAACATGAAAATAACACTGAAGATCCTAGAAAACAAGGACACGTGTTCAACACTCAAAATTCCATGTCCACCTTTATTATTATTTTTAATTTTGGACACTTCACTTCACATACACACTATTTAAGACTTATTCCTTTCAAGTAGTCTATGATACAACAACCGGTAGTGTTGGTGGAGGCCGTCGACTACACCTCCATCGAAGGTAGATGGATAAAAAGGGAAAAGAGAAAGAAAGATAGAAAATAGAGTGGAGAGGAGTAAAATGAGGTCAACTAAAATATTTTGAGATTGTTAAAGGTTTGGCTTATAAAATTTGTTTTGTGGGCTTTTAATAGGCATTTAAAGAATTGTGAGATTTTGTTCCTTACTAGATGGACTCATATGTGGATTAAATTCAAACACTAATTAAAGTTTCATTTTCTTCTTTATTTTAATTCTTTTTCATAGTTAGGAAAAACTTAAAATATTTTGGGTTTGATCTTTTAATATTATATAATAGCAAATAATGTGTTCTCGACGTATCTGTGTCTACCTTTCCAGAAAAAATAGTGTCTCCATATTTGTGTCGTGTACATATCTTGTATCCGTGTTTAGGCTTCTTATAGAAGATCTATATCTAAGAAGTTGGACACTGCAAAAAATGTAGCATAGGTTGTTGTAAAGTCTGTCACAAAGAGAAGTGGGTTGATACCAAAATAAGTTTCTGAATGAATTTTGTTCTCACTTTATTGTCTCTTACAGGGGCACTAGATTGGCCGAGTTCCTTACGGATGGCGATCCACGAGGCAATCTCAACAAAACTGTTAGGGAGTTGGAGGTGTTTGACCCGAAGGCTGTTGACCTCTGCAGAAAGTTAGCAACACATTACTCGAAGCAGTTGTTCGAGATCTATGGAAATAAAGAAGATCCTTTCTTTTTACCAGCATGACATGATCTCATCAATTCCACGGCCAAACGAATAAACATGTAAGAGTAAGACTCGACACCCGCTGCTTAAAGAAACTCTTAAAAATAGTATTTTGTAGAAAATAGAATAGAGCATGGTTAAGTTAGATACTTGTTAAGAGGAAAGCTGTATTTATAGACCATAGTTGGTTGACATGTAACGACCTTACTTGAACAGATACTATTGTATCTTGTGGATCTTATTGTAAATTTTGTGGATATATGATAATTATATATTTCTATTATCTATCTTGGTCTATGTTGGATATTTTGTACCCTGTATGGTAACCATGATAATTTGGCTTTAGAGTAAAATATGCTCTCTATTTGAATCTGAATATTAGTCAACTGGCTGAGATATTAGAAGAAAACTTGCCTACACGTGGACAAGTAGGTAGTCCATACTTAATGTATATGTGGCATGATGTGAGTCACACAATTTTGTATCAAAAGTTAATTTATGTATAAAAAACAAAATTGTATAGCTCACATCATGCCACATATGCATTAAGCATAGACTACCTACTTGTCCATGCGTAGACAAGTTTTCCTCGAGATATTGTACCCTCATCAAGAGATTAGGAGATTTGTACTAAAAAAAAGGAGAGATTAGAGATTTGTATCCTCCCACGTACCTATCTTATTCAACTCTAGAATAATTTTCTTTTCTATAATAAAGTTATCTTAAAGACGGTAGATAACTATATTTCAAAGTTACTTTTTTTGGTTTTAGATGTGTTCAGGGATGACTTGTTTTTCTCACCGATTTAACTTTACTCTTTCCAGAATCACTGTTCAATGGTATTATTAACCTTTACGAAGTTATCTGAGTTCAATTCTCAAAAATAGTTTTGAAAAAGGAAAAAAAAAACTTAATTATTAAAAGGGCGGTTGAGCCACAATTTAAGGTTTGATCGCAATCTTTCATCTCAACTATCATAATTCTCCTGTTCTATTATAATAATCTTACTTCAAACACAAGTTATCGTAATTTTTGCTATAACGAAATGAAGTCATGTACCTCAAAAGCAAGTTATTATAACTTCATATGTTATAATAATTCACCGTTCTTACTTAATAATTTAACCGATGCCTTGAACGTACTCTAACCGTATGACATTTTTTTTAATAAGTCTTCGATTTTCGTGTTTCAATACTAATCTTTATTGAAGAAAAAAAAAGATCATCAAATCAATTGTTAAATGACTCATTGTCAATTGTTAGATGTTTCTAGTTATAGGCTAAAACCATATTTATTACACCATCTATTTAGGATGTTAAAAGTCTCATGAAATTTTGCTAAAGTTAAATTAGACAACTCATAGTCAATAGTGAAAAAATCTCAGTTGAGAAACAATGGTTGAGGTTGGTAGCTATTATGAAAAGGCCCATGTGATGACAGAATGGTCTCAACAAACAGTTTTTAGGTAAATATGATATATTGGTTTCTTTCTTAAAAAAACAGACATAAAACAGCAGGTAGGGAATTATGATCTCATCTCCAATGAACTGTCAACAAATACAATCTGAAGCTCTTATGAACTGGCAACAAGACCTTATTCTACAAGGAAAATGAATCCACATATTTGAATTGTGCAAATAAATAGATTACACAAGCCTGAAATTGTGTAGTTTATGATTGTACAAAATGTGGGTTTAGCCCCAAGGTCTGTAAATTTCAATCCTTTTATAGATTGAGTAACAAACCAGAAAACTTCTTAGTTTGTGAGCTAAACATTCTTCTGTCAGTTTTGAATTCCAAATTATAGCAGACAAATGGAGGAATCATGGACCATGTTTGAATGCAATACAATCATGCACAGCCACAAGATTGCTGTAAAGCTGTTTGGCAGAAAAAGAAGCCAAAAATAGGGAAAATAGTGGAAAAGCCTTGCCAGCAAAGGACTGGCTTCACAGATGAGCTAAAAAACAAACAAAGAATTAGCTTACAGTCTATTTTTAGGTAAAGTAAAATAAGATCCAGCAAAGCAAATGCATAAAAAAGAAGGAATCTTTAAGAGAGAGAATGAAGAGTCACAAATGGTATTAAACCCTAATCCCTCCATTGCCATCCTCATTCACAGCTTTCAATTTTCTTCTTGTTCTTGTGAGGAAGAAAGGGCATTGGATTTATAAACACCAAAAACAGAGAGATTTAGAAATGGCTGTTTTGAGGGCTTGTTTTGGAATCTATGCTGTGATTTTTGCTATTTTATTATATGTTGTTGTTTTGCCTGTTTCTGAAGCTGAACATTCCTTTCCTCCAGCTCCTGCTCCCACTAGTGATGGTTAGTTCTCTTTTTCTTTCTGGGTTTTTTTTTTTTTTTTTTTTTTTCTGTTTGTTTCTTGAGAAACTTGCTGGGAAAATGACTGGAAATTTAAATTCCTGGTTCTACCAGCACTAATTCAATTGGAACTTCTTGAATTTGAAATGGGGTTTTGGAAATTTGCGTCATTGTTTGAATTGAAACAAAATCTACTATTTTTCTCCTCCAACAAGTTGCATTTTTAAGGCTCCGTTTGATAACCATTTTGTTTTTCGTTTTTTGATTATAAAATTTAAGCCTACAACAACTACCTTACTATACTTTTTTCCTTATTTGGATATCTACGTCTTACCTATATTTTAATAAACAAAACTAAAATTTGGAAACAAAAAAAAGTAGCTTCCAAAAACTTGTTTTTGTTTTTGAAATTTAGTTAGTATTCACCTAATTTTTTAAGGAAATATGGATACATTGTAGGAAAGATGGAGTACATAGTAGAAAATTTGAGGAGAAATAAGCTTAAATTTCATAAACCAAAAACAAAAAATCAAATGATTATCAAACGGAGCTTAAACTTTTTCTGTTTTTTTATTATTGAGAAATTTTCTGGGGAAATGACAGGAAATCTAAGAATGGTTTGAAATGAACTCTCATCTTCAAATACCAGGTTCTTAGCATCATCAATCCAATTGAATCTCCTTAAATTGAAAGTGAGGTTTGGTCTTTGAAGAGCAGAGTTGATTTCAAAGCCAAATTGGGTTTTGAAAATGCTTGGAAAGTTGACTCCTTGTTTGAATAGGAACAAAAAGCTTGGGGTCTCCAAAGTTTGCTCCTTTCGAGATCTCAAATTAAAAATCCATGATTCAACTTAATGGTAAAAAAAAAAAAAATTGTCTTTCGAGTCTAGGCCAAATTAGGACGGATGCAGGTGCATCCAGATATGTAGTGGGGCAAAGCTCTAATTCCCGATTAACAAAACAAAATAAAATCTGCTCTTTTTGTCCCTTAAGAAGAAGAAGCCATCATTTTAGACATTTTTTCTTTAAAACAGAAAGAACTCCAAAATAACATTTTGTCATTTACACATGTTGCAGGCACAACAATAGACCAAAGCATAGCATGCATTCTCATGCTGCTGGCTTTAGTGCTTACTTATATCATCCACTGATGCAACTTTTGAAAGCACCAAAAACAGAGGAAGAATTTAACATCATTCCATTCCAAACATGTTTTGCATTTTCAAGTGTATGAGATGAAAGGGAAAGGATGTGGTGTTTTAAATTGGGTCATTCTATTACCATTTTTTTAAAAATGATTAGCAGAGATTTCATTTGTAGAAAGTCAATTGTTGAATTATATATTTATCATTCTTTTTTCTTGAGTGATAACTCTTTCATGTGTGTATTCTAAGTTTCTAAAATTTCTCATCAAAGGAAAAGTGCCACTTTCATTTATTGTTTTATAAGACCTATATGTATATGATACATATTTGAAAATATTATGATATAAAAGCATTAATTATTGAAGAAACACATGATATAACACAAGCGAGAGAAGATCATGACGTATAGTTTCAGACAGCAATCTAAGAATACAGATTATGCATTTTCATGTGAAGAAACAAACTACTGACAGTTGAATAATAACAAAAACATATCATATTTTTATTTGTCCCCAACTTTTTAATTTAGGCCTATCACATATCATCCTAAAGAAAAAAAAAAATTATGGCTACATTATTTATCCCACCAGATAAAAGGTCTGAAGGAACAAAACAAGATAGCATTGATATAGGTGGAATTTGTATATTTTTCTTGGTATTTATGATTGAGATAAACTCACTTTTGTTAAAATGAAGGTGTAGAAAAAAAATCAACAATTCGAACAATTTAGATTACCTAATCTAAACTATGAGAATTTGAAATTGAGTTGAGTTATAATTTTCTTTGAACTGAGTATAGTTATAATTTTTTTTTTTAAATGGATTGAGTCAGTTTTCAAGTTAGCCAATCTTTGACTCAGTTTAATCCGATCCATCTTGAACTAAGAATAACATTAGGTTGGTGGATTGACAAATTCGAAAATTTAGACCCATATATGTATCCCTTAGATGTGAGAATGAAATATTTTGAGGAGAGGACAATGAAATATTTGTAACTGTTTGAACTAGTTTGCGTGCAACTCGACTATTGCCACAGAATATATAATTTGACCCTAAAAAGTATGATATCCGACGATACAAAATGTGATTTTTAGGTAAGTTTTAATTTGTAAAGTATGATATGCAATGTCATTCTTTTTACACACTTCAAAAAACTTAACCAGGATTCGTTTTTTTCCCTTCAAATAATGACATTGGACAATTTTACAAACAAATGTATATGATCACTATTAGTTTAATATTCATAAGCTAAAAGTAAAACGGTATCTAAAAAATAATAAGTATTTGCTACAATACTATTTTGTTATTTTTTTTTGTTGAAGATAAATAAGTGATTACATTATAAGTATAATTGACCTATTCCTTCGATCAAGAGATTAACTTTTCAATAAAATGAATATTATATAGTAATAAATAAGTACAAAATTAGCTGATTATTATGATTATAAGTATATTTCTAAATAAAAAATATAAATTATTGTTGTAAATCAATTATGACGGTCAAAGTAAGCCTAAATCAACCATAGTTGACATATATATTCCATGAAAAGATTAAGTGTTCAATTTTTTTTTAATTAATAAAAAACAATGATAACTATGGTTGTGCATATATTTGCAAATACATTATTACCATCTGTCTAGAGAAAAAAAAGTGATTAACAATGCAATAATGTTACCTCCAAAGGGTGGTATAGTGGTTAAAAACTTGAGTTTTGAGGGTATACTCTCTTCAAGGTCTCAGGTTCAAGACTCACATGTTACATTATTCCAAGGACGAGCGTGATTACCTTTGTTCAAAAAAAAAAAATACAATGCAATAACGTTGTAATTATTGTAATTGTTTACAAGTGATGTGACTGCACTTGTTAAATATTGATCAATTTTGAATCTCAAATGGTGTTGAATTGAAAAAAATATAAATTACTCATGAATTATGCAAATGAAAGATCAGCACCAAAAAAAAAAAAAAAAAAAAATCAATTATTCAGCAAATGGATATTTAACAGATCAGTTCTTGGATTTTTCTCTGAAAATTTTATTATCTAAATTAACTATTTATATCTACTTTAGTTGCATATTTGTTTTTAGCATAAATTTTGCTGAATTGCCAACCAATGAAATGAAACACACAACACATGATCATGTTTGTCATATAAAACATTAAACTAAAAATAAACCACTTTCAGATCTACGTTGTAAGTTAACAAAAACAATCTTTTTTTTTTTTTGATATTTTTGTCTAGCATAACCCAATTAAAAAGACACCAACTTTGATGCAAAAACTCACAACTTTTCTTTTCTTTTTTGCTTTCATTTGTTCTTGTTCCATTTGATCCTCTTGTGATCGTGTTTAAGTTTCTGTCCTTGTCGTGACGACAGGGAGAAGAAGAGAATGAAGCTAAACGGTAACACGACGAAAAATTCGAGCGAGTATTGTTTATCAATTCCACCATTCTTAAACTCAGATGGTTTGTGGGGAAAGTTGAATAGCCTTAGATGGTGGCTCAACAATTCCTTGCCTTTGTTGGAATTACAATTGGTTATGTTTTGTTTGATAATGACACTTCTTCAACTTCTTCTCAAGCGCCTTGGAGCCTCCAAAATTTCCTCTCAAATTATTGTATGTCTACAAATTCCACTTCTATTTTTTTTACCTTTCTTAATTGTTTGTTCATTTCTCTTTTTTGTTAAGGAAATATTTGGTTAATTAATGCCGTTAAATACATAACTCATTTGTTAACATTTTAATAACTTTTTCATGTGTAAAAAATGTTGAGATTTCAAACTTTTTGAATATAGTTTTCCTTTCTTAAAATTTGATATATATTAAAAGAAAATAAAATTTTTCATATGTATGCAAATTTCTAGTTCTATCACTGCATAAAATTTGATATTGAGAACTTGGTTCAAGGCTCAACAAATGGAAACCATTTCTATCACATGTATGCAAGTTTTGGTTCTAGTATCAATCAACTCTTGTAAAACAGACACTAACAAACTTCCAACATATTTTCAATTGAAACAGACTGGGATGTTGTTTGGTTGTTCCTGGGGAAAATTCAACAAAGCAAAAGACAAACTTTTCAGAATGGACAGCGAAGAGATCCTAGGATTGATATCCTATTTTGGCTTCACCCTGTTTGTGTTCATAACAGCAGTGAAAATGGATATCAGAACCACACTAAAAACAGGCAAAAAAGCATGGATTATAGGAATGCCATCAGTTCTAGTCCCACTAATTTTAGGCCTTTCAGCAAGTTCTTTCCTTTCAAAAGGCCTAACTTTTTCAGAAACAAGAAAGCTCCCATTAATGATATCACTTCAAAGTGTGATCTCATTTCCAGTGATAGCTTCACTTCTAAGTGAGTTGAAGATTGTGAGCACAGAGCTTGGTCGTTTAGGGCTGTCCTCTGCATTAGTGGCAGACATGTTCAGCCAATGTGCTTTGGCCATTTCAAACCAAATAAGGATCTCAAAGAAAAGTGCACCAAAAGGGTATTATGCAATTGGGGCTTTGTGTGTTGAGGCCTTTTTGGTGTCATTTTTGTTCAGGCCAGCAGTGCTTTGGATTGTGAAGCAAACACCAGAAGGGAAGCCTGTGAGTAGAGGAAACACTCAAGGGGTTTTTCTTGTGGTTTTGGTTTCTGCTGTGGCTTGTTCTGTTTTGGGGTTACCTGCAATTTTGGGGCCTTATTTGTTGGGATTGGCTATTCCTGATGGTGGGGAAATGGGGTTTTCTCTTGTGGAGAAGTTGGAAGGGTTTGTGGCTGATTTTTTTATGCCTGTTTTTGTGATTACTTGTGGCTTGCAGGTTGATGTGTCTAAAGTTTTGGTTGTGTATGGGGGGGATGGTTTTGCTAGAGTTAGTATGATTCTTGGGATTGTGACTTATGTGGCTCAGTTCTTGTGTGCCTTTGTTGGGTCTTTGTATTGCCAGTTGAGCTTTAGGGATTCTTTGGTGTTGTCACTTATTCTTAGCTGCAAAGGGGTTGTTGAGTTGTCCTTGTGCACTATCCTCACTGAATACAGGGTATTTTTTCTATCTTTCTCTCTCACTGATCTTGTTTTTGGTTTTTGGGGTTCTGAGATTTGTTTAATGTTTTGATACCTTAACTTGAAAAGGGGAAAGAAAAGGTTTGGAAGTAATGATTTAGTGGGTACGTTCTTGTTTGATAACCGTTAGGTTTTGGAACTTGTGTTTTAGTAACTTTGTGTTAGTTGCATCCATGAATCTCAATTGTCTTATTTAGAAGATCGTGAAGAATACAAAATATTACATAAAAGGAATAAATGTTTTAAGAGAGTTTATATAATACACTTCTCATAAAACTCTAATGCGTCATTTAATATACATTTTAGGTTTCAGGTGCCTTGTCCCCGAGACGCCATCGGGTGCTTCACCCCCTGCTTTATGACCGATCAGTGAGATCCTTGTATTGACTCTTCATAGCATAACATAGTTCAAGTCATTTCATCGGAAATTATGTTTGTTTACTCATCGCTTCTCTAGTTTCATCTTTTTGGCCAAATTCCAAATGAAAAACATAGTGTTTTTAAAAACTACTTCTTAGTTTCCAAGACTTGGTTTGATTTTTGAAAACAAATGTAAAACAAAGATAACAAAATAAAAAAAACTCATAGGTGTGGAAATATTATTTATAGGCTCAATATCCTCAAAAAACCAAATGATTTTCAAGCAAGACCTATACTTTTAAGGCTGTGCCTACTTTAACTTCTTTTGTGTAAAATGGATGTCCTTATTCTTTGAAAGTTTTTAAATTGGTTTCGAACTTTCAAGTGCAAAGATCCATTCATAGTTTTAACTTATCTTTCTCATCTGGTTTGACACATTTTGCAGATAATCAGCCAAGGTATCCTGTCATGGTTCACATTATTCTTACTAATACTCGCAACCATCAACCCAATTGGAGTGAAGTGGCTCAACAACCAAACAACAAAACAAGCAATTAACCAAAACAGAAACCTCATGCACATGGCCCCGAACTCCGAGCTCCGAGTCCTCGCTTGCATCCACAAAAACGAACACGTATACGGCTTCATCCATCTCTTCAACATATCCTGTCCAACCCCAGAGAACCCCCTAGCGGTCTACGCGCTCCATCTCATCGAGCTCGTCGGCCGAACGACCCCGGTGTTCATCTCCCACAGAATGCAACAACAAGACCACAACCAAATAGGAGACCAAAATGCAGCCTACTCAGAACACATCACCCTCTCATTTGAACACTTTGAAAAGGAGAATCAAGGGTCAGTGTATGCAGAATGCTTCACCACAATCTCTCCCAACAAGTTCATGCACAATGAAATCTCAAAACTGGCAGGGGACAAAATCACATCCTTAATAATCCTGCCTTTCCACAGAACATGGACAAGTGATGGGCTCATAGACCAAGAAGACAACAACATAAGAACCTTAAACTGCAATGTGATTGAGAAATCTCCATGTTCAGTGGCAATTCTAGCTGACAAAGGGCATTTAGGGAGCATTATGGGGTCAATGGCCTCAGCAGGGGAAGTCAAATGCAAATACTCAGTTTGTGTGATATTCATGGGAGGGAGTGATGATAGAGAGGCAGTTTCATTTGCAAAACATATGGCTAAGGACTCAAGGGTCAATTTGACAGTGATGAAACTAGGGGCAATTGGGGAAGAAGATGGGACAAGTAATAATAAAATGGAGAAAATGCTTGATTGTGAAGTGATTAAGGATTTCAAAATGACATGTTTGGGAGATGGGAGAGTTAGGTATTTGGAGGAAGTGACTGAAGATGGGCCTCAAACTGCTTTGAGGCTTAGAGAAATGGTGAATGGTAATGGATTTGATCTTATGATTGTTGGGAGAAGAAAAGGGTTGGAATGTTCTTCACCTCAGATTTCTGGTTTGAGTGAATGGAATGAATTTCCTGAGCTTGGTGTTCTTGGGGATTTGATTGTTTCTTTAGATAACAATACAAGAACTTCTGTCTTGGTAATACAACAACAGAAGTAACTCTTTTTGTCGTGGAAGGATTCAAACATGTAATCTCTTGATTATTAAATCATATATCATGTTAGTTATCGTTGGCAACCCATGTATATTTAAGTAAATTTATCCTCAGCAGCATATTTTATCTCTAGTATTATATTTGGAACACAATTTCATAACAAATATACACTTTCATGAATTGAATCAATTTAGATTCCTTAATTTCAAATGATAAGAAGATTTTTAAATGAATGATCCTAGATTTTAAAGAAGTCTACACATATACAACAATTGATGCGCTAACAATTATTTCAAATAGAGAACTTAAATTAAGTCACTTATGGAAGCTACAAAGTTTAATAAATAGAAATGTGTAAATTGATATCCTCATAAAAGTTGAGTTTAAATTAATACCATCATTAGTTTAGTTTTTTTATCAACCTTAAAGTTTAATAGTATAAATTGATTTTTGCTCCAAAAATTTTACCAACCCTTCATATTGTTTGTCGTACTATGTTTTTCTGATATTCCGTATTTTACACAAGTGTACAGCTGGATTTTTAGATTTCAGCCTTGGAAAAACCAAAAACCTTTTTTTTTTTTTTTTTTTTGAAGTCTTCCCAATTAGTGAAATAATGAGTACTAAAATGTATTATATACATTACTGTCTCTTAGATCAATTTTGCTCAACATTATCTGTATGAATATTCTCAATATTCTCTTTGTTAATCAACTAAATATCTCCTTGTTCTTCACAACCTAGGATTAAACGTCATCTTTCTCATGCATCATTTCTTCACATTCCTCTCAATACTCAAAATCACTATAAAAACATAGCTCCAAACCCTCACAACCCCACCAACCAAACACACACGCACACAAACATCATGGCCCTCGCGGTGCTCGATGCCCTCGACAATGCTCGAACCCAATGGTACCACATCACGGCAATCGTAATCGCCGGGATGGGCTTCTTCACGGACGCCTACGACCTCTTCTGCATCTCGACCGTGTCAAAGCTCCTCGGTCGACTCTATTACTTCGACCCCACTAGTTCGAAGCCCGGGAAGCTTCCGAATGCGGTGAACAACGCTGTCGTCGGGGTCGCGCTCGTCGGGACGCTATGCGGGCAGCTGTTCTTTGGGTGGTTGGGTGATAAACTTGGGAGGAAAAAAGTTTATGGGGTAACCCTAATTCTGATGGCATTCTGTGCCATTTGCTGTGGGCTTTCCTTTGGGCCCACGTCGAAATCAGTGATTGGTACACTTTGTTTCTTTAGATTTTGGCTTGGATTTGGCATTGGCGGCGATTATCCACTTTCAGCCACAATCATGTCTGAATATGCTAATAAAAAGACTAGAGGAGCATTTATTGCAGCTGTTTTTGCCATGCAGGTTCTTTAATTACCTAAATACTCAAATCTTCTTCAATTTTTAATGTTTAGGTTTGATTAAAATGTTTGTCAAAGAAACTTTTTGTTTTTTTGAGAAATTTGCTAGACTTAATTCTACGATAATCAGTGATTAAGAGGTTGTAGGTTCGAACTCCCGAATACATAAATATTATTATTGAAGTATGAAAAAAAAAATTGAAGGTCAATTGCATAGTTAATTATCTTGTTTGGTATTAATCATTTTAACTTATCGGCTATGAGTTAAACTCTTAAATTTGTCTCTATTTGTTACCGAGGCCTAGTTTCTACACTTTTACTATTTTATAATTAGCACGTGTCATTTAAAATTTTTGTCAAATAAATCCTTAACTTTGTGTAATATATAGGAGAATTTAGTGATTTGTTAGATACGAAATTAAAATTTTAGAGAACTGATTAAATATATGTTTTGAAGTATACATACTAAATGAATGTAATTTTAAAGATGAAAATTTAATAGTCAATTTTTAAAGTAAATTAAGATTTTGTTTGATAATCACCGAGTTTCACTTGATTACTATTTGAATTTTTATTTTCTTATTTTTAAAATTTAAGCTTGTTTTCACTCAAATTCTATACAAATAGTTTGATCTCTTAAAAAAGTATTTGAATCTTTAACTATATTTCACCAAAATAAATTCTTGAAAACTTTTTTTTTTTTTGGTTTATAAATTTTGGTATGAGTTTTAAAAACATGCCTATAATGTAAATATAAGTATGAAATCCCATATGGTTTCAAAAAAAAAAGGTAAGAGATCCCAAAAAATATAGTCGTAGGTTTAATTTTTAAAAATAAAAAATCAAACTATTTTCATTTTTTGTTTTTGAAATTTAGTAATCAATTCAAAATTAATGTGCAAAAGACACAAAGTACTTTACTAGTACCTAATACAAAACTTTTAAAAGTTTAGAGACCTAATTATGACCGATGTCACAAATATTCTTTAATGTAGTCTCTTTGTGATCTCTTGTATGTTTATTATATATCGATCTTACTATGCAAAAACCCTAAAAGCTAACCTAATGATTATCATACATGTAGGGTGTGGGGCTTGTCTTTGCAGGTCTAATCACAATGATCCTATCCAAAATCTTCCTCACCATTCACGATGCTCCCTCCTACAAAAGCAACCCAATATTTTCCACTCAACCTCAAGGAGACTTCCTATGGCGGATTGTGTTGATGCTTGGTGCTTTACCAGCCATTTTAACCTACTATTGGCGTATGAAAATGCCCGAGACCGGCCGATACACTGCCCTCATCGAAGGCAACGCAAAGCAAGCCGCTGCGGACATGGGCAAGGTCTTGGAGATCCAAATCCAAGCTGATCAAGAAAAGCTTTCAAATTTCAAATCCAACAATGAATATGGCTTGCTCTCTAAAGAGTTTTTCAATCGCCATGGACTCCATTTGATTGGCACCACCACCACCTGGTTCTTGTTGGACATTGCCTTTTATAGCAATAACCTAACTCAAAAGGACATCTTCCCAGCCATGAACTTGACCAAAAAGGCTGAAGAGGTCAATGCCTTGGAAGAGGTTTATGAAACTTCCAAGGCTATGTTTCTTATCGCCTTGCTCGGTACTTTTCCTGGATACTGGTTCACCGTCTTTCTCATCGAGAAGCTCGGACGGTTCAAAATCCAGTTGATGGGATTCTTCATGATGTCCCTTTTCATGGCTATCCTCGGCATTCGTTACAACTATATGAAGAATCATCCCGCGGTTTTCGCCATTGTGTATGGCTTGACGTTCTTTTTTGCCAACTTTGGACCGAATAGCACCACGTTTGTCCTTCCGGCTGAGTTGTTCCCAACAAGGGTTCGGTCGACATGCCATGCGTTGAGTGCGGCGTCTGGGAAGGCCGGTGCCATCGTTGGAGCTTTTGGGGTGCAAAACTATACGTTGGATGGTAGTGCTAGTAAGATTCAAAAGGCTATGATTTTCTTGGCTTTTACCAACATGCTAGGGTTTGTGTTTACATTCTTGGTGACCGAAACGAAAGGGCGGTCGTTGGAGGAGATCTCCGGTGAGGATAGCGGAGGCGGCGAAAATGAAACTCATGGCCAGTGAGATCAATGGGAAAGCCAGGGGCTCAAGCAGAAGGTGAAATTTGATTGAGGGAATTATATTTCTCCTTCCATTGGATTGGAACTTGAGAATTAGGGTGTAATTATGCTTAAGATATTCTCTTGTGTGTCTTTGTGAAGTATATTTATTTGAGAGATTGAAAGATGGTGAACAAATAAAAAGAAAAAGGCATGTTGATGCTTTTTTACTCTGATTTCATAATGTTACCCAATGTTCATAAAGATCATTATGTTTCTTTGTAATAATTGTAATCAAGAACCAGCCTTGTGAGAAAAAGTGATCCTTATTCTATTTTAATTATAATAACTTTTTTAAATATTTCAATTTAACATAGTCAAATATGAAATATTTAACTTGATTGAAATCTATTAATTTTGTGTCTATCAATTTAATTTAACGTGATTAATTAGTTTGGGTTATATTTGATTTTTTTTAAATTTAGGCATTTGTGAAGTTTTTTCTTTTTTTGGCTACTCATGAAAAATCTCATTCATAAGAGTATCGTTCTAATGGCATTTTATATAATTTTAAAATTATAAGGTTATATAGTTGAATTCCCTACTCCATGATTTTTTTTTCTTCTGCTTTTTGTAAAAAGTTGTGTTCATCTTCACCACCTATTTACAATTGCACTTTGTTTTATCTTTCTTGTTATGTGATGGTTTGTTTGTCCATTTCTTTGTCTAGAGGGTTTTGCTATCAGCCACTCATATGTCTTGTGGGACATTTCACATATTGTTCTTAAGTACCCAAATATCATTATTCATCAAAGTAACATATAGATGTTGATGATACAACCACAAATTAAATAACATTTGGATACTTCTTCATAACGTACCAATTTTTCAAATTCATAGTTTAATTGATGAGTGAAAAGTTACGAGTGGAAGTTGATAGTTTTATAATGTTTTTTTAGCACAACAATAGAAAATTGATAAATTCGAACCAACAACCCTCATAGTCAAGAATACAAAATGAGCTTTGCTTGAATCTAACATTGTTAGAGTGCATATAAATTTTTAACTTACATCAAATTGGAATGTAACTTTAAAAGTTGTTTTTTTTCTTCTCATAATACACTTACAAATCATCCATTTAACTTCATTACTATTGTGTGTCAATAGAAAGCGGTAGTTCAATAATATCAATATTTACTTAATGATCAAGAGGTATGAATTTGAATTCTATCCCTATTGATTGTCGCAAAAGTCAAAAATAAAGTTTGAATATCGTGTAGATTATTTCCTAAACTTTAAAAAGGTGTTTGACTATATCCGTAAAGTTTAACATTATTTAAAATTGTTGAGGCAACATGCAGTATGCTAATTCAATTATAATTATAGTTAAGTACATAAAACATAAATAATCATCTCAAAGATGAATGATTTGATATTTTATTCATGTAATTATTAAACTAAAAAAAGTTCCTACTACGCCAACTCATAATATTGACTATCGAAATCAATCTTGTAGACGTGCACCCATCATTGATTACTATTAATCATACGTCAAAAATACATACTAATACAAAATCAACGATCTCTTAGTGATTAAAAAATTAAAAAATATATATTTTTTAAAAAACTCTTTGCTCAATAGGTAAATATTATTTATGAAAAAACACATTTTTAGTTTTTTAAGTTTAAAGTGTAATTTCTATTTGATCAATATGTTTAATAATATTTTTTACTTTGACACATTTCAATAATACTCAATTTTAATTTGTGTCTTTTGAATTTACTTTTATACTTGTTTTCTATAAAACAATAATAATGGTAATAACAATAGTAATAATAATAATAAATTCATAAAACAATAATAATAGTAATAACAATAGTAATAAGAATAATAAATTCATATCAAGATAAAAGTAACCACTTCGTCAATATAGTGTAAATTAAAATTTTATCTAATTATGATCCTAGTCAACATTTTATTAAGTAATTAACGATTATATCATCTCAAATACTAAAATAAAAATTATTGAAATATTATGAATAAAGATAAGAATTAAATAAAAACTTCCATCAAATTTAGAAGAAAAAAAATGTAACTTTTCCATATTAAAAATACATAATACAAAATAATAAAACGTTATTAATTTCATAAATTGAAAATTTTACAAAATTAGTCAAATCGAAATCATAATTATAAATACGATCAATTTTTTTAGAAGAGTAAAAAATTTCAATTAAGTACTTTCTTATAATATTAGTTAATATTAATACCGATGAGTATTTATAATACAGTAGTAAAATGTATGAATGGTTTAAAATTTGTGTAATTACTTTCCGAGAAGAAGTTATTTTCCAAAAAAATTTAGGTGAAGAATGATGGATAAGCAGATGGGCCGATTGAGAAGGAAAAGTCCAACAACAAAGTTACGGTAAATTTTGAAAAATTTTGTGGCCCAAAACAAATCCCAACAGTTTCAGATACCTTCCCCAAATATTGCTTTCTTCTTCTTCTTCTTCTTTGTTCTCTCCATGAAATGGGACATGGAGATCGAGCAAATCGAGGTTATCCTCCACAAGATTTGGGACCTTCACGACAAGCTCAGTGAAGCCATCCACTCCATTTCCCGACATCACTTCCTCGCCGCCACCAAAAATCACCCCAAATCCGACGACAATGCCCGCTCCAAACAACTTCCGGTCGCCGTCGATGATTCCTCCGTCCACGAGGCCAGGAGTCTCAATTCCATTCGAACCGCGCTTGAGATTCTCGAAGATCACCTCCAATTCTTCCATGTATGTTCCTTTTTTTTTTTTTTTTTTTGCCCTATTTCGATCTTGTTGGGTTTTCATTATTGTTGAATTGGAATTTTATCTGTAACTAATGATTTTTTTTGTGTTTGGATGACTGATTGTTACAAGATTCTTGAATTCGTTTTCCGATTAGGTTTGAAATTGAGTGTGTTAGTTTCTTGGAAGGTTTCTAAGTTAAGCGGAAAAGAAAACTTGCTGTTTAGTTGGTTTTAATGAATGCGCTTAGGTTTAGAACCGATTGTAATTGTTTTTTTCTTTGTCTTGTTTCAACTTCTTAATTGTGATTTCTGGGCTTGCCTTTTTCATTTTCTATTAACATTATGTGCTAATTAGAACGAAGTCTAGCAATTAATCCTTACAGAATGGCTTCGTGGTCAAGAAGGGCTTGAGGAACTAACAAGTGCAAGGTTTAATGACCACCTAATTAGGAATTAATTTTCTTAATATCCAAATGATTTAAGGTCAAGCATTATGTCTCATGACAATAGTTGAAGTGTGTGCTAGTTTTATTTAATTGATCCTGAGGAGCGGTCCCATTGGTAGAGTCTTGGAGTCTACAGGTTCTGAAAGTCCAAAATTTGAGCCTGATGCAGGAGCCTGCCTAGACAGTGGGGCGAAACTCCTAATTTCAATTAAATAAAATAAACTAAACTAAACTATGTTTTTAAAAAAAAAAATCTAAACTAAACTGCTTTTTAAAACAATGGAAGATTATCATCCCTATTAAAATCATGGGTTCATAGATATTAAACTCTTGCCAATCATTAGTTGACAACAAACGTAGCAAATTGTTTTAAAGACAGTCTTATAAACAAGGTTGACCTAATAAAGATTAGATACTTAATCCAGAGTAGACCTTGAATGGAACTGCAACTGCAAATTCTCCAATCAGATGCTTCATTTTGAAATGAAAGCAGTATTAAAAAACACTCTTTTGTTTCTTCTTGCCTGAGGGTTATGACGATTAACAACATTTATTACAGGGAAAATATTTATTCTTGAATCTTGGCAATCCCCTTAGCGAATTCTTTGCTTCTGTTTCCAGACCGCAAAAGTGCAACAGCAGGTTGAGAGAGATGCTGCAATTGCGCGACTAGAGCAGAGTAGGATTGTTCTTGCAATGAGATTGGCTGAACATCATGGCAAGAACTATAATGTCATCAGTGAAGCTTTAGCATTTGTAGGAGATGTAAGCTATGCAGCCAACTATGCATCACATGGAAGTCAATATGGTCCATCATATTGCCCGAATGGTCAGAAGCTCATGCCGAATGGTACGAAGAGGTCTAATACTCTGATCAAGATGCTATTCTCAACTCTCAACTGTGTAAGGAAATCCCTCAAGATGGATCACGTTAGCGGGATACTTGGCAATGCCGCCATGGTCGCAGTTAGCATGCTTGCGTTTCTGCATCTGCACCAGGTAGCATTCAAGGAGCCATCAATGGCAACAGACGATATTCGCTTCGATAGAATTCTTCGTAGAAATTCTCGGCTCGATGGATCTTCCCCAGATGAGGATTTCAGCAACTTCGACGTGTTATCTGCAAGGGGTTAGTGTGCATATATTAAACTTTTCAAGCTTTCATGCTATGCCTTTCTTATCTGCTTGTCAAATGCTATCATGTGAAAAGAGTCAAATATGATAATATCTGTTATATGTTAGTTATTTGATTTAGTTGTTAGAAGAGTTTCTTCATCATTCTTGAGGTTGCCATGCCTATTGGATAGATAGTTTTAAGTTTTGTCCATTGAATTGTTCAACAGACTAAGGGGGTGTTTGTTTAAAGAGGAGGTGAGATAAGGTGAGGTGTTGAAGCCCAACATCTTATTTGGCCCAAGGTGTTCTTTACCTCATCTCATCTCATCTTCGTTCTCCTTTTTTTTTTTAAATTTAAAATTTTTTCATCTTTTTATTTATATATATATTTACTTATTTACTTATTTTATGTTTGATATATTTTTTTATAATAATAATATTATTTTAATATATCAATATATAATTATAATAATTATACTTTTATTATATCAAATGTTTATTTAAATATATTTGAATTTTAAAAATTAAAATAAATAGATATATATTATCTCTTAATATATGACGTTAAATTTTCATATTTTTATTCATTTTTTAATCGTCTTTAATAACAAAAAAGAGTTATAGAATTTCAATTGTTTAGAGATAGACTATAAATATCATATTTAAAAATTAATAATTAAAAGTTATGTGCTTATTTTTAATATTAACAATAAATATATCAATTTATTATTAAAATAAAAATTAAATTTAAATAATTTATACCCATTGAATTTTTATTCGAGTTTACCATAGATTTAAAAGTATGAACTTATTTTCAATAAAATTAAAAATATTTAACTTATTTTGTTTGTTAAAAAAATGAGATTCAAATTTTATATTCTTGTATTCTGCATTGCACTTTGAAATAATAGTAAGAGTGGATATATTTTTTTTAAAGGATAAATTAATTTAAATAATTTTGAGAGTCTTGATTGTATATACAAAAAACAACTATAAATTTCAAGACTTGTACGAGTCATAGGGATTGGAATCTATTTTACCTAATTAAAAAAAGAATAAATTCCAAAATTTGAGGGATATTTTATTACTTCCATGTAATAATTATTATCAAAATGTCATCGAGTTCTCTTTTAACTAAAAAACAATAAAGAAATTTTTTTAGGGATATTTGAGGGATATTTTAGTGTATTTTATTAACAATTCTTTGACCTTCGGTAACTATGAATATGAATATGAATGTATAAAAGGTATAAAGAAATAATTTTTTTAAATAAAATAAAAATTGCTATCAAGATCTTATAATGACTAGTTTAACCAAATGATTTTATTTTTATTTTTTTATGAATAGAATATTGGTATTTTTTAATTTTTTTTATTATTTAAGTCTAACAAATCTTTTTTAAAAAACGTTATTAACGATATACAAATATTTTAGATTAGTCAAACTTTATTTTGGTGGTGTGAATTTTTTTTTTCTCATAAGTTTTTTTAATTAAACAATATTTAAGTATGAAAGATTAGAAACTTTTAACCTCATTGTTATTATGTCGTACATAATATCATTGAAACTATGTTTTTTTAATAAAAAACATTAATATGATTAAGGGAGTTTAATATTAAATTTATATTACTTACATTTTATTTATGACAGTAGTTATATCTACATACTTATTATATTAATAGTTAAATATTTTAGAATAATTATTATTTTAAAAAAGAAAAAGAACAATTTTATTGTTAAAAAAAATACAATAACAACTTTTTTTATAAAAAAAAAAATATATATCTTAACATCTCATCTCCTTCCCATCCACCCCAAATAAGGTTTTTCTGTCCTCTCATCTCCCTGCATCCCAAACAAGGTTTTTCTGTATCTCATCTCAAACAAGATTTTCTGTTCTCAATATCTCATCTCATTTGCAGTCTAACACTCCCTAATTGCATGATTGTAATACTAAAGATTTCTCAAGTGATCAAGCAAAGGACAGGCCCATTGGGCTTGAACTTTATAAACCCATGTCCAGAATACCATTAGATTAGGTTCCATCAAGGACTGTAAGATCAAAAAATGGAGAATTTAAGAAATGAAGAAATGATTGCATGTGGGTCAAATCAAGAAGCAGACTGTTTTTATTCAGAAAAGAGAGAACCAAATCTTCCTTGACCATTTGTGGAACCAGAATATTGTTAATTGTTGAAAGTAGATTAAAGGGGAAGAAAATCACAATTTAGAAATTCAGAATGAAAAGATTTGTCTGAAGTATTTGATATTGATTTAGTTTTTTGACCTCTAATGACGTCTTATCTAAGATTTTTTTTTTTAATATCCACAAATGTCAAAGTTTCCAAATTAGTTTATAAATACTTCGAGAAATAGCTTACTTACACTTTGGCTATTCTTACGAGATAAATTACATAATCTTACAACTTGTAAGAAATTAATTCTTAGATAGATAATCATCATAGATTGAATTGATGATCTTTTAATTTCTAAAAACCTTCTTGACCAATAGGTCAACTCATAATGGTTAACTAAGACTTCATTTGATAATCATTTGGTTTTTAGTTTTTAGTTTTAAAAATTATTGTATCTATATTTTCTTAAGATAGTATGTGAATACTAACCAAATTTTAAAAAAAGTTTTTAGAAGCTACTTTTTTTTTTCTTCAATTTTGGTTTGGTTTCTAAAAACATAATTAAGAGATAGGCATCTAGGCAAGGAAAAACATATGATAAGATAATTGTTGTAGGTTTGAATTTCAAAAACTAGAAACTAAAAATAAAATGGTTATTGAACTGGACCTAAGATTCTCATCAGCTAGATGATTTGAAAATAGTTTAATCAAAGATTACGGCCCCGTTTTATAATTATTTGGTTTTTTATTTTTGATTTTTGAAATTTAAGCCTACAAGTAACTTATCATATGTTTTTTTCTTATACATCTACATTTCATTTATATTTGTAGAAACTAAATCAAAATTTGGAATATATATATATATAGCTTCCAAAAGTTTATTATTCACATATTTTTTTAAAGAAATATGGATTCATGGTAGAAAAAATGGAACACATTGTAGAAAATTTAAATTAGAATAGGCTTAAATTTATAAAAATAAAAACAAAAAATCAAATGGTTATTAAAGGTAGGGGTGATTTCGGTTCGTTTTTTGTTGGTTTGGTACCAAATCGACAATCGAACCAATATCTTCGTTTTTCTAAAAATGGATCCGATCTAATGTCCAATAAAGTATAGAACCATTGGTTCAATTTTTAATATCCAAAAATGGATCCGATCCGATTCAATGTCTAATTTTTTTTAATATATCAAAAATAATATTTCTCATATAAAAACAACCTTCTCTTAAACAATTTTTTTTTTAAAGTTAAAAGTATTTTTAACTTATTCAAAATTATCTAAAGATGTTTTTTACTTGAAATAGGAGTACATTAAAGAAATATCAATGGAAGAAAATGACTTTATATGAATTATTGACTATATATATATTTTGGTTTGGATCGATTTTTATTGATTTTTTAAAACGAAACTCTGAAATCGATCTAATATTTTCCATTTTTTCAAATTACAAATTGATATGTCCAACTTTGGTCTAAAAGACCGATTCGATCCATTGAATTGGTTCGGATCGATTTTTCAATTTTTTATTGTACCACTAATTAAAGGAGATCTAAAATTTCTTAATAAGTTGTATCATTAAAACAAAAAAGAAAGTCATACCTGGGTGCTGTCCAATAAGAAAGAAAAGAAACAAAAACAACAGTACCCAAATCATTTCCTAATAAAAGCTGAAATCATTCATTTGAACACGTTAAGTACCCATAGTTCATATTATATAATTCACATTAATGTTGATAATCCTAAAAAGCAATATTCCATTATGTAAATCATTTGGAAATGACATAAATTCTTCTTCTTTTCATTCTTAATATAAAGTTCCAAATTAATAGTTCATGGTTATCCAAATTACTAAAATAAAGTGAAACCCCCCACATTTAAAATATGGAAGGGAAAAATTCAAAATAAGAACAAAGATTTAATTGAAAAAAAAAAGAGACAAAGACATTGAAGTCCCTTTCCCACGTATGTTGTTGTCGGACGCAAAATGGTCCCATGCATTCATGATCTATGGGCATTTGGCTCGTGATTTTAATTTTGTAATTATATTTAAAATATTTGTAGCCACGTGGCGAGTGACTAGGCGTGCTGACGATTCATGATACTGCCACGTGTAGTACAGATTTAGGGGACAAAGGTAATTGGGGGCGCAAAACCCTCCATACATCTCTCACATCTTACTAATCCAACGCCATTTCTTCATGTTTTTTTTCTTTCTCAACTATATAGCTTTTAATTTTTAAAAAATATTTTTTCCATTTCATTTAATGTAATTTAGGCCCCACAAGAGCGGGGTAAATAGTTTTTTAAAAAAAATTAAGCAAAAGAAAATTATTTTTTACTATAAAACTATATCATTTTGTGGAGGATTTTTTTATTTTTATTTTTTTTCGAGTATGGTGTAGGTGATCTTGTCATGGAAAAAAATGATAGCTAATTGATTTTGAGATTAAATTTATGTTATCTAATATAAATATCATCGTTTTCAAATGTTTTGATTTGTGTACCCATGGAAAGGTATAAAAAAAAGTTAAAATTAGTTTTATTTAATCTTTAAATTTGACAGATTTCATAAGTTAAAGCTTATGTGGGATCTAGATTTTATTTACTTTATTTTAAAATATGAACTTTAAAAAGCCTAATTTTAATGTTTAAATTTTGAGATTTATTTAAACTATCAAAAGATTAATTTTAATTCTTAAATTTTGAGATTTATTCCTCTTTGGTTCTTGGACTTAAAAATAAATTTTAAATTGGTTATTATAGGCCATGTTTGATAATTATTTTTTTTCGTTTATTTTTTAATTTAAACTTATTTTTACTCAAATTTTCTATCATGTGTTTCATCTTTTCTAGTATATATCCATCATTCTTTAATAAAAGTAGCTGAATGCTAACCTAATTTCAAAAACAAAAATAAACTTTTGGAAGCTACTTTTTTTCCCAAATTTTGGTTTAGTTTCTAAGAATATAGGTAGAATGTAAATATCCAAGTATGAAAATACATATGGTAAGATAGGTGTTGTAGGCATTCTAAAAAAAAAGGTAGGTGTTGTAGGCTTAAACTTCAAAGAAAAAAATTTAAAACAAAATGATTATCAAACGGGATCATAACTTTTTGTTTATTTTTCTTTAAAACGATTGTTATTTTCCTCTCTAAATTTTAGAAATATGTTCATATTTTGTCATTGATTATATTAAAACTATTAATATTATCAAATCAATTTCAATTAATATTAATTTCAAATTTACTACGGGACCAATTATTAAAAAAAAATCATCATAAATAGAAAATAAAGACGTAACATTAGAAATATCTTCAATTGCTTAGATACATAAGGAAATTTACTTTCAATTTTTGTTGAGAGTAGAGACTACGCGGGGGCAATTTTCTACCTAATTTAAAGCCCCTATACATATTAAGATTCTAATTATAAAAAAAGAAAAATAAAATGATATTGACGAATGTTTTGATCAGCTCAAGTACGCCTTGACTATTTTTTATGAATTTGTTGTCTGATCCTATAGTATTTTTATGTAAAAAAATGGTAAGCGATTTTTTTATAAATAGATGATCTAAAATCTTGAGTTTTGAAGGATCTTTTATAATTAAAATAACTGTATCATAAAATAGGAACGATCAAAGCAAAATGAAACCAAATTTAAAATAACTATATCACAAACATTTTTTTGTTAGTATTGGAATTAATTATATTAATTCATTAAGGGTGGGTTTAGATAGAGATTTTGGAAATGAGGTATAATAATGGTTGTGTAGTTTTGAGTAGCGGTATTCATCGATAGGTCTATGTCGGTTTTCGGTGAAAAATGACAATAAATCGACCTATTAGTTCAGTTGGTTAAAATAAGTTGTTATATTTTTCTTAAACAATAAATTCATCGTACAATTTAAAAATTAATTTAAAAAAATGAGTATATAAATTTTTTAAAATTTAAGTTAATTTTGCAATAATTTAATAAAAAGTATATTTAATTTATGAAAATATCAATATTTTATAAATGAAATTTTAACCCACCGAACTAATGACTTAATCGAAAATATTTCAGTGAACTATTTTTGTAACTGACACCAACCAAAACATACTTGAAAATCGATCGTCGACCCTAATTTTGTCGGTTTGACCGATCGAATCAGTTTTCGAGGAATGTATATGAACACCCCCTAATTTAAGTAATCATAAAAAGTTTGGTGAATTTAAAATATTTTTTGAATGGAAAAATTATGAAATTTAGATAGAGGGATTGTAAATTATTGTAATAGAAAATCTGCATTTAAATTTAAAAGTTGTGTGTATTTGAAGCAGAACTGATATTATACATAAAAGAGTTTGAGGTTTAGGAGAAGAAGAGTTTTTATGAGAAGTTTTTGTAAACTATTTAAAGACTTTATAGAGTTCGTAAGGTTAGGAGAGTCTAAAACCGTCGTCTACGGTAAAACCAAATAGACCAATTTCGTAGGTCCCACAGCCGGTTCCCACACGTAGAACTATGATCCGGTCGGCCCAAACCGGGCCCTACAGATTTGTTGAATGGGATATCGAATAATCGAAATCCCCCGGCCGAAAGCTTGTTGATTTCCACTAATTAAGCATGAACCTCGGGTTTTGTGACCCGGCCCTACAAAACCGGATCAACTATCTGACCGGGTCTACCTCGTGGGTCCTGGACGCTCCGGGTCAAATCAACCTCGGCCAAAGATGTTGCCGGTTTTTTCTTTTTCCAGGTTCATATTATGTAATTATTATATAAACCCTCTCTTAATTTCATATTCTGAAGATCATGTGGGCAGTGACAATTCACATCAAAAAATTTTATTTTCATAATAAAGTGTATATATATATATATATGATTTCAAAAAAAAAAAAAAAAAAAAAAAAAAAAAAAAAAATATATATATATATATATATATATATATAATATTTAGTTGGAATGGGAAAATTAAACCACATGTCTTCACTGTAAGTGACTTTTATATTAAATTATTGAAGTACAAAAGTAAAATAATTAGAAGTTATCAATACCAAAGAAGAAGAAAAAGAAAAAAACATTGAATTTGTTGATAGTTAAGTTTTTAGGAAGCCAAATTCTTTTTTTCTTTCTCTCTCTCTTTGCCCTCACCAAGACTTGACCTCTAAGCCTACTTCGATGTTTGAGGCACTAAGTATAAATTTGTGTAGCTGATTCTTGGAATATGTTGACATTAATTATTGTATATCATAATTATTATTATTATTATTATTATTAGCATATATTTACTTTGTGTGGACTTGTGTGGTTGGTACATAATAATTAATTATATGACATCAAATAATGATTAAGAAATTAAATTTCATGTGTATTGAACTACATCAATATTCAATTGCTTTGATCTATGTTTTACAAGTCACTTCAATTCTGTAGTTGGATAAATTTTGTTCGGTGTATTATTTTCCTCATTTATGTTAGGGACGATTCTAATTCGTTTTGTTTTTGTTGAATTTGTGCCAAATTGATATCTTTAATCTTTCTTGGGTCCTAACGATGTCTAATAAATAAAAAAAAATCATCGATTTAGTTCGATTTTGGACTTTGATTTCAATGAGAATTAATTTGATTGTTTTTTCAATTTGATTGTTATGTTTAAGACTATTGAGGAATATGCCTTTAATCGTTTAAAATTCAACTTTAAATTTGATTTGACAATTTGATTTACATTTTTCATCCTAAAAATTTGATTTTTAACTATTAAAAACAGGTTTAAAATATTATTTATTCATTATACTTTGAATTTGATTGCATTTTGGTCCTTTTAAATATTTAATTTTAATTCTTGTCCAAATTTCATTAAAAAAAATTATCTCTGTAACAAATTTGAACTTATTATGCATCAAAATTGATTTAACAGTTTTAATATGAATAATAACGAAATATGAACGTATGCCTAACATTTATAGGGATAGAAAGTAATTTTTTAATTAAAAATAAAGAAAAACAAAACAAAACAAAACAAAACTCACTGTAAACTTATTTTAAATTATTTTAAACATATAAATACTAAAATTAAATTTAAAAAAATAAAAATAAAATAAATGTCAAATTATAAAAATAATATAATATTTAAACTTTTTTCAGAAGATACTTTATCTTTCGTTCATAAATAATAGTTCATCTATAAAATTGTTTTTTTTTTTGAAAATATATTTTGATATGAGTTTTACGTCAATTTAATTCATAAAAACTGAGTTTAACTGATATAACGTGTGATTTAAAATCAATAAATTATAAATTTAAATTCTTGTACGTACTCAAATAAATTCAAAAGATATGTCATTTCATAATTACTCAAATACATTCAAAGTTGTTTTTTTTGGATATAAATATCTTTAAAAAAATAAGTGTTAGGATTAAAAAGGAAATTACCTTTTTAATTTTTAATTTTTTTTATAAAAAAAAACCTTTTAATCTTGTAATTTAGTTTCAACTTATTTTTAATATTTTAAAATTGAACATTTTTATTTATATTATATTAACGATGCTTACTTTTCATTTTTATGTATTTTGTTATATTTAAAGGTAAAACTAAAATGGTATACTAAAATTTAAAATTAGCTTATCATGATTTTAATAATCATTACTTTATGTAACTATTGATAGATCTATCTCAATAACCAAAAATAAGTAAAATAAGTATATTTAAATGTAGAAGTAAAAATGTTTAGTTTTAAAATATAGAAATTAAATTAAAATTAAACACCTTATTTAATGATTAAAAATATTATTTTTCAAAAAAAAAAAGCTGTGAATTGTTGCAAAACCCAAGAAATTAAATGCATGGTTTTTGTCTCTTTGACAAAATGAGACAGCCAAAAGATAGTCTGACTCAGGCATGGTTGACAAATCATAAGTAAACCAGAAAAATTTAGGTTCTGTTTGTTGCCAGTAATTTTAAATTTTGTTCTTTTTTCTTTGGTATTTTTTCTCTTAAATTCCACCCTTTTCTTACTTTTTTTTTTTTTTGGTAGTTTTCTTTTTGGCTTTACAGCTCAATATTTTTGTCCTTCTTCCACTCTTTTTATGTACATCTTAGCCCCATTTTTTTCAATTATATTTAGAGTACATTCCAAACACTCATATTTTCAGCACCATATTATTATGACTTTTTTTTTTTTTAAAGGGCAACCAAAACAGGAGAAAAATAGTTATACAGTTAGCTGTCATTAAATATTGTCTGTTATTCCTTCATTGTCTTTTGGTAATAATTGAATTGTCTTTTTAATTCTAATAAATGAATCAATATTGGGTAAGCAAATTTAATTTGTGCTTGCAATTTTGTAGATGGAACTATATATTTCTTTTATTTTTCATTCATTAAGATGTATAAGATTATTTAAATGGTCGTTTTAAAAACTTGTTTTAAGATCATATTGAATGTCTCATGATTCAATCTCTCAACTCAAAATTTTGAACGAAAAAATATCTCAAATCCAATTCATTTAATCTTTACGAGAAATATGGAGAAACATAAATTAAAAACAAGTTTTAGATATATCATTCAGATTAGTTATGAAATATTTATCAAAATTATTTTTATCAACTGATTTAATAGTTTTTTTTTTCTTAAAAAGAATGACTTAATAATCAAGGGAGTCTTTAAAAGTAAATATTATAGGTTCAATTTAGGATAGATCTCTACTTATAAATAAGTTTTCTACCATTTTTCTAATGAGAAGATATTAGTTTATTTTTTAAATCTAGTAATTACGAGATCCATATTTATATCAGTTGTAAGAGAAAATAGTTTTGAAAATGTAAAATTACGCTCCACTGTTCAATTTTTGTTTTATGGTTAAGTTAAATTGAAAAAGAAAAAGGCTAAAAGCTTAGGGTGAACATTAAGCTTTTAATTAAAAGACTTCTAAAATATTTTTAAAAAAACTAAAATGACATAAATAACCTCATAAATCTGCTACCGAAATATCTAATTAAAATAATTGAATATAAAAGTTTGAATTTTCATTATTATCTAAAAGTATAGATTAGAGGGTTAATGATTATTACCACAACTAGCATGGCAAAAAATAGTCGATTCAAACTTTGACTAATCATTCAAAAGTGAGGATTAAAACTTAATAACAACAAAAATATTTAGTTAAGGTAATTTAAGTACAAAAATTTAAAAAAATAAGATTAACTAATACCTTCACGTGAACTAGGCAAGCTGATGAGATGAGACAGAAGATAGTTGTAATCATAATATGCAAAAGTTTTTAATTAATTACATCAATTTAAAATTTTAACACAATTAATTAAAAACATCGACTGTTTTTTCTGTCTAATAAAAAAAGAAAATTAAATAAATTATTTTGCAATCATATTGTCATCATTTAATTTTCTGTAAAATACCTCTTTTGGGTTTCCCCACTCTCTCTCCTCTCCTTTTCTCTAGTTTTTTCATAAAATATAAGGGTTTTCTTTGTCATTTTTCATAACTTTTGCCATCAAATTTAGTATTATATTCGTTGTTTTCATCTTATTTTATATTGAATTTGGTATAATTTGATTTGACACTTATGATCTTGAGAAGAATCCTATGGAATTGAGTAGAAAAATCAAATTGTTTATTTTAACTTTCTATGAAGTTTATCTTCTATTAAAAAAGAAATAGAATAAATAAGGGTAAAATTACATTGTTCAAATTTTTTCTCAGTTTACATTTTAATTAAGAATTTATCAAGTTATAAAGAGAACTTAAATTTAAGTTGACTAAAATGCAATATGCTTAAACTTGTTTTGGAGCACAATTGATTTTTATTCCATATTATTTCCTTAAATTGAAGCAGGTAAAATGAATTAGAAGATTAAAAACCATATGAGATACTAGAATTTTTTTTTACAAAAGCCTTGAACTACTATCACTAATATATAAAGTGAAATTAGTTAATTAAGAATGATTTTTTATCTAAACTAAAAAAAGTCAAGTTTACTTAATTTAATGATAATTGACATGTATATTCATATATTCCATAGATTCAAATGCCTAACCTCTAATCTTTAAATTTTGTAGTTGAACTTAAAATATATTGATATTTTTAATATATAATAAAAATGGGAAAGCATACTTATAATTAATTAAATCAATTTTAAATATAATGGACATAAATAATTTTGCCAATATAATACATTTTTTTAATGTCAGACATAAAAATACTTTTGTTTAAAATATAGGGAATTTGTACTTTGTACCAACTTTTTTACCACAATTTACAATTATAGCAATTTTTTAAAAATAATTTGTTTATAACAAATTCTGTCTATTTTTAAAAAAATCTTTATTTATCCTTTTTTTATCGAAGATTTTGATAGAATCTATTATTCCCTAGTGATGGAAGTCTATCAATTTTATCTTCAATTGATTCTATCAGCCCATAGAATCTAATGAAACTTTACTTTATTTATTAATAATTGATTCTATCAGCTTCTATTGATATAATATATCAATATGTAAGTCAATTAATTTACATTTTTTGCTATATATGCAAATATTTTAATTATTGTGCTATTCATGAAATATTTTAGCCCTTTTATAATATACATGTAAAAGCCCCCTAAAATATTTAGGATTTTTTGTACACCCATAAAAAAGAAAGAAAAAAGTTTCAACTAATGTATGACCGTATAAATTTACGAGCTAAATAATAAAATAAAATTAAAAAGAATCGTATAAATTTACTCAATTTCCACTTTTACAATTCATAAAAACCATTATAAAGTAAATATAGACGTTCAAGTAACTAGACTACATTCGAAAACTATTTGTAAATATAGACGTTCAAGTATTTTTTTTTTGCAAAGTTAAAATTTTATAAAAAATCGTAATCATTAATTTTTCCTTAATGTCATTTTGCCCTTCCTCACATTTAATATTAAATTTTCGAATTAATGCCCCATTTTGCATACTTCCCATCCTTTTAAAGCATACCATATATAATTGTCAACTCTTTTAATGCAATGAGATTTAATTCCTTTACTCATTTATCTCTCATCTTTTTTCCTATTCCGTTTTCGTTTCACTTTTCTTCCTCCATTTTTCATTCTTCCATTTCCGTTTCTTCAGCTCCATTCAATCTTTCTTTTCACATTTCGGCCACCATGCAAATTGTCGTCGACCACAAAGCTTCGATCGGACGGTATAATCATACGTCTTTAGTCATCTCTTCTCAATAATCTTCATTTTTCACAGTATTTGTATTACGTTTTTGTTCCTTATTCATCACCATTAGCGGATTTCTGTTCGTTCTAGTATAATCGTGATTCGATATGTCTCAGATGGTTTAGTATGATATTTTTTATTCCTATTCTATCATTTTTGTACATTTAAATCATTTAAATTTTAGTATTTAGAATGTCAAAAATCATGTTTAGAAATGCAGTAAAATCATATGTAGAACATTAGTTTCTTCGTACTTTGATTTTCATATTCTGATATAATTGACTGTATACACATCTACAGAACTGTACAACTGAGTATATACCGTGTGTTCATACAATGTTTTTAGATTAGTTATACTGTACATCTTTTCCTTATAGGTTCATCAATCATTTCATTTGTATAATATCATTAATACTGTTGTTTTCCATGTAGAGTATGATATGTTTTACTCCGACTCTGTCATTTCTCTACATTTAATTTATTTATATTTCAGTCTTTAGAATGTCAAAAATCATGTTTAGAATTGCAATAAAATCATATGGAGAACAGTTGTTTTTTCGTACTTTGATTCACATATTCTGTTATAATTAATTATATGCACATCTGCAAAATTGTATAATTGAGTATATATCGTATGTTTATACTGTATTTTTAGGTTAGTTATACTGTACATCTTCTCCTTATATGTTCATCAATCAATCCATTTGTATAATATAATTAATACTGTAGTTTGTCATGTACGGTTATATTACTGTATAAACTATACAAAACTCTATATATTTCATTTTTTTTTATTATACATATTGTATAACTTACATGGTACATTTATGGTTTATTATTCATTCTATTCATGTCTAATACATTTTTCGTACGCATATTACTATCCATTACATTTCTATTATGCAATACGGTATTGTTTATATACATGTATATTATACGACTTATAATATAAGGCAGTACTGTTTGAACATTTTTGTAACTTTTCTTTATAGGTTCAACAAGCATCTCAATCCCTATTGCATGTAGTGATTAGTGGGATGAAATTGAAGATGTACCATAATCATGAAGTAGCTGAAAGAGCGGCATAAATATTGAGGAATGCATTCATTCAGTGATGACTTTACATTACAGTCTTTTTTTATGTCGAACACTGAACACTTTCAGTTTCAATTTTGTAACTCATATGAGACGTTTCTTATTTACTATTGATCTCACTTTAAATAGTAATTTTGTGTGAAGTTGCTCCAACAGTATGAGTCTTTATCAATTCACAAATATTACGTATGTTATTCCAAATGTTTTACTATACGGTATTGTACATTAAAACATTTATACATTTAAAATTACTTGTTCGTTGTCGCAAACATATTGAATCACACTACAAGTATCCATATCAACAAATTAAACATTTAAAAAAAACATAAAGTTTTAAAATACAATATGGTACATGATATATTATGGGTGTACCATATATACCAAGTTATTCAGTGCTGTGTGGTTATCAAACGGGTTCCAATTTCAATCAACAAAATTGAATGTTCAACAATTCATACGAAACAAAATTACCAGAATCAAATAACATGTAAATTACTAACTATATTGTACATGTACATTACTAACCATATTGTATGAAAATGACAACTCTACCTCTAAGAATATATTGTCGCCACTTTCGTTCAGCAATTAATGCACCATAAAATTGGTGATTTCTGGTTTTTCATAATTAATGCACGATAAATTGGCGGTTTCTAATTTTTCACAATTAATTCACCCTAAATTGGTAGTTTCTAGTTTGAATTATGAGATGAATTTTGTAACGACCCGACCCGAATGGGGTTCTAAATAGGCCATTACCTCAATGCATGCATATAAATCAACACTAGAATTTGCAATAAGGTTGTTTCGGATTCTAAGTAAAAACAAAAAAAAACCGGCAAGAGTTCATTTAAAAAGTCAATACAAAATTCTTGAAACCTGTCCCTGTTTCCAAGCACCTGTTCCAAGACAAATACATTTCCAAACATACTCTGATCAGAGATTTATTTAAAACATACAAACTTTACAACAATGCTAGAATCCGGAAATACATTGAAAGCTTGACCTAGGGCTCCGTGCCCAACTACATGCATTCAGAGGACATTTATATCATAAACATAAATCTGAGAGTTGAACAACGGGTTTCCATGATCACAGCTCCTCCTCCGGCCATCCCGCCTCGCGCCATGGTTTCTGAAATATAAGTAAGGGTGAGTAACGAATTACTCAAGTAAGAATCCCCAACCAGGGGGTACAATACGATATACATGGTCATCTAGCGAGAAAGATATGCAAGCTATGAATATAAACCTGAGATAGAGCACATAGCTTAGCCCACACTTGGGCCTCGGATGCCAACTCGGGGTCTTAGTCCGGAAATCAAACACCACACATTACATCACACAAGTCGCCCTATACGAGAAACAAGTCTCGGCCTCGGCACATCTCATTGTCGACGAAAGGTACACTGGCTCACAATCCGAGGAGCTCTCGATCGGCATTTGTAATGAGCGTAAGCATGCACCGCGTGCTACTCTGCAGAACTATGGGGGTTGCAGTGGTCCAAGGCAAGCGCCCATATCCGATCACCACGCCTAACTAAATCTTTGGATCGGTGTCACCGACATAGGGTGTGAGACACGGACACGTAAACTATGTCGGCTGAACCACCGCACTTTGGGCCAAGAAAGCGGTCGTGGTAGGCTTACACCAGAAGCCGTCCTTGCCTTAACGGTGGCAATCGGGGGCTCTTGCCAAACATGCCGAGGACATGCCGGCCGCGGGGGACGAGGCAATGCCAAGTCATCATCCCGGCCGTTGGGGCATTAACAAGCGCCTCCCCTCACCCAAGATTGCGGGGCCTACCGCTTGGGTTAGCTAATCCCTCACGGGGTCGGGGCGGAATGACTTGCTCGACGTCCACGCCATGGATGCAAGGTACTTTATGCATCGGGCCGGATGATGCTATCTACTGCACTTCTAACTCCGCCTAGCAAGCGACAAACAATTCCATAAAATCCAATACGTGCTCAAAGAGAATACAACGAGCCTAGCATGATACTACGAAGCAAGAAGCAGAATCACGAGCATGCGAGAAAGGAACAACCTAGCATGGATTAACATGAGAATTAACGGGAAAGTCATGCTAATCGGGAATTCAGATTAGAGCACTTATCACCAAACATGTCAATAAACACAAACAAGCATACAATCAACAATCGCATAATATATCGCAGGTCCACACAACTCCAGTAAGAAATCCTTACGGCGGGAAGACCTCTAAACACAAGAAACCTAAGTTGCGATCGAACCCGAAGCTAGCTAGCGAGAACCTAACAAAAACAACAATAATTACAATCAAAAGGCCCAAAAATAATAAAACAAGCGGGGCTCGGCTCGGGAGCACTCACGAGGCACTACGACACGCTGAACGGGCATTTGCTCGGGCTAAGCAAAGGTGGCGCCGCACAGTCTTTGGCGCGTATTGACACTGCAACAGCAGCGGGGTGGCTCAGCGCCATGTTGACGTGACTGCGCGAGGCGGCGCGAACGCTGACAGGCGAGCGAAGCAGGCGGCGAGGCGCTCTGAGGACGCTTGCGTGGACGAGCGACTCGGCGAGCAACAAGGACGCCCGTCTCCGTGCGGCTCGGCACATGGGGCCGCGACTCGGACTGGCGAGGCGAGAACGCAGCGATCCGGGCGCCGCGCGCGAGGGGCTGGTGGCGATAAGCGCGCGCGGCGCTCGACAAGCTCGGGTGGCAAAGCGCGCTGGGTGAGCTCGGGCGACCAAGGGGCGGGCGAGGCGAGGAGCGCGGGTGGCAGCTAGCTCGAGCGAGCGAGGGCTCTGGGTGGTGAAATCGGGCGAGCCATGGGCTAGGTCGGGGTGGGGTGCTCGGAGAGAGAGAGAGAAGGAGAGAGAAAGGGAAATTTTGGGAAAAAAATGAGATTTTCCTTTTTTTTTTTCTTTTCTTTTCTCTTTTATTTAAAATCCAAACTTATCCAAATAAATCCAATTTATCCAATTTCCAATTTTTCCAAAAATCCTTAAAATCCTTAAATCTCATTTCCCGGCTTCCTCCTTCGAGACCCGATGAAGCAACCTTTCCAAACAACAAAACTCACTGTAATCAACCTCCCAAACCCCATCTTTGAAGCCCGGCTCGAATCCAGAAGGAAACACCTAAACAACCATCATTTTGCCCAAAACCCAAATGACAACCGAACTCCCAAGCGAAAAGCCCAAACATCTCGGGACTCGCATGACCCACAACAAACAAGCCTCAACAAAGGCGGGAGGCGCCTCGAAGCCCCGAAAATCCACAAATCACGCTTGAGGAGCAAAAGACCAAAATGCCCCTAAGGGACAAAACAGCTTTAACGGCCCAACCGAACCACTGAATCTGAACCGGAAGCTCCTCGAGAACCGGGATAGAAAACTGGGCCATTACAAATTTCCTTTTTTAAAGTTTCCCTTCCCAAATAAAAAACGAGTATTGTTGTAATTCGTTATTTTCGAAATTTATAAGATATTAAAATAAATTCTAATTTTGCTAATATTTTTTGAGATGCATATATTTGTAAATACTTTTCAAATAAGGTCTATTTATGAAAAAAAAAACCCTTCATAAAAACGTATTTATTTCCATAATCAAAGTTAGGAGTGTACATGAGTTGGGTTGGGTAGGGTTAAGGGTAATTTTTGGACCAACCCAAAAATTTGGGTCGATCAACTTTTTAACCCAACCCAACCCAATTAGAGTTTCAACCCAACCCTATATTTTTGGGTTGGGTTCATCAGTTCAAAAGGGTTAAATGTTGAAGACGAGATTACAAATTCGACGAAAACACTAATTATTTCAATATTTGGAAGTCAAATACCAGTATAAAAATTTGACTAAATATAAAGGTAATTTTGTAAAGAGTATGAGATTTTTTATAAAAAGATAAGAATTAATTTTAAAATTTAAAAAATATTGTATTTAACCTAATAAGAGATAAAAAGATTGGATAAATTCTTGAGGGAAAAAGGTTTGAGAAAGATTGAAGTTTACTTACTCATAGAAAAAAAAAACATAAAATAAGAAAAGATATACAATCACTAGGCTATCAACGACTTTACATTACAAAGATATGTTAATAAATATATATTTATATTCGGGTTCCGGGTTGAACCCAACCCAAAACTTGTGAACCCGCAATCCGACCCAAAAATCCAGGTTTACTAAAAATCTAATCCAACCCAAATTTTAAAAAACATAACCCAACCCAACCCTTACGGTTTAGGTTGGGTAGTCCGGGTAGCTCGGGTTACCGGTTTTTTTGTACACCCTTAATCAAAGTAATCAGTTTGCCTTTTTTAGAAATCAAATTAATCAATGTTATATCTACCAAATTTGAATAATAATTACTTTCCAGATAAAATCCAGAATTTTTGTATGTTGATTGGAATCGCATTTTGAAGTTTTTTTTTAATTTATTTTTTTATTGTTTTTTAGCATCATATCATTTTGAAGATGACTAATTAGATGAATGATAAAATATTAACAATTATTGTGCTGAATACGTCCATTATTTAATAGGTATAAAAAAATGTACGAACAAAAATAAAAGCAAAAATATAAATGCATCCATAAATTTATACCCAAAATAACGCCATTGAAAATTGTGTGTGTGATAGGATGAATGTTATTAATATGAACATACTGTGTATTGAATGAGACCATAAAGTCTCTCGAGGAAAATAATTATTTTGGGTTTATAGTCCCCTTTAATTTAAAAATTCGTCTCATATTTTTTTTAATAAATAAATATTAGGAGATGAAGGAAAATATTGTACTATTTATTTTGGCTTATTTTTTAAAATTAATGTCCTTTTTTCGTATTTAAGCAAAAAGTTAAAAGTAGAAATTGTATATGCCAATATGTACGAAAATTTGCTTTTAAAAATGTACGAAAATAGAGGGGGAATTGAAATTAATAATTTAAATGATTTAAAGCAAATGGAATTCAATTTTCAGAAGTAATTATTCTATTAAGCGGATTTATATATAAACTTTATAATTTATCTAATGGTTTATTTTGAAAAAGGAAATCAATATTCAAAGTCTTAATTCCACGTGTATTCAAACTCAAAAAAAAAGTTTCTCAAAAAAAGAAGGAAAACAACATAGGTAGATAAATCATAATTAGATTACATTTTAATTACGTCAACCTAAATATAGCTCAATGATCAATTAAAATATTTATACTTCAAATTTTCACTTTCATATGTTATTGACTAAAGTAAATTAACATAAACAATTTGCGTATATTCAAAATTATATTTGAAAACTAATTCATTTTCCTCCTTAAAATGTCCAATATACAATGATGATATTTAAAATGGAATTCAAAACCTAGCGTTCATTCGTGAAAATAATAACAATTAATTAATTAAAATTAAAAATAAAATAAAATAACTATAAAGAGCTTAAAATGCTCACATGATCATCATTGTATATATTTTAAAGAAATTTTAATTCGTTTTTTTTTAATTCAAACAACTAAAAAGATGTATCTCTACTTCTCGTATATATCCCAACCTAAGAACGAATTAGTATCAAAGGAACACAACTCTTACAACTATCATAAAAAAAGTATTAGATACAACTTATCAATTATATATTCCGATGTGTGTATGTGACTGAGTTATTGCTCTTATTAACGATTTTTACATATTTTTAGAATAAGATATACCATCTAGTGGTGCACTTGATAGGGTTGTGAGATTTTTTTTTGGACCAACCCATATTTTTGGGTTGATGGTCTAGACCCTAACTCTTATACTTTTAAATTCAATTTTGGGTTGGGTTGAGTTATATTCTTATTTAAAATTTTAACATAACTTTTTTATTTAATTTAAATATTTTCAAAGCAACTTCTAATTTTACTTTATACTACAAACGATATTTCAAAGACTTAAAAAAATATGATAAATAATTTTGAAGAGTAAAAAGTATAATATTATTATTAAAAAGAAAATTAAAATAATTATATATATTATGGATAAAAAAATATTATTTTAATAATAAATTTATATAACTCAAGTTAACTCAAATTTATTTTAGATCAATTCATTGAACCAATTCACCTAGGAAATCTAACTTTTTTTAAACTCAATTTTAACTCATCAAATTGAGTTGAATTAATCCAATTATTCGAATTGTGGGATTGTTTGAACACTTCTTATAACCATACAAGCTTTAAAGCCCTAAATTTAAACTTTTCCTTATAACAACCACAAAAATCAACACACAATTTAGGATCCTCCCTTTGTAGTTTGTACAATGGAATTAAGTTATGTTTCCCACAAAGAAGGAAATGCTTTTCCCTTTTTTGCCTTTTTTTCACTCATTGGTGTGAATGACTAAAATAAATGTCTCAAATTTGAAAAGTTTTTCATGTGGGCTTCAAAGGAAGTGGGATGAGAGCACTTCAAATTGAAGTAAGGCTCTCATTTTCATATAATAATTACTATTTTTTGGTTTGTTTTTCTTCAGCACCTAATAATGTCTTTTTACTTTTGTACCTTTAGTAAAATTACTTTCATCCCATATTAACGATATATTTTTTTTTAGTACATATTGAGAATATGGGACGAATATTGATTATCCGTGATGCTAGTGTTAAATTGATTTATAATTAAATAATGAAATCATTGTGTGACTAATTTAATGATCTATAAAAAAAAATTCTAACCGTGTGACCCTAAACTTTTGTCTTTCTAAATAAATTTATATCTCACTATATGTGATATTATACCAATCAATTGAAAACATTAAAGGTTAATATTTATTGGATTTTTACACAGTGATAAAATCCATACAAATACGTATATTTTATTTTTATAAATAAAAAATAGTACAAAAAGAGAGAAAATCTAAGACATAATGATTAATAGAGTGGGACATAATGTTATTTATTTTTATTCAAAAAACATTTATAAAAAATCTAAGTTTTAATTTGCGTAATATTGACGCAAAATAAAAAGGACAGAGATTGTCTCATGGGGTGGTCTTTCCCTCAAACACAACATTGACTCAAAATACAATTATTAATTGTAAACATCCATTAAATTAAAATATTTTCACTTTTATTTCAAAAATTAGTTAATTACAATTATGGCCTTAGAAAATCATTGTGCGTGCCGTGTGCACGTGAGGTCTGTCGTCATTTATGGTATTTTCCTCTGCAAATATCGAATAAATTATTTTCGATTTAACTTTGACCGTAAATTTATACTAATTACTTCACCGACTCAGCCTCAAAATAATAATTTCCTTATTCAATCATTTTGAAAATAAAAAAAATACGTTTAAGGAATTTATTTTTTACATTTCTGTTTTATGGAGTAAATTTGATTTACTCCTTTTTTTTCTTTTTCTTTTTTTAAATCGCTTTGGTTCATGTAATTGTATATCTCTATTTTAGTTCATATTCTTTTAAATCCTCAAATTTATAATTTCAACAAATCTCAACAATAAATATTATTATCGATTAATTTTCATAAACTTTAGTGAAATAACAATATACATTCCAGTGTGAATATAATTTTATAATTTGTAGATCTTTTTTTAAAAAATAATTATAAATAATAGTATTATTTTTTTTAGGTTGAGAAGCTTGAACCTATTACTTTTATCAACTTGCTTTGACATAAAAACTAATGGCTATAACTAAAAGTATAAGATTTAAATTTCAACACTTTTTGATACTGTAGATGGACTAAAATACACTAGTCACTTTATTGTTTTTTTAATATAAATTGAGAGTTAGAAACCACAAAACTCTATATAGAAGATATTATTATTTTCAAATAAATTTGAATTAAATACTGATTTTCAAACTTAATCCCTTGGATAAAAATATACCAATAACTGTTTATAAAAAAAACATACCAATAACTAGTAGATCGAAATGATACTTATTTCTTTTATATTTTTATTTTGAGAAAATTTATTTCTCTTATATAATTGAATGCAAAACATTTTCTTTTCATAAAGGGAAATGTTTGTCTTCTTATTCTTAAGGAGGCAAGTCCTCCTTAAATTTATATAGTGTCACAAGTTTTTTTTTAATTTTTTTTTTTAATATTGTTGAAAAACTTTGTAACTCCAAATGGTACCACATATATCCTTAAGAAGGGTTTGCCTCCTTATAAATAAAGATGGAAGTATTTCATTTTTTGATAAAATAACTTTTATTAACCAACTCAACGACATGTAAGATATTTTGAGAATCAAACTTCAAATATTTTAGGTATGTTTGATAACTATTTAGTTTTTTATTTTTTGTTTTTGAAATTTAAACTTATAACAACTATTTATGATACCTTTTTTCTTACTTGAATACCTACTTTTCAGGTAGAAACCAAACCAATATTTTGTAGAAGAAAAAAATAATTTTCAAATGTTTATTTTTATTTTTGCAATTTGATTAGCATCCGCATACTTTCTTAACGAAAGATTGATACATTATAAAAAATGTGAAACTCGTTGCAAGAAATTTGAGTAAGAATAGACTTAAATTTCAAAAAAAAAAAAAAAAATCAAACCAACCTTTAACTTCTTGATCTATAATATATATTCTAATAAATTTTGAACATAATTTAACTAAATTCAAAAACATATTTTAAACCAAATACTTTTTTTTTGTTTAATTCAACCATGTAGGAGGAGGTTTAAACTTCAAATCTTCCAATCAACAATACATATCATAAACAATTGAAATACATTTAAGTTCGGCAAAAATAAGCTAACACAACAGTTCTCTAATTGTTACTAAATTATAATGTGAATCATGTTTGACAAATTTTTTTTTTTTTAATTCAATAACAATAAACGTGTAGTATTCAAATTTATGACTTTTTTTTAATCACAAACATTAATAACTGATTAAATTATTATTTCAGGTGACTTTTTTTTAGATTATAATAATAGAGGGTGAGAAGACTCAAATTCAAGACTTCTTGTCATTGAACATACACCAACTGCTCGTGTCGGAACTTCAGCTGACCTTTGAACAGATACTTTCAAACATTCTTTTAAAAAAAACCCTTTCAACATTTAATTACTATCCATTTGAAATTGAAAGAACAAAGAAATAAATGGAGAGAGATTTCCATCTAAAACATGAGGTTACCAAAAATAAACGTGTATTTAATTTTTAATTTCGAAATGGCGTTACATCTTTTTTTTCTTTTTTTCTTTTTTAATTTTTTTTAATTTCTTTTTAGTTTTTCCATTCTGTTCTGTCATCTGGGAAGCACAAAAAAGGGTTTGAAAAAGGACACACAGAAAGAGGAAGACAGATAGCCATTTTGTCTAAGTTGACATTTTCTTCCTCTCTCATTTACACTTTCATGTATTACCATTAATCACACTCTTAATCACTCCACATTTCTTTTAACTAACACACCCCCATTTTCCACAATTATTATTATTTTCATTAAAATAACTAAAAATAACTTTACTATTTTTATTTTATCATCATACACATCATCTCATATATATAATGATCCATTATTTTTAGCTATAAATATAAACATCTTTCAACAAGCAAAAACAAATTGAGATACCCCACACTTTAACCACGTGATACTTTTTCAAACATTATAAGAATTATTTTGACCCTTTTTTTTTTATACATGAAGGTGGGTGACATTCAAACATTTACCCTTTTTTTCAATTAACATTTTTATTTTATAACAATCAAAGGGGGATGGATTAAATATCTTGTTTTTTTTTTTTTGAAAATGATGGATTAAATATCTTACACGTCATCTACTTTATCATTTTTATTTTCTTATCCTACTACACTGTCACCTCATATTCTTCTATCTACAAAAAATATTTTCACTCCCCTTTCAAGAAAACTTAATCACTATTATTATGTTATTAAAAAAGACAAGTTTTTTTTTGTTAATGTTCAATTAATTATCTTTAGACAAAACATTTCATTAGTTATCTTTGGTTAATTTTATCAACAAAAAAAAAATTACTTTTGGTTTAAAATTTAAATATCTTTCCAGAAGTGAAAGACATTTATGATAAATTGAGATACTCTAAAACTTTAACCACAAAAATATTTTTTCAAAAAAATTAAAATACGCGACTGATAGTCAATATTAAAATCATACCAAATATAATTGAAATTCATGTATGTTAACAGTAACTATAAGAAAAAGAACTTAAATCGCAATATAAATTTTTTTTTTGAAAATGATGGATTAAATATCATACACATCATCTACTTTATCATTTATATTTTCTTATCCTACACTGTCACCTTCATATTCTTCTATTTACAAAAATTATTTTCACTCCCCATTCAAGAAAAATTAATCACTATTATTATTTTATGAAAAGAAAAACAATTTTTTTTTTTTTTTTGTTAATGTTCAATTAATTAACTTTAGTCAAACATTTCATTAATCTTTGGTTAAAATTTATCAACAAAAAAATTACTTTGTTTAAAAATTTAAATATCTTTCAAGTAGTGAAAGACATTTATGATAGATTGAGATACCTAAAACTTTAACCACAAAAATACTTTTTCAAAAGAATTATAATACACGAATGATAGTCAATATTTAAATCATACCACATATAACTGAAATTCATGTATCTTGACCGTAACTAAAAAAAAAAGAAAAATTATATAGCAATATTAAATTTTTTTATAAGTTACACATTTAATTTGTCACACTAATTTTCCATACCATAATGCTAAAAAACTGAGAAACATAGGACAAGAGATCATTAAAGAAACAAAAAAGAAAATTGGAAGAACAAGAGACAAAAATGGAGAAAATATTTTATTTATATAGATTATACAAAGCTCTTCCACATTATACACTCTTAATAACAAAACCTAATATTATTGATTTAAAGAAAAAAAAAGGGAAAAAAGAATAAATATTTCCCAAAACTGGTCCACTCAACTTCACAGAATATGTGAACAGGCAAAGAAAAGTATACCAAAAAAAAGAAAAGTCGCAAAAATAGCCGTTTTTTGAGATACGAGATATCGGAACGAAATTTCGCCGACGAACGGTGGATGCGGTGGTCCACCGCCGGCGGCCGGTGGATCTCCGCCGCGCCGATCACAGAACCAGAAAAGGATCCTACCCCATCAAAATCTCTTGGAAATAATCGTCGGCCCCTTGACCGAACGAAGAAGACAACAATGGCGACCCAAAATCCTCAGGCAAATTCGGAAAAATTTCACTAAAACCATCATTAAACATGGTGTACTCGAAAAACATAGGCTGTTCGTCGAAAAAGATCGGCGAATCAGGGCTCGGAAGCTTAAATACGTCGTCGATTTTGGGGAAATCGTTGTAATAGGGAAAAGACGTTTCCCCTGAAGATTCATGAAATTGGTCGCCGGCGAGCGGTGGGATAGACGGCGGCGGGTTCTGAAACTCGTCGGATTTTGTGGGTTTTTCGGGTACTTCCGGCGACAGCGTTCTGAAGTGGAGAACCGAAGTCGGCGACGGAAAATTGTGAGACTCCTCGCCGGAGGAGTAAAAAGAGCCGGAAACAGGGGAAACCTTCTCTTCCGTCGCCGCCGCGGCCTCGGGCGGCGGTGGCGTCGCGAAATTAGTCAAAGCGTCCGGTCCCCGAAGCTGAATGGCGGCGTTGTCGTAAACCATAGCAGCTTCCTCCGCCGTGTCGTAAGTCCCCAACCACAACCGGACACGGCGAGCCGGATCTCTAATCTCCGCCGCCCATTTACCCCACGGACGCTGCCGTACGCCGCGAAATTTCTTCCCGTTCGTAACCAAACCCGCCTTTCCCGGCCGCCGCAAACCGGACCCATCACCGGCGGGCCGTTTGCGGCAAGTGGGAACAGAGCTATTCCGACACCCTGTTTGGATTCTGATCTCATCGACGTACTTCTTGACTCTCTGTTTCTCAAAAAACTCGTCGTCTTCGTCGCCGGAGGAATCCGTGGCATCCGGGTCGGTCACGGAGATCCGGACGACCCGATTCTCAAAAGGGTGGCGTTTCTTGGAGGAGAATTTCTTGGTGAAGTTACGGTGCTCTGTGAACTTGACCGGAAAAAACAGAGTATCTTCCATGGCAGATTGAGCATAAAAGAATGGAGAAGTTTTAATGAGGAAGATGGGGTAAGTGAAGTGTGAAAGATTTGTGTGAAGAATGAATTGCAAAGGAAAATGAAATCCTAAATACTGAAACCGCTATTTTATAGAATCCCAACCAGCCGAATTTGGCAACTCTACATTAATAAATCTTTTTTTTTTTTAAATATATATATATATTTTTTAACTTTATAGTTTCATCCCTTTCTCTTTTTATTTTATTTTTTGTGAGGTTGCATTGGATTGTAAAATAACACTACCATAAGACAAAGTGTTGAATATTTGTTTTTTTAGTAAAACAAAGAATTACATAACAATAATTGTGGGAACCTATCTATTATCATCTAGTTCAAAAGAGTAAAAAATTGAATCTCTATCAACCATCCATGCTAGTTATCTTTTTAAAGGTTAAAATAGTTTAAACTTTAATTTCTATTATATATATATATATATATGCAACTTGATCACGCTACCTACTTGTCTTGATTGTCTTTTAAGAATGAATGTTTTTGTTTTCAAAGAATAATATAGATCTTTTATTGATTTTTTCACGACTCTATGTGCTTCTTAAGATAAAAAAGAAAAACATGCAAAATTTCAACTTGAAACTAGTTCAAGATATGCTTAACTTTGGAGTTTCTATAATTGAACATCTAAAAAAGAATGTGCACCTTATAATTATATGATGTTTTAGTACCCATTTTGTTATAGGTAGCAACTTGTAATTCCTAACTATGACTTTCACATCTTAAGATTCTCTTCATTCAAATGAGATCATTGTTCATATTTTATGAGAAAAAGAAGTGATCCTAGTTCATTAATATACACCTTTTAACCACAAAAACATTATACATATTTTGAGGTGTATTCTATTTTGCTTCAGAAACTTTCAAATGTCTAGTTTTAATTTTTATCTTAAAAAAGGCTTAAAATTAGATTCTTATATAATTTTGGTATTAATTTTAATTAAAATTGGTTTAATAATAATAAAACAATTCTAATACAAATAAAATTAAATACGTTTGTATTCCTAAAATATATCATACTACCTTAAAGTGCGGCTTAAGGGAGAAATCATTTTTAGACGATTTCACCCCTTAAATCATACCCTAAATTACAAAAATGTCATTTATTGGAATATATATATAAAAAAATCAAATAATGTAGAACATATTTACAATATCATTTAGATTTTCATCCGTAGAAAATAAGATATTTTTATCAAATGTCATAAATTTTATGCTAAGTTAGAAGATAAGAGATTTCAACAATCAAATGAAGATATTTACAATATCATTTAAAAATAAGATATTTTTACCAAGTCTCATAGATTTTATTTGACATTTTATATTCTAATTAAAATAATAAATTGAATTTTCCACAAAATTCAAATAACTTAGAAGATATTTACGATATCATTTAGATTTTCGTTCGTAGAAGATAAGATGTTTTTATCAAATCTCATAGATTTTATAACTAAGTTTAATCATAAGAGATTTCAACTGATATTTACAATATATTTAAATTTTTATGTAGAAAATAAAATATTTTTATCAAATTTCATAGATTTTATTTGACATTTTATATTCTAATTAAAATAATAAATTGAATTTCCAATCTTATAAATAGTTGTCTACATTTTGTTTACCAGAACACTTTCTTGTTTGCTTGAGTTTATTTTTCTTTATTTTTTTTGTTTTGTTTTTTGTTTTATAATAAGTTATGTTGGATGATTTACCTTTAACTTTCATCTAATTTTTCTTTTGTGCAATAATTTTTGTAGGGATTTTTTTTCCATAATTGTTGCCTTTTAAAAAAAATACTTGGAGATCTAGAAAAAAATGTTTGAAGAATTATAAGATTATCATCTGAAATTAGTACATGAATTATTCAATTTCAAAAGTTTGGTAACAATGATTTCCTACGAACGTGTAAGGCCGTGCTAAAATTCTAGCAGCAAGAAAAGTTAATAGAGAGTAATTTTAAAAATAAAATAACAATCAACAAGGAACTCACCATATTAACTACGGATATACTTTTGTTTAGTAAAAGTAATAAAACAAAATAAATTTATAGAATAGGATAAAGTAAACTGTAAATATATAGAAACTAAAATGATAATTATAACTTTCAATTTTGGCACTAAAAAAGGACCAAGGAAGTAAATCATATTAAATATATTTTCCATAAATTTGGAGGGTAAAGTAAGCAAAGCGCGGGGGCAGGTCGGTTGTTAAAGACAGATTTGTTTTTATTTTTTTTTATTTTTCACCCAAATTTCTCTTTTAACCGAAGTGGAGTGGGTGCGGTAAGAAATTACAGCTGGAAGGGAGGGCAAAACGGTAATTGCAAAAGCCCGTAGTTTTAACGAGTGAAAGATTCCGGCTTGGACGGTGGAGATACACTTTCCCGCCGCCGCATTGGTCGACGCAGATGGCGACACGTGGTCATAGCGGGCCCCAGAAAGAGACACGGCCCAATCGGACATCATCATGGAGTGTGGTTACGCAGCAAGTGACTCATCTCAAGCTTCGTGGTGCCACTCACGTGACCCCCAAGATACCCGGTCCAGTTTGTTTAATTAAATCGGTTAAAAATTTTGACTCCTTTTTTTTTTAATTTAATTTTAAAAAATTAAGTTAATTTTTTTTGTTTTATTTTTAATTATGTGGGTTTCAAATTCAGTCTGTCCCCTCACTTACTCCTCATATCTATTGTTTTTTTTTTAAATTACCGTTTATCCTCCACCGTAATAACGGGAAAACAAAATCTTTTTAGTTTTATATCTAATTAAATTAATGACAGGTAACACTCACCTGGCTGCCTTTATTTCCATTTTTACTTTTTTTTTTAATAAAAAAACAATATTAATAATAGTATTAGTTTTCGTTTTTTAAAAATTAATGTGTCAGGAATACTACCAGCCGTCGCTTTCCTAAATCATCAAATTATTCCGAACTAAATTTATATTATTTTTCAGTACATTGGGTAAATTAAAATTATGTAAAGTTAGATTTAATCGGTAGATGAAAAGAAAATTTTAATCACAGTAATTGATCAAAACTAAAAAATGAGTTGTGTCATTTATAATGACAACAAATTAATTACGTACAAGTAGTTGTTTATGTTAAATAATTTAGTGTTTGTCTAGTGAGAAACTTAACATATATCGATAAAGTCTTTTTTTTTTTTTGAGGTTTGATCAAATATAGAATTTTTATACTAATTTTTAAGAGTATGTAAATTAAATTCTAACTTTTTTTTCCCAAATGACAAGTATTTAATTCTTGCTTTTAAAATTACAAATGCTAAACTATAAAATTTTAAAATCAAATTTCTTTCAATTATAAGGACTAATTTTATAATTTGCCTTATATTATTTAAACATAATTCTTTTGGTCAAGTGAAAAGCAATAATTAAAAACCATGCATAGAAGTTTTCAAAAAAGAAAAAATGCATAGAAGTAACTGTTGTGATAATTTCAGATATTTCTTTAAACCAAATGACATTTAGTTGTTAGTTTTTATTATTATTATTATTATTATTATTTAATACAAATGGGGGAGGGAAACCCAAATGACATTTAGCTTTAACTTTAGCAACAACCCATTTTCAATTCAACGAGGTAGAAAACACATATTAGTTAAAAGACAAATTTTGCAGGGAATTTACTTTACGTGTCATTTTTTTTTGTCTATTTTAATTATAATATTTTAAAAAAAATATCTCAACAATATTGGGCACTTTTTTGTATATTTAATTTTTTTCATTCCAATTATCGGAGATATTGATTAACGACTGTATGCTATATTTATTGAAAACTATATGAAATTATTTATTATGCTAATTGAAGTCATCAAACACATGTATTCTTTCATCATTTTACTAAGTTCACTCTAATTTTTTCGTTATACAATTTTTTAAAAATTAATTGTTATTCATGTTATTTTTTGTTTTTGTACTTGTATGTGAATAATTTTCAAATTGTATGATTTCTTTTTTCAATTCACAACATTGGAGTAAAGTGTTTCAAATTCAAAACTTGAATAATAAATTGTTGATTTAAATTTTTATTGACAAATATTATTAGTGGAATTAAGCTTATGTAAACGTTTTAGCAACAATTTTGATACACTACTCAACTACTTTGCTATCCTTTCCGCTAAAAATAATATTTTAATCACTATTTTGAGAAGTTGGATTAAGAAATGCCACTCAAATTTAATAATTAAACCATGGATTTGAAAGATATGGAAAAGCAAATGACAAAAGGGAAGGGAAGGGCTTGTTTGAAATTTACCTTCAAATCAAAATTTTACTTTAAACTTGTAAATTTGAAAACAATACTCAATAATAAAATAAATATTAATCATTTCCTAGAAAATGAAAAACATCATTTGAAAAATAATGATCAAAATGCATTTCACTTCAACAAAATGAAGGATCACGTTGTTTGAAGTAACAACGATCTAAAATCATTAATTTTGGAGATAAGTTAAAAGGAAACATTTCCATTTCCTTGCAATATCAATATCAAATAATTTCCTTATTGGACCTCTTCCCATTTATTTAAAAATCGATTTAATTTGTTTTGGAAATGATAATGATGTGTTTGGAAAATTTTAAAAAGAGAACACGCACAATGCAATTTTAAATATTAAAAAAAAAGGACGAAAGGCAAATAATATATAAATTTTTAAAAATGGATTCATTTTCCGCTATAATAATAATAATAATACTAAAAGAACTAAAAGTTGTTATCAAAATAAGTAAATAAATAACAACTTTTAAATTATTTGCAAAATAGCAAAAAGAAATGATCAGACCTTGTTAAATTACAAAAAGAAAATGAGTTTAATGATTTCAAAAAGTGATGTTAATTGAAAACTAATGATTGAATCCAATCGGCCATAGCCAATAAAAACAATAGCTTACAATGTATATTCATAAATGAAGTGGTTATGAATTTGAATCTCTACTCCTCAATTATTATAATTTTAAAGGAATAATAATCCAAAGAGCCATACTCATTTAAGTTATTGAATTAAGATTTATGTAAACATTATTAATTTTTTAAGAACCATTATAACTTCAATTAGTGTTACATATCAACTTCCATCAATTTCATTAACGTCAATAAATAAACTTTAATTAGTGATATAAATTGAAATCTACCCTGCACAATGCCATTTTTTAAAGTAAATAATGTACCGTTAGAGATGTTTATTTTTTTGTGGAAACTCATCCCTAGCAAGGTGAAAATTTATATTTAGGTTAGATGTATTTCCCATCTCCATTTTTTAATTTCCACCCAGTTTACATTTCTATTGTGCCCTTTATTTTTTTGATAATTTATTTTTTTTATATGTATGTATATTAATATATTTACTAAAGTCTATAATATATTTGACAAACTGATTGATGTCTGTGAATGACTTTAATTTTTTTTATATTTTATATATATATATATTTATGATTGTTTGGGACATTTTGTGCGCACTTCAACTAATGTTATGAAATATACCACTTGACTTTATAACATTTGGATGTTAAGGAAACCCGTAAGACATTAATTTCTAAATATGTGATTATTATATATTGGACGCATTACTTTTAACATTCAAGATCCTTTTTTTATCATTAAGCTACTTTATGTTGGTTAAAACTTAAATCTTGAAATTTGACAAGTTATGATTTTTGTTATTGGTGGAATTTTGTTTCTCTATGTTATTTTTTAAAGAAGTTTCTCATATTAGTTTTTCTGTGACACAATCGTATGAAGCACAACGGGTTAGACTTTGGAGGCGATGTTGACGAAATTCCCAAATTAGAATGCGAAGAACTGGCGTAAAACAAGAATACAAATTTCACATTTTGTTTTTTTAGATTATTCAAATTTCGATTTAGACCTTTAGTTTATTATATTATTTAAAGACCAAAATGAAATATACGGATTAAAATAGTAATTTAAATTTGAATTATTGGAACTCAAACTTAAAAAATGAAAAATAGAAAATAGAAGGTAGTTAATTACCATATTTATCTAATGGTGTGTTTGGGCCCATTTATGTAAACGACCGAGTTGGTTAAAATAATTCAACCGATCAGTGGTTACCTAAATTTTCATGCCCGATTATTTAAACCTACGTGTCCATTTATCTACACATTACATATATTACTTTTTGTTACATAACCAGTTCCTCAAACACCTTTTATCATATCCTTGTTATAATAACTTGCCCCTCAAACACTATTTATATTAACTCACCGTTTATCATAACCTTCCGTCTATAATAACCAAATCGTGCTCCAAAACGCACCCTAAGTTATAATGAAATGAAAATGAATACCACATGCCATGTTTCGGGTAAAAATTGTTTCTTTCGATTCTTTTAAATTTAAACCATGACCCCAAAATAAAAAAATAAAAAAAGAAATAGAAATAGGAGGGTGGGTTTGTGGTCGAACACGTGGCTCATGATGGAGGTGGCAGAGAGCACACACGAGCGGGGCCCATAGAAAACGTGACGATCCTGGTGATGAATCATGGACCTTCAACGCAGTGTATCATTACCCACAATCAAATTTTACCGGAAACCGTATCAACCCGTCCCCTCTCCATCGCTAGGCCCCACTCCTCCACCCTTTTTTCCAATTCCCGGTTACCATAATCTCCACTTTTGATTTTCTTTTTCTTTTTAAAAACACATGTTATTGATAAATGATTATTAATAATTTTGACTAATCTAATCTAAAAAATAATTATACACAAAGTCATTTAAAAAAAATGAACAATTATAGTTTTTTTTTTTTGAGAATACAATTATAGTTATTGATATTAATAGTATATCTCGTATTTTAGGTTAAGAATTTCATTATTATTTCAAATTGAAAAATTATAAAAAAAATCAAATATTTATAAGATAGTTGACTTACTTATTACATCGACAATTTTACACTAACTTTAAAAAGTTTTGAGATGGATATCTCACTATCTAATAATTTTTTATTATATTTGTATCGATAATTATTTATAATATATATTAAAATATACTAATGATTACGAATACAAATAATTTAAAATTTGTATACATTTTATAATTATTTTGGAAAAATACTTCATCTAATACATTTCCCTCCTAACTTTTAATGTTATTAATGTCTAACTTTTCGTTGATTTTTTTTCAATAACCATTTTCATGATTAAATACTGTTCTTTTTCTTTTATGGGAGATATTGATTACGTTTACCATATCGATGTTTATTTTTTTTTAATTTTTTTTTTAACAACCATATGGATGTTTAATAGTAGAATAATAACAATGTTTATTCTTTTTTCATTGAAGGCTAAAATTATAGAGGTAACATTTGATGAAACGAAATAATTTTGGAGCTAAAAAGTGCAATAATTCAATGATAAGAAACATCTTTTATTTTTGTACTAAAAAAAGAAAAAGAAAAAAGAAACCTCTTTCATTTTTCGAAAAAAAAGGGAGAGAGAGATATATGTTTTCTATGTATAAAAGGTGAAGTTCTTAGGACCAACAAACGGTACAATTATTGTTCATTTTCTTTAAATGAGGTATTGATTAAATAATAATTAAAATGAAATTCCTTTTTAATTCACATATAATTTTAATTATTGGGGATGTTTTTCTAATGGTTTTTTTTTTATATAATAAAAGGGTGCAAAAGGCATAGCTGATCAAATGAATGGATTAGACTAGTGAGATCAAGTTGGTTTCATTCAATTTGAATAGCAAAATCGGTATGATAAAAATATAGTTCAACCAATTATATTGTTTGAATTCCACATTATTGAACGTAATTTTAAGTGAACTTGGTTTTTAAATTTTAAGATTAAAAGTACGATTAGGATCTCACAAATATTTCAAAGAGATATGAATTACTCTCTTCATTACTAATTGATTTTGAGTGGAATCTATAAGAGCTCATAAACTTCAAACTAGTATCGGTCCAATAAAAATGAAGTTGAGATTCAAGAGTGGTGAACCCAAAAGTGAAATCATCAACAACCGATTGAGTTACACCTCTAAAAAAGAGATGATTATATATATATATATATATAAAAAGCTTAATGAAAGTAAATATAAACCGTATATAATTAAAATGAGAGAGAGTATATATACTTTGTAAAAAAAAAAACAATAATTTAAAAAGTTTTGCTAAGACAAGAAAGTGACAGTAGTGCTTGGTTCTTTTCTTTTCTTTTTTTTTTTTTTTTTAATAAAAAGAGTGGATAGAAAAAAAAATGCATTGAAAAAAACAGAAGAAAATGAAAAGTTTTCTATTAAGAGAACCTTTTTTAAAGAAAATGTGGAACACCGTAAAAGCAAATAAGAAAAAGTTTAAGAACAAGAATGTTTTGTTTTTTTCTTTCGTATTTAAAGTTAGCATAATCATAACCATAATAACCATATCCATAGAAATGGAGCTCGAGTTTAATAATAATAGAAATTCAAACTCTTTTTTTTTTAAACGAGAAATTCAAACCTAATCTTAATCATAGGCATAAATGTATATGGATTATAGTATTATTCTTGTTGGCTGGTTAAATACTCATCTCGAATAGATCCAGAATATTTTCAACACTTATTGAACGAAAATAATACTTGTTGTAAGGTGAATTATCATGTATTAGCTCAATTGGTGAGTTAATGTTTAATTTAGGTTAATTAAGAGTTAATTTACTGAAAAATATGTATTGAAACTCATATATAAAACTCATTTGAGGGTTTTCTTCTTCTTTGAGAGTGAGAGTATAGACCTTAACCACCTTTGAAAGCCCTTGTACAATCTATCAATGTCATTATGATGATGAATCGAATAAGCTTAATCGATCCATAACAGTAGAGTAAGGACGTTCTCAAACCACTATAATTCCGATGTGCTTTGTCTTTTTTCTCCATAATCCTTCTTTATTTGTTACAATTTCATCTCTATTTGGTATTTGATCTTGAATTTGGATTAGATCTATCATTTAGAATTGATTTAGAGTATAGATGTAGCATTTTGTTGTTACAATACTTAACTTATATGATAGTATTTTTAGAACCCATTATGCATGTTATAGCGTGCTTATAATACGTAAAATAAGTTACAAAAAAATTGTGAGGTTAAGTTCATCAAATTACACACTAGATTATAGCTTAATGTTAATTGGTATCTACTCTTGACATTTTAAGGATGGTTTAAATCTCATACTTCACATCAGGGACGGATCCAACATCCTAGGTTTAGGGGGGCCATATATATATATATATTTAATAAAAAAATTTAATATTAATATGCGTGAGAGACTTCGATGCATAATAACATAATTGGAAAACACAAATTAAAGAAGGATGTATTTTCTAGGGCCATTATATTTGTTGGTAAAGCATTAATGAGTCAAAATATGCATATTTCAAACAATTCACCTAATCCCACAAAACCAGCTACATGAGGTGCTGTCTTATTTTGAATTTTGTGTCACAAACCCCCTTTTGATTTTGGAGGGTATTCTTTTTCCCCCACTTGAAAGTTGTTTTTTTCTTTAAAAAATGGAATAATAATTATAGTAGAGATTTATTTCAAATTAACTTTAAATTTAGAATGAATTACACTTTTATCTTTCCCATCAACTTTCAAAATGAATAATACCTCGCGAAAAGAAAATAAGTATGTCCTTATTGTAAAAGTAAAGTAAAATAAAATAAGTATGTTCCAATTTATGAATTAATTTTTTGAATTTAACCGTTTAATTAGGCAATATGTTAAACCATTCCACACACTTTTGTTAATTAAATATTTATATAATATATGGAAATAGATAGAGATTTAAACCTTTTATCCTTTCAATGGTTGTTAAATTAGTAAAAAATGTACACTTTCAAAAAGATATAATAAGATAAATGTACCTTTTATCTTATTTAATATAATATTTAGCTTTTATCATATATGGTCTATATATGATAAAAGCTCAATATTATATTAAATAAGATGAGATTCCACTTGATAATAAGAGAAATAACTCATATATCTTATAAAGATAATAAAGAATACCGGCTAAATTTATGCTATTTTGGGCGAGTCCAAACTACTCGCATAGATTTTTACCCGCCTGGATTGGATTAAAACTTTGGGAGATCAACCCACGTAGAGCTCTAATACCATATTAAAAAATATAAGATTTTACCTGAATACCAATTGACGATGAGAGAGTAATTAACCTATATCTCTTACAAATATATTAAAGAATTTTTATTTTTCTAATGTGGGACAATTATCACATGATGAATATCTCAAACAATTTCTTTTCATAAAAGTTATTCTATTCTATTTTTTTTAATACAAAAATCTTAGTATTGAGTTTGACTAATAATTTTAAGTCAAAAACGAAAGAAAGTAGAGATACATTGGGTTAGAAATATGAATTATTGAAGTCAATGGGATGGATCATCAAGTCCAAGATATTCTTCACTGGAATTTCTTGTTTTCTATATACCATTATAACAATAATTAATAACAATTATATACAAAATGGTTAAGATGCTCTTGATCTCAGTGTAGCCCGGCTTATCACCCTCTTTATTGTCTCTTGTATCAATGAAAAACCTTTAAATTAAAACTGGCCCTAACAAATTTAAAGGGGTCAAATAGTTGTATGATCTAAACTTTTAATTAAAATCATAAATTAAATCGTGCAAAGTTATAGTTTTTTTTTTTTTTTTAATATCAAATTTTGAGTGGCATGGGTCTTGTGGTCATGTTTGGAGGGTTGACTTGGTGTGTTGTCATTTATCTTAGAGGGAGGAAATGAATTTTCATTTTTGTTTGAGTTCTTTCTTTCCCCAAACAATCTTATATTTATTACTAGATCAAACTTAACTTTATTGCTTTTTGAGATCCAATTTGTGATTGTGATACTATTGAATTGGATTAGTACCAAACAATAAAACTATTAGGACACTAATTTTTTCGATTTCAATGATTTAACTAGCACGTATGAGTTTTATATATAATTTTATTTTTTCTTGTCACTTTTGATGAAACTTTGAGAGAATAATTCAATCACACTAATTAGAATCTAGTTTATTTCCGCTGCATCGATATTAAGTGGTATATGTGAAGATCGAGCAATTTTATCAACAAGTGGTATTAGAGCTTTGGTTGGTTTGTTTGAGCTTGATTTGTTATTATTGTTTCGTTTGGTTGTGATAATTTTGATATGACAACTGTGAAACATCATATACCACTTTTGGATCGCAATACTATATTTTCATTATGGCAAGCTAAAATGCGGGCAGTTCTTGTCCAAATGGATTTAGAAGAAGCTTTATTGGGAATTTCTAAAATGTCGGCTTCTTTGACTCAAGAAGAAAAGAAAAGCAAAGATCGTAAGGCTCTTAGTCTAATACATCTGTATTTGTCTAATGAAATTTTGCAAGATGTTTTGAAAGAGAAAAGTGCGGCTGGTTTATGGTTAAGGTTAGAACAGATTTGCATGACAAAAACTTTAACTACAAAATTGCATTTGAAGCAGCGTTTATTTTCTTATCATATGGATGAGAATCATCCTTGAATGACCATTTAGTTGGTTTTAAAGAAATTGTCTCTGATTTAGAATCTATGGAGATTAGTTATGATGATGAAGATTTGGCCTTGATTTTGTTGTGTTCTCTACCTCCCTCGTATGCAAGTTTTAGAGATACGATTTTATATAGTCGCGATACTCTCACTTTAAATGAAGTTTATGATAGTTTGTTTAATAAAGAAAAAATTAAACATATCACTGTTATAGGTGAAAGTTCTGCCGAGGGGTTAATAGTTCGGGGGACAACACACGAGAAGAAAAATGATGGCGATCAGAGAAATCGTTCAAAATCTAAAAATAAAACTTGCAATTATTGCAAGAAGAAAGGTCATGTTATTTCTTAATGCTACAAATTACAGAATAAGAATCAGAGAACCTCTGCATTTCAAAAGGGTAAGCAACCTGAAAGCTCCGGTCAGGCTGGTATTGTTGAAGATGTTGATAGTGATGGTGATCTCCTAGTTGCTTCTGATGACAAGATAAAATTTGATGATTGAATTCTTGATTTGGGATGTTCATTTCATATGTGTCCCAATAAGGACTGGTTTTCAACATATGAATCAACCTCAAAAGGCATCGTATTGATGGGAAATAATACTTCTTCTAAGATAGTTGGTATTGGAACAATCAGAATCAAGATGTTTGATGGTGTTGTCAGACACATTCCTGATTTGAAGAGAAATTTAATCTCTTTAAGTACTCTTACGACACTAGGGTACGAGTTCACTGGTGAAGGTGGAGCTTTGAAAGTTAGTAAAGGCAGTTTGAAATTTTTGAAAGGACAGAAAACTTCTGCCAATCTTTATGCATTATAAGGTTCTACTGTTATGGGTGATGTAGCAGTTTCTACACCTTTATTATCTAATATGATGACTAAATCTCTTCCACCAAGCAAATACAAGCATTGCTTAAGTTTGGTGGGTGTTTGCAATTTCTAAATTACTTAAAGTTGGCGAAAACGACTAAAGTTATTCATTTGGCGTTTGGATTATTTAGCATCAAGGTGGAGATTTGTTGTGCTGCTAAATTTTCTCACATCGGGAATTTCAAAAATTTCCACCTCCCACTTTGCTATATATACATATTGCATTTCACTTTGAGATATGCACAACAAGAATTAAGAATTCTATAATTCTTATTTTTAAATTCCTTTTATATTAATTTCTAATTGCATTTAGAAATTAATTTTGGTGAGTTCAAATATTTGGGTGTATTGGGATTTTGGTGAGTACTTGAGTGTGCTCTTTTGTAATCCCGTTTGGAACTCTAGTGGAATATCCTTTCCGTCTTCGCCCGTGGATGTAGGCTTCGTCCGAACCACATAAGATCTTTGTGTTATTGTTGCTTTTCTCCATTTATTTATTTTTAACTATTGCCATAATTAGAATCTAGTTTATTTTCGCTGCATCAATATTAAGTAATATATCTGAAGATCGAGTAATTTTAACAACAATTAGAAAAGTAGTCTCAACTAACTATTCTCATCCTCTCTATGTATGTTTTTTATGACCCCTACCTATGTGTCTTTCACACATTAAATGTTAATAATTGAAATGTAAAACAAAGAATGAATTAATACCTATTAATGCCGTTTTAGAAAAACTATTAATGCCAAGAAAGAGCATGAATTCAACCTACCTAACAAATATATATTTTTCAATTGCTGAAATATATATATATTTATCTGAAATATATATATATTTATTTATTTAAAAGGTTAGAATTTTTGGATCACAAAGAGGGAACTTGTTTAGAATCTCTAAGATATGCATTTTAAAAGTCTCAAGTTTGAAAATCACAAATAATTTTAATTTAAAAATAAAAATTTGTTGTATCTCAAGTTCAAATATTGAAATGAGAGCAAAAATCACAATTTTTTTTTTGAAAATAAAAATCACAAATATTTGTACTAAAAAAAACTCAAAATGATCTAGATAAACCCGCTCATTCATATCAAATAAAGATTATTGGATTTTTAAAAGCACTTTCGGAGTTAATAGAAAATTTTATCCGTGGGTAAAACTATCATCAAAAGAAACAAAAAGAGTTCACTTTATAAAAATAATCATGGGGATAATAAACTTAAAAAATAAACGAACTAGAGATCTATTCTACAAAGGAGGGCTTCTCTATTGGATTTGAGGTTGTGTTTGGATTGAAATACTTAGATGGAAGGTTATGATAAACGATGAGTTATTATAAATAATATTTGAGGGACAAGTTATTATAACAAGGATTATAGATTATGATAAACGGTGTTTGAGAGGATGGTTATGTAACAAAAAGTAATATATATATATATATATATATATATATATATAAGATTTAGATAAACGAGCACGTAAGTTTAGTTAAACGGGCACTCATAATCCCTCTATTTAAATGAGTGATCTCATAACTTTTCAATCTAAACACTGTTATTTTTTGAAAGATAACTTCATGAATAACTGAGCCAAACATATACAACCCCATCTTTAATTCGAGCCTATAACAACGGGAAATTTCCTCCATAAAAGGGCAGCCTATCCTCATAAAATAGAACTGAAGTCATCAAACAAAAATCTATTGGAGAGCTTAGTTTAGCTAACGAATTAGTCATATTGTTACTATAATGAAAAATGATCATGATGATACCAAAAGAAATAATTAACTGATTAAAATTAACATTGATATGGTCGAATTCAAAAATATCGTATGAATCATGTTTAATAATTTTGGTGATACTCCACAATAATAAGGGGCCAGAACAAGTCTTTCAACTCATTCATGTGGTTATTAAGCCTATCTCTTCATAGAAATACCCTCCAAAACCTTAACAGTCCCATTCTAAAAATTTGATCTCCATCCTATTAATATGACTTGTCCTTTCTAATCTCGAATCACTAAATGTCTCCCTCCCCTAAATTTTGCCAAACAGATGCATCTACATTCAACTTTCACATACCTCGAAGAGCGACACCCATCTAAACAAAATTTGGTCATCGTCAAATTCCTCAAACCATAACTATTCAAAACCTCTTATAATCACTACCAATCAATTCTAGAACTTCCTTCCAAATCCACCCAAATAGATTATTATTATTATTATTATTTTTATATCAAACAAAGAGTTGATATTTGAGGACAAAAATGGTAACATTTATTACAAGCCCACATCTTGAGCCACAGTTTGGTTGCAGATCATAACCTAACTAAAACCCTAAAATTTAATATCATTTTTCTTCACTCGCAAGCTTCACTTTGAATCAAGAGATGTCACTCTTCTTCTTTAATTAATTTCATTTTTTCTTCCATGCCTTATCCGATTCGATTTTCTGTTAAAAATTATGGTTCAAAGAGAGCTTAGGCCCAAAGAAGATCAAAAGCCCAAAGAAAATTCTAGATTTCACCTCTTTATCCTAGATGGTTAAAGAAATCTCTAGAACTTCAACTTGTTAAAAATATCTAGACATTCTTATCCAAAGTGAACTGTTGGAAAAATCCTAGCCATACATTTTACTTGATCACCAAGACAAATTTTGGACCATTGGATGATACTTGGAGCCCAAGTTCATGAAGACTATAAATAGGTTATGTCATTTGTTGGCAAACCATCCCAAATCATCTCAAGACTTCCCACATCTAAAGTGAGGTTGTGAGATAAAAATAGAGAGTGTTTTCTCTTGTAAGAAAGCTTGTTGTTTCTTTGTAGAGAAAAGGTTGTAACTCCTATTTTTGTAATAAAGTTCTTCTATCCTTGTCCGTGGTTTTTACCCTAATTTTTTTAGGGGTTTTCCACGTAAAATCATTGTGTCGTTCTTTCTCTTCTTCCTCTTCATTATTGTTGTTATTCTCAATCACTTCTAGCTGTGACCCTGCTCTATTAGTGTAAACAATTTTAACAAGTGGTATCAAAGCCTAGTTCTTGGTGTAAATATCTATTTATCGTATTCTCTATGGTTGCCACTAAAAGTGGATCCTCCACATCAGAAAATAAGTTAGATACTTTCACCTTTGTTGACAGGTACGTGGATTGTGGATTGTTTACTGTTCATGGTAGAAGCAATGTCGGCAAGGTTCGAGATTGAGAAGTTCAACAGGACCAATTTAATGTTGTGGAAGATAAAGATGAAGGCTATCTTCAGAGAAGTTAATTGTCTTGCAGCCATCAGCAAGAGGCCGGTGGACATCATAGATGATAATAAGTGGAATGAGAAGGACGGGAATGCTATTGCAAATTTACATCTAGCACTAGCAGATGCAGTTTTGTCAAGCATAGAGGAGAAGAAAACTGCACTGGAGATTTGGGAACATCTCACCAAGCTGTACGAGGCCAAGTCACTTCACACCAAGATTTTCCTTGAGAGGAAATTGTATACTCTTCGAATGTCAGAATCTACTTCAATGACGGAGCACATGAGCACGTTGAATACTCTATTTTCTCAACTCACGTCGTTGGGTTATAAAATAGATTCAAATGAACGTGCTGAAATTCTATTTTAAAGTCTTCCTGATTCATATGATCAACTTGTCATCAACCTGACAAATAATATTCTGACCGACTGTCTAAACTTTGATGATATTAGAGCTGCTGTCCTTGAAGAAGAAAATCGGCGCAAGAACAGAGAAGACAAGTTGGCAAGCTCACAAAAAACAGAGGCTCTGGGCGTGACAAGAGGGAGATCAATGGAACGTGGCTTCAGTGGGAGCCAAAATCAAGGAAGGTCAAAAATCAAGAAGTAAGAAGAGCATGAAGTGCTACCATTGTGGCAAGAAATGACATATGAAGAAGGATTGTTGGAATCTAAACAAAAAGGATTCCAATTCTCAAGGAAATGTAGCAAGCACCTCATATGAAGGTAATGTTTTATCTTGTGAAGCAGCGACAACTATCAAAGGCGGAAAGAGTTTGGGTGATGTATGGTTCATCGACTCAGGAGCGACTTACCACATGACCTCACGCCGAGAATGGTTTCATCATTATGAACCTATCTCAGGAGGGTCCGTGCTCAGCTGCAATGATCATGCCTTGAAGATTATCGGTATTGGAACTATCAAGTTGAAGTTCTATGAAAATAATGTTCGCACAATTCAACATGTGCGACATGTAGAAGGCCTGAAAAAGAACTTGCTTTCATTTGGTCAGCTTGATGACCTTGATTGCAAAGCTGTGGTGGAGAAAAGAGTTATGAAAGTGATTCGAGGAGCGCTGGTACTTATGAATGGAGAAAAGGTTGACAACAACGTGTACATGCTGATGGGGGAGACTTTGCAAAAGGGAGAGGCGTCGGTTGCCTCAAGTAGTTCAAGTGACCAACTTTCAATGATGTGGCATCAGAGACTTGGACACATGTCGGAGCAAGGAATTAAAGTTCTTGTAGAGAAAAATCTACTACCTGGGCTCTCTAAGGTGTCTCTACCTTTGTATGAGCATTGCGTTACAAGTAAGCAACACAGATTAAAGTTCAACACATCAAATTCTAGAAGCAAAAATATTCTAGAATTGGTTCATTCTGATGTATGGCAAGCACCAGTTACATCCTTGGGAGGAGTTAGGTACTTTGTGTCCTTTATCGACGACTACTCTAAGAGGTGTTGGGTGTGTCCCATTAAGAAGAAGACAGATGTGTGTTCGGCCTTCAAAGTATTCAAAGTGAGAGTTGAACTACAGTCAGAAAAGAAGATCAAGTGCTTGTAGACAGATAATGAAGGAGAATATACAACCAATGAGTTTGCAGAATTCTGTAATCAACAAGGGATTAAAAGACAGTTCACTACTGCTGACACTCCTCAGCAAAATGGAGTGGCAGAGCAGATGAACAAAACCTTGTTAGAGAGAACAAGAGCAATGTTAGGAGCTGCAGGCCTGGACAAATCAATATGGGCAGAAGCAATCAATACCGCCTGTTATGTAGTGAATCGTGCTCCATCAACTGTCATTGAGTTGAAGACGCCAATGCAAATGTGGACTAGAAAACATGTTGATTATTCCAACCTCCATATATTCAGATGTCCGATATATGTGATGTGCAATACCCAAGAAAACTACAAAACCAGATCCAAAATCCAGAAGATGTTTATTCTTAGGGTACGTTGATGGTGTGAAGGGGTATCGCATGTGGGATCCCTCTTCCCACAAGGTTATCATCAGTAAGGATGTGATATTCATGGAAGATAAGAAACAGATAAGAAATGATAGCACTGTCAATGAAATCTCAGAGACTACAATAGTACATGCGGAGAAAGAATATGAAGATGACCACTCTGAAGCTGAACCAACACACGAGATACAAGATCCAATTGAGTCACAAGAGACTCGTCGTTCTATCCGAACGACAAAACCACACAATTGGCAGTCTTATTATATTATGGAGAGAAACATTGCATATTGTTTTCTAACTGGGGATGGAGAGCCATTAACAGTCCAAGAGGCAATGACTAGTTCAGATGTTGCTCAGTGGATAACAGCTATGCATGAAAAAATGGAAGCTTTTCATAAGATCAAGAATTGGGAACTTGTAAAGCTACCACGGGGAAGAAAGCCCATTGGTAACAAATGGGTATATAAGATCAAGCGCAACAATGATGATCAAGTGGAGCGGTATCGTGAAAGATTGGATGTAAAAGGATATGCTTAGAAAGAAGGTATCGACTTCAATGAAATATTTTCTCCATTAGTTCGACTTACTACTGTTAGAATAGTCCTAGCAATGTGTGCTACATTTGATTTACATATGGAGCAGTTAGATGTAAAAACTACATTTCTCCATGGTGATCTTGAAGAAGAAATCTATATGCTCCAATCAGAAGGTTTTGAAGAACAAGGAAAAGAGAACTTGGTTTGCAGGTTGAACAAATCTCTGTATGGTCTCAAACAGGCGCGGAGATGTTGGTACAAGAGATTTCATTCCTTCATCATGAGCCTTAAATACAACAAACTTAATGCAAACCCTTGTGCATATTTCAAGAGGTTTGGTGAAAAAGATTTTATAATGCTTCAACATGAAAGATTGTAAAAAGATTTGGCTATCTCATAAGAATTATTTGAAGAAGGTCTTACAATGCTTCAACATGAAAGATTGTAAGCCAATTTCTACCCCTCTTTTTGATAATCTCAAATTATCCTCTAGTATATGCCCTAGCAGTGAAGCAGAGAGCATGGAGATGTCTCGAGTACCGTATGCATCAGCAGTGGGGAGTTTAATGTTCGCCATAATTTGTACCAGACTAGACATTGCACATGGAGTGGGAGTAGTTAGTCGGTACATGGCGAATCCTAGTCGAGAGCATTGCAATGTTGTAAAAAGAATCCTTAGATACATTAAATGATCGATAGATTTTGCATTATGTTATGGCGGATCAAACTTTATTGTCAGAGGATATGTTGACTCTGACTATGCAGATGATCTTGATAAAAGAAAATCCACCACCGGATATGTGTTCACTCTTGCTAGCGGAGCTGTAAGCTGGGTTTCAAAACTGCAATCGGTTGTGGGTAGGTCAACAAAAGAAGCAGAGTATGTTGCGGCTACACAAGCTAGTAAAGAGGCAGTATGGTTAAAAATGTTGATGGATGAACTCGGGCACAAACAGAATAATATTTCACTGTTTTGTGACAGTCAGAATGTCTTGTATCTTGCAAGGAATCCAGCTTTTCATTCCAAGTCAAAACATATTCGAGTGCAGTACCAATTCGTTTGTGAGAAGGTGGGGGAAAGAACCGTGGTTATGTAGAAAATTCATACAAAAGAAAACCTAGCAGATTATCTTACCAAGGCAGTCAGTGCTGACAAGTTTGACTGGTGTCGATCCGCGAATGGCCTAGCAGAAACATAAGCAACATGGAGATGGTAAGGAAGAAAGAATGGTGTGGAGATTTATTGATGGATCAATCAAATCTCTAAGTGGGAGATTGTTAAAAATTATGGTTCAAAGAGAGCTTAGGCCCAAAGAAGATCAAAAGCCCAAAGAAAATTCTAGATTTCACCTCTTTATCCTAGATGGTTAAAGAAATCTCTAGAACTTCAACTTGTCAAAAATATCTAGACATTCTTATCCAAAGTGAACTGTTGGAAAAATCCTAGCCATACATTTTACTTGATCACCAAGACAAATTTTGGACCATTGGATGAGACTTGGAGCCCAAGTTCATGAAGACTATAAATAGGTTATGTCATTTGTTGGCAAACCATCCCAAATCATCTCAAGACTTCCCACATCTAAAGTGAGGTTGCGAGATAAAAATAGAGAGTGTTTTCTCTTGTAAGAAAGCTTGTTGTTTCTTTGTAGAGAGAAAGTTGTAACTCCTATTTTTGTAATAAATTTCTTTTATCCTTGTCCGTGGTTTTTACCCTAATTTGTTTAGGGGTTTTCCACGTAAAATCATTGTGTCCTTTTTTCTCTTCTTCCTCTGCATTATTGTTGTTATTCTCAATCACTTCTAGCTGCGACCCTGCTCTATTCGTGTAAACAATTTTAACATTTTCGAGTATAAAATATAATTTTATTTTGTGTTTTGGAGATATTTTTATGAAAATGCATGGTGGAAATTAAACTTTTTTTTAAAATCGAGTTTTTGCGATTTTCAGAGACACTAATGCATATGGTGATTGAATTAAATGATGCATTCCATTTCCATTGTTTGTGATTTTGATTTCAAGATTATCAAGTCGGCAACATCATTGTTAATTCTCTGTCAAGTTTTGTTAATTTAATTAACCATGCTTATGAAAATAGGCACATCGTTTTTTGCTTGAGTTTGAGGTGTTTAATTTGTACAAATTTTAAAAAATAAAAATGCAATCATATTAGTTTTTTGGTTCTACCCTATATCATTTTTTAAGCATTTATAATTTCTATATAATTTCTACCCGATTCTTGACGTGAATATGTTATAGTAAAAAAAAATAATCATTTTACTGAATCATATTTTTTTTCCACTAAATCATATTAGAAAGAAATGAGAACCTTCTTTTTAAGTGATAAAAATATGATTTTTTGAAAGAAGGGACAGAAAAAATAGAAACAAACCTTTACAATTGACTTAATATTATTATTTTTAATAAATTCAAAAGGTTGATACAATATTTATTATAAAGAAAGAACCTATAATAAAGTGGGTTTAATAGAGAATTTAGTCAAAGTTTAACAATATATATAAGTTATAAAAACGAACTTATATTATGATAATTTAATAGATAGTTTGATTCAAATGAACTAACGTTTAAGAACTATATATTTAACTAAAGAAACTAAAAGGTGAAAAAGGTAGTAAAACATAAACAAAGTAAATGTAGAAATTTTAGGTGTTACATAAAAAGTTGGAAAGCATATTATATACAATGATTTTTATGTCCCACTACCGATTGATTTAATTAAGCATTTGAAAGGATCGTGTTGTTTCTTTTTCCGATGACACCGGTGGGTCCCGCCGACACGACTGTCGAAAACAACCGGCTACCGGCGGAGTTCACGGCCAACTTCCGGTTGTGCCAATTCCACGATCCATATATTAAAATATTAAATAATACTCTTAAAATTTACTTTTATTTTCTTGCCCATGTGGTGCCGACGTGTCTTCCTTTTGTTGAAATTAGGGCTTCTTATTTGATGTATAATAAAGTTTGGAAAATACTTATTTTTATATCAATAAACCGTACCAAGTACTACTGTTACTCATATTTTGTTTTGTTCTTTTTATTATTTTTCTTTTATTAATTATGTTTAGTTCATTGAACATTTCTTCATCTTAATGAATCGATTTACATTCCCCTGAAAAGATAAAAATCGAGCTACTAACAGTTGGGTAAGAACTTTGTTTTTGTTTTTATATTCAGGCTCAATTTACTCTCATCTCGTGTTAGATTTTTGGTAAAATATTAAAAAAAATTGTCATATAAAAAAGTTGTAAGACAATGGTATGTTCTAAGTAATATGAAAAAGAGCGTGTGACTTTGATTTCAAATCATCTTCATAAAAAATACTTTGAACTATAATTCTACCTAAAATCTTTTTATATTTTCTTGTTGAAAGTATAAATTTTGAAGAGAACATTTATGTTATTGAAGTTAATGAGAAAATTGCGTAGTTGTAATAAATTTTCACCAACTATGATTTTTTTTTTTCATGTTTATTTTTATAGTAATTAAGGAAGGTTTTTTTGTTTAATGTCTCGACTATTAAAATGCTCGATTCTACGATATTTTATTATTGTCCAAGAAAGAAATTTTCTTCTTAAACCATATATTAAATTTATAAGGGGCCGTTTGTTTGACATATTTAGGTAGGATTTAATTTTATGATTTATTAACTCCTTGAAAACCTACATCCAAATGAATTTTTACAAACTCATCCTTATTTTTACTTTTAAAATTAACTCCCGTTTTTAATTATTCGTTTATAACTACTCAATCATTTCTAAGTATTCAGTTTTAATCATTCTTTTGAAATCAATCAAAATACCTCATTTTTAATCATTTCTTTTTTAACTACTAAAAATAACAATTCACTTTAAATTTATATTCAAAGAACGTTTTGACTCTAACTTCTCTACACAAAAACTGCATCCAACCGAGTTTTTAGTTATAATTCTCAATTTTTAACTACTCAATATTATTCTGTTAACTTAACTTCTAAGCTAAATTCTACTTAAATATGTCAAACAAAGACCCCCTAACATTCTATATTTCATAATATTACAAGTTTGAATTTTTTCATCCCCAACGTTTATATTCAATTTTAAAAAAAAAGTATTATTACTCTTAAATTGTAGAGTTAAATTGGATTGCAACCAATTAACGAAGTGAATATACCTCAATACTTTCGTTAATAATTGATGTATTATTTATTCCAGTAAGTACTATTTTTTAACTGAACTCACTGGTTGTTTGACATATTTAGGAAGTTTTAGCTTAAAAAGTTATATTAAGTAGTTAAAAATTGAGAGTTATGTCAAAAACTCGTTTGGATGTAATTTTTGTACAGAAGAATTAGGCTCAAAATCTTGTTTGAATGTAGATTTAAAAATGAGTAATTATTTTTAGTTGTTAAAAAACAAATGATTAAAAAAGAGTTATTTTGATTTATTTGAAAGGAATAATTAAAAATAAGTGGTTAGAAATGATTGAGTAGTTATAAATGAATAATTAAAAATAAATTGTTAGAAATGAGAATTATTTGTAAAATTAAAAATGAGGAGGAGTTAATAAATATGATGTAAGTTTTGGAGAATAAGTTAATAAATCCTAAAACTAACTTTTGCCTAAATATACCAAATAAACAGCCCCAATAAATATAAATCAACAAAAAGAAAAGAATTAAATTCAATATTTCATCAAAACAATATATATATATATTGTTCTCTCACTCTTATACTACCAGTACCGACTAGCTTTAAAATGTTCGTTCTTCCAAAATACAAAAAGAAAAAAATAAGGAAAGAGCTGAAATTGAGGGGATAAAAGTGCTGCGGTCGCAGTTAATTCATAGTAATTGTAAAATTCTTTTGCCTCAAATTGGGGAATTTTGTTTTGTATAATAAAAAAGACATGTTTTTTTTCCTCGTTTTTTTTAATAAAGAAAATACATGTTTTTTATCCCCCCAAACCCATTTTATATTAATTTTCCAATTTCCAAAAAAGCCCTAAAATTGGGACCTTATACAAACAAATCCTGAAATCCAACAACTTTTTTATCCCTGTCTCTCTTTCTTCTTGAACATCATTCAATTGGGTTTCTATTTATAAACTAAAGTTACAAACTTTACTTTAATTTAACAAAGTGGAGAAAGCATGAGATTTCTTCCTCAAACCACTCATATATATGTAATTGTCAGCATATTTTCAGAACTAGATAATATTTAGTAACTTTACTTGGCAATTAGTGTTTTTTTTTTAAAAAAAGTTATAAGTTTAATATATAGTGATCACCTAAATTTAATTTACTTTCGACAACTAAGTATTGTACCATCATAAGATTTGTTATAATCGAGATACTCGAAACCTAAACTAATGATTCAAAAATACAAATATAATGTTGAATTAACAAAAAAAACACCGTCTTTGTTAATCTAAATAACAACAAAATTTCATATCATTAATCTAATTAGATTATAGTTTTTATTACCTACAATATTTGCTCTGCCAAATCTGGTTCTAAGTGATTTTTCTTTCTTGGATTTTTGTATTTACATCACTTGTCTTTCACTGAAAAAATTCCATTTGATTTGATTCCTTAATAAACATTTAATTGAAAAAATGTTTTTTTTCCATTAATTCTTCATGTTTCTTACGTAAAGAAAAAAAAGAGCCCTTTTTTTAGGGGCTATATGGCACTCGTGTGCACGATCATATTAATTTATTTAGATTAATCTAGTTTTGACTTTTAATTAAGCTGGTTTTGGAATAATTAATTAGTCAGATTTTTTTGTGTGTGTGTTATTTTATTTTAAATTTAAATAAAAAAGAATTTTCAGGACATGGGTCAGCATCTATAAGTGCTTGTGATGTGAAAATACTATTGTATTGTTATTGTTTTTTTTAAGGCATAGAGTTCAAGTTGAGGTTTGGTTTAGCTTATTTAAATAATTTTCCTTGCATACCCATCTTTTTCTTCCTGGTCATAATAACAACCTAATTATTCCATATTATATTAATTGTGATTAATATTGGAAAATATTCGATCATTTACTTAACTGTACAAATTATTCTCGACTTGATGTTACGTAAAGTTTTTCTTCAATACAAATATATACAATGTTAAAAAGAAAATTTTAAGACTTATTTTTTTAGTACATTGTGGAGGAAGGGGACCAACAAACCCTACATAAAAGACACAACTACTTTTAAATAATATGAGAATCAAATACCAATTTTTTGGCTCAAACTAGATTAACACAAGATAACCAACTGCGCCACTGACCCTCTGTCAAATTTTTATGATTTAGTGGTCAACATAATCTACAAAAAATATATATATAATTTAATTTAGAAGACCACTAACCTAAAAATTAATTTTAAAGGATTTCTTTAACATTTAAATATTGTTACATTGGTGGTATTTCAATTCAATTTCATAATCATGAATTAGATGCTAAAATTCGTCTCTTAATATCCTTTTAATATTGTAGAATGTTTGTCGCGAGTCCAAATATGTTTAAGGTAATACGAACATTCTTATTAATTTAAAAAAATAAGAGTGTATATATATATATATATATATTAGGAAAAATGAATATATCTAAGTTTAGAGCTATTATGCATATCATAGTCTTTGAACAAACCTTTGCACTAAAAAACGACATTTGAAATAATATTTTCTCATAGATGAGGAAATCTCTTCAACCAAACAAACTGATTCTCAAACATGCTCAAACACATAATGGATTTTGTACATTTGAAATTTATTGTGTTTTCCTTCTAAAATAAACACCTCTAGAATGGTATTTAGGGTGATTTAAAAGTGAGAATACAAATTGTTTCAAAGGACACCAATTCAACATTAATACTATAGCAAGTAAAAAATATATATAGCTCCAATCACATCAGGCACGCACAACCTAAAAACTAAGATGTTACAAATTTGAATTTTTACCTTAATATTATTAAATTCAAATGAAGTGTCATAGTAAATTGTATTAGATCGTTAGGGTTGTTGAATACAACTTACCATGGCTAACAACCCTAACAATCTAATACAACTTACCATGATACTTTATTTGAATTATTAGGGTTGTTAGAATTGTTAAGATGGTTAGAGTTTAAGAGATATTTTACTATTTTAAAATTTGATTTTCTATATAAATATCCTCCCACAGACGAAGATAAATATTAAGTCATTTTCTCTACATTTTCTAAATTCAATAAGTTGCAAATCATGGTTAGTATTATGAATTAGTCTCAAATCTTCTCTTGTATCTTAGTCATACCTATCAAGAAATCTTAACCATTAACATATCTATGAAAAACAATTAGCTAACATCTATACACAGCCGCCCAACTCAAATCTCTCAAGTTGATTGACTTTATACTAATTTCATATTTAGAAGGCTTTAGATCTCAAAGTCAAGTATCACCTTTAAGATTCCATACTTCATATTGAATTTAATCTTCTTCAAAGTGTATGCTTGCTCAAAACAATATTATTATTTTATTACCAAGTATAATTTTTTTTTTTGGCATGATATATATGACTAGCGACAAAAATGTCATGACTTTCAAATCCTCTCCAAAATGATGTTGAATTCAAAAAATGAATGCATTATTTGGATGCTTAGGTCATTATATATAATGGTGCATGTACTTAGCGCAAAGAATTTGTGTATGAACATAACCATGATCTTTAATATATATTTATAAGGTCGGATAATATTTCACATTAAAAAAATCGAAATGTACATAAGTTAATTAAACACTTATGAATAATAATAATAAATAATATATGAATTAATGATGGTTCATTTTTTTTTTTGAAGAGTTGCAATGGGATCCTGCATGGAACTTGGATTTGAGAGACTTACAAATTAAAGAAGATTTTCATACAAAATTTTATTTACATATTTTTATTTGCAATCTCATCTCGTTAATTAGATTACTGATATAATAAGGGAGCAGAGTATGGTTCATTATATTTATAGGTGGTCACACACTCAATTAAAAATAATGAACAATTTAATTTATATCTTGAATAAATATTTGAGTTTATATTCGTAAGGATGTAGCTTTATTTAGTTATTTATTTCAAAAATATTCCTTCACTAATATTATATCGTATTATCAAAATCATGTTGGGTTTTTATTCACATTGTGAACATCAAATAAGGCACATTAGGGTTAAGTGTTTTAAAGTGCATTTTGTCAGTTTGGTAGAGAGAACACACAAGAAAAAGGAGAGCTGGAAATCAGCAGCCAGAGAGAGAAACAACTTAGAGAGAGAAAGTAAATAGAGAGGAAAAGAGGTTTCTGCCCAGCTTCGGTATTTTAGCGTTTCCGAGCGATTGCACCGTTGGATCGAGCTGAAATTTGGACAGCGTGTTCTTGACACGAGGGTCTTCAATCCGAACGGTGGAGATCGGGTTTGGAGGTTTCTACAGCCAGATTCCAGTGGAGATTAGGTTCCATATTTTTGTGAGATCTTTCTATTTATCTCTCTTGATTTGTGTTGTTTGTTGCCGAGATTAGTTTATCTTGAGTTTTTATGTGTTGTATACCTCTAGCTGCAACTAGAGAGACTTGTTGTAGCCCATTATCGATTATAGTGGAGATTCGACTTCGGTCCGTGGTTTTTTACTCGCCTTGAGGAGGTTTTTCCACGTTAAAATCGTTGTGTTGTGCTTGATATTTTTACCATATTTATGCTTGCTGTTTTTCATTAGGAACACAAGAGGGGAATAATTGATCCATATTAGAATAGTGTTTATTCCCAACAAATCAAGAAGTGAAAAAATAGACTTGGATCTGTGGCACCATGTTACTCGCATAGAGATTCTTACAGCCACTACAAAATGAAACTAAAATATCCCTATCAACCAAACAAATAGATTTCATGTGAAATTAAATTCTCTAAAATAAATAGTGTGTTTAATATTTTAGATACAATTGATTTTAGAGTTCCTTTTTATACTATTTCTGTTATATTAAAAATAAATAAATAAATATATAAAAGACTACCTTCAACTACTGAAATTATATATATATATATATATATATTGGGAACATTAGGTATATTTTATGAAATGATACATAACCTAATAAAAACTAAGAGATTATAAATTTGAACCTCTAATCATAAATATTTTTTAATTAAAAATCAATTAATTAAGCTTGAATAATTAATTTTTGTGAATTCAACAGGAAAGAAATAAATAATAATTCCATGATGATATCTATTATGCATTTGAAAAAACATTTTCATTACAATGACAGCTTGAATAATTCAAAAAGTGTCTAATTTCTTAGAGAAGAACTATTATACCAACAACAAAAGTTTCATGAAAATGATAATTTATTTTTCGATTAAATATCTAGTATGTATAATATTTAATTTGAAAATTTAGAAGTTACGAGTTTGAATCCTCTATTCCGGTATTATTGAATTAAAAAACAAAACATTTCAGCATTTTCTTGCAAAATTATCAATAATTACTCGCTTGGAGAAAATATCCAACTTATAAAGCCATCCAACATCTACATTTGGTAATTAAATTTGTTCAATTTAAATCTTTCTCCTCAGAGACTGCATCAACCTCTACGATATTTCTACATGTTTTATATAGATCCTTACAACACTTGCATATCCATAAACTAATTTTGTTTGCTATATATATATATATATATATATATATGTCACAACACAAATCTATGATTTAAAAAACAATTACACACCAAACTTCATTTCCCAATCCAACGCATCAAAAACTATTTTCAAAATCCCAATCAAAACCAACGACTAAGACCTGCTTACAATTTCTTGAAATTCTTGAGATTTAGCAAATTGTTATGAAATGAAAGTAAAAGAACACGCTTTACAAATCGCTAATTCTAATTTGACCAAACTTTAAAAAGTTATTTTTATATTCTAAAAAATATTTAATAACTCAACTCAGCGTTGATTGTACATGCCAATAATAAGCAGAAATTGATATGTACAATAATGTATGATGATCAGCCCAACGCCAATTAGTGTATAGGCAAAGAAAAACAGCAGAAAAGAAGCACAAACAACGAACTAGGGATACATTTCAGTGTTCTATGTATTATATATTAATCCACAACCAAATATAAGAAAATATTTTCCAATTGCAATGAAAGGGAAATATTAACCGACCTTTCTTAGCTCAAGCAGAAGCTTAGGATGGTTGCAACAGACCGAGATAAAGATTCATATATAGAACAAGCAGGTGGGCATAAAAATGAGGACAACATCCTAAGAGTATTATTATCAAGTTACCATCGCTTAGCCCATGGCATACTTCTGTGTCCAGCTCCTAGCAGTGGTCTCATATTTGTTCCTGTCAGTCTTGTACATGTGAGCAATCTCCGGCACGAGCGGATCATCAGGGTTTGGGTCCGTCAACAGAGAACAGATTGAAAGTAAGACCTGGTTGTAGGAATACAATACAAATATTGCCTCATTATTCAGCACAAAACGAAAAAAAGCAAAATTATAGGGAAAAGACAGGGTTAGGTACAAATTATCAAAATGATATTCGAGGGCTCAGATCCCATCCCATAACAAGATCAATATTGTTGATGGAGACTAGGTGAGAAGAAGATAATTCCATATATTTGGGCCAAAAAGTTAACATCATTCTATGTTAATTTCTTTCAAAATTGAGGAAGGAAATTAGCCAAATTCTTGCACCACCTTCCAAAAGGCATATGAGATAATTGCATAGATATTAGAAATTATACTACCATGTTAAAGGGGGTCATGAAAGTAATTTGGAAAAAAAAAAAAGAGGACATCAGTTGTCTTAAACAACAGAAGCTCCCTATCTTTTTCTTTTCTTATTTAAGCCGAAGGCCAAACCTTGGAAATAGTTAGGGCAGGGCTCCACTGCTCTTTCAAAATGTCGAGGCAAATACTACCATTGCTGTTGATATTTGGGTGAAAAACCTTTGTTCTAAATGCCACCTGCAGATTCAATGAATTGTGTGAGAGAAAAATAAGCGACATATAAAACAAATCCACTACAAGACAAATGCAGAAGCACCATAAATTTTCTTAGACAAGATACCTTTGTGCAATGGCCACCATCTATTTCATAAAGTAGTCACACCCATATGGCCACTTCATCAAACTATATGTGCAATACCCTTGACAGTAAAATAAAAATACAAACAGATGACAGGACAAGACAATAAATCTAGCCTGCATTTATGCCATGGACCTCTCTTATATTTATGTATCTCTGAAAACGCAAACTTTCATCAAGAATAATGAAAGATACAAAAGAGTATACTTAAAATAGCACAAGAGCCGCACACCTACTATAAAAAAAAAGGCTCTAGCCCAAAATGATAAGCCCGTGACAGAAATGACAAAAAAAACTTGGAGATAATAGCATTAAACCCTAGCAAAAGACTGAACTGCGCCACCCAATGTGCTAGAGACAATGTGAAGAAAACATATTGACATTCTTGAAAAACGATCAACTAAAGAAGAATAACTATCAACTAAAGGAGTAAACACATATTCACGTATCAAAGTACATCAACTCTGTTACTATAGCTCAATACATCTATGATAAATTACAAACAAATTACACGATTGTAGAACACAAAAGTTAAAATGTAAATATCAATTTTAAAAGAAACTGCCATACCTTAGGAGGCTTAAAGGGATAATCTGGAGGAAAATGGATGGTGACAAGGAAAACACCTCCAGCATACGGACTGTCTGGAGGACCCATTATGGTAGCCTGCCAATGAAACATGTCTTCGGCAACTGGACCTGAGAAAATTCTTGCATGAGTCAGCATCTCAATAGAATATTAGAAATCTACTGTTCTAATCACAAAACCATAAGGCATAAAGTATACTAAAGAGTCAAAGTAATATAAGTCTCAAGAAAAAGAACTGTGCATCTACATTTACTGAAACCCAGTCTTCTCTCTTATACAAACGATGCAATCTTTAGTTCTTTTTTTAAAAAATCAACAAGGGCAAATCAACAAAGCCAACAACATGATATTCATGTTCAATCAATCAATGTGCTTTGTTTCTAGAAGCAAGAAGAATTGAAGGTCATCATGAGCTAGAAGTTTTTTATTACTTAATAAACCTTAATTAGCAAAGTTAAATCTACAGACTACAGTAAAAGTTATACATACAATTGTAATCTCAACTATCAAAACTTTAGTTCCAGATGTGAGTATCCCAAGCTAAGGTGACAACTTCTTTCAATAAAAGTTAATGTCACAATAAATGCCATCATCTCTTCTCTTTTCAAATTCAGCATGCAGTATTTCAAAAAGTGCAAGCCACACTAAGGGGCAATAACACTCTGGAGCCTAAGGCGCAAGGCACACCAAATGGCGAGAGCTTTTTTTACTTAAAGCACACTATACAAAAAACCACAAAAAACTTTATATATGCGTGTATACACAATAAAAACACTTTTCATGGACATAAATGAAGTTTTAACAAAAAATAATATATAAAACATACATAATATTCAACTATCACAGCTTCGAATGACCTAGTACGAGGGTCTCACTGCCCACGAGGCACATGCCTTTTGGTGCCCGCGGTTTCACATAAGGCGCACACCTTACCACGCGCCTTGCCTAGGACAAGCAAGGAGCTAGCCATGCGCCTTGCGGCTAGGCACGACTTTTAAAACACTGTCAGCATGTACAGTAACAACACTGAATCATTCCTCATTGGTACTGTGTTGTGCCTGCAACAGTGTCGTGTGTTCTTTGCGGGAGGCATGAAGAGGACATCAATCATTTGCTATGGCCTAGGGGATTGCCAGTTTGCTTCTCCCCTCTAACATCAGTGTTGGTTCTTTTTTGGATACGAAACAATTTCATTATAGTTATGAAATTACATAGGAAGGGGGAGCCCCATAAAGTTAGAAAAGAGATCTCCAACGGTTAAGAAGTGTTTTGGTTCTTTTGGCCTGTGCTTAGATCGCACGAAAGGTTGTGGTTCCATAACCAAGGAGGTGATCCTCATTTCTCCATTCCGCAATAATAGCAGGCTTTATCGAAGACTAGTTTTTATTATTGTTCAGTGGAATGTTATTGTCTTGAGAGGAATCAAATGAACTTATAGAGGGGAGGAGAGCCTTGGAAGGAAGTTTAACAGGTTGCAGCTTGTTAGATTTAATGCTTCCTTGGAGGCATCCATTTATCATATTTTTAAAATTATCACCTCGGTCTTATTCTTCCAGATTAGAAGCCCCATCCATAATTAGTTGTGGGTTTCCTTTTGCAGACTTGTTTTTTGTATGCCCTTGCTAAAGCTCCACTTCTTACTAACGAATGAAATAAAACAATAACACTGAAAAAAAAATTGCAAAGTAAGGCAGGAAGTGAAACTAACAGATGAAATGATCTAAAAATCTGAACAATTGACATGCTAAGACACACAACAGAACCAAATTCTTGTACACATAGGAATTCATAAACTCAAATTCTGATACATGATCTGACAATCATTATTCCATCAGCTAGGCTAAAGAAAGCCCCGAAAATTTTCAGCCAACAAACACTCCTAACAATCCTCAAGACAATTATCATCATATAATCTCAGCAGACCGAACCAAAAAACACAAATGATCAACCAGCACAACAAAAAATTCAACTCTAAAACAGAACAAAACAAAAACAGACGATAAGACCAATCAATTCAAGGGAATCAAAACAACCTGAAAACAAATAAATTTCGTACCAGCGCTACATGATGTAGGAGGATCCTTCTGCAAATCCTTGAGTTCTTTCAAGATCCTCTTCGACGCCATGAACAAAAGCTAACACAAATCTTACAGATCCAGAATCCAAATCCAAAGATCAGATCAGAGACAGAAACAGAATCACAAGGCAAAACAAAAACAAAGTAAAAGGAAATCATACCAGAGAGAAGTCCTCGTAAGGGCGTTGTAGCGTTAGGTCTGGTTTTGAGGGTTTGTGGAGAAGACGAAGAGAGAAGGATGAGGATGAGAAACGAGCAAATACGAAAAAAAGGAAAAATACAACGAATTTTGATTCGGTGCGGAATGCTTTTTATACAACCCTTTTCTGCCTTCCAAGCCGACGCTTTTGATTGGTTCAAAATTGATTATTAATATTTTTCTTTTAGCGAATTATGTGGGCCCTTCATAGCGTTTCATCTACGGCACCTCCTCCATCGCCGAAAGCTGCCGCCGAAGAAATTTTTTCTTTTTTTTCTTTTCTTTTTTTTCTGGTTTGCGTTTACTGGGCCTTTAATGGGTCAAGGCCCATTTTAATTTGGGCTCGATTCTCTCTTAAGTGTGAGCCTGGCCCAACCCCAAGAAAAGGGAAAATATATGGAGGAGAGCACAACGTTGTTATTGAGTAGCTTTATTTTATGAAATGTTTTTAGTGACAATACTATTTTAGTCTCATTACTTTAGCCAAAACGGGATTATTCTAGTGGTAATTGATATGTATACTCGACCTAAAGGTTGCAAGTTCAATTTCTCCGAACAAAATATTGAAGTTAGAACTCCGCTTTTAAGTCTATATACTTTAATATATAAAAAGTATGTAAATATTTGTACTTTAGGTATTTGAATGATTGTTTTTTAAACTTATTCCAGAGTATGTTGATTCTTTTTGTTCAAGATTTATTTCAGTTTAATGATGTAGTTGGAGGATTTGAACCCATGATTTATAGGTCATATGGGTTAGCTCTTATTGGCTTTTGTTTAAGATTTTAATTTCTACTTCAATGGTAGTTTGGAAACAATAAGAAAAATAAAATGTATTGCATTCATGTGTATTTTTAAATGTTAAGTAAAATGTATAGTTTTTATTTCTTCCCCAACGTAGTTTTAGAACTAAAAAACATTTATTTCATAACTACGAAACTAGAAAGAAGGGAAAAAACCGAATGGGTTGGTGGCACAATTGGTTACCTTGTTTGGTGTTAATTCATTTTCACTTTCTTTGTCACGGATTCGATCCCTATAATCAGTATTTATAATTCTCTTCCCCACAACCTGTACTCAAAGAAAGAAATGATATAAAAGAAAGAAATTGTATAATTGATATTGAGGTTTAAAAATGAACAAATGAGCCCATAATTCATAGGTCTGAAAATGAAAAGCTGGTGTTGGTCCTTGTGTGGACACTACCCAGATTTTAGTCCTTTCTGATTTTAGTCCTTTGTTTTTGTTCCTATCCTGATTTTAGTTTTTGTTTTTATTCCTTTGCTTTCAAATATTTGATTGTATAGAAAGGAGGGAAAAACAACCCAATGAAGTTGAAGACCTTTGTCTATATAGCACATTATGTCTATATATTGATAATTAATAGGACCCTCCCTAAATTTTTTTTCTTTTGAGAATCCTCTCTAAATATTGATGACTTTGTCTGTGAGCATCTGTTTTATATTGAATGTATTGTTTTTGAAGAGTTGACTTTTTCCGAATATATAATTGAGAATTTACCATTAACAACACATTTTAACTCTGATATTATATCTGCACTAAAATTTTTAAAATATTTCATCTATAGCATATTTATTTCTATCACTCAATTAGAGATAGAACTTAATTTGAAATTTCTATCACTAATAAAAAAACTCAAGTAGTAATAGAATAAGTCTATCATTGATTGAATTATATCACTAATAGAATTCAACAAGTGATAAAGTCAATTTATATTTTCTACTACAAATGAATTATTTTTTATTTTGTGTTATAGATGAAAATATTTTGCCATTTTTTATTATACATGCAAAATCCCATATATTATTCTTCTTCTTTAATTTCGTGTTTGATTCATTTATACTCTGATTGTGAAACAGTTGGAAGAGTTTTCTTCAACATTTTGAAAAGTAAATTCTTTTCACCCTAACTTTCAAGTTATGTTTGTTATTAAATTAAGGATGATTTCATTGAATTACAAGTTGAGTCCTCAAAACAAAATCAATATTTCTTAAATTAAAATATTATTTCAATACTCGTCTGTTTGGAATTTATTCCAAGGAAATTTATACATTCTACCTCTTGTATTATATTTGCACCATAATTTCTAAAATAATTCATCTATAGCACATGATTTTCTATCAATGATAGAATTCAACCAGTGATAAAATGAGTTTACGAGTGATAGAATTCAATAGATGAATTAGTTTTAATTTGGTTAAATTACCATTTTGGTCCCTCAACTTTGGGGTTTGTTCCATTTTGGTCCCTAGACTTTCAAATGTCCATTTTTAGTCACTTGACTTTGTAGTTTGTTCAATTTTGGTCCCTTGACTTTGCTGTTTGTCCAATTTTAGTCACTTGACTTTCAAATGTCCAAATTTAGTCCCTAGACTATCAAAAAAGTTAAAAAATGGTCCTTTCGTCAAATAAATTTTTTTCTCACTCCTAAATTATTTTCTCTCTCTTTTATCTTTCATCATTTCTCCTTCTAAAAGTTTTATCTCTCTTAAATCCACCTCTCTAATCCTCTTCTCTTCCTTTTTTTCTCTTATTCTCTCCTCAATCCATCTCATCAAATTATTTAACATGAGGTAATTTTTCTAAATAATAATTTTCCTACTTTGATTTGTCACTTTTTGTTTTCTAAAATTCATAGTCTACCATGGAGCAAAAAAGAAAAAAAGAAAAGAAAATAGGGGAAGATAGGTAGATTGAAAAGAGGTAAAATTTATAGAGAGAGAAATTATGAAAGATGAAAGAGAGAGAAAATAATTTAGGAGTGATAAAAAATTCATTTGACCAAAGGACAATTTTTTAACTTTTTTTAAAGTCTAAAGACCAAATTTGAAAACATTTGAAAGTTGAGGGACCAAAATTGGACAAATAGCAAAGTTGGGGGACCAAAATTAGACATTTGAAAGTTGAGGGACCAAAATTGGACAAACAACAAAGTTGAGAGACTAAAATTGGACATTTGAAGGTCGAGGGACCAAAATAGAACAAACCTTAAAGTCGAGAGACCAAAATGGTATTTTAACATTTTAATTTTATACTATAGATGTAAATACTTTATTATTTGTTATTATACATGCAAAATCTAATTGTTCTAAATTAAAAAGAAAGAAAATAAAAGATAAACGATAACCAATATGCAAAATACAATAAATTTTCATTTGCAATAAAAAAAATTGAACTTGTAAATAGAGCACAGACTTATTGATAAACAGTTATTCAAGAGATGAAGTTTAATTCAACATGGTATAATTTAAATTAGTGACCTAAAAAACCCCCAAAAAACCAAAGCAAAAATAAACCCTCAATTCAACAAGTTTAAATGAATAGCTATCAGAAGGCCAAAAGAACCTATGAACTGTATAACGACCATAACAGAACAAAGATGATAAAAATGTCAATGCGAATATGAGGAAGAACCGATCTCCATTACATGAACTGGAGTCGAATAAGCTGATTTTGACCCCGATGATGGTCGGGTTCCAGTACTCAGTTGTCGAACTTGCTCGATTCTCGATGCTACGTCCATCATTTTCGGCCTCTGCTCTGGCATTTTGGCAACACAAGACAACCCAATTTGCAGCATCTCCACCATTTCTTCTTCTATATTTGGATACTTGAGAAGCTCCACATCAAACACTTCTGCTGTCCATTCCTCCCTCACCACAGAGTTCACCCACCTTACTAAATTTACAACTTCATTGCAACCTTCAACATGTATGGGAGATTTTCCAGTCAGGAGCTCAAGCAGCACAACCCCGAAACTGTAGACATCTGCTGCTTCTGATGCTCTACGAATGTCGGTCAATTCGGGCGCTCGGTAACCAGGCGTTCTGGTGACTGGTGGTTGTATTGAATTCATCAACACGGCCAAACCAACATCGGATACACATCCGTATCCTTTGGAGTTGAGGAAAATGTTTGAGGCTCTCACGTTTCCGTGGGAACATTTTGCACCCTTTTCTGTGTGAATATGAGCAAGACCTCGAGCCGCTCCGATAGCGATTTTCATCCGAGTATCCCAATCTAACGCGGGTAACCCATCTCCTTCCTTACCTGCAATATTCGATTGGCACATTACTATTTGTATTGGAGAAAGATTCATTTACTAGTATTTCAAGTAGCAATTTCGATGACTCGTTTTTCTTTGGAAGTTAGAGCTTTCGTTTGGAGAACAAAGACAGTAACTACTATGGTCTGCAATCTTGTAAATCTAAACAATCAGTTGAATCGTGTTAAATTTCCAATCAACAAAAAAACTTAAGTTGATGGGTCGGGGTAAATTTAATTATATCAACCAACATTATTAGTATTCAAAAGATACCTCATCTCTGATGTTCATATGTTGTTATTGCTTTAAATGGGTTTTGTTAGCTTTAGTATGATTTATTTTTATGGTGTAGGAATTTGTATGAAGCTAATTGTTGAAAGTTAGAAATAAACAGTGTCTAGACTTCGATAGTAGTAAACTATCCCTAAAGATTGCAGTTAGATTCTTGAATCTAACGAACAGTGAACTACGATAACTTAATCCGACTTCCTTATAAGTTCGATAACAATGCAGAAAAAGAAAGAAACATAGTTGCATTTGTAGCAATGTGTTATGATACTTACTGTGCAACATTGCAGACACGCTCCCTTGTTCATAGTAGTCATAGACCATGAGCTTCTCATCCTTTGAATAATAGTACGCTCTCAACGAAACGACGTTCTCGTGCTCAATCTTTCCAATCAACTCCATCTGCTGTTCGAATTCTCGTTTTCCAACAGTCACTTGATTCAGCCTCTTCACTACTACGGTCGATGAGTCCTCCAAAGCTGCCTTGTAGCTCACTCCAAAGGTTCCCTTGCCGAGAACTTCGGCAGACGCTCTCAACAGATCTTCCAAGTCAAATGCAAGGTTAGAATCCTGGAAGAAACTAAGGTTGTTCTTTTGTTCTTGGCTCTCAAAAGTCCTCTTCACAGACATTTCCTTCTTTTTCAGCTCCATAGAAGAACTAGCATTTTCTTTTTTCCTTTTCAACCAGCAAGCAGTCAACAAAACAACTAGCAAAATAAACCCAACAACAGAACCACCAATTGCAATGCCTAGTATTGAAGATTCGCTTAGTCGTTTTCCTTTTTGTGTCGGTCGAGCACCGGGAGGCTGGAGCGGATAAGATGGAGGAATTGCAGCATGTTCTATGGTAACATTGTTACCAGAGAACACCCAACTTGGAAATCTTTGAAGAGAATGAGGCACATTTCCTGTGAGATTATTATTGGACAAATCTAACCGTTGCAAACTAGGAATATCAAGGTCCGGTATGTCGCCCGAAAACGAGTTGTTTGCAAGATTTAAAACTGTTAGATGACTCAACTGTGAGATAGAAGAAGGAATACTCCCATTAAATAAATTGTTCGAAAGATCGACAACACTAAGGTTCCTCCACACCGAAAAATCCGAAGGCAAAGGGCCAGAAAATTTGTTGAATTGCAGATATAAGGAACTCAAGTTTTCTAGCTTGGAAAAATCGGAAGGGAAAGGTCCTGATATCCTATTTAATCTAAGGCTTAGAGTCTCAAGCGCAGATAGGCGGCTAAGAGTATTCACAGGGATCGGACCGAGCAGACCAGCCCCGGGTAATCGAACGGCTACTACTCTAGACTCATCAGAGTTGCAAAACACTCCTGTCCAAACTTTGCACACAGAACTTGTCTCATTCCAATTGAGAGAGGGAGAATGGGGGATATTGTGGAAGAAATCAAGCAAAGCTTGCTTGTCTTCAACTGGCTCAGTTAGAGCCAAGGGCAAGATGGTCACTAAAAACAACAAAATCACAACAAAAATGAGGCTATTCCTCATCATTTTTCTCAGGCAGAAGCTTGACATTCAAACTAAATTAGCTAACAATGAGAGAAACTAATCTCACAATCTGGTCCATACCTGCAAAATTTGCACAGATAGAAAATGCAGAATCAGAAAACATGAGTTGAAATTAAACCCCATCAACATTTATGCTAGAAACTAGCCCTACAAATTGACTTTTCAGAATCTCCAAACAACAAAATCCCAAATTGCCAAACCCCAAATCGCAAACAAACAAGCAATTCATCTAGATGGGTTTCATTTCCAATACCAAATTACATAAAACTAAAACAAGTAAACCTCAGATACATTTCATTTCCAATTGAAGCAGAGCTCTGATTACAAAAATCAAGCAATTCATCCAGTTGGGTTTCATCTCCAACTCCAATACTTCAATTACATAAAACCAATACGCATTAAAACTAAAAACGACCTTTCAAAAAAATACCCACGAGACCAATTGAAACAGAGCTCTAATTATAAAATGTTGGAGATACAACACAAAAGTCTCAACACCCAAATCGCAAAGAAACAAGCAAACAAGCAATTCATCCAGTTGGGTTTCATTTCCAATACCAAATCACACAAAAAAAAAACCATCAAACCTCACATACCTTTCAAAATCCGCCAACACCAATCGAAACAGAGCACTGATTACAAAATCCTCGAGGACCCAATTCGCAGACAAAAGGGGGGAAGCAAAAGAGAATTGAATTGGAAGCAAAGTAAAGAAAGAAATGGAGCCCAGAAGGGGGAATTTGCAGAAAGAAAGAACAAAAAGAAGGGTTCGAAGAAGATCCGTACGTACAGGGTGGTTGGCAATGATGGCGATGGAAGTTGAGAGAAGGAATGGTTTACTTATGCTGCAAATTTTGCAGATAAAAGTTTTGTTTGGACAATCATTTGAGAATGAGAGAACGAGAAGAAGAAGAAGAAGAAGAATATTTTAATGGGTATTTATTTATTACAGTGAGAGGAGCTTCCATGTGCAGGGTGGTTGCGCCCATTGACGGACAGTTCTCTTCCCCCATCAACATTAAATATTCATAACAAATAGTAGTTGTTGCATTAACGTACTTTAAATATTCTATTCTACCAAATATGTCCTTCAAAGGAAAAAAAAAAAAAAAATCTTTCCCAAAAAAAAAATAGAAAAAATAACTAAGGTCAAAGGATAAGTTTGTGTTCATTAGAGGTGTTTGGATTAATTGCCTGAGTTAATTTCGAGTGATTTGAAATGTGAAGTTATTTTAAAACGTTATAAATTGAAATTACATTAATAGGTTTTTTTTATTAGATGTGAATAATAGGTTTTTTTTATTAGATGTGAATTTTTTTTAGATGAATAGCTTGTGATGACTCTATTAAAAGTGAGATTTTGTAGATGAGTTGAAGTTTATTTAGATATTGATTTTGTAAAAGATTTACGATGAATAATTAAAAATTAGTAATTTCAAAATAACTAATTAGTTTGAGTTATTAAAAATTAACAATTATTTTTTAGTGGTTGAAATAATTTGGATGTGATTTTTTTAAGAGGAGTGGTAAAATGTCATCCGTAACTTTACCTTAAAAGTAAAAATCAAAAGCTTAATTAAAATACCATTTTATTTTCTAAATTTTGAGATTTATTCTATTTTAAGTTTTGAACTTTAGTTCATAAATTTTAGAATTTTTCTATTTTGATTCATAAATTTTTAAATATGTAATTTTAATTATTGTATTTTTTTTTAAGCTTGAAATTAATCTAAATTGATTCAATAATGTTGATAATTTTAATATAATTAAAGACAAAATGTGAACATGTTTTCAAAGTTGAAAGAGAGATAACAACATTTTTTTAAAGAAAAATAAACAAAAAAAATTCCTAAGACCAACTCTAAGTTTTGTTTTTTAGTTCATGGACCGAAATTGATCAACCTCAAATTGAGAGACTAAATTTTGACTTTTGAAGGTCGAGAGATCAAAATTATATTTTAACATTCTTTTTATTTTATTGTATTTTTCCATTTTGAAGTCTAAATCAATTTAGTCCCTATATTTTTAAAAGGTTATCTTTTTTAGTAAGATGTCGACAAAGCACTCATCTTATAAGTTTCACACCATCATTCTTGATACATAAATAACTTTAGTTAATTTCTATATTTGAAAGATCTATTAAAATGGAGAATTTTCATTTATAATAATAATAAATGAAGGCCAACTTTTATGAAAAAAACTGTGTATAGAAGAAAACTGAGAGAAATTTAGTAACAAGACTAGAAAGATCATCGATCTGATAGATTCAATGAGGGCAATAGATAGTCTACATTCGGTGCATATATAGTCTTCAATTATTGTCACAAACAATATTCAATCAATGTCATAACAATTTTTCAATTAGTGACATAGATAGTTTTCAATCAACAAACATTGAAGGATCGAATTGAAATGTGAAAAAATGTCCAAAATTCTATTATGAATGAAATATTTCTTACAAAAAGGCTATAATCTAAAATAGACAGCCAGAGAATTGTCATCTACATCGACTTCCTAAAAAAGAATAATTTGATTGAATTGAAAATAAAATAATGATAATAACTTCTCAACTCAATTACTCAATCCCTATGTGAGAATCATTTCATTTTTGTTTTTTACTTTTAAAAGTTAAATTTGTTTGATAATCGATTGCGTTTTTTATTTATAAAATTTTCAATTTTTAAAAATTATTTAGAAATTTTAAAAACGAAAGTAATTTTTAAAAACAAGTTTTTGTTTTTAAAAAATAAAAAATAATTAATAATAAAAAATATTAAGATTAGAAATATTAAATTTATAACTCTAGTATATTAAAGGAAAAATATAATAAAATTTTGATTTTCCATATGATTTTATTTTTTAAAACACAAAATTAAAAACTAAATATGAAAAATAAAATTTAAGAAAAAACGAAATGATTATTAAATAAAGGTTGGATTTTTCACATGCCTGTAAAAATCTAAGTGATGGATATGGGGTTATCTCTCCACAAATGTCTCTGAACTGGAAAAAAAATGTAATTGTCCAAAGCATGGCTGACCAAATCCACTGAATTTTCAATTGAATAATTTTATGTTTTTCTAAATAGTAACATAACTTTATTCTCATTTACATGTCACTACTAAGTTTAATAGTAAAGTTAGAAGAAAAAAAATTAAGGGGACATGGAAAACAGCTCATCATAAACCATGTCATATATAAAAGATTTCATAAAATAGTTGTATAGAACTTGAAAGCATGCATTCATGTGCCATTCATTGCTGTCTCCAATTATGAGATAGGAGAATCCCAATCATCTTTCTTGGAAGATTTTAATTTTCATATGTATCATTTTTATTTATATTACCAATAAAATGGAGATAGTAAATTGAATTCGGTTTAATCTATGGATTTTTTTCATAAATAAAGTTTAAAGATGTCAAATTTTTTGGAAAAAGAAGTTAAATGAAGCAAAATTTAACTCGCATAAAATTGATAGACTTTGATCAAGTGCAATTGATACCATTTAATCAAATTAAATCTTCATATTTAATTTTATGTGAAATATTTTAAAAAAATTGTTATAATTATGGTAGAATTTTATATCTACTACAAATTTCCTAAAATCTAACTTGGGGGACAAATTGAAAGAATTTGCCATTTTTTAAACAGAATTCACTAATTCTTTATTATAGAATTCACTAGTTCTATAATGGATGGAAGTTGCACTTAGAATGTTAGAATTGTTTTCTTTTTTATATAATAGAACAACAAAGGAAAGAGTCCGTGACACGATTGGTTATCTATTTATTTGTAATCCTTCTTCTTTTTTGGTTAAATTATTTTGTTTAATATTTTCTTAGGTAAAAATTTCAAGTTTATTATTCCAAATAAAGCTAAAATGTTGTAAAGAAATGGGCATTAGCTAGCTAACATTAAACTTATTATGATCGATTTAAAAAAAAAATTGTTATTGTCAATTTTGATGCCAACAATTTGACTCCTCCACTCTATATATATTGCTAAAATAAATAAATTATTATTAGGAGAAAAAGGACATTTATTTGAGTATTGTCATTTTTGGTTAAAAAATCATATAAGGCGAAGAGATTCCAGCTTCTAATTTATTGATCGAAAGTATATGTTTAAATTAGTTAATTTACACTTGTTTTAAACATTTAAAATTAAATCGAAACATTATAAGCTTGGTTTTTTAAGCTTGTTTAGTTAATTTAAGCTTGTTTTAAACATTTAAAATTAATTAGTTAATTTAAGCTTGTTTAAACATCTACGTATCCAATTCTTCAATAAATAAATAAATCTACGTATCCAATGGCTGGCATATTCAAGATAAAAATTCGCCAAATAAAACACGTTGAAAATATAAGTTAATAACAATGTGTCTCGCATGTAATTGCTTTTTTCTTTTCTTTTTTGAGAAATTATAAAATTTGTATGTATTTGCAATTTTTTTTTAATGAAAATAATGGCATGTATTTGCATTAGTAGTATTTTATATTATTCTAATCATTAAAGTTTAATGTTAAGCACGATTTCAAATTTGGAACTTATCTTTTTCAAGTTCAACAAATAATATCTGAAAATATGAGATTTTAATTCATAAGAACACGAAAACACACTTTAATTATCTATAGCCTGATTACTTTCTATTGTAAAATTCTCAAAACTAATTCTATTTGATTTTTTTATAAAAGAAATTTAGTTATTCTTTTGGACCATATTTAAATACACTTCTAATATTAAAAATTGAAAATAAGTGTCCTCAAAATATGTGTAGTTAAATGCATTCATATATGGACCACTTTTGAGTAAATACTAATTTTCAATTTGGTTAGGCAATTGAATTTATTTGCCAATCAAGTAAACCTATAGTTTCCACGTGATTTGTAAATAAGTCAACCACATTATTAGGCAAGCTCATAAATTTGGTCAAATTTATGATATATGGATAAAAGTCTTCTACAAATAAGTTGATTTTTTTTTTGTTTGGGGATTTATTTGAAGGGATAAACTATCACAATAATAATTTGCGGGTTGAGATTTAAATGATTATGAATTTGATTTATGAAAATCACTTATGTAGAAAATAATTTCTTATGATTTTTTGGACATCCAATACTCTAAGGTTATATAACATGTCTATTGAAAACCATTGAAAAGTACCAAAAAAATTGGTGGCGTGATCGTTTCATTGTTTTGTGTAATACGATTTAATACTATAATTACGAGTTTTATCTTGAAAATCTTAACTTTTATATATAATTAATTTATAGATTTTATTAGTTTAGTAAGTTCCTAAAATTAAATTGATATTACCTGCCAATTTTTTGTCTAAGGAAAACGCACTTGTAATGCAACTTCATATATAAAGTACTCGTTCTGTTTCTTTAAAAATAGATGTGATCATTGAAAAAAACATCTAAATTGAACAAACATGAAAATTATGAGAAGTTTTTTTTGCAGCAATCTGAAATTCATATGAGATAAAAATGTAGAATGAATATTTGTATTTAGGAGATGAGACATATCTAAAATATTAAGATGTATAAATATATCTTAGAATGATTATTCGAAAAATATTTGAATGAAATAAATTAAAAAAATTTCACTCCAATCGTTTTAATTTCAAAAAAAATAAAATTCACTAATGACGTATTTGTCATTCTCTTTTTTTTTTTTTTTGGTATGCAGTTCAGTGTACATTCAGGACGCACAAGTTATGATTTGATTTTTCTACCCTCTTAACTAACAAAAACCTGGTTCTGATATTAAAAACTATATATAAAAAAATTTATAATATTTTCGAGATTTTTTTCTTGTGCATATTAGGAGAGAGAAATACAAATTTTCAAAATCAAATTTGTGATAACTGGTATGCAATCAATTTTTTTTTAGCACAAGTTGGAAAAAAGGAGATTATGAATACCGACTCTAAGAATCTAACGCGTGACCATAAAATATAAATGGATTAACACCAAATCAGATAAATAAATAATCAAATAATGAAACTATTGAACTAGTAACCGAAAAAATAATTAGTATAGAACAAAAGATGCAGGTATATTTTCTATATGGCACAAAACACAACATTTTTCTCATAAAAATAGCTTTATTACTGAGTTGACATTTTAAAAATATTATATATATAACTGAATGGTTCAGTGGCGCAATGGTTTCATTGTTTAGTTGTAAATCAGTTCAACACCTCCGAACCTAAGAATCGGTACTTATCTCCCCTTTCCAATATGTACTCAAATATATATATGGAATAAAATATATAACCCATACTAATTATGTATATATGTGGAATAAAATATATGATTTCTTTTTTTGAAATCTCAAAACATGAACTTTATCATAATTTTCCTTTTATTTATAGATGGGGCCATATCGTTCGGCCCAGTAAATATTTTTTTTTTTTTTGAAATCCGGCCCAGTAAATTATAGCCCATACATAACGGCACATCCTTCACATATTTTAAAAAAATGTTCTTATTTAAAAAAAAAAAAAACTATTTTGGTCAGTCAAGTGTTAATTTGGTTCTATTTTGATTTATACTTTTAAAAGTCTAAATTTAATCATCAACTTTACCAAAAGCTTAAAAAAAAGTCATCGGATTAATAAATAAATAAATAATATTTAAAAATGACATAGTAGTTTAGGTTGACTTCATCTTCTTTATTTCATCTCCTTCATCTCTCTATTTTCCCTGCTTTTATGAATAATAATTTTTTTTTCCAATTAACAAATAAGTAAGCAAATGGATAGATTTGGGGTTGAAGAGTGATTATGATATGTCAATTACATCCATGTTAAAGAAATTGTTCTAAGGAAAATCCAAAACATTTTGTACTCCTTCCTTTTGACACCATTATTCAGACTAAAATAAGAAATTTGAGGATTGAAAATTTGTTAAATTTTGAATTTATGAAGTCCCCGTTTGATAACTATTTGATTATTTTTTTAAATTTAAACTTATTTTTATTTAAATTTCCTATCATGTATTTCATCTTATCTACCATGTATTCATCATGCCTTAAGAGAGTAAGATAATGTTAACTAAATTTTAAAAATAAAAACAAACTTTTGAATTTTTTTTTTTTTTTTTTTTTTTTTGAAAATTGAAAATTATTTTTTTGTTTTTAAATTTGGGTTTGGTTTCTAAAATTATAGAGAAAATATAGATATCCTAAGAAAAGACATACGGTAAAATGGTTAGACTTAATTTTCAAAAAATAAAAAATAAAGTGGTTATCTTGGGATCTTAATTTTCTTATTTTTAATGTTAAATTTTAGTAATGGTAGTAGAAAATCATTTTTTTAGGATACGAAAATAGAGAGATGAAAAAGATGAAAGGAGGAGCATAAAGTCAACTTAAACTATTTGAATTATTTTATTATTATTTTGTCAAACTCATTAAATTTCAAATAATATTTTTTTTTTTAACTCAACAACTATTTTTAAGTTTTTTTCAAAGTTAAAGAGATCAAATTTAAATTTTTGAAAGTTTAAAGATGGAAACGTAATTAAATTGATATTTGAGGGTCCAAAATAATATTTTAAATTAAAAAAAAATATTTTGTTTTTTGAAAACATATTTTTCTTTAACCAATAAAAACCGGATTGCGGTATCGTGTACAACTAAAAAAAATGTATTTTAAAAATTTCAAATCTTTCCATAAACATATTTCAGAAATTTCAAATCTTAAAAATGAGTTATTCTCTTTTAACAACAAAATTTTGACTGAATATTTTTAATCATTATAACTAAATTAAGCTATTGTATTTATAAAGGGCTGTTGAAAAATAAACTTGGTATTTAAACTTTTTGTCAAACAAATCAAAATAATCCATCAAAATTTATCTAATAAAATCAGCACTAAATCAATTATAGAAATTAAATAGGAAAGAAAAGAATAATACTATTTTTCACATTAATTAGTCATCAAACCAATTTACTACTAATTTCTTTTTCTCTTACCCGATCTTCTCACTGCCTGTAAAGTTTTAGGAAAAAAAATTTCTACAATAAAACAACCTTCTCATTGGAAACTTATTTTGGAATAGGACGAAAGAAAATTCTCTCATACAATAAACTTTCTCACGAAATTCACTTATTGAATGAATGAAAGTTACAAAAGATGAACCCCACAATAATTTTTTTATTTTTCATATAGATACATTAGGGTGTACCACATCTACCTATGAAAAAAATAATTACACCTCATTTTTGTTAAAAATACTCAATAATTAAGATAAATACAATAATTTGTCAAAATGTAAGGATGTGTCAAGCCTAAATAGATGGGGTGATTATTAAAGGCAATGCCGTAAAAGTCCAAGCATTCAAAATAACACCACCATAATTGTTGCCAAAAGAAAAACAAATGTAAAAATATGTTTAAAAAGTACCTTGTAATATTTTTTTCTCAATTAATATGTGGTATACTTTCTTTTTTTTTTGGAGGAAAAACATTTTTTTAGTCATTAGGCATTATATATATTTTTTTAAAAATCAAAGGTTCGCTTCGCTATATCCGAAGTACCACTAATCCGTCCTTAAAATATAATACCAACATAACCTGCCCTTGGAGATCCTAATTATTATAACGAATAATCTCTTTTTCATTTTCTTTTTCCTTTATATCAAAATAACAGTTTTTGGTCAATGAATATTGAGGAATGGGTTTATATAGTTTTCAAATATGTCATATCATTCTCCTACTTTTTTTTTTGGTTTAATATCACTCTCCTACTTGATTCTTGGTATAATATCCCAGTAAAAGAAATAATGAAAATTTAGAAAACTACCCAGATCTTTTTTTTTTATAGTAAAAAATAAGTCAAATCTAGAAAATAATTATAAATATAATTATTTTTAAATACATCAATAAATTAGTACCTAATTTTATATAATGCAATATTAAAATGTATTATTGACCCAGCATGCACCTATTTTAAAATTTTTTGTATGTATTTATAAATATTCCGTAGGAATGTGTACAATTTGCTAGGAAACATTTGACAATAATTATTTCAAAATTTCCAACAACTCCAAAGGACAGGGGCCGATCAGTGAAATTTGAGGGGCCAAAATATATATATATATATATATATATATATATATATATATATATATATATAATGTAAAATTATCTCCAAATGTTAAATGTTACACTTTACCCCTACATCAATACATGACTAAACTTAATATCTAATACATTTTTAAATTTTAAAGTGTCTAATACATCTATAAATTTTCAATTTTTTTATCTAATAAATCCACAATTAAAAAAAAAATTGTTGAATAAATTAACCATAGAACACCCTCATATATTATAGAATTAAATATATAAACTGAGATAATATTTAAAAATATATGTAACAAATTCAATAAAAATTAAAATATTATATAAAAATAATATAGGTCTAAAATACATGTAAGAATAGTTTATATATGTAAATCAATACAAAAATTATAAACACCAAAGGTAAAAGAAAACAATGAAGAGCAAATCAGAAAGACAAGAATGGTAAAAAACGTAAAGGTGTGGTTTAAATAAACCACACCACACAAATCACATGAGAGTGGTTTAAAATAGGGGAATAGCAGTAAATGACTACTTTTTCAAAAATAGTTAAAAAAATATCTAAACTTTTTAAGATTTTAAATGAGTATCTAAATTAAAAATCAGTAAAATAGATAATTAAAATATCTCCAAAATATCTTTGATTTTATTTTTTTAAACATATTTATTAATTACAAAACCTAATTAAACATTCTTTTTATGAAGACTACCACCTTCAAATCTAGGAGAAAATATCTCCATACAACTAAGTCATATATTTGTTTTTAATATCTTTCAATTTTTTTATTTAATTTATTTAATATCTTTGTCAAATTTTTTTTTATTTAACAGCAAGGAATTGCCAAATCATCTTTGGTCGTCTTCTCCATGCAACGCAAATTACTCTTTTATTCATTTTACAACTCATTGCCTCCAACATTTGCCACATTCTTCGATCGTTCTCACTCCCACTCACACTTTTTGTACATGATTTCTTTCACACTCACACTTTTTGTTCATGATTTTGATTTTTGGAGATTGGGGATACAATTGTGACCCAAGATATTTCATGAGTCTTGTTGGATCTCACTTTCGTTGAGGGGAGGTATTCACGAGTTTTTGTTTGATTTTCACGGATTTCTCCATTAATAAAAGTGACGCCGATTACAATTTCTTTTAACTGAGTTTGGACGACGCGAATGTACATTCAAATTACACCACAAAATATGTTGACATCGGATCCACAATATCCCAATTTTTATCCACCTTCACCCCAAGTCTCAAATTGGATACAAAGCCTGAGTGTCTAGCCTTTATCTATACAAATATAAGGTTGACGTTAATAGAGATAGAGAAGTGCGGGGTTAGTAAACGGTGTGTACACAAACCTTTCTCTATACAAATATAAGGTTGACGTTAATAGAGATAGAGAAGTGTTGGGTTAGTAAACGGTGTGTACACAAACTGATGTGTTCTGGCTGAAATCATGACAGTATGTTTTGGTACACATGGTATATAACCAGAAACAAAAGATGCAAAAGCGGTTGAAATCATGACAATATGTTTTGGTACACATGGTATTTAACCAGGACTGGCTGAAATCATAACAGTATGTTTGGTACACATGGTATATAACCAGGAACAAAAGATACCTACAACACCAAAGAATTATGTTAAGCATGCATTTTTCGCATCCAACGTTCGTATTCAAGAGAGGTTTTGAGGTGAATTCACTTTATATTTTTATATTTGTTACTTCTTTCAATATTAAAGAATTCACTCACGTGGACCATGTATACTGTTATGATTAAATGCTCATCTCAAATCTTTCGAAAAATAATTTCAAATAATTAACAATATACTTTCTTTTTTATCTTTTGAAATGAATTTTAAATTTCAATCTTTTGGTTAAAAACTTGTTAATAATGTTGTTAAGATTTTTATAGAGAAAAAGAGATTTCAAATGATATTTGTATTTAAAACAAAAACAAAAATTAAGTAGAGGGGTATAATTGTCCATTTTTTATTTACAAATTAATAATTAATTTTTCAAATTTAAAAAGAGACATTTATTTAAACTCCAAGATATCGTAGACATTCTCTTAATATTTATAAAAAATCTAGATATTTGCCTAGTTTTCCCTTTAAAATAAACCACACCACACAAATCACATGGGGTGTGTTTGGGTCCCATTTATGCAAATGACCAGGTTGGTTATAATAACCCAACCGATCTTCTTTTATTATAAAGAATAATTAGCTAAATTTGAGTGTATGTTTATCTAAATCTTACATATATTAGTTTTTGTTACATAACCAACCCTTCAAATACCGTTTATCATAATCCTTGTTATAATACTTACCCCTTAAACATCATTTATAATAATCTTACTGTTTATTATAACATTCTATCTATTATAATTAAATCGATGCTCCAAACACATCCTTATTCCAATTCCAATGTAAGTAAAAAGAAAAAATAGGTAAAAAAAATAATAATAAACAAAAGAAAGGAAATAAAGTTAACAAGAAATTGAGATTTGAACCCTTCACAAAAAAACAAACGGTTATGTAAATACTTATAATTTATATTATATAATACGTATTTATAATTTTTTAAATGACAAAAAATACATTTTAGGTATTAAATTTAAGGGGAAAATACACAAACTACGGAGTTTTTAACAATTAAGTACTCAAATTTTTAATTTGATCAATCACTTCCTTCAAAGTTTGATAAATGTTGCAATTAATCAATTCACTCAAATTTGGAAGATTTTCACGTGTGTGTAAAAGGATAAAATTGTCATATAATTATTTTTTTTTCCACCATTTTCATCTCTCTATCTTTTCTTTCTTTGGATGAGACAAACTCAATGCCACACTAAACCCATAAACTCACCCCAAAATATTCTTCCAAAGAAATTCTACCAAAACCCAATTTTCATAACCCAATTCAATTATTCAATCATGCTTAATCCAAATGGTCCCCCAAATCCCTAAATTCTGCCGCTCTTAACTCTTTGTTTCTTTCAAATCCTTGCCTCATTGTTGTCTCTAAAGAGGACTCCGATTTGAGAGTGTCTCTACTTTGGTTATTAATTCGAAGTCCAATTGATTTGATGTTGGAGTCGATTTCACGGTTTTTGAACTCTTTAATATCGTGAATTTTGGGCATTTATTCAGCCATTTCTGGAACACGTAGTTATTAACACATTCAGCGGCCATTTCTGCGATTTTGCACTTTTTGCTCTGCTATTTTCATTGTTTCAATCGGTGATTCCAGCTTCGATATTGGTGTTTAAATCTGAAGCTATTGAAATGGGATTTTGCGATTAAATTCCAGCAAATAGGCTGTCTATTATGGTAAGTGCACCATTTGTGATTTTCTTTTTCATTGGCTGAAATTTTGGCAAGATCCAGCATAAATTGAAGGTAATATTCTTCATAATTCATTTTGAATTTACCAATTTGAGGTGTTGAATCTGAGAAAACAGAGATTAAAACTATGGATTGAAAATCATGACATGTTTTTTCTCATTTGATTTTATTCTTGCGTCATTTTTCTAATCCTCAAAATTAAAACTGAATTTAAATTGAATAGACAGAGAAAAAAAAAAATAGAACATCCATTGGCGGAGAATGGAACTTGACGCTCTTGAAAATTTGAATTTGTGAGATATGAAAAGGGTTTACGGAAAAATATATTTTTCTCATTTGTTTTTATTATCATTTGTGAGAAATGAAAAGGATTATGAGAATTGGATTTTGGTAGAATTCTTGGAATAATATTATTCAGGTGAGTTTCAGGGTTTGGTGTGGTATTGAGTTTGTGTGAGTCAAAAACAAAATGTAGAGAAATGAAAATGGTGAAAGAAAAATAGTTAAATTAAAAAACAAATTATATGATAACTTTACGGTTTACAAGCATTTGAAAATCTTTCAAATTTAAATGGTGTTAATAGTAACACTTATCAAAATTTAAAGAAAGTTATTGATCAAATTGAAAGTTCAGGGACTTAATTGATATGAACACGATAATTTAGAGGCGTAGGTCCACCCCTGCCAAAGGAGACTGAATTTCGTGTTCCAATCATCCTTAATGATTTGTCGCCAAAATTGAATGGAAAATGGACCCATCAAATTAAGTAGCATTCTAAAGAACAAATATACTAAAAACTGATTGGGTCAATATCAAAGGCAAAAGTTCGAGCATTTAAAATACACCATCATTGAAAAGTTATGCCAGAAGGAAAATAAGTGTTTTCTCCAAAAAGAAAAAAAAAGGAAAATAAGTGTAAAAATCCTCAATTTACAATTATGACCTTTCTGTATGAGATTTAAATTATGACACGTATGTCTAATTTGTATCATATAAATTCGAAGTCATCCGTTTGCTATCAAATAGTATATTATTTTTAGTACATTATCAAAACTCTATTCAATAACTTTTCATGATTTAGTTAAGACGAAGTACTCTCGAATATGTTTAAAAAGTACTTTCTAATACTTATTTTTCTATTAATATGTAGTCACACGTGTGTATATATATATATATCTTTTATTTTATGTATTGTAAAAACAACTTCAGACTGTATAATTCTTTTTTGTCATTAGTTACTAAAATGAATTATCTAAACAAATTTCTGAAAATTATCATTTTTTAGTGATCAATCTTGAGAAATGGGTTTTATATATATAAGTTTTTAAACATATTACAACATTCTTGAATGCTACCTTAGGCATGCACGTACCTATTAGATTATAGATTAACATTATGAGCTTAAATACATGATTCAACTACAAAGTTAGTTTGTTAAATAAGAATATTAGTTCACGGTCATGGGTCAGTGATGCAATTAGTTATCTGATTTGGTATTAATTCATTTTTATTCTACGATCACGGATTCGATCTCTGAAATCGGTACTTGTTGAGCTATTACTTTTATTTACAATATGAATGTGTTTGATGAAACATTAGGTATGATACAAGAAAATTATATCAAATCATGATCATGAAAACACTAATATTATTAAAAGATACAAGACATTAGTTTTTTCTTTTACAATATAATCTATTAATGTTGTTGATACTGAAAAATGATTTGCCACATCATTGTACATACAAAATAATCAAAATTACGAATATGGGTATAGTGCGAACCACATAAATTTTGTTGCCTAAGTAAGTTAGAAAGTCGGAGAATAGTCGTGGAGAGAAATGCTAGAGAGAGAGCTCGTGAGCTTGGAGTGAATTACTCTTTCTAATAGGCTAGACGAAGCTTAATTAGGTGCATTTTAGTAACCACTTAAATGAAAAATTAATATTCAAATGTAATTATCAATACCATTAACATTTTTTTCTTTGTTTAAAAGAGTAATGTCACATGTAAGTTTTGAACCTGAAACCTTGAAAGGAATATAGCTTCAAAGTCCAAGTTTTCAACCACAGTGTCACCCTTTAAAGGCAATATCATTAACATGAACTTTTGATTAATGTGTTACGCTTTACTCATGATAATGCAACCCATTCAATCATCTACACATCGTTGCTTTGTATATGCTATTCGAGAGTTACCTCGGAGGAGCAATGCATAGTAGGAAAGAGGTGGTTCGATTTCATGGATTGATTTAGGTTGTGTTACTTTGTGTTACGCTTTTTTGCGTTCTTCAACTTGGGCATGGTTCGATTTAGGTCGTTTCTCGTTCTATGAAGATTCCTTGTAAGAGCTTCATTGTCTACCTTAGGTAGTTAAAATTCAACTTACATTTAGCTAAATTTTATCAGTAACCAATGCAATAGAAAGCAACATTATAATAAATTGTATGAATGGACAATCCAACCAATCCACCAAAATGAGGTAAATTTCATCTCTCATATATTAAAAGTCCAACTAACCCTGAGAAAATAATGAAGGAAAAGTAAAATCTACAGTAACCAATAATTGGAGCATTGATGATAAAATGTTAAATTTTGTATGATGCATTTAAAGTAAATAACAATATTCAATTCTTGAACCTATCTCTTCTCTAGTGTAGCTCCAAGCTTTAAATATGGATATAATGTATTTGTGGAATACATTTTTTTTTTAATCTTATGTTTAAAGAAGTCTACGAAACTAAGAGTAGTACTTTTTTCATGAAAAAGGATTCTTTTTCTTTTTAATGTATGCCAAAATTTAAAAAGAAAAAATCCAAATATAATCAGAATTGATTTAAATTAAAATGATAACCACAAAAGTAATTAAAATTTAATAACTATAAAATTAATGACTTCAAGTGAAACCGATGACCGTTAAATCAAGTTCAAATTATTGAAAGAATTATGTAAAATTGATTGAAAATAATAAAAGATAAAATATTTTATTATATGTGAAATATATTTAAAAAGTTTTTATAATAAAAATAGAATCTCTAGAATTTATTATTTATTATCCCCTTTATTTAATAAAGTATAAGAATATGTTTTTTGAACAAAAGTATAAGAATATGTTTGTCATTAACTTATTTGACATTATCTTAAAATATTTTTTGGAAAACATTTTAAAATGTAGCATTGCAAATTTGAAAGGGGTACAATGACTATTAATTATATCATATACTTGATTATGGATGTAAAGAAATTCAAATTTACTTAAATTTATAATTATTTTGTGAATTTGAAATATCTAACACAATTTTTTGATAAAGAATAAACTTTAATAAATATTAAGATATTAGGAATTCAATACTTTTTGGAAATTTTATAAATACTTTGATAATGGAGGATATAAGTGTAGTAATATAATTGTACCTTTTAGCAGCTAGCTTACTGTTACCTTGTATGGTTATTTCTTTAAAATTAATTCTATTTGAGGATGCTCGATTATCAATAAACAATAAAATTATTATACCATTAATTTTTTTAGTTTTAAAAAATAGTTAATAAGTATATTATTTCATGCTATGATTTTTTTTTTAAAGAATAAAATATGTCTAATATGTTACCATATAATTTTTATTGAATTTTTTTTTTAAGGAATAATTTTTATTGAATTAAACATCAAATAAAAGGTAGAAAATCAAATATATATTTATGTCAATTGAATTATAATTTAGGTGGGAAGTAAAATAATAAAACTAGGCAGAACAATAATTAGATCTACTACATAAAACATATTCATATATATTTTTTTTGTAGTCGAAACATATTATTGAACAATAGTTAATAGCTATAATTGTTTTTAAACTGAGGTCTAATTTTTAAATCTATCATCAAATTAAAAAAATATTGATAAATGAACTTGATTTTTTTTAATCGAACTCAAAGTTCTAGACACAATTCAAAGTCTTCAAATAATTTTATCCAAACACAATTCTTTTTAAAATAATTTTTCTTTCATATAACTTATTTAAATACAGTGTAAGGAAAATATATAAGATATAAAATTTTCATAAAATAATTATAAATATAGTAAATTTAAATTAATAGTCATTAATACGTTTTAATAATATATTACAAATACTCATAAATGTAATAATATGCATTATAAATATTCATTAATATTATCAGTAAATATTAATGATTATTGATGTTAATTGTTAATTTTTAAAAAAATAATCATATTTATAATTATTTACTAAATTTGACTGATCTAGTAAATTTGCCTATAATTTTTTTATAACCTCTTCTCTTGACCCCATTTTTAATCCGAACGGCCCCTAAAGAATTTGAAATATAAAATCTTTAATGTAACTTAAAATTTCTTTATTTACAACCATAAGGTTTTTATTTAAAACACCCAAAAGCTTATGAAATTGAGTAGTGCACGACACTTCGGGGACATTAAAAAACAAAACTCAAAACATATAGATAACTTTATAAATAATAAAAAAAGAGAGAAATTTTATGAAGGTAAAAATTAAAAAAAAGGAGAAATACTTTTTTTTTTTTTTTTTTTTTTTTTTATTTTAGTAAAAAGGTTTTGAATCTCCTTTCAACTTCGTCTCTATCAAAGTACAAATGTTTTTATCCCTCACATTTCATTATGGTTTGCTTTTGGTCTATAAGATCCCTCACATTTCATTATGGTTTGCTTTTGGTCTATAAGATAACAAAATCTTAGTTACCTAATGTAATGTTCATTAAATTAATGATCAAACTCATTTTTAATTTTAATCCATTAATGAAGCGATTATTTTAATTTTCACAAGAATTTTATTTCTAAAAGAAATGAATATAAAAGTAAACTTAAAAAATACATAAAGATTAAAAGTGGGCATTAAAATGTAGATAAAAGTGTTTAATTTTGGAATTTATGAACCAAATTAAAACTATATTCCAAACTTAAAAGGACAAAAATGCAACTTTCCTAAAAAAAAAAGAGGGAACATCCACTTTTTTTTTTTAATCCACTCACACCCCAAATATGAGATTGATGGAGTACTATATCATTAAAGTTAAAACATTTTGTCATTTATGATTTTTTTTCCTTTTTGGGGATTATAATAGTTAGGGGCGGAAGGATTGAAACCTATGACATTTTGACCATTGAATATACACTAATGCAATTGCTCATGTTAATATAAAAAACTTTTAAAAATTGTTAAAATTAGAATAGGGAATTCTTTTATTGAGTTGTTCAATCATGGAGGGGAAAATCTTAATTATTGAGTTAACTAGGACATATTTGTATATATATTTTTAATATTTAAAATTTAATTTATTTTAAAGGGTAGCGACAAACATAGTTTGAAAATGCGTTGGACGTGAGGCACGGCTGCTTCCAAACAACATTAATGTGAACGTCGCCTCTCTCATCATTCATTTCCATCACTTCTCTTTGCTTTTTTTTAAGCCCTTTTTAACATAGTAATTTCATTATATATCTTTCTCCATTTTTATTCACTTCAAAAAAAAAAAAAAAAAAAAAAAACTTTTCAAGCTTTTTAATTTTCTTCATTTCCTCCATTTGGGTCTTTAAATTTCTATCACGTGGTGCTAATTCAGTCACCTAGTGGTGGTCATGTCCACTCATTTTTCTTCTTCCAAAACCCACCTAATTTTTTTTCCCTTCTTTCTTTTATTTTCTTCATTATTTTTGTTTGATCTTTTCTTCTTCCAAAACCCACTTGACTTTTTATTTTGAATTTTTTTTTTCTTGCCTTTGTTTCTAAAGGGTTCTTCCCATTGTGGTTCATTTGTTTGTGCTCTTTTAGATTAGAGTTGTGTGGAAGTTTAGAGACTGGACTTGTGAAATCTAATTCAAGGTTTGTTCTTCTTTCTTTCTTTGTTTTATTATTATTATTGTTTTTTTTATATCTATGAGTGACGGGCCTGGAAGATATAGCCGGATTTAACAACATTTGTATGTTGTAGAAAATTATTTTATAGTTAGTTTGAAAACACCATGCTAATGATGTTCTTTTTTTGTGCTCAAGTAGTTATGTTTGTGCCAGCAGTGTTTTTAAGATCACCGCCTTTCCTCGCCTATGGCGATGGGCCATAGGCAGTAGTGTGTCTCTAAAGAAATCAAGGCGAGCTCCTTCAATTAGGCTCGGGCCTATCCTCCCCATTTTGGGCTCGAGGTTGCCTTTGGCTAAGCCGAAGGCGTGCACCTTGTTAATTTTTTTTTTTAAATCATGCTTAGTACCTACAGAAATGACTTAAAATTAGTTCATGAAAAAGTCTAACAGCCAGGTAAACTTTTTTTTTAAAAAAACCAAAAATAGAAGCTAGATATGTCCCTAAACTTCTTTATTTAAAAGTACTGGAGTTGTTGAATTGTTTGAAAATTTTATTCAAGTTATTTGATGGGGAAACCAGGAAGAATAATGTCATCTGCATTGATTTATGTTCTAAATATTATATTACTTATGCATTTAGTGGTGTCTCTTGTCAGAGGCAATTAAAGAGAGTGTCCCATTGTATTGCTTCTAGCTGTGTGAAAATAATGTTTGCTTGTTTTGTTTCTTAGTCTTAATTATCGGACAAAAATAATTAACAAAAGAGTAAATACAGCTCCACTTTTTCCTATGGAGATGTAGGCAATTGTAATGCTTTATTGTGTAAAGGTTGTCTTATTGGTTATTAGTTTATTTGCCATTCAGAGACAAAGAAAAGAAATGGAGGATATATGGGGTGTGTTCTGTGGAGGTTATGACTGTTCCAATCAAGCCTTGATCATCTCTTTTGATTTTCTACTGTTGGTTTTGCTTGTATCCAATGTTGTGGGGAAGTCGATGAAACGAGGTCATGTGCCGAATCGAATCCAAAGCCGCTCGGCTTTGCAGATTTTGTCTGTTATCTTCAATGGCTGTGTTGGATTGGTGTACCTTGGCTTGGGAATTTCGGCTCTGGTGGAGAAGTTGAAGGAAGATCACACTGCTTTGCCCTTGCAGCTGTGGTTATCAGCTTCCGTCCATGGCTTTACATGGTTGTTGGTGAGCTACACTATCAGCTTTTCAGGTAAACATTTTCCAAGAGCCTTGTTTCGCCTAATGTCGATTGCTGCATTTGTGTGTGCCGGGGCTATTTGTGTTCAATCAGTTTTCGACGCAGTTTTGAGTAAGATAGCTTCGGCAAAGATGGTTTTAGATGTTCTATCTGTTCCTGGATCAGTTCTGCTATTGCTTTGCACTTTTGGTTGTTTTAGCAGTGAAGAGAGCGAGGAGAGTGCCAATGGGAGTGGACTTTACACCCCACTAAATGGAGGAGCTAATGAAAGTGATAAGCTTGATCATATTACTCCACTAGCCAAAGCTGGATTGTTAAGTAAAATTTCATTTTGGTGGATGAATCCTTTAATGAAAAAGGGGAAGAAGAAGATTCTTGACAACGAAGATATACCGATGATGCGTGAGGCCGATCGAGCTGAAAGTTGCTACTTGCAGTTCATAAACAAAATGAACGAGCAGAGAAAAAAAGAACCGAATTCCCAACCATCAGTTCTCAGAGCCATCGTTTTGTGCCATTGGCGGGATATATTATTGGCTGGATTTTTCGCTTTGCTGAAGATACTCTCCCTTTCTGCTGGTCCTCTGCTTCTCAATGCCTTCATTTTGGTTGCTCAGGGATATCAAAGTTTCAAATATGAAGGTATTGTGCTTGCCCTTTCACTTTTCGTTTCGAAAAGCGTCGAATCTGTATCACAAAGACAATGGTACTTCAGAAGTAGGCTTGTTGGTCTTAAAGCAAGATCATTGCTCTCAGCAGCCATTTATAAGAAGCAATTGCGATTGTCTAATGAAGCTAAGTTGATGCACTCGAGTGGCGAAATCATGAACTACGTTACCGTAGACGCGTACCGGATTGGAGAATTTTCATATTGGTTCCACCAAACTTGGACCACAAGTCTTCAGCTGATTATTGCACTTTTTATCCTCTACCAAGCAGTGGGAATAGCAACCATTGCCTCCTTCTTGGTAATAATTCTCTGTGTAGTTGGCAATACTCCAATTGCCAAGTTACAACATAAGTATCAGAGTAAATTAATGGCAGCACAAGATGTGAGACTGAAAATGTTTGCCGAGGCGCTCATAAACATGAAGGTTTTGAAGTTATATGCTTGGGAGACTCATTTCAGGAATGTAATAGAGAAGTTAAGAATGGAAGAGCACGAGTGGTTGACAGCCGTGCAAATTCGAAAGGGATACAATGGCATTCTCTTCTGGTCATCTCCTGTAATTGTGTCTGTTGCAACCTTTGGTGCTTGCAGCTATTTGAACATTCCGCTACACGCCAATAATGTTTTCACTTTCGTGGCTACGCTGCGCCTCGTTCAAGATCCTGTTAGATATATGGCTGATGTCATTGCAGCCATCATTCAAGCGCGTGTTTCATTTACACGAATTGTTAACTTTCTTGAGGCACCAGAGCTGCAAAGTTCAAGTGTTTGTAGAAAGCGCATGAACACAAATAATAACTACTCCATTAAGATCAGTTCAGCATCTTTCTCGTGGGAGGAGAATTCGACGAGGCCTACTCTTGATAATATAAATCTAGAGGTCAGGCCAGGTTCAAAGGTTGCAATATGTGGAGAAGTTGGCTCAGGAAAATCAACTCTTCTAGCAGCTATTCTTGGCGAAATTCCAAATGTTGAGGGAAATGTAAGTTATATCAGTATACTGATGATATATGGTTACTTTTACATTATAATCAACAACATGCTTTAAATGACCCTCTACATTTGTTTCACAGATTCAAGTTTATGGAAGGTTGGCTTATGTGTCTCAAGTAGCATGGATCCAAACAGGGTCCATACGAGATAACATTTTATTTGGCTCTGAAATGGACAGTTGGAGATATCGAGAAACACTCGAGAAGTGTTCATTGCTGAAGGACCTTGAGTTACTTCCTTATGGCGATCTCACTGAGATTGGAGAAAGAGGAGTAAATCTCAGTGGTGGGCAAAAGCAGAGGATTCAACTTGCACGCGCACTGTATCAAAATGCCGACATATATCTTTTGGACGATCCGTTTAGTGCAGTGGATGCACATACTGCCACAAGTTTGTTCAATGTAATCCACAAATTTCCTACATTTTCATTTCTTTTTCTTTCTTTCTAATTGCTAAGATTGAGTGGAATGAAAACTAAACGAGATTATTGCAGGGATACGTTATGGAAGCGCTCTCAGGGAAAACTGTTCTTCTTGTGACTCATCAAGTTGATTTCCTGCCTGCTTTTGATTCTGTCCTGGTTAGTACAAAGCACCCTTATCATATATTAACTTTTTTTCCTGCTCATTCCAATTTGTATCTACAAAGAACTCATGAAGCTGGTAATATTTGTTTGAAAACAAACTTTTTCTAGGACCAAGTCTCTATTTAACTGTCTCCAAGAACATGAGCATACCTGAATTTATGTTCTATAAAACCATGAAAGTGTTTGAAACAGTTCCTGAAAAAGCTCCTATTTATTCATTGTGTTCCCTCTATAGATGCTTTGCTCCTTATTCTCTGTTTTCGATCGAAATTCAACTGTTTGAATGCTCATTTGTACATCCAAATTTGTGATTGCCATTCGCAGCTAATGTCGGATGGGGAAATTCTAGAAGCAGCCCCTTATCATCAGTTGTTGGCACGTAGCAAAGAGTTTCAGGACCTTGTCAATGCACACAAAGAAACTGCTGGTACTCAAAGGCTTGCAGATTTATCAGCTACCAACAGTTTGATAACATCAAGCAAAGAAATAAGGAAATCTTTTACAGAGAAACAGTCTGTAGCATCTGATGCTAATCAGTTAATTAAGCAGGAGGAGCGAGAAGTCGGAGACTCGGGACTCAAACCTTATATTCAATATCTGAATCAGAGCAAAGGGTTTCTCTTCTTCTCCTTAGATGTTCTCTCCCAATTAGCATTTGTGGGATGTGGAATAATGCAAAACTCTTGGATGGCTTCGAACGTCGACAATCCCAACGTCAGCAACTCCCGCTTGATTGTAGTTTACTTGTTGATTGGAATTGTTTCAACATTGTTCTTGGTTACTAGATCTCTTTTCACAGCTCTTTTAGGTCTGGATTCATCAAAATCATTGTTTTCTCAACTACTAATATCTCTTTTTCGCGCACCGATGTCCTTCTATGACTCCACACCTCTTGGAAGGATACTTAGTCGGGTAAATGCCTCTAGCTGCAACACAGCTTTTTGAGATTGGAATGAAATGGAGTTCTCTTAAATCTGTTTATTCTTTTATAGGTCTCAATGGATCTTAGTATTGTGGATCTTGATGTCCCATTCAGTTTAATATTTGCTGTTGGTGCAACCTCCAATACCTATGCTGGTCTCGGAGTTTTAGCTGTAATCACATGGCAAGTCTTATTCATCACCGTACCAACAGTCATTTTGGCAATTTGCTTGCAGGTAATATCTCTAATGGAGAGAACTGGCCTATAGATGCATTTTTTATTGTTACTTTTTTTTACATCCGTGAGTGTCTAGACTAACATATACGTGCGTAGACTGTTTTCACATGACAAATTGTCGACTCTACGATATTTGATTGTTAAGAAAATCCGTAAGAAATTAATTTCTAGGTAGATAGCCTCGCCACCATAGATTGAACTAATAACATTTTGGTTCCCTAGTGCCTTCCGTCACCCTATGATGGCTCATTTGTTATTGTTGAAAAAGTTATGTATTTGGAAAGATATGAACTGATGATACTGACTTTGTGAGAGTGCTAGAAAGTAACTAAAGTCATCAGATTAGGAGAAAACAACAGTTTAAAGTATTTTTTTATGAGGTAGCTTAGGATGTGTACAAATACTATGATAGAGTCTTGCTCTATCAAAGGTCCCTCCCTCAATGACTTTAGTCAAATGAATATTCAAGTTGTATTGATTAATGGGTAGCATTACACTTATATAGCCCTTTAAGAGCCAACCAACAAACTACCCTAACTAACATCCAACAACTATGTAATCGTATCATACTATGAGGAAGTTCAAACATACAAGTATCAGTAAAAGATGATATCCAACATTCACTTTTCCTTTAAAGTACCTGACAAGAAAATGTTGTTTCTTTGTATAGAGATACTACTTTGCTTCTGCTAAGGAACTCATGCGTCTTAATGGTACAACGAAGTCAATGGTAGCAAATCATTTGTCCGAATCCATAGCTGGAGCAATGACAATTCGAGCTTTCGAAGAGGAAGAGCGATTCTTTAAGAAAAATCTCGAGTTTGTTGATGGAAATGCCAGTCCTTTCTTCCACAATTTTTCGGCTAACGAGTGGCTGATACAGCGGTTAGAAATGCTCAGTGCCGTGGTTCTTGCTTCGGCTGCATTATGCATGGTGTCGCTACCAACTGGAAGCTTCAGCCCTGGTGTGGATTTAACATTTTTATTGATTCAAACATCAACTGTCATGTACTGAAAGTTCTATGCTTTGATTGCAGGTTTCATTGGAATGGCAATCTCTTATGGCCTTTCTTTAAATGTGTCCCTAGTCTTATCCATTCAGAACCAATGTACTCTAGCTAATCACATCATTTCTGTAGAAAGATTAAACCAATATATGCACTTATCAAGTGAAGCTCCCGAAATCGTCAAAGAGAAACGTCCCCCAACCAACTGGCCCTCTGTAGGCAAAGTGGAGATAATCGACTTGAAGGTAAGTTAATTTAAACCTGAAACCTTGGGGAGGACTGGTAAACTAACGACCATGATCTCGTTTTACAGATACGATACCGACCCAATACACCCCTTGTTCTTCATGGTATAAGCTGCACATTTGAAGGAGGACATAAGATTGGTGTTGTTGGGCGGACTGGCAGTGGGAAGTCTACTCTTTTAAGTGCCATATTCCGCTTGGTTGAGCCAGCGGGAGGAAAGATCTTAATAGATGGTATCGACATTTGTTCGATTGGACTTCATGATCTGCGGTCACGATTGGGAATTATACCACAAGATCCAACCCTTTTTAAAGGGACTGTTAGATACAATTTGGATCCGTTAGATCAGCATACGGATGATGAAATATGGGAGGTGGTGCTTTGTCCTATTCTTCATGTAGTTGTTTTCCTTCTGCATAATATTTACTTATGTTTCGACCTTCGACATCTTGATTGTGCAGGTACTCAGAAAATGTCAACTTAGAGAGACTGTAGAAGAAAAAGAAGCAGGATTGGATTCCTTGGGTAGGTTATTTTTTGTTGTATTTGTGATGATATTGTGGATGTTGCTTTTTAGTTTTTAGTTTCTCCTGTTTCAGATTGACAAATGCCTAACATTTTGTAAAAACCAGTTGTGGAAGATGGTTCAAACTGGAGCATGGGACAGCGCCAACTTTTCTGTTTAGGTCGTGCGCTGTTGAGGAGAAGTCGAATATTGGTGCTCGATGAAGCAACTGCGTCGATCGACAATGCCACGGATATGATTCTGCAGAAGATTATTCGAGCTGAATTTGCAGACTGTACTGTGATTACGGTTGCTCACAGAATACCAACTGTTATGGATTGCACAATGGTGCTTGCTATAAGTGATGGTAAAGCTTTTTATATCTATATCTAATGTTCATGGCCTGAATGTTCTTAAGCATTATTTGCAAACATCTCAGTCAAAAACAACTTTTAAAAACACCATTCAAACACATTTCAGGTAGAATAGCTGAATATGATGAACCGACCGCGTTAATGAAAAGAGAAGGCTCTTTATTTGGAAAGCTTGTGAAAGAATACTGGTCTCACTCTCCATCTGCATAATGATTTTGAACCCAACAGTGTATTGATCTATCGCCTTCTTTGCTTTCTGACAAGAAATTCAAGATGTTGAAAAATAAAAGAGTGCTTTTGAAGTTATTTGTCTGGTGCAGCCTGCTTCATGCAGAAAGGCCATTGCCCCATCTGAAAGCTGGTTTTAACTGCACATTTTGTTAGGGAAAGACATTTTCCAACCTATTTTCTTACCATTTAGTTACAGTTCGGGATTGAAGAACTTGAAGTATCTTCCCATCTTTATTAATGTTCATTTATACCAGTAAAATTGAGGTTGAGACTTGAGAGAGATGTATGTTCTATCTACTTTATTATCTTGTTGATCAAATCAGTATGGCAATGAACAAACACCCTCAAAAGCTGCTAAATTTCAGATTTCATCCAAATACCGATTCTGTTGAACCGTGTTAAATTACCTATCAACCCCAAAAGTTTAACCTCATGAATTATGATAAATTTAATTATATCAATCAATTCTCTCTCTCATTCGCAAGTTTAATAATTTGAGAAATGCCAAAATTTCTTTTAATTGAGGATGAAATGGTTTGACATGAATTTGAACTCATGACCTTCTAACATGTTAAATCATATTAAATCATCGACTCAAAAGCTTAAGTTTATAGGTTGAGATAAATTTAATTATATCAATCAACCAAAACAATTTAAGTAAGCAATTAAATGTACACTATATGCTAACAATGATAGAACAATGAAAAACTTCGGGAAAGACGTTCCACTTACGAGTGTGATAAATCTGAGTTTGGAGATAAGTTTGTGAAAATATTTTTAGTTTTAGCGTTTATATTTGTAAAAGGTAGAATGTAGTGAACAAAAAGTGGATTTCATTGCTACCAAATGTGGAATGAGAAGGAAAGAGATCAATAAATTATGTTATATTTATGGACTGAAAGGAATGATTGCAATACATTGAGTAATGTTAAAGTGTGTTCAAGGTCCTCCAAGTACAGCATTCTCAATATCTTCTCTGCTTAGTGCATAGCTAAATCTCCTCTCCATGTCTTTCTCAAGATTTCCTGGTCCACTCTTTAGATATCTGCAAAAACAGAACATGTGCATTGTGTAAATATCAAATTTAAAACCAGTAACTGTAACTTTTCACCACAAAAGAAAACCAATAATATAAATGCCATTTTCCATTCCTCTTTTTTATTTTCGTGTGTGTATGCGTGCGTGAGGGGTTGAGGCAATGATAGAACTTATCAAACCGAAAACCCATGATTGACACACACCAGCTAACCCTTCTCCGACTTAATCCGAGAATTCAGGGAAGTTTCATCCATGTCTCAAACAATTGATGCAATACAAAACGTTTACTAGCATACAAGAAATACTTTGATAAACTGTCAAAACAACAATACCAGACCGGCTAAATAATTCCCTCGGCATAGAAAGCAAAATCAGTTAGTCCTCCGCTCCCTTGATCAACATATTTTTCATTCTCTCCTAAGGATTTTCACAATGACATTGGTCATCTGTTGGGGAGGTTTACTGGCATGTGGAAAAGAGTCTTGTGGAACTAAATCTATTCCACAAGGATGAATTGAACTGGAAGTAGCAGAGGAACTAAACTAAAGCCTCCTTTTGCAGGAAAGAGCAATGTTCTATTGCAGCTTCAATGTGTTCTCAATTCAATAGAGACAATTGAACGTGGAACAGCTTTGCCTTCCATTTCAACATCGAAAACGACCTTCGCTGTTTACGCATTGCATACCCTCAACCTCCCTCTGGACAGTTCCATTACATGCTGAATACCTAAAAATTTTACATGTTCAATATCCAGCTTCAAACACTCACAAAATCACCTCTCTATTATGACCAGTCCAGAGGCTAGAATATAGAACACTGTAAAAACTCCCAGCTCTCAATCTTGACCATAGTTTCAATTAAGAAAACTACTAGGCATCATCATCCTTTTCTCCACGCAGATTCTTTAAATAAAACAAGCATCACTTAAAGACCTCAAAACAAGCAATTCTCATATCCATGCCTAAATGAACACAATCCCAAAATCAAAATGTCATGCCTGAATTCAACTCCATTGACATCATACATAAATGAAACAACCCAAAGAGAAATCAAATAATGGGAAAAGGAAATTCCAACAAAATTCAAACCCAGAACATTGCTTCACCATAAAGAAGTAAGATAGATTCATTCCCAAATCAATTCACGAAAAACCCAAATCAGAAAATGCAATTAAAAGAACAAATAACCAAAACCCAAATCAGAAAACGCAAATAAACCCTAAATAACCAAACCCCAATAGAGAAACACAAGAACCCATATCACAAAACCAAAAAAGGGGGTACCCAATTCAATTGCAAACCTTATATAGAGGTCAGTGACATCCAGAGAAAGCTGGGCGTGCCATTCGGGCTTTTCGATAAGCCACAGGGCTCGGTCGTCTCCACTCTGGTAAAATCCCAAGCTCTTCAACCAAGCTTCGACGCAAGGCAAGCTGTGAGAGTAAAGGGGCTTGTTCTTTTCGGGAAGCTTGTTCAGCCACTCGTCTTCTGGAGCAGAGAAGAGCTCCTCTGCTTCGGACGACTTGGAAGAGACAATGGCGAAGCTTTTCCTTGAGGATTGAGAAATGGGGTTCTGTAATTGTTGCTGTTTGGTGAAAATGGGACGCCAAATCGATGAAATTTCGGGATATTTTAAGGTGGGAGATGGGAAGACATTGCTACAGAGAGACTGAAAAGCGAAGGCGATGGACATTATTATCCTATCAGTCTATATCTCTGCGTATATTTATCGATTTCTCTAATTTATTTGCAAATTTCTTTCTGTGGAGGCTGAACTGAACTGAACTTGGAAACGAAAGTGAGAGTACCCTCGAGAGTGGGTTCGCCGATAGATAATGGGAAAAGCCCTTACTTTTATTAGGGGATTTTAATTGTATAACAAAAAATATAAAATTATAAACAAAAATCACATGGCACCTTTTTTTTATATATATATATATTTTTTAAATAATGTCTATGCTTCAAACATAATGTAAAACATCTTAAACTAAATATGCATTTGAAATTTATGTCTAATGAAACTTAAAATTGTAAAACTTCATAAACAAAATATACATCAATAACCAAAAGGGTTAGTGACGATTTCATTGATAGTTATCTAGTTTAACACTGAGTTTGATTCAGAAAATTGATATTTATCTCCATATTATTTGAAAATAATTGTATTATTTATGTAAGATATGTTGTTTATAATATATATATTTTTTTATGAATGAATCTTTGAAGGGTCTTTTGCAGATAAGTCATAGAGATAAATATGTAGGTTGATGCATAAAAAAACATGGTTTGTCAGCAAAAGATAGTCAAGTATATATTCTAACTATTGTATTAAATAATATGTTTTTGGTAAAGTTTTAGGTAAGGGTTTATATGAATGGGTTGAGAGAGATTTTATGATTAATTTAAAATTTTGGGTGGTCACTTTTTCAAACTCAATTAGAGAGAACTCAACCCAACTCAACTTAATCCAACCCATATATCTTTGAGATTGAAATGTATTATTGGATTCATCGATACCTTACAAGTATAAATATCTTGTATATAAACAAACTGCAATTTCCAACGATTATATATATATATATGCAAAATATTCTATAAAAAATCACTCACCTTTAACTATAATATATAGCAACAAATATATTTGACTTCCAAAAGAAAAATAGATAATTAAAACAACAAAAATAAATTATATAATTCGAGTATATATAAATATCATGATATATATCTTCTAAAGACTTAAAAATATTTTTTAAAATAATAAAAAATAAAAAGTCTAAAAATAATAATTAAATAAAATCTTTTGACATACCTTAGATTAATTTTGACACAACCTAGCTCATAAAATTTTTATTAATTTAAATCCATCCCAATTCAAAAATATTTTTAACCCAACCTGTCAAATGAATTGTTTGAACATCCCTAGTTTTCACAAACCCAACAAAGATTTCGAACTAAACCATTTGGAAGTGTTCAAGATCATAGTTTGATGTTGACGATCTATCGATTAAATAAACACACATTATTCGTAGATAAAATTGAGAACCAATGGTATTGTTGGAGGACAAATTAAACCTAATGCTATAATTCAATCAACCCTCTCAAATGGTAATTTTGAAACCATTAAAAGGTTAAATAATAATTTGAAACTCAAGGACGTACTTAAAAATAATAATAAATAAATAAAACTTTGTCAATGAAACCGACGCGGTGATAACATGAAACGACATAACAATAACTCAAAAACTACAATCCAAAACGCCAATATTTTGTCCAACTCTCATGAAAGATTAAACGTAATATTGCATCCTTTAAAAGATCATTTGATAGACATTTTTATAATTTAGAGTAAAAAAGAATAATGAAACGTTAATTTGGATTTTCTTTTCTTTTTTTGGAAAGTTCACTACCTAATGGATAGGTTATCCTATTACTTAAAAGAGTACAAATGGTCTCAAGAGAAGGTCGTTCTGATATAGTCGAGTACAAACCTCTTATCGATTTTTTCATATTCATAAATAGGTCAGCTTAGGTGCATCTCAACTAATTTCATAGGAAAACTGTATCTATATATTTGGTTGTCTAAGGAACTCATAAAAAAATTGTTCCATAAACATGTGAATGTCATGGATTGAACTCTCTCTCTAACCACTTTATAATTCTCAAAACTTTCATTTGACCACTAAGCTAACCCATAATGGCTGCCTAAACTAAAGCTCAACCAAAACTCTCAACGTTCATCCCTTAAAAACTAGGGAAGATGCTGGTGCTAAGCTAAAACTAATGAGCTGCCATAATAACAACTAATAATGTCGGGTAGGTCGAGGAATAAGAACCCTATGAATAAACAAAATTTTCTATCAGATAAGATATTCAAAAGATAAAACTAGATTCTAAAGCGGTACAAACAAACCAGGAAGCACCATAAGCCCTGAAGAAAACAATGAAGCTGTGAGTTCAGAGTCAGAGGCTGTACTACTTAAACTACATCAACTACACACACTACATGAACATTATTGATAAAAGATAAGGAGCTTTGTAACCCAAAATTTTATCAGAGCTCGCTCGCTCGCTAGCTACCTACATAAGGAAATGTTCAAGTTCAAAAATGGAGAAGGCACAGGCAGATAAATTAAGAAGCGTTTCTTACGTTTCTTGGCAGGCCTGTAATTCTACACTTTACGGACTTGAATATTGTGAGTAGATGGAAACCGCCATATGGGTTGTCTGCCACTCTGAACGAGTGCTACCTCTTCCCCTTCCTTCACCAATCCTTGACTCTGTACACAAAACTAAACGAGTCAAAGAGATTCTCATATTGACCCAACTACATTTGGTTGTTAAAGTAATTCGTAGAATGTAAAATCATAAATAGAGGGTCCTCAATCCTCATCGTGACTTAAACTCATTTTCTCTAACCCTCTTTTTTTGTTTGAAACCGGGAAATCGGAGGTTCGCTCCACTATACCCGGGATAACCACGCTCGTCCCTTGGCCAAGCACCAGGAGACACTGAAGGAATGGAGACACGAGAGGTATCTACAAATTAATGTCACAGGTAAGTCTTGAGCCTGGGACCTTGAGGGGAGCACATATAACCTTTTTTTCCTAAAACTGGGAAATTGGAGTCACTCCATTATTCCCTTTAATTATTATTATTATTATTTATTTATTTTGAAAACTGGAAACTTGGAGCTTCGCTACTATAACCAGGGAAACCACATTCATCTCTAGAGGCATTAGGAGATATCAAAGAAATTGAGACACGGGAGGTGTCTACATATTAGCGTCACAAGGTTCTAACCCTTTTATAATTGAAGGAAAAGGAAAAATAAAATCGGAGGATACAATACCTGCAGCACGGATAAGGCATCACCGAAAGTCTGCTCAGCATCTTCAGAGAACTGCATGTATATGGGACACACTCCCTGATATAAAGCCAACCTCTGTTGTATCTTTTTACTGCATGCATGCCACGGCAGGGTATTCAAGAAAACTATCATTAGCTGAAATCTAGTACATACCTAAATTGTATATTTCTCATTCATGGATAACTCAATTGGTCACATAGATTAATATTGAAATGGCAAATGTATCATGTTTACTTGGTCAAACCCACAATAACCTTTATGCTAGAACTTTTGGGTATAAATTTCAAAAAAAAAAAAGTACTTTGAGTATAATAGAAGGAAAAAACAAAATCAGAATGTTAATGCAACCATATCTAAGCCACAGAGTGTATGATTGGCGTTCAAGTAACAATGAGCTCTTTCATCAAAATGGGTACACAGGCTACTCACTCATTTGTAAAGGCAAATGTTGTCCCAGATGGTCGATAATGGCTTAGGAGGATAGCCATGAAACCAGTTCTAGTGAAGACAACAATTGAGGTTCCAAGAGTGTTGGACATCATTGTTGCATGATATGCAAACATCTCACTCATATGGTTCTACATAGAAGAAATATAACCAAGTCAGTATCATGGTCTTATTATAGTACCAAAAAGTTACTGATTAAGTACCTTGAATGTTTGACCGAGAGTCAATGGCATTCGACCACCTTCTATGGTTGCTTCAGTCCGTAAAGCAACTGTATGCATTACTTTCACAGCTTTTAATGGGAATCTGGAAATTGCATCATCGCGTGATCAAATAAACGAAAATACCTTAATATACTCAACAAATAGACCAAGACAACGAAAGAAGCCAGTTGGTATTGTTTAGTTTCTCAAAATTTAGTATATTCCTTTTTATTTTATAAACTGTATGCAATACGCTCGACGTCTGCATATGTCATGCATTCTAGCTTTTCAAAAGAAATTAAACAGCATAAGCTTTTCTTTTGCAGAATAATATCATTCTGTGTCCACCATAGAATGCTTAGGCTTGAAAACCATAGCAAGATCTAAAGAAGCAACACAATCCGGGTGAAAAATCCTTAACATTGCAAAAACAATATACTTTGTCCCAAATGTCTGAGCCAACCACAGCCCAGGAACTAATAGCATAACAAGGAACTGAAGAGATATATAACTCACTTTCCATGAGCAGTTTCTCCAGAGAGCATGACTGCATCAGCCCCCTCTCTAACTGCAATAGCAATATCAGATACTTCTGCTCTGGTTGGTGTCGGATGAACAATCATACTCTCAAGCATGTTAGTTGCCACAATTACGGCCTTCCCCATGCCTCGACACAAGTTGATTATCTCCTCCTTCATATCGACCAAGTATGTTTAGAAAGTTTGACAAATACAACAACACTAAACATCTCTTCCATGAGTGAAAAAAAGGGGAAAAAAAAAGAAAAGAAAAAAGAACATGACTGGAAAATAAACCTTCGCTGCTACTCTTTAATTGGGAAAAAAAACTACCTGCAGAAGTGGAACCTCTTCGATTGGAAGCTCTGCACCAAGGTCACCTCTTGCAACCATTGCCTAAAATGAGAAAAATCAATTTCCCCTCAACTTAGTAACCAAGCCACAGACTATAAACAACACTGAAAAATGCTCAAACAGAATTTCATATTACATGGAAATATCCAGTTCGATGCTGTGAAAAACGTAATCAAATAATTACCCCATCAGAGGCTGTAATAATTGAATGCAAATTTGGTATGGAGTCTGCACTTTCTATTTTGACAATGACATGAATATCAGCATCACAGCCTGCAGAGTCAGAATAGTTAATAAACCTAAAGTCTAACAATAAAGCATCATCAATCCAAATTGACTCTATAAGCACAACAAAAAGATTTGCAGCTATTTACTTTTAAGATATTTTTTCAACTCATGAACTACTTGTGCATCTTTAACAAACGAGACAGCATAAAAATCAACTTTGTTGTCAACTCCAAATTTTATATCATCCCAGTCCTTCTCTGCAAGGCAGTAAAACATATTAATTGAGTCACGAGAAAAAGAAGGAAAATGGAATTAAAGCCCTACCATTCCATTACTACTCAAAATGGAACTTCAATAAAAAGTGAAATCAATAGAGTATGTTAATTCAAAGTCCAACCAGTAATGGAGGGCAGTGTAGCACTTTTCCCTCGAACATTTAAATGTCGCCTGGACTTGAGCTCTCCTCCATCAACAACTTCACACTTGACAGAGTCCTCTGTCTTAGACTTCACCAAAAACGACATCATTCCACCTATAACAGACTTAAAGAATCAATGTTGCTGCAATACATGAGATGATGACAGCTTCATTTTCTTTATAAAAATTTCAAGCAGTAATTAAAAAGAAAAAAGAAGAGAGTAAAGAATAAGAGAACTGATGCACACTAGACTTTCATTCTCATACCATAAAGCCAAGACTTCTCACCCAGGAAAGTCCCAATATTCTATCTAATAAAGCTTCTAATTAGTGGAAAAAGATATATACACAGAAAATAGGTAGAAAAACTAAAAATGGCATACCATCAACTAGAAGCATGTCCCCAACTTCTACATCATTAACAAAATCATCATAGTTCACACTGACAGAATCTATAGTGCTAACACCTCTCCGTATGGTAAAAGTGAATTCCTGTCCACTTTCTAACATTATTGGTTGTGGCAGGTCGCCACTCCTGACCTCAGGACCCTGAAAAAATAAAATAGATGTTAAAAATAAAATTTTAAAAAAACCTTAATCATTTAACAATTAACAGTTACATAAATTAAAAAAATTCTGGAAGACATATTTGGTAACATGATGAACCAAATCTACCATTTATCAACATTGAGCACAATAAAAAATCAAACCTTACAAGAGACAAAAAAAATAACAACAAAAGTTTTTCAACGGCATTATCAGTTCAATTATATTTCAATTTTGATAGAGAAAAAATTGGAATGACCTGAATTCTAAAAGGCAAGTTAAATCAAAAGGTGAAGGAAGCAATACTATTCAAAACCCACTGTAGAGTTGAGTGAAACTGTAGAGTGTAGACTTGTTTTTAGAACACTTTTTTAACCTTGGCAGTACACCGTTATACTATATTTCACTGGCAGGGTAAAGACGGAAACTTTAATATTTGTAAATCACTAGACGTTATCTGGGAAAACGTTGTCCGGTTAATGTTAAAGGTGTTGAACATGGGAAAAATATGAAAATGAACTTGCCTTTGTGTCGAGCATGATTGCAATGCAGTTATCCTGTGATTGGGCATTGTATTCTCTGACTAAATCTATAACTTTCTGATGAGATGCATGATCTCCATGAGACATATTCAATCGGGCAACATTCATTCCAGCCTCAGCGAGTTTCCAAATCATTTCCTTCGTGTTAGTTGAAGGTCCAATGGTGCACACAATTTTTGTCTTCCGTCTAACAATTGGTTTGGATAACACTCCAACCGGTGAATCGCCAAGTTGTTGAACTGCTCGTAATTGTTCAAATTGTTCATCTGCCTGATGACCAAAATTCAGAATCATATTAACACGTGATAAATTAAAACTCACTTAAACGTCAACAAATGAAGACTACAAAATATCCATTTCATATTAGAACTGGGTTCTCAAGAAAACACTTACATACATACAAAAAAGAACAATTTACAATTTTGTAAGCACATATACCTATGTTCCCTTTTGAAAACACAAGGCATCAAGCCAATAGAGCCAAGTGGCATGTACACCTGATGACCTAGAGGTCTTAGGTTAGAGTCTCCCCCACCCCCAATTGTTGTAATCTCAAAAAAAGAAAACACAAGGCATCAAAGAAAACTCTTTTTTTTATGACCAAGAACTTTTTTTTTTTTTTTTGGAAACCGAGAAATTGGAGTTTTGCTCCACTATATCCGGTATAACCACGCCCGTCCCTAGGTCAAAGCACTCAGAGACATTGAAGGAATGGAAACACGGGAGCTGTCTTAATCTCACAAGTGAGTCTCATAACTGGGACCTTGATGACCCGAGAACTTAGAGCTTAAGATCCTCTAAACTCGAGGACACCACTGGCCTATCCCTGAGTTGCAACATCGAGATACAAGAGAGCAATGGAGACATGGGAGGCGTCTGAGTCTCGAACCCGAGGCCACCACGCCACCCCACGAGGACAAGAAAACCATTAATTGACACTACCGTACACTTTCTCAGAGATATAAACGAGCATACAAGAACTCTAGGCATCCAAATGACCTATACCAGTCTACAGATCCGTACAACTCAACGCTACACAAACAACGAACACCAAATTGCTTCCTGAATGCTACGTGCCTTCCAATATGCAAATTCCACAACCCCAGTTCCCCATTTCCCCTCAATCTTACCACAACAAGCAAATAAAAACACTTCCCCTAAAAAAAAAATCAGAAGATCACAAACCTTCCGAACATCCTCAGGCGAAACCGGAACAACTTCAGCTTGAGCAGCCCTCTTGGAAGTGATTAAACTACTTCTTCTCCTGCAGCCAAGATTCCAAATCTTGTTCTCACTCGCCAACACTTTGGAGACAATACCAAAAGAGCGAGCTATATCCACCCGGTCCTGCCCAGATCCCGAGCTAGGGCACAGAAACGTGCCGTGAATCGACCTCGTAGCCACCACCTGAGACATTTCGCGAACAGAAAACAAGAACAGTGAGAGAATCCGAACGAGAAGAGATCAAACAGAGGGAAAAATGATCGATGAGTCGAATGCAGAAAAGTTTCGCCACAATTCTCAGGCGGAGCTACCAATGTGTGAGTGACTGAGTTGTAAGCTTCGATTGTATCGAAGAAATAGGAAGCTGTTGGGCTTCGTTCAAAGCGGCGGGTTTCTTTTGATGTTTAACAAACCAAACCAAGGGTATTTTTGGAATACCATTTTTTTGTACGATAGACAGTGGATTATGATAAACGGAGTTATTATAATATAGATTATGATAAACGATGTTCGATTGATTTGTTTGTAAGATTTTAATAAACTGACACAAAGATAATAAACGGTAGAATAAATATCAATTTGATTATTATAACCAATGGGCCGTTTAAATAAGCAAGGCTCAAACACACTCCCAACAGTTTACAAATACAACGTGTGTAATTGTCAGCGCGTGTACTTCAGTCGCCTGCCGTGAAAAACTATGCTTGAAATCGTCGAATAGATGGGCCGATTTTGGGCCTGACCAGGACCTCTTTGGGTCTCTCCAAAACGATCCCTGTACTCTTTTTAGGCCCATTATAGAAACTATTTTGGGCCTAACTAGTGAGGAATTCCCCAATTTAATTCCTATTTTCATAACAAGGGGATTTGTTAAATACGTAACTTTGGGATTGGGGGATTTTTAATATTTAAATGAATAGATTAATTTTATTAGCACTTGTAGATCAATATTTTAAATAGAGATATAGTTGGACATAGTATAATACTGAGTTGGTAGCGTGTTTATTTTCTTAATTGGTTGTAATTCAATTTTACTCTACAATAATAGGTTAGATTCTAAAAAACGATATTTAACTCTCTTATTATTTTAGAGCAATTATTTTAGTTGCGGTTTCCTTTCTCTCAATTTTTTTCATTGATCAATACTTACAAGTTTGAATGATTTGTCATATGCCAATTTATTAGTTGGTTTCCTTAATTGAAATTAAAAAAAAAACACACACGCATAGTTCATTTGAAAACAAATAGTTAAAGGGACTTTATCATGCTGGTTAGCTTATACGAGCTACAAAAATGTCTCTGCATTTAAAATTTACGAAGTTATCTATAATTTGTGCAATCTTTCAAAGCATAAAGAGCAAGAGTCGTATTTAAGTAAAAAAAGTTAGCTGCCAAAGTCAATTTTGTTTGTACATGTCAAGTCCAAAAACTACCGAACATAGCTAAACAAGTCCATCCAAAAATAATACACCATTTGAATCTTTTAGTCATGAATATTATAATTGGTTACTTTAATCTATTTTATAACTATGTATGTTTCTCTATTTAAAAGATAACACTTTTTCACTTTATTCGGTAGTAATGGATATACAATTTTTCTCTCATGTCAAAAACCAACTCGTTGTATAATGAACAATCTGTCGTAAGACTAGTTAAATTACAAAAATTATTATAAAAATATGAACACATCTCCAAACATATATTCTTAAGCCGAAGACTATAAATTCAAATTTCTCCAAGACTTTGAGAAATTAAAACAATATGATCGCTAACTTAAGCCCCGTTTGATAATCATTTTGTTTTTCGTTTTTTGTCTATGAAATTTAAGCCTACAACAACTATCTTACTATACTTTTTTCTTTATTTGGATATCTACATTTTACCTATATTTTAATAAACAAAATCAAAATTTGTAAACAAAAAAAAGTAGCTTCAAAAAACTTGTTTATGTTTTTTAATTTGGTTAGTATTCTCCTACTTTCTTAAGGAAAGACGGATACATTGTAGGAAATATGAATAGAAATGAGCTTAAATTTGATAAACAAAAAACAAAATGGTTATCAAATGGGCCTTAAAAATTTGATTCATATGAGTTTATTTGACATTCAAATATTGTAGAATCGATATATCTCGTCAAAATAATTGAGATGTGGGCAGAATAGTCCAAACACTCAAGAATAACTTTAAAAAAAAAAAATCTCCCCCATATAATTTAAAATTAAAAGAGTAAAAAATACATACAAACAATTCTTTAAAAACAACCGAAAAAATCAGTAGCATGTTACTTGTTGAATTGATTGTATTCGAATTCAACTTTATAGTCATGAATTTGATCGTAAAAATAGATCTTTACCTCTTTTCTTATTTGAGAACAATAATACCATTTATGTTGGAAGAGTTTGAACTCAAAAAAAAAAAAAAAAAAAAAAAAAAAAAAAAAAGTCCATTGACATGTAACCAAAATCTCCCCCTTAATATAGAATTAATAAAGATCTGTCCCAGTAAATAGAGGGGAAAGGTGTCTCCTACACACTTGCAAGTATTTTAGTAGACCTCACAATCAAGAACCCTAATTTGACAAACTCATTAGACCTATAAAATCTCGAAATGGCCGATGCAATGTCTCTTCCAATCGCCGCTATTTTAAGGTAACCAACAAGTTCTAATCATTTGCATTACTTAATTAAGCATGTCCACTTTGTTGCATACAAGTTTTGATTTTTCTTAACAACAGAAATTATAGATTCTTTCTGTATTCAATTTCTTCTCCTTTAATGGCAGTTCTTCTCCATGATTGCCCTGAATTAACTTGGCTGTTTTCCTTTTTTCTTCGTAGTATTATTATAAGGACCAGACTTTTCAGACCAAACACAACATTCTCTTTGGGAATCAAAATGTGGGCATCAATGTTTGGATTCTCTTGCAATGATTGTTGTCTTTAAAAGGGGACATGAAGAGGGGACCAATTTGTTTGAAGTCGTTTTCCTTTTTGGGTGTTGTCCCAAAAACCTCGGTCTCTGTCCATATCTTTTCCCGACAATCCCTTGGACCATTTGTCTTATAAATTTACTATGGCCCTTTTTTTTTAATGTCGAACCTTGACTATTCTAATGGAACAATCGTCTGCGAAAAGATATTTAATTGTCAAGGAAGCTTGTAGGAAATTAATTTTTAAGTAGATAGTTACTATCGATTGAACTCATTATCTTGAAATGCCTTGAACTATGTTGCACTACAAAATAATGAGTATAGGTCTCACTGTATGTGTATTCTTTATTTTCAGGAACTCCTACTTTTCTTTCCGTAGATGTAGCTAACACAATACTAATGAATTACGTAAATCTATGTGTTTTTCGTCTTGCATTTTCTTATTCTTAGTTGTTGTTTACCATTCTTGTGTAATATATTTCTTCTAGGCACTTTAGGCCAATTCATTCATATTTGAATGAAGATGACACAACTTTCTTTTTATTTGAGTCAGCTTTTGTGTACCTCAACTATTTGTAATGGACTTGTTGTCTATTGATCCTATAACATTTGGATGTCAATGTAACATGTAGGAAATTAATTCATAGGTAGGTGAACTCCATGAATTGAATTCACAACCTTTTGGTTTTTGAATGTCCTTTTTTACCTCTAGATTACCCATGGTGGTTGAAATAGACACAACTCAAAACTGTTTGGTGGATGAAAAAGTCAGATAATTCTTTACCAGTTCTCAACTGTTTGATCTTTTTGCCTCATCCAATTCTTCACCACCAATTTAATGATAAAAATCAATCCCATAACCCATTATTCATTCAAATTCAAGGTGGAGAACTTATCTACGTATGAGAATTGGGAATCATTGAAACAAAATCTTGTTTTCTGTTTTCTTTTTTTCCTTTTTCATGCTTTGAATAAGAGTTGGAATCTGACATCTTTTTGTACGTATGTCGTAATGTCGTAGAGTCCTAACGAGTTTGAATCGACCTGTTGATGTCGTGCATCTATGGTTCAAACTTGTGATGAATAAAGTGAATATCTTTTTGGAAAGAGAATCTGTCTTCTTCATGAAGTATATAGGGAGGGAAATGATTAAAAGAGATGTGGGGTTGAATGTACTGATGCAAACACTACATTGTATTTGCATGTAGGGACTCAAATTTCTGTTCCTTTCCACCTTTTTCTCTTTTTTGAATTATTAAATTCTCTGTTTCTTGGCCAATCACAAACACTAGAATTAGAGAGATAGGAAATTGAGGCTTCCATATATGTATATATATATATGCACATAATTATATGAACCAGCAAGCCTCTGTGGATATGTTCCATAAAGAAGAGAGTTTTCTCTAGTCATTTCCCTTTTGTGTGTATTTTAGTATCTTTGAACTTGTGTTCTGCACATATATTGAGATACAGCTGCAGGAATGGAGACATCCCAGCCTCTTTCTATTGACAGCTTTTCATATAGTTGGCTAGTGAATATAAAGCCATCTTTAGAGAGCTCAGGCAACAACTCCTTTAGAACCTCACTCGATGCTTCGGACGAAGCCTCCTCCTTCATCGAGATGGACCCAAGAATGCCACCCTCCAAGAGATTTTTTGGAAACTCTCAAGATTTCAAATTCGACTTCCCTGTCTCGCCGCCTTCTCTCGCTTTTGTTCATGCTGACCAGCTGATTTCCAATGGTTGCCTTGTGCCTTTTTTCGTTGATCCAGTGAAAGTTCAGAAATATGAAGATGAAGATTTCAATCCAGATTTTCCTAAATCTTCCCATACAGAAAGAGACACCCTTCCAGCGAATTCTTCTGAGTGCTCGTCGATGAGAAAGTGTCGAAAACTATCGAAGAAAGTGTTGCAGAAGTATCTGAGTTTTTTCAAGCCATTGTACCAAAGAATACGAGGTCGTCATAGAGCATCAAGTTCCAAACCAGAAAATGTTGGTAGAAGATCCAATTCTATGAAGAATTGGGAATATACAAATGAAGCATCGCCACGAATAAGCGTAGCTTACTCGGCTGACAATTGGCGAAGATCCTGTGATTCCGAGAGCTCAATCTACGAGGCAGTCCTCCATTGCAAGAAATCTATAGGTAAGTGAATCATTTTACAGTTAGTTCATCATCATATCATTATGGTATTAGTATTTTCTTTCTAAAACTCATTTGGGTTCTGATGCTTCAAATCTTTACTGTCTTCAGGAAGACAAGATGAGTAATTTCAGATAAAACAATATGGAGAAAGAAGTGAAAGCAGAGGATGATAAAAACAAAAGAGCAATTCATGAAAAACAACCAAAGAAGAGAAAAATGAGACATGAAATGATAACATCCACTAAGCTCTTTGTCCCTTTCTCCTACTTTTTCTTGGATTAAAATGCACCATACCATTTTTCCTGTGAGAAAAGTAAAAGCTGTATAGATGAATAGTCTTGAATTCTTCAGACCTTGCAGATGAACAGGAAGGGTCACCATAAATTTTGTTTGTCCTCGACTGTTATGTAATAAAAATCTCGTTTACAATCGAACACTTGTTTCGCCCGTGATCGAGCGGGTTCTTCAACAAAATTGTATTAATTTTCATCAACTTCATGTGCCATTTGAGTGTTTTCCTTCTTTACTTGGAGTTTTGTAGATAAGTTCTCTCTGTGGGAAAAGAATGAAAGAACAATGCAAAGATCATATAAAAAAACAGCCTAAACAAATTGGGAAGATTGCTTATAAAAAATGTCTCCAACAAAATCTGTAACTAAGTTCTAAAGAAAACACATGAAATCTAATGATGATCCAAATATTATCTGAATATTTCATCACTTCTCTAAAGATTCTATCATAGATTTTGCCTTTGAAATCCCATAAATATAGCGCACAGCCCAACCTTTGAGAAATCTTTCTTACAAAAAACTCTCTAATCATATTGCAAGTTGTAACTACTCATTATTTAGAAGTTTCTTAGTAAATTGTGGAAGTGTTTCGAATTTCTAGAATTATGTAGACATTCAAAGAATATCTTAAAAAGTGATAAATATCTATATATTTTTAATACAAATATGTGGTCCACATTGGCTAGCCCCTACTATAAATACTTCTCTACCCTCATCATATTTTGCATCCAAGAAAAAACAAGTATAGTAGTGTCTTACAAAATATCTTCAAAGAGTCCTAGAGTGATTTTGTAGCGTAAGTCCTAAACGTCTTGTAATCTATTCTCAAGTGGTCTCAATAAAAAGTGTTGGTGTTTTTCACAAAAGAGTTGTGTTCAACTGACTCTACACCTGAATAGTCAACTCTTTGTTTGTAGATAAGTCGAACAATCAAGTGACTCTCTCTTCATATTTTTAATGAATATATTGCATTCAAACTGATATGATAGTAACATAAGAATTTGCATTTGCCATTTCTTGAAAGTGAACTGGTTTTTTTAGATGGAAATTCATATCTAAACTAAAAGACTTGGTAGCTATTCAATGAGGTCATAAGGAAATTGTTGTGGGGGGCCTTAAGTTGCTTTTGCAAAGCAAGGAATCCATAGCATGTTTTCCTCTTTTTATTTGCACATGAAAGCAATCCAACTTGCTTTTTCATAACATGTTTTTTATTTACAATAATTGTTGAGTTTTTGTTTCTTCAATTCACCATGTTTTATATTGAAAATGTTAATATTCATCTCCCATATATAGTCTCACCTAGGGGTATTGGATGGTACATACTACAACTTTCATAATATTGACTCAACGGTAAAATTTATGAGCGAAGTTGAACATAATTCAACTCATTAAAACATATACTTTTGTCAAAAAGTGAAAGATTGGAATCTCTCACTCCCACATTTTGAGCTAAAAAAATAGTGCAATTTATGAAAAGCTTATCTGCTTTACAACTTAATTATATATTATATAAAAAATAAAATAAAATAAAATAAAACTTAATTACATGTTTACTTCCTATATTAAAACTTTTTTTTTTAGATCACCTATATTAAAACTTAATTTCACTGTATTCCTATCTTATAATTAAAGCTTACCATTTGTCTCTGTCATCATTAATGAGTAATTGAAGACTCTAAATAAATTTACCAAATGGATTAGTGACGCGATAGTTTCATTGTTTAGTTGTAAACCAATTCAATACTAATATTAAAAGTTCGATCTCGAGAATTGGTATTTGTCTCCTGATATGTATTAGAAAAAAAAAAGAACACTTTAAATAAATTTGATTTAGCCAAAACTTGTTTTTTATTCCTTTTTTTTTTGTCAGCTCTTGTTAACAAAAGCTTTTAGAGAGGTAGAGTACAATAATGAAACTTTTAAAAGCAAAGCAATCAAATATACATAAAAGGACCAAAAATGTTATTTCACCTAACCCAATACCATACCAATCGACATAGATCTCAATCTATGTTTGGATTCCTCAAAATGATGATGACTATTAAATGGTTGGGAGGACCAATCCTAGACCCGAGCGATACGACTCTACTTCCGAGAATTTTTTTTAGTACACTAACAATATTTGAAAGTTGAGAAATTTGAAAATGCGACTTCCAAGTCGAAGATACATTTGTTAGGGTAAGCCCACTTTGATACATTATTTCTTTGTATTATACCTATCAAACTTTACAATGCAATTTAATAAATCACGATTGAAAATTTAACTAAGCAGATTTTAGTAGATTAAAAACGTGTTTAATAGAAACTATAACCAAGAGCTCGTTAATTTAAATGTAAAACAGTAATATGTTAGGTTTGGGTGTTAGAAGAATTAAGAATGTATTAGACGATATGAACAATTAGTTAGAGAGTTAGTTAGTAGCTTGGTTATAAATAAAGACCGGTTAGATAAGGGAAGGACATCTTGAAAACGAGGATCTCAAGAGTTAAGGAGGGTCCACGTAGCTCGAATCACTCGACTTATCGTGTATGTCCGTTATGATTTGTTGGTCAATAGATCCAGGTATTATCATTTTGGTTCTCGCAACGATAACCTACATACACGATAAGTCAACAAATTCTTGAGGCCTATTAAGCCCTAACAATTCTTCAATTCCAAGATGCTATTTCCTCATCTAACCGGTCTTTATTTATAACCAAGCTACCAACTTTCTAACTAATTGCTCATATACCCCAATACATTCTTAATTCTTCTAAGGCCCAAACCAAACCTAATCCACCAAAATGAATCTCAACAATTGGTAAACTGTCCATCAATGAATAAAGATTCTTCATAAATAAATAAAAAGAAGCAATCACACACGATTTGGACAAAATTTTCCTGTCCTTTGGCTCCAAAATCAAAATGGGAATGTTTTCATTACTCTTCTTAGTTTGATACAAAACAGAATTTTTCATGTTTCGCCAGCACATTAACCGTGCGGTTAAGATACATTATCTTTAATCAAAATGTTAGAAGTTCGAATCTCACCACTCACCCGTCGTTTGTAAAAAAAAAAAAAAAATCTTCATCCACACATATGCCAGCAACTTCTTCTGGCAAACCACAGTAGAATTAATACTATGAAAGAAGTGTTTCCTTTTTCTCTTCAGTTGTGAAAGAGATTGAGTTTGGGGTAGAAGTATACAAAACAAACCAACTAACCCGGATTAAACCCAAGCCATAACGGTTGTGTTGGGTTATAGTTCAGCTGAACACAACCCAAACTAAGAATAATATCACATATATGTGTAAGGTAATTCTTAACATTGATCGGAAACATTAACTAACAAGATGAGTAGTTTGGGTTTAAATCTAGTATGTATCATGCAATTCTCCTTTAAATTTTACAAATTTATGGACTATGGGTTGGGGTTGTGCCTTAAAGAGAAAATAAAAAGATAAATACAAATCTCATAACTCAACTCAACCTAATACAAAAGTCTTTAAGAGAAAATAAAAGATAAATACAATCCGATAACTCAACCCAATACAAAAATACACTGGTTGGGTTAGCTTGTTCTAATATATAGGGTTGGACAGGTTGATGGATTGACCAACCAGATATTTGAATTGGTCCAAAAAATTCTTCTAACTCGACCCAATAAACCATGCACAGCCCCTACCTAGTTTAAAGATAGAACTTGTGAACAATACCCCCATTATTCTAGGCTAAAAAAACAAAACCCCATCTTTTTAGTTGCACAATATCTAGCTCAAATCTTCTCTGAACCACAAAAACTTCAGGCACTGGAATTAAGCTTTTTGGTGGCAGGCAAACAATTAAAAAAAGGGGTTAAGTCTTTAACTTTTGTCTTGCACAAAGTTAAGAGATTCAATGGAACCATTTGAGGGACTTGGTGCATGAATTTTAGTCACATCACAGTCCATTTGAAGCATCCTCAGACCAAACTTCCAGTTTCATCTCTAAGCATAATGATGAACATGGGCTCCATTTGTGCTCATCTGTCTACTGCAAAAAAAATTGTAGCTTTCATTTTTGGTGTGCTTGATATTGTAAACAGTTATTCTTCATCTCTTTAATATATTAGGCTTTTGGTAGGTCATTTGAATACTTGAAATTCATCATTCCAATTGCTCTACCAAACCCCCAAAAAAGTCTTAAAACTCTTTCAGGATAGGCAACCATTTCAGCCACATCCTTATTAAAAACCTTATCTCTTTTCTTTCTGAATACCAACAAGATTTGCCTAGTCCTTTTCACTTTTTTAATGCCCCATTATTATCTTTTTTGTAGTTGGAAACTGTTGGTTGATATAATTAAATTTACCCCAATCCATAAGCTTAAGCTTTTGGATTGATTGGTAGTTTAACATAATTCAACATGGTATCAGAGCAGGAGGTCATGAGTTCGAATAGCCCACAAGTGAGGGGAGTGTTGGTTGATATAATTAAATTTACCCCAATCCATAAGTTTAAGCTTTTGGCTTGATTGGTAGTTTAACATAATTCAACATGGTATCAGAGCAGGAGGTCATGAGTCTGAATAGCCCACAAGTGAAGGGGAGCGTTGGTTGATATAATTAAATTTACCCCAATCCATAAGTTTAAGCTTTTGGATTGATTGGTAGTTTAACATAATTCAACATGGTATCAGTCGTTTACAATTGCCTAGTTCATGCAAAAAAAGAAGAAGCAGGTACTTGAGGATAATTGTGCTTAGAAAGCAAAAAAAAGTGATCATCCATGGTAAAATCCTAGTTTAAAAGTGTTTGGATCATGTTAAATTACCGATCAATCTAAAAGTTATGGTGAGTTGGGTAAATTTAATTTTATCAGCTAACACTCTCCTTCACTTATAAGTTTGAAAATTTGAGAAATATCCAACAGGTAGAAATTAGTATTAATTGGGAAGGAATGACAGTACTGGAATTCAAACTGAGAATCTTCTACTCTAAGTTGAATTATGTTAAATCACCAATCAATCCAAAAGTTTAAGCTGGTGGATTAAGATAAACTTAATTATATCAACTAACAAAAAGAAAAGGAAAAAAACGAGTCGATGAATAAGTGGTTCTCACGTCCTGGCATTTCTCGAAAAATTCTCCAAAGATTACAATAGACTTGACCAATAATTTGGTATTTAAGAGAACTAACCAATCCTGTTTTTTTCATAAACTGTGTAAAACTTTTAGGTAATGGAATAAAACTTTTTGGGTAAGAATGAGAAGTTTGTCACATGTATGTAAGCAAGAAGGAGGAGACAAGGACAAAATGTGCTAGGACAAATGACAAAGCATGATAGAATTACCTCTCTGTCTCTTCCTACTAGTTCTTGCCAGCCCTGTTGATTTTTCTGCTTTTCCACCATGAAAGAACAGTGACAGATGGCTACGAGCTTTGTCGTTGTACCGGACCTATCGGCATTTTATGTGGGGACCGGGACTTCCCACATGCGATCTGTCGTTGCAGAGTCACTATACTTGCTAACAAGACAGACTAGCAAAGCCATAAATATATGCATATTTTTGCCAGTTAAGTTGTGGGGGCTCCCTTGATAATGTCCTTCAGCTATGGAGGATTTATGAGACAATGATAACTAAAGACTAAAGTCTATCCTATTGTCATTGACTCATTGCATTAACACCTTTGTGTATCGATGCAAATTATTTGCCACAATAAAAGAAGAATTCAATCCAATTCAAGATCTTTTCGTTCACAAAACTCACCACAAAGCAAGCTCGGTTTTTCCCGGCATTTGGTGTCAAATAATTGAGTTCTGCATCGATTTGAACGTCACAACATCGATGTTAATATATGATTATCGAATGCCCCGAATAGATTACTGTCAAAATAAACTTTCTAAGAAGGCTTGTAGTGAATGACTTTAAGAAAAGTTAGGACTTTGCGCTAAAGCCAGTCTACATTCCTTATGTCTGAGCAATTTCCAAAAGTCCTACTCAAAGTTTTAGGACAATGACCATATATCACATGTCTTATCTTTGTTTCAATATCTAGGAATGTTCATGTAGCCAATGAAATTCTCCGAGTGTCGATAAATTAATCGGAACATTGAATGTAGTGTGATAGCAACCTTGGATGTGTCATGTGTGTTTCATCATAAAAATTCACTGTGTTGATGTAAAGAAATTGATTGAAGAATGACACTTTTGTGAATGGAGATGTTTTAGATCTTTGAATGCATTTTGCACAGTAAACTAATGAAGGACAGAATTTTGAATTTTTCAAATTCTCAGAAACTGGTCCCAAATGTTCTTTTTTCTTTTTTCTTTCTTTCCCTTTCTTTCTTTTTCTCTCTACTTAATGGGAGAGATGAAACCAAAAGAATTCATAGTTTGAACAAAAGAAATTCTTAGTTTGAACAAAAAAAGGTAAATTCTGAGTAGTTAAAAAAAGTGTCCCAAAGTAGGTAGAGAATACCTAGAAGCACAAGACAACTCCTAAGAAATCGATAGATTAACTTCGTAATTTCAAGAGAGTGGACGTGTCTCCTAAAGGAGGTCGGTCAAAATGGTTAAGCCCAAAGTATATAGTGCGTTGAGGATCCTACATTGGAAAGGTAATAAGGCCTTACAATTAGTTTTGAGATGGACTACATGTTATTATTATTTTTTATAACTGGGAATTGGAGATTCATCCCATTACATATTCGGGAGCACTCACATTCATTCCAAGGTTTGGGTTTAGAAAACAATTCCTATTAAACTCACTCGTGAGTTTCGAACATAAGATCTTTAAATGAGCATACCTTAGAGACCACAAGTCTCTACCAGCGAGACTGCCTCTATGAAATCGATAAGTGAATCTAACTTAACAAAACATCAATTCAAATTTTGGATCATGACTAACCACTAGCAAAAGAGAACAAAATATAATAGGAAAAGAGTAACGTAGGAATAACTTACTTGTATCAGAATGAATCAGCAGAAGTTATTTCGGATAATCATTCAATGTCCTTTGGAAGTGCAATAATTGCATATAAAAGAACAGTGTGGTCTTTAAAGACAATAAATGATATGCAAAAGCAATGGAATTTCCCTTAAATTGTCATTTCCTTCTAAGATGAACTACACAACGTACATTTAGATATCTATCAAAGGAAACATCATCTAGACACCAATGTAGATGTACGGATGAAAAACAGCGAAAAAGGGATTTTTTTTTTTTTTTTCGGATTTCGACTAAGGTGGGAGATTCGAATTCGTAATCTCTTGATCTAAGTTACATTTAAACAGATTGAAGAGAAGAATTCGCCAAAAGTTCCACATTTTTCTCACTTTAAATGCTTGCAAGACTAAGTTATGAGTCTTTGTATTTAACATTTATACAATATAGACGGTAAACGTTAAGGCCGGTTTGTAAAACATTTTGGAGTCGTAAAAACTGTTCTTGAACTAGAAAACAACCAACTATTATTATAAGGCAAAGATGTCATTTTTTTAGAGGGTCTTTAATCCTTAAGATGATAAGTTTAATTTATGGTGGTCACTTACTTAAAAGGTGGGTTAAACTGGTCCGAATAGTCATGAATATCAAAACAAAAAATTATATTGATTTTTTTTTCTTCATATTCTGAGAATTTTATTTATCTTTTCAAGATCAGAGTAAGTAGGAATTTAAAATGAGGTCATGACCTAGTTTTTCATGCTCACATATATGTCACAAAGTGGCTTAAATTAGGCTACACATATAGACATGAAAAGATAGTCATGCCAAGATATAACTTAAACTTATATCATTTAAAATTAGCTTAGTCATCGTCTTCGTCAACATTTTTATGTCATTAATGATTCTTATATCTCAATAACTAAAATTGAGCATTATTAAAATTTATTTGATTTTGAAACATATAAATTAAATATAAGTTTTTCAAGAGAGCATGTCTCACAAACTACAATTCTCTACCAATAAGGGGGTGCCCTTGGAGACATAATTTAGAAATCATACATTTCAATTGAAAAAATAATCCAAAAGTGTTAAAATTAACTAAAAGCTTTATTTTAAAATAAAAAAGGTTAAAGATACTTTATATAATCAATAATTTCCTAAGTAAAAAAGACTAAAGTTTAAAATAACATCACATCAAAAACATAATTCCAATAAATTTGAATAACTTTGCTTTAAAAATGGGAAATTGTGGCCATTGGCTAATAATTTTGTCATTTTCCAAGTATAACAACACTTTTTTGCAGATAACCGATATAGCAAAAATATTAAAAATGGTTTTTTTTCCTTACGTTTTTGCCCTTATTACAAAATAAGGAATTTCATGGCTTCTTTTTTCTTCTTCCTAGCGGCCTTTTTACAATGTTGCTTCTTATCTAGCATCTCGATGAAAATTAAATTACCCCTTTTGTCCATAACATATTTTTCTAACTAGTTATATAATTCTTCTAAAAAAAAAATACTTATTCAATAAGTTAAAACTTATTTTTAATTAGGTGTTTTTCATCGTATAGTGATGAAATGCCTTCCTTGGTATAAACCTACAAAAACCGAAACCGATAGACAACTTCAAAACTGTGAACCGAACATAAAGCAGCAGAACGGGAAGGCAAAAAATACGGGGTCAACTTACAGTACACCTCAACTATTCTTCTAAGACAAGCGCAGAAGTGAAAGGCTTCTAAATTTTAAGATCAAAAGTACTTGAGAAGCAAGGGAAAAGTAATAGAGGCTCAAAAGTACTTGAGAAACAAGGGAAAAGTAATAGAGGCTGCTAAGAGAGATATGATGAAGGTAAAGTTTTTTTTTTTTGGATAAGAAACATCATTGATGATATGAAATTAAGCCATAATGGCAATTACAAAAGGCCTCTCCAATTAATAAGGACATAATGGAAATTACAAAAGGTCTCTCCAATTAATAAGGAGGGCAGAAAAGTCATAATCAAAAAACGAAAGAGACTTTTTTAACCAAGATACCACCAGATATGTAATTCTATCAACCATCCAAAAAGGCGACGCCTTGTCGTGAGACATATTCCTCATAATCTAATTCCTCTTCTTCTCTTGAAGGGGCACCATGGGGATTTTACTCAGAACTTTTGCATCAAATACAGCAAATTGTTTCTTGAACTCTATCAAAGCCTTCTCAGCAATTGGGTCAACTTGGTCTTCATACTTCTCATAAAGGATTGGCACAGTGTGTAGCAATACAAAGGCTAATTTTCAAGAAGCAATAGCACATCAAAGTATATCAATATATGAGCACATATGAATTTCAGTTATAAATGCAAGAGATTTGGTGATTTCTCAGCCAAATAATTGAAAGAGTAGAGTTACTTACATATGTATACCAAGGTCAGAAAATTGAACCAACTGCCAACTACTGATAGAACCCATAAGCCCATGAAAACCTGATAATAGCATCAGAATTTCTCAGTAGCATTACCAGAGTAATAAATAACAAAATTATTATAAAATCAATCGTAATAACTATCAAGAAATTAACTTCCAATAGACGATTATGCCTCGAAAACGCATTTACTCGAGATAGTAGCAGTGAACGTACACTGAGAAACTTCTTCAAATCCCTCCCAGAAGCAATATCACGTAAAGTGGAGATTACATGATTGATTTCGATTCTCAGTGCAGAGACTAAGTCAAGCAAGCATTTTTCAGGAAGTCTAAAATCTGGGATTTGAGGCGGGGTCCTATAGGAACAACACGAAATACATATAAAGGGGGAAAAATCATTTACGCAATACTTACCAACTTGTATAAAAGTTGTCCACATAAACATTTAAAATGCATTAAAAATATATTTTTTAAAAAGGATGATTTGACTCGTGATACATTGCCTATGTGGGGTAAATTGTCAAATGGGGTATGTTTTAGAAACTTATTATGGAAATGGGTCTAATTTCAAACTTTTTTTAAAAATGGGTCTTTGCGTCTTTAGGAGAGACGCAACTCCCTTTAGTTTTTTGTTCCAATTTTTTAGGCAAAATTTGAGTTTTGACTTTTTTGTTCTCTTATTTATTTCTTTAATTTGGTTTTTACTTTACTTTTTTTTTTCCTTCTTTTCTCTTTTGCCGATATGTACGTGCTTTAAAAAAAAAAATCTGCTTACTTTCATATATTTTTTCGTTTTCTTTGTTTTATTTTATTTTTCTTTATAATATTTTGTTTGTTACAAATATATACTAAATTTGTGAACTTTTCTTCATGAACATATATATTTAAGAATGTCTATTTTAATATAAGTAATTTATCATTATGTTAAAGTATAATGAATGATTTTTTTGCATGATCCATTTAGAGTTATAATGATTTAAGAATGGTTCTCAAAAATAATAATTATTATTATAATTTAAGAAAGTAATTTTATTTATAATCATGTTAAAATTATAATGTAATTTAATGTATATATATATGTTAACATATATTTTTCAACATCCTAACAACCTCAACTTTTCTTTTAAACCATAACCACCTTTAATTTAAATCATTAAAAAAAACATGCAAACCTATTTCAAATTTAAAAATAAAGTAATTAGAAATGAAAACTTATATAATTTTTATGAGTGGTAATATATATATATAATTTTTTTATAAATGTTAAAAATCTATATAAAAATTAAATAAAACAAAAGCTAAGTCCCTAAATTGATAGATGTTAAAATTGATAATTTTTAATCAAATTAAATTTAAATTATTTTATTTTAAATATAATATTTTTAAAATTTTGTTATAATTAAATTAGGGAGACAACAAATTTCTAATAAATAATGCTTCTCAAAAAAAAAAGTGATAAAAAATGAAAATAGAGAAAACTAAATATTAAAAAAACAAGAAAGATATAAAAAAATCTATAAAAAATCATATTGATATCATCAGAGGGACGCAAATCTAAAGAAGAAAAAAATTATGTTCCTAATATATATATATTTTAAAAAAAAAATCAAACACAATCCATGAGATTTTACTAATTTTGACCAAGATATGCCACGTGTGTACATTGACCAAAAGCAGCGTGTGTGGCGTCTCTCGAAGAGACGCCACAACCCCTTCCAACAAATTATTTAAAATATGACCCATTTTGATAATAACTTTTAAAAAAGAACCTAATTTGACAATTTACCCGCCTATGTGGCATAATATTATCCTCATATCATATGTGTTGGGAAGTATGTTCAAGGTACGCACCGTCAACTTGATAAGTACTATTCTACAAACAATACTGGCAAACTATACATAGCATTAGATTTTGTAAGTCGAAGTCTTACTTACTTGTTAATCAAGGTATTGGAATAAGACCACGAGAAGATTATAGCCAGAAAAATAATTAATATATGGCACACGAGAGTGATTAATTGGTACTCAAGCAGCTCAAAAAGAATCCACAAGACGGTGGCACCCCCAAGCACGAGTGCAGAGTTTTTCTTGTTCCTCCAAAGAAAAACATCAGCAGCTGCAACAGCAAGTATTTATAACATATAAGAAAAGTTCGCTCACCAATAAAAACAGGAAATGGTTGAGGGATAGAACTGTAGAACTGCATACTTCTGCAATGCTATAGTTCTACAGAAACGTTTGTGGAGAAAAAAAGTAGATCGAATCAGTTTTAATGAATTGTAAGCAGTTATTATACAAAGAAAATCATACGATCCCATGATAAATAAACTCATATAACACTGACCAATGATCATAATTCATAAACAAAACTAATCATACAAACATTTGAGCCTATTATTGAGGATCATATACTCGAAAGGTGAGGAGACCTCACAACCTTTAAAACATCATAGGCTATTCTCTCTTAGTTAATTGGTTTTGAGATGAAATTTCATGTTAACTAATATGGTATTTGATTCAACAGTATCAAAACTCATTAAGAAGAATTTGTTGATATTTGTGACTGCTGAGCTAGTTTGCGCACACCTCGACTATTGTCACAGGCCATACTATAACCTCTTAGTTCTCCAAGGCCCTCTCAACCAGTAGGTCACTCCATGATAGTTCAAAACTCATTAAACTCAAGTGGATATTCAGTCCAAAAATTCAAATCCAACTCGAGAATGGTGGATCCAAAGAGGTACCATTTCAATGGGAATTGAGGATCACGCATCGGAAACATAAATGAGGCTTCACAATCTTTAAAAGATCATAGGTTATACTCCTCACAAAGCCAATTGGTTTTAAAGTGAAATCTCATTATCTAATACCTATGATCCCAAGATTTCAACACAGAGGGAATGGGTACATGCATCTAATTATTACTAATTTTAAAGAATAGATAGGTATGCATCCGCTAGAGTTTTCAAAAGATGATCGAAACAATTGCACTAATAGTCTAATAGGACAAGTAATAATGAACATCCCCTTCAGCCGTTTTTCACGTCAACTACAAATTTCTTAAAAACTAAAATGTAAACATAATAAATGGTCGTTTTAAATGTTTACAATCTACATCAGAGCGTAAAACAAAATAGCGGTTACCCAGTTCATAAATAAAGAAGTAAAACTCAACTCTAACAATTGCGACAACTTCTTTACTTTCTAATGCGAGATCTAACAGAAACCAAAAACTACGAAACCATAACGCTAATAACCTAAGGTTTTCATGCATAGCTCAATCGATGGGGAAAAAATGCGAATATGCTCTCAGTTGTAACATTGAACAGTCATGCAATCGAACAAAAATTTACGCAAACTCGCGCAAGCACATCTCGATAACAACAATGTATAAAGATTAAAGGCATTGTATAAATAAGAGTGACAGAACATGATCAAAAACATTTAAATTCGAGAAATCGTCTAATTTATTTTCTACATTAACCGATCAAACACGAGAGATAGAGATGAGAGAGTACGTTTTCCACCGCCGAAGACCGTATGGACGGGCTTATCTCTACCGAAGAGCCTAAAACGGTGGGATTTTACAGAATGGACTTTGGATTTCGGGTCATCGTCGGAATCGGATGAAGACGATGAAATGCAGTCGCTGATCTTGTCGATAATCAATTCCGGCTCGCGTGGTTGATCAGCCATGGATCTTTGCAGCCAAAATGAAGAACGGAAAATTGAATTTGAGGGAGATAACCGTCTCTGAAGCAGAGACGATTTGGCTATGTTTAGTAGAAAATGCGAAACGCAAAGCGAGGGAAATGCAATATGAGCTATTTAAAGTGATACATAAAAAACCATTCATATCACCGAATGGGTTAGTGGTGGAGTTCTCTAGTTCTATATTAATTCATTTTCACTCTACGGTTATCGTTTTGATTTTAAAATCGAGATTTGTAATCCTTTTCTAGTGACCAATAATTTTAAATTTATCAGAAATACTAATTTAAACATTTTTTAAAGTAAAAATAATTTAAAATATACAAAGTGTATGAAATGAATATAAGACTAAAATGATATACTAATGTGCTATAGTTTAAAAAAAAAACTTGTGACAAACATAAATATGATTGGTTTCATGGGGTTTGGCAATGCAATCCCGTCTTGAAGATGAGTAATTGAGTGAAAGTTCGATAGATGAATGTAAATCGAAGGAATCCAATTTTTTGCACGATTTCATAGGATTTGGGCGATTTTAAATATGCATAATGTTTTTTTTTTTAATACAACGGTGGGTCGAGAGTCTCAAACTCAAACTTTGTGATTATTGACACATTCGGTATATAAATTTAACTATGGTCTCTAGTACAATATACCTAATGTATTTCCCATTTGAAGTTCTCCAAAATTCTCTCCCTCGAAAATATTGTGTAGCATTGCGATCATAGATCCAATTCTCTTTATTTCAGCTCTCAATATTATAATGTCGACTTCAACTTCGATAACTTAGGCTCTATTTGATAATTAATTTATTTTTATTTTTGAAATTTAAGATTACAACAACCATTTTACCGTTATTTTTAAAAACCAAACTAAAATTTGAAAAAAAAATAGCTTAAAAAAATTTGATTATTCACATACTTTCTTAAGAAAATATAGATATATTTGTAAGAAAAATAGAATTTGAGTACAAATAAACTTAAATTTCAAAACCAAACGGACACTAAGAATTTATAAACAAAACAAAACAAAACAATTTGTCACAGGCAGGGGATCGTGCAATACCCTACTTTGTCTGTAGGTTCTTAACTAATTGTAGAAGATGGGTAATAAGTCCTAAAATTAGTAAGATTGCTGAATTAACAAGAACTAATTGCTTTTAGAAAAGAGGGTAATAAATGTGGTCTGAACTCGAAGCATGTTCTGTATTAAAGTTAAATCTCATTGCCGTAAAACTTCCATATTAGTATATAGAGACAAAAAGAGAAGTTCTAATGCACTATCACTGTGGTTAGGGCAATTCATTCACCCGGAGGGGAGGGGGTTTTGGGATGTTCACTCACTAAAAGAAACAGAATGATTTGTCATTCATCATCCGAACCCGAACCGGAGCCTTCTGAACTTGAACTCTGCTGCTTTTGCGCTTTTCCATTGGCAACAGGGCCCTTCTTTTTCACATCTTGTTCATCAGCTTCATCTTCGCTGTATTCGCTCTCGTAATCATCGTATTCTTCTTCATCATGCTCCTCTTCTTCTTCAATTCCATCCTCCATGCTTGGTCCTTCTTCTGCCACAAAGCCACCGCGGGTACCCGCACGGGTTCGTTTCAAGATCTTAAGTTTCAGGTTGGTCTTGTTGTCACAACCGATCCAAGAATCACACAGGAAGTAACAAGTCAAATTGTAGCTCCCCTCAGGTGGGGCGTGGAACTTGCCTAGAACCAGTCTTGATCCTGCTTTTACCTTCTCTACCGCTTCCCTAACCGCGGCGCTGGTTTCCTTCACACTTGCTCCAGATCCCTCCATTTGTTCCTCAATCGCCTTGGAAGCTACGGTTATGGCTGTAGCCTCATCCATGAAACTAACCTTCTGGTAAAACCAAACGTTGTTCGAATTCGGGTCTGCAAGCAGGAACCAGAAGTTTTCTTCTTTGTGAAATGGGTAGTAGGGGGCATGTGGGAGAGCCCCCACCAGCCCGTTACGGCGTTTAAGTGTTACCCAAGATTGAATGGTGACAGTATCACCCTCTTGGATACCCTCTTCGCCTTCCGTTTCGCAAGAGATAGTAACTGTAACAGAAGGCATCATTTCCAGCATTGTTTCAACATCTTGTACTTCGGCAGGCGAGAAACCGCCCACCTGAGCAAGAAGCTCAGCACGCTCAACTTGAGACATTTTCTGAAGATCCTCAAATGCTCTCACTTTCTGTATTGAAGCATACAAAACGTGCATTAAAATAGCAGGAAACTATGGAAGAATGAAATTGAACAAAATGCAAATAAGAACAGACATTTTAATTCATCAAACTTGTTGATTAAAAAAACTATCAAAACTATGAGTTGCGTACTTCAAAAATTACATTGTCTACCCTACCTTGCGAGCTATCTTCTTGACAACAGCCTCGCTAAAATGCGGCAGCTGTAGAAATGGTGCAATACCTTCAGAGGACCCTCCAGTGGCCTTTCTTGTACTAAGAGGAACGGCCTGCATTTTAACATATGGTATGTATCGAGGTAAATTATTGGTGGCAAAAGCTTGCGTGATATATTTGACAGACAAGATACATGGTTGAAAAAAGGATCTAGACATGCCTTGAAAAGACAATACCCATTTGACTTCCAAAGAATTTGTGAGAATTTACAATGAAAATGTCACAATACCATTCAAATCACGTTACCTGAATGATACATTGTGAGAGCTCAATGACCCCAGTTGCAGGACGTAGCCACCCTTGTCCTTGGACATTCCGTGGGATCAACGCCATCTATACAAGAAACAATCAAGCATATTAGAGTATAGCGCAACAAAACCTTTTACTAAAATAAGAAAGTAGAAAATTAAGAGCTACAAAACTATGTCAGAGTTGAGAAGATGCAGCAAAAACGAGTATAAGTTTGATAAATGAAGAAGATGAGAGCCATCAAAGTAAAAGGAGCCGCATATTTAATCTTCCATAATTGTTTCCACACAGTTAATCGAACAAACATATTATCACAAGACACTAGTTTTTGATTGAGAAATGGAGAGGGAGAGGAGTGGAAAGGTCGGGAGGAATTTGGAGTAGAAAAAATTTAGTTTGGTATGAGGGGTTCGGAGTGGAAGTGACAGACGGGTTTGAGAGTGGAAGTGGCAATTTTTTTTATATGCATGAGGGTCTCGGCGTGCACCTCTAACTGTAGAAAATTTTGATGTTAAAGAAACCTGTAGAAAATTAATTTATAAGCATGTTATTACTAGGGGTAAAAGTGACAATTTCTTGTTTGGTATGGAGGTTGAGAGAGGAAGTGATATAGTATCTAATGCAGGATTTTATTTCCTATTTTCACTTCTATCTAAATGTTCAATTTCATCGTCAACAAGAACAATAAAATATTTTTTTCATAAAATAAATCATATTAACAAATTAAAAAGATTCACTAAAAAGGATAAAGAAAAAAAATAAAGGATAAAAAAGTTGTTGTACTAAAAAAGAAACGATAAGGGATGAGAAATTAAAATAAAAATGAAAGTCCCACATGGAAAGTTTTAACCAGTTCTTTTGTCAAGAAATGGCACTTTCCACACAAACATAAAACAAGCTGAGTGTGGGCAGGCTGGCTGGCTGTTATGTGGAGCGGGTAGGGGTAGTTACGAGGAGCCGAAATGGGCGGTTTTGTTGGGCCTAGAGTGGATATTATATCCGATCATCCCAAACGGGTGGTTGGGCTAACCGCTGCCCAATCATCCCTTCCCTTCATACCATGCACACCCTGAAGTCGTGCATCTTTTTTCCTCCTCTAAAGCCAGGGAGGAGGCAAGATTACCGGCGTCGGAGGAGGCAAGATTACCCTCGGTACCGCATTTTCTTATTCACCATCCTGATCTTACTTCCTTCTGTGGTGCTGTGATTTTTCTTTTCTTCTTCCTATTTCAGCAGCATCGACTTGGCATTTCTCTGTCGAGCATGACATGAGCACAAGGCATTTCTTTGACGGGTGCGATGCTCTCCACCCGCGACCCTTTCCTACCAAAAATGGATTGTTTCTTTATCATTGTTGAGATTTCTTTGATATTTGAGCATGTATTCAGTTTAATCCCCAAGTATTTGACATTTGTATTCGACCTCTTCTCACCCCAATCTCTTTCTTTCTGCTTTCTTATCGCTTGTTTGATAGGTTCTTTGTAACTTTTTTACATGTCGACGAAATTGTTTTGTTTCGTATTAAAAAAATATCCTTATCCTACTTTTAATAGGATTGGACATTTATTATCCTGCTCCCAATAAGAATGAGTATTTATTATCCAACTCCTAATAAGATTGGACATTCCTATAATTCTTTACGGAAAGAATCATTTCCCTTATGAACCACAAAATTGTCTTTATACTTTTTCATCAAAAGCTGAGAGTATAGTTGAATGGTCATTTGGTCAGCACACATGATATCATGATACAACACAAGAGTCAACACTAAATGAAGCTGGAAAGAATTCAAAAGACAGTAAGATACAGTTAACTTGGACAATAGTTCTTCATCTCACCTTCATTAATTCTTCAAGAAGGCGAGGAGCAAGTTCAAGCACATGTTTAAAGTCACCATCCAAAGGTGGAGGCAAGTTGGCAAATTCACGAGTTAACTGAGCTTGGATCAACAATTGTGTCTGAAAGTAAAATTGCAAAGATGTAAATCGTAAGTGCATGTACACATTCAAAATGTCAGAAGGAACAATTTCAAGTCACTAAACAAAGTCACCGTGAGCAGAAATTACTTTAACAAGGGCTGGGTGTTGCTTCCAAAACTTTGCCTGCTCTTGTTTGATGTTCTTAAGGTCAAGATTCAACTCACTCCTAACTAGTCCAAATATCTTCTGAAGCGGATCATTATCAGTCCTACGAACTGGCATTTCCACATACTCGGCTGCCTTTATGAAGACATCCATTACTTTGCTGTATAGCCAAATTTGTTATTAATTTCAAGAACAATGGAAAAGGCAAGGAACTTACTTCATGAATGAGTGCTGAAGAATTTTCTTTACTTTTTTATATGGTTATACACAAAGATGCCTTATTTTATTCTAAAATGACAAGAATCAAGAATGTGTAACCAAAAAAAAAACGTGTGAGCAAATATGAAGAATGCTCATAGTCATAGATATATACTTTACCTGGATATTAAGCTATCAATAAAATTGATTTAAATTAAATTTTCTAATCATTATTATCCTTTAAAAAATGGAAGCTAGCCCATGATTGACATTAAAGATACCTTGGTGCCAAAGAAGGCTTCATGAAGTAATAATATGTGGAAAGTGTCTGACGCATGACATAGTTTCCGGTGTATTTCGATGACCTTGAAAGATATATAACGGCTATTACCAAGGGCAAGATTATACAAAGTCCAACAATCCACAGTAAAAGTATCCCACCAGATGCCCCATCAATATGTAGTAAGAATTGAGGGAGTGCAATTCCCATTTGAAACCCCTGCATCAACATTTAGCAAGATTAAATTCTAACTTCTAAGTGGCATTTATCAAAATCTGAAAACCATTAAAAATAAATAAATAAAAATTCTCGCCAATTAACCTGCTTGCCATCTGGATGACCATATTTTTCATAATTCTCACGGGATATTGGATCTGTCAAAGCTTGATAAGCCTTCGATATGAACTCCACGAAATATTTATGGGCCTCTGAATAAAAAAATACAAAGGAAACATTAGGTGAGGTCTGCTAAGGTTAGAAAATTGGTGAGACACTAAACTATTCAAAAACACAACCTGGATCTGGATTTTTATCTGGATGGTATAGGATAGAAAGTCTCCTGTATGCCTTTTTTATATCCGCCTCCGACGCCCCAGTTTCCAAGCCCAGAATACTAAACGGCTCAAATACTTGAATCTGTGTGGTATCATAAAAATCATATTTCACTCCAACATTAGGCGTAATATATTTTTATACAGAAAATAACAAGTTTCTAAAATATCAATAGTCAAGACCAAAATGAAAGAACATTCAAGAGGAACATAATTTTTATCCTCGCTGAAGCTTTTACATAATTTACCTCTCGGCTCATATTTTTAATGTAATAGACCAAGACAAACATGAAGATCCAAAGAAGCACTAGTGTCAAGTTGCTATATGTAGAGAAATTTGCTATCTGCAAAATGAAATGAAACAAACATTTTGAAGAAAAAAAAAATTGACACTTACCATTTGATCAGATTGAATCAGTGTCCTCGAGAAAACTTACCCGCTTAAATATCGACTTACGGTACTTTCCTGAACGGGAGCATTCAGAGCACTGGCAATTTATAATCTTTGCCTTCTTTGAAGCAGCATGACAAAGCTTAAAAATCGTGTAAGGCACTAAAGGCAGTGCCATTATTGTCAAAATAAAAATTGGGAACAATGCACTATTCTCTTCCGAATTTGCCATTGGAACCCCTTTTCAGCAGTGCCTTCCGTCTACTTTGTACTGTCTGCAGAAATTACTGTGTTATAAGTATAACAACTAGATAATGAAGATAATATCACATATCATAATGGAATTTTTACATTCGCTTTGAAATCTAAATGAATTTCATAAATAGAGAAAATAAGGAATCTTTAACAGTAACTTGGTTGACCATTATTTTCAATGAAACTAAATCTAAATTATAGGAAATATTGAAAGTATAGGTGGTCGAAGGCTGGGGGTTTGAAGGTGTGCTCCCCTCAAGGTCCCATGTTCGAGATTCACATGTGATATAAATTTGTAAACACCTCTCATGTCTCTATTCCTTCAATGTCTCCTGATGCTTGGCCTAGGGACGGGTGTGGGGTTACACCGGGTACAGTGGAGCAAAGCTTCGATTTTCTTATAGGAAAAGTTGAAAGCAGAATTCAAGAAGGTCAAACAGATACCCACAAATAAGCTACTAAGAACTACCCAAACTGTTCAATATCGCCTTAAAACCCAACATCCTACCAACAAAAATACTGAAAGCGCCTATAAAAACCTCCATTGATTGGTAAAGATGGAGAAATAGGGCATAAAATCCACTGAAATTGAAGTGTAGACGAATTGAGCTACAGAAATCGAAACACTCAAATACAAACATGGTTTCGATCCATATGAATCGGCAACAATCTCATGAGAATCAGTAACGTCAAAACGAATAATTAATCAAACTAAAATTCAATCACACGCATTAAACTTAATGAAAAGTTTTTAAAGCGAGAAATTGACCTGAAAATAGGGAATGGAATCGGCGATCTGCTGAGCAAGTGCCAAGAACTCGACTATAGAGAGTGCATATTCGGAGGAGGAAGATTGAAGGTATTAAAATGAAAAATAGATTTTTATATTTATTTATTTCGAACCGGAGATCCAAAACGAAAAAATAAAAATAGAAACTGGTTTTTCTTTTCCTGATGTAAAAAAAAAAAGATCGACGGCTGGTATTGGAGAATTTGATATCTATGAATTATGATCGCAATTCATTGTAATGTTCTTTCTATTTCAAGTTGAATTATCATCTTTTAAACTTTAGTTTTTTTTTTTAGATTACAATAATTAAGGGTGAGAAATTCGAACTCAAGACCTCTGGTCGAACATACATTAGTGCCGCTGAACAATTGTTCATGTTGATTTTAAATTTTAATTTTTATACTTTAAAATTGACTCTTAAATGTTAAGATTTGTGACGTGTTAATTTTATTGTTTAGTGATAATTTGATTTTATATCACAATTATAAATTCGATCTTGAAAATAGTTATTCAACTTTCATCCACTTGAGAGATGATTTTCTTACCAATTTTTTTTTTATAATTCCTTTCTTCTCTAAATTTAGAAATATATTCAAATTATATTTTTTATGTTAAAAATTGTTATGATTATTAAATTAATTTTAAACAACGTTAGCTTTTAAATTGATCATATGAACAGTTTAAAGCTTAATTGAATTATTGGAATTAAAAGTAATCATGAACCAAAAAAACATACTCCAAAATGTGTGGATCAAATGGTATTTTTGTATTTTCAATAAATATCTTACAAAAACATTAAAAGAAAAAAGAAAAAAATCGGATGATGCAAATTGCTAGTGATGGACCAATGAAAAGAGCGGGTCATTACAAGTGGCAAGCTTACGTGGATTTCCTTTTTCTTTACTTCATTTTCGAAAAGAAAAAATTGGATTTCAGTTAAAGAGACTAGGTTTTTATCCTTCTTATAGTTCTCAATATACTAGTAAAAAGTCAGCAGCAATGCACATGACACAAAAAAATGCATTAAAGTATATGTACCATTAATTTTGTCCACATCGTATTTTTTTTTTTCATATGATTATTTCAATGTATATATTTGTCCATGAATACAAATATACGTTTAATTTTCTTAAATTTTTTTTTTGAACTCTTTTCAATGCAATAATATTGGAAGATAAACATATATGGAAGATATACATCAATTATCACTAGATTTAGCCTGCTCAACCCTTTTAATCAATAGATTAATTTTTCATTCATATAAATATAATAAAATTTCAAGAAATTCATATAATAAGAGATAGGAGATATTGAGATTTGTTTTTATGTTCACATATTTTATGGATGTCGGGTAAACATATTGTGTATCGGAGGACGTCGTTTTACACTCGTATATTCAATAATAAAATGTTCCAATTAACTATAAAAACCAACTAAAAATGACACAAAGAGTTGGTGACTCGTTAGTTTCACTATTTAGTGGCAATCCACTTCAGTATCATAGTCACACTTTGATGTATTTAGCTTTAATTTATTTGAGAGAATTTAATTTTGAAGCATACAAACCAAAATAAAACTAAATCTTAGGGATAAAATATAATTTTTCCTAAAAAGAACCAACATTGATGTTTGTGCAATGGTTGAGCCTGCATGTAAATTGAAGAGTAGAAGACCAAGAATTGTTAAGGCTAGAACAGCCATATTTGCATCGACAGAAAAGAAGCAGAAAAAAGAAAAGAAAAGAAAATGATGGAATTCTCATGCTTTTAAGACTTCACACTATTGTCACTTTTGATATATATAACTTTCCAAATGCTAAAATATATTCATTTATTCACATTTTGTTATTATATTAAAACTAGAAGATTTTTCATGAGTAGGAAGAACAAGAAAAAAATCAACATAGCAAAAAAGTATTAATTCAACTCATATTATATTGATAGTAACAAAATTGATGGATTCAATCAAATGAAAATTGAAATTGATAAACTTTTAATCAAATTAACCTTAAATATTCTTTGATGTATTAAATAAAATTGGACAAGAGAATTGGCTATTTATAACAAATTTCCTTAACATTATTAATATTATTAAATAAAACTTAAGTTTTTTTTTTTAATTCATAGAATGAACATGCATATTTGAAAGTATAGGACTAAAAAAATAACTCAAAATACATAGACCAAAATGATTTTAAAACGTGCATTTTAAAAGTGTTGAGAGTCACTAAAACCTCGTTTAAGAGTAGATTTAGTTGTATAATAATTTCTCAACCTATGAAGATCATCAATTATAATAATATGCTAACTCATCCTTCCAACTATAATAACAAATGAGATAATAAACTCTTATTCTAACCCATCGTACCTTAAAACATAAATTACCACAACTTTCGTTATAATAACATGCAACTCAAATGAACGTTATTATAATTTCTCATATTACAATAATCTTCCATTATAATAAACTACCCTTTATAATAAATCAATAGTGGCTCAAAGTATACACTTATCAGTTAATTTTGGAGTCGAACTTGTGAAGCATGGGCTTCAAGGCCCGTTCCCCATCCTAAACATGGGCTTCAAGGCCCAATAAGGTCCATCCCGTTCCAATCTCAACGGGGAGAGAAAATCACTCTTCATTCTCCGAAAGCACAAAGCTCGTCACGACTGAGAAAGAAATCAAGGGAGAGAGAAACAGAAATAGAGGAATTTTCCGGCGATGTTTCTGCGAGTGATCGGGCGGCCATTGCTGGCCAGGGTGAAGCAGACGACGGGAATCGTCGGTCTGGATGTCGTCCCAAACGCCCGAGAGGTTCTGATCGGCCTTTACGGTAAAACCCTAAAGGAGATCCAGGCCGTTCCCGAGGACGAAGGGTACCGGAAGGCGGTGGAGAGCTTCACGCGCCACCGTTTGAAGGTCTGCCAGGAGGAGGAGGACTGGGAGAATATCGAGAAGCGGCTTGGTTGTGGTCAGGTCGAGGAGCTCATCGAGGAGGCTCAGGATGAGCTCAAGCTCATTGCTAAGATGATTGGTATGTGTTTAATTTTATGTAATTGGGGTTTCGTCTTTGCGTATTTTGTGATATTTTGATGCACAGTCTATTTCCATTTCATTTAAATCTTTTTCTTGGCTGTGTTGGATTGGGTGGAAATGTATGAATTGGGGGATGTAAGTTATGGAATGTTCGAGTTATGTGCTATTTATTTTCTTGTTTTTACTCATATTTCCTAAAATGTTCTTTCCTACGATATATCTAACTTTCCTTAAGAAAGTACGTGAATTCTAACCAAATTTCAAAAACAAAAACAAACTTATGGAAGCTACTTTTTTTTGTTTCCAAATTTTAGTTTAGTATCTACAAATATAGGTAAGATAGGTAAGATGTAGATATTTGTGTAGAAGAAAACATACGGTATGATAGTTGTTATAGGCTTAAATTTCAAAAACCAAAAAATAAAAACAAAATAGTTATCTAACGGGCCTAAACTTTTCTTACTCAAATTTTGAAGGGAAACTCATGACTGCGAATATTATGAGTTTGGCATCGTCAATGAGACCTTGTAGAGTAGAGAAGATTTTCAAGTTTCCAAATGATGGGTATCTAAGAATGTCATTTGCATCTTGTTGCACTGAAAAAAATTGGTCAATGCCTATGAATTAGACTGTAATTATCCTTCTCTTCTGTTGTTAGGCTGTTCTCAGTTCTTACCTTGTTGAATGATGGGCCTCATGGCCTTATAGCAATCCGTTATTTAAATATCAGAACTTTCTGAAGTCTTCAAGGGGCCGCCTCGTTGAGTGAGGTGTGAAGTCTCTTAGGGTATACTCTTTTGGAGGTCTCGGATTTGAAATTTTATGAGTGAGTTTTATTGTAAAATCCCTTGTTGTTTTCCGAGTACGGTCTTGGGACATGCGCGGGTGTCATCATGATCAAATATAGCGGTGCGAAGCTTTAATTCCTGGTTATCAAGGAAAAAAAGAAAAGATTAGCTGAGACTACTCATTTTTTTTTACTATAAGAGTATCTTACTAGATTATTATTTGTAAAACTCAAGACACGGTTGTCTAGATTGTTAAAGCAGCTAACTTTCATTAGAACAATGAAAAAGAACACCCAATAGCAATGCAAGAAGGAAAGGCCAAACCAAAAGGCGCATGCACAATAAATTTTAATTTTCTTCAAAAACATATCTTGTTCCTTTTTCTTTTTGATAATCGGGAAACTGGAGCTGCCTACCTGCATACATCCAAATCCATTTGGCTTAATAGTTGGTTTGGCCTCACTACGTATCCTAGGACACGTGCACCTTTCCCGAGATTGGTACCTGGAAGTCAAGAATGAATTTACAATTAAGCTCATAGGTTTTAAACTTGAGACCACCAAGGGAGCATAACTTAAAAACTCAAAACCTTGATCAAGGAGGGTGTCACTGGATCCTTCTCTTGACTGTCTAGTTAGTCAGACTTAGACAATTGGATTACTACCTGATCTATTAATGCCTCTGAATCTTTGGTTGGTGCAGTCGCATATTAAGGAGGATATATACGCATGTATTTGGTCAAATAACATGCCTGACTTCTCTGGTTTTGGTGCATTGACACATACTCGTCATTTCAAAGATTGAACTCGATCCAACTTTGTCAGTCATCAGTGTTCATTCAACAAAAAGTTTCGTTTCTTGTTTAGATTCTGTCATTCAACACAATCTTTTTGTAGTTTTGCTAGTGATTAGTTATCTGAAATATGCAGAGTGGGATCCCTGGGGTGTTCCTGATGACTACGAATGCGAAGTGATAGAGAACGATGCTCCAGTACCCAAGCATGTTCCTCTACACCGACCAGGGCCTCTCCCCGAAGAGTTTTACAAAACGCTGGAGGCCATTAGTACACAAAAGGTAGAGACCGCCGAAAAAGCAACTCAGGTGAAAGAGTAATCCTTTTTTTTTTGTATGAATTGAAGTATTCGAGTTTCGAATCGAAAGCTGTTCTTTGTTTTTGGCCTTGATGTTATCTAATTATGTTTGTTCTTCTTCAATAGAGTACCTGTATGCAGGAATAACTGTTTACAAAGTCCTGTACTTCAATAATCTTTACCCAATTCAGGAATTGCATAAGTTCATCTTTTCAGTGACCTGTTTAAATTTTACTGTGCGTATTAACCCAGCCATGGATGGGTTTTGAGAATGAACAATTTTAATCTTTTTTTTTTCCTATCTAGATGTGAACTCTTTCCTTTTTTCAGGAACTCTTTCCTCTATCTTTTTCATGGAGTGGGTTAAGTGGTCAAAGAAGGTATTGGGGTGCTTAAGGCGATGAATTTAATCCGTGTACTTCGGAATTAATTTCCTACAAATTTTCTTAACATCTAAATATTGTAGGGTTAGGCTAGTTGGGATGCGTGCAAGTTGGCCCGAACAATCACGGATATATATGTAAAAAAGAGATAGAGGGATAAATGATAATAAAGCCAATGTTCAATTTACAAGTTTAGTATCTAGCTTTTAGGCTGTTTCTTGTTTAATAAAAGGGAAAAAATCTAGCTTTTAGGTTTGTTTATTTGTATCTAATTGGCTTTTAAATTTTCAATTCTGTGTTTAATATGTCTTTGAGGGTTTAAATTTAACCTACTATACCCAAAGTTAAAAGCTAAGTATTAGTCCATTTTAAAAAATGTAAATATGCTTGCGAACTTGTTTGGTATAAAATTGAAAATCCATGAACCTACTTAAAAATAAATGTTGATTGATTTATAACACCTTTTTAATTTCAAATTGAATGTTTTTTTGTATTCGATCAGCAATTTGGAAGAAGGGTTTAAATTTGTAATCTCATTAATACTAACTTATATAATATATATTTGAAAATTTATAAACAAGATTTGGTTTCCATTTTTTTAAATTAAGTTTATAAATACTATTTTTCTTCCATAATTTTCATTATTTTGTAATTTACTAATTAAGTTATAATTTCACCCTTGACATATTCGTTTCATTATAAGTAGTAATTTTTTAAAAATAAGGTAACCACGTCCGTCACTAGGCTCTACACTAAGAATGGTATCACATTATGAGTAGTAATTTAATTGAAGTACCGCCTCCTAAATTTCTAAAATTTGTTTTACGGTCAAGGTAAAAACACTATTTAAATTTGCTCAAGAGTCTAACTTGACCTCTACTAAGCTGGCTATAATTTATGTTTATCCACAAAAAAAAAAAGAGAAAAGAAAAGATAGGCAATAATTTATAGGTCTTTTTATGTGTCAACTTTTTTAGATTTTGCATGTGTTCCAGATTTGAAAATAGAGAATTTAAAAATAAGTAAATTTACCGATTTCCCCTCTTACTATATATATCATATCAAAAAACCTTTTTTATTTTGAGTATCTATCGGGGCAGAGAAAACAAATACTAACTTTCGGGATTGGACTTGTATTGCTGGTATTGAACTGTACAACCAAACAATGAAATCACTACGCTATTGATCCATTCGGTAAGAAAATCATTCACTTCCTTCTTCAATTTGACTTACTCCTAAAAACACCCCATATATTTATGGAGTAAAAAATGCATTTAAAAATAAAAATAAAATAGATATTCTTATTTAGAAAATGATAATTTTCTAACTTATACGTAAGCAATAAAGAAAGCAATAGTTGAATAATAATAATAAATTGTGTGACCCAAAAGTCTAACTGAACTTGGTTCAAAAAAAAAAAAAAGTCTAACTGAACTACAAACAAATTGTTACTCAAAGAGGATGATTTCGACATTCCCCTTCTTTGGTCTGGAGAAATATTATTCTGGATAGAGATATTCTCTTCAAATAGTATAAGGGTAAGACGGGAAACAATAAACAAATTGGCATACGTAAAAACATTTGGATTAATCAGAAAAATAACTTCAGATGGAATACAATTTTGGTTAAGGTTATTTTTACCCGGCCTAAAGTTTAGGCAATTAGGTACGGAAGTTTAAGCCCCGTTTGATAACCATTTTGTTTTTCGTTTTTTTTTTATAAAATTCAAGCATATAACAACTACCTTACTATACCTTTTTCCTTATTTAGATATTTATATTTACCTATATTTTAATAAACAAAACCAAAATTTGTAAACAAAAAAAGTAGCTTCCAAAAACTTGTTTATGTTTTTGAAATTTGGTTAGTATTCTCCTACTTTTTCTCAAGGAAAGATGGATACATTGTAGGAAGGATGGAGCACATGGTAATCAATTTGAATAGAAATAGGCTTAAATTTCATAAATAAAAAACAAAATGGTTATCAAACGGGACCTTAGTTAATAGTGTTAATCATTTAGCTTGTAGTCTCTGTAAAATTAAAGTAACATGGAATCTCCCTCCAACAACTCCATTGCCAATTCATTGTGGGTCAAGTCTTAGAAAGATGGGTGCGTGTAAAACTTTTGAATTAAGGGATCCTCCTCACTAAGGAAAATATGTGTTAGGTATTAATACTTTTGTACTTTGCTTGTTATGTAGTTACTATAAAGGATTCAATGTTCATTATGCTAAGCGTCACACAATATCTTTAACTTTTATATTTCTCATCACACATTATCTTTAACTTTTATGTTTCTCATCAATCTCTAAGATAATATGAACTTTTTTTGTTAATGAGGACTTAGAATAAAGTTTTGACCTTGTTAAGGACTATTTAAGCTAACAAGAATATTTTAGTCAATTTACAAAGCCCGCGATCTCATTTCACTCATTAAAAATAACCTTACTTTTCTTTTACTCATTTAAGGTCCTCAAAGGCAAACACTACTAATTATACATCTCTTGTTGATCAATATGAATTGAATGTGGACGCTTCTTATAGGGTCGATTATGATGTTGGGAGAGTTGGGAGAATTCTTATGGATTTGGTGGGCACGTTGGTGTTTAAAGTCCCTCTTTACGGCTTGCATGACACTTCAACGAAAGAGTTCACATATTTGACGATTCGTGAAAGCCTTCACTTGTATTCGTTAGGGGGATAACCCCCACCCCCACATCTTAGTGGAATTTGAGCATTATCCATTATTGAAACATCGCATTTTCGCATTGTATAAATCTTGTAATGGAATGGTCGATGACCTAACAAAGTATAGGTAGCACGAGTTACTTAGAAAAAAAAAGAAAGAAGAAAACTTGACCTTAACTCTGTAGGGCAATAATGTAATTTGGGCAAATAATGTATATTTTAGAAAAATCCAAATGGTTCAATTAAAATACCTTGCTTGCCTGGGTGTGTGGCATTGTTGTTGAAGCCTTTATTATCTTTGTATGAGGACTTGAAGTCAATCAAATTCCTTCACAAATCACCATCTTTCCCCTTCTCTTCCATCTAAAACCCTCTCAATTTTGCCGACGCTTCGAGTTCTTCATCCATGGCGTCCGATCTGGAAGGCAAGGCCAAGGAGGCGTTTATCGACGACCATTTCGAACTCGCCGTCGAGCTCTACACTCAGGCCATCGCTCTTTGCCCCAACAAAGCCGAGCTCTATGTTGACCGCGCTCAAGCCAACATCAAATTCGGCCATTACACTGGTACTTTTCTCTCTGTCTCTTCGATTGCATTTTCCTTCCGTTGTTTCTTGCTAGGAAATTGTTCTCGATTCTGCAAACATTCGAATTCGACTAAGGAGTGTATTTGAATTTTGATTGATTATGTGCTTTTTTGTTGGTATGATTGGTGCTAAGGAAGTTTATTGGCTGCCATTTTTCTGCTTTAAAATACTAGTGAATGTTGACAATATGGTAGATTTCAGTTTTTTTTTTTTTTTTTTGGGTTTGATTAGTACTAAGGACCTTTTCTTAGCCGGAAATTGGAGCTTTGCTCCACTGCATAGAGCACTCACACCTGTCTCAAGACAGGAACTGGGAGAAAACAAAAATTTCACAATTTAGTTCACTTGTGAGTTTCTAACTTGAGATTTTCTGAGGAAGAATAGCTTGGAGATTGGTACCCTATGCCAACGAGGCTGCCTCTTTGGAGCTCTGAGATTATACAATTTAATAAAGGGGAATGTTCCTCTACTTAATTTGACTGAGTTGTTTATGATTTTTTTTTGGTTGAGATCAAAAGAGTGGAGTGCCCTGGCTTACAAAAGACTACGGACAGTAGAACAGCTATAGTCCTGGAAAATAGGAAAACGTGTTCAGAGAAGCAATGTGCCAATTGAATTTCAATTTTGAAGGCCCTTTTGATAACCATTTGGTTTTTGAAATTTAAGCATACAACTACTCCAACATATGGTCTCCAAGTGGTGGCACAGTTGTGGAAGACTTGGGCTTTGAGGGTATTTTCCCCTCAAAGTCCCAAGTTCGAGACTCAGCTGTTACATTACTCCTTCGATGTCTCCTGGTGTCTGACCTAGGGACGTGCGTGGTTACCATTGTTTCAAAAAAAAAATACTCGAACATATGGTTTTCTTTGATTTGATATCTAAATTTTACTTATGTTTTAAGAACAAAACCAAAATTTGAAAGCTAAATAAAATAGTTTCCAAATACTTGTTTGGGTTTATGAAATTTAGTAAGGGTTCACATACTTCCTTAAGGGAAGATAAATTTAAAAAATCAATGGTTATCAAATAGGCCGAAGAAATTATAATTATTGTTGAAGAACTACTAGATTTTGTGAATTGGAATTACGACAGAGGAGCATTGTTGATAGGTCAAATATCTGTAGCGACACAGTGATCGGATCGGCGTGAGTGTTCTTAGTTTCTGTATGTTCTGCTTCTGATTGGGTGTGGTTATATATAATGTTTCTATTTAGAGTTGTTTATGATTCGGGCTTATGTATGCAGAGGCTGTTGCTGATGCTAACAAAGCAATTGAACTAGACCCTTCAAATTCAAAAGCATATTTGCGCAAAGGGTAAGCCTTATTCTTACTTGCGTAGCTTCTGATGTTTTATTTAATTCTAGAGTCATGATTAATTTGTTTTTAAGAGGTGCAGCATTGCCTGACATTCATTTGGATTTTTGCATTGTGATAAATTCTTTATTTTCATCTTTAATGAATCATATTCTTAAATTTTGAATTATGCGTATCTACTCATTATTGATATAGTTTTTGTATTTCTCTCGTGTCTTTCTTTGTTTCAGTACCACATGTATGAAGCTCGAGGAATATCAAACAGCAAAGGTTGCATTGGAGACAGGTTCTACTTTGGCCCCAGGAGAATCAAGATTCACGAGTTTAATAAAAGAATGTGAAAAACTCATTGCTGGTATGTGCTGCTTGATAATTTACCAGTTTAAATTTGTGAATACATATCAATGAGGATGAGAGATCTTCTTTGCAAAGTTTTGTTATGGCTAAACACGGTTCTTTTGTTGGTAATTGCATCAATGACTATTATTTGGAAAGAGCATTTACATTTTTTTTTCAATTCATGGATGCCCACATCTTCATAACAGAGGAAATGGGCGATCTTTCACAGGAATCCAAGGAAGAAACCGTTCTGGAAACTGTTTTACCAACAAATAATGTCATTCCTGTGAGTGATGAATTGCAGCAGGCGACAATCGAAGTCAAACCAAAATTCAGGTTGCTGCTCTTTTTCGGTTCTTATAGGAGTGTAAATATTTTCTCTTTTTTTATGCACTCTATCATTTTGGTATTCCTCCGTGCTTGAATTGCACAATGCTTTCCGTACTATAGTTATAAGGTATTTCATTTTAAGGATGCAGTATGACATAGATGGTAACCATAGTTTCTGCCAAATATTTGTGCAGGCATGAATTTTATCAGAAGCCAGAGGAAGTGGTTGTGACCATATTTGCTAAGAAAATACCAGCTGAAAATGTTGCTGTTGAATTTGGTGAACAAATTGTACGACTACACTTGAATTTTCATTTTTTTTTTTAAATAAGTTTCAAAATTATGCATATTTGAAAAGATTTATTGAAAATTTAATTGCTTGTTTGCAGCTAAGTGTTACTATCAATCTTCCTGGTGAAGATGCGTACTGTTTCCAGACTCGTTTATTTGGGAAGGTATTACTTAATATTTTTATGAGACAAATGATGGGTTCTATTAGATATCCAAAATAAGATGTTTTTTTTTTAATTATCTAGTACTCTTCGCTCTTATGTTCTTTCTTCATGTTGAAATGAATCCGCTTCCTTGTGTGTGTGTGTGTTTTGCTTAGTTATGCCTCTGATTTGTGTTAGAAATCTTACACTTGGTGTTCGGCTGTCAAAAACAGATTATACGTGAGAAGTGCAAATTTTATGTTTTATCAACAAAAATTGAAATTCGTCTCGCAAAGGCCGAGCAAATACACTGGACGGCTCTTGAATTTAGCAAGGAGAATAAAATTACCCAGAGTATTAGTGTCCCTGGTAGGTGAATCTGTTCTCTTTAAACTTTTCATTGAACTCATAAGGTCTATACTGTATCACTAGCATGAATTGATAATGATCTATCCTCTTCATTCAATGCTTAAGATGCTCAAATTTAACATCCAGAATTGTGAGAAAAAAATTATGATCCGTTTAATGTGCCGATGCGTATCGGCTATCAAACGGGCTTGCAGACTGTGTTTGCAGGGTGTAGTTTTCATTTATGCCTAGAATGTGCTTGTGCAGTCTTGGTTGCATTACATATGTTGCACTAAACTAAATTTCCCTAGGTTTGACTCTCGTGTAAGGTAGAACTAACATCGTATTCTTTATTACCCGGATCAAATGGTTTCTATCGCCATCGTGTCAGGAGTCATTTATAACCAATGTCAATGAAGGAGTCATTTATAACGAACATAATCGAGGCAGTTGAACGTCTCATGTTTTATGTTGCTGAGCTTGATCGAATCTTGTGATTTTGCAGCTAGTGGATCTCAGAGGCCCTCTTACCCCTCTTCTAAGCCAAAAAAAGATTGGGATAAGATTGAAGCTGAAGTGAAAAAGCTGGTCTGCTTGAACTAATGGTCTTTTCTTTTCTTAATATTCCTTAGGGGGAGTAAACTTACAACAATTTCCCGTTCTTTTTCAGGAGAAAGATGAAAAACTAGACGGGGATGCGGCTTTGAACAAGTTTTTTCGAGATATATACAAGGATGCGGATGAGGATACGCGAAGGGCAATGCAAAAATCATTTGTAAGGCTTCCTAAAGCAGTTTTACTTGTTTAATCATCCTCTGTACCTAAGCTGGATTTTGTGATTTTCAAGAATTATTCATCAAACTGGTTAATTTTCTCCGCTTTAAGGTGGAGTCGAATGGCACGGTCCTCTCCACGAACTGGAAGGAGGTCGGATCGAAGAAGGTGGAAGGTAGCCCTCCAGATGGCATGGAGTTGAAGAAATGGGAGATCTGATCAGAGCATTTCCAATTGGTTTGATTCTCTTTTTAAGTTTGGAATTTGGAAGAGTTTGCAGTTTTGATGGAAATTTGGTTTTGGCGTCTGTTTGTGGAGCGAGTCATCAGTGTTTTGTTCTGCTTGATTTGTCTCTGATTTCTGTAAAACCAGTGTTGTTTGGGTTAGAATTTATTTTTCTGTTTGGAAGTGTGATAATATTCAGAAATTGATTGGTTGTCAAAACTCTCTTCCATTGTAATCAACTGTAGATTTGTCTTTCTATGGTGCATATTTTCATCTCTTTCTCATATGAAAAGAGGACTCATTATTCTGAAGCTTCAGCTTTGGTGGGTTCCTTGGCTAAGTACCTCACTTACTAACAAAAAATTATTAACAAACAAAAAAATTATAAGTTCAATTCTCACATCTAATTGTTAAGGCCCTGTTTATTAACCATTTTATTTTATTTATTTTGTTTTTTTTTTAAATTTAAGCCTACAACAACTATCTTACCATATAAATTATTACTTTTTTTTATAAAAAAAAATTTAAGTATTTACAACGTTATGAAATGTAGTTTGAAATAGTTTCATGTTATAGAGTATTTGCAAATTCTATTATATAGTTGGAACTTTTTTTTTCTCGTCCTTAGATTGTGGCGCCGCTGGGCTGCTCCTTGGGGACTATTATATAGTTGATCCTTGGGGACTATTATATAGTTGAAACTTGAAGTTTTTGTATACATATTTGTGATTACGGATAATTTATAGACATTATTACTATTTTTACGAAATAAATTTCTCGATTTTATAACATTTAGTTTGATTGGATGAAGTTCGAGTATTTCATCGGCTCAAGGATTATATTGAATTTTAAGATTTTTAGTTTAATAATAAAATTTAAGCTAAACACTTTGGTTCATGAGTTTTCATCAAAATAATAGAACTATTTTGTGACCTTTTGATGGTATCAATTTAGTCTAGGTAAATCAAATGTTGCTGAGGGTAAAAATTAGTGTCTGTATTAGTTTATTTTAAATTACTTATCTTCAACTAGAGAAAAATATTTAGTCAATAAAAATTGATTTTAAATTACATGATTTATGACTAGATAATCGAGAGATAACAAGCTTGAAACACTCACATAAATTATTGTTGGAACAGAAATAGGAAAAGAAAGGAAAAAAAAAGGAAAAAAAGTTATTTCGCAACTGTAAAGAGGCGAAATTTGAGGCTTCGGCATGCAATTTTAAAGGGCTGTACTGAATGACCGATCAAAATCATGTTGGGCTTCATCAGAAATGTTTCAACCAGGGCTTTTATTGGGCCCATTGGACTCTTGAAAGAACAAATTGTAAATTTGATCTAGCTTACAATTTGATTCATATAATTTTAAAATTATAATTTTGTTCCAAAGGCTTGATAAAAAAACAAAAATTAAAAATAGTTTTTATTTATAGTAGGCAAATTAAATATGTGAAAGTTAGTGATTTCAAAAAATATATATATGTGCGTGTAAGTAATGATAATGTGAGTTAAATATGTTATTTAACAAAAAAAACACAATATCATTTACACATATATATTTACCTACACGTATTTAATTTGTCAGAAATCACGATTATTATGAATTATTTTTTAAGATTTATTGATCTATATGAATGAAATTCTAATTTTAAAATTATATTGACTAAATATTAACTTTTCATATAACTAAATTCAACGTAGAGCAATAATTGAACGAAAAATTTTCAAGTCTATGCAATTTACAAATTCCACTATGTCATCTGTTAAAAGGCAATTAAGTCTCTCTAATTTTCAAAAAAAAAAAAAATCATTCAAATCTGTCCTATTTTCTTATGAGAAAAATATGAACCCATCTTAAGTAAACTTAAAGTCAACCCTGAAATGGAAACTAATTTAATGTTACAAATCAAAGTTTAAGGACCTAAAAATGAAAATTTAAAGTACAAAGCATGTTACTGATAGTCTCCAACGGGCAACCCAGCAGTTGAGGTTAAAGACTTCAAATATGCCTCCTCGAAAGATCTCTGGTTCGAGATCGCTGGAAAGTACTTAAATTAGAATACCATTCGAAGTATCTTGGTGCCACAATTTAGTGGTGCCTTAGATATAGGGGAGCGAAAAAAAATGCCTCCTACTAATAAAAACAATCTGGATGAAAGTTCAAGCATAAAAAATTGATTCCTTTAAAAAAAAAAAAAATCAAAAGTGGAAAGCAACCTAAAAGATATTTATTGTCTTAAAAAATCATACATTGGTTTCCAAACATAATTGGTGTGACATTATTGTCTCTATCTTTTCTCTCAATAACAAATACTCTTTCTCAATTCTCATCTTTTCTACAATGGCAGTCACTCTTCTTCAAGGTCTATTAAAGAAAAAAGGGGTTGTGAAATAAATTTCTTAAAAACCTTTTATTTTGGTCAGTTTAAGGACTTATGAGGTAGGGATTAAAATGTTAAACTATGTATACCTTAATTGGTTGAATTGTATTCAAAGTAATAACTTCGTCAAACTATATACATTAGTTGTGTTTAATCCAATCAAATTAGAGATCCAATGCTGAAAAACTATACTAATTAATTTCATTCTAAACTATACTGTTGAAGAAGAGGAATAACCTACCCAATTTTTTGATCCCAATGTGCATAAAAATAAAAATATGGCTTATAATTTGACTTTCATTTTTTGGCCAAAGACAAAGAAGGATATACAAAAGGGGACAAAGCAATAATCCAAAAACCTTGGAGAAAAACATGGTGTTGGGTTCTCTCTAATTTGTGAGAAGTTTTCTCTAGGAATATTCATTGTATTGTATATATCCATGTCTTGAAATTTCACCATATTAATTTAATGAATTCTCTTTTTTCTTCTAATATAATTACAAAATGCCTTTACCTCATTGGTAAAGTGATTCAATGAACCATATTTCAAGGCCCATCTCTTCTTTCAACACCACTGTTTTCTTTTAACCCTTTTCTCAATGAAAGAGAGAAAGGAAAGTTTTTTAAGGTTGTTTTCTTCATTTTTTTTAAAAAAAATTTAGTTAATGGAGGAGTGGGTGGAAATCAACTTGATTGGTTCCTTTGTAGTAACTAAACTTTTTTATACTAACACTAAGTTCAATAAATATGAACTATAAAGATGAAGAAGAGGCCATCATTTCCAAATCTTTTCATTTTGAATAAGTTAAATCAATTAAAAAAAACACACAATCTTTTTTATGGTTGAACAATTGTCCTAGAAAATACTAAGTTTAGTATGTTTTGGTTCAAATAGTGACAAGTTGGAAGTTGGTATTATTTCAAAAAAAAAAAGAAGTTGGAAGTTAGTATCAAATCATTGATTCTTAGATTGTAATTAAGTGATACTCACATTTTTTGTTTAAATATATTTTGTAGACATATAACTTACCTCTAAAAATAGGGATAGTGATTATCTTTTAACTAGTAATTCAAAGTTTCTAATAACAAAAATATAAATCTTTTTGTATTATATGTAATACAAAAAAAAATTTCTAAAAAATGTTGTTTGAAACTTCCTTTAGCTCAAATTTATTTATCAACAAGTTTTTTTCTCTTTAAAACCCCTTTTTTAAAAAAAAAGATTTATTTACTAAAAAAAGTGTTCTTTTTATAATTCTCGTTAAGAAAAAATAAATTAAAGGGTTAAAAGCTTTTGAAAAAAAAAACGGTTTACTTTTTTAACAGAAAAATAAGGGGAAATCATTTTCAAGGGTTATAAGATAGCTTTTGAGGTTGCACTAAAAAAAGTAGCAAAATGCATTCAATTCAATCACTTTCAAATTCATACTAATTAAATCAAAGAAAGAATTCAGATGGTTCGAGACAGAAAGCATTTATATGCTTTTTCACTTTGAATTTACTACTTCAGCCTTTTGTTCAATGAAAGTAACTAAAAATGATGCTTTTGATGTGCCAAACTAAAGTTTTTTAAAAATAAAAAATAAATAAAAAATCTCAATACATGTTTCCAAAGTAAAAACAAAGCTTCTTTTTCTGGTTGAATTTGTAGCCTTTTCATTTTCTTTTTTTTTTCCAATTTGGTTAGTACCTTCATTTTGTTCTAAACAACCTAAATATAGAATGAGAATTTTCATGTATAATTTAGAAAATATATATGAATAATGTGATGAATTCAATTTATGATAACAACCTACCTACAAATTAATTTTCTATAAATTTTTTTGACACTACACTTCAAACATATATATTAGAAAAGGTCTTATCATTATTCCTTAAATAAAAACAGGATTTCAAAATATAATAAAATAATAAAAATAAAGTAGCAACAAGTATGCATTTTTTATTCCTTAAATATTTTCAAAACCTGTTTGGTATTGGCCAAAGTTGGTCAAAGGTCCGAGAAAGTTTCTCAACTCTACTTAGATAGGTGAGGGGGAGGTGTTATTAAGGAGACTGAATTGAATAATTGTTTTCTTTTAAAAAAAAGGAAGGAAACAAATATAGAATAAGTGTTATTATTATTATTATTATTATTTTAAACAAATAGTAAATAAACATATAAAAGTCTTTTTTTAAGTACAGATTTGAAAGAAAAAGAGCAACAAACTTTAGGCCCCATTTATTTTAAATAATATGATAGTTAAATACGATACATAAAATTGAGTTCGTGAACGTAAAATTGTGGCCGATTTCACCAAATAAGCTAATCAACACACCAACAAATACCTAATTAATTATTACATTTGTGAACAAAGGGGAAAAAGATTATCCACATCTTAATTAATGCGGAGAAATCATTTTTTTTTTTACCAATTAGTTTCTTTTACAGTTTTTTTTACTACTATTTTAATTTTTAAGGATGTGTTTTGGGCTCCCATTTATGTAAACGGTAATAATCCAACCGATATTTGTTCCACACTTTATTATAAATGGTGGTTACCTAAACCTGCCATTTATCTAAACCTATGTGCTCGTTTATCTACACCTTACATATATTACTTTTTGTTATATAATCAACCCCTCAAATAATGTTTATCAAAATCCTATTATAATCATTTGTCCCTCAAACATCATTTATAATAACCCACCATTTATCATAACTCACTGTTTATTATAATCTTCCTTCTATAATAACCAAATTGGTGCTCCAAACGCACCCTAAAGATGCAGTTGGCGTGGATATATGTAGTATGTACTATCTATTGCTTTATTTTTTTGTTTGAACCCACTTCCACACATCTCGATTGACTCTATAATATTTGGATGCTAAAGAAACTCGTAAGAAATTAATTCATAGGTAGATAGTTAATCACCACAAATTAAACTCATTAGCTTAAGCATTCCAAACTACTCTTTGACTATTCGAGTCATTCCATAATAATTTGTCCTACCTATTACCTAACTTGGACAAAAATATCTCTTCAATTGCAAGTCAATATAAAATATGTAGATAGTTCAAAAAATTATAGTTTACATAAAAGATTTTTGAAGTGTTAAAGATGAGAGTCAAATTTACTTAATTTAAAAGGCCTTTCTTGACTCTTATATTATTTGAGGGAAATTATACTCTTTATGGAACATGGATCTCTCTTCCTCCTATTCAGTTTGGTTTTTTGTAAATAAATATAAACATGGTCATTTATGATGCTATCTTTCTGTTATTTATAAAATAAATTGGCATACTGAAAATATAGATAAATGATAAGGAAACATAACCAAGAAAACATATGGAAATAAAAAAAAGAAATCAGAAATGGTCATCTTCGTCACAAGCAAATACACTCATCATTTTAACTATTATTTACCAAATACATCTCCGGCATGGTCAAAAAAAAAAAAAAAAGTAAATAGTAAATCTCCAAGCGAGTCGCACACTACCAGACTCACTGAGTCAGTGTTTATCATTTCTATGAAAAGAGAAAACGAAACTGTTCTGCCACACTGAATAATTCAGTTTGCTTAACATCTTTTTTACACCAAAAAAAAAAAAAAAAAAAACTCTTCAGTCTTCAATGTTGTTCTGAGAAAGCAACATTTCCCGCCTTCTCCTCCTGCAAATCGCCGGTCCCGATCAGGTTATCCTCACAAGTTCCATCAACATCATCTGAAATTTTCGATTGAAATGATTGTAAGTAAGATGCTGCAAAGTTTTTCAAAATCAAATTACGGCATAAAAAAACGTTCCGTTCCGAGTTTGAGATTTTCTGCTTCTGGATCTTACCTCTGGTAGCGCTGAACGACCTTTTGCAGTGCAAAATTGCGCTCTCAATCCCGTCGTCTTCCTGCAAAAGCGAATCGTCTCTCCGATTCGTCGGCGATACAGCGATTCCAGTCGCCGACGATGACGATTTACTCTTACCTAATCGCCTGCAAACTACTCGGATCGATGAAGATTCCGGCGCCGATCTGCTGCTAGGTTTCCTTGAAACCTTCACATACAGAGGCTTGATTAATTTCAGATACTTCCGCACTACTTCTCCGCAGAATCGCTTCGATTGGCGCTCCGATTCGTCGATTCGATTTCTGTTTCTAAAACTGCTAACTCTGCTCAGATTGAAGGCGAATCGCTTGCTTTCTGCGCTCTGTGATTTGAGAGAGGGATCTGTTTCGTCCGCCTTCGATTTCGACTTCTTGAACAAGGAAATCGAGATTCTAGGAGCGGATTTGAGAATCGAAACTGGATCTGGAGACTCCGGCTTCGAACTGAGTTCAATCGGAAGGATTTTTCGTTTCGAAATGAAATCGGATTGGGAGAGAAGAACATTTGGCTGAGTGAGGATCTTCTCGTCGGAAGATTTGGCGGTTTCTGTGAAATCGAAATCGAAGAAAGAATCTTCGTCCTGATTGTCGCCATTGAAATGAGAGCGAAGCAGAGGATATGCAGATTCAAGAATGGAGGAGAAATGGGCGTAGAGATTATGAAGCTTGACGATGTCGAGAGCTTCCATGGTGGAGAGGGGATTGGGAGAGTGATAAATGGAGAAATTGAGCTTTGGAGGGCTTTTATAGAGCGGCTGCGTTTGGAGGTTCACGTGCCACACAGAAACCATTTTTCTTTTCTTCTTTTCCCAATAAATTAATTTTCTTCAATCTAATTTTTTTTTTTTTATTATTTAAGATTACAATAATTGGGGAAAGAGTCGACTAATTTTTTTTTATTATTATTTTTAAATACACTTGCAATTATTTGAGCCAATATTAGAAGTATCACTACAATATTATTCGCAATTCCTATAAATCTAGTTTTTTTTTTAAACAAAAATTATACATTACTTCAAGTTATAATTTAATATAAACAAGAGTCATAGTTCAACAATATTAATGTTCATCCTGTAAAAAAAAAAAACAATATTAATGTTCACTTAATAACTAAAAAGTTTTAGAGTAATTTGAAATTTAATATATAATTAAAAAAAAGATAGAACATACTTCCAATATATAATTTGATAAAATCTACGCAATAATTCAATTTGCAATCACTAATGGAGCAAAGTAATACAAAATTCTAATTATTAAAATGATTTGTTTTCATTTTCTCTTGTAGAGACTAAATTTAACTCTTAAAATTATAAGAATAAAATTTCTTTTAACTTTTTTCAAAATATTGACACTAAAAATTATAACTTACCCATAACTAGAAATATATTTCAAAATTGTAATTTTTTAGGGAAAATTGTATTATATCTAACTATTTTACAAAAGACTCATATTGGAGTTACTTTTTTATTATTATTATTATTAGATATCGATTCAAAATTTGCATGTTCCTCATAATTACGACGTACGCTTGCAAATTGCAAATATATTTATAATTTTTAGGTATTTTTCGTGAATAGAGGAAAAAAAATCAAAATTTTGGAAAAAATTCAAAGATAACAAAAATAATCACAAAAATGATAGATTTCAATGGAGTGAAGTTATAAATTTCAATGAATAAACTTCATATTTAGTATTTTATTATATATGAAATACTTTTACAAAGTTGTCATAATTGAAATGTGAATACGACTTAGAATTTGCTAACTACATAAATTTTTTAATTTCCCCTTTTTTATATAAATCGTGTATTAACCCACATTTTGGATAGCAGAGTTAGAAAGAAGAACCACTTTCATTTCCACCCATTCCAAACCAAAATCAATAGTAAACATGAATCTAAATAGGAGTTTTAGATATCCCATAAAATAGTTAAAATGACAAACGTCTCAAACACACACACCCAAAAATAAAAAAACTAATTTAAAATTGTAGAAAACATGAATTCTAAATCTTTTTAATTTTTTTCATTTTAAGATAATATAAGGATTTTTTCAAAAAAATAAAAATAAGGGAACTTTTCTCTATCCACCCCGTGAATTGTGTATGTTTTTGGCCCTCTGCTTGTGACTAATGGGCAGATAATATTGAATTTTGATTCCTCACCACACCATGCCCGCCTCTTTGACTCGACACAACCCTTTTTTTCTTCTTTATTATTATTACTTTTTCATGAACATTCTTTAGTGTTGTTTTTATATAACTAAATTGCAGAACATATCTCTTCATATAATAATATAAGGTGTTACCCAGTCTCAGCACCACAATAATTTTTTAGGGAAAATGACATTATTGGTTCATGAGGTCTGCATTTTCTCCACTTCATTTTATAATTATTTCAAAAGCTGCACTTCTAGGGCCTGTTTGGATAAGGGGAATAAGGGGGAAAGGAAAAACAAAATGGTTTACAAAGGGGAGTTGGAGGGGGTTAAGTTCAAAAATTGTGTTTGGAGGAGGGAACATAGTTTTTTTTAAAAAAACTTTTAAATTGATAGAGGATACATTTTTTTAATTTAAAATAATAATTTTCGAATGAACCATAAATGAATATTTAATTTCTTAAATAAATGAGAATAAAATACGGATTTTCAAAATCGAATTCGTAATTGTTGTATTGAACTCGATTACTATTAGACTATAAAACTAACACATTATCAACCGTTTTGATATGGCTACAACAAAATTTGGGGATAGAAAAGATTCAACTTAGAATTTCTAGGTTAGACATGCATTATAATTGGGTTCAGCTCTATTTATCAAAAATAAATGTTCAGATGTCTATTAGTTATATGTGATGAAAATAGTACTATTGATTGTAAGGATGACGTGTAATCATATAGATGTTGGGTCAAAAAATTTAATTTTGTACCTAACATCTCCTTTTTAATTACAAAATTCATTTTTTGTAATTTCCATTTGAACATTGCTTTAACAAAATTACAAGATTGTGATAGAAGCAGTTTGATTTTGGTGGATTGTGCATTTTTAATTATAAAAATGAACTCTTCAAAAAGAAAATTATAAAAATGAAATATTTTGTATTTATGATCATAGTTTCTTTTTCTTTTATTGATATCTAATCAGGATAAGAGTACATTTGTACCTTTTTTTTGGAATCAAGTACATTTGTACCTAAAAGGGAATATGAGTATATAAATTATAGTTCAATAATCATGTTGCTAATTTATTTTTCATATCAATTAATAGTACGTATTTTTTTTATTTCATTAAAATCAAACCTTCACAATAATAAGATAATAGCATTTCATAAAAATAATTATAAGATAATATCTATTTTGGCACTATTGTCCTTCTCCAAGAGACAGTCTTGTCGTTGAGGTTAAGGACTTCAAGACATGCTCACTTGACAGATCTCATTCCGGTGCCACAGTGTAGGGATAGAATACTTCGATTTCTCGGTTTTAAAAAAAAAATAATAATAATGTCCTTATATATCAAAGCGATTTTTTTTCCTAATCCATATATGATTTTGGCCATATACTCAAGAGACTCAAATACCAATTATGGAGAAATGAGAATTTATCATCAACAACACATTTTACCTTTTGTATTACATTTGCAGCACAATTTCTAAAATAATTTCATCTATATCATATTAATTTTTATCGGTGATAAAACTCAACTAGTGATAGAACTCAATTTGAAATTCTATCGTTAGTAGAAAATTCAAGCAGTGATAGAAGAAATCTTTTATTTATTGAATTCTATCACTAATAGAATTCAGCTAGTGATAGAATTCAATTTAAATTTTTTACTACAAATGAATTAATTTTGATTTTATGTTATGGATGAAAATATTGTCTTTTTTTGTTATACATGCAAAATCCTCTTATGAAATACAAGTAAGCCAAATTAACATTAATCTATCACAAATTTCCTTCAAATAAGGTAAACTACAATGTCCACTTTTATTATAAATATGAATAAAAGTAAATTATTACAAATGCTCTTTTTTCTCTAAAAAACTCAGTTCTTAATGGAAAAGTATAACAAAGTGTTATTTATTTATAGAGAACGCATTTCTTTTTCTTTACAAAAAGTATGCATGAAAGTATAATATTCTAAGTCGGTGAGTGAAAAAAAAGGAGAGAAAGAGCTCTACATGTGGGCATAGTATTTGACGGTGGTGAAAAAGAGGGAGAAAAAAGAAAAAAGGAAAATAAAAGTATCATTTAAAGAAAAGGAAAGAAGGGCAAGGTAAAAAGGAACCAAGGTTTTGTCCAAAAAAAAACAGAAAAAAAGAAAGAAAGAAAAGAGAAAGAAGAAAAAGAAAAAGAAAAAGAAGGATTATATCTATTTGGTTATTGATATATGATTTTTTTTTTTTAACAATCAAAATATAGAGAGATGGTGAAGAGAAACTTCCAAAAAGAGGGAAGAGAAAAGAACAAAAGAAAATGAAATGAATGTGAAAAAGCCTATAAAGAAAATAGAAATACTAGACTTTGAGAATGTTTTTTTTTTAGAAAATTACTTCTTTTTTTTTTAAGAAGATGAGATAATTCGTAGAAAAGTTAAATAAATATCAAAGGAATGTCAAACTTTGAGTAAGTTATTAGATTATACTCCATGTTATTGAAGCATAATAGATTCTACTATAATCACTTGTTCATGTAAAAAGTTTTTTTGGCTTTATAAAAATTGAAAGTGTGAGAATTCAAACTTCCAATTTTTAGTTATTAAAGTATAATGATGTTGATGTTTGCTCAAAAATGGTTAGTGAGTAAATGAACAAAAAAAGAGTGTTTATAATACTTAGTTTATTAATTATAGAGAAAACTATGACTAGAAAAAACGTACAGTATACCTATTTGAAGATTGTAGTATTTATTTCATTTATCGGTATTTTGGTAGTATTAAGTTTTTTTTTTTCATTAATATTAACATATGTATTTGAGAAAGAGGGAATTTGCTTTTAGGGGCCAAAGGGAAATCTGAAAAAGTGATAAATAAATGGGGGAAGAGTGGCAAGTTTTGTATTTGACTAGGCTCTCCTTTGTTCCTTTTGTAATTTGATAGCATAGCTTTTGTAACTGTTTGGGGTCAAGTTTATGTTTGTGTTTATTTTCTTTTTAAAAGGTTTGACCTTTGAACATTTGGGGGGCCTTCAAGGTCTATGGATTTAATTTCATCCACCCTTTGTTAATTAACTTTATCTTTTTTTTTAAGCAATTAACTTTATCTTTTTGTAAATTATAATAGAAGTTCTATTATAGATATATTGTAAATTATTAAAGATCTATTATAGACATATCTACCTTCATCTTAAAAAACCAACCTCTCATTTGATAATTATATTAATTTTTTTATTTTTATTGTAGAGTTGTGGTTGGTCTAGTGAAAATAGTAAAGCTATATACAAGTTGATGAGGAGAATTATGGAAAAAAAGTTATTGACTTCAAGAATTAAAAAAATGTTCTTAAATTAAAAAAGAAAAAGAAATACACGGGAAAAAGATGAGAAAATAAGTAAAAATGAGTCATTGACTTCAACCTAGAAAATTGTTTGTAAAGGCTTTTTTTTTATTTGAAAAAATGTGAAATATGCGGCATATGAACGAGAAAAAAACAAACATAAATTTCTACGATAGAAAATTAAAAATGAAATCATTATAAAATAGAGCATTAGTTAGAATTAATAAAACATTTGAAAACTCTACGAGATAAAATGAGATTCTTTAAAACAAATTAGAGTAATTGAACTCAACAATAATTGACATGTATCTTGACTTAGATTTTGTAGGCTCGAAATTTTCCGTCTCCAATATTTGTTGTACTAAAAATACGATAAACAAGTAAGCATAGTCGAACACATAAATTCTTAGCCATGACTTATACAAGTTGAGAGATAGCATTATTTATGTTCATAAGCAAGGAAACATGAAAGGGAAAAAAAATGGATAAAAGTTATGGGCTTTTTGGGCCTGGAGATGTTTTTGCAGAATATTGGGCCTGCCAGACTGCAGAGGGTTAATGGGCCACATATGACAGAGCCCAATAGATTGTTGACACTGGACTTGCCCGCCTGGCCGGAATGCCGAAGATGACTGACCCGCTCGCACGGTAATGTCATATTCATTGGCGCATTGCCGAGAAGAAGAGCAGAGTACCGAAAATGCATCTGGATCACGTTCTTCAATAGCGCGAAACCAAGAAAAAAGTTGCAAGAAGGATCGCAACTGCCCTCGCCGTCCGATTCCTCACCGGCATAAACTTCTGCTACACCTCCAGTTTGTTCTTTAAGGATGTGTTTGAGCCCGTTTATATAAACGTTGAGTTGGTTAGAATAACCTAACCAATGTTTGTCCCACCACTTATTATAAACGATGGTTACCTAAATTTGCGTATTCGTTTATCTAAACCTACATATCCATTCATTTAAACTTTACATATATTATTTTTTGTCACATAACCAGCCCATCAAACACAGTTTATCACAATTCATGTTATAATAACTTACCCTCAAATACCACTTATAATCAAACCGGTGTTCGAAACACACCCTAATTCTCTCCATCTCTTTCTCCGTCGTAATTTCTTATTTCAGAGCACAAACTAAATTTCTTCGTGCTACATGATTTTGCTGGAATCGTACGAAAGAGAAAGAGGAAACGGTGGTTATGATTGCTTAACTTGCTTTTTGTTGGAAGCAATGGAGCTCAAGTCTCCACAGTTTTTTGCTCTGGCGTTTTTCTAGCGTTTTTTCGTGGCTGCATTGCTGAAACTAATTTTCAACTCTGTTTTTTTTTTAGTTGAACGAAAGATGAAGAGAAAACGATTGCTTTACTCGATTTCTATTGAAAACAATGGAGCTCAATTTCCTCTGCCTTTGTGTTTTGTGTTTTCTCTTTCGGCATTTTATCTGCTGCAAAACTCAGTTTGAGACACGAGTACCAATATAATTCTGTATTTTTGTATTACGAGAAGAAAAATTGAAATAGTAGTCGGGAAGATTATAATACCAAAATCCTTTAATTATTAGGGATTGATTTTCTAGTCGGGCTTAATAATTTTGTAGAACTTCTGTATGAAATCTGTTACAATCATTCGTTAATCCATTTAAAGAATCTTTGTTCCAAAACCGTACATCAAGAATCTTTGTTCCCTAAGGTTTATGCCCAAGACAAAGATTTAGTAGATTTCTAAAATTTACAATAATCGAATAAATCATTAAACTTTCACTCTGATTTTTAAAAATTAATCCATCAAATACAAAATTAAAAAGTATAATAATATAATATAGACTCAAACATTTTATTTTATTTATTTTATTTTTCACGGAACATAATGCATATCCTACATATTTAAATGTCAATGAAACCCGTAAGTATTTAATTCCTAAATAATGACAATCATAAACTGAACTCAAACATAAATTATTACAATTTATTTTATAATAACTTAAATCTCAAATACAAGTGATTACAAGTACAACTTAACTTTCACTATTTTTTTTTTTTAAACAAGGATAACCATGCTCACAGGTGAGTCTCGAACCGTGGACCTTGAAGGGAGTATACCTTCAAATCTCAAGTCTTCAACCACTGTCACTCCTTGGGAAACTTAACCTTCACTATTATAATAACTCAATTGACCAAAAACACCCTAAAAGTTAAATGGGACTTCGATGACACTGCTGAAACTAACCCCAATTTATTAAGCTAAACCTCCTAAACTTATAACTTAACCCATCTTTATGAAAGGATTGGATATAAAATAATAAAGGAGAAAGAAGCTGAGAAATGAAAGAAGCTAAATGATGCATGTCTCGTACACCAACTGAGCTGCAACCAGGTCCACCAAAGCAGACCCAACAGATTTGAACACAGTTATTTCCTCCTCATTTCTCCTCCCAACAACCTCCCCTTTAATCAACTCAATCAAATTCCCCAAAATACCCCTCTTCTTGTCAATGACCCCTCTTTCAAAGGCTCCCACCAACTCCCCTGCCTCCTCCACAGCCTCCTCGTTGTCCACGTACACCCTCCCTCTCTTTATCGCCAAGTCGTCGCACTCCCTCATTGTGTGCCTGAACGACCCCACCAAGTTTAAATGAGCTCCTTTCTTCAACTTCTCCCCTGTTACAAATATAAATATAATTGAATTCCTAATTTCGTAACTTTTTTTTTTACAATTCAATTCTAATGATTTATAATTCAAGGTTTTATATTTTTAAGGTTAAAATATCATTTTGGTCCCTAACTTTGAGTTTTATTCCAATTCTAGTTTCTCAATTTTGAAGTTTGTTTCATTTTGGTCTCTAAATTATCGAAAGTACAATTTTAATTTTTGAATTAAAAAAAAGAAAAAAAGAAACTTAAAATTAGTTTCATGATAATTTTTAGATTGATATTTAATAAAAAAAAATGGTAAAATATGCTAATGCAGTCAAGGTCAAAATTGGTTAAAAATGTTAATGTAATCAAAGATAAAAGGTGGACATATTTCTAAAATTTATAAAGGAATATGGGAATTGTTTAAAGCAAAACTTACAAAATTCCAAAAAATAAATTTTAAGCCTTTTTTTTTTAAGGTTCAAGGATTGAAATGAAACAAACCTTAAAATTTAGGGATTAAAATTGAAATTTTGAAAGTGAAAAAACTAAAGTGCAACAAAATTAAAAGTCCATTAAAATTGAATTTTTGAAAGTTAAATCGAAATGGAACAAATCTCAAATTTAAGAGAGAATTCAATCTCAAAATTATATTTTACATTTCTATAAAGGTAGTGAGACATCTCCGTTAATGTGGGATCTTTGATGTCTATTTGGGCTCATCATTCTTTAATCATATCTATTTGTATTGGATCGAATAGCCAGCATATTAGACCACATATACTTTCAGGTAAAACCTATTTGAAACCACATACACTTTCAGGTAAAAACTAATTGAAAATGGAAGAAGTAACCTAGGTCCTCTATTTCCAATAAAACCCTAACTAAACCCCTAGCCAATCACACACACAAATCAGGCAAACAGAAGCATAGGCACACAAAAAACAACAAAATCCATTGACAAAGTACCTTTCACCAGGGGAACCTCAGAGTTAGTCGCACAGCTCACAATATCCGCCACCGCAACCGCATCATCCAAATCGCCACAGCTCTGGAAGCAAACTCCATCCAGCCCTGCATTTTGCTGCATCTCAACAGCCAATTTCTCAGCCCTACCCTCCGTTCTATTCCAGATAATCACTCTCTTAACACTGGGCACTGCAGCCAAATGAGCCTTGATCAGATGGGGTCCCAAAGCACCCGCACCCACCATAACCATGACGCTGCTGTCGGGCCTGGCTAGGTATTTGGCAGCCAGACCAGAGACACAGGCGGTTCTGTAAAGGGTCAAGGCAGTGCCATCCATGGAGGCGAGAGTCTGGCCGGTGGTGGCGCTGAAGAGCGAGTAAGTTGCGTGAATTGCAGGTACGTGAATGGCGGAGTTTTGGGGGAAATGGGTTACCAGTTTGACGCCTAGGTAGGGGAGGGATGGAGAAGATGACCAGCATGGCATGAGGAGGAGAGAGGAATGGGGATTTACGGTGTGGGTTTGACGCATTGGGGTGGTAATTGTGGGGGAGACGATTGGGAGGGAGGATTGGAAGTGTTGGATTAGGTTTTGGTGGGAAAGAATGGAGTCTAGGGATTCTTTGGGGATGAACATTGGGGATCTGATTGTGAGATTTGAAGCCATGGAATTGGCGATCTTCAATGGTCTTTTTGACGGTTGAGTTCGGGAAGGATAGGTTGAGAAATGGAGCATTGAGGAATATAAAAGGAAGACCAAGACTTACTAGGTAAGTGGTGGAGAAATGGACCTTTTGTTTCTGTTTCTTTACATAGAAAGAAAAATGAAATTGGATATGGACTTCGGTCGAGCCAACATCGAGAAAAAAAGGTGAGTATCTCCGATACTTAAATATGAAGGCAGCCACTTCTCAGTGGGATATGTGGTACCATGTGCTGCTACAAATTTTTTTTTTATAAATAATACTATTTTTAAAATAAAGAAAAATTATGGTATCAAATAATGTCACATAATCTTCTAAGGAAGATTTGCCTCCTTAACCATAAAAGGCAAGTTTTTCTCGCCAACAAATAATTCTTAAAAAAAAATTCATTTTTAATTTGTTGAATAGATTCGTAATGGTGACTCGTGAGCGACTATTCTTAATTAAGAATAAATCTATACAAACATGTAAAAAAAAAACCAACTCTGAATCACATTACTTTAAATTCAAATCCCTTAATCAAAATTATTAAACCATTTAATTTTAATTTTAATTTACTACATACAAGATTTAAAATTTAATTAAACACTCTAAAATTCATAAACTAAACGCTTTAAAATTCACTAAATCCTTACTTTGCAACATTTTTTTTTAATGTGTAGTATTTTGAAAATGTTACCACACATTTCAATTATTTTTAAAGTTTAACTTTTTATTTGTATATGTGATTCTTGAGGTCAACTTATGCAAACTTTAAAATGCTACATTTTTTTATTAAAATAATCTAAAGAAAATTAATTCTCAAATAGGTGAATTTAAATAGTGTACAGTTTAAGATGGTTCTTTTAACCTTCACTAATGTAGAATCTTTATTTTACTATTCCCTAATATAGCATGCAATTTCATATTTCAAACCATGATTCATAGCGATAGAGAAGAGAACTTTATCCATTTGGGGTTAAAACCAACTGCATGGAGAGGGGAAAAGAACAATAAAGAGATTGAAAAATACATGGGCGTTCAGGGATTTTTGTTTACCTCGAATGCTAATCCTTGCTGCTCAACAAGTTGGAAATGTACGCACGAAGATGGAGGAACTCGTCCATTTGGCTGGAAGACTGATGCCTTTGGTGGACTCTGCCATAAGAAAAGATACACTTCAAGAAGCCAATTAATATGCTTGCTAGTTTCTGTGATTTTTTGTATGTATTCTCAAGATTAAGAACAAAAATAGTCGAAGTGCGTGTAAATTAGCTGAACACCAATACAAAAAAAATGATAATGATTAAGTTCAATAATTTATTGAATGCTATAACGAGCTTGAATCTTTCAAAAGGTTAGTTTTTTATACAGGAAAGGAAAGAGGAAAGTCATTCTGGAGAACTCTTGCAATCCTGGTTGATGTAAGATTGTAAGCAATATCACACCCTAAACGCCACAGTTAGTTACGTATATGCCTGCCATTCATCTGACAGAAAATGCAAATTTTCCCAGTAGAATCTGCACAGAACGAGCATCTCTAGGAAACGACGTTCGTTACTGGATGAATAATCGATTGCCTTGGTCGTGGTCGAGCAAGATCTACCTAATATGTCCGAACAATGGTGCTTCCAAATTATAATGCATTTGCCATCCAGTCCTCTGGCTTTTCAAGTAGACAAATCATTCATTGAGTTTTCCACAGCCATCCACCAGTCGTCATCCTCGAAGTCTAATTTTCCTGGGTCCTAGTAGAAAAAAGGGTTATCAAATCAATAAAATGAATGGCCCAGTCAAAATTACAGGCCTTTAGATCATTATTCATTAAAGACCTCAGATATTTCTGTGAGCAAATGAAATAGCACATAAAAATTTAGGTTTTTTTGTTGTCTATGAAAGAATATGACTCTTTCTTTTCTATATTTGTTCATGTCAACTTATACACACCAACCACTAACCCTAGATTAAATCTATAACCTCTAAATATGGTTAAGAATAGAAACTTCAAACTGTAATTTTTTTTTACATACCCATGACTGTTAGGATCAAGTTACTCGAAACTCGAATATTGTCATGGGATATACCATTTTGACGCTATAATATTTGGATGTCAAGGAAATCATAACAAATTAACTCCTAGGTAGGTGACCACCACATACTGAACCTATCTAGTTACTTAAAAGGTCCTCTTGACTTCAAACTGTAAAATCAACTATAATCTAACCTAAAATGGAGCTAAATTAGACGAGCAAAAACAAAGAGAATCTGCCTTGAAGAAAACTATGATACGTTTTGGGCCATAGGATATTAAAGAATAATAGAGGGGTATGTTAGCAAATACTTGGGGAATAAGTTAGGGGCTTATGGTTATAAATAGAGGCATTAGAGGTGAAGAAGAATATCAAGAATATTGTAGCCATTTTGATATTGGGCTTGAGAGAGTGTTCTCAAGATGGAAGGTTCAAGTACCTATCAAATACTTGGTTAGTTTATAGTCTTTTATCTTTTATATTTCAATATATAGTTCGGGTTCTAGCCCGGTTCGTATCAAACTATTATAATTAATGTTTGACATGATGGAAGAGAGATAAATGATGTATAAATGATGTAGAACAAAAGGTACAATTATGTGAATTAAATCATATCTTAGTGGCTCAACCATGTTCTGTTTCTTTTCAACATCGTCAGCGACCCGCATTACTTCAAGCCACCAGGAATCCTTAACACTGCTGTCTGTAATGTTCTTATCACTGAAAAGCAAAAGACAATTTTGGTCGTTGCTTAAAGATTGATAGTCGAAGCAATCCTCGATTGATTCTGCATCATTTGATATCTGTTCTGAATCCGTGGAAACACAAGGATTGGGAATGGCATCAATTGGAATTGGACGAAGTGGAGATCTGTAACCTGTAGGGTAATAAGTTCAATTAAACAATGACAGTAAACCAATAATTTTCTAAAAAATAAATTATATATATTATTCAGGTGTTAGTTGAGCACCTCTACAATCTGGATCGTGACACTTTTGGTAATAGGCAGCCCTCCTAAGGTCGACAACATACATCACTGAACAATGAAACGCGGATAATCAATGCTTAGCATGAAAGACGAAATGAGAAAATTCGCACAAATTCAAAGAAAATGGAACAGCGAAATTAGACCATATTAAAGTTTAAACAATTAGATGGTGACTGAGAAAACAAGAGAAGTGTACTTCACGAGTTTTTTTTTAATTTTATTTTTTATAATCAGAGCTTTGCTCCACTTCATACTAAAAGCACCCGTCCCAAGACCGATACGTGGGAAAAAATAAGAGATTTTACAATTAAAGTTATGACAGAGCATACCTTGGAGACCCTTGGTACACTTCACAAGTCTAATTTTAAGAACAAAAATTTAAAAGCAAAAGCATTTCTGGATTAAAAGGTACCATGGTTGCTTTTGTGTTCTCGACCAATTCGTTCACAGTATCTATTTCTGGACATGCTGTAGACTATTAGTCCATATTCTGAGAACCAGTACCAGCAGCGTATTTTTCCTGGAAAGACAGCAGCTACGTTAATGGCTGGCAAGTAAACAACAGAAGAGAAAACGATAGATATCAACAGACGTGAAATCTAGAATTGACTACAACAAATACACTAAATGCAAAAGTAAAAAAAAGAAGCATCTCCGTTTAAAATAAAAGCAGAGGAACTCTAGTACCTAATTGCAATTTCTCTAATACATTCGGTTTTCTAAACACGCAGTTCAAAACTTTTCTATCTAATAGATCTTGGTATTATTCAAATAGAGATGTTTTGACTTTTGAGATCTCCTCAATCTCCTTCAAACGCCTAACGCTTTACATAATACTATTTTCTATCCAATTCTAAGATCCAAGCTAGTACTTATATAAGCACCTAGCCCAACTCATTTCTAATGGTCTAACCAACTCTCTAAGTAACTGAGTCACTAAAAGGGTCTATCACTATCCCAAGAGATTCCATACAAGCAAAGTACCTGATACACTTCCAGTGGAGGCAACTGATTCAACAAACTTATCCACAGCTGCAAATGGTGATCTTCCCATGCAAGAAGTTGTTGAAACATCGAAACCAGTCAATGGTACTTCATTGGTGAAACTGAAATGCAGTCCAAAATTACATTTCTCCTGCGACAAGAGAACTTCAATGGTAAATAAATGTTGGATAACTGAAATCGAACATAAAGGTATGATAACATTAGGATTTATACGATAATTCAATTTGAAAGGTACAGTCCATTTCATGAACTGTTCAAATTAGCTTCCTAATTAAATTGATACTCAGCTTGAGCTTACCTCCATTTCAAATTGCAATGTCTTTACGCAGTCTAAATCCGTTTTGCAAACCAGGAGCTTCTCACACTCAGCATCAACGTTGCAAATCAAGGATGCCATGAACATGTCTTCCTCACACTAGTTAAATATGTACATAGTAAATTAATAGGATCCTTCATAGAATAATGTAGCTTCTGCAAATACTTCCTTAAAAGTCGAGTAAGACAATTTCTTTAATATTGAAAAAATATTGGCAAGGGTAATAAATAATGATGACTACAAAGCACCTTAAGCTTCCCCTTTTCTAACTAAAACAAAATTAATTGTATTTTTTTCTGAATGTCTCGTAAAAATAATTTTCAAATACATGAGGTCATGTGTTTAAACTTGCAAAAAATAAAAACAATAGGAGAATCCATTGATAAGAGTCAAGCTTAAGACTCTTAATAGGATAGAAAATGTAATGAAGTAAAGGGTTAGGTCTTTGTGAAAAGATTGAATAGTTTTTCAGTCCTCACTATTGAATAAATATTAGAAAAGACCAAACCCTTGAAACTGACTGACTATGCATTCTTCTTACGATTTGATATCTGGAAACGAACTCCTTCCAGTTACAAGAAACATTCGAGACTTACTGGCTATGCATTCATCTTACGATTTCATATCGCCCAGAAAATAATATGAACTTGAGGGACCTAAAATTCAATTCTCGAGTAAACAGTATCATACCATCTTAGCGTGTGCATGTCTCTCCATAGGTAGAAGCACAGAAGTCTTCCCTGCCTTCGATGACAAAGCTAAACGAAAGCAACGATTTCTAGAATAAACTGCAGTGTCCACAAACAGATGGCTAGAAGATTCAATGGAGCTTGAATCTTTTTTTATAAACAGTTCTTCATATCTCCCTTCCACTTTTGCACTACAAATCCTTGAACATATCTGATAATACACCATCACAGATTAAAATAGTACACAGTCTGGCTTAAAAAGACAAGATAGTTGTAGCTATTCAATTATTTTTTTGTTAAATAATGGCAATTGACAACAATTAGCGTACGTACTGTAAAAGTTGGAAGCAAAATACATTGGTCGTGCACTCAGATGAATTCACTTAGCTGATATCCTAATATCATAAGTAAAGAATTTGAAATCGCGATGTAAGCATATGAGCATTTTGCATTCTAAGAAGTTGAAAAGATGCATCTTTAAAATATCCACTGGGAACCATATCCATTTGTGACTTTATGGGGTAGAAAACTGATGACAACAATAGTGAACAAATAAGATAACCAATCGATAGAACAAATAAAAGTTCACGTGCTAATCACGGTAGCTAGCAATATTTTAGTTCTATGGTATTTCAGTCGAGTACCTCACCAACAAATGCTCCTGCATGCGAGTTATCCTTAAAAGCAATTTTTGGTATACGGATTATCAGGTGGCGAGAGAACTTTTCTAGACAACAAAAAAAGGAATAGGAAGAATTATCAACACAATAATAAACATTGCTAGAAACCATTTGCAACGTAAACGTCTGAACGGCTACAAAAGGAAGAAAAAAAAATCAAATATTAGATGCTAGACTATAGGGGAAAGCCCTTATATCACGAAAATATTGGTTATCGACAAACAAAGAAAGAAACTACAAGAATCTGATTTTAATTTTTAGCTATTTTAGGATACATTTAAGACATAATAAACGAATTAACACCAGTGACAAGAAGATGAAGCCTGAATCCAACTGCTGCTAAGCATACCTTTGTTTGAGGAATCAAGCTCTAGTATCCAGTCAAAGCTTCCTTGAATTGAATACTTTTCATTGAAGGCTTCTAGAACAACTGATATCAAGGAATCAACCATTGCATCTCCATTTTTTCCCGGATTGATTTTTTTACTGTACTCCAAATCAAAGTAAAGATGACAAGGAGCACCCTGAACACTTGAAATAGAATAGTGAGAAGTGTAGCAGAAAAAAGAAACGAGCACGTGATTTGAATCACAAGATCAGCACATTGACGCAAACTTGTTCAGCGCACCTCTTGAATCACTTCATAATGGTGGCGAACTTTTGAATCCATGTTTTTATACCTAGAATTAATTAAGAAAAAGTAGTTAAAACAGCATCAGAAGCATTTGCAAAGCTGATGATCTAGTGTTGAGATGCCTTGGAACTATGATGCCCCACGATTACTTAGTCAGAGGCTTATATCTTCGTATTTGGACTTTTATGTATTGGGCCATATGTTGCAGTAGGTTTTTATGAGAATGCACTTTATAAACTCTCTTAAAATCCTAGCCCCATTTGATTAACATTCTTGATCAACTGATGGAAATTCGATGATACCTTTGCCAGAACTCACTGTATGACGAAACTAGAAATCTCCTTTGTCCATTGAAGTGATCTTGATAACTAAAAATATGAACATCAGTGTGCCCCCTTGCAAACTTCATTGCCTCTTCTTGTCTGGGAAATGTGGCCCATACTTGCTTGCTATTCAGAAAATATACCAGAAAGGTCAGTCGGTATCATAGAAAAGTGAAATGGGAAAAGAAATTGGAGAAATCGCCAGATTCCTATCTATACCTTAGCTTGAATTTGCTTTGTACAGAAAGATCGACACGAATTTCCCGCAATAATCTCCACAAACTAGATGGTCTCTTTGGAGGTACGCCTCTAGGTGAACCATAAAATACGATCGGCGAAAACTTCTTAGAACTAGAACCTTTTGCTTTACCTGTCAAGCAAACCTGAATGGTGATAAAATGTAGCTTCGTTAAGTAACATCAAGCAACCAGAATCAAGCTCTAAATGAATCTGAACTTTTTTTTTTTTTTAAAACAAGGTAACCACGCCCGTCCCTACGCCGAGCACCGGAGACATGGAAGGAGTAATGTTATACATGAGTTTCTAACACTAAATGAATCTGAACTTCATTAGACAGTCGAAATACTTGGATAAGACTACCACTTACTTTTTCCACGGAATCTTGAACGCTCAATGCACCATCCTGCCTTTCCTCAACTGATACAGAAGCCGGAGTCTCAGATTTTACTGAACACTCGGGCTTCAATTTACTTTTCCTCTTCTTTTTCACTCTCACAGCAGATTCTGAACACAAACAGTATAGATAACCGCACATAATCAGAATCAGAACACACAGAAACGAAGAACATTCACGAAAATCACCGAATCGCTACAGAAATTTGACCTATAACAATGCTCCTACGTCGTAAATCCAATCTACAAATCTACAATGATTATAAGTGTTTCACTATTGAAATTCAATTGAATCTAAACGTGAGTTTCGCACATTGCTTCACTGAACACGCTCGGTTACCGAGATTGAAGAAACTCGAATAGAAATTTAGAGAATCGGAACTTACGAGGAGGAGAAACGCCGCACTTGAAGCATTCAAACAATCGATCGACGTCGTCCTTCACGATCGATGCCATTTTTTTTTTTCTCTTGCTTGGCCCGTCGGAACTCTGTGGATTGATTTCGTCTTTCGCCGTTTCCTTCTCTCCTTTTTTTGAGAAATAAATTTGATTAAGTTTTGGACTGAGTTGCAAATATTAAATTGATGGAACGTATTGGCGTTTTTGTTTTTCTTCCCGCCGAAACGATCTTTCCCTCCCACCTTTCGAAAATCTCAACATTTGACGCAGTCTTTGTAATTAGCAACGTCATGTTTTGATCGTTGCCATTTTGTCCAATAATACCATGTAAAATGAATTTTTGGGTAAAATAATATTACACTATATTTTAATTTTTAATTTTTTTTAAATGTAAGGAGAATTTTTAATTATTTTGTTAAAATAAGTTATCAATTACCATTTCCCTAATCTCACAAAAAAAATTACCATTTCCCTAAATTTAATTTATAGATTTTTTAAATTTATAGTGTTTTTTTAGTACACATAGGGGAGGGGAACAATATCGATTCTCGGGATCGACTTAGATTATAATTTAGTGTTTTAATTTATAAAAAGTTTTTAAATTTAATCTCTTAATTTTAAAATTATAATGAGTGTCTATAATTTTATAAGATCTACAAAATAATCTTTTTAATTTGTAATGGTGAGCTAAATAAATACGTAGAAATTAGTTATTCGTAATAATATTATCGGTTGAATGATTGATGGAACAAAAAATTCAATATAAATAATTTAGATTATTTTTTAGATTTTATCAAACATAAAATTTAAATTATTTTACATACCTTTTAATGTTCAAACAGTTAAGTGAATTTTTTTTGTAGTCGTTCATCCATACATAATTCAATTATTATTATCAGACATATGTCTTACATTACAAAATTTAGATATTTAATAAAATTTGTAAGAAACTATTTTTATTGGTAGGTGATCGAACTAATCACTAATTTTCTTAACGAATAGTTGTTAAAAAAAGTAATTATATACTACTTGATCAATTTCATACAAAAACTTGTTACCATAAAGTAAAAATAGATAACGTCAAACCAGATAGTTAGTAATGCTACCGACCTATTCAATGACAAATAAACCATTACAGAAAAATTAAAATTACTTTCTATAATAATTGAATGACATTAATATATATTTATTAACCCAAACATCAAAGAATTTAAATCCGGGTTATGTCAAAAGAAAAAAACCTCAAAGTATCCACACCTTTACAGTTGTTTTTTTACATATTAATAGAGACTAAACTATGTCTAAATTCTAACTTATCCAAAACGAAATAAATTCAAAACTTATCCTAATTATTATTCTCACATAATATAATAACAAACAAAACCCAAGTGTTACCACCTGGCAACTTCAAGAGACTTCCATGAAACGTGTCCTCTATATCCGATCGACACGTGTACCACCTTCTTCTTCCAGCAGCTGCGTCACCATTTCTCCAGAACCGTCTCTAAATTTCTCCGCCCTATAAAAACCCACATTCAACAACAGCATTTTCGTTACCAACCGTAAAAAAAAAAATGGCGCTCAGATTTCTGTTAACTCGAATGGCGACAAATGGCTTCAAAACGGCAAACAAAAGCCCTAAACCATACTCAACCGCGACGGCGCCGCGGCTGAAATCCTACACGCCGGCGGCCGATTTCTCGCGATCTGATCACCGTAGCTCGGGAAAGGCCTCCCGAGCCGGCGATTTTATCCCGGTCTACGTGGCGATCGGGATGATCGCGCTGTCTGTAACACTGGGATTGCACACGGCGAAGCAGCAACTGGCTCATTCGCCCGGGGTATCACTACGAAAGAAACGTAGAGAGACGATTCCGGAAGTGGCGGAACCGGAGAAGGTGGCCGAGGAGACGGAGAAGCTATTTGCTAAATCGTTTTTCAGAAAAGTGGCTCATGTTCAAGAACATGAGAAATTTGGCGATCATAATGTTCCTTATGATCCTCTCCTCGGCGACGCTTATGCTCATCGCCACCGTACCGAGACGCTTCGGTCCGTTGGGGTTGATCCTGCTTTGAACTGAATTTAGCTCTTTGCTAATCGGGTATTTGTTTATGCGTCTGTATGAGCAAAGTCTTGTGACTGTGTAATTAAGTAATAACGTGTTTTACAAGCTGCTCTGTGAATGTTATCTCGGTAAGAATTTCGTTGTCTTCCTAAATTTGGTTTCTGGAATTTAGTGTTTGATTTGCGGATATGATAGATTTTTTACGAGAAAATGAATCGAGTCGAATACTAGTGAAGTCGGAAATATTCGAGTACACAAATTGGGACGTGTATTTACCTGTCTAAATTAAATGGTTCTCTCTTTGTACCAACGAAAATTGATTGTAAACGTACATCCAGCCGGGTTGTGGATTTCTCAATTTCATTTTAAAAAATAAAAATTCTTTTTTTTGTACACCAAATTAAAATGTTCGGTGTCTTATATAGATCAAATGTTTTAAAATATTTTATTATGCCCCCTGTTCTCTTTTTCATATATATACTCAAAAAAAAAATTTATGTGCAAATATAAACGAACGCTGCTAGAGGGAAAGGCAAATTATAGAGTTATGAATGCATTTGAGTTTATATATAGGCGCATATACATGAATGCATGTGAAATGCATAATGCATTTTTGCAATATATATGGATAAATTGTCAAGAAGGGTCTATTTTAAAAACTTATTATCAAAATGGGTTTTATTACAAACAATTTCTCAAAATGGGTTTTGACGTCTCTCCGAGAGACGCCACCCAAGGTAAAAAAGAATTTACTCATTCTTGGCCATACACGTGGCAAGCCTAGTCAACCCAAATAATTCTGGAGCTTTTATGAGATTTTTTTGGGATTTTTTTTTTCTTTCTAACCAATAAATATATATCAAATTCGTGGTTTCTTTTTTTTTTTTAATGTTTTTTTTTCTGTCGTTCCATTGTTTTCTTTCATTTATTTTTTTCTTTCTTTTGAAGTTTTATATTACTTTCTTTTTCTCTAGGGAGTATAATGATTAATTTTTATTATCTTATTTTAATAATTTTTTTAATTTCTTATTTTAAAATTTTGTTTTAGCATATTTTAAAATTATTTAAGTTAAGGTTGTTAGATATATGTAAAAAAAGAGTTAAGAAGGTTAGGATAATGAACAAAAAAATTTACTATTAATGCTAATTAATTTATGATTTAGTTGACAACAAAAGCAATAATTGAGTGACATTTATGTATGTCTAATGACTAGGTGGTCTTAGGTTTGAGTCCTTGATCTCAATTTCAAAAAAAAATATCATGATTATGTCAAAAATTGATAGTTATTAGGGTTTAAAAATACATGTTAATTTATGATTTTTTTTTTTAAAACAATTATGATTATTTTTAGAGTAGTGGTTAAGTTTACAATGAATGTGGATAAAAAAATTTAATATATATATATAATTAATTAATTAACATTCATCATAATTTTCTATCTTTTCATTGTTTTTTCTTTCTTTTGGAGTTTTATATCACTTTTTTTTTCTCTATATAGTATAGTGGATTAATTTTAATTTTCTTAATTTAAACTTTTATATTAATATAGATTTTTTTAAATTATTTAAGTTAAGGTTGTTAGATATGTCAAAAAAAATTAAGACAATTAGAATATTGAATAAAAAATTACCCTAATTAATTCATGATATACCAAATGTTCATAATTAATAGGGATTTAAAAATACTTGTTGATTTATGATTATTTTTACGATGGTTGTTATGTTTATAATGAATGTAGATAAAATATTTTAAAAAACAGAATGTTGATAAAATAATTTAATGTATATGTATTGATAAAAATAATTAATTAAATTCATGGTTGTATATTTTTTTCCAATATCCTAACAGGTTCAACCTTTTATTTTAGAAAAGAAAAACTTTTTGTTTTTTTAAAAAAATAAAAAATTTAGCTATCAAACAACTTATGTTAAATTATTGAAAACATGTAAATTTATATTAAGTTTTAAAGTGAAGAATTATAAATAATTAATTATGTTGACAAAGATAAAAAGTAATAATCCGAAAAAGTAAAATGTAATTCAATACAAAACTCTAAAGAAAGGGATAAAAAAAAATCAAAGCATCTATTTGCTTCAATTTGAGACAAAAAACAAAGAATAATTTTTATCAACAATTTTTTATTTATTTATAGATATATGTCAAATTCATGTAAAAGGTTAAAGTTATTAGGATATTGAAAAAAAAAATTATGATGAATGTTAATTAAATATATATATATATTAAATTGTTTTATCCACATTCATTATAAACATAACAACTACCCTAAAAATAATCATAATTGTTTTCAAACAAAAAAAAATCATAAATGAACATGTAAATTTAAACCCTAATAACTATCAACTTTTGACATAATCATGATATATTTTTTGAAACTGAGATCAAAGACTCAAACCGAAGACCAACTAATCATAAGATCACCTAGTCATTAGACATATATAAATGCCACTTAACTATTACTTTTGTTGTCAACTTAATCATGAATTAATTAGCATTAATAGTAATTTTTTTTGTTCAATATCCTAACATTCTTAACTCTTTTTTTACATATCGATCAACCTTAACTTAAATAATTTTAAAATATGTAAACTAATATAAATTTTTAAAATAAGAAATTAAAAAAAATATATATTAAAATAAGATAATAAAAATTAATCATTATACTCCCTAGAGAAATAAAAGTGATTTAAAACTTCAAAAGAAAGAAAAAATAAATGAAAGAAAACAATGGAAAGACAGAAAAAAAAATACCCACGAATTTTATATATATTTATGAATAAAGAAACAGAAATGGTTAGAAATAAAAAAAAACCAGAAAAATCTCACAAAAGCTCCTGAGAATTATTTGGGTTTACCAGGCTTGCCACGTGTGTGGCCAAGAATGAGTAAATTCTTTTTTACCTTGAGTGGCGTCTCTTGAAGAGACGTGAAAACCAATTTTGAGAAATTGTTTGTAATAAAACCCATTTTGATAATAAGTTTTTAAAATAGACCCTTCTTGACAATTTATCCAATATATATAGTGGCACACAATGCCATGCCTTTTTGTAATAAGGGTAGCGAGATTTTCGACTACTAATTGTAACGCATTGGTGTATTCGAGGCATATTTCAAACAAAATCCAAGGTCCAGTGGTTTCAGACTTTTAGGAATGCCCTCTTCCATCACCAAATTCTTATTACTAGTATTTTAAAGAAATACATTTATACACAACTAGAATCTTAGAGATCAAAATGTAGCATCTTATAGATCAACATGTAAACATGTTTCTTTTACCCCTCTTAATTCGGGACTGAAAGCTCATTATCACTCGTGATGGGAAGTGTAGTCAAGCCGCAAAGATTCGCAGTCAAGCTTCAAAGCTTCAATAAAGTCGCTCGAAAAAAGGCCCCAATGAAAGCCTAATGGCCTAGAAAGAGCTCACAATCGAAAAGAACCCGGCCAAAAGAGTCCAGCAAAGATTGGGCTTTAGAGGGGTCGAGTAACACATGACCCAGACCCGTAAAGGGTCGGGCACTTGAGACAGGTTGGGTTGTGCTGGATCTTTGGCCTTTGTGGGTTGAAAAGAACTCCCTCTAGTAGTGTTCATTTATCTACAATAATTACAAGTGGGAGAGAACTCTTTTTGATCCATGGATACTCAAGACCATTTAGTCAATGAATAAACATTGATGTCATTCAGCTAGTGTTTTTTGTTATTTATTTTGGTTTTCATGTTTGAAAATACAACACTTTCATTTTGGGCTTGTATTTATAAAAGAGAGGAATTTGGGTGCACCCTAGACTGCACCCCACCCATTAAGTCAGCATATGTGGCATATTTGGTGCCACACATCTCAACCCACTTTCTTTTTTTTAATAAAAAAATATTAAAATATGTGTGTGACTTCATGGGTGGGGTGCAGTCAGGCTACACCCAAATTCCTCTCTTTATAAAATTGCTAAAATATTATATGAATAGCATAATAATGAAAATATTTGCACATATAACAAAAAATGTAAATTGATTGAATTGTATATTGATAGATTATATCAATAGAGACTAATCAATTACTAATAAATAAAGTAAATTGATAGATTTCCATTAGATTTTATCACGGTTGATAGAATCAATTACCGATAAAATTGACAGACTTACATTTTTAGAGAATGATATATTCTATCAAAGTCTTCGATAACAAAGGGATAAATAGAGATTTTAAAAAAATATATGTAGAATTTGCTATAAAGGAATTATTTGTAAAAAGTTGATACAATTGTAAATTGTGGTAAAAAAGTTGCTATACATTACAAATTCTTTTATTTTTTATATTTCAATTCTACTCACTTTCATTCAATAACATAAACACTAGTTACTAATAATGATTATATTAATTTTAAATTTAAAGAAATAAATAAAAAAAATAAACAAAAATGTATATGTACAAAGATTTAAAGTGAACATTTTAAATAATAAAAATATTTAATTTTAAAATTTAAAGTACTAACAATAAAAGGGTTGGATTTTGAAATTTGGAACATGGTCCCATGAAACTTTTTTTTTTTGAAACAGAATAGGTCCCATGAAACTAGGTCAAGTTAATTCTCACAAAAAAATAAATAAAACACCCTAACGAGTTTTTGCAGGGAAAATAAATGGATAAAATGACCGAATGTCGTATATGTGGTACAAATTGGAGTTGGGTAGGTCCCATCCAAATAAAAATATCATCCACTTTTTTTTTTCTGATAAAATAAAAAATATCTTCCATGGTGTATTTAAACCTATTTTTCAGCCACCGAGGCATCACTCGACACGTGTCTTCCTGTTGATAAGGGCACTATCTTTTACTCCCTTTTCCACTCCCCACATAACGGTTCCCTTCTTTCCCCAAATCTCCCGGCCACAATCCCCTACTTGCGCCCACACCAGTTCAACACGTGGCGACTTTCGATTCCTCAGACGCACCGTTGCCAAGCCTACACCGGCCGCAGCGTATAATTTCTAAGTATCTTCACGAAAATATCTATGGCGAAATTTCATTATCGAGGTGAGCCTGGCTGTAGATTCCGAATTGGATCGGTTGAAATGGCGTTGCCGTTCGACGCCGCTACGCCGTCGTTGAAGGAGGAGCTTTCGATGAGAGCTCGGAAACCTTATACCATCACCAAGTGCAGAGAGAGCTGGACTGAACCTGAACACGATAAGTTCCTCGAAGCTATTCAACTGTACAATCTTCAATCTCCTTTCAACCTTCTCTGTTCTTGTTTTCCTTTTTTTTTCCGATTTTTTTCGTGTGTGATTTGAATTTTTGTTAGTAATTAAGAGTTTGCATCTCTGTGCGATTGTCTGGTTGTATCTGGCGTTTTCTTTGATTTGAGGTTTCGGAATTGACTAGCTAAGGCGTCGCGGTTTGATCTTGGAGTGTTTGATTGCTTGTTTGATTTGATTTCATCTGAAGAGGAATTTTGGTTGGTTATTTGATTATATGGAATGATGTGGGGAAGAAATGAACATGAGCATTTGAATTGTTGTTTGGCTGAGGCCTTGTGGTTTGTTTTTGGAGTGATTTTGGAGTAATTGACTGTTTGTTAGGTTCGTGTTCATCGGAAGAGGAATTTTGGTTCGTTCTTTGATTATTAGGAATGATATGGTGAAGAAATGAGCCTAGGCATTTGAATCTTTGTTTGTTTTTGGAGTATTTTGCTGCTTGTTTGGTTTGATTTCATCCGAAGAGGAATTTTCGTTCGTTATTTGATTACTGGGAATGATATGGGGAAGAAACGAGCCGATGCATTTGAATTGTTGTTTTGTGTTTGTTTGCGCTCTAATTGCGTTTACATTTTCTCTTGACTATATGTCTTTAGGTTTGATCGTGATTGGAAGAAGATTGAGGCCTTTGTTGGATCGAAAACTGTCATTCAGGTAATGTAAGAAACCTGTCTCACATTTCCTGTTTCCTTGTACGGATCTAATGAACAAATCTGGTACTGTTTTGTTTTTTTTTGTTGTTCAACAACGTAATGTTTTCATTCTTTTGTCCTAATTATTGAGAAATGGCAGTGTTTTCGTAATATTCCGTCTTGCTAATGCTGGTATTTCTGTCTTTCAATTTTGTTTCTAAGTTTTATAGACGAGATCTGGAAATTGGAACTTTATTACAAAATTTAGAGTACAGATTCTGATATTAATTATATGAAATTTCCTTATCTTGCTCTGTTTGGTTAGAAAAAATGGATTCAACGTTTGTGTTATTCACAAGTTCGTAGAAAAAAAAAAGTTCAAAAGTTATTTGTAATCAACGAAAAGAGGACAAAAGGTATGCGAAACAGGAAAAGTTAACGAATTTTTTGGCTTTAATGTATTCTTTTATTAACTCTTTCTAGACCGGAAAGTTATGTAATTATTCTGCTCTAGTCCCTTGTACCTGGTTACAAATTTTTCTCTCTTTTTTTTTAAAGAAGGGTAACCACACCTGTCTCTAACCAGGCACCGAAGACATTGAAAGAGTATGTCACGGGTGAGTCTCGAACCTGGGACCTTGAGGGGAACATACCCTCAAAGCCCAAGTCTCCATTCACTACGCCACCCTTTGGAGACATTTTTCTGTTTCTTTCTTGATTTGTGTTTTTTTTTTGGAAATTGGCCTTACCATTAGTTATTTCTCTATATATTCAAAATCTATTCTTAATTCAAAATCTATCCAGATTTCCTTTCAATCTCTTTTACTTAAAAGAACTGTATATCTTGAAGAAGCTTGAGTACTTCAAGCTTTATCTATTCATTAACTGGTGTAAATAAGTTTTTTTCTTCTTCTGTCAGATACGAAGTCATGCCCAGAAGTACTTCCTGAAGGTTGAGAAGAGTGGGAAAGGTGAGCACTTACCTCCTCCTCGCCCAAAGAGGAAAGCTGCTCATCCATACCCTCAAAAAGCTTCAAAAAGTGGTCAGGACAAGTTGAATCAGTAGTTTTATTTTTATTTTATTATATATTTTTCTTCTTTTAACTGCATAATTTTGCCAACCCATTTTGGCCTCAGCTCTCGCACTCATGTCAGAGCCATTGCCGTCATCATCTGTTGAACCGAAATGTATTACCAAGCCAGATTTCTCTTCGGTTCCTGCGAGTTTTGTTTCTGCTGCTGCCTTGTCTTCCAGGGCAGATAACTCTATCGAGACTGCCAATGTCTCTCAATGTGCAAGAGGTTTGAATGGCGATATCACAATTGAGTCTGAAGACTCCGAACATGATCTTAATGTTTATTTTTCTTCTTCTTGGATTTGTTTAGTTTTCTTGAAATGAAAGGGATTTAGGAACTTTATTGCTTGAGAAATCACGAACATGTTTTTTCTTCCATTTTCTTTTTGATGCTTTGGTTGCATTTAGGATTAACTTTTGTTTTATGTTTGCAGGACAAGTTATAGAAAATAATTGTAGCAGTAGCACAGAGAACATTACTACAAGAACACACTTTCCAACTAAGTCAAGCATCGAGGAAAATAACAACCTTCCTTTGCGAGGTAAACTAGTTTCTAATCTTTTCACTTCTTGATTACAGGGTACATTTACCGCAAGTATGTTCTTACGAAAGTTTACCAAAAAAATTAATGCAATTGTTTAAGTTTTTTCTTCTTTACTCTCGCTTGATGAATAGTCATTGCACCAAGATGTTCAAGTTCTACTGGTAATATTTTTCAAGTTATAGAAACAATTTGCTTCTAATCTGAATGGTGGAGAAGTAAATTTATAGAAAACCGTCGTTCGGATGCTGCTTTGTTTGGCACTATATATTACTCTTATTGATGTTTTCTTAATCTTCAATATACTGCAGTACTGCCAGATTTTGGTCAAGTCTACAACTTCATTGGCAGCGTGTTTGACCCAAAAGCCACAGATCATTTGCAGAGGTTAACGAAGATGGATCAAATAGACGTCGAAACCGTATGGTCTTCGTCCCTATTTCAATTTTACTTCAATCTGAAATTTAGTCCACTTTGTAGTTCACAAACATCATGTTGCTCCTAACATCCTAAGCCATATCATTATATGCTTAAAACAACTAATATTGTAAATATCTGGTATCCTTATCTCTTCTCCAGGTGCTGTTGCTGATGAGAAACCTGGCCATTAATTTGACAAGCCCCGACTTTGAGGACCATGTGAGTATTGAATTGTTTTTTCCACCTTCAAACATGAAATCATGAGTTCACATTTAATATCTGCAAAAGTAATAATAAACTAATTCGGGTAAAAATGATACTCATCTTCATTAACACCTCGTCGAAAGCTTCAATAGAAATAAAGCAACTGATATTAACAGAAATCTAACCGTCTAACTTACATGTTGATTTTGAGCCTATAATGTATAAGATTTTTATAAGTAAATGCATGTTGTGATTGTTTAAACCGAATAGAACAAGGTCACAGCTGAAAGAGATTGAGAATAACAATAATAATAAAGAGGAGGAAAAGAAAAAATGACACAATAATTTTAAGTGGAAAACTCCCGTTGGAGTAGAATAGAAGAATTTTATTATAAAAATAGGAGTTACAAACCTTCTCTACAAAGAAATTACAAGCTTTCTTACAAAGGGAAACCCTCTCTATTTTTATCTCACAACCTCGCTTTACATATGGAATGTCTTGGGATAATTTTGGATGATTTACCAATAATGGGCAAAGAAATAACAAGCTTTCTTACAAAAAGAAACACTCTCTATTTTTATCTCACAACTTCACTTTACATATGGGATGTCTTGGGATGATTTGGGATGATTTGCCAATAATGGGCATCCACCTATATAGAACTCATGAACTTGGGCTCCAAGTAACATCCAATGGTCCACCTTATTCCTTGATGATCAAGTAAATCTTGTGGCTATGATTTTGCACAACTTCACTTTAGATGAGTATGTCTAGATATTTCTTTGACCATCTATGATAAATAGGTGAGTTCTAAAATTCTCTTTTGAGCTTTGATCTTTTTTGGGCCTTAATTCTTCTTTGGGCCATAATATTTAACAATGCACTATATAAATCATCTCGTAGCAAGCACATACAAGATAAGTAAATCACTCGATTCTATGTAACCGAATTACTTTGACGACCAAGATGCGGTTATGCTGGCTTGGCTCAGATAAATGAAAATCGAGTCATGGATCGTCTGAACATATTACCTTCTTTTTCCTCTTTTTTTCATTACTTCCCATGCTGCAGAAAAAGGTGCTCTCATCATATGATGCCTTCATGGAACATGGTTAGTAATAAAGACAGAAGCAGGAGAAATCCTCTGTTGGAGATGGCAAAGGTAATAAATACTTAACCGAATTGTACCTAATTGAGGCTTTAATTTCCTTGATGATGCTGCAGTACATAACCCGTCAGTGTATTGTTTGCTGTTGTATATTCGCCCAATATCACTTCTAGAGCATATGTATGTATATTTCTAAGTTTTGACATTCAAACTCTGATATCCAGTGGTCGCTACGATTTTAGTTAATTACATTATATTATCCCCTTCAATTTTTCTTTCTTTCTATATTTAAATTTATTAAAATATTAAATTTAGATTTAGTAGGGTTTCATATATTCCTAATTTATAATTAATTACAACTATTATATTTAGTATTTATTGTTGTAACATTTAGGTTAGTTAAATTTTGTAGTTTCTTTTATATGTATAAATATGCTTTTTACCGAGAAATAAAATCGGGAGTTTACACCCTTCAAAATTCAATAAAATAATTAATTTGATTTATTGAGTAACAAACTTGAATCTTTTCCTTTGAAGGGTCTGTTTGCCATAATTAAGGAGAAGTTAAATGGATGATTTACTAATTTTTCCATATTAAAGCACTTTGACCGTTTGCTAGACAGGAATAATTTAAAGAAACAAGTATTTTTCAAATAGTTCGTAAATGTTTCTTCTAATCAACTTTTGCACTTTCCTAAAGTCTAAAATTTAGTTTGGAATCATTTCTTTTGGCTACGGAGTTCATGCAAGATGCTTGACTAAAACGTTTACCCTAAAAGAAAAAAAAAATTCCGATATTACCTTATTAAATATAGAACATTTATTAAAACTTGATGATCATCAATTTATTGTGATAATTGAATTGATTTTCGATATATTTGAACTTCTTTTCTAAAATTTTGATACAAGCTACTTTATTACTCATAAAAAAATCCAAAAAAACTAGTTAACGAAGGATGGAAAATTTGCCAAAAATTGTTTGATGACCAGCAAAAGAGGTGCGCTTGCACCTGTGTTTATATATCAACACTCACATTTGATTTCTTTGAACACAAAAAACATCATAGAACATGAAAAGAGAAAAAAACTCGACACCGAAGCTAATCTATGACACGACACGACACACAACAAAAACACATTCACACATCTCAATATCAACATAAACAACTTGAAAGATGGAAGATACCAAAAAAAAAAAAACCCCTTAATCAACCTCCTCCATTTTGCTCTCTTCGGCAGCATCTTCCTCCAAAGCAGGCATCTCTGCATCATCTTCTCCATTATCCTCCTCATCAATGCTGAGTCCAAGTTTCAACATTCTGTGAATTCGAGCTGCAAATGTGTTGGGATCATCAAGACTGAAACCAGAAGTCAACAGAGCAGTTTCAAAGAGAAGCAACACCAAATCCTTCACAGATTTGTCATTTTGATCTGCTTCTGCTCTTTTTCTCAGCTCCTCCATGATTCCATTATCTGGGTTTATCTCCATTGTCTTCTTGCTTGACATGTAAGCTCCCATGCTGTTGTCTCTAAGTGCTTGAGCCTTCATGATCCTCTCCATGTTCGCCGTCCACCCGTATTCGCCTGTCACCAAACAGCAAGGAGACTCCACAATTCGGTCGGAGACGACCACCTTTTCGACTTTGTCTCCAAGGATGTCCTTGATTGTCTTGCATAAGTTCTCGAATGACTTCTTCTTTTCCTCCTTTTTCTTCTTCTCTTCCTCTGTTTCGTCGTCGAGCTTTAGTCCTTCCTTTGTGGCGGAGACTAGCTTCTTGCCATCATATTCTTTTAACTGCCCGATTGCGTATTCGTCAATGGCGTCGACCATGAAAAGTACCTCGTAGCCTTTCTTCTTTAGGCACTCCAAGAATGGGGAATTCTCCACTGCTTTTTTGCTTTCACCAGTGATGTAGAAAATGTCCTTTTGGCCTTCCTTCATCCTTGTGACATAGTCCTTCAAGCTTGTCATCTCGTCTCCACTTTTGGTTGAGTGGTAACGAAGCAAATCAGCCAATTTGGTTCTGTTTTGGCTGTCTTCGTGGATACCCAATTTCAAATTCTTAGAAAAAGAATCATAAAATTTGTTGTAGTCCTCTTTGTTCTCTGCAATCTCGTTGAACATCTCGATACATTTCTTCACCAAGTTCTTCCTTATCACCTTCAAAATCTTGTTCTGCTGCAACGTTTCACGTGAGATGTTGAGTGGCAAGTCGTCGGAATCAACCACGCCTTTCACGAATCCAAGATACTCGGGGATCAGCTCCTCGCAATTGTCCATGATGAACACTCTTCTCACGTAGAGCTTGATGTTGTTCATCTTCTTCCGGCTGTCGAAAAGATCAAAAGGAGCCCTTTTCGGTACGAAGAGAATGGCCTTGAACTCGAGCTGCCCCTCCACGGAGAAGTGTTTCACAGCAAGGTGTTCCTCCCAATCGTTTGTCAAGCTCTTGTAGAATGATGCGTACTCATCTTTTGTAATTTCTTCAGGCTTGCGCAGCCAGATGGGTTTCTGTTTGTTAATGAGTTCCCATTCATGAGAAACCTCCTTGATCTTCTTCTTCTTTGACTTCGTCTCCTTTTCCTCATCAACTTCCTCGACGTCTCCTTCTTCTTCCTTTTTAGGCTCATCATCCTCGTCATCGCTTATTTCCTTCTCTGTGGTTTTCTCAGTCCAGAGATAAACGGGATAGCTAATGAACTCAGAGTGCTTCTTCACAAGGTCCTTAATTCTCCTTTCTTCCAAGTACTCCAACTGAATAATTTACAAATTCTTATTAGTGTCGCTTACTATATATAATACAGCGCAAAAAAACGAACACGTATTTCATATTGCGTTCCATGTTTCATGAAAATCCCAAAAGCAATTATGGCCGGTTTGATAAACATTTAATTTTTTGTTTTTGGTTTATGAAATTTAAGCTTATTTCTACTCAAATTCATCTTATTTCAAACAAAATAGTTACCAAACATGAACTCTATAAGTAGGTGCTGCCAATTCAATTTCCTTATAATTTTCTAAATGAGAACCGAAACCCAACTTTTCAGTGATGAACAATCTAATATCCAATAGAGCACATTAGAATCATCAAATAAACTATGTTTTGGATACCACAACATGGATTCTTATTGTCACACATTATGAAATTGGAGCCTATAATGAAGATTGACCACAAATTAAAATGTAGTTACCAGAAATGTTGTATTTAACTTCAGTTGCAATCTTTACAAGCTTCATTTTTCTCAAGTCTAAATCTAGATGCCCAACTTGTCAATGAAAAGTGAACCAACGAATTGGATCAAATAGGATCGATTTTTGATTTCCAGTTATTACTATCCCCCTAATATGAACTAAATAGAAGATTTCATTACCTGATCCTCCTTAAGGAAGAGTGTGATCTTAGTTCCCCTTCCAAGTTGCTCTCCATCGACATCCCTTGTGACGGTGAAGGAACCACCAGCCTGTGATTCCCAAACGTACTGCTCATCGTCATTGTGCTTCGTGGTCACAATAACCTTCTCGGCCACAAGGTAAGCCGAATAGAACCCGACGCCAAATTGACCGATCATGCTCACATCCGCGCCGGCCTGCAACGCCTCCATGAATTCTTTGGTCCCCGACCTCGCAATAGTTCCCAAATTATTCACCAGATCTGCATTCAAGAAACAAGTTCGGAGCAACTAAGCCACAGTTTCCAATAAACCTTTCTCGATAAACAAATCTAGAACAATTAAGCCATGGTTTCCAATAACCGCAACGACATGTACAATTTTCAACAGAAATCATTTCTCTAATTACCTGCTTTAGTCATGCCGATTCCACTGTCGATGATCGAAAGAGTTTTGTTAACCTTATCCGGAACAAGCCTGATGAACAGCTCCGGCTGAGCATCGAGTTTGCTCTTATCCGTCAAACTCTCGTATCGAATTTTGTCCAAGGCCTGTTGATCGTCAAACAATCAATCATTCATTCGATTCAGAAAGAACGTAATTCAACATTCGAAATTAAAGAAACTCACGTCTGAGGAATTGCTGATAAGCTCTCGAAGGAAAATCTCCTTGTTGCTGTAGAAAGTGTTGATGATCAAACTGAGAAGCTGATTGATCTCGGCCTGGAAGGCGAAGGTTTCAGCATCCGCCATTTGCACGTCCGCCATTGAACTCTAACGAAACCTCGCGATTAAAGGGGAAAATCGAAGCAAATGCAAAAGATCTTTTGAGAGAGAGCGAAGAGATTTCACGAAGATTTCGACTGTAAATTCGAAGTTGGTTTCGAAAGCGAAGAAGATGAAATGATTTATAGTAACGGACAAAAGAGAGAGTCTGGATCCTTCTACGTTTCTCCAGAGCTTTGGAATTTGAAGGGGTTGGCGCCGAAACGACGTCGTTTTGTGGAGTTTGCTTGCTGGATCGAGAACGTTCTTCCAGTTGTGGAGCCGTCTCTGGAATGTTCGTGACCGCCTCGAGTATCGCACGTGCGGTTTCTTTTATATACAAAAACGAAAATTGTATTGGTTGCTATTCATTTTTTAATATGTCTTATTTAATTAAATAATGTGTGAAAATATTGGTGGGGATTTTGGATGTATAATAAAAAATGGTAAAGTATTTTCATTTCTACTGTAAAATCAAAACTAATTCATTTGTAATATAAAATTTAAGTTTAATTCTATAATTTGTTGAGTTTTATTAACCATATAATTTAATAATTTACAACTCAAATTTATACAAAAACCAATATAAAACTTTGAAAACTCATCAAAACTAAACCTAACATTCAATTTGAATGTATGTCTAAAATAAATCAATTTGAATAAATTATGGAAATGATTTGATGAAATAAAAAGTCAAAAGTTCATACAATAACTCATTCAAAACACTTGTTGGGGGTATTTTTACGAAACATAAACAAAATCTCGATGGTCCAAGGTAAAATAAAATAGAAAAAAACCTAGATACTCGTGAATGTGTAGGTAGGTTAAACTTATATATATATAATGTGCCACACAAGACCCGCTCTCAAATAGTACGCGAATCAAATATCAATTTTCAAGTTCGAACTTGTGATCGTGAAATTGAAATAAATTAACACTAAACAAGATAATTAACTGCTTCACTAATTTATTCGATCATCCCACACAAATAATACTCTTTATTATCTTGTTTAAAAAGTAAATTTTGTATATTTCTAAATTTGATTAGGCTTACCTACATATTTATGTGTAGGTAAGTTTTTCACGGTACATAACAAAAGAAAAAAAAGAGTAAAAGACAAATTCAACGTAATAAAAAACATATGACAAAAATTTAGAATCAAAAGCTATAAATAGCCAAAATTTTGTTGGGAAAGTTATAGTGTGTCAGAGAAATAAGGGCGAAAACAACTTCAATCATTATTAATTGACTTCAATTTGGGTCACATATTGACTTTAGTGAGGGTCATTAACTCAGTCGAAAGGCTTTCACTAGTGTTGCTTATTACTTCAATTAATATGGTCAATTTGGTATTTAAAGTATGAGTGTAAGGACCCGACACTAAGCAGCCCTAATGTCCCTTACTCAACATATAAAATTCAGTGAAAATCATTCAAGGGCTGGAAAAAGAACATATTTATTAAAACATTGGAAACATAAAATCTGTTTGGAAATTCTTCAAAGAAAACAATAAACACTCTCTGGCCAGAGTTTGCAAAACATTACAAATAACAATAACATAAATCCAAGTTCAACAATACAAATTTCCCAAAACACTTTCAAGATGCATTATAAAGACTCAGACTATGCAACGGCCTGCCCATGATCCATCAGCTCCCTCCTCTAGCCACCTCGCTGCTGTGCCAAGTTACCTGGTGGAGAAAACCACAGAAAGGGTGAGTACAAATTGCACTCAGTAAGGATTCCCCAACCGGGGTACAATACGCACAACAAATCACCTAACACCCTAGCATACAAGCAATAGAACATAACGTGGCAGTCTTAAACAGTACAACAGGATAATCATCAACATGGTCTAAGCTCACATCCAGACAAGGTTAGCACACACTGGGCTAACTAACAGAAGTACAAATCAAATAACTCTCAAACTATAACATCACAGTAAACAAGATTAGCACACATTGGGCTAACTAAGGACAACAACACACTGGGCTAGTCCTGACTGCAACACACTGGGCAGCCTTGAACTGCAACACACTGGGCAGTTCTACTCTACCTGATTAGCAACACCCTGGGCTAACGGGGACAACACACACTGGGCTAGTCCTGGAGCAACATGGGTAGCAATACACTGGGCTACCCAGGATCAACAACACACTGGGCCAATCCTAGCAACTGGTCAGCACTCCCTAGGCTAACAAGGGATAGCTCACACTGGGCTAGTCCTGGGCTGCAACACACTGGGCAGTCCTAAGCAAACCGAGCCAGCACACAAACCGACTAACACTCGTGACCCCCTAAGAACTCTAACACACTTGTACAACCTATGTCCACATAGCATAATAAATGACAAGTCCAGGATACATGAATATAATATAGACAGATAAGCAATCAATGAACAGGTAAGCACAGGAAAACATGACATTTCTCTACATGTCAATCCAAACAACCATTCAGTAAGAACTTAGTTATAACATGCTAAAGCATACATCACCACAGAACATAAACAACATTCAATAACATTTTACATTCAATAGAGAACAAACAGAGCTAAACATCTACAAGCATATACTTCTTTCAAGGAACCTGCAAAGCCTATCCACTAACAGTTTATATAAATCCAGACAACCTGCAGAAAACCTATCAACTAACAGTTTATATAAATCCAGACAACTTGCAGAAAACCTATCCACTAACAGTACATTACAAACACACAACTAGAAGTTATCAATGAGGTGCGCAGGGCCCACACAACCCTGGCAAGTAACCCTTACCGGTCAACAATAGAATCTCAAATCCCGGAATGAATCCACAAGTTGAGGAACACCACACAGTTACCCTAACAACAGAACAATCGATTACAAACTAGCTTGCAACAATCTACACAACCAAACACACATGAATTAGGGCTTTATCGAAACCCGAGCAAGACTCCAACCTCCAAGGGTAGTCTCGGCCAAGCTAGGGCAAACCACACACAAGAGAACTTCCACTTCCTTTCACTGCACTCTCGGCTAGGACAACCACACAAGAACCAAAACAAGTTAGATTTGCTTGCAACAAAACTCAACACCCTTTCCTCCCTAAGGGTGCTCTCGGCCAAACAACACCAACCACAAGACAACCACAACCAACTCACCTACTCACCTAGGAAGGTTTGGCAAGGCCTCCAAATGCACCCAAGAAGTCTCGGCCAAAGTGAAAGCACTCCCAAGGGAAGAATCGGCTAGGGCTAGATGCACAAACAAGAAAAGATCTTTGTGTTAGAAACCAAACCACTCAACCAAGGTGTCCTCGGCTAGATTTACAAGCATACAACCAAGAACACAACAACACTTACCCTTGGAGATCTCGACAACACAAGCTAGAGAGGGGGCCCTTCAGATCTTTCACAACAAGAACAAGAGCAAGCAAAAACTTCCACTCCCAAGGCAAAGAGATTCGGATCTACGAGGAGAAGAGGAAAACGAAACCCCCTTTGAGTTAGAGTTAGATCTCGGCCAAGACAAGGAAAAGAGGAGAAGAGATTTGCGAACACTTACCTTGAAGAGGGATGAAGGAGATAAGCTATGGAGATGCACACAAAAGCTTGGAGATTGGAAAGCTATGGAAGAATGAGAGAGCTCGACCAAGAAGAGGAAGAGGGGTGGTTCGGCCAAGGGAGGAATGAGGAGAATGAGATGAAACCCTAGCATTTTTAATTAATTAAAATCCCAAAAAAATCCCCCGTTCGAGCCCCACCAAAAGCACTTTTTAAAAACAAATTATTTTCCTCTCTACAAGCTTCAATTTTCAACAACCACACATCAAGGATCAAATCCTAGCTCAAACACAAATTATTTTAATTTACTCATTTTACTCGGGAAACCACCAAACTTTCCTAAAATGGAACTCTTGCTCTGGAAACCAAAATCGGAGGAAACTGAAGTCCAAAACCAACACAGACATTCCTGAAACCCTGAATAACTGTGAGAACAACCGGGAGGGCAAAAGTGACCACAATACCCCTGGAGGGTAAAATGACCAAAATACCCCTGGAAGCACAAGAGCCCTAACAGCCCAACAACTCCCTAGAAGAACAACCTGTCAGGCCTGGAGAACCGGAAGGAAAACTTGGGTTGTTACAATGAGGCTCTCTCTCTCTCTCTCTCTCTCTCTCTCTCTCTCTAACTTTGAGAGAGAAACACTCTCTAAAAGGGCTTAGGAACCGGCGAGCGTGTGTGGGCACATCTTTGTGCGTTTTTGGGCTCTCTTTTACCCATGGTGGAGAAGGCAGTCTTGGGGCTCGAAGGCGAGCAGAAGTAATGGAGCAAAGTTTGCAAGGAAGATACATGTGAACTGATGGGTCAGAGGTCTCTGTCATGGTAGCTGGATGTTGATGGGTTCAAGGATAAGTCATTTGGCAGACAAGAGCAAGCGTGGTCAGCTGGAGAAGTCTTTTGGCAGAGGAAAAGTAAAGTAGTTACGAGTCATTTTACTGTTTTTAATGTTTTATTTAGGAGTCTTTTTACTTTTTTTAATGTCTTTTTACTTGAGAAGTAGGGGTGTTCATCGGTCGGTCGGTGTCGTTTTTTAGTAAAAACCGTCATCGACCACCAACCAGTCGGTTTATATATGTCGATTTTCGACGATTCAAACATGATTGAAAATGCCGACCGATTATGTATGGTGTCGGTCGGTCGGTTATAGTAACTTGAAAGGAAAAAAAGTGTAACTGAAGAAGAAAAGAAAGCAGAAGGAAGAAGAAAAGATAAGAGGAAAGAAAAAAAAATGCTAAAAAGTTAAAAGAAAGAAGAAAATAAAGTGAAAAAAATGGGAAAGACGAAGTTGAGAATGAGATTAAGAAGAGAGAAGTAAGAGAAAAGTTACATGTATATAAATAAAAAATAAATATATTTATAAAAGTAATGATTAATTTTATTAAAAAATAAAATATATATAATAAAAAATAAAAATTCATTACTTACAATTCCTTGAAAACGTAAATGATAAATAAATAAATATTAAAAAGTAATGATTTTACTTTGGAAATGAAAATAGTTTAGGCTGTCAAATGGCATAAGCTGTCAAAATGTCATTCATATATAAATTTACCATTTCTACCTATCTTTCACGAATTTTTTTTTATTAGTCACTCTAACCGACCGACCATTCGATTTTTAGACAGAAAAATCGACACCGACCGTAAGACTTCTAAAACCGGCTGACCGACGTTAAATTGGTCGGTTTCGATCGGTCGGATCTGTTTTATGCTTTTGCATGAACACTCCTATTGAGAAGCCATTAGTATTAATTTATAGCTCTAGGGGTAGGTGTTTTTTGTTGGTTCGGTCCTTGGTGGAACTAATTGATAAAGACTCTCTTGGTCATACGATGGTACGATCGGTCTGGGGTAAATGTGAGTCTCTTTCAAGGCTAACTCTTCTCTTATTAACTTTGGTGGGTCTCGTACTTCAGTAGTGTTTATGCTCCCCGGGTTATCTCCCAAAGTTCTTTATAAATCAACCGTGGTCGTGTTGATGAAGGTTTATTGGTCTTTGTTGTTGGGGTTTTCACATCTCAAACTTGGTAAGACATTAGTTCGATTAAACTGTTTGTTGTTCAAGATGAACTTTATTTATAGGTTTCTCTTATTTGGATGGGCAACTTCCAACATGTGGTGTGGGTTCTGTACCAATATTGGGAGGATATTCCCGTGTGAGGTTTGTACTCTTGGTTTTGGTTAGTAATGAAGTTCTGTTGTTTAAAAAAAAAGATCAATTTGGTTTTTTTTTTAAATTATTCGTGAACGAAAAGTTATTCACGAGAAGATACTCTCTACTTGTTGATTTTTTGGGGTGTTTGTTTATCATATTTAAGCAAAATTTAGTTTGAGGAGTTATTTTGAATAGTTAAAAATTGAGAATCGTAGCAAAAAATTCGTTTGGATGTGGTTTCTATGAAGAGAGATTAGAGTCAAAACCTTGTTTGGATGTAGATTTATTTTGAGTAGTTAAAAAATGAAAGATTAAAAACGAGTTATTTTAATTAATTTGAAATAAATGATTAAAAATAAGTAGTTAGAAATGATTGAGTAATTATTAATGAATTATTAGAAATAAAAATTTATTTTTAAAAATAAAAAAAGAGAAATTAGTAAAAACTCGTTTGAATGTAAATTTTTTATAAGAAATTGATAAATTCTTCCTCGAATCCTCCTTAAATATGACAAACAAACACCCCAATAGTCTCATATTTAATATGGCAAACAAACACCAGTCTCATATTTATGATTTTTTTTTCTTTTAAAATGTGTGATATCCTTTGTTTAGGGATATGAGGCAAATTTGACCTTATCCGTGCAAACCTCCCATAAAATAAAGTGGCCCATGTTTACACGTTGTAACCTTCATTTTTTTCCTAATCGTAATTAGCTAGAGATGTCCACGGGGCGGGGCCGAGGAATGGCTTCCCCGTCCTTGTTCTCGTCCCTGCCACTTAATTCAATCTCCGTCCCCGAAAAAATTACCAGTTTTTTTTTTCGGGGATCAGGGCGGAGATTTCCCTGCGGGGATCGGTTCTTGCAGGGATTTTTGCAATGTTTTTTTTACATTTTTTATATATTTTTTTGGACAATAATTTTAAATAATTAGATTTTCTTAAAAAATATTTATAAATTTCAACTATAATGTTAATTATTAAAGAAAAATACTTGTATCCATGGATAATTTCATCAAAAAATATATTTTTATTTGAAATAAAAGTGTAAAGTATAGAAAAAATATTAAAAAAAAAAAAATAATCGGGGCGGGGATCAGGGACGGGTCCCGGCGGAGAAAACAAACATCTCTATAATTAGCTTTGTATTCAATTGGAAGTTTGAACCGGGCCCAACCCAAATGTGATAAAACTCAGATAAAAAAAAACATTTTTTTTTTTAGAGTACATATTGGAGAAAAGAGACAAATATCCATTTTCAAACTCGAACATGTGACACTGATATTCAACTGGTTTAAAACCAAACATCTATCCATTTCTTCTTTACTTTGAACTTTCCATCTTTGAAGGCTGAATCAAACCTCTGCGTAAATCCCACTAAAACCTATCGGACGATTTCTCTGCCTTCTTCGCAATCAATGAACAATCCGCTCTCTCATGGCTGCCGGATCGTCGAAGAGGAGGCAGCCTAAGCGATCGAACTCCAAGCCCTCATCAGCCATGGCTTCTCGGCCTTCCTTTCAGCGTTTCCTTCCCCCCAGCAAAACCGCCCTGCTGGTTTTAATTTCTCTGATTTTCTTCGTTGTTCTTGTTTCCGGCATTTCTATGAATGTACTGCGTAGATCGCCCAGGTATGAGATTCACTCGCCAATGATCTACTCCATCGACGTGGTCAACGAATTTCCTCACGATCCTAAAGCCTTCACTCAGGTATATCACAATTTCTGAGCTATTTCAGTTTTTTTTTCGTACTGGAGTCTGAATTTCATGGTTTTGTGTGCGATGATTGGTATAAGAATTTTCTTTGAAGATAGATAGGGTTTTTATACTGTCTGTGTGGTTGAAGTTCACCAGTACCAGTTTAGAATTAATTTCCTACTAGTTTCTAATAGGATTAGGCCTTTGTCCCGTGAGAATACTCGAGCTCACTGGTACAGAAAAAAAAAGATACACACTGTATCTGGTGCACATTTATTCTTGATTCTTCGTCTAAGCATGCTTCTTCGAGTGAAGAATTAATTTATATACCTATTTCTTGCATTGCATTGTCATCGTATTCTTATCTGCGATTAACTGATTATTCGATATGAGTTATCATGGAAACTGAATTTGGAATATTAGTTCATCCAATGATAGTAAGGCGCGCTTGACTTGACTATTTTTTAATGGTAAGCCGAGCTTTCATTGAGAAAAGAATGAAAGAAACTGATGGAATTTTATATCCTCATGTCTAGTTCATAAATATTGATTTTGACAAATCTGCCTCTTCCTTCCTCAGGGACTGGTTTATGTAGAAAATGACACCCTATTTGAGTCAACTGGCCTTTATGGACAGGTGAGTTTGCATTGAGTATTATGCGTTTGGAAATATATTTCTTGCTTTTTCCAACAATAGCAGTAGCTCAGTGTCAGTGAGTTCTCATGACCAAAAGATCACGGGTTCGAAACCCCACCCTCAATTTTTGTTGAACTTAAAAAAATATAGGTTTTTTTGCTTTTATTTGTTCGTTTCTCTTCTTCTTTTTCCTGATTTCATGGCCCAAGTCTACCATCATTTGTCAATTTCACAGAATTATTGTAGCTTCTTTTCAATTTCTACAATAGAATGATTCCTTGTAGCATCCTTCATTGCTTCTGTTTATTTGCAGGTTTCATATCATAGTTAACAACTTTCTGCTTTGTTTTTTCATTTCCTGTACTCTGAAATGTGCATGATTTTATCTGATTATTTTCTTCATAGCTTTCAAGGGAAGTTTATGATCATCATGTCCTTATTTCTTAAACCAATTCAGTATTGCTCTAATGATTTTAAATCTAGATTCACGTCCTTATGTCTGCATCTTCTCTTTTAATTTAAACCAATTCCACATTAAAATAGATTGTGATTAGAATTTGAGGAAGGATTTAAAATCTTCGATATGTAGTTTCGTCTCATCCATCATTTTCTTCTTCTTAGCTAGATTACTAATGGCTATTAATGAACAATGCAGAATGTGTTTGCAGTTTGTGAATTTGAATATGATACGATCCGGACCTTGGAGTGTTGGGAATATTAGTATTAGTATTTATTATCTATTAGTTAATTGTTATTTTAATTGTATTGGGCTTGGGCCTATTATTAGTCTTTTAATTAATTAGGGTTTAGGGTTATAAATAGGGGATGATAGGTCTTTGTTATGCATCAATTGAATAGTCGTATTTTGTACTCTGGCTCTTAGAGAGATCCTCTCGGGAGATTTATCTTAGTTTAATAAAATAGTGTGGTAGATCTTATCATTTTGGTATCAGAGCCATTTGCCGATCCGGGAATGGTTACTACGAAGATGGAATCCAGGATACAAGAATGTGAAGAAGGAGTGGCCGACTTGGCGAGGAAGTTGCAAGAAACTAATGTGAAGATGGAAGCGATGGAGGAGCGGCTGGGAAAAAAGATAGATTCCCAGGATCTAAAGTTTGAGTCGATAACCCGGAATTTAGAACTAATAATGGAATCGATTCGGGCTGACAAAGGAAAGGATTAATGGCGAGAGGAGGAGGGAGGTGCAGGCGCGCGCTTGCTGCTGCGGCGAGGCGACACCGAGGAAGCAGGGGCGTCATCAAAGCGAGCGCGCGTGTCGGCGGAGGAGCGAGCGGCGCGCTGGCGGGCGAGCGGAAGGGCGGCGGGCGCGTGGCGGCGATGGCGCGCGCGAGAGAGGGCGGTGTCGTCGCGGACTCGTCTGGACGCGTGGGCGCGGTGTCGGCCGGGCGAGATCGGCCGGACGAGGAGGGCGCGTGCGGTACGTGCGCGAGCAGGGGCGATGTCGGGCGGGCGCGGCGCGAAGCGGTAGCGCGTAGGTGCGCGCGGCCGGGCGGTGTCGGGCCAGGTGGAGTTGGGCCGTCGCGGAGCTCGGGCGCGGAGGGGAGTGTCGGGTGGGCGAGATCGGCCGGACGAGGGCGGCGCGCGTGGTACTGGCGCGCAGCAGGCGATGTCGGGCCGGCGCGAGCGGGTCTGCGGAGGTGCGGGCGGCCGGGCGTGTGTCGAGGTGGGTGGAGTTGGGCCGTCGCGAGGCGGGCGCGAGAGGGTGTCGGGTGGGCGTGGGCAAGCGGGCTCGTGGCGGGCGTGATGATGCGCGTAAGGGCGGGGCGAGCGGGTGTGGCTCGGGTGCAGCGGGCCGGATCGGTGGGCTGGTCGGGCCGGGACCGAGGTTGGGCGGTCGGGTTGGACCGGGACGGAGTTTCGAGGGAATTTCGAGCGGGAATGCGGCGGGGCGGGAATTTGGTCGACGAGGAGAACCTCGACATGAATGGGGAGGAAATGGGTTGTCAGGAGAGAGGAGAGTGCGCTTTGGGATTGACAGACCAATAGCGCATGACGGTTGGAATGATCGAGGCCGAAATTGGGTTGACGATTTACCGGGACCGGAGTTCGGCCAAAGGGGAGATCCAAGGGTCGTGGGAGAGAAAGCAGGTTACGGAGGAGAGGAGGTTGCGCATGGGCTATGATAGGTCGTTGGCGCATGACGATTGGAACGATAGGGGGTGGAATGACAATGTCCGAAATAGGGGACAAGATTTCGGGTGGGGAGGAGAAGAAAGATTTGAACGAGGAATTCAGAGAGTAGGAGGAAGGGAAGGACTGGGATGTGACGGAGATTCAGAAAGTGGAGATGGTTTCAAGGGTCTTGCTTGACGAGGATCCGGTGGGATGGTTAAGTCGGGTCGAGCGTTATTTCTCGGTAAACAAGTTGACTGAATATGGGGTTGAGGCAAAGCAGGGTTATGTTTAGAAGGGAGGCATTGGAGTGGCTGCGGTGATGAGGAGGACTGTGCTTCTTTTCGTTCGTGTGGAGCGAATTCAAAGATGGGTTGTTGGAGCGTTTCCAACCGGTGGCCCGAGCCAATAAGTACGCCAACTTCATGAGTTTAAAGCGGATAGGAGCGGTGAAGGAATATCGCGGTGCTTTGAGCGCTTTGCTAAGGGAATGCGCGATATCGATCACTGAGCGCATTGGAGGAAGTGGGAAAGTGGTGAAAGAGGAGATACTGAGCGCGCGCGTAAGCTACGACCCAGTGGGCATTGAAGAGAAAATGTTTATGGCCCAAGTGATTGAGGATGATTTTGCTTTCCAGCCGCCCAACACGAGGAAGTACTCCATAGCGATTAAGGCTAAAGCGAGAACGATTGTCTCGAAGCGGGAAGCAGAGAGATTTTGTCCCATAGGACTACAACCGTTCACCCGATGCCTTATAAAAAACTCACTGAAACCGAAATTCGAGCTAGGAAGGACAAAGGGTTATGTTTCCGCTGCGATGAACAATTTGTCCCAGGACATCGTTGTCAGAAGAAAGAGCTTCAGAATTTGGATGTGTGGGTCGTTCGGGATGCGCACGATTACCAGAATGTTGAGGTGACTGAATTTTTGCCAGAAGATGGAACTGCAGAAGGTGGCATCAGAGATGGAACACCTTGAGGACAAGGTGGCTCTTGGGGGGGAAAGTATTGATACGATCCGGACCTTGGAGTGTTGGGAATATTAGTATTAGTATTTATTATCTATTAGTTAATTGTTATTTTAATTGTATTGGGCTTGGGCCTATTATTAGTCTTTTAATTAATTAGGGTTTAGGGTTATAAATAGGGGATGATAGGTCTTTGTTATGCATCAATTGAATAGTCGTATTTTGTACTCTGGCTCTTAGAGAGATCCTCTCGGGAGATTTATCTTAGTTTAATAAAATAGTGTGGTAGATCTTATCAGAATAATGATTTATCATGACTTTACATTACTTCTGTTCCAGTCGTCGGTTCGAAAAGTAGCTAAATTACTAATTACTCTGGTTTTGTTGTCTTTCAATTTTTTTGTTGGGATTGTATGATTTATCATGACTTTACATTACTTCTGTTCCAGTCGTCGGTTCGAAAAGTAGCTCTCTCTACTGGGAAGGTAATTTTTCATTTTCTTATTTCTTACATGCAATAAAATGAAGTGGCACATTTTTACACGTTACCTTCATTCTTTTGACCATGTTATATATCATTAAAAATTTGAAAATATTTGGCTGATGTTTAGAGTTTTGATGCTGCAGAGAGATAAAAAACATGTAATACCCTGTTTCTTATCCAAAAAGAAAAACATGTAATACCCTGTTTCTTATCCAAAAAGAAAAACATGTAATACCCTTGCGCTGACTGCCTCACTATACTAACTCTCTATTTATGCTGATCAATCAAATCATATTACTTAATTAATTACAAAAAATACAGTGGATGATAAGAAATCCTATGGAGGAGCTGGAGGGTCATAAAAAGTTCTGCAATTGTTGCTAATTAAAAAGCAATTTAAATTGCCATTTTTTTGAAAGACTGCATGATTTTGAGACCTTTTCTTCTTTTCACCCTCACTCTCTCTCCCTCTCCAAATCTCGATTTCGTTTTCCTTGACATGATGCCTTTCCATTTCAACGGATGACTGAAGAAACTGTTTGATGGAAGGAAACACATTTCAGCATTGCATTCCAATTTTTTTTTGTAGTTCTATTTATTTATTTGCTTGTTTTCCTTACAGACTGAGGCTCTTCACGAGATGGATGCCTCTTACTTTGGGGAAGGCTTAACACTTCTTGGGGAAAGGTTTGTGATGGTTTAGATATTCACTGTACTGTTTTATTTGCTGATTCGGCAATTGGGATAACGACAGTTTTTTCATGATAAGTTTTTGATTGAAGATTGCTGTCAAGTTGTCGAATATCCTGTTTTGGATATTAACGATAACAGTACGAAATCAAATGGCCATTTCTATCTATTAAATGTAATGAAGGCATTTATGACTCTTTTGTACTATAAACATTAGGAATTTAATCTGGTGTTTTGTCTGCTCATGAAACTCGAACCAATTTTGTGTTATTCTTATATATGATTCTGACTTTTTCTTTCCCATTCTAGAAAGCTAATCTATTCTTATTCACCGTGTCATATGTACCTCTATTCATCATAGCAGTTAGAAATATATCCTAGGAGTTTTCCGCATTGCTAATTTAGCACTTTTTATATTCTTTCTTTTGTAGGCTGTTTCAAGTAACTTGGTTGAAGAAAACTGGTTTCATATATGACCGAGAGAATTTAAGCAAAGTTTGTCCTTCATCTTTATTACCCGTTCTTCAAATTTTTTATGTGATCTCTTAGCTGATTCATGATTAGGTTGAAAAAATAATGAAGATAACACCTTTTCTTACGAATGCTAAAGTTGGAGGAAATTAAGTTCTGAGGAATTAATTTCCTATCGATGGCCGCAACCTTGAAAATAATTTTCTACAGGTTATCTTGAATTCAAATGTTGTAGGATCAGATGGTATGTCCCGTGAAAATAGTCCAGGGGCACGTAAGTTGACACAACACTCACAAATACTAAAAAAAGAAAAGAAAAAATAAGTTCATGGATTCTACGCTTGCAGGCTTTTAATTATACTTGAGTAGAGAGGTGCCTTAAATTCTGTATTTTTGAAATTATGTTATAAGTTTTTTTTTTGGAGAATAATTATGTTATAAGATTTAAATAATATAATGTTATTCATTGAATTCCCCGTGCAGGTTAAGAAATTCACTCATCAAATGAGTGATGGTTGGGGGTTGGCAACAGATGGAAAAGTTTTGTTTGGAACCGATGGGACATCAACATTATATCAAATTGATCCAGAGACATTTAAAGGTTTCTCTTTTACATAAAAACTGGTGTTCTATTCTAAATTAAATTCCATGACCGTAATTTTTTTTCTTGTTACTGAGCATTCATATGGCCATTTTCAAATTAATGCAGTTACTAATGAATGGGTTGTGAGATATCAAGGAAATGAGGTGCATAACCTCAATGAGCTTGAATTTGTCAATGGAGAAATTTGGGCTAACGTTTGGATGGTATATTTTTTCTTTAAGATATTTATTCCCTTTAATGCCTTTTTTTTCCTGCCAATTTCTTATCATCGTTCTAAAAGTCTCTAGTACACTCTTAGGTGCACCATTCCTATAGCCTTGACTGTTGTTTTGGAATATTTCATATGCTACCTAACGAATTTTTTTGGTCTCTTGGCTTTCTTGATCACTTTTATATATTTATTTGTTGATTTTTCTTTGACCAGAAACGAGACTTTTCGAGAAGAAATTAAAAGAGATCAATGTTAAAAATACAAAAATTAGAAAGAGAGAGAAAAAACCGAATACATATCAAGGAAAAACATGTGATAAAAGATTAAGGAGGTGGTGTTTCAGGCAAGAAGAATGAGAATGGGGAGAATAATTCTCTTACCAATGTTTGGGTCAACGACAATCATTTTTCCCATAATTAATTTTCATTCCCTTCACAATTACTATTTATTCTCCCCATAATCTTATTTTCGACAGAACCATTTTTCATGCTCCCTATAACTACTTTTCATTCTCCCCAATCCCCATACTTACTATTTTACTTCTTTCATAATCATTTTTTACACTCCAAACACTAATAATTATTTCCATCATAATCATTCTCTGCCTCTCAAATGTAGATAATCATTCTCCCATAATCATCCCTTTCACCCTAAACACAAATAATCATTTCCCTATAATCATTCCCTACACTCCATCCTCTGATAATCATTCTTTTCATATTCTTCCCACATTCTCATCTTCTTCATAATCATTCTCATTATCCTTGCCTCAAACATTTCTAACCAAATATAAAAGTGTCCCAAGGGAAGCGAAGACAACCCTTGGAATGAGCACTGACAGGTAAATTTAAGTCTAAAAGTAATTTCAGATCCCTTCAATTCTTTGACTAACAAAATATTACTTGTTCCTTTTCAACCAATGGCCCAACAAAGCAGAAGCGTTATATTTCCAAAATATCTTCGTCGTCTTCATAGCAACACCGCCAATTCCCAACAAAATAGTTAATGCACAGAATCACCGACCAACAGCAAACTGGATAAGTAGTTTAGCCCATAATTTAATAGCCGCCCTCTGGATTACTTTAAATATGAGAGGAAGGCAGCATATTTAGTGCGTTGGCTACTGATAATTGGAGGGAATTGAAGACTTGGGTGAAGACTTGGGCTTTGAGGGTATGCTCTCCTCAAGGTCTCGAGTTCGAGATTCATTTGTGACATTACCCATTCGATGTCTCCGGTGCCTGGCCTAAGGACGGGTGTGATTACCCTTTTTTAAAAAAAAAACAATTAATTGGACGGAATTGAATCTGTGAAATAATACTGAGATTATAATGCTTGGAGGTTTCTGATTTGGTTGATAGCATTTTGATATGATCTACCACACTATTTTATTAAAATAAGATAAATCTCCCGAGAGGATCTCTCTAAGAGCCAGAGTACAAAATACGACTATTCAATGGATGATTGACTATGACCTAACAACTCCTATTTATAGCCCTAAATCCTAATTTGACCTAATTAATAAAAGACTAATAATAGGCCCAAGCCCAATACATTTAAAATAGCAATTAACTACTAATTAATAAATACTAATATTCCTAAAATGCCAAGGACGGATCGTATCAATACTTTCCCCCCCAAGAGCCACCTTGTCCTCAAGGTGTTCCATCTCCGATGCCATCTCTTACAACCCCGTCTTCTGGCAAAAAATCTGTCACATCAGCATCCTGGCACTCATGCGCATCCCGAACGACCCACACATCCAAGTTCTGGAGCTCCTTCTTCTGACAACGATGTCCTGGGAAAAATTGTTCAACCCAATTTCGGCCTCGATCGTTCCAACCGTCATGCGCTATTGGTCTGTCGTACCCAATGCGCACCCTCCTATCTTCTGGGAAACTGTTTCCCCTTCCGTCAACCCGTGGGTCCTCCCTTCGATCGATGTCCGGCCCCGGAAACCTTTCCCCGTCCCCAGGCCCTTGGAACCCCTCTCTCTGGTCCAACCCGACGAACCCAGACCGACCCGAACCGATCGACCCGGCCCGACCCGGTCCCCCTTGACCGCCGTCGTGCCACCCGCTGCCTGGCCCCCCGTGCCACACTCCCGGCCCGCAACCGCCACGCCCCCGCTCGCCTCCGACCCCGCCGCCGCCCGGGCCCCAGCCCACGCCATCCGCGCTGCCCACGCCCGACCCAACAGCCACACCTCGCCCGCGCTCGCCTCCGACCGAGCCGCAGCCCACAACTCTCAGACGCCGCTGTTCGAACCCCAGCCCGGCCCCCAACCCTCGCGTCCCCGCCCCAAAGAACTCAGCGCGCGCGCAAGGCGCTCGCGCGCCGCACTGCGACCGCCGCGCCGTTTCCGCGAGAGCTCCAGCCCGCGCGCCCGCCCGAGCTTTCTCCTCCCTTCGCAGTCCGACTCGCCACCGGCCCTGCTGCCGAACCCGCCACGCCCTAGCCTTCCCGTCGTCCCCCTGCCGCGGCCGACCAACGGCGCGACGCTGCTGTCCCCTAGGGTTTTGCTCGCGGTTGCTTTTCCCTTGGCCACTGGGTTCAATTCGTTAACCGGCAGCCCCGGGATGCGTTCCATCAATATCTGGATATTCCGATTTATTTGTTCGATTTGTGAGTTAAATTTCGCATCTTGTTGTTCGAACCTTGCATCGATCTTTTGCCCCAATCGTTCTTCTAACGATTCCAGCTTCGCCTGCTTTCCAATTTGTTTCTTTGACAATTCGGCCGAGCTATCTTCCCAACTCTGCATCCTCGTTTCCATCTTAGTCGAAACCATTCCCGGATCGGTAAATGGCTCTGATACCAAAATGATATGATCTACCACACTATTTTATTAAAATAAGATAAATCTCCCGAGAGGATCTCTCTAAGAGCCAGAGTACAAAATACGACTATTCAATGGATGATTGACTATGACCTAACAACTCCTATTTATAGCCCTAAATCCTAATTTGACCTAATTAATAAAAGACTAATAATAGGCCCAAGCCCAATACATTTAAAATAGCAATTAACTACTAATTAATAAATACTAATATTCCTAAAATGCCAAGGACGGATCGTATCACATTTCTGCAATGACCTGAATCCTTGATATATATATATATATATATATATATATATATATATATATATATATATATATTATTTATGTATCTATAAAAACTCCCTTCGAGTATCAATATCCAATGCCATTTTAAAAGGCCATGACATCCTTTGCACAAATTTGCAACTCTGATTTTTTAAATGGGCAGTTCCATTGTGTTCTACAGTGTCTTTTGAAGGACTTCTTGATTCTGTCATATCGTTCTTTGGGAGGCTATTTTTACCGGCCAAAAATTTTAAATCTCGTCCGATAATTATTTGATATTTCAAAATTAAGCGTTAAAAACTACTTTTGCTTATAATAAGGTTCTTTGTTTTGTTATTTACTTTTTACCAATGTTTAAAAAACCAAGCCAAGTTTTGAAAATTTAATATAGTTTCAAAAACTTGGTTTTTGTTTTTGGGCCTTTATTATCCATTTCTTGCATTATAGAATTGAATGCATATTTTATGAAAATATTAGATATTTGCGTTCCGGTTAGCTATAGTTTTTCTCTGCAAGGTTAAAAGATTTAATTGAATGTTCGACTCTGTAGACTGATTGCATCATCAGAATCTCAATACATGATGGAAGTTTGCAGGGATGGGTTCTTCTCCCATCTTTAAGGTTTAGCTTTTAACACTTTATTTTAGCTTAGTTTTAATGAATTTTTATATCATCTGTAGAAATTCTCATTAATCTTACTTTTCTTATATTTCATGTTACAGACAGAAATTGTTGCAAGAGGGCAAACGAGTAAGTGCTCCAATTAGAAATTCAAGGCTATTATTCTGTTGATTATGGTTATGATATAATATATTTATTGGATGATTCATTTGACAAGTTGTTGAGGAATCTAAGTTCCGTTTGGTTCGTGATCCAAAAATTTGTCTTGGAAAATAAAGAATTTAACAGAAAACAAAAACAAAATTCTTGTTTTCACTAGAAACATATTTGGTTCCAATTCATATTTTTTTTATAAAAAATTGTTTAAAATCTGAAAAGTCTGTTTAGTTGAAATTTGATAATGCAGGAAAAGATTAATGTGTTTCATTGAATCATTTTTTAAGAAAGTTGATTTTTTATTTTTATTTTTTTAAAATACTGTTGACTCGATTAAGGTCTTCAATCGCCTAATTTAGCAGTGCTGACTGTTCCGACAGATTGATGTTTTAAATGGCATTGCATGGGACAGCGGCAAGAATCGTCTTTTTGGTAAGGAACCAAGATTATTTAATTTCTTAATTGTTCCTATTTTATAATCATTTTGTTTTTAGTTTATTATTTTTGAAATCTAAGTCTACAATAACTATTTCACCATATGTTTTTTCTTACTTGAATATCTACATCTTATCTATATTTCTAAAAATCAAATTAAAATTTGAAAATAGAAAAAAGTAGCTTCAAAAGCTTTTTTTGATTTTTGAAATTTGGTTAACACATTTTCTTTAAGGAAAAATGGAATACATCGTAAAAAATTTGATTAAGTTTAAATTTTAAAAACCAAAAACAAAAATTCTAGCCGTTATCAAACTAGACCTTAATTGTTCCTCCTTACGCTACATTGCTCGTTAGTACGTTTTTTAGTTTTTAAAAACACTCCTATTTATATTCTTTTGCATTTTCAATAAAAACATGATCCATCTTTAGTTTAATATTCCGTGAACTATCTCACATGAACTCGAGACGTTTGACTATCGATATATATATTCCCACTTCTCTTTCAGTGACAGGAAAGCTATGGCCAAAGCTGTTCGAAATCAAAGTGCAGCCCTCAAAGGAGCATTATGCTGATGAAAAGATAAAGCAGCTTTGCTTGCGAGAACCAATTACATTTTGACCATAGCTTTGCTCAAGATAGCTATGTTCTCATCCACCCCTTGCAGTCAACAAGGTGAGTTTGGTATACTTGCTAGTTTAAACACTTTGTCGGGCGACGTTTAATTTTCCATACATCGTTCTCGGGTAACCTTCTGCCTGCGCTCGACCGCGAAAAAGGCTGGTTGTTTTACACTATATGTTTGTAGTTTCAACTACATTAATAAGGTCATGAAATTTCTAAATAATAGAGGCAGATAACAATTGTAGGATTTGTGTTATTGGCATCTTTGAGCTTTGTAAACTGTGGATCTAAGGTGGCTCTTGCTTTAGGCATACACACTATACACAGCACTGTAATTTTTGTTGTAATTTGTTCTAATAGTATTTAATTTTTCTTTATATGTGTTATTTGACAATTAGGCCAGTCTTGTTTTTTTGTGTATCTTTGTGCACCAAGTACAAAATTTCAGGCTAAAGTGAGTTTAGTTCGATAATTCACATGTATTCTCAACTAAGACAACAACATTAAAAAAAAAAATGCAAACTCCAAATATCAATACAAAAAAAAAAAAAACAAACTCTCAACAGCTCTCTTTCATTTTTTACTCTTTCCTTTCTCCTTTATGAACATTCAAATAGAAAATCAAATAATCAATAGATCAGTAGTTCAAGCGGCATCAATGTATATCTAATGATCTAGAGGTTTTAGGTTCGACCCTCCCCCTTCCCACATTGTTGTAATCTCAAAAAAAAAAAAAAAAAAAAAAAATCAAATAATCAAGTAAAAAATTCCACTTCACTTAATCTACACAATATTAATTACTTTGATTAAAGAGAAAAGAAATTTTTTGTTTCAGAGACATTCTTCTAGTCTAGGAACGGAAGGTCATTGACGCACATAAATGAAGTTAAAAAAAAAACTAATATAGTTATTTTTTTATTTTTCTTATAGAAAAATAATATAACTATTTCGACTAGAATGTATTAAGTTCAATTGGAGAATCAAAGTCCAGTTTAACAACTATTTGATATTTTGTTTTTGAAATTTAAGTTTATATAGATATCTAAATAATAAAAAATATATGTTAAGGTAATTATTATATGCTTAAATTTTGAAAAAAAAAAATTAAAGACAACATAGTTATTAAATTGAACTTTAAGTAAAGAATATATATATATTTGAATTCAACTGTTAAATTATATATTTAGGTTTTTTTTAGAATATATATTTAGTTTAGAGAATTTGTATAGCAATTTTTTGTCCGTTTATAATTATAGCCATTTTAAAAATAATTCGTTTATAGCTGGTTATTTTTTAAAAAATCTCTAATGTACCCCATAGAATTTATAATTCTTCTAATGATGTAAGTCTATCAATTTACTAATGATGTAAGTCTATCAATTTACTATTAATGGAAGTCTATTAATTTACTATTGATAAAAGTCTATCAATTGAATCAACTTTTCATTCAAGTAGGCTTGTTTCCATTTTTTTTTTTGCTATGTGTGCAAATACTTTCACTATTGATGAAATATTTTACTATTTTTGTAATATGCATGCAAAAACCACTTTAGTTTATGATTTCGTTGTTTGGTTGTAAACAAACAAATTCAACTAGCGTCATAAGTTCGATCCCAATTGATATTTATCCCCGTTCTTCCGATATATACTCAAAAAAAAAAAAAAAAATCTATAGTTTCAAATGTGAGATTTAGTTTATATGGTAAAATTTTCATACAATTTGAGCATTTAGGATTATTTTTTATCAAAATCTAAAAAAAAAGGATTATTTTACCGTACCAACGGTAAAAGAAAAACAAAAAAGGGTAAAAAGAGAAGAAAATCCAACGATTTAGAATTTCATGACACGTGTCAAAATCTATTGGCTTGGACTTGTTTATATATATATATATATGTGTGTGTGTATATTATATTAATTAAACTGGAAATAAATATTTGATTTTGGCGCTACTGAAGGTAGGTAGTTACGATACCATAACTTCCTTCCCTAATCCTTTGCTTCAAAATCTCCAAATGAGTTCTATAAATCCCACACTTCTTTCTCACTCAACTCTCACGCCATGGCGGAATTGGAATTTTCTGTTCAGAAATGGCTGTCAACTCCAACGCCATTAGGAGTCAAACTCTGGATCCTCATTCTCACTTCCGTTCCGCTTTTCCTTCTCCTCATCGCCATTCCAGCCTTCGCTTTCCACCTCTGTTCCCGGCGACGACGGAACCTCCATCCCAATCGAAGCGATGACCTCGAGGCGGCGATTCCTGTAAGTACTAAGGGTTTCGATTATCAGTTTTCGCGGCAAGGTAGCGTGGTTGCTGATCTGCGTAGTATCGTCACGGATTGGGAGTGTTTGGATGGGCGGAGAAGTTGCGCGTTTCCGTTGGAAGAGATTGTGTTGGCGACTGGTGGATTTTGCAAAGAGAATGTGATTGCCGCCGAAGATTGCGGCGTGGATTACTTTGGAAATCTGGCTGATGATTCTAAAGTGATCGTTAAGATAATTGATTCCAATTGCAGGTATGTCAATATCTGTAATAGCTCTTGATTCAGTTTACTCTCATTTAACATTGCTCCATAGACTATGAATTTCTCGTTGTTTATAATCGATGATTCGTGAAACCTTTTTCTACTTTCATGTTTGATTCATTAGAAACTCTTATTTTGTATCAATTTGGTATAATTACAATAATGGTTTCTGACTTAAATCCTGATTCATAAGTATTGGAGACAACGAATTCATCCGAGAAGCAGAGAAAATTCGCCATATTACCCATAAAAATCTTGTCAAGCTGCTTGGGTACTGCACTGAAGGAATTGCTAAAAAATGGTAATGCTCATCTTTCACCTTTTATATTTATATCTCCCAAATAATTTTGATGAATGTGAATGATTAAATTTACCCCAATCAAGTTATTTAGATCCCCATTAGATGAATGTGAATGTTTACTAAAAATGGCCCTTAAGTATGATTCAACTGTAGGAGGCCTTGAAATTGAAATTGAAATTGAATTCAAGTTTGATTGATACATGATTCAATAGTTTCTTACATATATCTTCCATTTGATATTGAAAACCTTAGTAACTTTGTTGTTCAGGATGTTTATTTATAGAAATGTAGACAACGGAAATCTTCACCAGTGGCTTCATGGATATCCACAGAAAATCTTCAGCCCTCTGACATGGTCTATTCGGATGAACATTATTCAAGGAATTGCAAAAGGGTAAGGTGCAAGCATGTTCCAAGTGTATAATATGCTAAGTTACCTCTGAAAATTTATGAAAACATGATGATGAATTGACGTTGTTTGAATTTCAAATTCACACTATTTCAATCAATAAAACTCAAAAGAGAACTGAAATAACGAACCAATCATTTGGCTTTGTTCGCCTCATATGTTCTACATTTTCTTTCACTTTAGGATGATGATTACTCTGCTTTGTCTATGTTTTTTATTATATCCAAGAAAAAGGTAGTACTAATCCAATATCAAAAAAGTGGAAACCTCGTGGTAATACATAAAAAAGGTAAAGTGCTCCTTTTATTATCAATTAATTTTGAGATGAACGTCCACACTATTGATGAGGAGCTATATGTGTTTTTGTTCAGATTAGCATATCTTCATGAAGATGTGGAACCACAAATACTCCACGGCAGGCTAAGATCAAGCTGCATATTACTGGATGAGCATTGGAATCCCAAGATTTTTGGTTTCGGCCTAGTCGAGCTGTTTCCTCCTGCGTTCTTGCAGAAACCTTGGGTTGGAGAAACGTCAGTGGTCCAATTTTTCCTTTTGCCTTGTTGTTAAAACTGCTCATGTTTAATTATTCAAATGAAATGTGTTCAATTATCTCTCAGGTGTGAATCTGTTGACAATGGATCCGCTACTCCATTCTCTGAAAAGAATGATGTTTTCAGCTTTGGTATACTTCTCCTGGAGATGATAACTGGAAGGCCACCTGTGGACTTCAATAAATCTCAAGTATTTATGGCAAAAACACTATAAAATTTATTCTTATGATAAATTTGAGATTAAATATTAATCCCAATTGGTCTAATAAGGTTAATAAAAGCAATATAATTTTAGAGACCAAAATGGAATAAATCTCAAAATTCGGTTTTTTAGACTAGACTGAATTGAATATTATATCTTAAGGTGGGGTGTTTTGTATGAAAAATGCAGCCATATTTGCTAGAATGGGTGAAGTCATTGATTGGGAGTGAACAGGCAGTGGAAACAGTGGATTCCAAATTGGAAGAAAAGCCATCTTCAAAGCAATTCAAACGGATGCTTTTAATTGCCCTTCGCTGTGTCGATCCTGACATACAACATCGCCCCACCATGCGACAAATCCTTCTCATGCTTCACCCTCGAGACCTTTTACTCGCTGATGTAAGTATATATACATATATTTACATGCACATTTATACATACTTATATAAATACCTGCATACTATATATATATATATCCATACATTTCTTTTTAAATTTTAGGAAAAAATATCTTTTTAGCCTCTACTTTTTTAAACTTTCAATTTGGTTCCTATTTCAAAATTGAACACATTTACCAATTCATGATATTTCAAATAGAAGTAACTAATCATAGACTAAAAGTGAACATAATTACATAAAGACTAAATATAATCTAAAAGATCATATAAAGATTAAAAATGAGTATTATTAAAATATTAAGGATAAAATTATTAAACTTATTATAAACTTAATATAAAAAAGTAAATAAGCTATACACTTTTTTCTTATCTTTATTGAGTGGCGTCTTATCTACCCCGTTCACGGATACAAATTTTGCATTCTAGTTAACGTTTTATGTCCTTTATTTTTTACTTCCAAGTTCTATATAAAAACAATATTTCCGAAAGTCCATAATCCTAAAAAAAAGGCCAATCAATTAAACAAATAAACAATGTAATCTAAAAAAAAACAATATATTAAACAAATAATTAATTAATTATATCAATAATACCAAAATATAACTTTTTTATGTTCGGTAATATTTGAGCTTTTTTCTTTTATTGGCTCTAAAATACTTAGTTAAGCACTAATTAATTGACCCAAATTAACACCTAAACTAATATTGACTAAAATAGATTAATTATCTAACACCTCATATTCTACCCAACAATTGTAAAAGTAAATTAAGCAAGAACTAGGCTTTTATTTTTGTGAATTTTTAACCTAAGATCTGGCTTCATTTGATTTTTAACCTAAACTAAACTAGGCATATATATATATATATATATATATATATATATATATATATATATATATATATATATATATATATATATATTAATTTGTTTTTGTATTTAAGAAAATTCAGCTATGTTGTAATTCCGAATTTTTCTTTTTTGGGTTATCTTAAACTTTGCCACTGATTTAAATGTTTCGGGTTCAAAAGAACAATATTCCACCACGTCAATTGTTCATGTAATAACAAATAGTTTTGCTACCTTTATAAAAAGTTAAGAAAATTTATTGAACTTTTAAAAGGTCTAAAACCAATGGCTAAGTTAAAAGGCCTATTTTAATAAAATTTAGACATTCTTTTTTTTTTACTAATAGTTTCTTCATTTTTCAGTATCCAATCAGTCTAGCTAGTACACCACCAATTCTTTGAGTGAATCGTATGTTTGAGTTAATCGTATGAAGAAGATTTTGTGAAGATCTACCGATTAGCCTTGTTGAGAGATTTTGAAAAAATAAAGTAGAATTTTTAATTAATTTGATGTTTTTTTTAGATTTATATTTGATCAATTTTTAAAAGGATAAGATGTTTGTGTAGGTTTTAAGCTTCTAGGTTCTAATTTTATTTAATAAATAAATTAAATGAACTTGTAAATGTTGCAACCATTCAGTTAGTTTAAGAATTCAAAATATAACATTTATGAGTTGCTTCATTCAAATGTGGGTTGAGACAACTTTTAAATAAAGAGGATTTTTCATGAATAGTAAAAAAAAAACTACCAATATTAAGATTTCAGTTAAATGTTTCTTTAAATAAACTGTCCATCCATCATAAAATACTATCTTAAATTTGCTAGAAAGAAAACTATGTTGGATATAAACCTAAACAATTATCGAAGTATAATTAGTTATTTTTTTCTAGTTCACGATGAAAGTTAAACATCAAATTTTAATATTAAATCAATGATTGTTGAGTTGGATTAGCCTAAGCTAATATTCCACCAACTCTTTGAGTGAATTTAATTGTAATTATCTCACCAAAATTTGTAGTTTTTATGCTTTCAAAAATCAAATTAGTTTATGACTACTTTTTCTGTACTCCAATTTAATGTTTTTAAAATACAATCAATTTAAAAAAAAAAAAGTTTCTAAATATTTACTTTTTTTCTTCAAAATTTTGTGAACAAAAAAAAAATCTCCAAGAAAATAAATTAAATTTAGGGCTTAAATTCGCGAGTCACTCTAAATTGTACTTAAAAAAAAAAGAAATTGGCCTACGAATTTTCCAACCATTTTATTATTTTTTTATAAAAAAATAACTATGTGAAAATGCCGTGCCATCCACAACACCGTCCAACTGCCACGTGTGCTAATCAGATAACACATTTGCCACGTGTCAACAGGAAGACCAAAACTGAAATTTTATCTTCCGGAGGATATCCGCGTAGGAGCCAATAATAGAGTGAATAAGGGGGTGAAATAAGGTGGAGACCACGTGGCAGGATTTGATAGGCTGAGAATTTGGGGTGTTGGAAAGCAAGGAAATGTGATTGTCGTTTTTAAGTGATTCGCTGTCGTCTGCTGTTCCTACGGCGGCCATCAAACGCACATTCTAAGTCCTTAGTTTCTTTTCTTTTACCCTTTTTGCTCATTCCCTTTCCTTGGTCCACACACACACATCAATTTTAAACCAACTTCATTAGTTTTCAATAACCTTATTCTCTTTATTGTCATTGTATATCATTCATCATACGATTGGTCGGTTCGAGAATTATGGTTCGGTTGTTCGTTGCTCGATTCCAATATTTGGGTTCAAGTTCTATTGAAATGATTTAGTTTGTTGAGATGCCACAATGAATATGATATAAAATTAAACTTTTGAAAGTTTACGAATTAAAATGGATTAAATCTTAAAATTTATGAATTTTTGTTAGTTTAGGAACCAAAGTATGAATAGTTTTCAAAGCTCAAAGACTACAATGATATTTTATCCTATTTAGTTTAAATAATTTCAATTTAGTCACTAGTGCTTTAACATTATAAAAATATATCGTAACTGTTAGGTAATGTTAAAGTTGGCATGTGATAAACATACCTCAATTGATGCTAAGTGGGTTATTAAGAAATTTGGAGAAGGAACTATGTTTATCAAAAATAAGAAAATATTTGAAAATTTTCAAGTTTTTTAAAATTTAGAGGATGAACTAAAAAAAGAAAAAGAAAAATGATATTAATGTTGATAAAATTGAATTGAATTGATTTTTTTTTTAATGGAAAAGACGACTATATATTTGTTTGTTAGAGATTGTCAAATGTGAACATTATATATTCAAATGTTATATTCAACAACATTTCAAACTTGAACCTTTCATGAAGTGTTGTTAAAGTAAATTAGGTAATTGATATATAGCTTTATTTAAGACAGTAAATTTAGATAATTGATACGTAACTTCCATTAAGAAAATGTATGTTCAAATTTTACAACCTTCAAATAATATTGTTGTTGAACTAAAAAAATTAAATTATTGAGTAAAATTATATTGGTATTGAACAATAGTATATTTGGTTGTACAACCAGTTTAATATCAACATCATAGGTTCGATATTGAGAATCGGTATTTATCTCCACTCTCCCGATATGTATTCAAAAAAAGTTTCTTCTTTGCTATTTTGTTCTGTTTTTTTTTTAAATCTTTTTTCTTAATATACAAATCAAAGACTTTCTTACTTGTTTCTCTTACGCTTTCTACATTTTAATATTTTGGTTATGATATTCAAACTTTTATTTATGTTCATTTGGCCAGTCACGTTTGAAGTTTTTAAATCATAATAATAGAAAGCTAAGCCACCTATTTCTAAATTCGACACAAGATATAATATAAGTAAATATTTTGGTTCTCATATTCAATATTTTATTAATGTTCATTTGGTCTGTCACGTTGAAGATTTTAATTCATAATAATATGAAGCCAAGCCACCTATTTTTAAATTCGATACAAGATATAATATAGGTAATGTAGATTAAAATATAAATCCACATGATGACAGACAAGATTTCAATAATGCAATAACCAAATGAATGTTAACTTTCCTTTAGTATACACAAAAAATAATAATAATAACCATAGGCATCTTAGTTTTTTTTTTTTTTTTTTGTGAAAAAATAGACATCTTAGTTAATAAGAAATTTAATATATGATTTACGTACAAGAAGTTAAGAAATGAAATACATGAGGATTAATAAGTCATTTCATTGTTTGGTTGTAAACTAGTTCAACACTAATATCACATGTTCGATCTTGATAATCGATATTTGTCTCCCTCCCCCAATATGTACTAAAAAAAAATAAAACCTAATAAATATATCAATAAGAATAGTAGCTCGACGACATTAATGTATAAAAAAAGAACCTAATAAATGTTAATCAAATACTTCAGATATTAAAAATTTAAATTTCCAACTATATTTAACGTTTAACTAAAAAATGTAGCAATATAGAGTAAAGGTTGTAGGACGAGAGTGTGATGATAGAGAGAATTTTATACTATACTTAAGTATGGATTCAACGAGAGAAAGCACTAACTTTGTCGATATTTTATTGTTTTAGTTAGTTCATCTATATTCAACTATAAAGGTCAAGTGTGTTTAATTCCAAAAACATTATAAATTGGACAATTTTCTTAGACATTAATATACATTTAGGTATAAATTCCAAAAAGAGAGTAATTTAGATGATGTCAACTCACTTATATGGCTCAATAAGATCTACATCTCTTCTCTTTTTTTTAACTTAAAAAAATAAAATTATTAAATTAAATTAAATTAAAATGTGGCTTCATTAAAATTAAATTGCTTTCAATTAAAAATTTTATTTTATAATAATATTATAATACTAAAAGAAAAAAAATTCTAATTTAGTCATATAAAGAAAAAAAAAAGAAAAAGAAAAAAAAGAGTAAAAGATTTCAGACAAAAAAAAATATAAAAAAAGAAAATGATCACTGAGGACTTCTTAATTGACTTAATTTAGCAAAGTTCAATTGATGTATAACTTGCATCAAAAGATTTTAATTTTTTTTATCACTAGGTGTACATTGATGTTCGTGTTGATTCAGAAAATTTTAATTTAAATCATAGTCTTGGTTGAATGAAAATATAAGATAATTTTATATATATATATATATATATATATATATATATATATAATTTAATCGTGAGATAAAAGTTAAAATTTAATATCTAAAATTTGAAATAAATTAAAATTTAGTTAATTTAATTGTTATAATTTAACAAAATGTAAAAATTGGTCTTTGATAGTTCATAACTATTGACAAATTAAATATATAGAGGTGATTAGGTCTCATTACCAACCTAAAAAAACTAATTTTCACATATTTAATTTTATTTTTAAAACTCATAAAAACTAAATTCCAATCAACTAAATTCTAACTTTTCCATGTTTAAAAAAAAAAACTTTTCCATGATTTTATAAATTATTGAAATATATATTTATGAAAATATGGGAAATAGAGAGAGTGAAATTTTGTTTTGTATAAAAGGAAAGAAGGGCAGCAAAATGGTCCAACAAATTTCCCACTTCAACTGACGCAAACTTTGTGGTCTCTGTTTCTTCTTCCTCCGCCGTTTCTTTCTCCCAGAAGCTTCCCCTTCCTTTTCACCTTCATCTCCCCCTCCCATGGCGGCCGGCCTCTCCTCCGCCGCCGTATCGCCCAAACCATTCCGCCACCTCTTCCTCCTTCCCTCCAATCTCTCCCCTAAACCTCCGGCTCCCTTTCTCTTTCCGCCGTCCGCCCTCCGGAACAGTAGAATCCGATGGAATCTCCGGCGAAAAACGCTGCTCACCGTCTGCGTGCTCCTCGGCGATCAGAACAGCTCCGGCGAGGTGGAGAGCCTCTCGGACGAAGAATCGCCGATTGTAGTCCCTCAGATCCCGCCGCCTCGCGTTGCGGAGAGATTGGCGAGGAAGAAATCGGAGCGATCTACTTATCTCATCGCGGCGGTTATGTCTAGCTTTGGAATTACTTCCATGGCCGTCATGGCGGTTTACTCCAGATTTTACTGGCAAATGGAGGTAATCTCTCGCAATCTCTATGCATAGAAACTGCAATTGAAACCTAGATCGTTGAATTTCGATTGTGGAATTTTGGCGGTGGTGCTGTATTGCAGGGCGGAGAGATTCCGTTTTCTGAAATGTTTGGTACATTTTCGCTCTCCGTTGGTGCTGCTGTACGTTTTCGATTTCCTTTCATTTCAGTATTTTTGTAGATCGAATTTGATTTGATTTGTTTGTTCTCTGATTTTCACTATGAATTTGGGGGAATATATTCAGGTAGGCATGGAGTTTTGGGCAAGATGGGCGCATAGGGCTCTTTGGCACGCTTCTTTGTGGCATATGCACCAGGTATATATATTTAGTTCACAAATTTGTAAATTCTAACCAAACTGGTTATAATTCTCAAGCCAGTGTTCTATGTTTGACCTAATTTGAATCCACTTTATACTCGTTTCATAACTATTTTGTTTGTTTTGTTTTTTTAAAATTAAGCCTAGAACAACCATTGAATATCTATATTTTTAAAAACTTAACCAAAATTTAGAAACAAAAAAAATAGCTTCTCAAGACTTCTTTTTGTTTTTTAAATTTGGTTTGAGTTCACATATTTTTTCAAGAAAAAAAAAAAGATATATTATAAAAAAGTTGGAACATATCATAAAAAATTTAAGTTAGAACAAACTTAAATTTAAAAATTTATCAAACGGAGCCTAAAATTTAAGATTCGAGTTTCCAAATGGCATTCTTAAGTAAGGTAATGGTTGTCTTCAAAGAAATGTGCATTAATAGTTTCCTTACAAAGGGTATGTTATGCTTGTTTTTTGGACATGAGGAGTGGTTAATAATCAGTCCTAAAAAATCTCTCGTTTGTTTTTTTGTAGTAAACAACGACAGTCAACCACTCTATCAAATCTCATATTAAGTTTTATTAAACTTTACATTAAATTTATCACTCAATCGTTATTAACTACAATTTCCAAACAAATAATTAAGTAGTCCATTGTTACTAACCTCAATTTCCAAACGAATATTTAACCACTTTAAATTACTATTAACAACTTCATTCTCTTCTTTTCCACTTCACTCTTTTCTACCAAAAACAAACACACCCAAATTGATTTTGAGGTAGATTTTTTTTTTTTTTTTTTTTTTTTTTTTTTTATTCTCTCATTTTAAAAGGAAATTGAATGAAAAAGAAAAAAGGCTGACGTTTTAAACTTTATTGATGATGATTATTACAGTCTCACCATAAACCAAGAGAAGGACCGTTTGAATTGAACGATGTTTTCGCCATCATCAACGCTGTGCCCGCCATAGCTCTTCTCTCTTACGGCTTCTTCCACAAAGGCCTCGTCCCCGGTCTCTGCTTCGGCGCTGTAAATCTCTCTCTCTCTCATAATCTTTCACAATCTGTTTGTTCATACTACACTCCAACTGTTCAATAGTTTGTTTAATTTTCGAGGATTAGCCGTAATGAAAGAGTGAAATGATGAAAACTTGAGCTTTGAAGTTATAATTTCTTCAAAGTCTCAGGTTCGATACTCGTTTATGATGTTGTGATGTCTCCTCGTATCTGGTCTAGGGACGGACCTAACCACTCTTTTTTTCCAAAAGAAATAAGAAATGACAAAAATATCCCTAAAAATTGAAGAGTGGGTGGCGGAATATGTGGCAGGGCCTCGGCATTACTGTGTTTGGGATGGCCTATATGTTCGTCCACGACGGTCTTGTTCACAGAAGATTCCCTGTGGGTCCCATTGCCAACGTGCCTTATTTTAGAATGGTCGCTGCTGCTCACAAGGTAAATTCAATTCATTTTTTAAATATTCATTTCTTTTTCTTAACCTATTATTTTAAAATGCTTATTCTCTTTAACGAGTTACCTAATTTGTTACATTATAAATCTTATTTTGATCACTAAATTCAAATTCAATTATGTTTCATAACTTGTATTTGGGTTGGGATAGTGGTTAATAAGGATCTCCCTTATTATAGATTCAATTATTAGTGATGATCTATTTAAAAATTAATTGGTCTATTTTTAATCTGGTTTATGTGTTTTAAAATTGAAATATTTTACCAATAGCATTTAATAATGCTCACTTTTAGTTACTGTGATTTGGACAAAAATGATGGTTAAATTAATTTTTAATTTCAATGTATTGATGAAATAATTATTTTATTTCATATGGATTTAATTTTTAAAAGAAAATGATTATAAAAAAGTAAATTAAAAAAACACACCATGAACTGGAAGTGAGCACTATTAGAATATGGGTGATAAACGGATTTAATTTAAAATATAGTGACTAAATTGAAATTATATTTCAAAATTAAGCACTAAAAAGTTAATCATCTAAAAGGATTATTAAAACTAAAAAAAAATATAATAATAAATCAACCCAACATTAATATATGAGTAATGTTGAAAAAAGAAAATAGCCATGGAATTTGGACAATTTTGAATAATCACATACAAGATTGTATTTTTGACGGTTAAACTTGCATATAGAAAAGTAATTATAAGTGTAAATCTTAATTCAAAATAGTCTCCGATTTAATTATTGAAGCTTATGATTTTCTTTTTGGCTTTAGCTTCACCATTCGGACAAGTTTAACGGTGTGCCCTACGGGTTGTTTTTGGGACCAAAGGTTAGTTTCGGGTCTATTCATATATTTATTTATCACATTTTTGTAATGTATATATTTTAAAAATTAATTTATCATATGGTTTCCCCAAAAAATGTTGTGGTGCAGGAATTAGAAGAAGTGGGAGGCCTAGAAGAATTGGAGAAGGAAATCAACAGAAGAATAAAATCAACGGCCAAAAATTAGTCAACGTCTCTTGATCAAAGTCAATAGTGGGCCCCAATATTATTACTGTGTAAAAAATGAGAAGTAAAAAAACCCCTCCCGAGCAGTAACTTTTCTTTTTTTGATACTGAAAAGTGAAATGTTAGATCACAGGCTTTCTTTTTTTCATTTTTTTTTACTGTATGCGATCAAATGGTAGAAGAATGAAGATGGTAAATTTGGTAGATAGGATTCGCTTTTACCTAAGAGTACTCATCCTCTACTTTTCGTGGTCGAATGTAAAGAAAAATCAGCCAAGAGTAAATAACAATTGATTTTTGTGTAATATTTTTATATTTCATAATTTAAAAAAATATTTAATTATTCAAGTAGATAAAAATGATAGATGAGTATGAAATTTTATTTCAAATTAATTGACAAATAGAACAGCTTCTCTTTATTTTTATAATATGAGATCTTAACATGAAGATGATGTACTTTTTAGTTCTTCAATTTTTTAGTAGAGTTTAATAAATTTTGATATAATATGAGGTTTAATATTAAAATCAAATGGTTATAAATTAACATAACTAAAAGAAACGAGAGAATAATACTCAAGTTTTGTATCAATTAAATAAATACATTCAATATCCAATTGTAATGGATGATGGTACGAATAAAGTAAAATGTTCTTTTAATTTTCGTTAACAAATAAAAAAATGTTTTAAAAAAGATTCGAGCCTATAATGTTTAGATAGAAAATTTGAGGGGACATTTCCTTTTGAGTCACATGGTACCTTATATAATATTCACAATTCACAAATTTTTTAGTTTAACAAAAATTTAGAGGTCGAAAGACTCAAATTTAGGAATGCAACAAAAAATCAAAAAATCGAACCGAACCAATCTAATTCAATGGATCGGATCGGTTTTTTAGCACAAAGTTGAACATATAGGTTTATAGTTTCAAAAAACCGAAAATATTGGATCGGTTACGATTTTCGTTTTAAAAAACCAATAAAAACCGATCCAAACCGAAATATATATTATCAATAATTCATATAAATTCATCTTCCTTTCATTAATATTTCTTTAATTCACTCCTATTTCATGTAAAAAAATATTCTTACATAATTTTGAATAAGTTAAAAATATTTCTAACCTTTAAAAAAATAGTTGTTTATGAAAAGTTTCTTTTTATATGAGAAATATTATTTTTGATATATTAAAAAAAAATAGTTTGGATCGGATTGGATCCATTTTTTGACATTGAAAAACCGAATCAATGATTCTATGCTTTATTGGACATTAGATCATATCCATTTTTTGAAAACCGAAGATATCGGTTCGATTGTCGGTTTGGTACAAAACCGACAAAAATCGAACCGAAATCACCCATACTCAAAACTCGTAAATTTTTGTCATCAAGCACGTACTTATATGGTTGAGGTATTGCTCTAGTTGTTTTTGTTTTTTCTTTCTTAAATTTTCAATCTGATCAAGCAGCTCTTCTAAAGTTTGATAAATTTTGTAATTAATTCCCTTGTATTAAATTTGAGAGATTTTTCATATGTGTGAGTAATTTGGGGATGAATTTGTCATGTTTTTTCTAGTTGATAAAGTGCTATTCACACCAACTTGATGCCTATTTTCTTTCCATCAATTATTGTCCGGTACACAACTTTTTTAATTTCTTCCTTACATAAAACTTTCATTTCGTTTATAAATCCGAGTGAATAGGAGTCATTCCCAAAGGGTTACCACATTAGCGACTTATTTATTTTAGTTTAATAATTGGAATGAAAGAATTTAACCCATAACTTTTTAATTTATAAATATATACTAATACCGTTAAGTTATTGTCTTTATTGGTAGATTTAATTTTCGTCAATCAAAAGTATTGATGTTATAATTACTCAACTCATGTTTAATCTACTTTTTATTATAGTTGGTGTTTACTTAAATTTTTTTTTAATTCTATAATAATTAAAGGTGAAGAAATTCAAAGTCATAATTTATTGGTCCATTTAATGTACACACAACTTTTGTTGGCCATATAAATTAATAAACATAAATTGATAAATTAATTTTAAAAAATCAATTAATTTCAATATACCTAGTTTCAAATCTCATCATTTTCGTAATGTAACATCATATAATTTCTTTTTTAAAATAAAATGCATTATTTAAATAAATAAAAGATTCATATTTATTTAAGATTCACAAATTACAATTATATAAATTATTATTTTTTTATAATAATATAATTTTTTTTTTAGGAACAATATAAATTATTTGTTAATACATAACTATACCAATATAAAACATATATAAAGTAAGGGGGAAAATCAACTTATTATAAAAGCAATTGTTAATGTATTCTCATTCGGTTAAATATTAATCCGTTTGTCATCCAAACAGTGTCTATAATAATTTAATGTTTATCCTAACTCTCTTTATTATAACTCTCTTCTATCATAACTTAATTGCTGTCCAAAAAGACTAAAAACGAGTGTTTTTTTTTAAAAAAAAACACTTTTTTAGTGAAAGAACCACTACAAGGTTCCATCTGGCAAAATCTTTAAAAAGAAACAACTTTAAGCAAAGTTAGTCCATATCTGACAATTTAAATTATTTTTATAATGTAAAGTGATCTTTTAGTCATAGAGAATCTTTAAGTTGGATATATTTAATTTATGTGTCTACCTACTTATAAATTAATTTTTATAATTTATTTTAATAGGGTTTTCTCAAAATAAAATAAAATCTATTTGAATAGATCTAATTCACTCCGATTTAAACTCTGATTCACTCAGATTTAGTAACTAAAGGAAAGCTGAACGGAAGAGTAAACAGATTTCAAACGCATTTTATTAACTAAAAATGTAGAAATAAAAATATATTATATTTTTGGGGGTTTCATACACGAGTATCTCTCAAGTTTAACCAATATAAATTGAGGAAGGAAGAGACCAATAAATCTTACGTAGAAATCACTAATGTTCTCTCAAATATCAATTTTAATGGTTGAGTCCATAACTATCAATTTGAAATGAATTATCTAAGATAACCAACACACCCCACCAATTCATTCCATAAAAATATTAATTTCAACCCTTATAAAATAATAAAAAAAATTAATGGATCAAATAATTTTTTTTTGATGAATTATTACGAATACCATACTTTGAATTTAGTGGTTCAATGCCAACAAGAACAGTACCTCGATAGCAGTAATGATTATGATAAAACAGTGTTTGAGAGACTGATTATATTATAAAAAGTAATATACTTAAGGCTTAGATAAACATATAAGTATGTTTAGATAAACGGACACTAAGGACTCGTTTGATAACGTTTCTGTTTCTCGTTTCTTGTCTCTTAGTTCCTGTTTCTTGATTCTAACTTTTTTAGAATAAGAAACAAGAATGTATTTGATAACCGTTTCTGTTTCTTGTTTCTTATAAAAAATAAGAAACAGAACAAAACTTGTTTGATAACAATTTCTCGTTTCCTGTTTTTCGTTTTTTTATTTTATTTTTTATTTTTTTCTATTTTACAAATTTTTATATTTTTAAACAGTTTTTTTAAGTATAATTTTATTAAAAAAGATAATGTAGTATAAAAATATATAATATGAATTAAAAATTCATTAAAATAGTTTTCAAAAATGTGTATGGATTAATATAAATAAACATTTTATAAAAAAAAACTATATGTTATGTTTACTTAATTATCTATATAGTTTGATGTTCACTCAAATATATAAGGATTATATTATTCTGAAAACGGTGCTATTAATTTAAAATATAAAAGCAATAGTAAATATATATAGATGGAGAAAATAAAAGCGTAATAGAGAGAAAAAAAATAGTAACATAGTAACGTTTTAACTAATAATGTACCATATGCATTAAACAAATAAAAACAATTTAAAAAATATACATGGTCTAATATATATAAATTTTATTCAAAACTAATGAAAGATATAACATGTAATATTATCTTTTTAAAACAAAAAATTATGATTAACACAATATACAAAAATTGGGAAATTGAAATTAACATTTGTATAAAAGAAATTTTATCGAAATAATAATAATAATAAAAATCCTCAAGTGAGATTTGAATTTTGATATTGAGTAAAACAACTTGTTACATCACCACTAGACAAAAACACATTTTATTTGACAATGATGCGCTTTTTTATATATATATTAAACACAACGTCATGCTTAAAAAAAGAAACGGAACCAAAGAAACTACTTTTGGTAGTTTCTCACTTTTTCATCTTTTTTTAGAAACGTTTCTCTTTTATTTGAGAAACAAGAAACGAGAAAAATTATCAAACAAACCTGTTTCTAAAAAATAAGAAACAAGAAACAAGATCGTTATCAAACGAGCCCTAAATAACCGTTTATGATAAACTCAAATATCCGTTAGATTATTATAACTAATCTAGTAGTTTACATAAATGAAAGTCCAAACGCACCCTTTATTGAAAAGCTACCGTCACATACTTACACACGCAATGGATGACCTATGAAACTTATCTTTTCGGTTCCCAATTCGCGCGCCTGCCGATGCGCACAGTCATCTCCATTGGCGCCATTTGAAGATTTCTCTCTATCCCTTTGAGATTTTCCCATGAGAAATGCTGAAATTTCGGACAAAAAAAACTCCAAGCATTTTAGTGCCCAAATGGATCCATTGCAATTTCTTTAATCAGGTCGGTCAAAAGCTCCTTCCCCTTTCATTAATTTATGAATTATTTTGAGTGCTTACGTTTCTTGGATCAGCATTTTTATTGTTTTTGAGATTCTGATTAGGCTAAATCCACATGCAAAACGCCCCAAAAAGTTTCTTTGTCTAATTAATGCGGTCTTTGTCTTTGTGGGTTGAACTCTGCCAAATATTGCACGCCAGGTGTTTGATAAAAAGCCTACAATCTAGAAATGACCAAATTTTATGGGAATTTTTTTATTTCTTCTGTTTCATGATCGTACCTTTTCTTTAATGCATTGCGAGATTTCTGTTAAAAAATTGTTTTATGGATCACATAGAAAAGCTTTAAGAACTCTAATCTAATCTCCACTATAGTGCACTCCACCTGTTTGATAAAAGTTCCCAACCAAACTCACTTGCTAGAGAACTCTCTTACAGTAATTTAGTGGTTGAAAATGTCATAACCAATTAAAAGCTGTGGACTCAATTCACCATATTTATCTAATTAAAAATCACATCTCAACTAATTTAATTTAAATTTTAGTTCTTAAGAGATGACTCAGTGGTTGAAGATTCGAGTTTTGGAGTACTTTTCCTTTAAAGTCTCAGGTTTGAGACTCACCTGTGATAACACTCATTTGATATCTCTAGTGTCTAGCGTAGAGACGAACGCGATTGTTTTAAAAAAAAAAGATCTTAACTAATTTAAAGAAATAAATAGCTGTACCCTAAATCATTTGGATGTAAAAAAAATTAATGGTAAATTAATGACTATTACCGATTGAACTCATTACTAACTCTTAAAGTCCTCTTACTTTCTAAGCCATTTTATGATAGTTATTGATCTCTAAATAATGTTTCGTGAAAATGATCGAGTGCACAAACTCACTCCAATCTTTCCTAATATAAAAAAGAAAAAAAAAACTAGCTGTGGGGATGAGGTGAGTGAACCCCATGAATGGCCCTTTTTTGTTGAAAATGTTGTTGTCTCCATTCGTGGTATTGGGTTTTTTTTACGTGTCGATTTATTACGCTATAGCCCACGTTGCCGTCCTGGGAAATTGCTCATTTATCCAGTTCATGCATTATGGCACTTTCGAATTCTTTTTCACAGTTTATAATATCCTATTCTGCCCCATTAACAACAATGCCTCCAAATTTGTCATATTCTAATTGCTTTGTTCTTTTTTTTTTCTGATTGCTTCTATCACACCTGCTAACTCATGATTTTGGTTACATATAAGTTCGAAAATTTACCTACGAATAATTTGATATGAAAATTAGAATTTAGTTGATATAATTTTTTAAACTAGAATTTAGTGGTTATAGTTTGGAAAAATTAGAATATCCTATCATTTAAAATTTTAGAAATTAAACTCTTTTAGTAGTATAAAATTTAAAATTAGTTTATGTCGTAATGGTTGATGAATTAAATATATGTAGGTATTTATATATGCATAAATGATGTGATACTCTTGTCCAATATGTCATTTAATATATATAGTCATTATTAACACTTAAATAATTAACTTTTATACATTTAATTTTTCAATTTTTACGAATGATAATGGCCATTTTTTAAGTATTATCCAATAAAAAATGTTAAGTTCCGTTAATTGACTTCATATAGGCTGCTGGGACACGTTGCATTTTTTTTTTGGTTAAAATACTTTTTTAATGTTTAGATTTTGATTTTTTTTTTTTAAATTTTGGTTTAAACTTTTTAAAGTCTAATTTTAATTTTTAGACTTTAAAATTTATTCTATTTTAATCTTTAAATTTTCAAATGTCTAATTTTAATCTTACCCTTCAGAAAAATTCAAAATTAGTTTCTATGAAAAATTTAAAGTTAATATTTATTGAAATGGATTTAATGATGTTAATAATTTTAATATAAGTAAATAAAATATATAAGTATATTCTTAAATTTTATAGAGAAAAATGATAATTTTTTAAAGATAAATTGACAAAAAAAGATTAAGGACTAAGTTTAATTTTTTTGAAAATTTAAAAATTAAAATTGAACATTAGTTGAAAAACTAACTGAAATAAATTTAAAAGTTCATCAAAATGAAACAAAATTTATTAAAATTTTGAAAGCCTAAGAAGTAAAATAGAATAAAACTAAAATTTAAGGATCAAAAAAGTATTTTAACATTTTTTTAACCTTTATTTTAATGGTTCGTGTTTAAGACAGTTTCTGAAATATTAAAAAAAAAAAATTTAAAGATTAAATTACAAAATTTGTCTATAAATTTTATGGTTGTATCTATTAGTTTTAAAATTTTCAAGTGTCCAAGAAATCTATAAACTTTGTTGGTTAAAAAATCTAAAAACTTTTAACTTTGAATTTAATACATTCGTTAAGTTCAAAAAAATATTTGATATATCTCTAATATTTTTATTTTATTTTAAATAAGTCAATTTTTTGTGTTTAATTTATGAATCTATTTTGGCTAATAAAAACTTAAGTTTTTTAATGTGTATCTACTCAATTTATGAATTTAGAATGCGTTGACTTGGGCCAAACCCTTATCAGAAAAAGTTGAAAAAATTTATATACAAGATTTATCAAACACAACTTTAAATTTTTTTAAAAAAAACTAAACCGGTAGTTCAATTTTATATTAGCAGTTAACCTAACTTTTGAGAGTGACCTATTTCTAGAAGAGAAACAATTTTAGCCAAACAATTTTGGAAGAAGCAAGCTTTGGTTAGATGCTTCTCTTAAAACTACTTCAAAGTTGGATTCTCAAAAAAAAAAAAAAAAACTACTTCAAATTTGAGGTTATTAGAAATTTTAACCACATTTTTTTAAAAACTTTATAACTAAACATCATGAACTTTTTATAACTGAGTTTTTTTGGTTTTGGTTTTGGTTTTGGTTTTTTTTTTAAATTTTAAAATTTATTAAACTCATGGCTATTTAATAATTATAAACAATAAATAAAGGGCTTAATAACAAATAATTTTATTGAAAGGGTTAGTGGCGATAGTTTTATTGTCTGGTCGAAATCAAGTTCAATACGAAAATCACGAATTTAATTTTGGAAATCAATATTTGACTGATGAGAGTACTTTTTGAGTTAAACGCTTAGAAGCGAAAGTTGTTGGTTAAAAAACATTAGAATTTCTCAGTCAAGCCAAAAATAGATGATCTTGCACGAATTGGGTTTAGCCCACATCAAATCTTTTGTTCTTCACTTGTGGATACATTTGGGCCTCTTTTCAAGTCTGATGGCGTTCTCATGGCCAATCGAATCTCTATCTTTACCAATACCAATCCTGATATCACTCTATTGTTAACAAGCTTGGTCATTTTGTTCAGGCCCAACCTCTCTTAAGGCACTATGCCTTTTCATATTTGCTTGCAATATGCTAACTAATCTAAATGTTGGAGGAATAAACCATATGTTCCGTAAAAATAATTAAGATGTGCATAAGCTAGTTTGAATATTTATAGATATAATTTTTTTTTTCTTTTTGGTAATAAGCATGTTCATTAGTTCGCTCTCACTAGTTAATCCCGTAGGAGTTGGTTGAGTGCCTGAGTATTGGAGGTGTGCTCTCTTTGACATTTCAAGTTCGAGATTAGTATGAGGATTAATTCCCTAGGTGATCCTATTCCCACCTTCAGTTTTACACTACATCCCGACGCCATGGTCTAGGGACATGCCAGTAATGCTACGAGTTTAAAAGAGAAAAGCTCCAAGTTCCTATAAGTCATAAAAAAAAAAGGTTAGTTCTTACTGCTAACGAGTCTATGATAAGACCTGAATTGTATTCAAGATACAAGATAACCAAGAAACGAGATAACGTAGGTGTAAGACATTCAGAATCTTCCTCTCTAAAGAGTCTACTCAAAATATGCATATCCCTTGGATACACACGTTCTCTATTTATAAAAGACTCCCTACCTAATTCTATAACTAATTGCTTATATGCCCTTTATAATATTCCAAAATCTTTCTAGGCCCATATAACTTATCGTAGGTTGTGTATTTCAAAGTGGTACCTTGATCTCTTGGTCCTTAAGAGTCTCTTTTGTTTGTTCCATCATAGAATCCAAAAGTCATGCACCTGCAAGTTCCATCTTTTAGATTTGTAGCTAATACATGAGATAATTCCTCCGACATACAAGTTCTCCCCTCTAAAGATTGCTCAGTTTTCTGAGATTTATAGACTTGTTTTATTTTTCGTATTCTTCTAATATAAAAGAGCTCTAAACTTAGTCCTATCCTTTGTAACACTTTCATTTTATAAATGGAAGATAAAAGAAAAAGGTTGTGGGACGTTTTAAGATAAAGAAATTGAACAACTTTTCTTTGATCACTTTAGAAAATACTAGCCATGAGCCTCTGAATGAGTTGTAAGATTCCATTTCTAGTTCTATCTTCACTGCTATATGCTAAAAATCACAGGAAAACTTAAGCAATCTCAAGCATTAGGAATTAGACATTCGTAGGATACGACTTTTTCAATGAGTTATGATTGTATCCTCCCGCAACCTTAGCTTTGTATAACTGAAAAACAGGTAACTGTTACAATATTATTATTATTATCTCGAAGGTTCAAGTCATGGTAACCACTTATCTACGATTTACTATCGTGGTCGAATACCAACAAAAAAATGACCATTCGCTTGAAGACGGATAGAGATCTCAAATCTTTATATTGCAATATGATTTTGCTCTCTCTCTCATTAAAATCTTCCTCAAGCTCTTTTTATGTAGCAGAGTAAACTGAATGGTGGACATGCAATTAAGGACATGATGGTTCTTTGTAATGCAGATTTATAAAGTGGGAAAAGCTTCCAACAAGAATCAAACCAGTTGAAAATTTCACAACTGTAAGCCTCCTGATAACAAACATGGTAAATTTTCCAAAGCTTAGCTCAATTTTTAATGCAGTAATTGCTGATGGACCAAAATAATTTTACGTATTAAGGACTTCAAGACATGCTTCCGTGAGAGTTCACTGGTTCGAAACGACTGGACAGTGTTTAAATTATAATACCCTTTCAAGTATTCCAGTGCCACAATTTAGAGACGGACTAGTGGTACTCCGAGTATAGGGGAGTCAAGTTCCAATTTTCCGATTTAAAAAAAAAAAAGAAGGAAAATGATCACTTATGATGGTGTTTTTGAAAATGATAATTACTTGGCTCACCACTTCAAAGAATATCACACATTACGTGCCTTTAAAGAAAAGCCCATATTTGCTGCTCAAACATGAATGAAAGCAATCAATATTGGCCCCTTAGTAGAGAAAAGGATAAAAAAAACAGTTAAAATATTATTTTAGTATTTCAATATTTATTTCATTTTGGTCCCGTAATTTTTAAATATCTAATTTTAATTTTTGAACTTTTAAAAAACTTAATTCTTATTATAAAATCTTGTCATTTTTTCTTTAAAAAAAAGTATTTTCTTTATCAATAAATGTTAGAAATATGTTTACATTTTGTTCTGGCTTATATGAAAATTATTAACACTAAAATTGAACATTGAACATTGAAATTCTATAGATCAGGTTAATCTGATACTTTTTTGGCATAACTTAACTGAAAGAAGAAGCAAGCTAATCTGATATTTTTTTAATATGAGAATAATACAGTATAAAATAGTACATAGCATTAAAAAAATGTGAGTGAAGGCCTTATCCACTCCATAAGATATAAAGTTAAAAATGGCATAGCCATTGCTGCTGTGCTTTGAAGTGAAAGTGTTTAATTTTATTTGCTCATATTATATATATATATTCTTATAGATGCTGCGTCACAAAAATTATAACTTTTTCTTGCCTCTCATCTTTACCAATTACCACTGTTATTTGGTTGGGCAATATTGAACGAAAATTGATTTTTTTAAAAAAAAAAAGAAAAGAAAATTTAAAAATTTCCATTGCCGGGAATCGAACCCGGGTCTCCTGGGTGAAAGCCAGATATCCTAACCGCTGGACGACAACGGATTTTTGTTAAGTCACCCAATAAATACTTATTCTTTCATTAAGTTACAGTAAAGATACTAAAGGAGGTGTTTGTTTTTTGGAATTAAATTAACTCCTAAAAAAATTAATTTAACTCATTTTTTTCTTTAAATTTCTTTTTTCAACACTATTATTATTAAATATGTTTTTGTAACTTTAAATTAGTAGTTTTATAATTAATTCTATTTTTTGTTTATCATTTTTATTTAATTAGTTAATTGAAATTTTAAAATATATGAAACAAGTCATTAGATTGGCCAAATTTCAAGCCAATTCAACCGAAATGATTGAAGTAGTAACTTGGCCACTGTGGCTTGAACTCAAAACTTCATTCAAATAAGAACAAGTCATGTACAAACTAAACGACTACTAATAGATATAAATTGTTTGTGCGATCAAATACATATCATCGATTGGATTCGGTTGCATTTCTAAAATAAAAAACTAACCGAATATTTGTATTTTATTAATATTTATACCCGAGTCGTCAAACCGAACCAATTTAAACCCGAAGTGACAACGATTTCGGTTAATTTGAGCGAACATTTCAGTTTTTCGATTTTTTACCTACAACTAACCCCTCAACATCTCATTCAAACACATCTTCAGAAACTTATGGAAGCAAAATGAAGAACAAGGGCAGCCAATGAGAACCGAGCCGCCAAGAAAGTGTCAGTCAGATAATTCTAGATGCCCCTACTGTTACATCAAACCACCCATCCTATGCCACGTGTCTACTTTTCATTTGTCCGTCACTCTCACAAAGTTTAGTTTTCAATTCATTTCAGAAAAAAAAAAGAGAAAAGGATCAGTTTTCAATTAAGATTAAAAAGAAAAAGAAAAAAAAAAAAGAGAGTCAGTTTTCTATTTTATTATTTCTCCGACAATTCTCCAATTATCTTTCTCTCTCTGGATCCGAAATCTGAACCCTAAATTTCTTGGGGGGTTTCACTTCGAAGATCGGGACAATGGACATGGGGACCTCTTCTTTCTATTTTCTACCATTCTGAAAGGTTTAGCTTCTCTTTTTCCTGACTTATTTCATCCTCAATTTCAATTATTATTGATTACTTCTCCAATTCGCCTCTTTCTGGATCGCTACAGGATCTGAACCCTAATTTTTCTTTGTGCGTACTCTTTATGAGCTCGTACATCGTTGCTTGCTAGCCACTTGTGCTTGTCTACTTTGGGTTTTGAATTTTGCTGTGATTTTTATGCCATATTGGTGGTCAAGTGTTTTAAAATCCTGTGATCCGGTCATGATTTGGCGAGATGTGATTCAGCCTCCAATCCCTTTTACTTTTTGGTGTTATTTTGAAATATTTATCCTAATTTTTGCTTCTTGATGAATTTGGATTCAGTTACCTGGGTTTATTTCTTTATATCTGCACGTTTTGCTTAATTTATATCTCGATCTGATGTTGAACTGCTGATAATTGGAGAAGTATTTTATGAAATTTGAAATTCACGTTTCTATATTTGATCGAGGTCACTACTCACTATGTATGACTCATTGTTATGTGTGTGTAAGGCTTAGTTTGTAGACTTAGTGCTGGTTTCTTATAAATCTTGTTAATCATTAATGCCTGACTAAACATCCTGGTTTTTATTAGAGGATTGTACCTAAGATTAATTCTATTAGTTTTACCTAATTCCTTTTTGGTTTGAGTTCTCTCAACAATTGGGAGTGTGAGATTTGAACCCATGGCCACTGAGTTGAGTTGTGGCTCTTGTTGGCTAGTCAATTCCTTATAACATTGCAGTAGGACTTTAAATGGTGATGGGTGTGCAGTCTCGGTCAAAATTGGAATCAATCCATTTATCTTGTGTTCATAGGTGAATAATACTTGGTTTGTAGGCCAGATCGCAGGTTTCTCACATATTTAGTTTAACACCAAAAACATGTGTCTTATCCAGCGGATATCACCTAGAACTAACCATTTACTCTTAAGTGAATTTCAAGATACTTAGCTATAACTTATAACTTATAGATAGTAGGTGCGAAGTCTCAGTCAGATTTGAACTGATGGTCATTTTTCTTTGCATCCCCTCTAATGACATTCTTTAACTTTTATTTATTTCTGTACTGTTAACTTTAGATTTGAGGCTCAGAAGGCAAATGGCTATGTAATACTATAATTATAAATATGCAATGAACCCCATCATGAAGTGTGCATTGGAAAACTAAGAAGTTCTTGGTTAATATATGGTAGTCACCTACATAGGAATTAATTTCCTACGCATGACAGCCAAATTCTGTAAGGTCAGGTAGTTGTTCGGTGAGAGTTGAGACTAGTCAAGGTGCACGTAAGTTGACCCACACACCCACTGATATCAGAAAAAAAAAAACATATGTTGTGTATGCTTTTAATGGCATTGAACATCTCTTCCTGTCTTTTATCCAAAAAATTTCATGATTTTACGTTAAAGAATGCAAGGCATATTGTCTTCCATGGCTTTTGCAAGTTTAGTTCTGCCCATGCTTTTTATTGGTAACTATCAGGTACTTAGTACGTGGTGTTAAATCCTTTTAGTAACCTATGTTCTCCTCATAGGTTCTTTTTGTAGTTTTTTCCTTTTTATAGCAGTCTCCAGGAATGGTTAGTTAAGCTGACAGACTTTAGCAGTTGAATGAGTTTTTATAAGACGTCTTAAACTCATTTATTTTTCTAGGGTCTTGAAGATCATTGACTAGTTTATTATCGTCAATCCACAGCCATCAGGAAGGGGCTCATGCGAGTTGCTCGAGTTTAGACAGCTTTGTATTTGTTGTTTCCGTTGGAATATTACACATTTTTTTTGGTTCATTTGGTATGCACAAAATGGGTAATGGTTGTGGAAAACTAGGAATGGTGCCAAGAGGTGGATCGATGACTTCTTACAAATATGCTCTTTTGTTGTCACCTGTTGTCTCTTTCTGGGATTGCATTGTCAGGAAAATGAGGTATTCCTACAGACCTGAGTGGGTTTAGTGTTTTAAGATAGTAAAATTATTGTAGATTTTAATAAAGTGATCTACTATAGATTTTAAAGCATCATGATGAAAGGATGGAAAAACAATTACCAGGGTATATATAATACTTACAACTAGTTCTTTGAAAAAGAGATTGAAAAGCTTAGTTAGGTATGGCTAGTTTTGTGGCTAGTATGGGTAATAAAGGACAACCAGTCGTGAAGAAAGCAAAAAAGAAGCAAGTGAAGGATGATTTGGATCGTCAGAAACAAGCCGAGAAGAAAAAACGGCGGTTAGAAAAAGCGCTTGCTACTTCAGCAGCTATTATATCTGAACTTGAAAAGAAAAAGCAAATGAAGAAGGAAGAACAGCAAAGGCTAGATGAAGAAGGTGCTGCTATTGCTGAGGCTGTTGCATTGCATGTGCTGATTGGTGAGGACTCAGATGACTCGTACCAGATTCTTCTCAAAAACAACAGTCTCAATCCTTTGGACTGCCCTGGGCGGTTTGACCGTGTAATGAGTGTTACAAGCCCCGGCATCCCAGTCCAAGAGTTCGGGAAGTGTTCCCTTGAAGGGACTTGTTGGACCTCTAATATCGATAGATTTGGATCAACATGGCACGGTTATGGGAACGATTACTGCTGGTCAGTCTCTGCTGGACCTTATGCTGTGAATCACCATGGATTATGTTTCGAGGAAGTTGATGGTGCTGTAGGTGAGATTTCTGCTGGTATTATGGCAGCACAGGCTGTCTCATCACTTCAGATTACAGTAGATGGGGACGAAGAAATCGATGTCCTTAAGAGAATGCGACTGGGTTTGTAAATGACCTTGCTCGCATGTTTGAAATGTGGATAGTTTGGTTTGGGCACATCATGTTCATTTGCCTGAGAGGTTTATCATGTTTTTGTGGAAGTTCAAAGTTTGAATGCATTCTTGCCAAGCCCGTTCACTGAGATCGTTGGTTTTGTGGCTTTTGAATTGTATTTTTATATGAATTTGTATTATAGAAAATGTATGGCTTCAAATGACTTAACTGGATTGCCTTTTCTGCTTGGGATTGAATGCTGAAATTAGTAACGGGTCCCCCGTAGAATTATTATTAATTTGTCACCCATTAAGTATTTGTACTGAAATGAAATTTTCTTTTTCTTTCGAATACCCCGACTAAAACTAGTGAACTTGAACTCCTACCATCTACAAACAAATTTTTTGCTTCCCACCATATGAGCTCAACTTTGAGGAAAAACAACACTACCATTGAGTAATAAGTTCGAATATTTTTTTATGTCAAAACATTCAAACATACAATTTCTTGATCAAGAATAGCTGGACTAAGTGCATTTTGGCAATTTGTTTACATTTATAATCAGTTAAGACTACTATGATTTATCGGCTGAATAACACATAATTTAGCCAAGAGTTATCCAAAACCAAAGACCCCATACGTACGAACAACATTCAAGCAAATCAGATGATAAACCGAGAAACGGGTTGCATTTATAACGCTATCTAGCGACCCGCAAGGTTCTGCACAGAATACCAACAGAATCAAAAGTCATAAACGCTCACAAATCAATATATTTCTCAGTAATAAAAATGAAAGTATACACTCAACAAAACAATTAACCCTAAGTCACCACCATCATGATGTCCACTTATAAGTTATACCTGACAATATTCCAGAACAAAGCTTTTCAGATATCATGGTTGTGATCAAGAATTGATCAATATTGGCTTCTCTTCGTTGGATTTGCAATCGTTTTCTTTGCGTTGTTGCTGTGAACTTTCGACCCGATTCTCTATTTCTGAACTACTCGATGGTTTGGCACCAGTAGTAATAAGATTCTTAAACCATGAAGCTTGAAATCTAGAAGTACCTCTATTTGAATCACTAGTAGACTCTTGTGAAGATATGACATTGTTTGTGGCCCCTAGAATAAAACGATAAGCCACTTTGCTGGCTGATATGATCTCTGTCTTTGCTTGTTTGAACTGCAATAACCCCATAAAAACCAACAAATCAAGATTAGTTCATTATACAAGTTATAATTACCCAGCCCCTTTGCATATAGTTTATGTTTACAACCTCAAAAACACTTTACTTTCTTCACTAAAAAAAGAGAATATATTGTCTTCCTTATAGGTAATGAGTTTCAGGAACTACAAAAACCAACATGACAGATCTTATCTTAGACATTGGCAGTAAGACTGGTAAAAAAAATTCAACCAAATTCCAAAACACCAAGAAGGTGTTTGGATGTAAGTGATTATTTTGAATGATTATAAATGAGGTTATTTTGAGTGATTAGAAATTTGAGTTTTAGTAATAACTTGTTTCGATGTGATTATTTGTAGAGGGGTTACAAACAATAACTCCTTTGGATGAGGTTAGAATTGAGTGATTATTTTTTAATAATTATAATAACTCGTTTGAATGCAATTATTTGAAGAGTTGTAAAGGCTCATTTGTAATAACTTGTTAATTACGCCAAACAGACACCCCTAAGATATATAAAAGTCAAAAGGAACATATTTTGTTTTAAAAAAAAGAGTCAAAGGAACACATGTTGCATGCAGATCATGCATATATAACCCTTGTGCGTGGATCGATTTATCATCCCAATTCCCTACACTTCATACCTAAAAGCAACAAGATTTGGTACAGCCTTCTCAGAAAAGAAAGATTGTTAATAAAAATATGCCTATATGCAAAGGGCTGAGCAATTATTGCAGGTCGTGGTAAAGTTCTCATGCAACATGTTGTAAGATAGCTCGTTTCATAAAAGAGTCATTTTGACATGTAAAAAATGTTATGCAATTATTTATGAAGTAAAAATCTTACACGAACTGCTGTGTTTCCAGCCACTTCCAATGCAGCATCACCAGCATTGGCAAACCGATTAACCCAACCTATAACAAGATAAACATCATCAGACTTCACCCATAAGATAATGACATCCACTTGTTAGAGAAGAGGAAAAAGAATTCACTACTCCCACCCAGAATCCTCAGTCTTCACATGGCTTTTTGTCAAGTATTTTCCAAAATATTAGCCCTTTTAAAAGCAATTAGTCTCTATTTCATTCTATGACATTGTTGTCAAACCCAGAGCTTCAAATATTAAGGCCCCGTTTGATAACCATTTTATTTTTATTTTTTTCTTTTTGAAATTTATGCATATTCTTACTCAAGTTTCCTATAATGTGTTCCACCTTTCCTACAATGTATCCATCTTTCCTTGAGAAAGTATACGAATGCTAACCAACTTTTAAAAACAAAAACAAGCTTTTTGAAGTTACTTTTTTTCTTCCAAATTTTGGTTTGGTTTCTACAAATATAGGTGAGATGTAGATATCCAAGTAAGAAAAAACATATGGTAACGTAATTGTTGTAGACTTAAATTTCAAAAATTAAATGGTTATCAAATCGCGCCTTAATTATACAACCATTATATCCTTGAAGTTAGAAATCTCAATGTTTTCTCACCCTTCATCACTTGTTACAAAGATTATAAACAAAGATATGGAGAAATAAAGAAGACGGAAACAATGCCAGGCAAATATAAGGCGATTAAATGACTAGGAAAAAGTAACTTCCATCAACTTGCAAAGATAGAAAAATAAGAATGACACAGGAGAGAATATAGAAGTTAATTTAGTAGAAGGAAAACTAAAAAAATTCAAGAGGCAGAGAGAGAGAGCTAAAATAGCCAGAAAATGAAGAAACATTCTAAGATCTATTCTTCAAATAGGCAGGCACCAAACACGATTATGAGCCATGACCCTCAAAGATGTAAAATAGTAGCCTGTTATTTTAATAGGACTTGAAAGTGTTATGTTTGCCTTGCTGCAGAGCAAAGTTGAACCTCAGAGTCTCAGACTAGGCCCATAGCACGTACTTTTTTTTTTGGATAAAAAACAATTTAATTGATGTATGAAATTCCAAGAGAAAGAACACTCAATGAGGGTAAGCAAGAGTAGAATCCCCCAAGGAAGAATTACAAAAGGCCAATAGTGTACTCATAATTGATGTCATTTTAGCAATCAAAAACATTATATTAAACCCCTGATGACAAATCTATACTGAGGAGGCAAATGAGAGAAGGTAAACATGCTGATATGAACTTAGAAATATAATACATGTAAAAGAATTTTCTTTGGTTAACGCCTTGAATGCAACACAGAAATTTGATATAATAAATCGAGTTAATGCCTTGAATGCACACAGAAATTTGACTCAGAACAAAGATCTTATTACTAGATATCACCCTAGTTGTAGCACCTTCAAGATCATAATAGTAAGAACTCAGGTAACATTACCTGGAAGCTTTGATACATCAAGGATCTCACAGAACTGATCACAAAAGTGGTTACAGTTTTTTGATAGCAAGTCGTACGAATTTCCAGGCCACTCTCTACTAAGTTCCCTTAAAATCTGATTCACCATGAAAATTGAACAGTTTGTTCTACCAAGGTTGATACTTTCACGATATGTGTACATCGGATTCTGTCCAGAAGGGCAACTAAAAACTCCAGTTCCTTGCTCACAAAACCCGAAGGACCATTCATCATCTCCATAAACCTGTATTGCATAGCATTATTAGTCCAACACCCCATCAATCATAATAAAATAAATCTCTGTAGGGGAATTATGGATAGGAAACAGTGATTGCCAATGAGCAAAATGGTGAAAGCTTCATTCACATTGCAATCCATCTGACAGTAATGTTCATATCTTCAATGAAGAAAATCTTAATTGTAAAATCTACATGTTGTCTGATAGCTGAACTCTTAGTTGACATATATATGAATGAACGCCAAAATTGGTAGACATTAAGCAAAAACCAAATTTTACTGAATTCAGTGGCATAGAGAATGACAGAGTAGAATCTATGATTATCCATGACCAAAATTCACATGTCTTCGGGTAGAGATAAAATATGTAACTATACCTCATCATCTAGAGTTAGCATAGATCGAGTTTCACTTCAAGTCAGAGTCCACTATCTCCTGAGTAAGAACAATTTCTAAGTGGAAAAGAATAGACTAAAACACACAATACATCTTGAATGGGTATCATTTATCAAATCTCTCTTTTTTTGCCCATCGCGATACATTTGGTTGTCAATGAAATTCGTGGTATATTACTTACAGGTGACCATCCTAGCTTATTTTCAAGGTCCTCTTCGACCACCAGACCAACTCGGTAACAAATCGCTACCGCTACTAAAGCCAATATCAACCTAAATCGGAACAACACATAATAAAAGGATCATTAAGCAGATATTCTCGCTAATAAGGAACGAACAGAGCAACACTCATCTGACATTCACACTTTCAAAATGAAACACAAACTGCTTACCAAACGATAAAATCAAACGGAAACAATACAACATAATTCAAAACATGTAAATACGTAGAAAAAAAAAACAAAGCAAAGGAGAAACTCCAAACCTGAACAGCGCTATGGAAGATACCGCCCAAACCAATCCCATCCTTGAAGATCTTGTTGATATTAACGATCGTATTGTTGGTCTTATCTGATCCGCTGTTCGTAACATCGTATATATGCAGTATCACGTCAGTCATTTTTCAGAAAACGCAAACCAAAACCCTAAACTGTAACCCTAGTCGTCGTCTTCCTCAGAAATCGAAACAAAAATCACCCTAAACCCTAAATCTAACACCGCAATGCGTTTCAGAGTTCGAAGAAATGGATTTCGATTCAGATGAAATCAAAACAACCGTAATCTCTCCACTTCCACACTGTGATTTGCTCTTCGCTGTCTTCGATTTCGAAATCTTTGCGCCTCGAAAATCGAAATCTCTCTTCTGGAAAAGCGAATGGAATCCAGATTGAATTGTCGGACAAACGCTATTGGATTTCCGATTCGAATGAAAGAGGCGTGTGTTGCGTTTTTTTTTTTTTTTTTTAAATTTTTAAATAATGGATTTAATTATGGTATTTTCTTTTTTCTTTTTTTTTTTTCTCAAATGATTGAAGAGTGAGGTGCTAGTATGGAATTTGCCCTTTGGAATGTGAATAATTACGGAAATGGGACGCTAAAGTAGAGTTTATGTGGCAGTCGGTGCCAGGATGGATGATGGGTAATAAGCCCATTGTCTCAGTTGGACAAGTGCGTCCCACGTGATAATAACCCCCTTTTTATGTAGAGAAACTTCAAATTTTAGAAAAAAAAATCAAAAAACTGTAATTCAAAAAAATATAGTAAATATAATCGTTACTGATTAATATTGATATTGTTGAGTATTATAATACAATATTAAAATGTAATAATAATTATAATGGTAAATAATTTAAAATTTATCTATATTTCTAATCATTTCATAGAAGAGCTTCTCACATGCAATTTTCTAAGAATTTTTCTTTTTGAATAAGGTTTTTCTTTTTTTTTTTTCTAAAACAAGGTATGATAGGGGATTGGGTGATTTGAATTATACTCCATGTATTTACTTGTAATATCACTAAGTTATTGTTCTTGGGGATGATAATAATTAATTAACATAAGAAATAATTTTAAGAGGTTAAGAACAATTATAATAAATAATTTTCTTAACTATTTAGTATTCTTAATAATTAATATTCATTCTCACATAACTTTATTAGACTCATAACCACTTTTAAAATCTGAAGCATAGAAAATTGGAAGTAGAAGGGAGATCGAAATTCTTCATGTGTAAATTTTGAAACAATTTCGAAGTTTTCAATACTCTATGATTAAAATGAATCTCAAAATTGAAAGATATTTTATACTATTAAATCTTTATTTTACTAGTCTCGTTTTTTAAAAAATTGAGCTAATTTTTTTTTAAAAAAAGTTTTTAATAATTTTTTAAGTAGAGATTTTTTTTTGAGAAGAAAGTAGAGATTTATTATCAAATTATTGTCAACTGCGAAAATTGACATATATTTTCGATAGACTATATCCAACATTTGAAGTACCATTGTGTATTGACCTACCAATATTTACAAGTAAGATTGAATGAGTAAGCTCTCTAGGTGACATGAATGTTTGAAGTGTATTTGGTTAACACCAGATATCCATTTCCTCCATGTTTATGTATATAACTTTTATCACTACTTTTAGTGTAGTCATCTCACCTTTGACTAGATTGAGTGTACATAACCAACCAACTCATTATTTTTCCATATATTACACAACAAACACTTATGGATGACATTTTGTGTGCTAGGCCTGAATAAGAGACATACAACTCATTCTCCAATTTAGAAAAAGTTGATAATTTCATTTGCATCAAATGGACAACTCTTTTTCCAATTTAATTAAGTTTTGACATTTCCATAAAGGACATAGAGTCCACCTTGCAAATGACATTAGCGCGTAAGTAAAAGTGATACAAATATTAAGATAATATGTTTTTTTGTATAAAGTATTATTCACTTTATATAAGTCTAGATAGCTGGCTAACTTGAACATAACTCAAACTCTAGCCTCAATACCCTCATTTGTAAGGCTATATTATAATTTCAAAACAAATGAATAAAATCTACTTTATTTTTTAGCTCACGCTGAAAATGACATCTCCTTATTTAGAAGTGTTCGAGATAAAGAGAATGAAAATGACTATAGAGAATAAAAATAAGGAAAAGAATATGAAAGAGAATAATTATCGAGAAGAATAATTATGTGTCTAAGGAAAAGAAAATCTTTTTTTGAGATTACAACAACTGAGGGTAGGAGGACTTGAACCCAAGACCTCTGACGCTGAACAACTGCTCATGTTGGCAAGAATTCGTGTATCTAAGGTGAAGATAATAATGATGAAAAGATTAATAAAACAATGAGTATGAATTAGAGAATATAATTATTTTAGTATCTCTAAATCTCAGCTCACACGCCACTTAATTAAAAAGTAATCGATACAAGTCAAAACCATAGGTCAATTCACATAAATACGTGACCATAATCATAGATCATAAATTGAAATTCTAAAAAAAATATATACATAAAAACATAAACAGTAAAAGACAATTTCACTCGTTTATTTAGGTCTCGTGATAATATCACTGGAAAATTTTGTTTCGTTACAGCTAACATCAACTTTGGGTCACAACCAAAAGATTCCCAATGGAAAGGAAAGAAAGAGGCCACGTTCTCTCATACAGCCCACTCCCCAAGCTTTTTTTTTTTTTTCCTTTTCTTTTGCTAAAAAGGTTACTTTCTTTTCGGCTCCCACAAACAAAAGGCTACTTAATTAAATCAAATTCGTTTGATTCAACTATATTTTAGTTGTAAAAGTAACATTTAAATCATTCGTTACTTTAGGTCCCTTTCGATAATTTTTTATTTTTTTTATTTTTATAATTTAAGTCTATAACAATTATCATCTCATATGTTTTTTTCTACATGGATATCTACCTCTTATATATATTTGTAAAAATCAAATCAAAAAATTAAAAAACAAAAGGTAACTTCCAAAAAGTTATTTTTGTTTTTAAAATTTGGTTAGTATTTACCTAATTTCTTAAAAAAAAGTGAGGAACATGGCAGAAAAAATGAAACACATATGAACAAAAATACGCTTAAATTTCAAAAACCAAAAACAAAAAACCAAATGTTATCCGTCGAGACCTTAAATTATTTATATATTCTTTATTGATCACAACGAAAACAAAATTTATCGATTATGATTACATATAAGTTTTGAAGCAAGTTCACAATAATCTAGAAGACGCAACATCAGAAAATTATGTTTTCTACAAAAGAATCATGTTATCTTAGAAGATGGGTGTAATTTTCCTAGTATAATGTAACTCAGGTATTTCTAAATATGATAAGAAAAAAGTTTAGGTCAGATATGACATAAACTTTCATGCTCACTCACTTGATTTAATTTGGGTCACATTCTATTTTATTTTAAATCCAAAAGAATAAAAAAAATAAAATAAAATGTGACTTAAATTAAGCCATATAGATGCACATCAAAGTTTTGGTTAGGTCATATCGACCTAAACTTTTCTCATATGATAACTATTGAGATTGATAAGCTTTTCTCAGATGATAACTACTGAGATTGCTTCCATAACGCTAGCTATCTTCCATCATTAGTAAGCAATTGGGAGAAAACTTTGGTTGTACTTATGTCTGAAAAACTACCAGTACCTTCATTTGAATGTCTCCTCAGATTGCTCGGATGAATAGCTGTGGACGTTGGAAAGTCGGATTCGTCGACGTCCACGGGTTCCGATGGTTCGTTCTCTATCCCGACTTGTAGTTGAAGAACATATTCCAAGTTCCATAAGACATCTCCCATGGTTGGTCTGTCAATACCATAGTCAGCCAAACATTTTTCTGCCGTTTCTCCAAACTTCTTTAACGAACTCGGATTGATTTGCCCGACCAAATGTGGGTCGATAATCTTTTCGATCATGCCTTTCCTTTGCCAATGCAGCGCCCATTCGGCAAGATTTACTTGTTCTCTGGCAAGCAATGGATCAACAGCAGGCCTAGCACAAAGGACTTCAAAGAGCACTACTCCAAATGAATACACATCTGACTTATCAGTGAGTTGTTGTCTTCGAAAGTACTCGGGATCTAGATAGCCAAAGCTGCCTTTTACTCCAGTACTAACATGTGTCTCGTCGAGACGAGGCCCCGATCTAGAAAGACCAAAATCTGCAACTTTAGCTACATAGTTCTCATCCAGCAAAATGTTGGTCGACTTGATATCGCGGTGGATGATTCCCTGTGCAAAACCAGTGTGGAGATAGTGAAGTCCTCTGGCTGCACCAATGCAGATTTCAAGCCGTTGCTTCCACGACAAAGGCGATACAACGGAGCCATATAACTGCTTTTTCAATGGACCTTTGTCCATATATTCATAAACAAGTATCATTTCAGATTGTTCATCACAGTATCCAACAAGCGAAACAAGATGATGATGCCGAATCCTGGACAAAATGGCAATCTCAGTGTGGAATTCAGGCTGGCCCTGCCGTGATCCTGGCACACCTCTCTTCACAGCAACCTTTATATTGTCCCCAAGAACCCCTTTGAAAACCATCCCGAATCCACCCGAACCAATGATCAAACTCTTGTCGAAGTTGTTTGTTGCTGACTGAATATCAGTGAAGGGAATCTTCAAGGTGTGGTATCCATTTGGCCCAAGAGATGCTGCAAGAGTTGATCCCCTTGATAATTTACTATCAGAGCTGCCTCCTGCATACGCCTGAACCGACGTCCAACCTGCGCTCTCCGCCCGTCTCGGCTTCGGTTTCTTCCTCCTCTTGCATCCCAAAGCAAGAATTGCAGCAACAACCAAACACAAACCAACAAATCCACCAACAACAGGACCAATAATAACCCATAAATTTCCCCTCTTCTCAGCTTTTGAAAACATATTCTTAGCATTCACCATTTCCATAATCTCTGCTCCATTTAAGATGGCGTTATATCTCAAAGAACTGCTAAGATCAGACGGTCCAACACTAATCTGAATATTCCCAGAACTAACAGAATGCACAATAAAATCAACATAAAAAGGAGTTGAAAGCTGATGAAATACAATAGATGACAAATCAAGGTCCTTATATGCAGAATAGCCATTGATATAAACATTAAAATACAGCTGATCAAGAGCAGAACTAACAATATCACAGAAATGCAAGCGAACCAAATGATTAACGCCATTAGAATCCAAAGGAAAATTCCAAGTGATGTTAAATTTTGCACCCGAAATTGAATCATCCGTGTTCATCTGTTGCGCCGTCATATAAACATAGTCCGGCGCGTCCTCCCTGGTGGCGCCGCCGGCCTGATAGTTCGGCGTGTGAGAAGTTGCGGCGAGTTTCGCCGCCGATTTCAGAGCCAGAAAAGGCTCATCGGGCACCCAAGTTCGCCATAAACTGTCGTTGAACGGAGTCACAACGGAACCCCCAACGTTAATTCTGTATTTCGTTTCCAAAATCTGCGATGTGAGTTTGTAATATTCTCGAACTCCATTAGAATCCACAAGCTTCGCTCCATTATCGGTGATCAGATCTCTAGGTGCAGAAAACACCTCGATCGCATTCACGAACCCGAAACCTAAATTCGAAACCGGTTCGAACTGGATTTCAAGCTCGTTCGTGTCGATTCTCACCATAAACTCTTTAATTACAGAATCGTTAACGTGAGAGATAGTAGACAGAAAATTACCGTTAGCCGAGATGGTGAAATTCGCAGAATGTAAAGCGAATTCCGGCGTCGAAAATGGCGAAAGATGAAACCGTAACAAGTGAGTACCGTTCTTCTTGATGTTGAACTTGTAGGTTGAGGCGCCGGTGAAAACTCTGGCCGTGCGGTACAAAGACTCGGAATCCGCCGCCGGATGAGGATCGGAAACCGCCACCGATCGGGCGGCGGCGAGAAAGACGGTGGCGGGTTTGAATGAGTCGCCGACGAAGGTACGGTTGAAGGAGGAGGAATTGGAGGATGAGCCGCAGCTGAGAAGATAAATGTCGGAGGGAACAAAATCAGCAGAGAGAAAAGGAAGGAAAAGAAGAAAGAGAAAGAAGGATTTGAAGATCGCCATTAGAGGCGCCACTGTGTTGCAGAGAAGGAAGAAGTTTAGCTTTTAAATGGAAATGGTTGGGTGTGTGAATATAGCTAAGTAAAGTGACAGTGAAAAGTGAATATAGGGAAATTGAAGGACCAAATAATAAAGCCAATTTAAATTTTTCATTTTCAACTTTCACAGTCGTGAGTGTGTTGTAGTGCATATTTTTTTGTCAAAAAGGATAGCACAACATGAGACATGACATGCTTGCAATCTCTCTCTCCCTATCATAATGGATTGCATATATTTTCTATGGTTTCTAATTATTTTTAGGTTAAAATATCATTTTTGTCCTTCAATGTCAAATTTTAGTCATTTACTTTGTTGTTTGTTCAATTTTGGTTCCTTAATTTTGTTGTTTGTCCAATTTTGGTCCCTTGATTATCAAATGTCCAAATTTAATCTCTAAACTATCAAGAAAGTTAAAAAATGGTCATTTCGTCAAATAAATTTTTTCTCACTCTTAAATTATTGTTTCTCTTTTCCATCTTTCATAATTTCTTTTTCTAAAAATTTTATCTCTCTTAAATCCATTTCTCTAATCTTCTTTCCTTATATTTTTCTCAAATTCTCTCTTCAATTCATCTCATCAAATTGTTTAACATGAGATAATTTTTCTAAATAATAATTTTCCTACTTTGAATTGTCACTTTTTGTTTTCCAAAATTTATAGTCTACCATGAACAAAAAAAAAAAAAGAAAGAGAATAAAGGAGAATAAAGAAAATAAAAGAGGGAAAGAGAGATAAAACTTCTAGAGAGAGAAATTATGAAAGATGAAAGAGTGAGAAAATAATTTAGAAGTGATAAAAATTAATTTGATTAAAGGACCATTTTTTAACTTTTTTTATAGTCAAAGGACCAAGATTGAAAACATTTGAAAGTTGAAGGACCAAGGACAAATAGCAAAATCGAGGGACCAAAATTGGACAAATAACATAGTTGAGGGACTGAAATTGGACATTTCAAAATCGAGGGACCAAAATGAAACAAACTCCAAAGTCGAGGCACTAAAATGGTATTTTAACCTTATTTTTATAAGTCTCACTATTTGGGTGAGCTTTCATATACTTCCACTAATGTTATGAAATATATTGTTGATAGATGGTTAAAATAAGTTAAATTTATTACTTCTTTTCAAGACTTTTTTTACTATTAAAATTACAAGATGGGTGGCCTAATGATTTAATTTTATTATTTGATGATAATTCAGTTCAACACCATAGTTACTCATTTGATCTCTTAAATTGGTATTTGACTTTCATTTATTTAAGAGCTGTACTATCTCTTTGTAGAGTTTGTAGTCTTACTCCCCAACTTGTACTCAAAAAATAAATCACTCTTTAATAGCTTTTTTTTTTAATTTCTATTTGATCTTTATATTTCAAAATTAAATACTTTTATTTTTAATATTTCTATATTACTTAATTTTAATTTTTTGTTTTAAATATAATCACTAATTATCTAATGAAATATCAATTAAAATAATGATTCAACTAATTCTTAATTTAATAAATATTGATGAAATTATTTTGATATTGTGATGAAATTGATTTTTAATGAAAATACATAAGGAAAAAAAAAGCAAATTAAAAAATGTTAAAAAAAACTAAACTCGAGTATTATTAAAATCTCACAAAATTTAGAGATTAAAAATATATTTTTCTATTTTTATTCAAATTTTCAAGCTTAGTAAAATTTGAGACTACCAGCAAAATTCCAATTCCAATTCTGTCGCATTCAATTGTGGTTGAATTTAAAGACCAAAAAAATCGGATTGTTTTGTCAATGTGAACATATCTCTGCATATTAAATTATACATTATCTTGTTTCAAAAAAAAAATTATACATTATAAAAAAAAATGTTATTATCTCATAACAGTGAGCATTTTCAAAAAAAAAAAAAAAAAAAAAAATCTCATAACAGTGAGATTGTTGAACTATCTAAAGTTTGACTATTATCAAGTCTTTATTCCAAAAATAAAAAACAAACATGAATGACAAATGAATGAAAACAAATAATTGAACCAAAAAAAAGGTGATGTTATCTTGTGCCAAATGATGAATGTATGCTAGTAAATAATATTAGATCATGATTTATGTTAATTGATGTTAGCAACAACTTCCTAGTTTATATATATATTCTAAAAGGTCATTTTTTCCTAATTCAATAATAATTGAAGGGAGGCATTCAAACAGACTTAAATTCATATTATTTTTTTCTCATTTTTTTTTAATGATTTTGTTAATTGATGTTAACAACAACTTCCTAAGTTTATATATTCTAAACAGTCATTTTTTTGTTAAAAAAAAACAGTCATTTTTTTTTTCTAATTCAATAATAATTGAAGGGAGGCATTCAAACGGACTTAAATTCATATTATTTTTTTCTTTTTTTATTCTTTCTGAACTTAATTTTATTTTCAGTCTCCAATCACGTGAGAGAGGGCATATTTGGTATTAATAAATTATATATAAAAGTGATCACCGTTTTTAGTTGAATTTTCAGATGAAGAATGATTATTTGCACTCATTTTTAATGACCAAAGTTTGAAAGTGGGGGAAGGGTAGTGGAATGCCATAAATCATACAAAAGGAAAGATCAAAGGGTTATTTGACAATTACAGTGGTTTTAAGGATTATTTTTCAATTATAATGGTAAATGGATACTTCTAATAGTTTCCCAACGAGATTAATATTTAATCCAATTATTTTAACTTAATAAAAGACTTCTAATAATTATTTTGATGCATAATTAAATTGTTTTATTATAGTTTAGAGTGCCTACAAGTGGCACCATGATGGTTGTAACTTGGGATTTAAATGTGTGCTTCTTTCAAAGTCTCATTTAAAAATTATATACAACATTAATTTATAGACATTTTCCGTATTTACATTCTGTTCAAATCTCTCATTACCTAACATAGAGTTGAGCGTGATTATTTATATACTATCTTGCGTATGATTTTTAAGGTTTCGTTTGATAATCATTTTATTTTTTTGTTTCTAGTTTTTTTTTTCATTTTAAAAATAAAAATAGTATATGTTTGATAACTGATTTTAGTTTTATGTTTTTAAAAATTAAAAACTAAAAAATATGTTTAATAATTGTTTTTTGTTTTCAAATATCACATTTTATTTTGTTTTTTTTACTCTTTATACTTGATTTTTTCATGTTTTTTTAAACGAAAATAAAACTTATTTTTATAAGCTAATTTTTTTTTGCTTTTAATATTTTTTAAAAAAATTTAAAATTTTAAAAACAAAAAATCAAAATTACTCATGAAAGGAACCTGTTTTTAAAATATTAAAAACAAAAATAATAAAAATTCAAAAACGAAATTAAAACGAGGCCTAAGTTTTTGTCTTTCATATTCTAACGATGGACTCAATTATACTCTCCATCCTAACAATTTGTTTATTTAATCATTGTTTATTTAACTTCTATCTTAATTCTCAACCTCCCTATGTAATCACTATAATAATTCAATTAAGATTACTTAACTTTGTGAAAAAAGCTTCTCAAAAAAAAAAAACTTTGTGAAAAAAAAAATCCTTCAAAAATTAATCATCATAATTCCTTCATTTGGATTTTAAAATAGATGATTCTCTAAAGAAAGAATAATTAAAGGATGCTTCAATGAAGAGAATACCAACAAATTCATGACCAAATCAGTGTCACGTCACACTCTTATATAAACATCAACCCACATTATTTTCATTTATATGTTCTTAGAACCATTTTCATTTATCATAAATAAAAATACTTGCGACGAAGGACATAAGCCCCACCGAATAAGTCAGTGGCGTGATTGGTTATCTGGTTTGAAGTTAATTCATTTCTACTCTACGGTCATAGATTTGATCCGTAGAATTGGTATTGTAATTCTCATTCCTCCAACTTATACTAAAAAAAAAAAAAAAAACTCTCCTTAATGGTGCCACAATATTAGATATAAGATTTTAAAATTGAAAATTTTAAAAAATTGATGAAAGTAAATTTATAAAAAAGAAAATGAAGAGAAAAATTACCAATGAGACATTTTCTCATTGTAAAAATCTTAAAAACCCACCTAGTAAAAGAATATTAAAATTTTATTGATATCTATTCATATGAAAGTGCTTAAATACTTGGAAATATTAAAATATTTGGTATTACCACAAAATAAATATGATTAATATAGGCATGTTAACAAACAGATTAATCTATCAAAAAAATGAAGTATATTATTATTAATATTTTACTGATATACTTTATTTAAGTATATCAATAAAATATCATAAAGTCTATATAAAGTAGCTTAGGGGCTATTTGTTTGACATATTTAAATATGAGTTGTTATTAGAAGTTATCAACTCCTCCTCAAAACATACACCAAAATGAGTTTTTATTAACCCCTTCTCATTTATACTTTTAAAAATAACTCTCATTTCTAACTATTCATTTATAACTATTCAATCATTTCTAACAACTTATTTTTAATCATTCCTATCAAATCAATCAAAATAACTCATTTTTAATCATTCATTTTTAATAATTTCTTTTTTAACTACTAAAAATAACTACTCATTTTTAAATCTACATCCAAACAAGATTTTGACTCTAATTGCTCTACACAAAAACTACATCCAAACGAGTTTTTGACACAACTCTTAATTTTTAACTCCTCAATATAACTCCTTAACCCAAAAATTATCTAAATATATCAAACAAACAACCCCTATATATGCTTCAAATGAAATTTATCAAAAATATATCAATCCATTCATATTCAATATATCACATATACTTAAAATGGAATATATCAATAATATACTCTACCATTCATATAATCAATTTAGGCACTTAAATGATTCATATATTTAGGAATATCTTTATTTCATTCTATTTAATTTGGAATAATTTGAATAGAATTTTTTGGAGATAAAAATTGGTTGTAATCCAATCCAAGACTCTGGCTATTGTAGATGGCATCTCATCACTGAATATATTAAAATAATAATAATAATAATAATAATAAACAAATAAAAAAACAACAATAACAATAATAATACAATAATAAACAAGTAACAGTGTATGGCGATAGATAGGGGAGTTTGGGTGGTGGGAATGGGAGTGTGGGTCCAATATAGTGGTTGGGTGGGTGGTTGGGTATCATTTTCATTAGCAAGAAAAATTCTTTTTTTTAAGCCCAAAATTCCATCTAATTTTCTTTTTTGTTGGACACTAGTCAAAATATTTAAAAAATAATATAATTACGGTCCCTTTTATTAAAAAAAAAAAAAGTAAAGTATATATTTAGTCTATGATTTAAAGAAATCTAGGCTTTAAAAATTAGAATTTAATTTTTATGGTTCGAAGATATTAGAATTTAATTTATGTTATTTTAAAAATTAGAATTTAATCTGTATGATTTGATAAAATATAAGAATTAGTCCTTGTTATTTGAGATCATCATGAATTATGTAGGTGAAAATTAGTTATTCATAATAATTTATTTTTGTACGATCAATCACTTAACTCAGCTACTATCATTTACACATAAATAAACTATTCGCTAACGATTAGAAACAATAAAGACTATTGTTTAGATTTGATCTAGTAATAGAGACTAAATTATTGTTTTTAAAATCATTGGGATCAAAATCTAACTTTTTTCGAATTAAAGAGACTAAATTCTAGTTTTTGAAATTACCCAAATTTATAATTTACCCAAAAAAAATTATCAAATATAGTTATTGGTATTGATGATATAATATAGTATTGATATTATTGAGTCTAATGATTATTAATGAATATTTATAATATAATACTAAACATGTTAATAATTAGGAATGAAAATACTTTAAAATATATTTACATTCTTAATTATTTTATGAGAGGAGCCAACCAGGTATAATTTCCATTTTTTTAAGTCCAAAAATCATTCTAAGTATGTTGATTTCCATTTTTTTAAGTCCAAAAATCATTCTAAGTATGTTGATGCATCCTTATATTCTAATTATTATCACATCACCTTTCTTGCCTCTCTTATTTATCCTTTCCCATAATTGATGGAAGTCATTAGACCTTGTAAGGATGAAGTTTGAGAAAAAGTAAAAGAAAGAAAACAAAAGAATAGACTTCTTAAAGCTTGTTTTTTTTTTTTTTGAGAAAACCAAACACAAATAAAAAACAACCTTCAACCCTACAATCGTTCTCCAAAGCAGAGTAAATGTCACGGGGGAGATTCCCCCTCCAAAAAAGAGACTCGGCCTCGACATCGAGACAAAGAGCCTTCCAACCACAACCATCAAAAAGACCTTTCTTGGCTAACAAATCAGCAATCGAATTGCTACATCTATTACAATGAGAAACACATTCAATACCAAGCAAAGAAATAATATGTTGGATATCAACAACGATGTTGCCGAATTCAGAGAGATCTGGGGCGCCATTAACAACTGCATTGACCACCTCTAAAGCATCGGACTCCACCAGAATCGGAGGGAGAAAAGGAAAATTAGCATCCCTCAAATGCTTCAACCCTTCTCGCATCGCAATCCCCTCGAGAAATTTAATCGAAAGGCCCGCTAAAAATGACCTTCCTTCCCATCACTTGGGATGACCCTCCAATCACGAACCACCCACCTATTCCCCCTCCTCCAGAGCCAAGGTCCACAGAAGCATCCACATTAAGCTTCCACAAGCCTTTTGGGGGAGCCTTCCACTTTGACACCACAAGAGAACCTAAAGAAGCATTTGACAAGACACCTGCACAAAGGAAGTTTTGAGCATTAATAGCCTTATCTATAATATTTATGAGGTTATGGAACTTCAGGTCCATTTTGCCATTAACCCTTTGGTTCCTAAAGGTCCATAAACTCCAAATAATGATAATTCCTTTAAACCTCTCAACTTTAGGAATCTTATCACAAAGTCTTTTCCAAAAATCCACCCCACTATCAATTCCTGAAAAAAACTGACTAAAATCTGAAAACCATGGGAAGATGTGCCTCCAAGCACGAATGACCACTTTGCAATCCTTAATAATATGCATATTAGACTCCCTCGCGTTCCTACACATCGGGCAACTCACATTGATGTCCAATCCCCTATGATAAATATTGCAATTAGAAGGGATGTCATTAGCAAGTACACTCCAAGCCCCCACTCTAACCTTTGGGGAGATCTCCACCTTCCAAAAACTCTTCCAAATACTAGAAGTGACCTTGGAATTCGAAGAGGACTCCTCTTTGACCTTCTCCAACTGGACCCCAACATGGTAGGCGCTTTTAACAGAAAAAGAGCCATTCGCATTGTAACACCACATCACCTCATCTAACACGTGAGTCTCACTCAAAGGGATATTACAAATAAGAGTAGCATCATCTTTGCAGAAAATATTATCAATTAATGCCATATTCCAAGAATTATTATCTAGCATCAACTCAGCCACACTCATGAACTTCCAATCATCTTGAACTTCGTTAACAAAAGGATTGCCCAATCTATTAAGCCATGGATCCTTGCCAATAGTTATCCGTCTACCATTTCCAACTTTCCACCTATACCCCATCTGAAATAAATCGCGACCCCACAAAATACTTCTCCAAGCCAAAGATGGATTACTTCCAAGGGGGGCAGATAAAAAATCACCATTGACAAAATACTTCCCCCTCAATAATCTGCTCAACAAGCTATCAAGATTCCTTAAAATACGCCAACTATGCTTGGCAAGTAAAGCTTGATTGAAAACATTCAACAACCTAAACCCCATCCCACCCACCTCCTTCCTACCACACATCTTTTTCCAACTCAACCAATGAGCCTTCTTAGAAGTACCCTCCTCCCCCCACAAAAAATTAGCGCAAAGACTCTGAAGATCCTCATTGAAAGACTTGGACAATCGAAAACAACTCATGATATAAGTAGGAATAGCCTGACCAACTGCCTTAATCATCACCTCTTTCCCACCTCTCGAAAGCATCTTGCCTTTCCACCCCTGAAGACATTTCTCCAACAACTCATGATATAAGTAGGAATAGCCTGACCAACTACCTCTAACCGACTGGAAGAGGGCTCTCTTATTCCTGCTGTTTTGAGAAGGCATGCCAAGGTGAACCCCAAGATTGTCATTCACTTTAACTCCCAACCGCCTGCTAAGAACGATTTGATCGCTACCTTTGATATTACCACTAAACAACATAGCCGACTTCTCGAAATTTATCATTTGCCCCGAAGCCAATTCATAACAATTAAGGATGTCTTTAATTTTTAAGCAATCTTCCAAAGCCGCCCTGAAAAATAATAAACTGTCATCGGCAAAAAATAAGTGAAAAATAGAAGGACAATGATTATTCACTCTGAAACTCTTAAAGGAATTCCGCTCCTCCTCTTTTTTTAGGAGCATAGACAACCCCTCAGCACAAATAAGAAACAAATAGGGAGACAGCGGATCCCTCTGTCTTAAACCTCTATGACGACAAATATCACCAAACGGGGAGCCATTAACCAACACAACATAGTTAACTGAGGCAATACATCTTCTGATGATATAAATCCAATTCTGGCTAAACCCAAGCTTATCCATCATAAGAAGAACAAATCTCCACTCCACCCGATCATACGCCTTACTCATGTCTAGCTTCAACGCCGCCCAACCATTCTTCCCGCACTTTCTTTTATTAATGGAATGGATACACTCAAAGCCCAAAACCACATTATCCGTTATAAGCCTCCCAGGCATAAAGGCCGCCTGGTTAGGAGAGATAATTTTATCAAGTACTGACTTCATTCTATCAGTCAAGGCTTTAGCTATAATTTTGTAGACCGTGTTACACAGACTAATAGGCTGAAAATCCTCCATTCTATTAGCTTTATGGACTTTTGGGATTAAAGCAATTAACATATTGTTCATGGAGCCCAACTCCTTCCCATCATTAAGAACCCCTAGACAAGAGCAAACCACATCATCCCCAATGATATCCCAATAAGTACGAAAGAACAAACCATTCGCGCCATCCGGACCCGGGGCTTTAGAGGGATTGAGATTTTTAATAGCTAACTCAATATCAGATCTTGTAAAAGGCTCATCCAAGAATAAAACAACCCTTTCAGTAAGCCTTCTCTCAACCCCAGATAAAATCCTCTCTACCGCCCCTTCATCCATACTAGAGGAAGAGAAAATATTGTCAAAATAATCTCTAGCCACTCTGGCAATCCCCCTCTCATCCATGTGCCAGGTCCCATTAGAATCCTTGATTTTCTCAATCCAATTCCTTTTTTTTCCGTTGAGAGGCTCTTAAGTGAAACCACTTAGTATTTCTATCTCCCCATTTAAGCCACTCATCTCTCGCTTTCTGCTTCCAAAAGATCTCCTCCTCCTCCAATAAGTTCTCGATATCGCACTCGATTTTAAGAATACAATCAAAATTTGAGACAAGATCACTATTCAGAAGAGCAGAAAGAGATTTTTCTTTATCAACAATAGCCTTCCTAATCGAACCCTGCAACCTGCCCTTATTCCAAAATTTCATCTCTTTAAGACAACCGTTAATACATTTAGATATATTTAAACCACCATGAGGGAATAGACTTCTTAAAGCTTGTAAGTTGTTCAAGATGATTCTTCATTTTGTTTTGTTTTGCTTTGTTTTGTTTGTTTTTTTTTTTTGTGTGTTTTTTACTATATTATCAAAAAAATGACTTTTATGATAGGTCTTTTCAAGTAAAACGCGTTAAAATTGAAGTTGTGGACTTTTGAAAAAAAATTACATCTCTTAACCAATTTAATTGTATCCAAGAAGATATTTAAATAATATTTTTAATTATTATGAAAATTATTTTGTAATTTGTCTCAAAAAATTGTTGTGTGTGTACTATAGGCTGAATTAGGAAGTGATGGAAATCATGATAAGCATAGAGTATAATTGAATGATATATTACTGTTTGACAGTAGTCCAAATTTACATGTGCTACTTAGAGATAATCTAAGCAACAACACCAAATTGAGGTCGATCTTATCGAATGATTAATGTCAAATACATTTATAAATTAAACCACTAAGTTTGTAGTATAAGTGATTGAGTAAAACTTAGAGAATCGATTTGGCCTAATTTATCTTTTCTTTTTTATTTGTTGATGCAAACTACAAGAAAAATTAAAATTGAGGGATGGTGAAAAACTAAAAGCAATAAAAGAAAAATGGATTGAGATTAGAGTTTGGGACGTCTAGTTTGGAGTAAGGACGTGTGATTTCAATGGTTCGTGCATGTTCCATTTATTAGAGATTTTCCACATTTGTAGTAGTATGTCTTATATTAGGGGTGTACAAACAAATCAGTAACCTAAACAATTCGGACTACCCAACCCAAACTGAACTAAGAATATTATGTATATATTATATATGTATGTAAGATAAATTAATAAGATAGATAGTATACTTGTAAATCTTCTATAAAAAAAAAGAAGAAAAAAATATGTACTAATAATAATATGTCTATGAGTTTAAGCCAAAATAAATGAACAAATGCTACTAGCCTACTAGGGTTTCTTTTGAAAAAAACCAATAATTACACACAAGAATATTAGCTAGCTCAATAGCTCTAGAATTGAGTTACTTTGTTGCTCATTCCTGGACTTCTTATCTAAATACAATTGCAATTACCTTCTTTTAACATTAGTTGAAATTGATAGTCTTCAACCCTGCCCATATTGTACACCCCTACCTTATGTTTAGTGTTTTTATAGTACAAGTTGGGGGAAGATTCCAGAGATCGAACCTGTGACCGTGGAGTGAAAATGATTAACACCAAATCAGATTACCAACTGCTTCATCAACCCATTCGGTGCCTTATATTTAGTGTTAAATGCACGAGATTCTCTAAACAGTAACGTCATTTGAGTTAGACATCTTCAATCTTGCACTTAATCGACTTTGAAGAGCAAGAAAGATGGTCAGTTTTTTTTTTTTATTATTCTAGATTTTTAACCTTAGCCTAATCGTAATCAGCTGCATTAATTCATAATTTTATTTTATTCCTTGAGATTTATGCGTCGTATCATCATGTGGAAAGTGATCTCCATCATGTCTATATTCTCACCCTTTTACACTACTTGTGTGTTGCGAGTTTCTACCTTCGCCGGTCAGTGTAGTACGATTGCAACAAAACCACCCAATTGCTCGTGTAATGTACAAACTTTTTATTTGTAGTTAAAACTAATTCCAATCATATAGATTAAAATTATGAATGAAGTACATACATTCAACAACTGACATTTCACTTGAAATATGTTTGAATTGAAGGGTTGGTGGCGAGTTGCTTTCGTAGTTTGATTGTAATCCAGTTCAACACTATTATCATAAGTTCGATTCATAAAATCGATATTTATCTTTCATAGTAATACCTTCTATGGGTTTGTGGTTTCCTTCTCCCAATTTATATTAAAAAATAAAAATATAAAATATTTAAAAATATTGTAGGGTTTCTGGTCTTCCTCTCCCGATGTATAAAAAAAACAATTTAAAAAATATATATACATTTTTTTTTAAACAAGGGTAACCACGCCCATTCCTAGGCTAGGCACCGGGAGACATCGAAGGAGTAATGTTACTACTTAACAAAACAATTTAAAAATATATATATACATTAAAAGGGCCACAAAGTGAAGAGGACTTTCTAGTGTTAAACGGTTGAAACAACACAGATCTACTTCTGGTTTACAGTTTTTTTTAATTGGATAAAATATTTGGAATTTCCCTTACGATTGATATAAAAGTTTTTATATATTTTTTTTAGAGAAAAACTCTTGGGAGCCCTACATTTGTCCTCTCTATCATATTTTGGTGCCACACAAATTTATGTTTTAATTAAAAATATTAAAAAAAGATATTAAATGTGTGGCATCTTAGGATAAATGTAAGAGTTCTTCTCTGTTTTTTATACTAGCTTTGGTATTTTAATTTTGGTCTTAAAAAACAAGTATTATCGAAATAAGGGTGCGTATGAAGCCCCAGTTTAGTTATTATAGATGGAAGATTATGATAAACTGTAGATTATTATAAATGATGTTTGAGAAACAAGTTATTATAACAAGGATTATGATAAACGGTATTTGAAAGGTTGGTTATGTATCAAAAAGTAATATATGTAAGGTGTAGATACATGGCCACGTAGGTTTAGATAAACGGGCACGTAGGTTTAGGTAACTACCGCAAACATTGGTTGGATTATTATAACCAACTCGACCGTTTACATAAACGGAGGCCTAAACACACCCAGTGATAAAAATATTTGATACCGACTAAAAAATAATTTTATGTAAAAAAAAAACTAAAAAATAATTTTAGTTTAAAATACCAGGTTATTATATTTAAAATTATCCAATAGATTAGTGACGTTTCATTTATTGATTATAAACCTTTTAATATTATAGACACAAGTTCCAATTTGAAAATTGATATTCGAAAAAGTCCAGTAGAATTTATATTCAAAAAAACACAAACAATCAAATGGGTGTATTTTAGGGAGTGATGGAGTCAGTCGTCAACGTTCTCTGTCCGCCCGATCCACCTCGCCGGAGATGGCCTCACAGTCGGCGATTCTTCGGTCGAAGTCGCCGGTTCAGCTTCCATGTTTGTCTTCAACAAACAAAATCTCAGCTCCATTTTCGAAGATCAATATCGCAGGCCGGAGATTCTTGAACTTCCACGCAACTAATTGCAGATCAAATGTTCGATGGAGGCGATATGTTGCTGTTAACTCTCATCTGAAATTGAATCTCCCGCTCATTGCTCCGCATGATCAGTGGGGCAACTGGACTGTTTTATTCTCCATTGGAGCCTTCGGTATCTGGTGAACTTTTTTTATTAGGTTTTTTATTTTTTTGCTAGTTTCTGAGTGTGTTTTTGGCAATGCTTGTTTCTTGATTGCTTATTTACTCAATTAACATGCATCTTCAACAATGAATTAGGTTCTGTTGAAATTGAGAGTAGAAGTATTATTTGTGTAAGATTAAGGTTTGGAGTTTTCAAATCTATACTTCATAATTCTTTCTAAATCTGGAAAAACGTTCAGTTTATGGCTTAGATTTGCGCTTTTGGTTCTTGTTTGATTCGTACGGGGTATTGTGTTTGTGGTTGGATTTCTGATCCAATCTTGTAATTGATTTCCTTGAATGGAAACTTTGTTTTGTATGAGAAAATTCTTCCATTGTGAATTATGTTGAACCCACTTATGAGCTTGAAAATTTTGAGAGGATCCATCAAATAGAAATCAATATTAATTGGAGATGAAACGACTTGAACTCTTGTTCTTGTGCCATGTTAAATCACAAATCAATTTGAAAGTTTAAGTAGATAAGTTGAGGCAAATTTAATTATATTAACCGATTGTTTGTGTGTTGGTTAGTAGCCCGACTTAGATTGAAGCTTAATGGAAGAAAAATGGAAATTGAGAAAATATTTAAGATTGTTGTGGCCACCTACTTACAATGCTATAAATCCTCAGATTTGTGGGATTTAGTATTGATTCTTGAGCATATTAAGAATACTCTGAAATGAAGTTCTGGTCTTTACAGAATACCCTAACCTTTTAATGTTGTTTTTTTTATATTGCTTTCATTAAATCGAAGGTCTGAGAAAACAAAGATTGGCAGTGCATTAAGTGGCGCATTAGTGAGCACTTTGGTAGGACTTGCAGCGAGTAATGTTGGAATCATTGCATCAGATGCTCCAGCTTTTCGTATTGTTTTGGAATTTTTGTTGCCGTTAGCAGTTCCTTTGTTGTTATTTAGAGCAGATTTGCGTCGTGTAGTAAAGTCAACTGGGACGCTTCTCTTGGCATTTTTGTTAGGTTCAGGTAATGACCTCTAGGTTCTCTTTGTGAGTTTCTCATTCTCAAATATTGTTTTACGTATTGATTTAGTGAGAATAATGTGGTCGATTTTAAATTATTCGAACTATCTATAACTTTTCTTTTTCTTGACTCTGTATGGAAGGTTATCTACAAAGTACAGCCGTTAAGGTTCCATCTCAAAATTAATTGGTATTTAGTGGAGTAGCTCATCTATTGTATAAATGTTATAAAGTCTCCTAACCTTTCTAAGAAGGGATCCTCAACATGTCCCCTCAAGATGGCTTCTTTTTGGATTCACCAATTTTTTATCGAATCTCAATTTCATTTTTATTAGAAAAAATATACCCTTTTGGGTTTAATCATTTCTGATACAATATAAGATGACATGAAGTTTCATATCAAAGTCAATTGGTAATGACTAATGAGTGAAGTAATTCATCTATCTTATAAACGCAAGGAACTTTGGTGGTATTCTTAACTTTTCAGTCTAGATCCTCAACAGCTGTCACCAGCCATTGGGATTTATGGTTAAACTAATAGCAGAAAAGTTCATATATGCATGTTCACATGGTAGACATGAGTGTCTATGACTTGATTCATAAAAATCAAAGAATCCCAAATGTCAAAGAACATTCAACTTTTATGTCGTGGTAATATTTAGTATTTTTGGGTTTGGTCGATGTCGCACAAATGACAATTGGTTGTGATAAGCTCTCTTCAAGGGGTAGATTAGAGGTTGGAGTTCAAATCTCCCCACTCCATTTGTTGACAAGCTTTGATGTTGTTCTTTTTCTTTGGATAGTTGGAACAACAATTGGAACTGTAGTGGCCTATTTTCTTGTACCAATGCGATCACTTGGTCAAGATAGTTGGAAAATTGCCGCCGCACTAATGGGAAGGCATATCGGCGGAGGTAATATTCTCTTTTTGTCTCATCTTTTAGTCCTATATGAATATTTAGGCAGTTGCAATTGTAAGTAGTGACACATTGATTCATTAAACTATTATTTTTCACTTCTCTATCTTCTGATAGATGTTTTGTTCATTGTTTTTATGCGTGCAGCTGTTAATTATGTTGCTATTTCTGATTCCCTTGGTGTTTCTTCATCGGTATTAGCTGCTGGACTTGCTGCAGATAATGTAATTTGTGCAGTGTATTTTGCAACATTGTTCGCATTAGCATCTAAAGTACCTTCTGAACCTACAACAGTGAATGATGGTACGAGTATGAAATTTCACTTGTTTTGGTATGCATATGAAAATAATCGAGATGTGTGTAAACTGGTCCAAACACTCACTAATACAAAAAAAAAAAGGTTTTTGGTTAATGATTAAACAAGGCAAAGGCCATATAAGTTGTCTACATTTTTCCATGTATGGTAGAAATTAACCACATTCTAATGGTTGGGGCTATTTTTAAACTTTATTGAAAATTAAGGGACCAAAACTGAGCATTTAAAAATCGAGGGACTAAAATGAAACAAACACTGAAGTCCGTAACTTTATCATTAAGTATAGCAAAATTAGGCTTCTAATGGAAGTTGTGTACGTAGGGTAGATGTTGGGAAAGATACAGAGACAGAATCCGACAAGCTTCCGGTGTTAAAGCTTTCCACAGCCCTTGCGGTATCATTTGCCATTTGTAAAGTTGGTTCCTACCTCACCAAATATTTTGGGATTCAAGGTGGTAACATGCCAGCAATTACAGTCATCATTGTTGTCTTGGCAACCATTTTTCCTAAGCCATTTGCTTACCTTGCTCCTTCCGGTGAGGCTATGGCTGTGGTTCTAACGCAGGTAACTCTTTTGTACATTTCTTTATATGGCCCTACAACATTTGGATGCTAAGGAAACCTGTAGGAAATTAGTTCCTAGGTAGGTGACCACCACCTTATGCACCCTAAGACCCTCTTTGACCAATTGAGTCATCCCATGATAGTTATATATGGAATGATGATGTTGGCATATTTTTCCTTGTAGTCTCTTTGAGATCTCCTTCCATCAATAGAATAGACATTTGGCCCATGTGTGGTAATGTTTGTATTAATTACCACCAAATTTTAAATTCACAATAATTTAATTGACTAGTAAGCATAGTTTTTCTCAACTACTTTAGGAATATTTCTCACCCTTCCTTAACCATTATGAATTGGCTTATTGTTCGAATAGGGTCTTCTTTTTCAATTTTTGATAATTAAGAATTGAAGCTTCGAAGAGAACATACCTTAGAAACCTCAAGTCTTTACCAACGAGGTGGCCGTTGTAAATCATAAAATGCTTAGAAGTTATGAGTTCAATCCATTATGACCACCTACCTAAGAATTATTTTTTTATGAGATATTTTGATACAAATATAGTAGGATTAGGTGATTGACCAATGAAAATGAGAATAATCAAGGTGCACGTGAGCGCAGGCTTAGACACTCACGAATGTCAAAAAGAAAATCTTACCCTTCCTTACTCAAACTCTTTGACAAAATTTTGTATGTTTTGTTTCCAATGATAAAATTAGTGTGGGTGCAATTCATAGTGTACTTGCTTTAACGTTTTAAAGTTCTAATGATCCCTATGCTTCATTGCCTCGAGACAGGTTTTCTTTGCTGTGGTGGGAGCAAGTGGAAATATATGGAGTGTCATTTACACTGCACCAAGTATCTTCTTGTTTGCTGTCGTCCAGATTGCAGTTCATCTTGCCATAACAATTGGTCTCGGAAAGCTGCTTCGCTTCGACCTAAAATCGTTGCTCATAGCATCCAATGCCAACGTCGGAGGCCCGACAACAGCCTGTGGAATGGCCACAGCAAAGGGTTGGAGTTCAATGGTTATCCCTGGAATTCTTGCTGGAATTTTCGGTATCGCTATTGCAACTTTCCTAGGCATTGGATTTGGGTGGACGGTCTTAAAATACATGTAAAACCATTCGAACTCTGATGGTAGAATCGCTTCTCCGAAAATGGGTAAAATAATTGTAAGGGAATAATTTCTTTAAACAGTTTTCTCAAAAGACATAAGCTGTCATGTGTTACAAACAAATTTGATCATCTGGATGCTACAAACTATTATTGAAGAAAAGTTCTTTAAAACATAGTACAAGTTGAAAAAAATTCTGACCATTAAAAGATATTATTATTGCTATTTTTTAGTTCAACAATTGGTAACATCCAAGGAGCTAAACACATATGGATGCTATTTTACAGTACGAAAAAATGCAGAATATAAAGATCTGAATCTACGACTTCAACTAAAAGAGTAAATCTCAATTATTGTTGAATTTATATTCACTTGAACAATAATAATCTAGTAATTAAATCTATAACTGAATGTGAAGGACTGTGACTTAATTATTGAGTTATGTTCCCCTATAGGAATTGCATTCAAGTGAGCGAATGAACAAATAATGCATGTCAATTACAAAATACAAAATAAATTATTAAAAAAAACTAGGAATTACATTTGTGCCAAATTTAAGTGAGAATACACAATCAATTAATGTTTATACTTCAATACTAAAACTGTTTCTTTGGACAGAAAGAAATTGCAAAACTACTAAAGGAGAAGTGAAACTAAAGAGCAAAAAGGCCTAAAGCTAAATCATAAAAGCAATTATGAAGGAGGAGGAAAATGAATAATTGACAAACTTGAGGCTAATGTTTAATCCAAGAAACAACTTGGTGGTTGATGATATAATTAAATCAGTGAAACTTTCTCCTCCATATTCATCACAAGAGAGCTAATCCCCTCTATTAATATTTGTCAAAAACAAAAAAGACTACATATCTTTCTTTCTTTAAAATCAAATTGATCTCACGTGCCATTATCTTCTTTTTATCTTTAGTTGTCATTTTTTTAATTGTCTCATCTTTAATTATTCATTAGTCATACAAGTTGTCATTTTTTTAATTGTCCCAAATTCATTAGTCACAAAAATCATCTCTTTCATCTCAATTCTTCTCTTCTGTGTTTAAAGATAAAAAGAAGGTAACAGCAAAATTTCATTATTTGTTTTTGACAAGGGCAAAAAATAAGGAGATTCCCTCTCCTATAATAAATAAAGAGGGAAGTTTTGCTCTAATTAAAATTTTATTTCAAGCCATTGGCTTAAATTTCTTTTTTCTTTTTTGAGATTACAACTTTCCTCTATTGGCGGCAACTTTCATCTCCATTTTTTTTTAGACTCGAACATAAGACCTTGGGTCTTAGGTCATTAGGTATACTATTGATGCCGCTTGAATTACTGCTCTATTGGCAAGTCATCGTGTTAAAATTTTGAATTAATTGATGGTTGACAATATATTAAAAAAAAAGAATGAAAGGGGAAGGATCTTCTCCTCTTAGGCTCTCTAGCCGCCAAACAAACAAACAAAGCTTTCCTTTTAGTTACTTTGTCTTCTTTTTGAATGAATGCCCAAACTGAGAAGTGTAAAACAAAAAGGAACAGATCCAACTTTCATTCTCAATCAAACTAAGATCATCCCCCCATTACAACCTTTCCAGCTGACATTAAAAATAGAATATTAGAGATGGTAACAAATCTTCATCTCAATCAAAAGCACACACAGAGAGCATCATTTCAACTCCAAGCTTTCACAAGAAACAGGCTCTATATAATATCCATAGAATTTACAATCTTTTCAAAATTAAGGACCAAACCTTTTATCAACACCATAGAGAACACAATTCCTACATTCTTCATTACCAATCTTTAGGCTTATGGGGACTTTATCAATGTGAAAAAATTGATACTGTCACCACCGTCCTTCCAGAGGGAAAAGGTATCCATTGAAGGTGATCTTGGGGATTTGCAAGGAGGTGATGGAAGCCTTCCACTTCCAAACGGACACAACTTCTTCGGAGATCGGTCGAATACTGTCCATTCCGCCATATCCTTGAGCTTCAATGGACTATCATCAGGCTGCAACCCAAAAAAAAATGTAACTGATTATTAAACAATCTATGAATTAGATTAAATCATCAATCAACTCAAAAGCTAAATTTAATTATATCAATCGAAATTCAGGCACACTTGTAAACGTCCAACGAATAAAAATCTTCTTATGAGTGGTTTGAACTCCTAACCTTTTGCTCTGATAACACATGTTGAACTAAAACTATAGGTTGGGTAAATTATATCAACCAATAACTAAGAGGGAGAGATTTGAAAAATGACCTTTCTAGTCGATATCTTCAACTCTTTAGGGAGATCTAAATGACAAGAAGAAACCAAATATAAGAACAAAAACCACAAGAATCATCAAATAAATGTAAAAAGAAACTTCAACCATACCAAGTCCAACTATGCTTAGAAAGTGATCCTTGTCCATAATGCAATTTCTTGATTTAATACATTCTTGATGATTGTGCAGAAACCGCTCCTCACAAATTGATTCTTCCCTTACAGCGCTCAACTTCGAATTCTGCTTCTTCTTCGACACCGCTGGCAGGTTCGGCTTCCCAGAGTTCGAGATATCCGAAAGCACTTTCCGAGTCCCCTTCAGTGTGTTTTTCTTGTTTCCAGCACCAGTTTCTTCATCAATGAACGTGACATTCTTCGTGTTCTGCCATTTAGATTGCTGGTTTGAGACTGGCTTTCTTGAATTCGATACATCGCCGAGGGGCTTTCGCCCACTTTTTCTTTGCGAATTCATGGCATTGGCTTTCCCTGCAATGGTGGGTGCTAAGATCAGCCAAATGGGTTTATGAACAAACTACAGAATTTTCAAAAAGGAAACTTAAATTCCAACCATTGTTATAGTGAACATTGTGATTCTCATCATGAATAAGGCCGCCGTTTTGTAATGTCATTGCCATGTTGTTGATTCTGCAGAAATTTAGAGAATAGATCACCATGTATTAACAATAGATCCATCTTGGTTACCATTCAAAATTATCTTCAATTTTATTTATAGATTTATGAGTCTCACCTTAAAGAGTAAATATCAGATAAACACAACCGGACAACCCAACCCGACCTAACTCGGGTTGGTTGCTTCTCACAAATCATCTAACCCGGACCATGTACACCCCACAACAGAAGAAAAAAAAAGGCATCTATATTACCAAAAACAAAATTGAATATGATTATGGATGGAGATTCCTTAAATTTCATTCTCAATTTGCAATGGTTTCCTGATTTCAGATCACCTCTTAACAATCTCATAAAGAACAAGACCTAATAAATTCTCAATTTCAGATATCAAATATACGTACTGAAATTACTCCAGATGCTCAATTTCATCACTATAAAAACCCTATAATCTTATTTATCCATTTTCATGAATTCCTTGATTTTCTTCTTGAGGACCGAGCAGCCCAATATCATCAAAGTTTAGACAATAATATGTAATATTATTTGTCGTGTTGATGACAAGTTGATCATATGAATCGTGAAGACTTTGAAGTAGAATTTCGTTGACGCGTTCATTTGAATCTATTTTATAACCCAACGATGTGAGTTGAGAAAATAGAGTATTCAACGATGCTCATGTGTCTGGCCATTGAAGCGAGATTCGACATTCAAGAGTATACGCTTCTCTCTAAGGAAAATCTTGGTGTGAGAAGTGACTTGGCCTCTCACTTGGTGAGATGTTCCCAAATCAGTTTTCTATGCTTGACCCGGCTAATGCCATAGCATTCCCGGCCCATCTCATTCCACTTATTATCATCCACAAGCCCCTCTTCTGTGGTGCATTTGAAGACAATTATCTTTTCTCAAGATAGCCTTCATCTTCAAAAAGGCATCTATATCTACCACGAGCAACAAAACAATCCACAAAACACAAATGAAAGATCTAACTTATTTTGATGGAGGATCCACTTTTGGATACGATAAGTAGATAGTTACAGAGGCTCACGATACCCTTAAAATTGTTTAATTTCATTAAAGAGAGATTGAAAATTCAATTTGCATATGGATGATTTTCACGTGGAAAACCTCAAACAAATTTCACTGAGGATCAGATCAACCTCTTAACATTTTTATCTTTTTGCCATAATATTTAACACTCACAAATCATCTAACCCTTAGGACCATCACTAGAAAAAAAAGGCATCTATATTACCAAAACAAAATTGAATATGATTATGGATGGAGATAAATTTCATTCTCAATTTGCAATGGTTTCCTTCACAATGCTCAATTTCATCACTATAAAAACCCTATAATCTTATTTATCCATTTTCATGAATTCCTTGTTGTTCACAATTAAACTCGGGAAAAATACAGTAATCAAAGAAACCCAAAAAAGATTCGACATACGAGAATAATTTATATTACAGATTTCCATGAAAAATCAAAAGCCCTAAAAAATGGATGATGATGATTTGAGTACCTGTTACGAATAATCCCTTTTATTACTTTCTTGAATTTCTACTTGAAAAAAAACTTGAATCGATTTCTTTGAGTCTTAGTTCGTTGCAAATTTTGGGAATCGATGAACGGTACTTAAATACTGCCAACGAGTCTCCAACGGTAACTTTTCTCTTCATGTTCTTTTACTCTAATACCCTTCGTTTGAGTGCATTATTACTTAAATGTCAGCCATTTTCTTGTTTTGGTAAAATGACCGTTGGTAGAATTTTAGGAATTGTTTTTAACTTGAAAAAAGTAAGTGTTTTTCGAGAAAAATTAGTCGGATCTAAACTTTCATGCCTATTACTCCAATTCAGCCCGTTTTATTGTTATTATTATTTCTATTTTCTTGAGTTTGAAATAAAATCAAATATGACATAAATTTGATCGTATAGACATGAAAATTTATACCGCGACTATTTTTTCCAGAAAAATATTACATTTTCTGTTTGAACACAATTTATAAAGTTCTGGTCATTTTATCTAAACTTTTCTCATATTTTTCTAAATTATTTTTTCATGAGAAATAAGTCAGATTATTTTTTTAAGATAGTAAAGAAAGATGTATTTACTTCAATACGACTATAACATTTATCTTTCTTTTTAGACAACTAAAACATGTATATTATGGTTTCATAGTGGTAGAAAAGTAATTAAATAGTATACCTTTATAATAAAAGTTAGATTAGAGAAAGTCTTCTCATTATCTAAAAAAAAAGTCTTCTAAATAGAATAAAATAGAAATAGTATTCATTTTTTTAGTACAATAGAAATAGTATTCCATCCTACAAATTTTAGGTTAAAAAACATATATAAATAGTAGATTGAATAGTATATACTTATACATTAATTGGAATAATGTATTTACCATGTCAGGATGGCCGAGTGGTCTAAGGCGCCAGACTCAAGTTCTAGTCTTCGTGAGAAGGCGTGGGTTTTAATCCCACTTCTGACAATTTTGTTTTTTCCTTTTACTCTAGCTCACTCGCCTTTTTAAAACTTAGAAAAAGTTGTATACTTTGAAATAATTCATTATTCATTTTTTTAGTACAATAGAAATAGTATTCCATCCTACAAATTTTAGGTTAAAAAACATATATAAATAGTAGAAGAAATAGAATATACTTATACATTAATTGGAATAATGTATTGAACATGTCAGGATGGCCGAGTGGTCTAAGGCGCCAGACTCAAGTTCTGGTCTTCGTGAGAAGGCGTGGGTTCAAATCCCACTTCTAACAATTTTGTTTTTTCCTTTTACTCTAGCTTGCTCGCCTTTTTAAAACTTAGAAAAAGTTGTATACTTTGAAATAATTCATTATTCATTTTTTTAGTACAATAGAAATAGTATTCCATCCTACAAATTTTAGGTTAAAAAACATATATAAATAGTAGAAGAAATACAATATACTTATACATTAATTGGAATAATGTATTGAACATGTCAGGATGGCCGAGTGGTCTAAGGCGCCAGACTCAAGTTCTGGTCTTCGTGAGAAGGCGTGGGTTCAAATCCCACTTCTGACAATTTTTTTTTCCTTTTACTCTAGCTCACTCGCCTTTTTAAAACTTAGAAAAAGTTGTATACTTTGAAATAATTCATTATTCATTTTTTTAGTACAATAGAAATAGTATTCCATCCTACAAATTTTAGGTTAAAAAACATATATAAATAGTAGAAGAAATAGAATATACTTATACATTAATTGGAATAATGTATTGAACATGTCAGGATGGCCGAGTGGTATAAGGCGCCAGACTCAAGTTCTGGTCTTCGTGAGAAGGCGTGGGTTCAAATCCCAATTCTGACAATTTTGTTTTTTCCTTTTACTCTAGCTCACTCGCCTTTTTAAAACTTAGAAAAAGTTGTATACTTTGAAATAATTCATTATTCATTTTTTTAGTACAATAGAAATAGTATTCCATCCTACAAATTTTAGGTTAAAAAACATATATAAATAGTAGAAGAAATAGAATATACTTATACATTAATTGGAATAATGTATTGAACATGTCAGGATGGCCGAGTGGTCTAAGGCGCCAGACTCAAGTTCTGGTCTTCGTGAGAAGGCGTGGGTTCAAATCCCACTTCTGACAATTTTGTTTTTTCCTTTTACTCTAGCTTGCTCGCCTTTTTAAAACTTAGAAAAAGTTGTATACTTTGAAATAATTCATTATTCATTTTTTTAGTACAATAGAAATAGTATTCCATCCTACAAATTTTAGGTTAAAAAACATATATAAATAGTAGAAGAAATAGTATATACCTATACATTAATTGGAATAATTTATTGAACATGTTAGGATGGCCGAGTGGTCTAAGGCGCCAGACTCAAGTTCTGGTCTTCGTGAGAAGGCGTGGGTTCAAATCCCACTTCTGACAATCTTGTTTTTTCCTTTTACTCTAGCTCGCTCGCCTTTTTAAAACTTAGAAAAAGTTGTATACTTTGAATTAATTCATTATTCATTTTTTTAGTACAATAGAAATAGTATTCCATCCTACAAATTTTAGGTTAAAAAACATATATAAATAGTAGAAGGAATAGTATATACTTATACATTAATTGGAATAATGTATTTACCATGTCAGGATGGCCGAGTGGTCTAAGGGCGCGGACTCAAGTTTTGGTCTTCGTGAGAAGGCGTGAGTTCAAATCCCACTTCTGACAATTTTGTTTTTTCCTTTTACTCTAGTTCGCTCGCCTTTTTAAAACTTAGAAAAAGTTGTATACTTTGAAATAATTCATTATTCATTTTTTTAGTACAATAGAAATAGTATTCCATCCTACAAATTTTAGGTTAAAAAACATATATAAATAGTAGAAGAAATAGTATATACCTATACATTAATTGGAATAATTTATTGAACATGTTAGGATGGCCGAGTGGTCTAAGGCGCCAGACTCAAGTTCTGGTCTTCGTGAGAAGGCGTGGGTTCAAATCCCACTTCTGACAATCTTGTTTTTTCCTTTTACTCTAGCTCGCTCGCCTTTTTAAAACTTAGAAAAAGTTGTATACTTTGAATTAATTCATTATTCATTTTTTTAGTACAATAGAAATAGTATTCCATCCTACAAATTTTAGGTTAAAAAACATATATAAATAGTAGAAGGAATAGTATATACTTATACATTAATTGGAATAATGTATTTACCATGTCAGGATGGCCGAGTGGTCTAAGGCGCCAGACTCAAGTTTTGGTCTTCGTGAGAAGGCGTGAGTTCAAATCCCACTTCTGACAATTTTGTTTTTTCCTTTTACTCTAGTTCGCTCGCCTTTTTAAAACTTAGAAAAAGTTGTATACTTTGAAATAATTCATTATTCATTTTTTTAGTACAATAGAAATAGTATTCCATCCTACAAATTTTAGGTTAAAAAAAATATATAAATAGTAGAAGAAATAGTATATACTTATACATTAATTGAACATGTTAGGATGGTCGAGTGTTCTAAGGCGCCAAACTCAAGTTTTGATCTTCATGAGAAGGCGTGGGTTCAAATCCCACTTCTAACAATTTTGTTTTTTCCTTTCACTCTAGCTCGCTCGCCTTTTTAAAACTTAGAAAAAGTTGTATACTTTGAAATAATTCATTTTAACTTCGTCACTCTTCAACTCATTTGAGAGTAATAGTATCTTTTGTGTATTGTTTATAATTCCCTAATTTCAAAAAACAAAAATGAGAAATTGATGATAAAATTTCTTTTCTCTTTTAAGTATAAATATCTCTATATGTATGAATATAATATGAAGTTTTCTACATCAAATGAATTGCCGCTATATGACAAATATGCTAGCAATTCACTCTTACGGGTGTTTGTTTGACATATTTAGGTAGTTTTTAGGTTAATGAATTATATTGATGAGTTATATTGACTAGTTAAAAATTGAGAGTTGTGCCAAAAACTCGTTGAAATGTAGTTTTTGTTTAGAGGAGTTAAACCTTGTTTGAATGTAGATTTAAAATGAATAGTTATTTTTAATAGTTAAAAAAGAAATTATTAAAAGTGGGTAGTTAAAAATAAGTTATTTTGATTTATTTGAAAGGAATGATTAAAAATAAGTTGTTATAAATGATTAAGTAGTTATAAATGAACGATTAAAAATAAATTGTTATAAATGAAAGTTATTTTCAAAAGTAAAATTGAGGAGGAGTTGGTAAAAACTCGTTTGAATGTAGGTTTTCGAGAAGAAGTTAATAAATCACAAAACTAACTCCTAGTTAAAAACGTCAAACAAACAACCCCTCGCTTTCTAAATCTTCCAATACTTGAGTTTATTGTAAGTTTGGACTAAATTATACACAATACAATTGTAATTTATTTAATCATGTAAGTTCTCAAAGTAAAAAAAATAGGAATTTGAACTCCATTTCTTTCGACACCCATCGCCCTTATTTTCAACCATTTTAAGTTGTTTAACAACCAAAATAAATGACAAAGAAAAACGGAATAGTGCATTTACATAACACCTTTTATCATCAGAACAAATCATAGCCTCGTCTTATTTTCTTATTGAAGGTTAATAAATAAGCGAAGCGAGCTACCGACCAAGCAAAGGGAAGGGGAAGAAATTTCCTTATCCAAATTCTTTCCTTCGGAGTCTCGAACTTCGCCCTCTTCCCTTACTGTCGATCGAATAGCCTTTGGAGTCTCAGACCCTGCCCTCTTCCCTTACGGTCAAATAGCTAAAGCACCCAATTTTCACAGAACGGACCTAGGACTAAAAACAATCATAGCCTAAACATTCAATGTAAGATCGAAGAACCCAATTAAACAGAACTGCTCGATAATATGGTATAGACGTGGGTATGGACCTATGGTATGTTTGTTACCTCCTAACAAAATGTTTCGTAAAAAAAGTGAAATTAAAAAACCAATTCCAATCAACATTAAAATAATAATAGTAATAATAAAAATATACCAATTCTAAATTTGCTACGAAAAAACTGCAAACTATAAACAATGAACTTCCAATAAAAGACCCATGAATATATTTTTAAAAAATGTAAAAAGATGGAAATAAGACAAAAAAGAAAACATAATTTCACAATAGAAAAGTAATTTAACATATTCCACCAAGACAAGACACCAAAATTATAGAAAACAAAGCTCTTACTCGCAAATTAGAATTTTAAAATGATTTTTGCTACAAGCGCAGTAAGGTCCATGGATAAACTACAGCTATAAGCTTAATAATCTCAAACCCTGGTTGGTTGCTCAAAGAACTGCCTATGCCGCAGGCTTCTGTTTCTTCGGCGCCCGATAGGTACCAACAACACAAGCATGGTCGCGCTCGAACGGTTCAAGAGTGACTTGTTCACTGGGTTTGAACTGGTCTGCCTTCAGCTTATTCACTTCACTTGCAAACACAGCCTCTGCCGGAACAGTCGAGTCGATACAGTTGGCCTGCAAAAGTTCATAATGAAATATATCATATCATATTATATACATTACAGACTTTGCCTTTACAAACAATATTGAAACTATGTCCCCCACCTTGATCGATATGACAAAGTGGCCACCGGCTTTGAGAAAATATGATGCATTAAGTGCTAAAATTCTTGCCTGCATTGAAAAATAAAGTTAAAGAGAGATCAATATAAGAACCAACATGTAGGCAAGTTCACAGGTTTACATAATTGGACGAGCAAGAGTGCAAAACTAATTAGGGGTAAATAAAAATGTGGTATTCTTGAACACATCAGAAACTCGGGTTGTGCATCATTCAAGAAGTCTTGAAGGGGAATCCGAGTAATTCATCACATGTGTAAACCGTAGAAACATGATAATAACTCTATGTTCACTATCAAATATACCTGCAGGATATCCAGAAGTGAGAATAAAATCATTAAGTAAAAATAATATGAAGTTGAAAATTAGGAAGAGAGTTTAAGATATATAGGACACAACAATTAGGTTATTTCTCACTATCAATAAACCAGAGGATCTGAAAAAGAAAATGTAATCTAGTTCATTCTTCTTTTAACTACGTCACGCTAGAATCTAAAAACCTCCACATGAAGTATACACGGGTAGATCATTACAAATTTAGCATAGTAAGCACCACAGATTGATTAAGCAGAATGGAAAAATATTATACTAACGTCAAGATATAAACATAAATAGAGAACAACAAAGCCGCATCATCTGAATTACAGCAAAAACAGCATTCAACACAGGTATTATGGAGAATAATAAAATGAAAAAATGTAGAGGAACCAGTGAGCCCTACAAGATTCAGATTACTGAATTGCATGCTCAGAAAACAATGGAAAGAACTAATAAAATGGAAATGAATGAGTCACAGTATTACAAAAAAATTTCATGCAAGTAATAAAATGAAGTTGAAACCTCAAATAAAATTTGATGGACTTGATACACTCTCATTGACAAATATTAGAGAAAAGAGGGATGAAAACAGAAATTATTTTTTAAAATAAAAGATAATAATAATAATTCAAAAGCTTCTTCAAGCATCAGAAACTCGGGTTGTGCATCATTCAAGAAGTCTTGAAAGGGAATCCGAGAAACTCATCATATGCTAATTTCAAATGAAATAGGATTTAAAGCATAAATTGAAGGAAAGCAAATGAATTGTTATCAATTAAAAGCTTTACAGGGTTAGTACAGGAAATATGAAACAACAAGTTTGATTCTATATGTTACATGAAAAAAGAACAGGTCCATCACATTTCAACTAAATACAAACGAAAAATACACAGATAAATCAGAAAAAGAAAAAAAGTTGACCTGATCTGGCTGAGCAACATCTGAAAATATCACATCCACCATACCAACCAACATTCGGTACTTGGCTGGGTGTCTAGCATCTTCAATGATGGGTATAACATTTGTGCGCTTCTTTGCCATGTTCACTAAATCTCTACCACTTCTATGAGAGAATTCAACAGCATACACTATACCAGTCTGCAAGTCAAATAAAAAACAATTGTATCACTTCTGTAAACAACTAAAGATACTCACAAAATAACTACTTACAGGGCCAACAACATCTGAGACATGAGATACAGTTGTTCCTGAAGCAGCACCAAGATACAACACTCGAGCACCAGGTTTCTACAATAGATGCATTAACAAATTAGATATGAGAAAAAAAAACAAAAAGTAAACAAATAAAAAACTAGGGCCTCAAAGTTGGAGGTGTAAAAAACTTACAATCCATATGTCATCAACACCACCAAGAACGGCAGCAGCCAACTTAGACCTAAATGGGTTCCAAACCCTATACTCAACTTTTGTTCCATCTTCATTCTGGAAAGACAGCATAAACATTAAACTAGGCAGATAACTTACAAGTTCCAAGAACACCAATGAACAGAGCCAGGAAAGTAATTACAAGCAATAACAACTAAAAAACAAGAACCACCCAAAAACTTACTACATAAGATTATTGCCAACTTACCCACTGGGGAAAAACAGATCAAATACTAATCGTCAAAGTTTTTCATCAAACACTCATTGAAACTATTAAAGCTTTCAGCAACAAGCATTCTAAGATTAAGATTAGTGATATACGCAAATCACCTGTACGGATATTCTTTTCTCGTTATAGACAGATTCCCCAGAGACCATGTTCTTAGTGACAAGAGCATCTTCTTTACCCTTGGCAATGAAAATACCTTCGTGTCTGTGGGGTTCAACGATAACCTTGCTTCCACCCTTCATACCACCCCCCCTTCCACCGCCGCGACCTCTCCCACCGCCACGGCCACCGCCTCGGCCTCCACCGCCGCCTCTACCTCCGCCGCCGCCTCTGCCTCTACCACCTCCTCTTCCTCCATCACCCCTTCCCCTGAATCCACCACCACCACCGCGTCCTGCACAAACCCAATGTACTCCATTTTAACAAAAATGCAACAAAACGAACAACAGCAAAAATCTAACAACCGACCAAGGATGATTTAGAAATTAGATTTGGAGTAGTATGAATTCAAACAAGCATTGTTCTTCAACATATTCTACAGAGATTTTTCATAATCCAACAAAAAGAAAATCGAAAAATAAAGTAGTACAAGCGCGGATTGTTCTTGAATGTACCTCGAGGAGGTCTCATTTCGGCTACTGAGAGAGAAAGGGCGAGCGCCGAATGAAAGTTTCCGTTAGGGTTTTAGAACGATTGAGCAAAGAGACGAAGCGAGAAACCCTAGTTTGGGGTTTTACATTTATAAGCACTGCGGTGCCAAACAGGGGGCGGTAACCTAGGGTTTCATTTTTTGAGAGTACAGCAGATTTTTTTTCTCAAAAATACCCCCAATTATTAATAGTGGGTTACAAAAATTATTTTGATACCTAAATTATTTTTTAACTTTGTTTAATTTTAGTTTTTCAATTATCATTTTTGTTCCATGTTTGTTTATCAACTTTTAGATTTTCAATTTCGATGGTTTTGAGTTAAAAAAAATAAATTAATCACAATTACAAATTAATGTTACATATATATATATATAACATTATACGATTATCATGCCGAACTTAACTTTTTTTTTCATTAGACCTTTAATTCGCACACATAAAATTAAGGAATGATTGGATTTTTGAGTTTGAGAGAGGAGAGAAACTGGAGTAATTTGGAAGGACTAACTATTTGTTTGAAAATTGATGATTATGAGAGGAGAAGTCAAAAACTTTTTGAGGATTTGTGTTTTGAAAAGAAAGGTTGAAATTTTGTTGGAGATTCATGTTTAAGAGAGAATATTTTATTTTATATTAATCTTGTTTATTATAATGAGGTTTGATTTGAAAATTGATCTTATTAAATAAGTTCGATGAGATGCGAAGAGAAATTGAGAGAGGTTGTATTGTTAAAAAAATATACATGCCATTGGCTTCCTCTCATCTTTTCTCCCAACCCCTAAATCTAATCACCATCTAGTATATAATAAAATAAAAATGAAATTATCCAGTGGTAGTGGATTTAAATCTTACACTTCTAAATTGTTGCAATCTTCTAGTATACAATAAAATAAAATGCAATTATCAAGTGGTAATGGATTTAAATCTTACACTTTTAAATTGTTGTAACCTAAAAACGAATCATATAAACTAGGAATGTTTAATAGCTGCACAAATTTTATTGTATTGATTCAAAAAAAATTTATTGTATTAAAAAATAATATAGATATATATAATAATAATAATAATAAATCCCCAACCTCGGCCACAAAAGAATTGCATTTGGCATTAGATGATGGGCTTAAGGACAAAAGGCCGAATAAGATTATGTTGGAAAATGGACATGGAAACGGGCTTACATATATGAATGTGGATCCATAAGCAACGGCCTTAGTTTGTTTTAGGCTAATTTAGCCCAACTAGTCTATTTTACATCATTTTATAACGGGCATCCGTAACTGCCTATTTTTTAAAAAAAATCATATCATATTATATCATATCATATCATATTATATTATACTATCTTAAAGTGTGGTTTAAGAGAAAAATCATTTTTGGACAATTTTATCTTAAGTCATACCGTAAATTACAAATACGCCATTTATTGGAATATAAAAAAAAATTAAATGCAAATAACGTAAAAGATATTTACAATATCATTTAGATTTTCATCCGTAAAAGATAAGATATTTTTATGAAATCTCATAGATTTTATGATTAAGTTAGAAGATAAGAGATTTCAACAATCAAATGAAGATATTTACAATATCATTTAAATTTTCATATCTTTCTAATATAGAAAATAAAATATTTTTACTAAATCTCAAATATTTTATATTCTAATTAAAATAATAAATTGAATTTTTCAATCCTATAAATAGTTCTCTATATTTTGTTTACTATAATACTTTATATTTGCTTGAATTGAACCATATAAGTCATACAAGTATAAGGAAGAAAATATTATCGTTTATTAGAAAAAACAAACTTTAGGCAATTTTAAATACCATTGATTGCCCATGATAATTATAAACTAATTTTTATGATTAACATGTTTTTAGACTAACATTTTGGATTAACATTATAATATTTTTAACTACTTTATCATTATAAAATCATTATTAGTTTATTCACCCTAAGATTAAATTTCTAGAATGGTCAACATTCATGGTCCCTTTTAGACCGTCCACTTTCATGACTTCGCATAGGAAAAATGGAGTTTGTTACTCAGTCTATTATTTCGGTGGGGTTTACTAATATTTTATTGCTTTATATATGTATTTTTAACTATTATTATTATTGTTATCATATCCATTTAAATGGTTTTTGTAGTTTGTTTCTTGGTTGCCCATTCAATTTTAATTTGTATATTTGATTGAAAAAAAACTTAAAATTATTTTTAAGATAAATTGAAGTTAATATATTTGAAAATAGTTTAATAAGTCATAAATCTCGAGACCAAAGAAAATTCAAAGAAGTTAGGAGTTCAAACAATCGTTCCAAGATTAGGAAACTCACCCTATCCATTATTAGATTTCTCAAAAACACAACGTCCATTTAAATTTGTAACTAAGCATTACATATTAAATGAGATAATTAATTCAATACTAACTTTATTTACACACGACTCAATCAATGCAAAAGCCTAATTGATAGATAATTTTAATTGGAGAAAAATTAATTTGGTAGAGATTCAAACTTATAACCTCTTATTCTGATACATATTGAATTAAGTTAAACCACCAATCAATCCAAAAGACAAAGTTAAGGATTGGAGTAAACGAGTTATTAACTATAGCTTCTCTACAAAAAATGAGTTATTGTCTAATTCTTCTACAAAAAAATCATTATCTAAACGAGTTATTAATCATAAGTTTTCTACAAAAAATTATATCCGAACGAGATATTGTTTAAATTTAAACTTTTAATCACTCAAAATAAACCATCATTTATAATCACTCAAAATAATTATTCTACAATTTCACATCTAAACACAATCTTAATCTCTACTTAGTTCAGACAAGGCAGCACAACTACAACAATCATGTCATACAATTATATAGATCAAATTGTAAAATCAAGTTCAATAACACATCAACCAACATAATTGTATTACAAGGCTTCAACTACAAAAATTGGACTTCTTATTATATACATACATATATTATATATATATTATATATAAAAACTATAAAAATTTACTTATTGAAAAACAACTACAAAGATTTGAATGTGCAACCAAAGTTGTCAAGAAAAAAAAATGTCAGTATGCATAGTTTGAGAAGGACACGTTTGGAATTATGAAGTAAAGTCAGGGCTACGATTGCCATACAATTCTGAAAAAAGTGCTCTATTTTCCAAATTCGTGTCCGCGTCCATTCCGCGTGGTCCCCACTCACCCTTTTTATCTAATCTTTACTTTCAGCACTGTTCCCTTTATTTATAAAATTAAAATTAAAAATACCAGTATCCTATTTTGTAGTTCTAACCAGAATTTTAATGACTCACTATAGACCTTAGAAACTTAGGGTGAATTTGGAGCACCGGTTTGGTTATTATAGACGGAAGGTTATGATAAACGGTAGATTATGATAAACGGTAGGTTATTATAAATGGTGTTTGAGGGACAAGTTATTATAATAGAGATTATGATTAACGGTGTTTGAGGGGCTGGTTATGTAACAAAAAGTAATATATGTAAAGTGTAGATAAACGGGCACGTAAGTTTAGATGAACTGACATGCAGGTTTAGGTAACCACCGTTAATAATAAATGGTGGGACAAACATCGGTTGAGTTATTATAACCAACTCAGCCGTTTACATAAATGGGGGCCAAACACACCCCTAAGGTTATACTAGATGGATTGATACGTTAGTTATTTTGATTGGTGTTAGTTCGTTTCAATTCCATGATGATTAATTCGATCTTAATAATTAATATTTAATTTTCCTATGACGTAAAAATAGTTGTGATATCTAGATAGAGTTTTTTCGGTCCTCCTTCCCCAATTTATACTATACAAAGTAAATTCAATTTTTTATTGGACTAAAAGTCCATCTCTAGGATGAGAAGATTTTCACTTTATTTTATTATTATTTTTTTTTTTACGTGTCAGTTTGTTCGCACCTTAACTAATATCACTAGATATATTGTCTAATTCTACAATATTTGAATGTTAATGAAATTTGTAAAAAAATAATTTTTAGATAGGTAATTATGGATTGAACTTATCACTTTAACCACTCAAAACCCTATTTGGTCACTTTATTTTATTATTAAAATTGTAATGAATATAAAAAATGTAGTCAAATTTTAAGATATTTTCATTTATACTTATTAATATAATATTATGATGAATAAAATTTTTCGGTCATCAAACAAATTTGACTATTGAATTTGATTGTAAATTTCCTTTTTATTATTTGTTTTAACCATCTAAACTTTTAATCCTTCAAACTCAATCCGAAAGGAAGACTTTAAACAACTATGGAAAACGGGTAAATTGGAACGTATATAATGACGCTTGGTCAATAATTTATAATTTATGTTTTATTCAGTTACAATTTTCAATAATACGTTTTTTTTTAATTATTAAAAAAAAAATTCCAAATGTAATTGTTCGATTTAAAAATATCTATGTAAAAAACAAACCCACGCAACTTTTTAATCATTAACGAATTTAATATCTCTATAGATTTTTTTTTTAATAAAGTGTCTTAAAATAAAGATTGAAGAGTTCGAATAATTGGACGGACTTGAATCAAAATTCGAATTTAGACAACAAAAAGTCATCCCGACTGTAAAAGCTACCCTAGTGGGGCCACCATGACATCAGCTTGCTTTGAAATTAAGCAAACAGCCTTCCTTGCACCCGCTCGGCGTCCAGTTAAGCTCTCCCCCACTTATTAACTTCCCCAAATTGACCCTTGCCCCGAACACGAAGAAACCATACCTCGCAAGGACAATAACTTCATTTCAAAAGTAACCAACTGCCACGTCTCACTCGTGGCATTTTCGTAGTTATGCTAGAATCACGGGCTGTTTTCATAACAGCATAGTCCGTTTCCCACGTGTCTCCTATAAATATTCGCAGGCAACTTTCTTTCCAGAAGCAACGTATTCAGATACCGATAACAAATTCATCGCCGGCGATGGCTTCTCGCTACGAAATCGATCTCAAAATCATCTCCGCCAAAGATCTCAAGAACATCAACTGGCGCTACGGCGACCTGAAACCGTACGCCGTCGTCTGGATCGATCCGAACAGCAAATCGTCGACCAAAATCGACGGCGACGGCGATACCTCGCCGTATTGGGACGAAACGCTCGTAATTCCGTTCTCGTCGCCGATCGAAGACGCCACGCTGTCAATCGACGTTGTCCACCTCGTCTCCGGCGACGAAGACACCAAGCCGCTGATCGGCTCCGCCCGTCTCCGCCTCTCCGAGGTCGTCGACGATGTCGGCCTCGGCGAAATCTCTCAGCGAACTCTCAAATTGAAACGCCCCTCCGGTAGGCCCCAAGGGAAGCTCGAAGTTACAGTAACCGTTCGCGAATCTCGTTACCGATCCGCCGATCCTTACCACGCGCCGCCGTATGGAGTTCCACCGCCAGGTACCACTAGGAATTACTCTGCTCCGCCGCCGCCCTATGCCGCTCCGTACTCTGCTCCGCCGCCGCCGCAGCCTTATGCCGCGCCGTACTCTGCTCCTCAGGATCCTTACTATTCGTCGGCTCCACCGTCCGGTTACGCCTACGGCGGATACAATGCACCGGCGCCGCCGTACGGGCAGCCGAGCTACGGGCAGCAATATGGAGATCAGGCGTACGGAGAGGAGAAGAAGAAGAGCAAGTACGGGATGGGGACCGGACTGGCGGTCGGTGCGGCGGCCGGAGTTTTGGGCGGATTGGCCTTAGGAGAAGGATTTGAATACTTGGAGGACAAGATCGCCGACGACGCGGCGGAGAAAGTGGAGGAAGATCTTGGCTACGACGACGATGATTTTTAGAAGGGAAAACCGGTTCGGTTCGGGTTGGTTCAGTTGCTAGTTTGTTTAGAGTTTCGGGTTGGTTTGTTTGGGCCTAATGGACGGGCTTATGTCTACAACAGGCCACTATTTGTTTGGGCCGATGTGGGGACATATTTCAGCCCATGTTATTTTGGCTCAGAGAATAATTTTCAAAATTACCAAAGTATGTATTTTTTAAGCAAAAATAATTAACTTTACACATTCAATAAAAATGGTGATTACACATTTGATATGGTTTTTTTCTTTTTTTTAGCTATTAAATGTTGCTTTTCCTATTAGAAGCTTTTAATTTATAAATATCAAGTGATGTTGATCTAATAATAAGAAAATAAATTGTTAGTCACTTTTTTTTTAATTGTTATAGAGTCACATTTGCATGTTGTCGCATGCCTATATTCATTATGTAAGCTTTCTTTTTTTTTTTTGGTAAATTAAAATTTTGGTTTTTATATTTGGATGAAAGTAAGAGTTTAGTTTGTATCGTTTCAACAATTAGAATTTAGTTTATTTAAAATTGTTTGATACAATATAAAAAGTTATTTTTAATCGTTAGTCAATTGAATACGTGAAAATTAATTATTTGCTTGCCAATGATAATAGAATGAGGTAAGTGATTGATTTGACAAAAAAATTATACCATTTAAGCACAAATAACTAATTTCCACTCTATAAGTTACAACGATTACAAACGAACGAAAAGACCTAAATTTTCTTGAAGACTAAGTTTAATATTATTTGTCAATGTAGAACACTCTAAATAAGTGTCAAAGTGTATTATAAAAGATCTGAATAGTTGTAGTATCTCTTATATGTTAATAATCCTATACAATTATAAGTTCGCTTGTATAACCCTTCTAAAAAATTCACAAAGAGAAACATAATATGATTCACAAAAAGAAACATAAATGTTACATGGTTATTGTTCTTCTATATTTTTTTTTAGTACATAACCTACCCTACTTAATTCATTAATAATTGATCATGTATTTTTAATAACAAAGTTAAATGTCCAAATTCTTCAAATTTAATCAAATTCAAAAAATAATTACAAATATAATCACTTTTAAATAAATTTAACAATTATAGTCATAAATATTAATAATAATAACGTATAAAAAAGATATTAATAATAATACATAATATTATATTAATAAGTATTAATAATATAATATTGAAATATATTAATAAGTATGAATATAAATATTTTAAAATTTGATTATATTTATAATTATTTTGTTACTATTACAATTTCCAAAGAAACTATTGTTTGACTTTTTTTTTCTTACAATGACTCCAACTCATTAAACTAGAAAAGGGAAATTAAAAACTGAAATTGGAAGGGAATATTTTGTTGTAAACTTCAAATTTTTATAAGATAAATATTTAGGTAATAATGCCCACTAATATAAATCATATTCCATCTTATTTTAAGCTCAAAAAATAAAAAGAGAAAAATAAAAAAAATAATTTGTGGTCTATATTGGGCCACATATGTGGGCGGGCATGACCTAAATATTTATCTTTTAGTAATGTTTAATAATAAAAACTGACAGAAATAAAAGAGTTTTGTCATTTATTGCGTTGTTCAAAGAGGATGGTCAATGTTGTAAGTGATAAAAACTATTTTTCTAAAACTCATTGTTTGTATATTAGTGATAAACCACCATCCTTTCAACAAATTCTACATTAAACTTATTATTCAGCCATGACTAACATGATTTTTCAAACGAGTAATCAGTTGCAAATTTTGAATGAATAATTAATTATTTCAACCACAACAAACACAAATGCTTAAACGTATAGTTAATTACACTAATTACCATCAACTCTTCTATTCCACCCCCACTCTAAAAAAAATTTGTTGTTTTATCAGAGCCAAGTTTTGATCCCGAGACCTATGGATTATTTCCACTGCACCACTCTGATTTGGTGTTGCTTGTTCTATATGTATTTTATATATCTAAATGATTAAACAGTCCCTACATCTCACAAAATGTCAATTTAGTCCTTGTATAGTTTATTATTAGGGAATTTATCCTCCATAACATATTTTTTGCTCTTCATTATAATTATAGCATATTTTTAAAAATAATTTCATCCATAGCACATTTTGCCCAAAATTGCTATTATAACATCATCAGACTTCTATCAGTTCAACTGATAGACTTTAAACTTCTATCAGTTCAGTTGATATACTTCTATCGTTTCAACTAATAGACTTCTATGAATTCAACCTATAGACTTTAAACTTCTATCAGTTCAACTGATAGACTTCAATCGATTTTGAGTGATTGAACAATGCAAATTGATAAACTTCAATCATTTTTGTGCCACAAATGAATAAGTTTGGGAATTGTGTTATACATATAATTATTTTGTTTTTTTAATATACATGCAAATTCCCCTTATAATAATACTTTGGGAATTTATTCTCCATAGCATATTTTTTGCTCTTCATTACAATTGTAGCCCATTTTTTAAAACAATTTCATTCATAGTACATTTTGCCCAAAATTTCTATTTAGACTTCTATCAATTCAACTGATAGATTTTAGATTTCTATCAGTTCAACTGATAGACTTTAGACTTCTATCAGTTCAATTGATAGACTTCTATCAGTCAACTAATAGGCTTCTATCAGTTCAACTGATAGATTTTATACTTCTATCAATTCAACTGATAGACTTCAATCGGCAAATTGATAGACTTCAATTACTTTTGTGCCACAAATGAATAAGTTTGGAAATTGTGCTATACATGAAGTTATTTTGTTTTTTTTTTTTTAATATACATGCAAAAACCCCTTATTATTATTTAGTTTTTGAAATTTAACATTTATAATATAGATGTTAAAATTAGATAAAATTTGTTCCATAGTCCTAAGAAAATTGGGTATTGAGTGAGATAAATATCCTTGTTCTGCACTGCATGAGAAAATTACTAGACAATGAAGCGTTTTGGAATTATAAGCATCTCCTTGTAAGGCAAATGACCGAGAAAATTCTAGTTTGCCCTGAACTAGACCACATGAATTGAGTCCTTTCTACTTTGACAAGGTATTATTGTAAATTATTATGAGTCGATTAAAATTGTCTTAGAAAATGATTGAGAATTTAATTTATGATAATCACCTTTTTATTTATTTTTCTTTAACAATTAAATATTGTAAAATTATAATATTTTGTCTTAGAAAATGATTAAGAGTTTAATTTATGATAATCACCTTATTTATTTTTCTTTAACAATTAAATATGTAAGATTATAATATTTTGTTTAACGAAAATAATCTTAGAGTTTTTTTTTTTTTTTTTTTTTTTTTTTTTTTTTTTTTTTTTTTTTTTTTTTAAATTTTGAACACAAGTAATGTTAGAGTTTATATATATATATATTTAAAAAAGACCACGAGAGTGTTGTGTGCCATTATTGTGCCTCGTTGATCTACCCTTGGACAATTTTTTTTTTTTTTTTTTTACCATGACTATTTAAGATGGAAATTTATTTTTTAGCATACCACTTGTTCACACGAGATTTTCAAGGATAAACAAAAATGAGACACGTGTAAATGAATTTGATTTTTTATTGATTTGATTTGTGCGCATGTTACAACCTCCAGTATTTGTCCTCTGATTCTGTGGTTCTTTCTCTCGAAGTGTGGATTTCAAAGATGTTCTTGTTCTCAGATGGAGGATGATTTGAATCTTCAGTATGTTGGTGAAGAGACGATCGGTTTAAAGAAGTCATTGTCGTTGAGAGTTATGAATTAGGAATCTTGATCTCTGAATTCTTTGATTCGCTACTGATCTTGAAGGCTTGATAATTTGGATGGTCGGATGCTCTGAATTTCGAATTGTTGAAAGCTCTAGAGTTTGAATTATGAGTCATTCAGTCTGTTGTTCTCAGTTCAGGTCCAAGTCTCAAGTCCTTTGTAAATGAAGGAGAGCTCTCTATTTATAAAGTTCCCATGGGCTTGTGGACTTGGGCTTCATGGGCTTTTGGGCCTAAACCTTGGTATTGGGCCTCATGGATCTTTAGGCTTGACCATTGGGTTGGAGCCCCACGTATGTTTGGATCTTCATTGGGCTTGAGTTTTGTGGATCTTCGGGCCCAATACATGGATTTAGGCTCAACTTAATATGGACCTAAAGTCCAAATCAAATGAATTTTAATCTAATTAATTTTTGGGAAAATTATGGATTTGTAATTTACCCAATATTTAATCATATGTATTTATAAATGATGTGACAATTTCTAATTGGTCATAATTTCTCAGTCAACACTACTCTTTTTAAAGTATTTATTAGTAATATTTAGTTTTTTTAATTCAACAACAAATTGAAGAAAAAAATATTTGAACTCATAATTTTTTTTTTATTAAAAAAATACATGGTATGGTTTTTAATATGTTGTTACAATTTAGAGAAATAAAATCATGTTACCTATATTAAAAAAAGAAGAAAAAAAAGAAGAAGATAATGCTGCCTAGCTAGCTTAAATAAAAGTTAAAAAAATAAAGATCAAATTAAATGACCCTCCTCATTTTCTTCTTCTTCAACCATTTTCCCCTTAAGATTAAATGTTGATGTGAACTTGAAAAGCCTTTGACTCAAAGTAGTGGGCCACAAAAATAATTAAGACAATAAATGCCTCACAAAAAAACACCAAATTTACAGCCATGAGGCTGCTAGCTAGGTTCCTCTTAAGGCACCCCCAACCAGCTATATAGAGTTTTAAGCTTAGTTGGTGAAGGGGAAGCTATAGCATTATTGAAAATTATATGGGTATTGAAAAGTCCTATATGATATTGTACCTTTTTAACCTTTTAACTTCTTCTCAATTATATTAGAGTCGAATTTTATTGAAATATGTCTTAAATTGTTTGATATACTCTACAATTATTTAGTTGAGGATTTTATTATCTGATCAGCGAGTCGAGATCCAGGAACGAGGGCCAATACTTGCAAAACCTAAAACGAAATATGTAATTAGGTTTATGTTTCTGCATTTGGGTATTTATGTGATTTTGACCATATATGTAATGGAGTTTTGTAAGAGTGTACTATATAAACTGTCTTAAAACCTTAGCCTCAAATTTTTATCGCCATTCTATATTTCGTTATCTATCGAATAAAATCATTCTCTCATTTACAAAATTGAGGTATGATTATTCCAAAAAAGTATCATATATAAATGTTGTAGATGATTTTTTTTCCGCAAATGTATGACATATCATTAGTTCTATTTAGATGTCACTTCTTAAGAAATGTCAATGAAACTCTTTAAATTATACTTTTCTGCAATCATTATATCATAAATCTTCTAACCTCATTTGATTCTTGCAAAAGAAGGAAAAACCTCATTAGATGACACTTCTTAATAAGTGTCATTAAAAATTGTATATAAATGTTTTTCTATAGTCACTGATTCTTCTTTGATGACATTTGCTTTTTTTTTTTTTTTATATGAATGATGACATCTGTAATCACAAATGAATAATAGATGACATACAAAATAAATCATCAATACTTTATCTATCAACATTATCATTAAAGAATTTATATTGACACTTATTTATAATCATAAAATATCCAATCATGACACCTCATTTTAGTCATATATATCTTTCACATATACAATATATTCATATTCATATTTGTTATTGCACATACGTCTATTAGTCATGAACGTTTTTCTTTGTGCCTTCATTACTTGATTGTGTTTGTTCAAGACCTAATTAGTATAAAGAGTTATATAGATATTAATTAATGTCAAGAATAGTAAAAAAATATTATGTAATTTACCTTCTTAAATGATGTATGGTGTTTCAATCTTGCTAACTGTAATCTTATTCAAAACATCAAAATTATATTTATCACGTGAGATAAATATGTAAATACAAACATTATTTGGCATCTAAATTTACCTATATCAATGAAATTTACAAAAATAATAATAATAATAATAATAATGGAAAGATATACAAATAATAATAATAATAAAAATTTAACGCCATAAAAGCAGTTGCTCAACGATAATAATGTATACCCACCCCAATTGTTGTAATCTAAAAAAAATTAACAAAAGATAAAATATGTATGATCATATGAAAAAAGAGTATCATCCAAACTTTAAAATTCAATTAATATTACTAATCCAGCAAACCTACATTATTGTGGTTGCCAATAAAATAAACATGAATACATCACTCAATGAGGAAAGAATCTCGTTAAAAAATATGCAACCTTGGAACACTTATAAATATGGGGGCTTCTAATAGAAAAAGAGATTGTTTTATTTCTAAATAACTTATCCACCAACTAAAACAAGGAGAAAACACAAGTACAAATGAATGATATCCAAGATGCCTCCGTCTCAATGCCATCTTTATAAATTCAAGCTTATTTTTAGACTCTAACTACTTTTTAACATCGTCTACGTAGCTAACATATTGTTAGTAAAACACGTAAATTTGTATCTTCTCTTAATTTTACTTTACATCTCATTTATTAAAAAATATAATAGTAAAATAAGAGTCTGATAAATCATAAATTTCGAAGATGAGTTTGGGATGATGAATGAATTAGTATATACATTTAAGACAGTAATGTACATTATAATAACATGTATTTTTTTTTTAATGTTCTACTACAATTAAGGGTGTAATGTTTGGTTCATTATCTAATGAAGCACTTTGCTTTCATGAAAAAAAAAAAAAACTGATGACAATGATATCATTTATAAAGTAGCAATTAATATAAAAATGTACCTACAATTAACATAAAAAATGTACCTGGATTCTTATATTACTATTTAAAAATTCAAAAGGGGGCTCTGGTTTTCTTTCTAAGGAACACCATTGAGCGTGTGTGGAGTTTCTTCGGAAACTGTGTGAAGACTAGTTTTTTCTAGTGTTGGAGGGGCTTCTTGAGAAGCCGTCCTTGGAGACTCGCTTCTGTTTTTTAAGAAAAGTTTTTTGGTGTTTGTATAAGGTCTTTCTGAGGGGGCTTTTCAATGGAAGTTTTCCAATTCGAGCAGATGATGGCAAATTTGGAGATTGGGGAACAAGAAGCACAAGGAGTGTTTGATCTTGAAGACAATGACATTTCCGCTTATGAGAAAGAACTTGAAGGAGTAATGGCTTGTAGAATCCACTCGGAAAAACAGGTCAGCCCTGATGTTTTCAAAAAGCTTATCCCAAAAATTTGGAATGCTGAACAAAAAGTATTACTCGAATATGTGGGAGCCAATACTTTCATTTGTACCTTTTCAAATAAAATAATTAAAGAGAGGGTTCTCGATGCAAGTCCATGGATATTTGATGAGGCTGTTTTACTGTTTGAGCTTTTGACTGGAGATAGGCGGGTTTCTGAGCTTGAATTCGGCTATGCTGATTTCTGGGTTCGTCTTCATGATGTTCCGCCGGCATGCCATACCGAGAACAATGCGAAAGGGTTGGGAAATATGGTTGGGGTTTTCATCACTTGGGACAGTGAGGGAGATCATAGGAATAGAGGCAAATTTTTAAGGGTGAAAGTTTCAATAGATATTAGGCGTCCGTTGAGAAGAGCGTTAAAGCTTAAGAGCGGTGCGATGACTAATGAAAAGTGGGTTCGTATCTCTTATGAAAAATTGCCAATATTTTGTCGTGGGTGCGGAAGAGTGGGGCATTCGACCAACGAGTGTGTGTATGTGATTATCGGAGAAGGAAATCTTCTCCCGTTTTGTGAAGAGTTGAGAGAGCCAACAAGTTTTTTCAGAGGAGAGAGACAACCAGTTCAAAGGAATATGGGAAGAGGAAGAGCCAGGGGGAAGAGGAAGAAGGGGTGATTATAGAGGTTTTGAGGAGAGAGCTGCAGAAGAGGTCGAAGTTGGATTTCGAGAAGAAATTGTGATCGATGGGAGGATTCCGGCTGCTTTTGATCGGAGGGTTGAAGCTAACGGGTCGCCGGAAAATTCTTTGGGAAACGGGCAGTTGCGACAAGACATTCTGAAAGGCCAGAATATTTTCACAGGATTTGGGGAGATCTCTTGTACGGAAAAGGTTGAAGAAGAAACTGTTGCTAAGGCTTTAGCGACTGATTCAACAGAGATTGAGCAGGGAAGGTCTGAGCAGGGACATGTGGCAGAAGATCAACGGCTCAGATCAATTGATAAAGGGAAAGGAAAAGTTATAGACAGTGCATTAAATGAGCTTTTATTTGGGTCTTTTGAAGTCAATTTTGAAGTATGCAATGATGGTATTAAAAAAAAGAAGGTTGGGCTTATTGATGGGCCAAATAAGGGGATTATTATTAAAGAAAAAGATAATTCAAATTTGGTTGAGACTAATCTCCAATGCTTAAAGAATTTGTGTCCAGAGAAGCCTAGTATACAAAATGAGCATATTACTGTTGATGATGAAGGATATGAAAGAGATAAGTTAAGGGCCACAACAAAAAATTCTCGGGAAGGAGATTAAAAAAAAATTGAGGCAGGACAAAAAATTAAAATAAAAAATCTGGAAAATTGTTTGGAAAAAATGGAAGAATTAGATAAAGAGGAAGACAATGAAACCAATAGGGAAGCTAGTGGAAAGACGTCGTTATTAAATTGGAAGCGCCGAGCTCGATTGAGAGAGAGAGGACTTGAGCTTCAAGCTAGAGACTCAATGGATGGGGAAGAAAATGTAAGTGGGAAGAAACATGAGCTTGATAATGTTGAAAGAGTCGAGAATGGGAAACGTGGAAAGTTCATTTGCATTGATAACATCAATGGGATATCGGCGGAGACTGTTGAACAGTCTCGTCGGATGCAATGAAAACCTTATGTTGGAATGCTCGGGGGTTGAAAAACTCTCGAGCATTAAGGGCCCTTCGCCATGAAGTGCTCAATTTTAGTCCTCAAATTGTTTTTGATTGCGAAACGAAGTGCGGTGTTAAGGCGGTGGATGATTTAAAAGCTAGTTTGAAATTTGACTGTTGTTTTTGTGTTCCAAGTTTTGGGCTTAGTGGGGGCTTAATGCTTTTCTGGAACTCTTCGTGTGATGTTTGTGTTAATTCGTTCTCTCAAGGTCACATTGATGTCTTAATTAAGGACCAGTTCGAGTGGTGGAGATTTACGGGATTCTATGGGAACCCTGTTGAAAGTAAGAGAAGGGACTCATGGAATCTTTTGCGGAGACTGGCAGGTGTGTCTACTTTGCCGTGGATTCTTGGAGGGGATTTCAATGAAATTCTCTCTTCTGACGAGCAAGTTAATGGTTCTGGTAGATGCAGATCAGGTATGGCTAATTTTCGAGAAGTGGTAAATGAGTGCTCGCTCATTGACCTGGGCTTCTCCAATGACTTTTTCACTTGGATTAAAAAGAAAAATTCTGCATCGGCTACTAGAATTCGGCTTGACAGGTATTTTGCTAACCCTTTGTTTATTTCTAAAGCTGGTAAGATTATTATTGATCATTTAAATTTTCATTCTTCGGATCATAGACCGATTGTGGCGGATTTTAGATGGCTTAAAGAGCCTAATTTAATTTCTAATTATGCCAATAAAATGCTAAGATTCGAAGATAGTTGGATTCATTTTAATGATTGTAAGGTTATTCTTAAAGGTAAGCGTGGGTGGGGGCTAGAGGTTCTCATGCTTCAAATCTGCTAAGATGCATTAAAGGTTGTCTTAAGGAAATGGCGGGATGGAATAAACGAAGATTAAAGGGTTCGATTAGAAGGGCTATTGAGGATAAAGAAAAGTATCTTGCTATTTTGATGTCAAAAGGGATTGGATCTAGATCTAATAAAATTATGGACATCGAAAATGATATTGAAAAGCTATTAGAGGAGGAGGAGATTTTTTGGAAGCAAAGTGCTAGAGAGGATTGGCTTAAGTTGGGGGATAGAAACACTAAATGGTTTCATATGAAAGCCTCTCAAAGGAGGAAGAGGAACAGAATTGAGAAGCTAAAAGATGATCATGGGAGATGGCATTATAATGAGATTGAGTTTGGTTATATTGCTAATTCCTACTTCAGTAATATTTTCACTGCTTAGGAAAAAAATGATTTGGCTAATAATAGGATTTTAGAGGGTGTGGAGAAAAGGCTCTCATTTTTGGACTCTCAAACTTTAGATAGGCCTTTCTCTAGATCTGACATTGAAATTGCTCTTAAAAATCTGAATCCCTCTAAAGGGCCTGGCCCCGATGGAACTAATGGTTTATTTTTTCAAAATTATTGGGATATAGTGGGTGAAGAGGTAGTTAGTGTTTGCTTGGGAGTTCTGAATGATGGTAAACCTTTGGATGGTCTGAATAATACTTTTATTACTTTAATTCCAAAGGTGTCAATGCCAAGCAAAATGGAAGAGTTTTCTTAACCAATCGCCTCTCGCAACACGATTGTACAAGGTTATTGCTAAGGCCATGACGAATAGGTTGAAGGGGGTTCTGGATAAAATTATTTCTCCAAATCAAGCTGCATTTGTCCCAGGAAGGCTTATTTCTGATAATGTAGTCATAGGATTTGAGTGTATCCATTCTATTAATAAAACAAAATCAGGAAAGCTTGGATGGGCTGCTTTAAAGCTGGATATGAGTAAGGCCTATGATCGTGTTGAATGGAACTTTGTGCTTGGGATGATGGGTAAGCTGGGGTTTAGTCATGCTTGGATTGAAAGAGTTAATCGTTGTATCTCTTCTGTTAGATACTCTGTTTTGATTAATGGTTCCCCGTATGAAGAGATCATCCCTCAAAGAGGGCTAAGGCAGGGAGATCCTCTTTCTCCTTATCTGTTTCTTATCTGTGCGGAGGGTTTATCAGCGCTTCTTAAAAAAGAAGAGGATTTAAACTCGTTTAAGAGCTTTAAGATTAATAATCATTGCCCGTCTATTTCTCATCTATTTTTTGCTGACGATAGTTTGCTCTTTTTTAGGGCTAAAGAAGAGGATTGCCTTAAAATTAAAGATATTCTTGATTGCTATGAAAAGGCTTCCGGTCAAACGGTTAATTTTCATAAATCTGCCATTCTTTTTAGTGGAAATGTTGGGTTGAGGGATAGAGGTTTGATCAGTAATTTATTGGGGGTGAAAATTAATGAGAATCTGGGTATTCATCTTGGTATGCCTTCTCAAAACAGCAAATCCAAAAAGGTTCTTTTCCAATCTATTAAAGGAAGGTTAGAAAAGTGCCTTCAAGGTTGGAAAGGTAAAATGTTGTCTAGAGGGGGGACAGAGGTGATGATAAAAGCTGTTGGTCAGGCGATCCCCACCTATATTATGAGTTGATTTCGGTTAACCAATGCCTTCAATGAGGATTTGCAAAAGCTTTGTTCTAGGTTTTGGTGGGGTGAAGAATTAAACAAAAAAAAGATGCATTGGGCTAGTTGGAATAAGTTGGGAAAAAGCAAGGAAGCTGGTGGGTTGGGGTTCAGGAATCTTAACATCTTTAATCAAGCTCTGCTGGCCAAGCATAGCTGGAGAATTATAAAGTATCCAGATTGTCTTCTTAGTAAAGTGTTGAGGGGGAAGTATTTCTTAAATGGTGATTTCTTGTCAGCCCCCTTAGGTAGTAGTCCGTCTCTGGCTTGAAGAAGTATTGTCTGGGGTAGAGAGCTATTTCAAAAAGGCTATAGATGGAAAGTGGGCAACGGAAGAAGAATTACGATTGGCAGAGATCCTTGGTTGAATAGAGAAGGAAATCCTTTTGTCGATGGGGTGCATAGAGATTGGAAGGACAAATGCGTTGCTGATTTGATGTCTGAAAATGGGAATTGGAATAAAGTGTTGATTTTCAATATTTTTTGTGGTGAAGATGCTAGTATTATTATCAATACCCCTTTGAGTAAGATGGGCACTAATGATGAGGTTATTTGGAATGGTTGTCCCAAAGGGATTTTTTCTGTCAAAAAGGCTTACCACCTCGGGTTCAAGTTGGCTAATGCGGAAGAGGAATCTCCTTCTGACGTTAAAGCCACTACTAGTAGTTGGAAAGGCTTCTGGCAGGTTGAGTTACCTCCTAAAATTAAATTAGGGGCTTGGAGTGTGATTTCGAATGTTATTCCAACTAGAAGTAATATTTGTTTGAGGGGGGTGGATATCAATGCTTATTGCCCTCTTTGTAAAAGAAATAGGGAGTCTAATTTGCACATTCTCAAGGACTGCAAGGGTTCGATTCGTGCTTGGAAGCTTATTTTTCCGTGGTTCACGGACTTTAACTTTTTTTTTAGGAAAGTGGAGAAGGGGATTGATTTTTGGAATGGTCTTTGTGCTAAAATTCCAAAGGAGGAGTGGTTTAAAGGTGTTATTATAATTTGGGGCTTATGGAACTTCAGAAACCAATGCTTAAACGATAAAATTTCTTTAGAGTTTCATAATCTTCAAGTTTTAATTGAGAAAGTTATTAATTCCTATCATTTATGTGGTGCAGGTAAGAGTAAGCAGCCTAATCTTAAGGTTGTGGTTGATTTCAAATGGGAGGCTCCTCCTCGTGGTATGTGGAAGTTAAATGTTGATGCATCTGTCAAGCATAACTCCAGCAAAAGAGGTATTGGCTGGGTGGTACGTGATTGGATGGGGCAAGTGAAGCTAGCTGGTTGGAGTGCAAATTTCAAGTATCAAACGGTCAAGGTTTTGGAGGGTATTGCTTTGCGAGATGGGCTCTCACGTTTGTTAGAGTTGAATGACCCTTTTCTTCCCCCTATTTTGGTGGAGTCTGATGCTTCAGTGATAATCAATGCCATTAAAGATGAACCTCATGATTTTTCTGAGTTCAACAATATTATTGTTGATATTAAGCATTTCGTTGCTTCTTTAGGCATTGTTAGTATAAATCATTGTAATAGGCAGTGTAACATTGTGGCTGACTTGTTAGCAAAACAATGTTTTCCTATTTCCTTTAGGTGGGTGGCACCAATTCTCTCTAATGAGGGTAGGTCTCTCTTTTGGAGGGGGAATCTCCCCCCTGTTATTGGATCCGCTTTGGAGAAAGATTGTATCGGTTTAGTTTCGTGATGAATGATATTTTTCCTTCAAAAAAAAAAAAACATAAAAGATGTACCTAGTTAAAGCTTTTGATTTATACATCTATATATAGAATTTATATTTTAATAAATCATGTGCGATCAAAGATTATTAGGACTGAAAAACACTCATAATCCAAAAATATTCATCAAATGAAACAAAATAATGCTAAAAATAGAATCTAAATTAAATATAAAAAGGAGGATTACTAACAAAAGAAGGCAGAGGCAAGGATGGACCAACCCATAAAAGTGAAAGAGAGAAGTATTTTTTTAGGAGAGTAGTCAGTTGTGTCCGTGCGAATAGACAAATAAGAAGGAAACTACATTTTTTATTAGAAAAAATTACTTTCAATCAATTTATACTTTTCTTTTGTTCCTATTTGCATAGACACAAATGGTCAATATGGCTTTGTTGAAACTATCAATTTTATTATGTACGATGCTATTTGGCCCTTCCTTTTCAAGGGCTACTTCTCCCAATAACATAATCATCCTTGCCGTTAAAAGTAACATGGTTGGTCGAGGTGGAGTTGAGAAAAAATAGAGCCGGAAATCTTGTTTGGGATGGGTATGTTCCACGAGAATGTCAACCTGGCCCATCTATCCTACGATTGAACCTTGGGCGCCAATGGGAGGAAGCACGAGAGCCTATCCACAAGGGATTGACCTCCGAGGTAAAGTTCGAGGAATTGGTCAAGAAATGACACTTGCTCATCATCTGCAAGAAAAAGTTGGGCTAAAGGTATAAGTTGTTGGGCTAGTTCCTTGTTCTAAAGGTAGCACTAAAATCGAACAATGGATTAAAACTCCTAGCAATCCTAATGCAACTTTTTACCAAAATTTCATTGAACAAATTAAAGCATCTGATAAATATGGTGGAGTTGTGCGTGCTCTTTTCTAGTATCAAGGAGAAAGGGATGCAGCTATGAGTGACACTGCTAGTAGATACAAAGACAACCTAAAGAAGTACATCACTGACATTCGCAATGATATAAAACCTAGGTTTTTACCCGTCATTATTGTTAAAATAGCTATCTATGACCCTTTTATGAAGCATGATACTCGTGATTTGCCAACAGTGAGAGCAGCCGAAGATGCAATCCAATAAGAGTTACTAGACATCATTACCATCGATTCCTGGGAATTGCCTATAAACTTAACACATACGAAGGCTTTAACCAGGATCGTGCTCATTTTAATTCTAACACTTTGATTGTTTTGGGTAAAAGGTTGGCTGATACCTACCTCTCGCACTACGGTCATTTACTTTAATTCCATTATTTTATCATATTGTCATAATTCAATGGTCTATTATTCTATCCTGATAAAATCTTCAGTCCACCTTTTTTTCTTTAATTCTCTCTTCTTCTTTTTTAAATATAACATAATTACTACTTCATTTTAAATATATATATATATCACCATAATCAACCATGGTTTAGTAAACAATAATATCAGTTGAATAAGGGAAAAACTCTCCCTATAAAAAAATAAATTTATTAGTTGAATAAGGGAAAAACTCTCCCTATAAAAAATTGTGGGCTATATTTTTTTAAAAAAATTGCATCTTAGATTTCTAATCAAAGTATTATTCAGTTTAATAAAAAAAATTATTTCATACCAAAATGTCAAACTTATTGTTGCATTATGCCTTGACGCACTAATGCCCGGTCAACGAGTGGGGGTGCGGGGGCAACGTCCCCGTGGCGAAAACGTAAATTAGCATTATGTAATTAGGTTTTAATCAGAGCGCATATATAAGCTCGAATTAAAATCCTAGCTGTTTTTTTCATGACATTTATCTCTGTAATTCACCTCTCTGAATAAAACTTGTTCTCCCTCTCTGCCCGTGGACTAGCAAACACAACGTTGGTGAACCACGTAAATTCTTGTGTGATTTCTGCTTCTCTTCCTCTTTTACGATTTCTTTATCTTCGTTATTGATTGTTGATTTCCATTTTATAACACTTATTAATTACATAGGCTCCACATAATTAATTATACTAAAAAATATATTATTTTATTTTAAATTACAATTAGGTTCAAAAATTAAAAGAAAGAAAAATGAAAGATGAAAAATAAAAAATAATAAAATCGTGAAGTAAAAATAGGACATTTTCGGATGTTCTGCACATAATTATAGTAAAAGTTTAAAGTTGGGGAAGGGCATCTAAATAACTTTCGTACAGAAATTCTAAAATGCTTCAACATTTCAAGATGACGAAATAATTTTCATTACCACATAACAAACAAGGTAATCTGAATATCACAAAGTAAACAATATCTAAATGTTAGAGATTTGAGTTGTGTCTTCCTGTGTTGAACAAAATAAATTATAATGGTTTAGGGAAACATAATAGATTGGTCATGGTAGACAATCCATTATAATGGTTTATATATGTCTATTAAATATAAGAGTTGGGCTGCGTTGAGTTTCAGATTCATCAATACACATTGCAATTATAAATGTTTTTTTTTATTAAATTAGTCATACGTTATACATAAACAAAATACAATCTCCAATCATTATCGTATCAAGTTAATAAAATGAATATAAATATTAAATATACAAAATATTCAATCAAAAGTCATTCATTATTAATCAACAACAAAAATAGATGATACAATTTGAGTTCATTAAAAAAAATAGATAATTAAAACCAGCAAAAATAGATAACATAATTTTAGTATATATTTTTATCATGATATATAAATTATAAAGACTTAAAAAAATATTTAGAAAATAAAAATTTTAACAATAATAATTAGATAAAATAAATATACATATAATCTAAATAATTAAATAACATAATAATTATGTTGTGCATACAACAAAATATTTTTTAAACTAAATATTAAATTCGGGTTAGTTGGGTTGGGTTAGACTAATTTTATGTCAACTCTTAACCCAATCCACTCCACGAAAATTTTATAACTTTAAAATCAACTCAACTCAAAAATATATTTAAAATCCATGTAATATATTTAAAATTGATGGTTCGAATTATTTGTCAGATTGTTTAAACACACCAAACAAATAGGGTAAAGTGGAAAATAAAGGAAGATAGATTCCAAGACCAAATTTAAAATGACTGAAATGTTTCTATTCTTGTACAAAAAAAAAAAGAGATTTATTGCAATAAAATGGATTAACACCAAATCAAATAACTAATCGCGCCATCGATCCATTCGTTGCGGGAAGAGTTTTTGAGAAATTAAAAAATTATGAATTTAATTTAGAGTAGTCACATTTCAATTTAATTTCCTATGAATTTTTACATTTAAATTTGTAAAATGAAATCATTATCCTATGGAATTAGTAAAAGTGCAAGATAACTTTTTCTTTTCTTTTTTTTTTAGAAACAAAGGTCAAGAATCTTGCATCGTTCTTCATACATTCCACGAAAATCGATCTGACCAAATTAGGGTTGGTTGGTCGATTTTCAAGCTTGTGTCGATTACAAAAATAGTTAACAAAAAAAAAATTTCGGTTAAGTCAGTTGGTTCAGTTGGTCGGTTAACCAATTTTTTTTATATAAAATATTGATATTTTCATATAATTAATTATATTCCTTATTAAATTATTGCAAAATTAACTTAAATTTAAATGTGTTTCCCAAAATTTATTCTAATGCTCATTTTTAAAAATTAATTCTCAAATTTTCATTATATGATGAATATATTTTTTAATAAAAGAAATAAAAAATTTAATATTAATTAATCGAATTTAACCGATTTTAACCAACTTAACCGGTCGTTCGGTATCGGTTTCATTTTTTAGAAAATTAGGTCGGTTCGGTGTCAATTTTCACCGAAAACCGACACCGACCGACCGATGAACACCGCTATGCAAGATAACTTAGTTGGACACTCTTGATATATTATTAAAAGAAGTGGAGTAGAAGTGTTTAAATTAAAGTGACCATAGTAAATAGAAAGACTCTATTGTCACATAAATCTTTTACCCCATTTTCTCACTTTCGAGGTTACATATTGGATTTTTCTAATTGAACCTTAATGGGATTAAATTGCTCATATTTATTCTTGACAACCAAAAACTAAGGGCCATCAAGATGCAAGATTAACTAATAAAATGTCAAATGAAAATGACATTTCAATTGATATGGAAGGGTAAATACATATATATACATACATATACATACATATACATACATACATACATACATACATACATATATATACATACATACATACATATATATACATACATATACATACATATATATACACACACATACATATATATACACACATATATATACACACACACACACACACACATATATATATATATATATATATATATATATATATATATATATATATAATATTTTGCCTATTTATAACACAATAGATTTTGATCTATATTTTTTTTGTTATTAATTACCCTATCATTTAAGCTATACTTTTATTAACACTAAATCTAATTATTTTTTTAAAATGAACCTAATTTTATTGACATATTAAACAACTCAGAAATATGTGGAACGCATTTCAAAAAAAGAAATATGTGTAACGATTCATTTTTATTATTGTTTGAGAAAAAAGTCTTCAACAACTTTTGTGGCTTCGGGAACCAAATATAAACTTCACTTAATACTTATAATTAATGCCAACCTCTTTTTGGGCTTCACTCATTAATGTATGAAAAATACGTATGGAAGATGAGATTTTTTTTTTCGAATAAATAATAATAATAAGAGGAATAATAGGATTAATAATAATAATAAAAAGAGGAATAAGAGGAGGTTAAGGACCATTTTGCTTCTTACTTTAAATTTTGCTTTATTTTGATAGTTAAACTTTTAAATATCTAACTTTAATAACTTCTCAAAAAAAAAAAAAAACTTTAATTAATTTAGTTTTTATTTTAAAATATCACCGTAAAAGTTTTTTTTTTTTTTATCAAATATATCACCGTAAATGTTAATCACTTATGGCTTTATTTTTAATTTGGCCATTTTTAATTTGCAAGTTTCTAAGTTTAATATTTAAATATTACTAGATATTTTATTTATTATATATTTGAGTAAAGTTAATAAAAAATTAAAAGGTGTAGATCTTTTTCTTAAAGTCGTCCATTATGATATTTGTGAGTTTTAATATAGTATTCGAACATTTATTTCTCTAACTTTGTCATACTATTATTAAAGTTACATGAGCTTAATAACATTTAAGAATAAAATGATTCAAATACATGATTTTTCTTTCATCGTATATTTTATGTTGATCAAGTTATACTTTCGTTTGCAAGAAAGTATACATAACAAAGGGCATATGCATGAATAAGGGAAATGTTGAGAGAAAAAAACATGAAGTAAAATTTGATAATGTTTATTTATGGTACAAAAAAACATGAAGTAAAATTTGATAATGTTTATTTATGGTACAAAAAAGTTTCCCCAATCCTATACTGGGGTGTTCATGGTCTGGGTTGAGTAGAATTAAATGAATTTTTTGGACCAATTAAACTTTTCGGGTTGGTTAATTAGTCAGCCCGTTCAACTTTATGCATTAGCGTAACCCAACCCAACCCTTTTCGGATTGGGTTATCGGGTTATATTACTATTATTCTTTCTCTTTAAGATTCAATACATAGAAAAAAAACTATATATATATGTGTGTGTGTGATAGTGTACTTCAACCTATTACTTATATTATTAGGCGTATATTTATTTTAGAAAGCTAACAACTAAGTTAAAAATCATCTTATTAATTTATCTTACACACATAATATATATATATATATATATATATATATAATATTCTTAGTTCGGGTTGGGTTGAGTTGGGTTGAACAAGCAAAAAATTAGCTAACCCAAGAATCAACCCAATTCAACAAAAACTATAAAATCATAACTCAACCCAACCCAAAAAAAATTATAACTGGATTGGGTTGGGTAGTCCAGGTTGCTTGTTTCTTTGTACACCCCTAATCCTACATTCCAATCCCTCACTTCAATTCTCATAATTTCAACTTCTCTTTCAAATAATTTTATCCAAACAAAGTTTTTATGCAATCACAACTTCAAAATAATTTTTTTTCCTACGACCCTTCCTCCAAACAATTTTTGTTTAGAAAATTTTCAAACAACTTTATTTGGACTAGGGGTGTACAAAAAAACTGATAACCTGAGCAACCCGAACTACCCAACCCAAACCGTAAGGGTTGGGTTGGGTTATGATTTTATAGTTTTTGTTGGGTTGGATTGGTTCTTGGGTTGAGCTCGTTCTACCCAACCTAACCCGAACTAAGAATATATTATATATATTACGATAGATTTTTAGCATATTATATAAATATATTATGTGTGTATGTAAGATAAATTAATAAGTTAGATTTTTAGCATACTTGTAAGCCTTCTAAAAAAAATTATGCACTAATAAGATTGGTAATAAGTTGAAGTATAGTATAATCAATCTTTTTTAACATATTTATGAACCTATGAACTAAACTTTAGAGAGAAAAATGAGAGTAACATAACTCGAGAACCCAACCCAACCAAAACTTTTGGGTTGGGTTGCACTTATGCATAGGGTTGAACGGATTGACGAATTGGTCCAAAAAATTCATTCAACTCTACCCAACCCGGACCATGTACATCCCTAATTTGGACAATGTTTTCTTACAATTACTCGTGCAAACAACTTTATTCAAACACGATTTTCTTTCGACCACTCATTCAAACATCAATAGACAATTCTTCTACTTCCACAAAACCAAACTTCCGATTTGGTAGCAGTCTCATTCCATCATACTTCCTTATTTAATTTTTAAAAACTATGGATAAAAAAGCCTATAATATTAATTTCCAAGTAAATTTAACCAATTCAAACAAATAGGTGGTTTCCATTTATGTATGCCAAATTAGGAAGAGCTTGTGGTTTATTATAGAGGCAGACATGGCATTGGCTTTTACCAAAGCAAAAATAATTGCTTCTCAACTAAAACCTACACGTGGCCACCTCCAACCACTTGATTGGTCAAATTTTGTCAAAAGTGTTTGCAATTTTAGACCCCCATTTTCCATCTTTACCCACAACATCACAACTGCAAATGTGAGACTTAAAGACAAGAATCAATTATGAAAATTTAATGTCTCTACAGATTGTATTTAAAAATAAACCTTAAAATTATTATTAATACAATATAAGAATGATTAAATTACAAGCCTAGTTTTAAACTTTAAGTGTGTTAATAGGTTATTAAACTTTAAAATTTTCTAGCTGGTACGTAAACTTTAATTTTAATTTTACTTATAATAGCTTATGAACTTTATATCTAATGTCGAATAAATCATTGAATTTTCAATACTTTTAATTTTATTTAATCGGTCCTTAATCTAGTTAAAACTCTAAATTATTGTCGAACACAAAATTCAATTTTTTTTTTGAGGAAACACAAAATTCAATTTTATATCAAATAAATCTATTAATTTTTTTAAAAAAAATTAATATATCATAAATCTATTGATTATACAATTTTAAAATTCATGAACTTATTTATTTATTTTATATCCAAAAAGGCTAAAAAAGGCTCCTGAATTAAACCAAAAAGTCTAAGGAATAAACTAATAATTTAACTATAAAAAGTGGTTTTTTCACAAAAATCCAAACCCCCAAAAAATAATGTCATAAAGTATCAAAGATTTTGATTAATAAAAGAATTTATTGTAGATAGAAAATTCTAGTCACTCTATATCAATTATATCACCTTTTTTAAAATATTTTATACAAAACAAAATATTTTTAACTATAGTTATTTTCAATTAATTTTATTTTATTGTTATCAATCTAAAAAAAAGACTTATGGTTTATAATTAGTTTAGCTTGATCAATCAATTTTAACCATATTTTATATATTTTTTCTAAAATCTCAACATCCATAATTTATTATTATTATTATTCATGAAAAAGTCCTCTTAAAATAGAGTTCCAAGAAAAAACTAAACAGGCTATAGTAACAAAAGAAAAGGCCATGTAATTTCTCAACCTCCATCATAGATGAAGGCAGTGGGGATCTCAACTTTCAAGGTACACATTAATATGTCACAACTGCACATATGAACCTCATAAATGCATTGCCAACCATATTACTCACTTTATTTTCTTTAAAATCCATCTAAAACTTTACCCTTTCCCTTCACACCCTCAAGAAACCTCTATCTTTCATCTTCAACCCCCCTTTTTTTTCTGCCCTTTGCTTTTGTTCAACATCCATGGCAGGTGATGATCTCCATGAAGCTTTGAAGAAAGATGAGTCAAGCTTGAAAGTGAAAATCATAGGCAAGAGCCATGTCAAGCCCATCAAGAAACTTGGCAAAAAGGACTACCAATTGGTCACATTTGACCTCCCTTATCTTGCCTTCTACTACAACCAAAAGATCCTCCTCTACGGCGACAATGGGGGCGATCTTCGGTTTCCCGAGATGGTGGAGAAGCTCAAGGATGGCCTCGAGACGGTTCTCGAGTCGTTTCATCAGCTTGCTGGGAGGCTGGGTAGGGACGAGGATGGCATTTTCAGAGTCGAGTACGATGATGATATGGAAGGTGTAGAGGTGGCCGAGGCGGTGGCGGAGGATGTCACCATTGCCGATTTGGTGGCGGAGGAAGGCACGGCTACCTTCAAGGAGCTGCTTCCCTACAATGGGATCCTCAACTTGGAAGGTCTCCAAAGGCCATTGCTGGCTGTTCAGGTAAAAACAAAAATTGTTACCAATGTATACATATGTTTTATTGTAACATTTAGTGGAAAAATTTGAATCATGCGCTTATAAATCCATATTTGACCACTTGAGCTAAATTCTGGTTGATGTTAAAATAGTCTAGGCCCATATATTGAAAGGCCCAAACCCAGAACAAAACAGTTGTAATTAATTGGGCCGTGAATCAGTCTTAAGACGGCCCACTAACACCCTAACCGTTTCTCGTCCAGCTAACGAAGCTCAAAGACGGAGTCGCGATGGGGTGCGCGTTCAACCACGCGGTTCTCGACGGAAACGCCACGTGGCACTTCATGAGCTCATGGGCCGAGATCTGCCGTGGGGCCCACGATATAACAGTCCCTCCATTTCTCGACCGTACACAGGCACGTAACGCGCGTGTGAAGCTCGACATCACCCTCCCGCCGGCGGCACCTACCCCCACCGCCAACGGCAACGCGAAGCCTGCTGAAGCGGCGGCGCCATTGCTGAGAGAGAAGGTCTTCAAGTTTACAGAAGCAGCCATAGAGAAGATCAAATCGAAAGTGAACTCAACGAACAACGACGGCTCAAATCCATTCTCGACGTTCCAATCGCTCTCCGTCCACATATGGCGGCACGTCACCGAAGCCAGAAACCTAAAGCCGGAGGACATCACGGTGTTCACCGTCTTCGCCGACTGCCGCAAACGCGTGGATCCGCCGATGCCGGAGAGCTACTTCGGAAACCTAATCCAGGCGATCTTCACAGGCACAGCGGCGGGGCTGCTGCTGATGAATCCGCCGGAATTCGGCGCAGGAGTGATCCAGAAGGCGATCGTCTCACACGACGCGGCGGCGATCGATCAGCGGAACAAGGAATGGGAGAGCGCGCCGAAGATCTTCGAGTTCAAGGACGCGGGAATGAACTGCGTGGCGGTGGGGAGTTCGCCGAGATTCAAGGTGTACGATGTGGATTTCGGTTGGGGGAAACCGGAGATCGTGAGGAGTGGATGTAACAATAGATTCGACGGGATGATGTATCTGTACCAAGGGAAGAGCGGAGGGAGGAGCATTGATGTGGAGATCAGCTTGGAGGAGGAAGCCATGGCCAGGCTCCAGAAGGATAAGGGGTTTCTCATGGAGCTTTAGGGTTTTGCTGTGCGTTCAAGAATAAGGTAACAATGCTGGGTTTTGGTTTTTCAATTTGTTGCTGAAATTGCTTTGTATTTTGTATTCTATGTGACTTTTGAAATCATAAGGTAGCCAGGTTGATGTAAGTGGGGGGTGATTCATCTTTGGGTTGAAACTTTTTTTTCTACTTATAAAAAAATGTTTTTTTTTTGGTTTTACTTTCTAATATCCATGCAGATTTTAATCAGAGATATTTGACTAAAGTGAGTTTCCTTCGACAATAATGTGCAATGACTCAATTGATACAAGTGAGTCCGAATCTTTAGCCCCAACAAATAGCAACATGTATTTTCTTGAGTGTTGAACTAATGGTAAGAGCCTTTGAATTTACGAACTCATAGTTTTATGAGACTTTCTCTTGTTGTATTTTAATGAGGATGTTATATCATATATAAGTAGAATTCGAACTCATGAACTCCTACTAATAGGGGTTGAGAGATACTTCCATCACCTAGTTATGATCAACAAATTAATCCTATGACCTAAAGGATACAATAGAGTTAAAATATGTAGAAGATATTATGCGATGTCATAAAGGAATTCTGATCATTTATGGACTTTGAGGTGTGCTCCAACGGATGTCCGTAATTCGAAACGTTTAAACTAGAAAATCCTTCGATGTATCCCGGTGCCACAACCTAAGGACATGTCAATGGTGTTTTGAATATAGGAGAGTGAAGCTTCGACTCCCGATTAGCAATAAAGAAATGGAAGTCTGCTCACTAATCCAACAAAAATCATCTCGAAACTGATTTGAGTTCCAAGACATTCATAAAATCATTCTCACTTGAGGTTTCATACACTAATACAAATTTTCTACATTAGCAACCTACAGAACATGTATCTCGTATCAAATAGGCGGATGAAATAACAACTACTATTCAATCCAAAATTGATCATAATAACATTATGTCTCAGTTCCAGGACTTTGAGGTCCGGGAGCCGAGGAAGCAGATTCTTCGGCCTTACCTGTACCAAGATTCTGGGGTCCAGGCGCTACCGTGGCCGGCTCTTCAACAGTTCCTGTTACAAGTTTATACATGTCAGGGAGATAGAAGGAGAGAGAAAAGAAGTGATTTGGTTTTAGCAACCTTGAGGCTGTTCTTGGGATCCACTCTGGCTTTCTGCTGCAAGGTTGGGTTGGACCTGCACTTGAGCTTTCAGCTGCTCTTCTGTAACCTTTAGGTACTCTTCAGAGGTATATGCTTTGCTTGCTAATGGAGGCTCATCTGCTGTCTCTACATAAGACAAAACATTCTTTCATTATCCTATCATAATTGAGGCTGACAGAATGATCATTCTATAATTCTATTGATCGAACCCGAACATATCAGTCCATAGACATGAAGCTCGACAGCGAAGATGTTCCAAAATTTTGCATTCAGCTTTTAACAAAACTACAACATAGCTTGTTGAAAATAACCTCCTTAAGTCCCTTTGATAATGTTGCAACTAAAGTCTTCTCATCCATTCCCCTTGACAATAACCAATTGCAAGCCAAATCCAATTTTATTTCAAGCTCTCGGTCTTTTTGAGCTTGGTTTGACAACTAGTTTTGTTTTTAAGAAAAAAACTGTTTACTAATAGTTTTTTTAATTTATTTAGGTTTCGTTTGATAATCATTATGTTTTTTTTTTACTTTTGTGAAAACAGGCTTGTTTGAAACCAATTTTGGTTTTTATTTTAAAACATTTTTAAAATATTAAAGAAATTCTAAAAACTAAAAAAAGTAGCTTTTAGAAACAAGATTTTGTTTTCATTACTAAAAAAGTATGAAAAAATCAAGAAGAAATAGTTAAAAACTAAAAAATAAAACAAAATGTGATATTTGAAAACAAAAAACAGTTATCAAACACATACCGTTTTTATTTTTTAAAACAAAAAACCAAAAACTAAACATGAAAAACTAGAAACTAAAAACAAGAAACAAAAAACAAAATAGTTATCAAACGGGGCTTAAAGTATTTATTTGGTCTCTTTACTTCGTAGCTTGTTCAATCTTAATCTACTTTCACATTACTCTTCTGTTCATAATAAAGATTAACTTCAAACTAACATTTTATACTGAAATGGAATGTAACTTGTGTAAGAAGACTAAAATGACATTTTAACCTAATCCTTTCCCCATTTGGCATTACTTTCTTTGTACCTTTAAAATCTCTCCTTACATTACGAGTATTGATAGTGATAAGTGATAACATATAAGAATATGGATGATAAACAACTAAATAACTCACTGGGTTCAGCTACTGCAACAGAATCTTCTGCTTTAGGAACAGAAGGGGGGTTTGAGTAGGTACTGGATCTGCTAGAGTTGTATGAGTTGTCGACTGAACTCGAAATTTCATCGAGGCCAATTTCTCGCTCAAGCGTGGACTTGAATTCTCTAGAAACGTCCTACAAACATACATGAAGAGCAAAAAACTATAATAAGTGGTCTCTAAGAAGTTATACTGGAAGATCTCAAAATCTAATACCTGAAGTTCTCTAATAGTCGGTTGAAATGCACGTAAGGTCTTCCCCAGATTCCGAGCAACCTGCATATAAGTAAAGTCAACTAAATTTCAGTCCAGACAAAATACTTACTGGTTACTGATATATATTTACTGCAGATCTGCCAAAGAATTTAACAAAAACCTGTCCAAATGTTTTTCAGGTATTTTGTTAAGCTTATCCAAGTTTTTCTATATGATGATCCAAGATACTCTCCATCAAAAACAAACTCCCTGTTTAGGACCGTAAAATGTTCAAAGGAAACTTTGAGTTCGACAGATTTTTGGAATTCAGTTCGAGGTTCATTGGACGATCTTACTTGAACTTGATTTGTCTTGCTAAAGCTACAAGTTGTTCATAGTTTTTTTTTTAAATATGGTAACCACGCCCGTCCCCAGGCCAGGCACTGGAGACATCGAAGGAGTAATGTCACAGGTAAGTTCAAACCTGGAACTTTGAGGGGAGCATACCCTCAAAGCCCAAGTCTTCAACTATTGCACCTTGTTCACAGTGAATAGAAGATGTTTTAGAATTCCACTTGAGAAAATAAAGGTCACTATCAGCATTTCTCCCATGAACCATGCAACCAGATCGACCAGCATTTCATTATGACCATATCCTAAATTCACAAGCTTCTTACATTTTCTTTATAACTGAAAATTAGACTTTCAACCCACTGCATATTCAAGGGCATCCGCAATCGTCTAAAGGGTCAGATCCAGGAGATAACAAAAGATTTTACAATCAAGCTCAATCATGAGTTTTGAACCTAAAACCTCCAAGTGCATATCTTGAAACCCAAGCCTCTACATATATACACTTTGCGATGTGAATCTTTGTGTCAGCCCCACCCTCTGCCTTAACTGTGAATAAATAGAAAAGATAACTTCCCAACAATTTATCCTCGGATCTCTAAGCTATTCTTGTCCTTTTGTAAAACATTTTCCTCCCACTGTTTTACCTCAAATGGAAAAGGCCAGGTATCTCAATCTAAGAAGCACGGGCACGGACACATAGACACGCCATTATTTAAAAATGTAAGACATGGATGTGTCAAGGAGTCTCAATTCTCAGCACTTCAAATATGACATCAAAATATAAGATATAATAGATGGAATCCTTCCATATAAGCAAGCACAAACAGAGGAAAATTCTAAAAGTTCTACTCCCTAATTCCAAACTTACGCAGGACTTTTTATTAGGTAAGAAACCAAACTTCCATTGAGAGAAATGAAAAAAGCATACAAGAGCATACAAAAAAACAAGTCCAACAAAAAAGTAGACAACAGAAAAGTACTCCAATCCAACATAATAAATCCTACATCATGGTTACAAAAAGCCGTGTGACCAACGCTCACAAAGAGGCATTAAATCTAGCTGCCTCCCAAACCTCTCCATATGATCTCTCCATCATTCTAAAGATCCTAAAATTTCTCTCGAGTCAGATGCCCCACAAAGCAACAAATAAACTAGTATGCCACAAAACTTTGCCCTTCCCTCATAAGGGAGAATTCTGAAGCCCTTCATCCACCAAAGAGCAACAACCTCTACTACTTTGGGATAAACATCAACATAAACCAAACAAGCTTATCCACCGATTCGGAACATACCAACAAATTAGTCAGGAGGTCCCCTCCCTATACATTGGGTTAACCCTTCTAGCTGTAGCCAAAACATCAACAAAAAAACACCCTACTTATTCCTCTAGCTGTGGCCAAGACAATAAAGACTAGAGTATTAAGGTAATTGATGTTTCATATTACCACTTCAACTTTGAACAACAGCAAAAATTTCAAAACCTAAAAAAATACCTTCAATAAGATGAATCCTAGTTTTGGAACATTATTCTATCCTTGTAGGCTTGTAGCAAGCAACGGCACCTTCTGCCATAACTAAGAAAACATTAAACAAGAGAAACAACATGGTTTTTGCCAGTTTGATTCATCCAAACAAACATTGGCAAAATACTAAGGTCCCGTCTCATAACTATTTATGTTTCTAACTTTTGGTTATTGAAAATTAAGCCAACAAGAAAACAACTAATCCAACCTATGATTTTTCTTACTTTGATATCTACATTTTGCCTGTATTTTCAAAAATGAAACCTAAAATGTTCACACCTGAGTCGGATATCATTCTCATTATTCTATTTTTTTCCATAATTAGGCTCTTCGCCCCCAAACACAAGTAATGGTTCTCCCTATAACCATACTCTTCAACCCACACACATAAACATTCTCCATCATATTCTCTACTAATTTTCATTCTCCTCATAATCATTCTCATTCTCCTTATCCGAAACACACACGGAAAGTATGTGAATCCTAACCAAATTCCAGAAACCAAAATAAGTATTTGGAATTGTCAAATCTTGGTTTGGTTTTGGAAAACATAGGTGACAGGTTAAAGTAAAGAAACTCAACTGTTAGAGTAGTAGTGGTAGTTTTAAATTTCAAAAAAAATCAAACGATTATCAAACGAAACCTAAAATGTTAGAGAATGAATACAAGCTAAAATGTACAAACAAACAAGAGAACATGCCCAAATTTATGTATGAGACTCACCTCAGCAAGACCCTTGGGACCAAAAACCAACAAAGCCACAACCCCAATAACCAATGCCTCAGGAGCTCCAACCCCAAACAAAGAAGCAAAAACCCCTTTCCCCTTAGGGGTGATTCTCTTCCTCTCTGCAAACATCCCCACCATTTCAGAGAAATCAACAAACAAATACGAGAACGAATCGAATGAAAGCAGATCCATACCAAGAAACTTAGGCCGGGTTGAAATACCCAGATGCTTTAACCCGCTCCATGGCGAGAAATGGCCGAGACCCAGTGGGAAATTACATGAGGGGAGACGGATTCTAGGGTTTCTGGAACATAAAGTGGAGGAAGAAGATGAAGTGGAAGCTGCAATTCTTGTGGAAGAAGATGGGGAAAATGGGAATATGGCAGCCGAAACTTTGGAGGCCATGACTAAGAGAGCGAGCCGCTGATTTTGGACGCTGGTTCAATCCCTTGTGAGCCATCCATCATGGCCTTGGATCTTGTCTACTAATAATACATTTGAAGATAAATGTCGCCATTTTCCCTATCATCTCCCCCTCAACAAGATGATGCAAAGGGAGTGCTTGTTTGACATATCTACTTTTATTTAAATAATTATATTAAGTAGTTAAAAATTAAAAATTTATAGTAAAAAATTTGTTTTTATGTAATTTTTGTGTAGAAAAATTAGAGTGAAAATATTGTTCGAATGTAGATTTAAAATGATTAATTATTTTAAGTGGTTGAACAAAATAAATGATTAAAAATGAGTGGTTAAAAATGAATTGTCACAAATGACAATTATTTTTAAAAGGTATAAACAAAGAGAAGTTAATAAAAACTCATTTAGTTGAAATTTTTTTAGAAGTACTTAATAAATCCTATTTAAATAGGTCAAACAAATCGCCCCTTTATATTTTATTAACTTAATAATCATGTTGAATTCAAACAAATAATAACAATAATAATGATAATAATTTAATTAATATAATATTGTGGTATTTTCAAATGTTGAATTTTAATGTTTGTATTTTAAAAGAAAACTCAAAATTTATTTCAAAATCATTGGATAATGATTGAAATAATATAAATATTTTTCTAGAGATGGTGAGATCAATTCACTTTCATAATGTGGAACAAGATAACTAATTTCAACCTGTCTCTCGAAATAATAACTTTTTAAATTTACTATTTTATACCATATCTAAATTTATAGATCGAATACTTGCTTAGGCTGAATCTAAATTTATAAATTGAATTACATGCTTAGATTTTTACGTGAACCATCAACTAACATGTTTAAATAAATCATTTTTCTGCTTCTCAAAAAAATAAAAATAAATCTTTTTTCCTTTCAAAATATTTTAACTTCCAACTTTTTGTAAAAAGAGTATGATGTAATTAAGCCAACTTTTAACATCTTCAAACAAGTTGATATCACGCAAAGTTGCTATGTTCCAATTATTTTTAAATCGCTATACTCAAAATGTATTATTAAATCTCGACATATTTCGTAAATTTTATTCACTACAATCAACAACATTTTGTAAGTGGGCCGGTTTCTTGGGCTAACATGGGCCCAAGCTCATTATTTCAGACATTAGCATGGCAGCTAGGCCCAATTCAGGTATAAAACAGAATAAATCAATTATTATAATTATTAAATTTCTGTCTCAAAACTTAGGAGTTCAAAGTCAGAATCAATAATCACTAATTGAAGATAATAGTGTTTTTTTTTGTCCATTAGCATATCAAATGTTAAATGTGATAAACCCATATAAAAATTATATCTCAACATTATATATACATGTACATGAAAACTATATAATAAATTAAATGCTTCACATGGGCTGCCAATGTTGCCCCACCTTCCCAACTCCTATATTAAAGGTACACATATTTATAATTATTACTCTATCTTGTAACCCTATCAATAATATATTATCATAACAAAAATGTAATGGCTAAACTGATAAGTGTCTCTCTAATTAAAATGTCACTGATTCAAACTCTATCCTTATTATTGTTGATCTTCAAAAAGATTATATATTTCTAACAAAAATTATAACTTAGAGAATAATAGTGGGGAGGGTTTTTTTTTTTTTTTTTTTTTTCTTTAGTACAAAGGTGGGGGAAGGGGATCAACGAACCTTACATAAAGGGCTTCTATTCTCAAATAATATGAGAGTGAAATATTTATTTCCGGACTCGAACTCGTTATCGTGGAGTTGAAATGGATTAACACCAGACAAGATAACCAACTGCTGACCCACGGTATAGTGGGGAGGGTTTTGAAGAGTGATGAATTTATGGATCACCTATTTAGAGAATAATTTTGTTTTTATAAATTTCACTAACATTCAAATGTTGTAAGGTAAGATATTATATTTTGTGAAAATAGTAGAGGTGAGTGTAAATTGTTGACACTCAAAAATTTTATAAAAAAAATTATATTTTTAAATATAATGCTTGTTTTGTATAATTTCTGTGTAATAGTTTTCATTACTCTTATTTGAATTTTAACCAATTTTTAAAAAAATGTGACTTGATTTTCTGATTTTTAAAACACAAATAAAAACTTGATAACAAAACTATGATATTCATATGTGAAAAAAGTGATATTATAGGCTTAAATTAGAGAGAGAGAGAGAGACGTCACTCTTTCACAAGCATTTAATCTTTTTTAATTTGTAATTTTCAAAATTCAAGTCAATAAATACAAGTTTCATCTTTAGATTTTCTTATTTTGTACATATATTTTAAAAATAATTTCATTTTTCAACCCAAAAAAGAAATTATCAAACATAAAAAACTTGTTTTGTATTTTTTTAAAAAGATCTTGTTTTTAATTTTCTTTTTAAAAGACTTATATCAATAATCTCTTTATTACTAAGGCCATAGCTATTTGGTTTTTCATTTTTTGTTTATGAAATTTAAGTTTATTTTTCCTCAAATTTTTTATCATGTATTCCATCCTACAATGTATCTATATTTCTTTAAGAAAACACGTGAAGACTATCCAAATTTCAAAAGTAAAAACAAGCTTTTGGAAGCTATTTTTTTTGTTTACGAATTTTGGTTTTATTTATTTAAAGATATATAAAATATACGTATTGAAATAAAGAAAAATGTATAGTGAGGTAATTGTTGTAAACTTAAATTTCATAAACAAAAAACGAAAAACAAATCAAACGGGCCTAAATTATACCAATAGAGTTCTCCCGTGCTCTAATAATTCCATTATTTCATACGAGAGTTTAAATATTCGGCAAGTGATTATTTAAACGAAGGAGAAGAATCTTTTCGAAAAAGAAAAAACGAAGGAGAAGAAAACAATTTAAATAAAAACATAAGGATGAATTAAAAATAAATAATTGTAGCCATAAAGTGAGCACTCTAACCGATCCGCTACTTATATAGCCGCAAAACGTAGCCTTATTCATGCATGTATGAGTTTATCTATATGATTTTATTAGTTAATTTACATTAAAAAAAAAATTATTTACAACTATTTTTTATTTTGTTCAGTTCTTTTAGCATTTCAACTTTTATAATTCTATTGGTTCTCTTTATAACTTTTGAAAAGGTGTTGGTTGGAATTTTTCAAGTTCCAAAAATACAATTGGAGATTAAATTTGCTTTAAATAAGAGAGTATTGCAACTAATATAAACGACAGTACTACCTTAGGAAATTGATGAAAACAATTGTTTGAAATTAAAAAAAAATGATAAAATCAAGAGAAGAAGAAAAAAAAAATGTGTGAATTTTTTAAACTAAGACGAGAGACACAAACCCTAGATAATATAGTTTTATTGTTCTCCGACAGTATAAAAGTCAAGTATCGATTTTTAAAATTAAATCTATAATCGTAAAATTGAATTAAATTACAATAAATCAATTAAATCAACCTGATATCAAACATTTAAATATTAAGTAAGGAATGTTTGCATTTCCTAAATAAAATGGAAATACATTTTATACTATAAAAATAGTAATATACGAATATCAACTAAGTAAACCATTCTCAATTACTCAAATCATTTACTACTTCAAATTTATAGACTAAACTATTTCAAATTTTGGTAACATGTTAACTATTTTGGAAAATTATATTGAATGGACACCTTTTAAGTAAATTTTAAAGTTTACGACTATAATTATTAATACGTTTGTAATTATTTTTTAGATTGTATATATATATATATATTATATATCACTTTTAAATGTTATAGGTCAGCCACCACCTACTTGATAACTCAAGCATGTGGTATGCTGGCTTAGCTTTTGCAATGTGGGGCCAAAACTACACTAAGCCTGGCCACCCCATAAGAGGGGGTCTCTCTTTTGGAGAAAATATCCACTCCCTGTGGGCCCCGCAAGGGGTAAAAAGGCCAACTTTTCTTATTTCCCATTCCATGTTACTTTTTTTAAAAACAATGATATTATTAATAATTATTATTATCTTCTTAACTTGCCGCACGTGTGGACCGTGGTAAAGGTGCCCATTCATAATTCTCTACTTTTTTCAGCCATTACCTTACCACAATCCAGTTTTAAAAAGATGTACAATCATTTTTTTTACTTTGACGTAAAAGTTATATGATTATTTTTTCGACTTTATGCACAAATTCATTGGGAAATAAAAGGGGGAAAAAAGTTATCCTTAAAAGTTCCAACTCACCTTAATGCAAATCTAATAATTCAAAATTTTCAATTTGAATTTCATCTTATACCATTATTTTTTTTATTTTCTGATTTTTGTAGCAAAAAAATATGCATAATAATTGAAAAATCTATCTTCATATTTTTATTAGAGCTACTCATGAATGAGTTGACAAGTCTTATAAAGAGTGTCACAAAATTTATAAACGAAAAATATATGGAAAAGGTCAAAAAAGGAATTTTTTTTAAAAAAATTGTGATATTCTTTTAAGTAGGGTTTATCTACTCATTCATCCAAAAGCAAAGATGGCTCATTTTATATCTGAATTCAACAATAATTAGGGTTAAAAATTTGAACATGTAATTTATGGATTATTAAGCTATATAAAAAAAAAGTCTACATTAATCTTATTTTTTTTTCTTAAGGTTGTTTGGATCTCCCGTAGAAAAGAAAAATAATGGTTAAAAGTTCTTTGTTTAAGTCACAAACCATTATTATTTAGGTAATAAACTAATTATTATTCGCAATTTAATCCACTTTAACCATAATTTTAATGTTAAATAATCATCATGGTACATCACCATTCAAAAAATTTCCACTAACTTTTATTTAAACTCCAAAAATATAGATAATAATTGCCTTCTAACTAATATTTACACTTAACAACTATCATTATCAGCGGACAATTGTTATCCTTGTACCCAACTTTCATTTTATGTTTTCATTATTTTCTTTTTTTTTTCTTGGAAGTTTTCATTATTTTCTTTTAATATATTGGTTAGTGAAGTAATTAGTATTATTCAAAATTGTCTTTTTTAATGATGTGATTGATTATTAGTCACATATTTTTTGTACCATAAATATGTATCTTCATAATCACTCTTCAAAAGAAAATTCACAAACCATTATTATTCAAAATTAGTCACAAACCATAAATTAGTCACATATTTAATTATTCAAAATATGTATCTTCATAATCACTCTTCCAATATATTGCTTTTAAGGAATAGTTATCTATTAAAATAATTAAAATTCTAAAAGATAAACCAAGGCACTAATAGAATATATCTTCATCATCACTCAAATATTGCTTTTTAAGATATAGACATTTATTAAAATAAATAAAATTCTATTTTTTATCTAAGTAAAGTAAAGAATAAATTAAAAGGACATTCCTTGTGAATTATAATATAACTTTTAAAAGGGACAAAAAGAAAAATGACTATATATATACATAGAATTAATTAAGAAAATAACTAAAGTAGTTTCATAATGACTTAGATGACTAAATGTAATTGTTTCCTAATATTTAAATAACTAATTTAAAATAAGTTGGACGTGACTAATATTCTATACATAAATATAGCGTTTTTGGAATAATTTATTAAAATTAAGACATAATGATAATCATTTAATAATTAAATTTAAACTACTATTTTAATATATGGTTACAAGATATTTTAAAATTTTATAACAACTTATAATTTATTTTTTTAAAGACCTAGCAAACTATTCAGATTTAACCAAACTTAACCTTTTTATATCTATTTTTTATAAAAAAAACTTTTAAATGTATAACATGTATCCAGTACATCTATGTACATCTTATAAAACATGTATCAAGTACATACATGTACGTCTTTTATAAAATACAATGATTCTTTTGATTTTTTGATTTTTTTTATTTTTAATGTGTGTAACTATAGGATTTGTTTGTTTGTTTTTTTTTTTTTTAAATACTATAGGATTTGTTGGTTCTTAAGTTGACCAATCACTATATTTACCTTTTTTGAAAAATGACATTCTTGAATTGATTTTATACAAATAAGTTTTTTATATGAAATAAAAAATAAACTTAATTTTTTTTCAATGTTAGATAATATAATCCAGAGTTGTGAAAGCTCACCTTCCATGTAGACTAGGATTTACTTATCTTAGTTGTATTTTGCGACTAATGGGTTAGTTGCTTTTAACAAATAAAGTTTGTGTCAAAGACGAGGTAAACTCAATAATAATGACATGATCTTCCATCAAGTAAAAGTAAATATACAATTCAAATTTATTAATGTTATTAATCTCATATTAAACGTATGAGTAGTCTCCACAATTTTATAATATTCATAAATTTGTTTCATTATCAACAAATTTTGATATAAAAATCTATCTGATGTCAGAATTCATAAAACTCAAACTAATATCGAGTCAAATATTACTCGTGGCCTTGCTAGAACCACAACCCATTATCCTTATAATAGGTCGAGACAAACTAATCTTAAAATTCCAACCACATATCTAAAAGGCTAGGGAAAACGACTAGGACATGAGCATAGATGGGGTGGTATTGTTGTTGAAAAGTGAGACATCTTACCTCTCAAGCAACCAAAGTGTTTGAAGGAAAATAACAATAATTAGAAGAAACTAAGTAAAGATTAAGCAAAGTTTGAAACCATTGTAGAGTCCGAATCTAGTCGTCAAAAATATCATAAGTAATTAAAAGGTGATTATTTAATCCATGATAGTTAATTACCTAAAAAATACTCATACACAAATTTTCCTGTTATCCAAATATTATAGGGTTTGATAGTATACTCTAAAAAAATAATCAAAATATAAGTAAGTTGGTCTACACATTTCCAATAATAAAAAAGAAACAAAGTTGAAAAATTGAAGTAGCTAAAGAAAAAGGTAAGGTGAGAACCAGCATGACCAAGTAGTCAAGAGAACCTTGAAGAACTAATATGTAATAAGTTTAATTCATAATGATCATCTACTCAAAAAATAATTTCCTACGAATTTTCTTTACATCTAATTGTTATAGAGTAAGACGATATATTTGGTGAGTCGAGATGTGTGCAAGTTGATCTAGATTGTCACGATAATAAAAATGAAATTTCATCTAAAATCTTGAGAAGTTAAGAGCCAATTGCCAAAACGACTAGTATTCTAGTGACATCATGTATTACATGATAACTTGTTGGTTGTGAGTTTAAATTATAAATATTATTAAATTGAAAAGAAAATAATAATAATGAGTGTCAATCAAAAGGCTTTGAAGAGAGAGAGAAAAAAAAGGAGAGTAAATGAGGCCAAGGAAGAGGTTGAGATATCATCATCAGAAAGCAATAGGATAATGGAGCTATAAGAGAACCATTCGTGCAAGCTTAGTCTCTAGAAAAAGAAAATAAATAAATAAATAAAATAAATAATAAAGTCGTTTTCTTGACACCGAAAATCCATAAAATTAAAGCAAGTGGATCTGCACACGTGCACTGCTCGTGCGAGGAAAAGGGCTTATGCTTCCAAGTAGAAGTCACAACAAAAAGTATTCTTAATTAACTCGCTAAATTAATGACATTTTTTTTTTAAAAAAATGACTTTGATTGACTTAATTGCCCTTTTAATCGGTTATATTTACGTCGCTGGCACGTCTCGTTGTTTCGCATTAGCTCACGTGCACTACTCGTGTCATCGTCGCCTTTTTCAGGATGTTGAATCTTTTTTTTATTTTTGGTTAAAATATCATTAGCCTCAATTTTAAATTTTGTTCCTCTCCTTCAAAAATAAGAAATATATGCTTTAATTTTTTTTAAATATTTCAATTGTTTTTTATGCACCAACATTTCAAAAGGAGAGATTTGATTTCATAATAAGACATTGCTATGGTATACCTATGTTGAGTTATGTTTTATTGATTGCAAAATTTTATTTTAAATGTTAAATTATGAATTTAGTTTAAGAACTTTTCTGGTATTTTAGTATCATATTTAGAGCGTTTAAGTTTTAAAGGAAAAGATATTTTTAAGTATAGATTTTCTGGGTAATTTTTATTTGGTCCACCTATTTTAAAATCAAATACCCAATAATTCCCAATTTCGGTCATTAAAAACAAAAAATCTTTAGTTTTTTTTTTCCTTTTTTGAGGTAGAAAACAAATACTAGTTATTTTTTAATCAAAAAATAAAATACTAGTTGCATCCGAGAAAGTTGACTAGACTCGTTTTAAATTTTAATATATAAGTGAAGTCGTTATTTTAGTTTTGATGTGAATTTAATTTTTAAAAGAAAATAATTAAAATAAACTCAACAAATACACGAGGATCAAAATTAAACATTGTTAAAGTATAAAAAAAACAGTGTTTTGTTTTGAAAGATAAAAATCAAATTAAACTAAGACCTAAATCTAGGTGGTTAAAAAAATATTTTTTATTAATTAAAAATATATCACATAATCTCCTAGTTTTTTTATTAGACATTTGAGGGAGTTTATAAATGTACTTTTCATAACATTCAAACTTAAAAACCATTAATAAAAAAAAAAGAATAAAGCAATTATATTTTGTGGGCAAGAAGTTTATGGATTTAAAAGAAAAAAAAGAGTAGGAACTACAAATAAGAGGTTAGAATTTGAGCTATAAATCATCAATTGTGCTTAGTTTAAAAAATAATAAATAAATAAAAGATTAATTATGCTTAAGTTGTGAAAATGAATCTATCAAAAATGAAAAGAAAGAAAGAAGTTACATTTCATCTAACGGCTACGATTGTATTGATGGGGGTGATGGCCCACAGAATGAGAGTCACATGGGTCACGTGCCGGGGAGTACAAATCGCATAAATGAAACCACAAGGAATTCACGAGTATCTCACGCACCTCCTTTTGTAGTTGGAGACAGGCATTTAAAGCCCACCGTTTGCAGTTATATCCCTGGGGCTCTTTCTGTAATTTCTCATAAATTCAAGCCCATATACCCTGGGGCCTTCATGTCATTTCACACAACAATTTTTCTTTGGAGTAAAATATTTTTTTGGTTCATAAAAGTTGAAGTTTATAAGAGTATTTAGGCGATGGATTGACATTGAACCTCGTCCATGTGGTTCATTTTAGTTCTCTTTAATTTTATTTTTTTTAAATTATAAAACAATAAGATGCAATTCTCATTGAATTATATAGGTGAACTTCACAATTTAGGTCGTGTGGTACTTTCTATTCCATTTTAATTTCAAAAAAATCCAATGTAAATTGTTTGTTTATTCTAGTACATAAACTTTCTAACATTTAATTCTAATTATTGTATTTAAATAAAATTAATTAGTATCTATAATAAATTTAAAATTAATTTAATAATATCGACAATTTTAGTATAACGAAGATAAAATAGGAAAATATTTCTAAAATTTATAGAGGAATATGATTTTTTTTAAAAATATATACAGTCTTTTTAGGTCATAACCATTTCATCTTTTGTTTTTTGTTTCTAATTTTTCATTTTTTGTTTTTATTTTTAAAAAATAAAAAGTGTGTATGTTTGATAATTCATTTTAGGTTTATGTTATTAAAAATTAAAAACCAACAAACATCTTTGATACTTATTTTTTGTTTTCAAATATCACATTTTGTTTTGATTTTTTTAGTTTTTTACTATTTATTCTGGTTCTTTTCATGTTTTTTCAAAAATAAAAAATTAATTTTAAAAGTTTTTTTTTTAGTTTTTAAAATTTCTTTAATATTCTAAAAATATTTTTGAAATTTTAAAAACAAAAACCAAAATTGTTATCAAATGGGGCCTTAAAGAACTAATTTTAAGTTTTTTATTTTCAAAGATAGAAGTGTAATCAATTTCAAAGTTTAATGATTAAAATTAGGCTTTTGAAAATGAACAAATCTTCCTAATTAAAATTTTTTAAAGGTAAAGATTAAACTAATCTCATAATTTATGACTAAAATAATCAACAAGAGCAAAGTTTTATTGACATCTTATATAACCTAATAATCATGAACTTGAAGATTTGAATCTTTGTTCCTTCAATATTTTTGTATAAAAAAAAGACCAAAATAATATTTTATTTATTTTTTAATTCAATTTTAACGTCAACTTTTATTTGTTCTAATAAAAGTGGGTAACAATCGAATGGGTGAGTGGTGCAATGGTTTCATTGTTTGGTTATAAACCAGTTCAACACAAGCCTCATAAGTTCGAGCCCGAGAATCGGTATTTGTCCCTCTTCCCCAATATGTACTAAAAAAAACGAATAAAAGTAAAGTGGGTAACAAGTGATAATTTTTTTTAGAAGAAAGAGATGGATTCCCCTCGAAAGAATATTCCATTTTTCTTGTTTATTTATTAAATATATTTTTATTCATAAATATACTAAAAAATCATTTATATATATTTTAAAATTTTCATCTTGAAAAATATATACAAATATTAGAAAGAAATGTAAACTTTAGAAAAGGCAAACACAATTTCAAATAACTTATTTATTTGATGGATCTTGTTTTGTGAAAGTTAAAAAAAAAAAAAATCCATTACCTGAATCATATATAATATCAATTAAATTATGTTATTTTTACCCAAATTTTTCTTTCTTCTTTTCTTTGAAAATATATTAGATGGTGTTTAAAAAAAACAATATATTAGATGAAAGTCCATTTAATCTTGAAATCGATAGGTAAATTAAACTAGGCTCATTTTAACATGTTTACTTAATTAGTAAAATAACAAACTTTCATCTCTGTTTTTTTTTTCTTTTAAGTCATTCCATTGTAAAAGAATGAGCTAAAAACACAAGTACCAACAAGAGTAGTTGCTTAGTGACATGAGTGTATATTCACATATTAAGAGATCTTGGGTTTAAATTCTCCACCCCTAATTATTATAATCTAAAAAAATAATAATAATGTGGGTCAACAAATAATGATGCAAGAGTGTGCTACAAATTATAACATATGGAAACATATTTTCGATAACACCATCAGAAATTATGGATATATTGAAATATCCACAACAAACTTTAAATCATATAAAATTACAAATGCACCCTTATTCTCAAATAATTTAAATTTTGATTTTAATGAAGCACAAAAATGAGATTACATCAGAATTCAAGGGCTTTTTATTCAAAAAGTTCTCGAAAAGAACCAATTTTACTTAAAAATCATTCCATGATAAATAGTGTCTTAGATTAAAAAAAATGGAATTTATTTAAAGACAACTTTTTTATGGTCTATTTTAATTTTGGTATTTTACATGTATACAAAAAAAAAAAAAAAAACTAAAAAAGTATAACACATTTTAAAAAGAATAGCATAGGTAGAAAATAGAACGGTCTCAATAAAATGATTAAAATGTTCACACTTTAATCATTTTACGTTAATATCTTTTAACCAATTTTCTTCGAATAGTCTTTAATCATTTTTTAGCTAATTCGTTCGATTAGTGCTTTCATGGAGAAATGACAAAATTGATTTTTTTTAACTAGATCTGCTATATATATATATATGTGTGTGTGTGTGTATGCATAGATATTACCAATAAATGTTATAATTATTATTTTTTAAATCGACAAATCAAACATTTGCTTTACTATAGGTGCGATAATCATATTTGTTCCTTAACGAGACACCTAGAGACATATAATACATGGAGATACCAGAGAGGTTTTTTTTGAAAATAAGATACTAGGGGTGTCTGCAAAAAAATGCTAGAATTAAAATGTAATATCCAAATGTTGTTATTTGAGAATAAATTTTATTTTAATTATACAGTTTTTTATAGAAATATTTCATCAATAATAGAGTGTTTGTTTTTTTTCTTTTACATATTTTAATTATGCTCTTAACTTATTGAAAACTATTGTTACACTTATTGAAAAACTATATATTACGACGACTAAAGTTTTTTTTTTTTTATCACTACAAATTTTACTAATAAAAAACTATCTATGACATTCATTAAAATGGTTCAAACTATTAGACACATGAATATATTTTTACAAATTTATTCTAGTTGTTATTCAAATATATGTTTTAATTATTTTTATTATTATACATGAAATTCACTATAAAAAAAAAGTACAAAATTGACTTAAAAGTTAAAACAACTATTTTATATAAAAAAAAAAAAAAAAGTTGAAACAAACTATATTTTGTCCTAAGTGGAAGTACGATGATGTGGAAATTTACTTTTTAAAAACCATAGTAAAAGTATCAAAACCCCTCAATTTAAGGAGAATGTAAGTCTTACGAGAGAGAATAATTAAAATGATTTATATAATCTTATAAGAAATAAATATTTTGAAAAGATTTATTAGTTGGTTTAATGAAAATAATAGCAATTATGGAGTTATCATGGTATGCCACTTATGTTATAAATTATGATTATGAACAATATTTGAAGTGGGTCCCATTGGATTATCGGTTCTATTTGATTGCAAAAACTTGGGGAAACCAGAGGATAAATACCCTGACGAGCCACCCAACTCGACTTTAGAGACAACCAGACTCCAGATTTATATTTATATTTTTTTTATTTTTTATTTAGGTTATTCTATTTATTATATAAAAGAATTAGAGATATATAAAATTAGAAAATTCGATCTCTCTCTCTTTTCTGGTCTGTGTTCTTCATTTCTTGGATCAAATCCAAAACTCGATTCTGTTTCTTTCTTTTGGCTGTCGAATCTCACTGAAGAGTAATTGATTTTTCCGGCGAGTTGACGGCGGTGGATTTGTTGGAAAACACGGCGAGCTTGTTGAAAAGTCCGGCGGCGGAGCTTTCTGGATTGGAAGAAAGTGGAGATGGGAAGCTTGAACAACAGCGTGGATACGGTTAATGCTGCTGCGACGGCGATCTTCTCCGCCGAGGCTCGAGTTCAGCCTCCGACGCCTCCGGTAGGTGGTTTTTTTCTTGATTTTTTAGTCTGATTTGTTTGGAACTTAATTTGATTGAGAATGAAGTCTTCGATCTCGTTGTGGTTTTCGATTTCGTGTTTGAATGGGGAAAATCTCGTAAAAGTTGATGATCTGATTGATTTTCTCTGATTTGTGAAATCTGTGTTCGTTACGCGTTTTAGTTTCTTGATTCTACGATTTTGATTTGGTATTCTTGCTTCGATTGCTTGTTTTTTCTTTTTCTTTGGATGAAGACGCTGAATGTTAAATTCACAAAAAGTTGTTGCATAATTAGTCCGATTGCTAAAAAGTCGAGGATAAAGCATCTTGAAAAGTTACTTTTAATTTGTTTTTCGAAACAGAAAGGATTGAGAACATGAGGTTGTACGGTGACTAATTACAAGCTCTATATGCTCGATTCTGTGCAATAAATTCGGAACATAGATTCATTCGGTGTAAAATTGTCAATATCTTGGAACTTTGATCCATTTAGTTTGCGATCTTATGTATTCTTATCTTTAATTAGTTGTGTTTTTGTAATGGATCTTGTAGCTGTATTCAGTGTATCGATTGGTTCAGCTTCTCCGTGCTTCGGTTTTTTCTATTAAGGCTGAGTTTGGCATGAGATTTCTTTTAATGAGGACTGACTAAAATCTGCATCTGTTTACAAGAAAATTCTATGCTCCTGAGGTTGCAATTATCGAACTATGGTACACGTCTTATCTTGGAGCAATTAGTTGCCAAAATCTCTAGTTTGAACTTTTGAAGCTTAGGAATGTAGAATAACTCTGTTCATAGACCTAAACCTGATACCATCTATCTGAATGAATGGCTCAAGACTGAGATTTTGCTCTGTTTGCTTTCATTTATGCATGTGCTTTAGAGTTTTCAAACTTGTTTATTGCTTTTATACAAGGCTTTTTGGAAAATATTTGTAAATTAATTAATCAATTTGTCCCAGAAGCTTAAAATTTTAGATTTTGAGAAGCTTGATTTTGAATTTTTGGCAACTGGATGGAGTAGTTTTCGCTACCCTCTCGTTTCAGTCTTTTATTCTATTCCTGACATGAGGAGGCGGGGAAGTAGTTTAGTATTTTGTATGAGCTTTTACTATTGAGGTATATAAATGCTAAGGTTCTTAGATTTCTGAATAATTGTGCTTAGTATAGTACTGCTCTGATGGCTTGAAAATGATCGTTTTAGCTAGAGTAAAGTTTTTGTCATGTTTCCAGTTGGTCTATTCATCAAGTTCTTTTGTTATCTGACTACAGAAACGAAGGTGGGGTAGCTGCTGGAGTCTGTACTGGTGTTTTGGAATTGGTTCGCAGAAAAACAGTAAGCGTATTAGTAGTGCTGCACTTGTTCCGGAACCTGGGGTACCAGGAGCTGTTGCTCCTGCTGTTGAACATCGAACACCTTCAACCACAACGATATTACCTTTCATTGCCCCTCCATCTTCTCCTGCATCTTTCCTTCAGTCCGAACCTCCATCGCATACTCAATCTCCTGCTGGATTACTCTCTTTAGCTGCCCTTTCAGTCAATAACTACTCCCCAAATGGACCTGCATCCATTTTTGCAATAGGCCCTTATGCATACGAGACCCAGTTGGTCTCACCTCCAGTTTTTTCTGCCTTCACCACTGAACCATCAACCGCTCCTTTTACTCCTCCTCCTGAGTCTGTGCAACTGACCACACCCTCATCTCCTGAAGTACCATTTGCAAAATTGCTCACATCTGCTCTGAGCCATACTAATAAAAGTCTTGGAACTAACCCAAAGTTTGCACTATCCCATTGTGATTTCCAGCCTTATCAACCCTATCCAGGAAGCCCCGGTGGCTATCTAATATCACCTGGCTCAGTAATTTCTAACTCCGGTACATCTTCTCCTTTTCCTGATAAACACCCCATTCTTGAGTTTCGCATGGCAGATGCTCCAAAGCTCTTAGGTCTTGAGCATTTCACAACTCGCAAATGGATCTCGAGAATGGGTTCTGGATCTTTGACGCCGGATGGCACTGGTTTAGGTTCTAGGTTAGGTTCGGGAACTTTGACGCCGGATGGCATGGGCATGGGTTCGAGATTGGGATCTGGATCTGTGACCCCAAATGGCGCGAGGCAAGATTCGAGATTGGGTTCTGGAACCTTGACACCTGATGGTTTGGGGCATGCATTGCAAGATGGTCTACTGTTGGACAACCAAATATCTCAAATATCTGAGGTGGCTTCCCTTGCCAACTCAGAAAGTGTATGCCAAACCAATGTGACAAATCATAGGGTGTCATTTGAGTTAACTGGCGAAGGTGTTGCACGTTGTCTTGCCAATAAGTCAATGTCATCCACTAGAACCGGATCAGAGTCTCCAAAGCAAGCAAGCACAAACTGTCAAAACGAAAACAAAGAATCATCCAGAGAAGCTGAAACTTGTGAGCTCTTCGACATCGAGACGACTTCCACAGCGCCTGAAAAAACCTCAGGAGAAGGCGACCAATGCTACCAAAATCAGCGAGCCGTAAGTCTCGGTTCGTTCAAAGAGTTCAACTTCGATCAAACGAAAGGAGAAATACACAATACAGCCTCTATTGGTTCTGAGTGGTGGACCAAGGAAAAGGTAGCTGTGGATGAAGCTAGTCCAGGTAACAACTGGACTTTCTTTCCATTGTTGCAATCTGGGGTTAGCTAACTTTTACATGGATGCCAACAGTAAAAAGAAAACTAAAACAAAAAACACAAACAACAAACCTTTTGAATGTACATTTGAATGTAATATTCCTTTGGAGATGCAACATTTAGGACCTGTGATTTCAGATAACAGATGAAATGATTTGGAGGATAAGAATGTTTTTGAAAGAAAGGATAGTTTTATTAGGGATAACTAGTGTGGGTACTGAAGGGGGAGCATTCTTTATCATAGTGCAAGAAGTAGATCATTCATAATCATAGGATATCTTTTAAGTGTTTTATTCTTTCTTTCTTGTCTTGTATAATAATAAGAAATTTTATTCTTCCCAACAATGAAACTTCACTTCTTGAAAACTCTCTTGGTGATTTTAGTTTATACTTTGCAAGTAAATGTATTAACTTTATTCTTCTTTTAGTGCGAAAACAGCTTCTTTTATATGTTCAAGGACAATGATGGTTCCAAAACGGTCATTTTTGTTTAATATGTATCTTGATTTTAGAGTTGGAAGTTTATGGCCCCAACTGCTTAAAAATGCAAGTGATTGATCAATATCTCAGCTTGAAACTTTTAAATGAGTAATTATTTTGAGAATACATTTATGAGAATACTTTAAAATGCAACTGCTTAGGAATTGTATGAATGATTTTTCATTTTTTTTTATTAATATGGACATTTATGAGGATACATTTCTTTTTATTTGATAAATTATCTCTCATTTTTGTTAATATTTTTCACTCTTCTATTACAAATTTATCTTTTTCGACAATTTTGATCGTGTAAAACTATCTCTAAATTAAATTTCTATTTTTTTTTTATTTTTAAAAGAATGCTAATTTTTAAGTTTGTAAATGTGTTCAATTTTGATGTATCAAATTCATAATATTTTTGTAATATTTAAAAATAAATAATAATTTTTATGAATAAATTAATATATTTCTAATTTAAACTTTTATGTATTATACTCATTATGGGGGTGTTTGTTTGCCATATTTAAAGATTTTTTAGATGGAGGAGGATTTACTAATTCGTCATTGAAAAATTACATTCATACGAATTTTTATAATTACTCAAAATAATTCATTATTTTTACTACTTAAAATAACTCTTTATTGTTTTTTTTTCAAATAGTTATTCATTTTTAATCATTTATTTATAACTATTTAAAATAATTCATCATTTTTATATCACTCATTTCTAATCATTCATTTTTTAAAATAATTTACTTTTAACAATTCATTTTTAATAATTATTTTTTTAAATACTCAAAATAATACTCATTTTAAATTGATATTCAAACAAATTATTGTTTCTTATTTCTTTATATAAAAAATCACATCCTAAGGAGTATTTGACTGCAATTATCAATTTCTATCTACTCAAAATTACTCGGGAACAAAATTTCATCCAAACACCATGATAATTTTGAAGTTAATTATGAAATAAAAATTTTGACGCGTCAAAGTTATCGGGACGTGCAAAATGTGGCGGCTCCAAGCTTTAATCGAGCGGTCCAATTGAGGAATTGAAGAGCGGTCCACTTGAGTGATTTTTATTTTTTTTTCAGCCTCTTCTTGAAAAGTTGTGAGCCCTTCATGCTATCCCAACGGGCTGTAAAATCTTCAGCCCAACTCTTGAGCTCCTCAACACTTGTGTCCATGCAGCCCCTAAAGAATGGAAGATTCTTCAGTTTTTTAAAAAAATTTATTGATGTAGAGTTGGAGCTTCACTCCTTTAATATTCGGGGCTAGCCCGTCTCTAGAATGCAACATCGAAAAACATCAAAATAGTGGTAACAAAATTGGAAGGTGTACAAATTAATTAATATCATAAGCGAATCTCGAGAAAAACATACCTTCGAAATTCAAGTTTTCGTACCTAATATGGGACACCCCAAACTACAATATATTGTTTTATGAGTAAATTTTTGTGTCAATTTACACCCATTTCGACTATTTTTATGAAACAATCTATCTATCACTATAATATTTGAGTGTCAAAGTAATTCGTAGAAAATTAATTTATAATTTCGGTGACCACTATTTGTTTTACTAAAGTTTTTTTTAATAAGGGCATCCTCCAAACTATAATACCTTCAAATCAAATCACAATAACATTTAAGCATGGATAGGATAGCATGAAGACAAAAAGGAAAGAAGGTTTTTTTTTTACGCAAGAGTTAAGAACTTGAGAAGATAGAATAACTAATCCTACTTTAATGTGCTTGTTATGTAACTCAAACATAAAAAGGCATAAGTGTTTCATAACCTAAGGGCTCATAGATATTGAACTAAAAAAGGTAAATTTTTCCTCGGGTTTTCAAATAAATGATAAAATGGTAAATTTGTAGGAGTGCACAGTATAAAATAGGTTTACTTTATAAAGATAAAGACTACCTATTTAAGAAAATAATTTTTTTTATAAATATTTCTTACATCGAAATATTGTAGAGTCAAATTTTATATTCTTTGAAATGGTTAAAGTGCATAATGCGTACATACATAGATGAAAAAAAAAAAAAAAATTGGGACAATTCCACCATCTCTCCTCCAAGAAAGAGCTTATCCTTAATTTTATGAGGCATATTCACTTTTAAGATTTTGAAGTCTTCTAGTCCATTGACACCACTTGTAAATCCGTTTCTATAATTTCTTTTAATGCAACAATATCTCAAACGGCGATTTGGACGACTTACGACCTTCTTAATTACTAGATCCTATAACATACAATTAAAGCAATGCTTTTATTGGCCAATTTATACTCTTTCGTTGTACTCATTATTTTCGAATAAATGTTGGATACTTGAAATTATTTCATATCAAAGTGTCCCCTATGATGAAATTCATCATTAAGATTTTAGAGATTGTGTAACACCTCAAACTCATAATTTGGATAAAATTTAGAATCCAAATTTGGCACTAGCCCTAACATCTCCTACGAGCTTATCACATTACATTGAATGTTTTTAAGAGTAAAGAGTATCCACACAAACCAGCACATACATTTTTAAATATGTTTTATTTTCACTCATATATATGTCTTTTCCAAGTTACATGCATTTCATTTTGGAGTTTTTACGATATAATTGAGCCACCGAAAAAGGAGCTACACCACATTTATAAATGTAGTAGCTATTAATTTACATCCTCAGGATCTCTCTCATTCAATTATAGTCACGTCTACTTTTTCGAACTCAGGTGTTACAATTTTCATATATGTGCAGATCATTAGACTTTATCATAAAATTTGGGCACCAAAAGTCTTTTAACCTCAATAAAGTGACCTTTTTTCTGTTTCCATCTAATCAAATCTGCAAAACACTTATTGAAGCTAGAAAATTAATAGCTCTTGGAATTATTTTTCCAAGAACGAACACGAGGTTAGAGAAAATATCGAACTTCAAATGTGAAACTGAGAAAAATTCAACTAAGAACAAGGGGCCTTTTGAATGTTCTCAAAACAAGACGCAAAATATTCAAAGGAGAAAATAGGTCAATTATGGTTTAGGGTTTTTTAAAAAAAAATATATATATATATTAATAAATATTAAATTAGGGCATATAGAAATTTGCAAACCCTGATCCCACTTGGCCTTGCCCAACAGACATTTCAGTCTGCTCACAGCAAGTGTGGGCCTTTTTCATTTAATTTTTCTGTCATGATACCTACCTAACTTAACTAGTAGAATATATGGTTGAATTGGAGTCTGTTTTTGTAGGTCCAAAGTCATACATTATGATTATGATTATTATTATTCGTGACTGGTTGAGCTAGTTTCTGTTGCATCTCGACTAATGTTATGCGTCATACCATATGTTCCTACAATATTTGAATGTTAAAATTTTTTATAAGAAATGAATTTTTAGATACGTGACTACGATGAATTGATTATATTATATTTAGAGAGTAATTGAATTTTGAGAAGGAGAAAGGAAGTAAAAAAGAAAAGTAGAAGTGATTTAGAGGTGTAGGGAGAAAGACCACAAATCCTAAAAGGTATTGTTCTTAAAAAATGAGATGCTAATACTTATTTTCAAGATTGAACTCGTGATCGTAGTGTTGAACTAGAATTATTCCAACAAACAATTAATTAAATTAACATGTCATCAACCCTTTCGATTGACATTCTACATGTATTAACAACTACAAAGTTTGTGATTCCGAGTCCCACGGCTCGATGAACTAAAATGAAAGGTTTTTTTTTTCTTCTAAACATTTGGCCAATATATATTTTTCAATCACTCTAAAATTCCTAGCTAACCTTCTCTATGCATATATGTTCTTGGTATTAGGGGAGCGAATCTCCTACTTTCAATGATTAAAAAAAAAAAAAAAAATTTTAAAAAAATCTATTATAAGAATATTTTGAAGTGGGTTGGAAATTCAAGAGAATTTGGACGGAAAGTGAACTATTTTATTAAACGTCAAAGCATCTAACCTTAATTTTTTAAAAAGGGCATCATCTATAACCTCAAAAAAATATTGCTTGCTTTAATTTTTGTGGTGATTTTTGAATATATATTTTTAGGTCTCTTGGTGCATAGTGACTTGGGAATCCATAATGATGATTAAATTTTTTTTTTCTTTTTATAGATAAGAGTTTTTTTTAATGGTTTAATTGAATAGAAAGTTTTGAAAATGAAGAATGTTGATGATGAGTGATAATTATGACGAATTTGATGAAGATAGATTATAAATAATTTTGACATAAAACAGTCGAGTTAAAGTGATTACGATAAAAGTAATATTATATTCGAAGAGTTTATGATAATTTATTTAAGAAGAAATGAATTTATGAATTTTTTTTGGAGGTTTTAATAAAAATTTATTGAAAACTTTATGGAATTATTAATCGACCAGTGATATACATTTGCAAAGTTTTTTCCGTACAACGTGCTGATCTTCTGTGGAAAAGGTTTAGTAAAAAAAAAAAAAAAGTATTTCCAAATCTCTGATGTGATTTTGTAGACACATGGGAAAACGCTATGAAAAAAATCATTTTTAAAAGGTTACTACTTATTTTATCTATGGATAAATTTTATATTTGCAAAAATCTCAGTGCATTGACAATTTGACATGTAGTTATTAAAATACTAAAAGAAAAAAAAGCACTACTTTTATTTAGTAACCAATAAATCGTATCGGTAGTGCATAAAAAAGTTTAAAAAAATAATAAAATAGTTACTGCTTGGTGAATTTGTTAATATTTTGGAATGCAAATAAGGTTATTCTACATTTAATAGATAAGAGAGGATTAAGAGTATATAAATGATTGACAATTATATTTTTTAGTATGAAATTCTTTAGGTGAAACTAAAAGTACAGTTACAGAATAGGTCAATGACGCAATAGTTTCATTGTTTGGTTGTAAATCAGTTCAACACCAACCTCACAGGTTCGAGCCCGAGAATCGGTATCTGTCCCCCTTCCCCAATATGTACTAAAAAAAAAAAACTAAAAGTACACTCACGAGAGTGCATGTTCGAAATGGTCAATATCATACAAATGTGGAAATGTGGGCATAATTATCATTTTAGAGAAGTTATTCTGAATGTCATCTAAACCGAATTGATTATATAAGAAGAGACTCAATCTTTATTTGAGAGGAATATTGAATCCTCAGGTGCCAAACATAGAAGATAAATCTATGGAGAGACTCGGTAGAACTTTGTTCAAGGGAAGGACTATTGAAATGTAAACAAAGGTGCCTCACATTAATTTAAAACAAGTGGAAGATCATTGATATAAATGATGACAACTATCTCAATTGATATGAAACATTTTTAATGAAATAAAAGTAAAGTGATGAGGGTGCAATCTAAAAATGAACAAGATCATAAAAAATGTGAAGATATGGATAAAATTGTCATACTTATCAAATGAGATATCGATAATAATTAAATTTTACTAGTATTATATATAACATAATAATCGAGAGATTATAGATTTAACTCTTTAACTATTCAACTATTTTTTTAAAGAAGAAAAATTAATGCTATTTTTATTTTGGAGAATCGGTGAATTATTGAAATGATGATAGGAATTTTTGTATTATTTTGGAGAAAATATCCTTTTAGTTGGGTGAAGTTTTTTTTTTTGAACAAAGGATGAAGTTTTTATTTGGTGGTATGTTTTAAAATAAACAATTTTGCATCTTACATTTCAATAATAATTAATTTAAATTTTTGAGATGATAAAACAATTAATTTCATATCGACTAAGAAAATAAATATACTCATTTAATTTTTAATATATTGATAAAGTAATTATTTTTATCTCAATACAAATTTAAATTTTTAAAAAAATATAAATAAACTTGATATTCCATTATTAAAATTGATCATTTTGAAAATATATAAAATATAAGTATTTGATTTTATATATATATCCAAATAAAAATTATATTAAAAAGTTTGGAACTTTTTTTGGATTTTTTTTTTTTTTTTTTAGAATGAATTTTGTTTGGAACTAAATACATACCTTTCCCATTTTTATTTGTTAGTAAAACTATTATATTTTTCAAGCTTAGTAGTGCTTTTTGATATGCGAATCTTTGAAATTAAGACGAAAAAAATAGAAAGAAAAGAAATAAAACAATGACTACATATTTTGTTTACGTTTGCAAAGATCTTAATGAACTGGCACGTGGTTATTAAAATATGAGTGGAAAAATAAAGGAAAATAAGTACCACTTGTTTTATTTATTTTAATGAATTGTTTATATTTGCAACTTTGCAAAGTTCTCAATGCATATTGACCTGTGAATCACTTAAATGTGAAAAGTAAAATTTAAAAAATATGTTATAGATTTTATTTTATTGATGAGTTTTGTATTTGGTGCATAAAAATATCAACAATGTAGTAGCTTTATGGTTAGATTACAGTCAAAGTGTTAGAGATAACAAAGCCAAAATTTGAAAACTATGAAAATTAATTTTCAAATATTTTTTTTTTTTTTAAAATTGACTATAAATATAAGACTGTTTGGTTAGAAAAAAAAAATTAGAAAACAAAACACAGTAGAAAAAAAAAATTTAAATGATTGTTAAATTGATTTTATTATTATTATTATTGAGAACTGTGCTGGTTTTCAGATGGATTTCACGTTTATTTGGCCGGCAACAGAATTCTTTGCCAAATTATTAAAAAAGTAATAATTAATAAATAAGTTTTAGTTTTTTTTTTTCAAAACTTAGCTTGAATTTTAAAAATATTTATAAAAATATATTAAAAAAATCAAATTATTATCAAATAAATTAGTTCATTGTTTTTTTTAAATTAATAATAATTGAGAGGGAAAGATATAAACTCATAGTCTTTTGATAATAAAGACATTTATTACTCAATAAATTATTTGATCTTGTTAACATCTTTTTAGTTTTAATATTTTTATATTCCACTAAATGGTTGTAAAAATTAATGGTTGTAAAAATTGAATTATAATAACCTAACATTAATTTTTAGAATGGAACATCACCAATAAATAATGTGCCATTAATCAATTCTGTAATTATGGTGAAAATATGGTGAAAATATGCAAATATGTTAAGAAATACTTTTTAAAAAAAGAATGAGACATTTTCTTTTGAAAGTTTTTTTTTTTTGACAGGGATAAATTTGTAGAAGAAAAGATTAGACAGTTTCTTTTGTTTTATTTTTATTTTTTAGTTCTTAAGAGCATTTTTTTCAATGAGAGATTAAATAAACATGTTGAATTATTGAGGACCCTTTAGACGACTTTTTTATTTCAACAAAAAAAAAAAGACGACTTTTTAACACTTTTTCTAAAAATAATAATAATAATGATAATGATAATGATAACTTACATTTTTTTCTTTAAATAGTTATAAATAATCATTAATAAATTGTTGTGACAATTGACTTTTTTTTTCCAATATTTTTCATGAAATATGCCAAACATTAATGTTAAGAAAATTCGTAATTACGTCATAATTTAACTCAAAATATGGAATAGACCTTTAAAATCATAATTGTAATCTCTATTATTTGTGTGAAAATAAAGTTTTTAGTTTTCAACCATATGCACAATGAACAAATTCAAATATATAATTTATAAGTAAAGGTGTGTTTGGGCCCCCGTTTATGCAAGCGGGTTGGTTTTAATAACCTAACCGTGCCCCACCGTTTATTATAAACGATGGTAACTTAAATCTACATGGTCATTTATTTAAATTTGATTGTCCATTTATCTAAACCTTATATACATATATATTACTTTTTGTTACATAATCAGTCTCTCAAACACCGTTTATCATAATCCATGTTTTAATAACTTACATCTTAAACATCATTTATAATAACCCACAATTTATTATAACTTTTCGTCTATTATAATCAAACTGGTGTTTCAAACACACCTTAAGAATATATATCTCAACCAGTTAAATTATTTTTTAATCTACAAATACATATAAAATGACAAATGGATAGATTATAGCAAGCAAGTGCTAAAGTTAGGGCAAATATTAAAAAACCATTCATTATAATCATAGAGATTAAAACAAAAAAAAAACATAGTTATAGTAGTTACGTGGTTAATTTAGGATTAGATATGATAAGTAGTCGGAAAAAATTAATTAACGTTATCATGTGGTGTATAACAAGTTGAGAGGTCGCCATAGTCACTTTGTAATAAAATATTGAAATTAAAGTGATATATATATATATATATATATATAAGATTTATATTTTATTGAATCAAAATTTTCGACTTTTCTCTTTTGGTAAGTCTATATTGTTGATGAGACAGTGGTGGGTGCCAATGTACCTAGAAGTTTGAAATATTGTTCAATTTTGAACCAATTAATTTTCTTGACATATGATTTGATATGATGTGTATTTTTTTTTTCTTTTTGTTGATTTTCAACCTTATATTAAATGTTGTATATTATGTGTCAACTTATAATTTGACACATTGTTTCTGGTTGAAAACAAACAATGATCCGTTATACTTTGGAGTATAGGTGGAGCCATCATTTTTTGTTAGTTTAACTAACATTTTAGTTAAATACACATGAACCAAAATATTAGTTTAAGTATAGTTTATTGAGACAAGTAATTAAAAATGGATATACTAAAAGTATCCTTTTATTATTTTTTTTACTACTTTTGTTGTCTTTTAACATTAAAAATTTAAATTTAAAATAAAGAAAAATAAAATGCAACTTGCATTAGATTAAATATGCTAACATGAAAAGATAAATTTATCGTGATCTAAATCTTTCAATGTAACAAATATTGTTAAATTTAAAAAATATATACTTTCATTAAAAAAAATTATTGAAGAAATTTTATTTTGATTTATGTATTTTCAAACATTATTTTCTTAAATAAACTTTTTATAAAAAAAATAATAAAATAAAATCAAACAAGGTTCAAAATTAAATATTTGAAAATATAATAATTTAAATGAAATAAATACAAAGTAAGATTAAAAATTATCATACAAATTTTATTCATTTTCATGTTAGTGAATAAATTTTTAATTTTTTTTTTATTTAGATCCTTCTATTTTTAAAATGTTGATTTTAGTCTTTGAAATTTTATGTTTATTCAATTGCTATCATTATTTATAATATTTATTTCGTCCTACAACTAAGAAAATATTTTTTTTATAAAAATAAATCTTCTTATAGACAATTTTTATAAATTGGAAAAATGAAAACAACTCCTAAACCTTTTAAATAATATCACACTTTTTCATAATTAGAAAGCACACTATTCATACTGCCATTATTGATGACTATAAAAAAAACACAATTATTGATGACTTTCTTGGAAACTAACAATGTACTTTTTTAGGTATATGTACATATATTTTATCATGTGTTTTAAGAATAGAAATAATTTGTTCCTTGATATTTGAGAACCAAAATTAATTTTATGTAAATGTTCATTTTGTTAACTAATTACTTCTCAGTTAGTTAAGAACTTTTTTATCACAGTTTTTTTTGTAATTTTTTTGAAGAACCTAAGAAAATACTCACTGCCAATATGTTGAGCAGCACTGCCTAATGACCAGTGATATTGGGTTCGCGTCTTTCTATCTCCAATTATTGTAATTTTGAAAAAAAATGAAGAAAATTTCCACTACTATAAAATTGTATGAAATTAAAAGAGTTATGAAATATGAAGTTTTTAGAAAAACAAACAATAAATAAAAACTTTATAAATAAAGTGCAATAAATAAATAAATAAATATATAATAAAGTAGGAAGGGAAGTGAAAGGAATGCAAAACTTCATCTATTTGGGCTTGTTTGGTTAGGACGGGATGGGAAGGAAAAGGAAGGGAAGTGAGAGTAAATTATTGTTTGGTGGGAAAGGAAAGAAAGTGATATGATTGTAAATTGGTGTTTGGTGGGTTGGGAAGGGATAAAATGATTTTTTTTAACTAATACATATCTAATATTTTAATATAAAATTCATAAAATATATATTTTAAAATATATTTAATTTATTTCTTAAATAAAAAATAAAAAATAAAAATTTAATACATTTTGTCAATCAAAATTACTAAATTAATGAAATAAAAAAATTCCAATAATAAAAAATGATAATTATTTAAAAATAATAAATCAAAATAAATAGAAAAATATAATTTTTTATAATGAAATTAAGTTTAGAAATTCAAATCAAGATAGATGTAATAAAAAGATAACTATTTAAATTATTTTGAGTAATTTTTTTGGGATTATTTAAATATATATTTCTATTTATTTTATAAAATGTATGAATTTAAAATTTGTTGATAAATAATAAAATTATATATATTTGTATATAAAATTTTTTAAATGCATACATTGTCCATAAAAAGTCAAATATATAAACAATTACAAATATTGTTTAAAGAACTTGATATATCTATAAAAATAATAATAATAATAATTGTTGCATTTAAAAAAAATAAATAAATAGCATATAGTATAAATTTAATCAATTAAGTGGTTCTCAAAAAAAAAATCCATTAACTTAAATGAATGAATTAGTAAAAGTTAACAAGCTTATTATTTTATTTAAAATAAAGTTTATGATCAAATCAAATGCATCAAATTATAATTATCAAAATATCAAACTACAAATGTGTTTTAAAAAATAGGATGTATTTAGAAGAAAAAAATAGATAAATATTGTATTTTGAAAAAACTTGATACTAATAAATAAATAAATAAATATATATAAAATAAGTTAATATAAATAAAAACGTTAAGGTGGTAGAGTTGGTTAAAGATATCTACTTAATTTAAGATAATTTTAAAAGATGAAAAATTCAAATCTTATATAAATTTTTACTTTAGAATAATACTTTAAATTAAGAAAAAAGGAAAGTTTGTTAAAAGAAATAACGCAAAAAAAAAGTAAAGAAAAAGAAAGGAAGCAAGCCAGCGAAAGAAAGAAAGAATAAAAAGAGGTGTGAACATCACGCGCCAGGTTGGGCTGGGTTATGCGCTGGGTTAACCCGGCGGCCCAAATGCCGGGAAGGGCCCTCCCCTCCACTTCCCGGGCTGATATGGGCGGGCCAAACGTGGCCTTTAAGATTTATAAGTTTTTTGGGGTAGTTTTTTTAGTCTTCGGTCCTTTAATTTGGTAGTTCATAATTTTGTTGCTTGAACAAACTTATGATTATTTTATATATATATATATATATATATATATATTCGATTGGCACTTTCACTACATCGAGAAAAGACAAATCATTTTGGCCTTCTAATGTCTACAATAAAATGAATATTACTTATTTAAAATAAATTTGAACAAAAAAGTTTTTGATTTTGTTTTTTGTTTTTTGTTTTTATTTTTTTTGCATACTACCGATACAAGATAAATTAAAACAAAATGATAAAATGTGAAATAAAAATTTCTTCTCCTAATAAATTCCTTTATATAGAGTATAAATTTATCATTTATGATAACCTTTGACTATACCTTTTGACTTTTATACCTTTTCTCTTACTTTCACACTTAATTTCGCATAATTATGTGGTATGAATGTTGATTTAGCTATCATTTTCTGACTTTCGCCACAACTCCAAGATTTGTTTTTTTTTTCAATCCTATTATAGCATAGTTTTAAATATACAAACTGTTTAGTAACAAATATAAATTAAAGTGAAAGATTATGGTGTGTTGGCTTGATTAATTATTTATAATTCAACTTAATTTGGTGGTTATTGGTTCTCATCTTATTTGAAAGTAGTGTAATAAACTTTATATTGAATTTATGGTCTTCTCCCTAATTTCAACTTAAAAAAACACTTATTAAAAAATACATATTTTCAATAAAAAGAGGTTTTAGATTTGATTTTTTTAATCCATAAATTGATGAACTAAAAACTATACTTTTAAGACAATTTAAATTAGAGCACTTTTTAAGTTCAAAATAATATAAGACAGTTAATTCAAACTGACCACCTTAAAAATATGCGTAAAATGCTATTTTAAATCTTTATAAAATCTAAGTTTTAATAACAGTTCATTTAGATGTGATTATTTGTAGAGAGGTTGCACTTAATAACTTGTTTTAGGGGTGCAACAAAAACCCAAAAAATCGAAAAACTGAATCAAACCAATCCAATCTAATGAATCAGATTGGTTTTTTAGCTCAAAGTTGGACATATTAGTTTGTATTTTGAAAAAACCAAAATTTTTGGATAAGCTCCGGTTTTCATTTTAAAAAATCAATAAAAACCGATCCAAACCGAATATATTGTCAATAATGCATATAAAATCATCTTCTTTCCATTAATATTTATTTAATTCACTCCTATTTCATGTAAAAAATATCCTTAAATAATTTTGAATAAGTTAAAAATACTTATAGCTTAAAAAAAAAGTTGTTTATGGGAAGGTTGTTTTTATATGAGAAATATTGTTTTTGATATATTAAAAAAAATTGTACATTAGATCGGATCGAATCCATTTTTTGACATTAAAAAACCAAACCAATGGTTCTATATTTTATTGGACATTGGATCGGATCCATTTTTTGAAAAACGAAGATATTGGTTCGGTTGTCGGTTTGGTACAAAACCGACAAAATCGAACGGAAATCACCCCTAGCTTGTTTAAATGATAATTTTTGTAAGGAAGTTACATACAATAACTCGTTTGAACGTGATTAAAAATGAGTGATTTTTTAAACGTTAGAAATTAGTGGTTAAAATAAATGATTAAACATAAATAATTAAAAATAAGTTGTTATAAATGAAAGATTATTTTGAGTGGTTAGAATTGAATAAAATTAGTAATTGTTTTGAATGATTAGAAATAAATGATTATAGTAGCTCGTTTCGATATAATTGTTTGAAGAGAAATTGTGAAAACTTATTTGTAATAATTAGTTAATTTTAATAAACAAACACCCCTCAAGATAATAGTTTTCAATAGAACCCTCCAACCTAGACTTATAAAAGTAGATGACCTTACTCGATTGAACTATTATTTTTGTTGATCATTTTTAAATAATTTTTTTAATTCAATAATATTTAAAGTGAGAATTTCAAACTTAGATAATCTTTTGATCATTTGATTATACAACTTGTCATTAAAGTTATACATCTCTGGACTATTTTTTTAAAATAACCTTAATTGTTTAAGGTTCCAAATTTTAGTCTAATTATTTCCAAAAATGGTAGAATAAAATTTGAAATTATAATGATTATCCACATAATTAAAAATTATAATTCGATTTAGTTACTCTCTTATTGACCTAAAAAAAAGTTGTCAAAAAATTTAATTGACAAATGGACGCCAACCTAAATGAAAATAATTAAACTCATTTCTAACTTTTAAAAGTTGACAATGTTAATGTTAATTTATTGCTGTAAGAAACATAAAAATCTATTTTGACAATCGATTGTTGACCATATTTAATAAAGATTTTACGTGTGCTATTACTCTCTTGCAACTATTGCATTAACTTAATTTGCATTGAATTTGAAAATGATTGCATAAATTTTTATTAAATGCCGTAAAAATTCGATTATTAACGATAAAAATATGTATCTCGGAGACTTTTCAAAAAAAGAAGGAAAAAATACATTTTTCGAAAATAATAAAAGAAGGATAAACAAAAAAATAAAAAGAAAATGAAATGAGATAAGAATTCAATTAATTACGTCACAAAAATACAAAAAAAAAAAAAAAAAAACCCACCTGTCTTCCAAGCTGTCACACGAGGGCCGCGACCCACCGCCCTCCTCCGCCGCGGCTCCACCGTGTCGCCGTGCCGCCGCCGCAACTTGACTCGTCAACATCGAGTTTCCGATTGGCAATGCACCTGTTGACTTGGTCAACGATAAAACCTTCAAAAGGGGGGCCCCACTTTTGGAGGGATTATGAAAAAGAGAGGCCGAGATCTCTCGAACGGAGGAGGAACGGAGATGGACGGTTCCTCCGGCGACGGGCGGTGGAGCCCACGGCGGACTGTGAAAGAATGGATTCAAATGAGGGATCGAAAGGACAGATGGTAATCTTTTCAGTCACGATTCTTAAATCTTAGGGTTAAATCTGTTCAATTATTATTATTATTATTTGAGAATTGGGACATTGGAGCTTTCACTGTAATCGTAATAACCACACTCGTCGGGACATGGGTGACATAGAAAGAATGTCGGAATTATTATGGATTCACGTCTAAAATACCCGAGATCTCATAACAATATATAACAGATAATAGTTACTCCATCGATTGTCATTTGATTTTGAGTGAAATCTCATATTATTTAATAAGAAAGGATATGTCTTCAAATTAATGTCACTTTCGAGCTTTAAAAGGAGTACACCTTCTCACGTGACTCTTGCACGATCTTAGGTCAGGCACCAAGAGACATCACAACACATTTTTAAAGCCTAAGTTTTTAACTAGACAACTTTCTCAATTATTACTAAACCTTATCTCTGTTTTGTTCATTAGTTTGAAACTACTGCATGATAACCTTCTCAATTAATGGTGCATATGCTGAACACATCGATGATTGAAATAGTAATGTTATTATTTTTTTGGATAAAATACGAAAAATATGAGTTAATTTGTATTCCCAGATAACTTGAACAGTTCGACGAAATAGCCATGAAATAGCCTAAAACTTATGTCTCTATGTAGCCTCCAATATTTTATTTAAATAGTAGAGATTTTATCATGTGGCCATGAAAGTTTTATGTGGAGTTTAAGCTTTTTGTTTACTCTGAATTCTTGGGAGAACTTTCATTATATCCACTGTTTGATTTGATTCCTCTTCAGAAAAGCAGAGTTTGAGATACCTTCTTTTTGGATCTAGATGCATATAATTCTTTTGTAAGTTCTTTTAGCTTCATTTGCAGATTGCTAAAGTGGGTTTATCTTTGAACTTTTTGATGATATGTTTTCATTGGTCTTGCATCATTTTGAGCCCATTTTTGCCTCTTTTTGATGTAGGACCATTCTTAATCTTTTGTGTTTTAAACTTGAATTTGTTAACTTCCCAATCTGGGACTACTTGTATTGGTGGTGGGATTGGAGATTTAAAGTTCCATGTTTAAGCCATGAGAGATTTTGGAGCCGCCCCTTTGCTGAAGTATGTCAAAAATCTGCATTTACTTTTTCTTGATTCAATCTAGTTTGGTTTCCACCTCAAATTCTTGTTGGCCAATGAATTTTGTAGTTCCACTAGTTTTCTTGGAGGATTTGGATTCAGAGCATCATATCAATTACTAATTAGAAATTAATGTCACTATGGTAATGCGATCCAGTTGGTAATCTGGTTTAGAAGATGGTGCAAAGGCAGAGTTTCATGCACCATATTGTTTTCTATATAATGGAATGACTCCCAATTCTAAAAGTTCTGGCCATTAAATTAATTCATAATATATTGCCTGAACTTTAAGTAAATTAACGTTACATGGCAAGTGGACTTCTTATCTTCAAAGTTTAAATATAGAAGAGATGTGTACTAGTTGGTTAGATTAATATTTATCTCTGAGAGTTAGCTTTTGGAAAGTTAGATATTTTATGTATAAATTCTTGCCTGATGGTTTGTGTTCTGAAACTATGTCACTGTTTCAAGCAACATATCAGGTTTCTTGTGCCAGTTCTTTAAATCCTTACATTCCTTCAATTGGGTTATGGTTTCTTTGAGTTAATATGACTTTGTTAAGTGAAGTATGTATGCTAAATTTTCTTATCATGTTTACAGGGATTTTATGAGACATTGAATCAAGATACTGAGCTACTCTGGTGCTGAAAAGATATCCGGAATAGTTTTCAGTCAATCAGGTTCAAGGCGTACTCAAGTCGAATCTGGTTGCGAAAACGGCCATGGATCATACTGTAAAAGTCATTCTAGGCTCAATCGCCTTCGCAGTCTTCTGGTTATTAGCTGTTTTTCCTGCTATCCCACTTCTACCAATTGGTAGAACAGCAGGATCTCTACTTGGGGCAATGCTAATGGTCATATTTCAAGTTCTAACTCCGGATCAAGCGTATGCCGCGATTGATCTTCCCATACTTGGTCTTCTGTTTGGGACAATGGTAGTTAGTGTTTATCTTGAAAGAGCTGATCTGTTCAAGTACTTGGGTAAGGTGCTGTCATGGAAGAGTAAAGGAGCCAAGGATTTAATTTGTCGAGTGTGTCTTATTTCTGCGGTTTCGAGTGCTCTATTCACCAATGACACCTCGTGCGTGGTTTTGACTGAATTTGTATTGAAAATTGCAAAGCAACATAATCTTCCACCTCGACCCTTCCTTCTCGCCCTTGCGTCGAGTGCGAATATTGGATCTTCGGCAACACCTATTGGCAACCCCCAAAACTTGATCATAGCTGTGCAGAGTGGAATTCCATTTGGGCAATTTGTGCTTGGAATACTCCCAGCGATGCTTGTTGGTGTTGTTGTAAATGCTCTAATTATTCTCATCTTTTATTGGAAATTGTTATCTGTCCAAAAGGACGTAGAAAATCCACCCCCAGAAATTGTTGCAGATGAAGATGTCAATTCTCATAGGTTCTCACCAGCCAGATTGTCACACTCACAAATTCCATCCCTCAACTCTCATGAATGGGATACTCGGTTGGATTTAATGAACGCACAAAGCTCTCCGTGCTCGAATGCAAATGTTGAAACTCTAAGAAATTCGATAAGCTCGAAAGATGATGAAATATTCAGGTCTCACAGTGCTAGGAACGAGGCGGGAAGAATATCTGACGCATCGAAAGAGTGGGTGCCCAATGCATCTCCTCTGAAAAGGGAAGACGGGTTCTCTTCTAAGAGCCTCAACTCTATGGAAAAACAGAAAGAACCAGTATCTTTGCAGGTCTCAGAAGGAAAGGATCATTGGAGCAAAAAATGGAGAAAGACTGCTTGGAAATCTTGTGTTTATCTTGTGACTATTGGATTTCTAGCTGCTTTATTGATGGGCTTGAATATGTCGTGGACCGCAGTGACTGCGGCACTCGCTCTTGTGGTTCTTGATTTCAAGGATGCACAGCCATGCCTAGAAAAGGTTTGAACAATTATTTCTTTGTCCATCTCTAACTACTACCAATAATAAATTTGTCGATGGAAGTTCTATTCCTGGTGAATGATAGTAACTTTCTTACTATTTCGGCAGGTTTCCTATTCTCTTTTAGTCTTCTTTTGTGGGATGTTTATGACGGTTGATGGATTTAACAAGACTGGATTGCCAAGTGCTTTTTGGAATTTCATGGAGCCGCACGCGCAAATTAATCGTGTTTCTGGGATCGTAATTCTTGCGCTTGTCATACTATACCTCTCAAACTTGGCTTCAAATGTGCCTACTGGTATTTAATACTTATCCTCCCTTCTTTCCTTGCTTTCCAAGTTAGTTTTTTTTTGTCCAGTAGAATCTTCTTTGTAGAATGAGAATTCCAGTATAGCAAAGAACCCTGAACCTCATTTGGAGGATTTTTGTTGCTTGGTTATAAGATATGTTACGCACAAAATAGTATGTCAAGAAATGTATAAATTACAAGGACAATCACTGCAAATGATGCGTGTAAACTCATGTTTGGGAGTGATTTAGTGAAAGTGATTTGTCTAGTAGTAAGTGATTTTCATATAATTGGTCAAAAGGACATAAGAAAAGGAAAAAGTTGTGAGTTCAATATATGGTGACCATTATTTAATAGTTAATTTCTTACGTTTTTTCTTGGCATCCGGGTCAGATGGTATGTTCGGTGAAAATGGTCGAGGTGCACATAAGCTGGTCCAGACACTCACGGATATAACATATATATATATATATATAATTATTTTAATGTTTGGTTTTACTCTTAAACACAATTTTCATACTATTGAAATTGATTTTGAATGATTAATGCATGGCTGGATGTGATTTTCCTTGCAAAATTCTCTCAAATATGGCCTAAATAACCTTGAGGTTGTGCACAAATTGACAAATCCACAAGTTCATTTTTGTAGAAACAATATATTTGTGAATATTAAAATCATGTACTTCACATTGAGATTCTAGCTATTCTGAAAGTGCAATTTTCACAGTATTTTTTGATATTTGTGAGTTCCTAGATCAGTATACGCACACTTCGAATATTCTCATAAGACAACTACTTGACCCTACAATTATCATTGTTATCTTGTTAGTTCTTCTGCTTGGAGCACGAGTCGCTGCATCTGCTGCAGCGATATCTGCAACCGAAGAAAAACGGGCATGGCTTCTTTTAGCTTGGATCAGTACTGTAGCTGGAAATCTGTCATTGTTAGGCTCGGCCGCCAACTTGATCGTATGCGAACAGGCTCGTCGCAGTCCACAGCTAAGCTACAATTTATCCTTCTGGAATCATCTTAAATTTGGACTGCCCTCAACTCTTGTTATCACAGCCATTGGTTTAGTTCTCATTAAATGATTTTCTTCTGTTTTTAGTTGTTTTTGTTTATTGTTTTTACAATTTTAAAGCTTTTTGTGATGCAAGTGTAGATTTCGTTTGAAGTTTGATATAGATATTATATATGGAATATGTTTACTTCAAAAGTCTGTACAAATTCAAATATGAAACAAATGCTCGAAATAAAGTTGAGTGAAAAATGGATATGAATGAACTGATAAATAGCCATTTTTGTTCAAATGCCTTCATTTTTCAATTTATAACTGTTCTTATTCTTTTGCTCAAAGATAGACTTTGAACAGAAGGGGAAAAAATGCCACTTTTGATGTCATTAATTCCCTGCAACCATAACTGGCTCATTAATCTAAGAGGCTGGAAATTTCATATTAGTTACATGATATGAAGCAAACTATGCTGTATTGAAATATAGAACTATAAGATAATTAAGTAATTTTAGAAATTTAAACCATCTTTGGTTTTGAGATCATTTCAGCACTAAAATATCCACTAAATACAAGTATGAATTTTTCAATATACTCCTATTAAAAAAAAAATAGCTGGCAAACCATCATACTCAGTAGCCACAATGAATTCAATTCATATTTGTCATCTACCTATAAATTAATTCTTAAACATTCAAATATTGTAGGTTGGACGATAAAGGGTGCCCTCACGAATATAAAAATAATAATAGTGAGAAGAAGAAAATGACTGACTAATTACTAATATTTCTTGGCCGAAAGTACATGAATAATATAGTAAAAATAACTATTTCTTAAAATAGAGTATTTTTTGAACTAATGACAAACAAGAAGGTGAAATTTACAATTTTTTTGGAATGATTTTTCATATACAACAAAACAATTTCCAAATAAATCGAAATATATTTAAAAAAATTCATGTATAGCAAATAACTAAAATAACCACACTTGAAGTCAGTGTCTAAATTCAGAATTCTAAAATATGGGGAAAAAACACAAAAACCTGCCACAATGAATTTTTTTTTAAAAAAGTGCTAAATTAAAATGATTAAAGTAAAAATGCTTTTTATAGCAATTTTTCTTTTTTTTTTCAACCTCGAGATTTGAAAAACACATAAATAGTATGTTCTCTTCTTGACTTATATATTTTTCAATTAGTCTTATTTATTTATTATATATACTCACATGTTTTTTTAGTTCTTATTATAGAATATGAGATTCCAGCTCAAAATCAATTGGTAATGAGGGGAGTAACTCATATTCCCTTATAAATGTGTTGGAGACTCCTCACATTTACAACATAGTGAGTATCTCCAACATGCCCCCTCAAGATGGGGGCCATATCGGGAAATGTCATTGGGTCCACACCTGCTTTTTTGAATTCAAAGCATTTTGGGTAGGATCGGACTTTGGGGAGATCATTAACCCACATGGAGCTCTGATACCATATTAGAGAGTATGAGGTTCCACCTCAAAACCAATTGGCAATGAGGGGAGTAACTCATATCCCTTATAAATGTGTTGAAGATTCCTCACCTTTCCAATGTGGGACAATTGCCACATGGTAGACATAGTGAGTATCTCCAACATATGGCCACCATCTTGAGGGGGCATGTTAGAGATACTCATTGTGGTGCAATTATCCCACATTGATAAGGTGAGGATTCTTCAACACATTTATAAAGAATATGAGTTACTCCCCTCATTACCAATTGGTTTTGAGGTGGAACCTCATATTCTCTAATAGTTTTATCGAAATTGAAAAGGAGAAATTATTGCTCTGGTCGATATCACACATGAGTTGTTTTCAATATAAATTATTGTCAAATTTATAGATATGATTCCTAAAGTTAATAGTCTCATGAAAATTTTAAACTCTATTTAGAGGATTTTGGTATGAATTATAGATTTGTATTTATGTTTAGAATTCTTTTATTTTATTTTAAATAATTATTTAAGGAAATTTGATTCATTGTTTAAAATTGAGTGATAAAAATGAAGATTTAATTGTTTTTTGTAAAGTTAGAAATGAGATACACATTTTTTAACATGAGCTATATGCCTTTGTATTTATGTTTAGAAGTCTTTTATTTTATTTTAAATAATTATTTAAGGAAATTTAATTTATTGTTTAAATTGAGTGATAAAAATGAAGATTTAATTATTTTTGTAAAGTTAGAAATGAGATACGTACACATTTTTTAAGGTTATCTCTCATTGAGCTATATGTCTTTGGAGATTTTACATGTATACCCAAAAAAACACCATCAATAACGCTTTTTTTGTGATAGAAAAAGGGGCTATCTATGTAAAATGACCAAAATAACCTTCAATCAATTTCCCGTCCATGACTTTCAATCAATTTCAACTAATAGTTCTCAATCAATTTTCAATTGTTGGACTTCAATCAATTTGATGATAATGTTCAATTCAATATCACGTTTTCTCTCTTCTTAATTGTTTGGCAATGAACGCGTGATTTTGAAGAAGAAAAAAGGTAAAATGAGAATTTTAGAATTTTTTTTAAAAATATGTTATAAATGAATAATTTAAAAAAAAACATGCTATAACTGCAATGAACATCCGAAAAATGATTATCTAGGATGAATTTCCTATATCATTTCTATGAGATTAGAATGGTCTCAACATGTCTAAAGGTGATGTGTTTTTTAGTTCACCAATTTAGATTAGATTCAAATTTATAAATCAAATACATGTTTGAGTTGATTCGAAATATTTACTAAGTTTGAAATATTTACTTAAACTTAGTAAAATCTTATAACATATCACCAATCTGAAAGGAAATATATATTTGATTTATTCCATAAATCCTCTTTAAATAAAGTGGTAGGAATAGACATTATTGTGTAAAGGGCACAAAATTATGAAGTCTACTACATTAGGCATCACTTATTTACTTAAGTATGGAGGCCCCACTAATAATTAACCTTTATGTTTTGTTATATATATATAGATATATTCTATTTATTCATTTTGTATGTACCCGTATTTGTTTTTGGTAGAAAAGAGTGGAGTGAAAGGAAATAAAGTAGTTAATAGTAGTTTGAAGTATATTAACTATTCATTTGTGAATTGGAGTTAATAGTAGTGATGTAATTAACTACTTTGTTGAAGATATGTCTTGAACGTATTAATGTCTTGCAATTAGTAGTCAGGGCAGCGAGTGGGGGTGCTCCCGTTGCGCAAACGCTTTTCGCATTTGCATACGATTGCTTCCCGCATAGCAGCAATGCATTTCGCATGCGCTTAGTGCAACTAGCTTTCACACTTCGTAGCGTTAGCACTTCTGCATTATGCTGTGCATTTCGCGCGTGCTAGCACATCCACATTCTGTTTAATGCTTACACATTCTATAATAAGATTTATTGAGAGTGCACATATAAACTCGAATTAAACTCTAGCCGTAATATGACATTCATTATGTAGTCTGTATTTTTGTTTGCCTTTCCTTAATAAAACAATGCCCCCTCTAATTTTCTGTGTGTTTGTTCTTTTTCTCTCACTTTTTCTTTATTCTTTGATCGGTTGTTGATTGCCGTTTTCATAACATACTTGTTAGATAATTGAAGTTAAGAGTGGTTGAGTGATAAATTTGATGTGAAATTTAATAGTGGAGTTGAACGTGATTGTTTACTACAAAAAAAAAATTAGGAGCGATTATTAACCACTCCTAATGTTTTAAAAAAACAAACATGCCTTCAAAATCATGTTCAAAATTCAAAATACATTGGAATTAAAAAAACCTGATTAAAAAAAATATATTTCTAGTCTTGGATGTCTAGAATGACATGAATATATAGAAACCTTAATGGCATGATTTTTTTTTTTAACATAGGTAGTTGTACAATTTCTTTTAGCAATACACTTTTTTTTTTTTTTTTGCGTTTTGAAATAAAAAAATTAAATAATTTTGTAAAATTACAAATATCTAAGTTGCAAGAAGATTAATTTTACAAGGGATTGAGCCACAACTTTCATGTAATTTTCAACAAAAACTATTTCAAAATGGTATTTCAAATATTTAATGTTTTTTTTTCCTTTATCATATCATATAGGTCTTGAATTGTTAAAAAAAGAAATGATAGGCCTTTTAAGAAAGAATCTTCACTCAATGAATGGTTCTCCTGCTGCCTCGGAACTTGGAAAGATTTTACTCCTTCCTTTTAAAAAAGAGAGGTTTCACATTAATTTGGTAAAATAATAATAATAAAATGGAATCAATAGAAAAAAAAACAATATTTTCTAATATGCTTTTTAAACAAGAATTTGACCAATTTAAGTGTTAGCAAAAGAGTTTGGTAGAATATCGAGCTTAGCTTATTGTTTAAATTAATTAAAGTAAGATAGATTCAAATTCAAAGGACCATCAAGAATTTGACCAATTTAAGTGTTAGCAAAAAAGTTTGGTAGAATGTGGAGTACAACTTATTGTTTAAATTAATTAAAGTAACAAAAATGAAAGATTCAAATTCAAAGGACCATAAAATTTATTTCATTTTTATATGAATGGTCGAGCATGGAAATAGGGCGAAAATTGGGGTGGGAATTCACCATGAGAAATAGGAAGAGATCGAGTTAAATGATATTTTAATTTTATAATAACTCTTCTCGAAACTTGGAAAGATTTTACTCCCTCCTTAAAAATGATCGGATTCATGGTTTGGATTCTAGTAATTTTTTAATGATATTTTTTTAAATAGATGATTATTATGAAAAAGAACAAGATATTTAATTATTAAAGAAAAATATCTATTTGAATAAATATTTCTTCAAAAAAATATTTCTAAAGAATAAATTGATAAAAAGAGAGAAAAAGATAATTTTTAAAAATAAAATAAATAAAAAAAAGTAAACGAAGGATTGGGGAATCGGGGATGAAGAATGCCCCGTTTAGCTCGCAAGAAATTTTATCTCCCACTCACTCCTCCATTCCCCACCTAAACCGGGGTTCACATCCCGGAACTGGGAATGGAATAGACATGTTATGTGCACCTCAATTATTGTTATGAGACATAACTGTTTTACCTTATAATATTTGAATATCGAAAAAAAAAAATGATATAAAAATAATTTTTGTATGGGTGGGTAACATTGATTGACGACCATATCTTAGTTTTCAAGATTTTCTTGATTATTAAGACAACTTATGATGATCCACTTTTTTGAAAAACTGTTTTCATCTAAACACAATAACCTTGCAACACTTCTCCCTTTGAGAGAGGGACCAAACAAAAGAGAATCGAGTTTTTGACCGACAACTTGGTTTTGATCAACATCTCAAATTGAGACCAAACAAATTCAAAGAAGCAACCAACATATGAAACTACGAATAACAGACTTGAGACAACATGTTAATATTATCATCATGAATGTTAAAATACATAGAATTATCGTAAACAAATATTAAAATATCAAACTAATGATTTAAATCATTTACGTGTTAGTGTTTTCTTTTCCACGTCTAAATAAAAGTCAACACTCAAGTTTGAAACGAACATTTCTTTGAATTGAATTTATAAAGTAACATATAAATCTTTTTGACTTTAATGTCTCCTCATTATTTTAAATATTACCCTTGAAAATGTCACCATTATATGGTTAAAGCATTCTTGGAAATTATTGCAATGAAAAATGTCACTATGATATGGTTGACAAGGTTGGCAAAGACAATCACGTAAGATAATGAAAACAATTAAAATAAACCAAATAATAATAAAAAAGTTGAGAAAATAGATACAAAATCAAATACTTAAAATGTAAGATTTATTAAAGTTTGGTGGCAGCTTCTAGAGAGAGAAACAATGAATGAACGATGAAACAATTTTTTTTTTTTTAATTTACGTATTTATTAAAATATATTAATAATATCAACTCCATGATCAAGCTTTCTCTTTCATTTCTCTCTCACTTTTTCGTATGCGATTTTCTCAATTCCACAATTCATCATGAACTGGAGAAGCTTTGATGCTACATTTCGCCTCTGATTATCTTCGATTTCAGTTGATTAGGGTTTCGATTTTTGCTGGTTTCAGTTTGGATCACTAGGATTTGGGCGAGTATACTGGAATTTGCAATTTCCAATGTTGGAGGTAACATTTGTTCATTTCATTGCTGATTATGTAATTTTAGTTTCTTTAGTCACTGTGCTAGTTTAGCTGTATTAGATTGTTGGTAGATCTGTATCGTAGAGTGAAGTTTTGATGAATATGGAAATGTAGCTCGTTGATTGATTTACTTAACGGCTGTGGAAAAGGAAAGAGGGAAATTAGGAAGTGTCGTTGGCGACGATGGAGCTTAATGGTTGAGTATGAGTTTCGTTTTGTTGCAGTGGGGATTTCGGTTGTATCAGTGACTTAAGCGATTAGAGGTTGGATTTGAATTTATTTCTTTGGTGTAATTTACCTCCATTTTCTTAATTAGTAATTTATTCGGAGTTGAAGGGAGCTAGAATCATTTGATTACATGTTGGGTATATTGATTGACTATCTAGTCGTTTTTACTTGTTCAGTGCTGTAATTAATGATCCCAAGTTGTCATTAGGCAGCCTAGCCTGGTTCATAGAGGTTTGGGGTCTACAAGATATGTTCTTTTGGAGATCGTAGTTTGTATACTCACGAGTGAACTTAATGCTGAAGTTTTTTGTTGTCTTTTGGGGGTCCAGGTTTTAGAACGAATGGGGGTCTAGATCTTAGAACTTGTGCGGTGCAGGATGTAGTGGTGCAAAACTCCGATTCCCAGTTATAAATTAATAATAATAATCTCAAACCCTCATTTTCCATTGGTTTTGTCCATTGTTGTGAGGATTCTAAGTTGCTTTCCAACTTTGATGATTTCCCTTCTTTGATTCAAACACGAACTCTCATGTTATTGTTATTATTATTTTGTTTTGTTGTTTTTTTTCCCTTTCACTTCTGGAGATTGGAAGGAGTGGTGAGTACTGCAAAGTCTAATTGGACAAAGTTTTATACCACCAATTAAGAAGATTTGGGGATTATGAAAAATATCTCCAATTTATGATGATAAGAGAACAGGAATGTGATCTTAAAAAAAGAAAAGAAAAGAAAATAGTAATTTGACTGTCTCCAGTTAAGACGCAGATTTGGGGGTTAAGAGAGTCAAATAGTGCTTGAGAAATTTGTCCGCTGTTCTCTGAATTTAAAGGTTCAAAAGGTATTTTGTGATTGTAGACCATATCATCCACAGAACGCACTAATTGTCCAATAGTCCTGTCTCTGTAGGATTGCAGTCAATGGTAGTAATTCATATGTAGGAGAAGACTCCCAAAGGATAAAAGGAATAAACTCAGCTTTTTTTCCTTTCAGTTTTGCTACCGAAGAATGCAAAGTTAATGGATTCAGAGTCTGCTTGAAACATGATGCATATATCTGAAGTCATGAAATCCTGAATTTCCTGCATACATAAGCTTTATTTGAGAGTGTTCATGCTACATGGGATTATTTTTGCTTTCTTTTTATTATTTTTAATCTTTTTTTTATGGTAATTGATAGAATCCTGTTTCTCCAACTGATGCATAATCTTCCTGATATCTTCAGCACTCAAACTTCCACTTCCTTTTCATGCAGGATTTTCTTACTAGTTCATGGTTATTGGGCTTTCTCAAATTCTAGCTGAAGAGTGGTAGTTTGGATACTTAATCACAGCCTTTACCTGCGTGCCTATGGGGTAAAAGTTACTTAGGGTATTGAAGGGTGCCATGTACTTGTTGGATGCGTTGGAAGTGTAACATCTGCTTAATCATCATTTTCACAAAATATTTCACTCTGCAGAGCGAGTTCAATTCAGGGCTAGCTTCTTTTCTTCTTCCACATAATTTGGATAAAAACCAAAAATGCCTTCATGGTGGGGGAAGCCATCATCCAAAGAAGTAAAGAAGAAAACGAGCAAGGAAAGTTTCATTGACTCATTACACCGTAAGTTTAAGAATTCACCTGATGGTAAAGTAAACAGCAGATCAGGAAGTTCTCGTAGACGTGGTGGTGACACTATATCTGAGAAGGGGTCTAAACCACCACTATTAGGATCATCATCACCTTCCAAAGAAGTATCTAGATGTCAAAGTTTTGCTGAAAGATCACGTTCTCACCAACTTCCACTTCCAGATTTGCACTCTGCAGGTGTAAGTCGCACAGACTCTTGGATTAGTGTGGCAGCGAAATCAAAATTAGAAAGAATCTCCAAGACGTCTTCATTCCTTCCCCTCCCTAGACCTGCATGTATACGAAGTAGGCCAGATCCTGCAGATTTGGATACAGATTTGGTCACTGGTTCTGTTTCTGGCGAGTCCTTGGGTGATAGCGATGACCTCAATGATTCCCATCAACGTAGTCCTCAGGCAACTGACTATGGCATTGGGACTAGAACTGTGATAGGTTCTACTGAACCCAGCAGGTGAGCTCGCATGCCTTTATTTTATCCTATCTTTCATTCTGGAGTCTCATTGTCTGCAGTCTTCGTTGAATGGTTAAATAAGGTTAGTTGCATCATTTTATTTGGTTGTCCTTGTTCTATAGTAGTCAGCTTGCATCAGCATTGTTTTTTAAATTAATACTCTGCTTGTCCCTGATATATTTGGTGGATTTTTCTGAAGTGCAACTCTCAAGGACCAGTCTTCTACTACTGTGCCAATAAATTCAAAAGAGGGTAAGATAGGGGAAAGTCTTTCATTTCCTCCAAAGAATCCTTCAATACCTAAGCGAAGGCCTTTAAGCAGCAATATAACAAATCTACAAGTTCCTCGTCATGGGGCTTTTTTTAGTGCACCAGATAGTTCCATGTCTAGTCCCTCTAGAAGCCCTTTGAGGGTATTTAGCACTGAGCAAGTCATGAACACTGCTGTTTGGGCTGGAAAGTCCCACCCAGATGTCATTTTCGGTGGGTCTGGCCACTGTTCCAGCCCTGGTTCTGGTCACAATTCAGGGCACAACTCTATGGGGGGTGATGCGGCAGGCCACTTCTTTTGGCAACAAAGTAGGGGCAGCCCCGAATATTCACCAGTGCCTAGTTCTAGAATGACTAGCCCTGGCCCAAGCTCCAGAATTCAAAGTGGTGCTGTTACACCTATTCATCCTAGAGCTGGAGCTCCCCCTGCTGGGTCACAAACTTGCGGGCCTGAGGAGAAACAAACTCATCGCTTGCCTCTTCCTCCCATAGCAATCTCAAACTCCTATCCATTTTCTCATTCAAATTCTGCAGTGACATCTCCTTCGGTGCCTAGGAGTCCAGGAAGGACGGAGACTCCAGCAAGCCCAGGTTCACGCTGGAAAAAGGGGAAGCTACTGGGTCGGGGAACATTTGGGCACGTATATGTTGGTTTTAATAGGTATGTAAACAAAAGTTTGTTCATTCACAATGCTAGTTATGATGTTGTAGGCATACAGCTTATCCGATATAAGTGATTATGATACTGTGTGATTATAGTGTTCTTGCCATTATTCTCTCTTACTCGTGTGGCCTTTCATATTTTTAGTGCCTAACACGGTTGATTTCTGATTTTATTTGTTTATTATTTCAACCGTTCAGTGAAAGTGGAGAAATGTGTGCAATGAAGGAGGTCATGTTATTTTCTGATGATGCAAAGTCCAAGGAAAGTGCTAAACAATTAATGCAGGTACAGTTCCATTTTATGCAGATCTCATCTAGTGCGTTGTTCTTGTAACTCTACAATATTTCTTTGTTTTATTAAAAAATTACCTTTTCATTTATGGCAGGAAATTGCTTTACTAAGTCGTTTACGGCATCCTAACATCGTGCAGTATTACGGTTCAGAAACAGTGAGTATTTTGGTTATAATTTTGTTTTTGCTGTTAACGCTCTGACTGTAAGATTATGAAGGAAGATGTAGCGGAGAAGTGATCATCTTGTAAAGAAACCCTTACGCATGAGGGCCTCCTTAAAGTTGTTGATGGGGGAGGGGAGGAGGGGGTTGAAGAGATAGAGATATATTGAAAAGAGATGGTGAGGTCACATTTTTAACATAGGAACCCATTGTCTGTGGACCACTAATCATTTATATTACCTTCGTTATAGCTACTGGTGATATGTTAATTTGAATAGGCAGTTGGCCAAACCACCATGTGTTGACCTTGTCGTCAAATAAAGGCCGGATAAATAATAAAGGGATTAAACGTTATGAGTTTAATCACCTACCTAAGAATTAATTTTCTGGAGTTACCTTGACAACCAAATATTGTAGCGTCAGGAAGTTGTTCCGTGAGAGTAGCGAAGGTGTGCATAAATTGTCCCGAATAAGCAGGAATAAATAAAAGAGTAGTTGACAGTTTCTTATGAAAATAAGTCATTGGAGGTGAGGTATCTATATTGTATAGGATTCGACTTGAGACCTGGTTTCTAATATTTTCCAATTATCTACTGTTGCTGCATACAATGGCCCAATGGGTGTAATTGGAAATATGAAATCAGGCGGCTGTGCAATCTTCCATGTCCTGGAATTTTATTTATTTGTTTTTTAATCTATTTGTAACAGATGGATGATAAACTCTACATATATCTGGAATATGTATCTGGTGGCTCTATTTATAAATTACTACAAGACTATGGACAATTTGGGGAACTGGCCATTCGCAGCTATACTCAACAAATACTATCAGGGCTTGCATATTTACATGCTAAAACTACAGTGCACAGGTGATATGAACATCCATGACGCCCATAGTTTTTCTGACACATGCAATAGTGCAGTAGCTAGCTGCTGCTACTACATTCTTATTGCACCAAGTTTGCGGAAATTTATATTGAACTTCTAACTTCTGCAGGGATATTAAAGGAGCAAACATACTAGTTGACCCAAATGGCCGTGTTAAGTTGGCAGATTTTGGGATGGCGAAGCATGTAAGATAAGCTCGCAGTTCTTACCCTTACTCGAATGCATTTTTAATTTTGACATTTCCATCCATTAAATTTATAGAGCTAGTTGTTTGCTTCTTTTTTGTTTTTTGTAATGAATATGGAATTGTACCTAACAAGTAATATTTTAATTATTATTGAAACTTAATTATTGAAGTAAACTGAAAATATGGGACTTTTTTTTTAAAAAAAAAAACTGTTAATATGGGAACTGGGAAGTAAAAATTATTTTGTAATAGGTATGTATTGTTGAGATATGCCTTTGAACTAGGTTTTCTTTTTAATAGGAAACATAAAACTTTCATTGATATGATGAAAAGTTACAAAAAAGAATGTCTTTCACATTACAAAAAATCTTTCCAATGAAACAATATGGTAGATAAAACTATAATCTTTGAAAGGTAAAGATAAATTGGCCATGTCAAAGTAAGATAAGTAATTGATTTGATGATGCTTTTAACTATGTTGACCAAACGTTTTGTATTCTTATCTCCTAGCACGTGGACGCAACTTTAGTGAATCCCATAAATCGTTGCGTTTTGTCTTACGTTTTTGTTTGTTCTTATAAAATTATGTTCTCTTTTAATCAATCATTTTGTGCACGAGGAGCATGTATGAATTGAAAATCCATGATTCTATTTTAGTTAACAATTAACATAGACATTTTAGCATTTTCATATTTATCTGCTATATTTACATTACATGTATTAGAATTTACTTTAAACGTTTTGCTATTATAAATTATTTTGCATGTGGATACACTCAGATCGTTAAGCTAAAACAAGAACTTTCATCCAGACAGTAGTAAATAATATATGATCGTTATTCACTTACATATATCAGTTTATTTTCTCTCTTCTGGGTTACAGATCACGGGCCAATCATGTCCACTGTCGTTTAAGGGCAGCCCTTACTGGATGGCACCTGAGGTCAGAATTTATTGCCTCTTTAAGCAAACAATGAGAACTAAATGATACATATATCTGACCCATTTCTTTCCCAGGTTATAAAGAACTCAAATGGTTGCAACCTTGCGGTTGATATTTGGAGTCTTGGATGCACTGTTCTGGAGATGGCTACTACAAAGCCACCTTGGAGCCAGTATGAAGGGGTGAGTAAAGACGTTTTAAAATATTTAAGCCGTAAAAGTTTCAATGAAATAAAATACACTTCGTTATAAAATATCTATTGGACGGATGAGAAAGCACATTTAAATGGAAAACAATCATTGTATAGTCTTTTGGTTTTATGTTTTATGTTTCCTTGAAGATTACTCGCATTTCTTACGTAGTGTCCTTGTTCTGTGTTCTGATGGTGGGACATTTTATACTTTGCTTCAAAGGTTGCTGCCATGTTTAAGATTGGTAATAGCAAAGAACTCCCAGTAATTCCAGAAAACCTCTCAGGTGATGGCAAGGATTTTGTGAGACTATGTCTGCAACGAAACCCGCATCATCGACCTACAGCGGCTCAACTTTTAGAGCATCCTTTTGTCAAATATGCTGCACCTGTAGAGAGGCCTATTTTGAGCTCTGAACCGTCTGATGCAACTCCTGGGTTTACAAACGGAGTGAAGACTTTGGTATGCATATTCTTCTACATCGCTTTTTTATTCGTTACTGCACGTTATTGTACAATGTGTATGGCTCTCTTGTGGTTTGGGTTTTGTTGCTGTCTGCACTGTCCAATTTTACTTAACTTCGGTGATAATAGCTTCTCAATTTCGCATAAAAGGTTGACCTATGTTTTCCTTTCTTACCAGCTGTGAGTCTGACAAATTAGTTGAGATTTGATATTTAGAAAGAAGTATGAATTTGGATTAGAATCTGGAAAGATTTTGGTGCCTCAGCTGGGAAACTATTATTTTTGTTTCATTAGTTCAGTTAATGATTTTCTTTTTCTTGACTATTAATCACTTTCAGGGTATTGGCCAATCACGGATTACTTCAGTGGACTCAGATTGTAGACTTGCAGTTCATTCTTCAAGAGTCTCAAAAGCTGTTCTTCATGCCAGGTTTTCTCTTGCCCCAACCTTTGTTTTTTATAAACCATTTTGGTCTCTGTGAAATTGAAGAAATAAATGAAGAACTACTTTTAAGATTTAGAGTTGGAATTTATTTTTTTGAAACTAAGGGTAACAACGTCTGTCCCTAGGTCAGGCACTAGAGACATCGACCCAGTAATGTCACATTTGAATTGAAAGTAGAGGGACTTAAGTAGAATGAAACTCTATGTAAAAGGACCAAAATGATATTTTATCTTATTTTACTGATTAAGATGCAATCTAAATCTGATTTCATTTTTCATCCAGTGAAATCAAAATTCCAAGAAACATATCATGTCCTGTTTCCCCTATTGGAAGCCCTCTTTTGCACTCGCGATCATCTCAGCATCCCAGTGGAAGAATGTCTCCTTCACCTATATCGAGTCCGCGAACAACTTCAGGCTCGTCGACACCTTTGACAGGATGCGGCGGTGCAATTCCTTACAACCACCTGAAACAAGCTATATGCTTGCAAGAGGGATTTGGAAGCACGCCAAAGTCCTCAAGTAATAGTCCATACAGCAGTGGTCTCTCCTTCCATGATTCAAATCCCGACATTTTTCGAGGGTTGCAGCCTGGGACTCCCGTCTTCTCTGAAACGATACCTGAAAACGATATCTTGGGAAAGCAAGTTGGAGTAGGGAGGCCTGCTCATGGTGAATTGTATAATGGACAGCAGGTATTGGCTGATCGAGTGTCTCGACAGCTCCTGAGGGATCATGTTAAAACAAAACCTTCTCTTGATTTGAGTCCTAGCCCTACATTGTCTGGCCGCATGAATGGTATCCGACTCCGAATGCATCAACCTACTAGAGATAGTTGTCAAGAGTAAGAAACTTTCGATTGGAAAGATAAATACCAAATGTTCCACCGTGAACTAGTGGAGATGATTCTTTTGACATTTTGATTATTGAAGGATAAGAAAGCGCAGCTGTGTGACTGAATTAGCATCTGGCTGCTCGATTCGATCCGTCGATAACATGAGGTAACAGCTTGTACAGAGTTCGAGTTATCTGCTGACCAACTAAATCTGAGATGCAAATTTTTAATTTATTATGATTCTAAATGTGAAACAGAGGTTGGTTACTTGAGATAGAGAGAAGTGCCCACCCATTGAGTTCCTGAAGTAGGAAAGCACTCAGAGCAGTGAAAAATGTACATTTTTTTAGGTCACCATATAAAAAGACTAGAGGAAACAGAGGGTCATTACCATCTCTGAAATTTCTTCCTTTCAACCAAAAAAGAAAAAGAAACAAGATGTTGTACAGTTGTTTAAGGAATGAACTTGAAAACATTTCTATTTATTATCTTAAGTCAGGAACTTGTATGGCACATGCAGTTAAAGTTCTTTTCAGTGATTTATGAAATTTCAGAAATGAAATGGCTGTCATTTTATGCCAAGCTTGGACCTGATTATTGAATGCACTTGGCTTTCTATTTTATCATCAGTCTTTACTCTTTGGTCAAATTAACTTTTTTAAAAAAAAGATTTTAGTCAAACACATTTTGACCTCTGCATTTGGCCAAAACAAAGATCAGTATATTAATAAAGAACGCAAGTTATAAGATAATGTTTTCTAAAATGAAGGTTTATAATGCAGTCTTAAAAGAATGAAGGTTATATTTTTAAATGTTTATAAAAATACTGAAAAATGTAAACACCAATCGATGTTTTTGAGATTTTTTTTAAAAACATATTTTTGTGGAAAAAAGAAGTAATATAGTATTCATTAAACTATTTATTATTATTATTATTATTATTATTATTATTATTATTATTATTATTATATTATATGCTAAGTGTCATTAATATTATGTTGATGTTGAACATAATATTAATGACACTTTAGAGAAAAAAAAACCAAGAATCGGCAAAATATTATGAAATTGGATAGAATTTAGGTTTTAAGGCCGATTGTGGAAATCGGGTGGGGGCAAAAAGAAGAACCAAAGAGACGAGAGAAAAATGAGATGAGGCAAGGCAAAATATAGCTGCACCTTTTCCAAAAACTAATAACAAAAATATTACAGGAAAATCTAGAAATTATACCAAAAATAAGGATATTTAATCGCTAACAACAAAAATCTCCTGCAGCAACCTGACACAAGGACAACAGAATCACAAAAGATTTCTCAGTCAAAGAAAAAAGAAAAAAAATTCAACTTCCAAAACAGAAGACCATTGGTAAAATTGGCTCTGCAAAGAATACAAAAAAGAAAAAACAACTCTTGGGTTAGATCCCATCTTTCCATTATTAGGTAGTTCGAAGTTTGGGAATGTACTTTATCTTCGCACCCTTTTCAAATTTTGTCCTGAACTTGGCCTTGTTGCCGGCTTCATTGGCCAAGGACTTGGGAGGCTCCAAATTGATCGATATCGCATTGCCAAGAACATTGCGTTTGTCGAAGTTCGACGATTGGAGTGCTGCAGATGTTTCAGTGTCATTTTGAATCTCAGAGCATCCAGAAGAAGACTCAGAATCGGAGGGTAAATTCAATTTGACATGGTCGGCTGATATAGCCTCCTTCCACCCTGAATTCAACAATTTATAAGTTGGATTTGGCTATATACCACATTCCACACAAAATGAAGTAAAAACAGGATTTGTGTCGAATTTGAACTTACTCTGTGCAAGGAAAGCTTTTGCAGCACGACTCGAGAACTCCAAGACGACCGGTTGTGGTTGCGCAGGCTCTTCCTGGATCAAGGAGTTGTTTCCAAAGTCCTCAGTGTCAGCATCCATGGAGGATCGCGGAGAATATGTATTCAGCAGGGCCTGATGATCCTCTACCTTTTCGGCTGTCCCTTCAGCTTCAGATTCGCCATTTTCACTTTGATCTGGCATTGCATACTTGGTTCCGTTGCGACTAACTGGCCTCCACAGCTTAACCATCACTCGATTTGTTGCAGTTTGCATAGAATCTGGCTTAGTGAATTTCTCCAAATGATTATTAATCTTCTTAGACGTTTGATGACCATCCTGGCAATCATCTGGAGCTCCAACTGGACCTTTACTCTCTTGGTTGCAATTTCCTAATGCCACTGAAATAGAACCAATCAAAACCTCATGACTCTTAATTTCCTCTGCCTGGGAAGTTATCTCTTCATGAATCCTGGCTTGGAAACGATCTCCATCGGTTTCCGGCTTGGGCTTGGGCTTCCGGCTCCAAACTTTTTTTCCATTTACAATGGGTGCAGCCCTTGATTGCACATGGTTTCCAAGCCTTCGCATATCTCCATTTTTGAGTCCCTGATGAGTTTGATCTGCACGAAAGCCATTAGAAAGTCCCCTTTGTGTCTTAGGCAGTGCCTGCCACTGGACACGAAAACCATTCGTTTGTATTTTCAGCTGATCACCACCATAGTGATCAACAAGAAGATGTTCAGGGTAGCCACTGCGAAACCCAGAATGAGACTCGAAATCTTCATCTTCGTCAGTTAGTGACTGTTGAGATGTTTCAATAGATAACGGCATGTGATCAGGCAATATGCCCAGAGGAGAGTCCCTTTCTGAGTGGCATTCAGTCTGAGGGCTAGATGATTCTTCAGGTAATACATCTTCAATAATTTCATCTACACTCCCGCCGTCCAAATCAACCTTCTCTTCGTGTTTTTGCTCTTTTGACCTTTGTTCTTTCTGCCTTAGCTTCTTCTTCCTTTTTCTTTCCAACAACTCCGCTTGTCTACAGAATCACATATGCCCATTTGGGTGAGGAACACGCGTTCTAAGCACAGAACTCACAGCAAGTTTTTAAATGGTCAGTGTTCTTATCAGGGTTTTTTTTTTTTATTTGAAGGGTTCAGTGAACCTCCACGAGGAGACAGTAGTTAGTAGTTAGTCGGATAAGTTAAAAATACCTTCGATAACCATTTGGTTTTTGAAATGTAAGTCTATTCTTACTCAAATTTCTTACGATGTGTTCCACCTTTCCTACAATCTATCCATCTTTACTTAAAAAAGTATGTGAGTGCTAACCAACCTTTAGTAACAAAAACAAGCTTTTGGAAGCTACTATTTTTTGTTTTCAAATTTTGGTTTGGTTTCTACAAATATAGATAAGATGTAGATATCCAAGTAAGAAAAAACATATGGCAGGTAAGGTAGTTGTTGTAGGCTTAAGTTTCAAAAACTAAAAACAAAAAATCAAATGGTTATCAAACGGGGCCTAAGATACTTAGTTTGAAAATAGTTGTCAGTCTGCAAGGAGGTACACTAGTAGTTAGTCAGATAAGTTAAGAACCTCCACAAGGAGATTACTAGTTACCCGCCTAAGTTAAGAACATCAAGTCGAAATATACTGGTATAGGAAAGCTTCTTCCTTACCAAGAAATAATTGTTCAGCCCAGTGCTTATTTTCTGTCAAATAGCACATGCACCAGTGATCTCTACACGACTATTAATGCTCAACTATTGAACTAATCTCTGACTAATACTGCTAAGGTCGATTATATCCTGCTAGATCAGGCTACTCTTTCAAAAATTCACAGAAAGGTACCTTGCAAAAAGGGAAATTAGATGGTAATGATAATGAATATACCTCCTTTGTGCAGCTTCTTCCTCCTCTACCAGCAACTTCTGGCACCTCAAAGCTTCAGCATCCTTGTCAGCAAGCCATGTTTTGACCTTTTAAGAAAATGTTGTCACATGTTAATGAGCAAAAGACCATATATACATATATATAATGTTTTGTGGTCATTTATACAAGATATTAAATCTATCAACAATCCGTAATATCAATGACGAACCCTCCAATTTATGGATACATTGTATTTTAAGGCTTGATGATTCCCTAAACTAGGATATCACTTCTATACACTGCTAACAGCCTAACCGATACAAAGCAGGAACTATCAGCTAGAGATAACATATGACGTGAACCAAAAATTAGAGGAAAATAACTTACCAATTTCTCTTCCAACAGAAAGCTCATGCAAGCAACTAAGTTTTTTGTTTCAAGGCCGATCTTAACGGCCTCACCATCAAATATATATTTCTGCATAGACACAGCAGTTCCACACAGGAAAGTTCTTTCACTTGCATTGTCAAGAATTTCAAATAGCTCCTGGGAAGATAGCGAAAACCTAGGCGGTAGACCTTGTACAATGTCCTGAAAAAGTTTAGGTATGCAATATAAATCTATGTATTTGTTCACAATAATGCACGAATGGAGGAAAGGACCCAAAATAAAGGCTGGTGGAAGTGGAACATGAACATACCAAAAGGGCAGAACCTGTCCTCAAATAAACATGAGGTAGGGCAGAAAATCCTGGTTTTCCAATAACAGCAGTCAGATTCTTGATGACAGCTGACCCTTGTATTCCCTATACATTTACAGAGACTAATCATTTAAGAGAATATAAAACAGACAATATCTAAAACCTGCAAGGATTTTCTTTCAGATTATGTTTCGTCCTCATTTATATCTAATTATTTAAAGACTGCATAGAAAGGATTTTTGAAGACATTGACACGCCCTTTGATCGTTTTTTGAAAGTGTTGTTCTTATGTTGTATCTTGGATTAAGAGATATCCATGTTTTAAAGATTACTCATTCTCCTCCCTCCTTTCTAATTGGAAAAACCTTATGTAATTTTTGTATGGTTCCTTTATATGAACCTCATATTTCATACTTAATAAAATCGTTTCTTCATCCAAAAAAAAGGAAAGGATACAGACATTCTATGCAAGACTTAAAAAAAACTAAAGAAAATGAGGAATGACTTACCTCAATTGAAACGTTGTTAAATGATAAAGCCTCCTTTTTCTCTTCCCAGGATAGCTGTATAAAGCATCAATGAATAGGATTTTTAATGAAGGAATTCGATTATGCAGAATAACATCAACATACAAGTTTTGAAATAAAAAATGAGACCACACAAAACAACCAGCAGTAGATAATGGACATAGATTACCTTGTCCCAAAATGCTGCCAGTAGATCCCTAGTTTTGGCAGAATCCTACAAAGTGCAAAAGAACATGTACGTTCAAGCAAGCGAGAAATAAACATGAAAAAAGAATACTAGAAGGAAAAATCACAAATTAATCTTATAATAGGCAAGCATATGCATATAGTGTGAATATTATTACATCACCAATCAACCCAAAAGCTTCAATTGATTGATTGTGATGAATTAAATAATATATCAACCTAACATTTCCACTTGTGGGTTTGAAAACAACTTGAATTTGAACGCATGACCTTCTCTTCTAATATCATGTTAAATTACCAATCAACCCAAAAGCTTAAGCTAATTGAGTTAAATTTAGTTATATCAACCAACACTTAAAAATACAAAGGATAAAAGAAGATTTTATTTTAATTGGGAATCGGAGCTTCATCCCGCCCACTACACACCCCCCCAAGAGACAAGGGATTTTACAATTAAAATTAAAGAGTTTACAATTAAGCTCACTAAGCTCACTCGTGTACAAAAGAAGAACCATAACATTTGAAGTAGAAAAAAGCACCTTATCAGGTTTTTTGAGCCTATGATGTACTCGTATATGTCTTCTATAGTTGAGAACTGAGCAAAAATCCCGGGCACACTTCTCACACTTCTGCATTTGAACCTTTAAAGGAGAGAGCAAGGGCCAACCTGGGAGTTCTGTTGAAAAAGTAAACACATTTCAAAGCTTTTGAATACTAAGAGATACACAATTAACTGCAGTGCAAACCATATGATTCAAAAAAAGAACAGTTCATTAAATGAAATTGATCCTGTTCTCGGAGACTTTGTTATTGTATAAAGATATTCTTGAATAGACAATAAAGAGCAGAGGCATGGACATGTGAATACACACATAAACTGAAAAGATATTCTACAAGAAGAAATTGGCACAAGATATCTTACAAAGAAATACTCTTTACATCCAAAGGACATAAGAGCTACTGTAATATTCCAAAGATTAACATTAGCTATCAGTACGAAAAAACAGCCTCCAAGAATCTCGTGTTGGGATCTGCAGATGAATAGTGTTTTGATGATTTTTGTTTTAAGATAGTTAGTTAGTTTCTTCTTTTTCAGTCACCTTCTAGAGCTTATATTGTAATACACCTTGAGGTGCTCGTTGTTTTCCTCCTTCATTTATGATTATCAATGAATTTGTTTCTTTTTAAAAAAAAAAATTAGCAATCAGTATCACATCATTTCAGAGTGAGCTTCTTCATTGCAGTTCAATTTACTCGAAACGTGTAATACCTTGTTGATCTAGTGCATGAAGTAGTTGAATCCATTGGACTGGACTCTCACCAGCTCTTGAGAAAGAAAGAAAAGGCTCTTTTCCAATTGCATGTCTAATAATAGTGTCTAGAGAATCATTTCCCTCCTCCGATTTCATCACATCTGGATAATTAGAGGACTTGAGTTTAGCAACAGGCATCTACACACAAATTTTAAACCCAAAATTCAAGGGCAAAAGCACTGCACAAAATCAAAAAAGAAAATACATTACATGCTGGAAAGAAGTAACCACTAACCAGTGAACCTGACCATACAACTACACCAATTAGAGACGAATCAAGGAAATAAGCACAAGATATTGGCTGTAATAGCACGCTGCAAAATGCAAACAGATGCAAAAGAAAGCTTCCATCCACCAAAAATAAGCTAACATATGGAGAAACTATGAAATGGGAAAGGGGCAAGTGCCAGATTCAAGTGTTGTCCCTAACTCAAGAATTCATTCAACGACATATCATTATCATATGGAAACATAAACTACTTACCACAATTTACATCCTAGAAAGGAAAACGAACACAATTCAATATGTTTTCCCCAAAATTCACAAAAGCACTACCAAGGTCACGAAAAAAAAAATCAAGAACAATAGAAAACAAAAGAGGAAGGATGGGATTTCCTAAAATGAAATCTCATCCAAATTAATCAAACAAATCTCACATAAATCAAACACAACACAACACACTTCCGCAAAGTTACATTCACTATTAAAGAACCCGATACACATACATACACAACAATCACCATTTCCTCCATCTCTCAACCAGACCTCCACAGCAATGAAACTGGGACAACCATCAATCAAACACTACAACAAACAAAAAAAATTGCGCAACAAGAAAACTACGAAACAGCAATTCAAAGAACTCAAACACATGATCTGTAATCGAAACAATAAGTTAGAAACAAAACCAAAACGCAGAAACAAATAGAATCACGAAACTGAGTGTGATCGATGAACGTACCAGTAAAGAACAACAAAGATCGATTGCAAGAAACAAAGAAAGCGACAGATCGGATCGTGAATGGAGAGAGTTACAGAAAAATGGGCTGCAAAATTCCAGAAACTGATCGGTGGAGAAGAGAGAAGTTTTTTTTTTCCTTTCTTCTTTTTTTTTTTTTTTTTTGGTTTACAGAGAGAAAAAGAAAACGAAGGTTTGTATGAGAAAATTATAAAGGCATAAAAACGAAGGTCTGTTCGTGTTCAGTCCGGCAAAATAAACAAAATAAATAATAAAAATCAATGACGTGGATATTACGCGAGCGCACGCGCTTTAAACGTGCGTATGTTACTAAAATTGGATGTTGGGCCGAATTGCCAATACTTGTCGGCTCATTTATCATTCTCGGCCCAATTAGTCTAAATAAATCTGCCAATATGGGCCCAAAGTGTGAACTAATAGGGGTATTTCCGTAAGTAAAGATTGTAGCCTCGTGTTTTTTTTTTTTGGATCAACTTTTTTTTTATTGTACTTGATATTTCAATAAGTTTTTTTTTATATTAGTGACTATAAGGGTCAACGTCACATTAACTAATGTCATGAAATTATATCGTCTGACCCTATAACATTTGAGTGTTAAAAAAATCGATAGAAAATTAATTTATAGGTATTACCCACCACAAATTGAATTCATCACTTTTATTTACAGAATTGTAATAGAGTAGGTTGTGCTCCTAAATTTTTGTGGTACTTGATATTTCATTCACATTCGAAATTGTAACCGATCATAATAGACATAAGAGCATTTGAAGATGTAATATTATAAGTAAATTTTATATTAAAATAATAATAACTAAGAGTTATGGAAATTACGTGATTTATTTAAATTAATGTCACTTTGAGTATAACCAAAGGGGTTGGTAGTGTGTTGGTTAGGTTAATTGGTTGTAATCCAATTCAGGGTTCGATCTTAAAAATCGATATTTCTATTTAGGATTTGTGGTCCCTTCCCTCAATTTGTACTTTAAAAAAATGTCAATTTGAGTATAACTATAAATAAAATTCTAAATTAAGGTAAGGTTTGAATTTCTCCTTGCATGTAGTTGAATCAAAAGAAAAAAGAAATATAAATTATCCAGATTAAATAAATCAAGTTTTAATTTTGGTTATCCACAAGTTAAGAATGATGATGATTATGTTCTGCAACAATGATTTAATTTATTGAAACTCCATCGATTTACTTTAGATTGAATCTACAGTATACCTTTGATTGACAAAATAATCTCTTTGATTTCTAGATGTGGTTTCCAATTTGATCAAAATGTTAAATATTTCAACTCATTACAAACTATTTCTTGTTCACCCAAGAGTTAAAGAAGCTTTTGAAAAAAATTCAGAAATATAAATGAATATTTATGAATTAACTTCCTATAAATTTACTTTATGTCTCTGATGAATATCAAAAAAAAAAAAAGAAATACATTAAAAGGTAGGATAAAGAGTTTTGATCAAAGTTAAATTAAAAAAAGAAAAAGAAAAAAAGGGAGCTTTCATCAACAATAGAATAAGAAAGGTTAAAAAGATTTGTGCAAAGTCGATGAAAATTGAACATGGGTTCTGATTCTATTGGTAATGTCTTCTAACTTTTCTTTCTCTTCTTTTTACAATTAAGTCATTGAAAAGTGAACCGGAAAAAAAATGGTCAGGCTTGAAATAATTAGATGGATTAATATTCAGCTCAAAAGTGAAAAAAAAAGCCTTTAAAATGATTCTCGATCAATCCCTTCAAAAGAATTCTTTTTCCAATTAAGTTATAAAATTGTCCTAGTTTAAAGTTTATAATTACACTACACTTTTCACTTAATGATAATTTGAGATTTATAAAATCACGTTAGCAATCAAACAAAGTTGCGATTAAAATCATTTTTAAGACATAAGTATTTAAATTAAAGTTATTAATAAAGAAAAAACATTTAGGAAGAAAAAGAAATATTTACTTAAAATTTTTATAACAATGGGCATGGTAACCACAACCTCACGTTCGAAGCAATTTTATCACTTTTACTATGTATTAAATTCAAATTAAAAAAAAACACAAAACATTTTTCAAAGGGACTATCTATAATAAGCAAAATAGTTTAAATGTAAAGGAATCTAACCATAATTCTAACCTCCCAGCTCCCAATAGCAACGTCGAAGCAAAATTTAGAAACAAAATATTTTTTTACTGAAAAGTGTAAGAACACCCTTTTAAGAGTTCGACATGTAGGCATGAAAGATTCAAACCTCTAACTAGAAGTCCGTCTAGAGTATACGTCTTAGCCAAATAAAGATTCAAATCTTTAACTGGACATTATATATATATGAATAAGAACCATCAATTAACCAGAATGAGCCATACGATCTCCCAAATCAGGTCAAACCACTAACGGGGACATCACCCAACAACGCCAAAAGCTTCAACCAGTTAAAGATTCAAATCTCTAACTAGAGGTTGAGACTATATATCTTAACCAGTCGACTCATGATCTAAAAAATAGTACTCAAATCAGACATCATTCATGGTCTAACAGAGGACCTAACATTAAACCAGCAATGAGAATGTACTGTGCATCAAATGTTATATACAAAGCCTGTATGAACTGTTATTATGGGGCAGCTTTTGTACAAAGCCTCACCAGTGTGTAGACTTTTCTGGTGGGTGCAAGAAAATGAAACCAAAGTAGTCACAGTTGCTGCTGCCACTCTTGAATTGCATTCAGAAGAGCATAATTTGGCACAAGATTACAGTGCTCAAGTTTAAGATTTGTCATTGGAGAAGTATCATGGCCACTATTGAACCATCCTCTTATTGCATCAGCTTCATATGTGAATCCATCTCCAGCAATTAGTGGATCTTTCATGATTTCCTGTAAAATCAATCAATGGCTTTTCAGCAAGGCATGTTTTTCAAGAAAAGTTGGCTCTCATAATAGATTAATCCACAAACCAAGCTTGTGTAATATAAAGTTCGTTTTATTCTCTTATGCTCTCTTTGGCATGATATCAAGTAGGCATCGTTCCAATGGAATAAATCATAACTTAACATTGTCAATAAAAGCTGAGTTCAACTGACATGCCTGATAACTAAGAAGATACAGATTCGAAGCCCTCTACCCCACATATTGTGAATAAAAAAAATCATCATTTAGCATACTTATGAATGAATTTGAAAGAAAACGCTCATTTACAAGACATGCAAAGCAAACCACTTTAAGCTAGATTTATTACCTGAAAAATGGGGCAGGTAAAATGAGCAGGCACTTTAGAGTGTTTCTTCGAACTCGAACATAATGCTGAGGCAATGGATCTCATTGGCTCCAGAACACTCCATACTTCTGAGACAAGGTCAGGCCGACCCGATTTTTCCTTTGCACAGCACATCAATGCCACAAGAGCCAACTGTTCTGCTATATCATGTGGCCAGTCTCCAGCTGATGAGTCCAAAATGGAACCAATCTCATCATTTTCTAACGCACATTTTACATCTTGTACAAGTCCCAAAGGTTCTCTGCCAGTTAAAATTCGCAGAAAAGTAACACCAAGAGAGTAAACGTCTGATTCTGGAGTGAACCTTCCACTTCCAGTGTCAAGATATTCTGGATCTATATATGGATTATTTTCTTTCGACATATTATATGCTGAGGTCGAATTAACCGCCTTCTCTTCTTGTGGGATCAAGCGAGAGATGCCCAGTCCAGCTAGTTTGGCAACAAAATTGGCATCAAGTAGAATTTTGCTTGGTTTTATATCTCCGTGGACAATGCAAGGCTCACTGTAATGGAGAAATATGAGGGCAGAGCAGATATCAGAAGCAACACGAATCCGTGTTTGCCATGGAAGTGGGCGATTGCCATCTTTGTAGGAAAGATGGTCTTTCAAGCTGCTATTTTTCAAATTCTCATAGACTATTAACCTTGATTCTGGGCATGCTCCAATAATTGAAACCAGGTTGGGATGCCTTACCCTACTCAAGACCTCAACCTGTTACCCACCAATAGAAAATCCAACAAAAAAACTTTGAGGTCACCATTTGAAGTAATCTAAATCACGTAGTTAAAGATTAGTTGTATGTAATAAATCAGCAATCAAGATATGAATGTGAACGAAGTGACAATATGAAATTAACTTGAACCTGTCTAATAAGTTCTTAGGTTAGTAGAGATTCAGTATCAAAAAAATAATATTTAAGTTTAAATCCCTACAAAGCTAATTCCTCCAGTGTCCAGGCTAGTTTACATGCACATCAACTATTCTTATGGAACAACAATCTGACCCTACAACATTTGATTGTAAGAAAACTCGTAAAAATTAATTTTTTGTAGGTGGTCATCAAAGATTGAACTCATAATGTTTTGGTTCTCCAAGAACCTTGTGACTAGTTTGGCCCATGATAGTTATTCCTCTGCTTTCATATTATAGTAGTCCACATATCCTGTCTTGATCTACAAGCATACATGCGTACAAAGCATATAAGCCTAAATCCCCACAATGTTAATTCCTTCTATTTCATATATAATAGGCCACATATTATTATGTTGACTAGACTACCGGCATACATTTGATTGGAAATATCAAGAGAAGATTAGACTGTTGAATTTATTATAATCTATCAGTGAGTTTAGTGGACTTGATAACGTTTCATTAAAACTTTCCCCAAGAATGAAAGAGAACATTACCAAAGGCTTCAACAAGAAATAGATCTTCAAATCATGAAACTAATTAAGAATATTTGTATAGATCAAGTATATTCTATGATGGCACATCTTAAGACTGTTTCTTTAAGAAATTTGTTTTCAGAAATTTCTTAAGATGAGAATTCTGTGACAATCAACTTGTTTTTATCATTGGCCAAGATTTACCTCGTATTGGAACGTTGATTGGGAATGAGAACCATACGAAGGCAACATTTTAAGAGCAACATCCATGTGGCGAAGGTGGCCTTTATAAACACTACCATGTCTTCCCTCACCGATCTTCCATGAAGGGTCAAAGTTTCTCGTTGCCTCGATTATCTCCATGAATGAGAATATAGGCATTTCTACACTGCGAAAATATGTAGGTTCCATTTTAGCCATATTCTTCAGCAGTCTAAGCTTGTTCTTTGCGCCTTCATGTTCAATTTGCAACTTATCACGTTTTTCCCTGAAGCTTACTAAGAGACCAATGGCATCAAACATCTTCTTCTCCAACTCCTTCACATCACAACGGTTCTCTGAAGCTTTTCTCTCGAGTAATGATTTCTGCTCTTGGACGTCGTATAGTTCTTTCATGATCTCATCACGCTTTTTGCTCGTCCATTCTACTTCTTTTCTCTCTCTTTCTAAAATTTCTATCATCTCTTTTCTTTTTTTCACCTCCTCCATACACAAGCTTTGTAATGAATTAACCTGAAAGTTGACATAAAAAGAAAATTCTTTATAGACAACGAAATAAACAAAATGAGAGGGCAAGTTTCCCAGGATCTTTATAAGTCAATCAGAATATTTATCAAATCGTTAAGCATTATAATCCACGTGCCCATGTAACTTACACGGGAAATTTGTAACAATTAATCTCATAAATGATGGTCAGTTGGAGGAGAGACTGGAATGATACAACCTCTAAAATGAAAAATCAAAACCTGCAAAGCTCAACTATCCTAGAAACAGTCAAGACCTCAAAAAACTACTCTTTCTTTCAAAAGACATACTGCTTTAGGCAACAATAGGAAAGTACCTCAAAATTAGCACCCATGGCATCTTCCTCTACACAAACCTTGGCTCCCTCAAATTGTTCTATTGACTTAACATTCATCAAGGCTTCTTCTTGCAAACCACGACTCTGGGCAATTTCTTGTCCTCCTTTTTCTCCCTAAGAAATTCATGATCCATTAGTGATGTTTAAATGCTTAATGTTGTCCAAAGATAATTAATTAAATGCCTCTGATATAAATAAAAATGTATCAAATTTCTGGTCTATTGAAGACTACAAAAAATTAAACATGCTGAAGTGAAGTTCATAACACGAAAAATTCATTGACCCTAAAACCCAGGCAGTTGTGGTGGCAGATATCGGATGTTTGGAGATACACTGAGATCCTAGGTTTAAGCCTCTAGGTTGAAAATTTATTATTTCAACCTTGGGTTATCTCTTGTAGCTGGTCTTGTGATTGGTGAAGCCTCCCGAGGATCAGTGAGCAACGAGCAAGTAATGCATGGAGTGAACATCCAACACCCAATTATTTATTAAAAAAAAGTATTTGCCTTTCTAGTGTTTCCCCATATTCACATGAAAAGTAACAGAAAGCATAATTGAAGCCATTTTCAAACTTGTGAATTGAGGGGATATCTATGCTCACCTCATTCTTTAACAATAGTCTTGTTCTTGTAGTACCCACGACTCCATTATTGGAATTTTCTGAATCCATCAAACCTTGAGGTCTAAACCTGCTTATTCTATCAAATGCATCCTCCTTTTCTTGAGCATCTGCAAATTTCTGCAACAATGTAATTCTGCTGTTTTCTTTGTAGAATGGAAACCAATACAGCGCAAGAAGAAATACTTAACAATTAAGATTCAGGGGAATAACATATGAATATGTGAGATACCTAGAAAATTCAATACAAAAGTCACGGACTCTGGTCTAAGATGGTTGGATGGGTTGATTCCTATTTCTGAATTCTGCGGCAGTGATGGATTAAATCTTCCGATTCTTCCGTCCCTGTTTTAATAGGAATCTTGTTTAGGTAACAAACAATGCATGCAGTCAATTGAAGAAAGAGCAAACAAAACAAAACAAAATCAGTTCAACCTAGAAGGGATCTGAGAGCTAGAAAACTTAAAAATAATTAAATTACTACATAGAAACATGGGTTTTCTATCATCGATTTCAGTTAATTGAAAAGGAAATTGTATTGTATAAGACACCTTGCTTCAGGGAGAATAAGAAACCAACAGGCTATATAGAAGCCAGTAGCTCTCAAAGTAGGTAGCATGAAGTAACCATTGGTGATTTGTTAGAATTTAGACATTTAGTAAACATATCAGCCATCACAAGTACGGCAATGGATATAAAGTAAGTAAAAAGAGCACCATCCGTCCTTGAAATCAAAACCAGTTCAAATTCTAAGATCAAAGTACCTTGAGAATATGAGACGCCCTCTGCAGACAAACCATATGTGGCAGCATATGGGTGCTTGTTGGCAAACATAGAAAGCTTTCTTGGACTTTAATCCTGTGGACCTCCTAATTAGGTGATTGAGACAGTAAATGTACATCAAACGATTGTAAAGTGGATAATACACAATGTTGTGTTAAACTTGTAAGCCAAAATTTAAATCTACCTCCCCCTCCCTGTGCCAAAGAAGAAACAGATGGTAATTATAGTAATTACATTTTAGTTTGAACAGTCCCCTCCCCCCTTTTATCTTTTATCAGAAAATATTGTCGAAATTCGCATTCCAAAATGCAAAAAGAAAACCATACAGTTCCCACTCCCAGAAGTGTATTCTATGCAATGCATTGCAACATCACTAAACTATCTTGGAAGGAAACTAAAAACAAACCAGCAGCTTACTATGAATATGTTGCCACTAAACTTTTTTTTAAAAAAAGTTGCCACTAATCAGTCCAATTTCCAGGAAAGCAAAAACAGTAAATGAAGCATACTTCAGATTCAATCTTTCTGCGTCTAAACCCATGACTAGCCATTTAATACTGTACTGCAAAATAATTTCAACTATCCCTCTCTCAACATCGTTTGTCTCAGTCCATACTTTTTGAGCCTGTACCTACAAATTAAGCCAATTCATTGATTTGAGTAACAACCATTAAACGTTTTTCATTGATTAATATAAAAAGTACAAAGTTACCATACCACCTATTTCTAAAAAAAAATATCATACTACCCATTCGTTAACATTATCTTGTATGCAACTAGTCAAACCAGAGCAGCATGCTACAACAGCGCTTCTTTTTTTTGGAGATTTGCTACAACTGAGTCCTTATATAACAAAATTAATATGGGAATTGAAATGGTACCCCCAGTTTGGCAAGAATGAAAACATATTGATTAAGAAGTTCTAAAGGCTTTTGCCTTTCAGATTCCTCAAATGCCTTTGCTGCATGTTCTTTTAGTGTATTGAAAGACGGCTCTTCATTTTCTGCATGCAAGGTTTACATTTTATGAGTCCACTTATGATACATAAGCTAAGCCGCAATAAAACTAATCATACTGACTTCTAGACAAAAAACGTTAAAAAAAGCAAAAGGAACAGACAAACAATGATGATATGCATATACATAATCGTGTATCACATAAGCTTTAAATGTATTTTCTGTCACAATGTTGAATTATGTTGAGGATTGGGACAAATTTAATTATATCAACCAACACATAGTGTGTGAATTTTGTGGAAATTTTTAATACTTGAATAGCAATGGTCAAGATCAACTATGAGAATCCTTTGTGTATTGTTCTTTGTATTTTAAGGAATATAACTGTCTTGCACAGCAACTTCTCTTTCTCGAAACTCAAAGAAAAATGAGGACTTCATTAATTTTTCTTTCTAAATGCTTGAAATACCAAGTAAAAAAAAGATCAATTGCCGGTTTTTTCAAACAATTCAATTGGAAGCAATTGGGAATTGAACGTTCATGATATTTAGCTGTCATCGTAAAAGATTTGGACTATATAAGTTCCGTAACTTTTTCTTTTAACTAAAAATAGAAAGCCAAGCAATAATTTTTTTAGTTTCATTAAAATAATAATTATAAATTCTTAAAAACTAACATAATTTATTATTAAAAGAATTTTAAAAACCAACAAAGAAAATTTTCTTATGCAACCTCAGTACTTCACATTCAAACCTCAATATATAACCACAAATTCAAAGAGAACTAAATTTTTGTCAAAATATATACCATCTGCATCAGTATATCCCCCGCCAAAATGCATAAAGTTCTTCATAACATTTAGTAATTGTATTAAATTAGATTAATGAATTTATTTAACAGAATCTGAGGAACGTTAGAAAAATTTAGCCAATAACAATCAAGTACAAATGCCAACCAACTCCAAGACAAGTTACAAAAACTATTGACTGCAGATGAACCACTCATCAAATTTTATATATTTCTTTTTCTAAGATATTTTAAGATAAGAAACAAACTACCAAAAGAAGGATACAAAAAAGCGAGAAATGTGCCAGAGCCTAAAGGGGATCAGTAATGCCATTCTGAAAGCACTACCCTCAACCAGTCAGCAGGATAACCACCTCCAATTGCAAGTGTTATCCTAAATGATAATGCAGATAGAAACCCACACCATAACCAAAAAAAAAACCGAAGCACAACCAAACACTATCCTTTCCAAAACCTGATCGAATCTTGAATTGGCAGCTGTTCATACTACGACCAACACGCGTTGACTGCTTCGAGGGCAGATAACGACAACAAATTAAAAGATGTAGCTACCGTTCAAGGAGGATCACAACAACAATCACCAATCCTGGAGCACCACTACCTTTGACGCTTCTAGCATTGAAGATTTTTTAACTTGGTATAGACTGGAGGCATTTCTCTGAAAGTAGGGGTGGCTTAGAGGACAATTTGTAGCCTAAGTCCCAAGGGGTGGCGCAATGGTTGAAAACTTGGGCTTTGAGGGCATGCTCAACTCGAGGTCCTCGGTTCGAGACTCACCTATGACATTACTCCTTCAATGTCTCCGGAACCTGGCCTAAGGACGAGCGTGGTTACCCTTCTTCAAAAAAAAAATCTTAAAGGGTCCTTTGGACGGCAGGAGCACGAGCAACTTGGTCATAGGAACCACCCGTTCGGCTAATTTCAAATAAAAACCTAAATAATGTATTCTGGGGCAAGGTGTAAGACAGTAAAGTCGACGGTAACATGTTGCCCAGCTTTAATAAGAGCACTCTTGTGACACAAATCAGTCATCAGAGATAGGCAACAGATCCAGCTAGGCCAATGATGAGGTGCTCCCATAAGAATTAGTTTCTAGACATCGACTTTGAGGCATATACTTCACTACCAGTATTGCATTTGCAGGAGATTGATGTGTATCGCCTACTTCAATCCATGGCAATTCGGACAGAAAAAGGAAAAACAAACACAAAGAATCAACTATAATCCATAAAGCAAGAAAAACGATCTTAATACTCATTCTCGGCATCAAATAATCTAACTAAAATAAAACAGACCCAGATTTCAAGTCGCATTTCATAGCTTCCCGCATCAAATAGAAGCAACATAAATGAAATTTGAAAGGAACAGAAGTACTCACTCCGAGGAAGAACTCCAGGGGCAGGCTGATGAATATGAAGGAGACAAAATTTCTTGCCGACGAAGTTCTGGACGGCCCAGAGTAAAGTAGATTCGGTGCCGGCGAGATCCGTTCCGACGGCGAGGAATATAGTATCTTCGACATCGAATTGCAGCAGTTGTCCAATCTCGTCGGCAGAGCCCATGTGTAGGGAGGAAGCTATATCAAATCAGCATAGGAATGGAGTTCAGATCACTGTGGATGGAGGATTTGAAGGTCTTGGATCGGGCGGTGCAAGAACTGAAGCTCGAGACGACTCGCCTTTCGTCTTTGGAGTTTTCCTAAGTCACGACGAATCAACGGCTTGCTCCCGATGGAAGATTCTTCTCTTTTTCTTTCTTTGGAATACAGATAAAGAACCATTTGATTCCTGAATTACTTGTACCTACTTTGGAGGGTTTTTTTTTCCTTTTTCTTTTTCTTTTTTTTTTATTATTATAAATTTCCACTTTCATTTATACCGTTGGTTGTACACTAGTTTAACAATAATGTAGGAAGTTCGAATCCGAGAATCGATATTTGTTCTCCCTTTTCCGATATGTACTAAAAAAAATACTTCACTAATTGAATTTAAACACTAAAAATAATCTTCTTGCGATATCGTCTATTTACCTCGACTAAACCCACCTTAACGAATATATTACTTAAAAAAATACACATGACACAATATTATATATATGCATATAATAATTTTAATTAATTAAATTTCATTATTAATTTAATATGATGCAATAACTAAGTTATTGGATCTTTTCAAAAAAAAAAAAAAAAAGCTATGGGATATTTGTTTGCCATATTTAGTGAGGGAGGAATTAACTTAAAGTAGTTAAAAATTTAGAATTGCAATAAAAAAAACTCGTTTGAATGTAATTTTGATATAAATGAATTAGAGTAAAAAAACCTTATTTAAATGTAAATTGAAAATGAATGACTAAAAAAATAATAATTTAAAATTAGTAGTTAAAAAAATTAATTATTTTGATTGATTTAATAAGAATAATTATAAATAAATTATTAAAAATAAAAATTATTTTTAAAAGAAAAGATTGTTACAAATTTTTGAAAAGATAATAAACCCTCCCACTAAATCTTCCTCATATATGAAAAATAAACAGCCTGCTTATTTAAAAATGTCAAGTACAGTTCCAAGTGTTGAAAACAAGCAAAAGAAGTTACAATTTTATTATTGTGAAATAGAAAAAACGTCTCTACATAATACAGAAATAGAAGTTGGACGTTGATTTATATAAAAAAAAATTAGAAAAATCAAAACAAAGAGTTGTTGTAATACATAGGTTGGACACATCAATGGATTCATCCGTAAAATTTAAGTTCTGAAAATATACTCTTAACCCAAACCCAACCTATGTACATACACCCTTCCTAGTTTATGTTCTTCCATCGAATTGGGCAATTACCATTTCACCCCCAAGTAATTTGGCACTAGAAAGAAGCTGAATAAAGCAGCTCAGTAATTGCTGTAATAAGATCAAATGAAACAGATAAAATATTGTGTTCATTGCAGATATTCTTTAATGAAAGCATTATCAGTATCAGAGGCCAATAAATCTCGCTGCTTTCTCTTCAGGCTAATGGCAGTTATATAAAAAAAGAGATGTAAATGGCTCTACGATTTCATTCAGAAAAGAAGACTCAGAGAAATTAAAACATAAGTGTTCTAATATACCCATCAAAACTCATCTAACAGAAAGTTGAAAAATCCACTGAATTCAATTGCTGTTACCAAAAATAACACACGAAAACATGTCTCTACCATTAGGGGAGAATTTAAAGCTTCAAAATTAACCACACATGTCTCATTTCTTCTTCTCAGCACCTCCACCAGCTCTGTATCAGAAAGAATTTCAAAGAAACGACTATAATTACTGGGCAGAAATGGAATTAAATGAAGTAATAAATGAATTGATAGGGCCATCTTAAAAGTACCTCATCTTGCGGAGAACACTGGACATCTCCTCTCTCTTCTTCTTGGCCCTCTTGTGAGTTCCCAACTTTCTCTTAGCCACCTTTAGTGCTCTCTTGTCCTTTCCGACTTTGAGAAGCTCAGTGATTCGCTTCTCGTATGGGGCAAAACCAGCAACTTCCCGGATCAAACTCCTCACGAAGAGAACCCTTTTGCTACTTTTCTATAGTATAGATCAAAAGTAAAAAAAAAATTGATTGTCATTAACTCCAAACAAATGACAACAAAAACAACTTACTTTTGAAAAAAACTAAAAAACATAAAAAGAAACTGATCATTCAGAACAAAACAAATTTAAGTTCGTGAGAGATATGAGAAACGAAATGGTAATATACATATACACAAGTGCATCACAAATAGGACTTATTCACTAGTTTTCAACGTTATCGACATTACAGGGCACAAGCACACATTAATCCTTGGTAACAGCTAAAATAATATCTTGGAAAGAATCATTATGCTTAAGCCTAGTGGTAAAATGAATTTTCTTATCGGTTTAGTCTAAACAACCAAATGTTGTAGAGTTGGTTTGAACATGATAATAGTCGAGGTAAACTTAAGCAGGTTACAGGACACTCTTATAAAAAAAAATATGATTGAAGGAAACTATAAACGAGCGAAACAGGTTTCAGATCATATTAATTCGCCAACAGTAAAAAATAATCATCTATCAACCCCTTGCTTGTTAGCCTAACTAAAGTTAATACTTCAATTCATATTACATAAGCTAACTATGTAAAAAAAATACATCCAACTATATCAATCCTCCCAAGATTCAGTTTACACCAGGAAAATCAGAGCTTAATCCACAACTACACTCCAATGCACGGAATCAACTAAATATAAAAATTGTAACACAAAATAGTTAGAATAAAGTAAACGATTACACAATGAAAACTCTAGATATCAAAAAATGAACTCACCCCTTTACGATCTGAGGGGCGAGGGGCCAACTCTTTCTTCGTAACAATGTGTCCCTTGTTAAGTCCCACAAAGAGACCAGTATTCGGTTGCTTCGGAGCCATCGCCTATTACAAAAAAAAAGATTTCTTTATACTATAAAACATTATGCTGTCGAACCAGTAGTACATCAAACTTGTCAGGTTTTTTTTCCCAAAAACAAAGTAATAGAAACTATTTGCTTGATCGAACAGAGCTAAATTCCTAAAGAACATTATAGCATTTCGACGATTGAACTTCAACAAGACGTGTATCGCATTCTAAGCAAGAAAAAGAACTAAGAAACTTACAGAAACAGCCTCAAAAGAATCAACAAAGCAAGAAAAAATCGGTGATTTTATGCGATAATCAAAATCTAGGGCAAATAAACGATCTGAAAGAGAGGATAATGGGTTTTACCTTCTTGGATTCGTTTGGAGCCAAAAGATCAGAGGCGAACGAGTAGGAGTTTTAGGGTTTTCAAAGCTTTGATTTATAAGGAGAGATTGAAGAATGGTCTTTGAAGGATATTTTGGGCTTTTCAACCTTAAATGTTATTGGGCTTTCTTAGTAAGTAGCGAACGGAGCCCAATAGGGAAGTTAAAGCCCAGATGAAAATGACCATATTCGTAACTTTCTAATTCAATAATATTGGGGACTTTTACCCCCGTTATTATTTGAGGGTATTATTCCAAAATTAAGACCCTGTTGATAAATATTTAATTTTTTGTATTTAATTTTTGAAATTTAACCTTATTTTTATTTTTAAATTTTGGTTTGATTTCTATAAATATATAGATATAATAGTTGTTGTAGTCTTAAATTTCAAAAATTAAAAATAAAATGGCTATCTAACATAACCTAAATTTTCTTTTTCTTTTTCTTTTTTTGTCAAAAAGTTTTGAATTTTCGCATTTACCCCAGACATGTTGAAAGATCTTTCTAAAAAGATTCTGTGTAACAAAAATGAATGTCATTATACTTTTAAGTTTGATCACTCGATAATCAATAATATAGTAATACTTTGAGACTTGTCAAACAAAAAAAACTATATCTAAGATGAGCTCGGACATGAAGTATGCAATCTTGATTAAAAATTCATGAATTTTAATTCGTTCATCTTAATTTAAAATACAAGACTAAATTTTAACTTTGCCGAGAAAATATTTATTTAAATAAATTGTTAAAACATTAAAATTTAAATCAATTATAAAAAATAAAAAAAAATAAAAAACTAAACTAAATAAAATGATGAATGCGAACAAAATCAGCAATCAAACCGATTATCAATCTCTTATTTTGTGGGAAGAAATGAAAGTTTTCATCATACAAAGTGCCTCAACAAAATTTTCAAAGTTGATCTACAACTTTATTCAGCTGCTCAATCAATTGTTCCTTTCTTTCCGTACATTAACATGTGAAGTAGGAGATTCGAATTCATAACTTCTTAGTTCTAAGCATTATATTTCATGACGGTTGAGCTCAATTCTTGTTGGCCTCACCGTACGATGTTCGAAACTTTTGGGAAATTTTCTCTACTCCTTCCCTGCAATCTCCCACAACTCGCTTTGCTCTCTCCTTGAGGGCCAACCCCAACTCTGCAGTGCTCTGTTGCAGCTCACTTGCTGATTTACTTGCCCTTGCAATGCTCACATTCTTTAGATCTTCAGCCTGTTCACCCGCATTGGAAATCCATTCCTTCAAGTCTGATACTAGTGAAGCTATCTTCTCGATGATCTTTTCAATAATGTCTTTGGATTTCCCTCTCAGTTCTGTAGCCATTTCTTTCAGCTTGTCCATTAAGGTCTCGGCCCTGTCGACGGTTTCTTCGACTGCAAACTGTTTGCTAGAGTCGAGCCAGGTGTCTCCAGCAGATTCCTGTTCTCGGAGGTCACGGTCGACAACTACTTTGATGCCACGCTTTTCCCAGCGATCTCTAGCCTCTTCGAGTGCTTTTGTTTGTTCTCTTGCTCTTTTTGCTTCGTCCTCGGCCCAAGCTCTGCGAGACAAAATGAAAGACATGGTGATGGAAATAAAGTGGCATGTTGCAGATTGAAAATTTTCATTTGTGGGTAAAATGCAAAAGCAGTTTCCTGTTGGGAAGAGGATGCAAACAAAAGAGCAGTACACTTGGAACAAGCATGGCTTCCAAAATCGCATCAAGCAGGTTTATGAGACTATGACAATATCCATACTCCCGACTCTTTTTTCTTCTTTTTTTTGTGCAATTTCTTCATTCATTTTTTTGAAATAAGGTAACCATGCCCGTCCCTAAGCCAGACACCGGAGATATCGAAGAAGTAATGTCATAGTTGAGTCTCGAATCTGGGACCTTGAGGGGAGCATACCCTCAAAGCCCAAGTCTTCAACCACTGCGCCACCCCGTTGGTGGGGACACAATTCCCTCATTAATTAATCCTTCATAACCACAAATCTCGCAACAATTACCTAAGAAAACAAAGAAATTTACACTTGTCAATTGGCTTAGTGGTCACAAGAGTCTTAAAACACTAAAATATTATGAGATCAATCTATAATGGACACCAAATTATAAAAACAAAGTATGTGAACCCCAACCAAATTATAAAAACAAAAACAAATTTTTGGAACTTACTTTTTTTTGTTTTTAGATTTTGGTTTGGTTTCTACAAGTATGGATAAGATGTAGATATCCATGTACAAGAAAACATATGTTATAGTAGTTGTTGTAGGCTTAAATTTCAAAAACCAAAAATTTAAAACAAAATGGTTATCAAACGGGACCAAACAAATAAAGAAAGAAATTCACTGGATCCAACAATTTCATGTACAGTGTCAGTCTATACGAGAAAAGAGCTGCTAAACCTTACCTGGCCAAGGACAAAGCCTTTCTCTCAACCTCAAGCTCATATTGCAGGCGGGAAATCTCCTGATTTTCAATTTCAGCTTCTTTCCTGAGTTTGTTGATTCTTTCCTTTTCATAAGATACCTCAACTTTATTACTCATCAGGCCTTGCAACTGCTCCTCCAACCCATTCCTTAACCTTGAAAGAACTTCCATTTCTGATTCAACCGCAGCACGTTCCCTCATCAACTCGATATTATCTTTCTCTCGTTCGGACCTTAACCTTAGCAATTCTTGCTTCGCCTCTTCTGCCATTTTCTCCACAGCATCAACCTTTTCCCTTTCAATGGAAAGTTCTTTCTCAAAGCTGGCATTAATATCTTTCTCAACTTGAGCTACCAAAGCACTATGTGCAGCAACAACGTTTTCTGCCATTGACTCGGCTTCAATCCTTGCAAGCTCCTCGCTTACTATATCAGAAGCCTCCCCAGTTGCAAGAGCAATGGCAGCTTGTGCTTTTGTTACAGGCTTATCCGGCTGGAAAAGCCTTGTATATCCTTTAAGAAACAAACTTTGTTTTAAAATGGATACAACAACCATAAAATTTGAAATGAATTTCGTTAAAGAGTTCTTTTTACGAATTGCAACTATATGTTCACACCGAATGCAAGAGCTATTATTCCATGCTCTCCTTCAGAAAGATCAGCAACAATGGCAGGACAAGCATCTGGATGGATCTTATCAGTATCTATAAATCCAGAAACTTGGTGGAGGGCCTGCATATCAGTTAGGCCAAAGTTTGATAAAGATGTCAATTGAACACAAATTTAGAAATGTGGAAAACAAAAAGTCAAGCTTAAAATATTTTGACCTTTCTATCTGCCTCAGGCAAGTGCCTTTTTTCAAGAGCCATCTTCCAACTCACAAGATCTTGACGTGATAGCGAGCTGCCGTTTTGGACAATAAACAAACCACAAATCGAAGAAAGCCAGTCAATCCAATTGAGTATTTCAAAAGGTGTCATGATTAGCCGGTTATAAAAGGCTTTAGCATAAATCAACATCACATGTTCATGAGAAATTTAACTTTTTTTAGAATCACATGTTCATATACTCTTTGGAAGATAGACAGAGACATTTGTTTTTTTATTTTTAGAAGTTGCACACTGTAAGACCCCTAATTCTATTCAATATTCTAGAATGGGCAAATATGAGAATTCCTTAGTTGGGTGGTTATTCTTGTAAGGGAGAGAAAATTTTAATGTGGATATAAATAATGTAAGGTGAAGAGAGGGGGGAGCTCTTATTTTTTGGTGAGTCTGAGGACTTAAGAGGGGGAGTCTCCAATGCTCTATAATTTACTGTTTATATATTCATCTTGTTATTTCTATTTTTGTTTGGTTAAATGTTATCAGTGCTGGATGATGAACATATTATATAATATATTGATATAAAAGCATTACTCCAATTCTATTTTGTGTTTGGTATTTGTGCTGTGAGATTGTTGTGGACAATAGGTACCGGTATCCTTGCACACATTAATAACAACTTTGAGAAAACATGGAAAAAGCTGGAAAAATTCCTTTTAAATGTCAAAATATATCAGGTGACCTACATCTCTAATCAATTACTGGAAAGATACATATTGTTGATGATGGAAATCAAAAGAAAAATGTGAACCAAAACGAAGGATAAAATGGAAATTGCCATAAATGAAGAATAACCTTTCGGGAGAGAAATAAAAAGGATCGTGATCTTCGCCCAATGAAGAAAAAATATCATGTCTTGAAAGTTTGCTTGAAATTAGTCCAGCTTCTGCCAAACCTGAGATATATAGATGAATTAGAAGCTATAACAGAGAAAAGCTCATATCCAAAACAGTGAAATATCCTACTAACCTTGAATTGATACAAAATCAGGGTCTTCGGGAGTAATATCATCAAAAGCAAGCTCGGTAACATTCTCTATATACATTGCCGGGTATACTTTAGATGTTGTGCTTCTACGGGTTAAAACAATTCAATCGTGTCATCAGTTGTATTCAGGTAAAATCATAACTGAAAATTTTGCCATTTCAATATCCTAAAGTCCAAATCCTTCAGTAAACTAAAGGAGCAACGAAAACTACCGCGAAAGAGCACTGCTTGCAGACACCAGCCAGCGAGCATACTCCCGACGAGTACATAGAGCAGTAGGTTCAACCTCAGCTTCAATCACCTGAAGAATTTTCAATCTTTATTATACATTTGATTCAGTTATTTCTAACCTGACTACATTGTGCTTCAAAAAACCAAGGAAAATTAGTCCAGTATCTCCGGCTTCAAAACGCCAAGCCGTGTGTTAGACAGTAGGAAGGAAGTAATTGGCTTTCTCTTGTCATATAATTATTATTAACACAGTAGGCCGAGTACGATATTCTAAGGCCAATCCAGAAAATGAACTTTCTGATGCACGTGCATTTGGAAATACATTACAAAGTACCTTCAAAACTTGCAGTGCGGCCAATGCCTGCCCCTGAACCTGATCCACAACTGCGGGAACTAGAACCTTGCCGGGAAGTGTCTGAACAGCTGCAGAAACCAGAGGCGCAGGAACGCCTGCAGAAGAAAATAAAATCCCTTGTGGTTCCGGTTTGGCAGCAGTACTATTTATGGTAGTTTCATGATTTTTTTCTTGATCATCTGCCAATGCATAAGCTGTAACTGAAACAAATGCTGCTTTAGATAGTCCTCTTTCTATTTTCTGTTCTATGGTCGATGTCGTTTCCTCAGATAAGGGCCAATCAGTTTTTCCAGGGTTCAGAACTCCGTTCGATGATCCTATCACAGTTTCTTTGACGAAAAATCCCAATTCCTCAGTGTTGTTGCCAGGTAGGCTGGAAAATTCATGCGATGAAGAATCTGAAATTTCATTTACAGGAGGACCAGGTGTCCCTTCCTGGTAGCCAGGATTATAGTTTGATGAACTATCATCATAGACTGGAAACTTCTCAGAACTGAAGTCATAGTTTTCACTAGTGTCAGGTGTTTCATCCTGAATATCAGATTTAAGGTTTAATGAATAAGTATTAGAGTAAGGTGAGTTATCTGGTTCATCTTTCAATATATTCATTTTGGGTTCACTATCTTGACAGTTGCTTACATCTTTAGAACCAAAAGCAACGTTAGAATCAATCTCGGAACTTCTGAGAGCGGCTGATGTAACAGCTAAAGAGGATCCAGATTGAATATTTTCTTCCAAGGAAGCAGCATTATTGACATCAATATCGCTGGATGGAGATTCAATGTCATTTCCGGATAACTCCTCAACATCTCCAACTACTTCATTTTCTGTATATGAAGAAGATTCCTCATGGTTACCTGTTTCACCAGCGAGAGTTCCATCATCTGCATTCACACTGTTATCATTTCCAGTATCAGAGTCCAACAATAATTCTTGCTGCGCGCTTAAGGCCTCCATTTGTGGCTTTTGTCCTACGAATTATTATATACATATTTGTACACCAGTCAAATAAGAATAGCTTAAAAAGAAAAAGAAAAAGAAAAACCTTCCTCCAGTCTTTCGACTAATTCAAAATCAGGTTTCTTATCTTATGTCACAATATAGAAGGAAACTACTTACTGGAACTATTCTGCTTGTTTATTGACCATGCCGCAAAGGTGATTCCCGAGACAAGGATGAATCCAGTAATTCCAATCCCCACCAACCCTGAAAGAAACTACTTCAAAACCATTACTGAATAGCTGATAAAAGAAGACTTAAAACTTAAAGGAGCATTCAAGCACCAAGGTTGAAAATTTCAAAACTATAATATCAAAATTCTCAAAAGTCCCCTCAAGATATCTTAAAGTAGGGCTTTGAGGGTATGCTCCCCTCAAGGTCTCAGGTTCGAGACTCACTTGTGACATTACTCCTTCGATATCTTCCGATACCTGGCCTAGGGATGGGCATGGTTACCCTTGTTTCAAAAACAATATATCAAAATTTTCAAAATGAAAATGTTTAAATTGTTTCAAGGAACATGTTCAGAGAGATTAGTCAAGGAACATGTTTAAATTGTTTCAAGGAACAGTTTCAGGAACTAAATTATGCCACTAAATACCAAAACAACAAATTAACCCTCCACATGGAATTGGTATCCCTCATGTCATCAAAACAACATTAACAAAGAGATTTTTATCATATAGAACTAAAATAACATGAGTGATCCAGTGGTCAAGACGGTCTTATTAAGTAGCTAAGAGATTATGGATTCAATTTATGGCAGTCACCTACCAATAAATTAATTTTCTATTACTTCCTTACCAATTACCATCCAAGACAATTTGTCGAAATTTGCGTCAGCTAACCCGAACGGTCATAGAACTAAAATAACTTCAGTGCAACTCAAAATGGGCCATTCCCCAATAATTCAAATCCTATATCGCCAGAGCACCTCCAAAAATGACATGCAAAACAGAAAGGTCCAAACCAACATAAAGGAAGCAAAAAATTGAAAAGTGAAGCAAGTACCTCCAAACCAATTCTTCCTCCGCAAGTCCAAACCGTCCTCGCCGGAATCCGATTCCGACCACCCAGAGAAGCCATCAGCCTTGGAATCCAATCCAGCAAAGCAAACCCCGTTACGCCGCAGCCCGCTTACCCTCTGGAATTCGACAATTGGGCGACAAATCAGCCGGAGCCGAGGATCCAACTTCCGAATTCTCGCACGAACAAGAGCGGAAGGGAATTTGGCGCAGTTCTTGGAATTCAGAGCGAGACGAAGCTGGAGAGAGGTCGGAGAACAGGTTGGAGGAGCGGAAGCCATGAAAAATGCTACTCCAGAAGCGGATGGAGAAATTTACAAGAAATTGAGGAGGATTGGGAAAAAGGGTTTTGATTCGGAGATAATTGAAGGTTGAATTTAGGGGAACAAATTGAGGATGGAATTGCAGAGAAAGTATGGAGTGAAATGAGAGTAGGGTTTTTTGGTGGTTAAAAGGGTCCAAGAACAATATGAACACTTTTATTACTTTATCTTTCTATCCGAAGAAGATGAGATTTTGAATGTTTGTTTCTCGCACTTCCATGTTTGTTTCAACTTTCAACAGAGTAACCCCAAAAACAACAATTATTTCTCAAATTTTTTTTTTTTTTTTTTTGAGTAACGAAGGGGATTTCAAAGATCAAATTTGTGACGGTAGAATAGAAATTGTTTAACATACGACCAATCCATTTGTTAATTAATTTAAGGATTTTTTTAAAAAAAATCAATTTAGAGGTGAAATTTTCATACTTGGATGTGTGTATTTTTGTGTGATGAAATTAAACCCAGTTTAGCATGTAATTTCTTTTCCATACATCAATTTGATTCTAGGTAAGAAAATAAATATACTCAATGTTAATGCTATTTTAGACGTTAAAATAAATAGTTTCATTAACATCATTGTAAAATTTAGTAACATTATACATATGAATTCTTGCTCTCCAAATGTATATATATTAATTGAAAAACAAAGTTTAAATATGAGAACTGACAAAGATCGAAGTATATGTTATTAATAAAATTTTAGAAATTTGAATCGCTACCTACTTCTATGATATTATATTTTTTCACAACAGTAGAGTTCGGTTTATATTTGTAAACTTTGAGAGATTTTCATCCATTCATTGGCCTCTACAAATACACAGATCTCATCAGATTTGTTTCAACCTTTCTAAAGTAGAATCATCAACATGCCTTAAAAATGGGTTTACCATTCTTGAATCAAAATCTCAATTACAATTTCTTAAACCAATACTCATTTATTATTATTTTTTCTGAAAAAAATCATTAAACAATTAATAATTGAATACAATCAAAATCAATCTCAACCATCAGAAAAACTCATTTGAATTTAATTAATTTTATCTCAAAATCAATTAATAAAACATAGTACAAAAACAAATTTGAGAAACAAAACCAAATGGATACATTTTGGACTTAGCAGTTCACATTCTTAGCTGCTGAATCCCAATAAATCACATTCTCAACTATAGCAAATAAAATTGTGAATACAAAAGTTCCCGAATTTTATAATAATCCCCACATAAAGGCCCTTCGATGACGACTTGCTGAGTACTAGAACCCCCAGCCTGCATAAATAGTATAAGCCAAATAACACCATTATAAGTCTACAATTATAAGTTCAACTTCAAAATTTTCGGATTCGAGTCAAATAGATATCTTAATGTTGTCGGATGTGATAACACAAGCCCGAAGGCTGTTCCCGATCCTGTCGGGGGAGATGCCAACCATCTCTCCTTTACTCGAACGCCAAATAGATCTCTTAACTTAAAAAATAATTAATAAAATTCTACCCTTTTAATTTTATTTTAATAGGTCTTTGAACTGTAAAAGGTGTCGATATATTAGACACCCAATACAATTTTATGTCTAATAGAATAAAAAATTAGACACCAAATACAATTTCATATCTAATAGAATCAAATAACCCAAAATTGAAAGTATGGTGTTTTTTATTTTTATATCTGTGACTATCTAGGCCAACGTGTGCGCACCTCGACTATTGTCACGAGACATACCATCTAATCCTACAACATTTGAATGTCAAAGAAATCTATAGGAAATTAATTCTTAGATAAGCCACGATGGATTGAACTTTTCATCTCTTAGTTCTACAAATATGGTGAGTTTTAATGGGCAGTTTTAAACTTTTAGGACCCATGAGACATCATTGTAAGTTTAGGGACTTGCTAGATACTTTTTGAAGTTTAGAAACCTAACCAGAAACATGATGGACTAAACATGTATAAATAAACTAAATTTATATGTATCTATTTTCCCCCTTTTTTCAGAATTCCTCACCTTCTGACTTGCATCTGCAACCTTGCGTAGTGTGACATATTCGCCGCATCTCAAAGCACCTCCAGCAAATTCCACCTGCAATGCACATAGGACGACCATATAGTTCATTGTTCTTTTTTTTTTTTGAAATGAGGTAACCACGCCCATCCTTAAGCCAGGCACTGGAGACATCGAAGGAATGCTACAAGTGAATTTCGAACTCAGGACCTTGAGGGGAGCACACCCTCAAAGCCCAATCCCTTGGGGACAAATAGTTCATTTTTCTTACTTGCTCAGCCGCAGATTTAGTGTCTATAAATGTCAAAAAGGGGGCAGTTATTCCCTTCAAGAGCCCATAAGCAAAGATACCTGTATTCCCTTGCTGGCAAGAAACTGTTTGAAGTCGGCCATTTTTAAATCGCCGACAAGGACAGATTTATGAGGCAAAGCAGGCTTTGATAGGGGAAGTAACGACAACGGTCCATTCTCGGTCTTCCCAACTTCAGCATCAAGCCAAGCGATTTCATAATCACCCAGCTGTACTTGAAATGATGTCAGACATCATAAGGAAGATTGGTTACACAGATGTAAAGTACAAGCTAATTTTGAAAGGAAAGTTGCATGGATGTCCAAATCTTTACCTTCTTAAACAGCACATTACTCATCAGTTTCTCTGAAAGTTGTACCTGAAATTTGAGAATTGGCGATTTGTTAGCCATATATGAAATAACAACCTGAAAAGGAAATGAAGAGACTAGACTGTACCTTATATGCACACAGATCAGAAGTAACATCAATTGTTTCTTCAATTTGGGGGGCGAAGACATGGGGGCAGACGTTTTTGAGGCAATGTTGTTTAAGATGCTCAGTGGCCTCAGCAGTTCCATGCACCAAAACCTTCAAACGACCATTTAAATAAATTCATGAAAAAACCGTTGAATCGTTGATAAGAGTTGGGGCAAGACTGAACAATGCTCAGTGAAACAACAAAAATATTGCAAGTACACAAGATTTGAAAATTCAAAATCCAATATCACACAGTATATTTCTCAGAATACAGCTTAGTTAAACTGAACTCTCTTCCTACGATCTCTATAGGTCCAAGTTCACAAGCTTATGTACAGACAATAACCCGATAAGAGTAGTAAGAAAACGTCATACAAGCTTCAAGGGAGCAACGTGGGAGAGTATTGATTTAATTGATCTCCCATCTGAACGACCTTCGAAATCCATGTAATGCAATGAACATTTAACTTGAACCTGGATAGAGAAATTACAGAAACATTTTTTACTTCGGTCAATAGATAAATAACTTGATTGTGTATCGTGAAGTTGAACATAAGAACAAAGATGATCATTGCAAAGTATAAAATTGAGCACTTGGAAGAAAAGGTTATGGAACAGAAATATATATGTATTTAGAGAAACAAATCAGAAAAAGTTTCTATCAACTCATTATAATCTTCTCTCTCCTTATCTCTTTTTTTCTTAAGAAACAATTTCATTGATGAAAGAAATTTGCAAAAATGATGGTTAATCCATGATGACTACAAAAAGCTTTCCCAATTAGTTAACATGAAAGCATAACTTTTTTTTTTAAACCAGGGTAGCCACTAGGGGTGTACAAAAAAACCGGTAACCCGAACAACCCGGACTACCCAACCCAAACCGTAAGGGTTGGGTTGGGTTATAATTTATTGAGTAAAACTTCCCTACACATGCATGTGTAGGGGAGTCCTACATTTTATCCATGCGTACTATTGAAAGCCACAAAAACTTCACTCCTTTTTAATATTTTTATTTATAAAAAAAAAATTTGTGGCATTTAATGGTGCCACATGGATAAAATGTAGGGGAGTTTTACTCTAATTTTTTTGGGTTGGGTTGGGTTATGATTTTATAGTTTTTGTTGGGTTGGGTTGGGCTAGTTCAACCCAACCCAACCCGAACTAAGAATATTATATATATATATATATATATATATATATATATATTATGTGTGTATATATATATATTATGTGTGTATGTAAGATAAATTAATAAGATAGATAGTATACTTGTAAATCTAGCTTAGTAGCTCTAGAATTAAGTTGCTTTGTTTCTTATTCCTAAACTTCCTATTTAAATGTAATTGCAATTGCATTCCTTTAACATTAGTTGGAATTGATAGTTTTTTTTCTAATCTTTACTGGTCGTTAGTTTGGGAAGATTTCTCATATTTTCTTATGCTCTCTAATTTTGTTCTTAAATGATATCATTTATTTCTTATTTGAAAAATATAATGGTACACTTGTTCTAACAAACACATGTGCATTTATGTAAAGTATAATATCATGCATTTTTTTAACATATTTATAAACTTATAAGTTGAATCTTAGAGATAAAATGATGAGTAACATAACCCGAGAACCCAACCCAACCCAACCCGAAAATCTAGGGTTGGGTTGGTTTGGGTTGCGCTTGTGCATAGGGTTGGACAGGTCGTCGAAACAACCAACCCGAATAATGGGGTTGGTCCAAAAAAATCATCCAACCCTACCCAACCCGGATCATGTACACCCCTAGTAACCACACATCCCGAGGCCAAGCATCAAAAGACATCAAAGGAATGGAGACACGGGAGATGTCTATAAATAAATGTCACATGTGAGTCTCGAACCTGAGACCTTGAGGGAAGCATACCTTCAAAGCCCAAGTCTTCAACCACTACACCACCCCTTGGGGACGAAAGCATAGCTATACAAAGCAACTTCTCCTATTAAGTAAAAGATTTTACATAAAAGAAATTTTATATGTGAATATTATATATTTTGGTGACCATAACATTAAATGCACATTCATGTGACTTCAGTCAACCAGTACCTTACACAACTTTAACTAGAGATCAACTTACCGTCAATTCATTAGAAACAACTTTCGAAGGCTTAATATCAAGAATCAAGTTTGCAGCAGTTTCATCTAGTTTTCCATCCGCGTCTCCAACAGCCTGCAAGTTAGATACTTAGTAAATTAGCAATTCATCCACAATGACAAAGGACAAAATTCAAGTCCATTTAACTGTGTTCTCCTGACAGTCCCAGCTATATAGATTGGCTACATGGATGCTGATTTTGATCTTTACACGGCCGTTTCCAGTGAATTTAACCGAAGTATTTTGTTTTCAGAACGATAACTAATCGAAGCCTGATTTTAAAGCTAAATGATCTGAAGAAACTGAAATGAAGTTTCTATATTTACAATATTCATTCTTTGAGAATTCTAATATCAAAATTTTAGTTTCCTTCTCTTAAGAAATTGATAACAATATAGAACAGAAGACAGTTAATATTATGCAATAAACTAGATCATAAATTCTCAAAATTATCTTGCCATCTTTAAATTACATATTCTTTTCACTAGTCATCCTTGGTGAAGAAAATGCTTAAAGGATCTAGGGAACTCATAAATATATGCACCACTGTACAATACAACACCAAATCCACAAACTCTAAAAAGGTTAGGCTCCACTTCAAAAAAATGAGCTCTTAAGGATGTCTATTTAAAGGCTTTGGCGTGGCTCGTTGTATTACATGATGATCCCTATCAAAGCCTTCCACCGTTTGATGCTGAAGGATGGTGTTTGAGTCTAATCTCTACTGACAAGGATTTTGTTTGCTTTTTTTTTTTTTTGTCTCAAATGGTTTTCTTTTTCCTCTCTATAAGTGGGCTTCTAAGTATGGTGTTTGGTTATTATCTTGTAATGCCCTTTTGGTTTTTGGTTTGTCATCGTTTCGATAGGCAATTTGTATCTTTTCATTTTATCAATGAAATGGTTTGTTTTCTATCCCCCAAAAAAAGTCATACTTGTACAAGATTTTATAATTATCTCTAGATTCTTAAAACTTATTAATGAACTCAACTTCCTTTTTTTTTATATCCGTAAGTGTCAGAGCCAGCTTACATGCACCTCGACTATTTTCACAGGACATACCGTTAGACCCTACAATATTTGGATGTCAAAGAAACCCATATGAAATTATTTCCTAGGTAGGTGGCCACCATGGAATGAACCCATCACCTCTTAGTTACATATGACACTTTAGACCATTAGGCTTCATGATGGTTAACTCAGCTTCCTTCTTTGGTCTTTTTTTTTAATTCAATAACAATTGGAGGTGGGGGGTTCGAACTAGTAAACTCTTGATTACTAGATCATATATGATGTCAATGAATCTCTACTTCCTTTGGCTCCTTTTGATGCCAATGTATTTTATTTAGAAAGTCATTTTCAACTATGGAGAACGGTGATTCTTTACCTGCATGCATTAAGGTTTCTAGTTGCAGTGTGTTCCGTGGTTTTTTTTTTGTCCCCAAAGGATGGTGTTGTGGTCGAAGGCTTGGGATTTGAAGGTGTATTCCCTCAAGGTTTCATGTTCGAGACTCACCTATAACATTAATTTTTAGACACCTCTCGTGTCTCCATTCCTTTAATGTCTTCCGATGCCTAGCCTAGGGACAGACGTGGTTACTATAGTGGAGCGAAGCTATGATTTCCTGGTTTTTTTAAAAAAAAATTGTTCAGTGGTTTTCCCATTTTTGAATCACCAACAATTATGTTTTTAAATTTTATATTTGCATCTGTCTTTTGCTGGCCCTTTGTTATTGGCATGCCTCTCTTTTTGTCTGGCCCTTATTTTGCTGTTACCTCAACAAATGTTTGTTTCTCATTAATATTAACTACAACAAAAATCTCAAAACCCAAAAGAAAACTTGCTTCTCACCAACCAAAAGAGGGGGAGGGGGGATCTTAATCTCAAAACCAAAACCAAACAAAACAGGATATTAGATTTCAAATGTTTATTAATTAGCAAAATGATGTCTTTCTCGAACAGAACAGAACAGAACAGAACAAAACAAATTGGTTTCCTAAACTTCACTACAAGAAAGACTTTACATCAACCCACAACCTATTAACCAACTTATCATTCCATTTTAATTGAATCTTACCAGTCCAGAATAAAACGCAGTTAATTATATCAAAGAATCTTACCTGAATCACTCCTTGGTCCATGTCTTCGTCCTTAATTACATAATCATCAGGATTAATTACTTCACCAAAATCATCCCACTCGGAAGTGTTTTCATAAAAGGGAAACATTGGAGCAACGCTTGTTGAAGGAGGAACAAAACCATCAATCAATATGTCTCGGTATGCACCTCCCTGTGAACCGCCAACTGCAAGATGCAATTGGACAACCAATCAATTCCATTAAAAATTCTTAAAACATATGTTTAAACGATTTCGATCATGACATTATGTTAGTCAAAGCAAAGATCTGACACATCAAATGACCCTTGTTAGTGTGTAGAAGTTTTTTATATATATATAAAATAATAATACCGAGCTTTCATTGAGATAGAAATAAAAGAATAAAAGGGCATATAAAACAAGAGCCTGCAAAAAAGGAAGAGGAAGAAGCATACACCAATGGCTTTCAATCAAACACGATCTGAACTAACGAATAATTACTTAAGTACTTAATCACCAAGGCTAGAGAAATATTGAATCTAACATGGGACTGTTAAACTCATAGAAATTGAGGAGAAAACCTTCTACATTTCCATTTATTTTATCCATATATACATAATACACAAAATATAAAACCCTGGAGGATCTTCTAACAAATCTTAAAGAATATCTAACAAATCTCTAAAATATTCTAGAGCATATCTAGCAACGTTTAAATACTTCAAATTACATAAATCTAAGAATTATATTCTTATAATTCCTAATGGAGACCAAATATCACCCGGAGAGTTGCCCGGAACATTTTATTAAATATTAAAATAACCAACTCTCATTTTCACATAAAATATATTTGCCAATTCAAGTAGATAGTTTGGATGCTCATAATTTCCTTACTGAAAAAAGTTTGCACATGTATAAGAAACAGCAGTTATTGGTCATCATACCATCTGGTGGAACATTACTGCTAGCATCAACGATCATTGGATCACCAGTATCATTGTCATTTCCATGAGATGCTCTGGATTGTTCCTCCTTAAGCAAACTAGCCTTAAGAGCTTCTTCCTTTTTCTTGTTCTGCTCTTCTTCATAAGCAATAAGCTCATCTCCAGTCAAAGGAACTCTCTTAGACACAGTTACCTTAACAGCTTTCGGAGGTGGATCTGCTTGAAGCATGCGAGCCAAAGTACTAAACTGCATTTTCCAACTGAAGGGGGTTACACTTGCACATTCACAATATAATGTAGATTTTAAGAGTCCAAAGAAGCATGCAGTTTAATATGCTAGTGGATGCAAAGGGGAAAGAAAGGAGAATATATAAATACACACACACACTTTCCAAGACACGCCATGGCACTAGACTATACTGGAAATCAATTGCCATCGAGTCACTGACTATTGCCAGAAAAACCGTCCACTAGAAAGTAAGGTGAAAAGGAATTAAGCATAAAATGTAGTTTTTCCTATAACAATAAGGAGGGAAACTTTGAATAAGATAAAACGTCTATTTATCTTCAAGGAAAGAAACCTATGTAGTAATCTATAGAAGATGTTTAAAAAAAGAAGTAAAGATAAAATAGCATTTTTGTAAGTATGGCAAATAAATTGTGCAAAACAGCTAATGAGTTCCTAGGACTGGAGAAAAATAGAAAACTGAAACATGAAAAATCACTAGAAATGTCTGGAGGCGAACAACTTGCTGAAGAAATACCTGGCCTCTCTCAGAAAAAAGCATGAGGTTTTTAGCATCAGATGCCCATTCAACAAAAATGTCATGTGAGTAACCAGCTTCTAAACTAGCCATTGATGCTAGAACAACCTGCAAGAGACATGATATTAAAGTCAATTCATTTAAACCTCAAGAAAAAGGAGGTAAACATTGACAAAATCAACAACTTGTTGCAATAAACCTTCGGACCCTCTGGAGTATTATCAAGTTCACTCTTTTTGCTTAGAAGGGTAACATGCCTGCAAGATTTTGAACAGCCTTGTAAGACTTCTTAGTTCCATTCATATCACTTCACAAAGGCTCTTCTACATTAAAATTTATTTTAGTCTAATCTCAATTTCCAAAATCAAAGGTAACTAGAGCATGTTATCAAATATAAAATATGTAAGGCTTGAACCATCAAGGCAACGGGATTTACTGGCAACTACCACCTTTTTTCTGCACTCCTGTCTTTTTAAATGAATTTTCAGTTTTTTATCCAAAGAGAAAAAAAAATATAATACTTGGAAGAACACTTACTTGAGAAGAAAGGCATTGTTCCGTGTGTGTTCAAAAGACTTGGCAATTGTATCACTCATCCACTCTAGGAAACTCTTGATATACTCAATTGTGCTAGATGCAACGTAAGTTAAAAAGTAGATGGGATAATTTAAACTTTCCTCTTCCCAGTACTGCAATAACAACAATTATTTAACAATGAGCCCGTTCATATTACTTCTTAATTAATGCAACTGAAACTTGAAATAATAATAATAAATAAATAAAACAATAGGGGTTTTATCCTCCTCCAACTAACCCATTCCAAAATTTGAATAAGCTCCAACACTCGCCCAGCAGTATCAACAGGAAGTAAGACATTTCCATTAGCTCTCAAGGTCTTCTGAATAGTATCTATATCAATCATAAAGGTAACTTTCATAACTAAACTCTAGGAAAAAAAACAACTAAACATCCTTAACATAGAACTTCGGCATGAATATGCTCTTTTGCTAAAAGCAAGACATAGAGGAAGAGAACGAGGCAAAAGATGGAATGTCTTGCTGATGCATTTTAAAATTTTAACCCTAAATATGATTTTAATTACCTCCAAATTCTTTGTCCTTTTGGCGTCTGTAAGGCTGATTATTTAGAGCATTATAAGCATCAGTTATCAATACAGCAGGTCGCACAAATGACTCTAGAATGGTTCCATTCAAATGCCTGACAGTAAGTTAAATAAGAATTGTGATTTTTATTTTGGTTTTGAGTAATCTTAACGCAAGCGACTGTGTTTGTAACAACAGTTAACATACCTTTCCTTGCGGTGGTTGAAGTCAACAGCATATATAACATCTTCTCCATCCTTGGTTATCTTCCATAGGGTTCCCCCTAATAGATGCCCAGCCACGTGAGGCGCAATAACTATTCCTTCTCCTTTGCCTGTCATCAAATATTAGCCCTTCCTTTGTTAGGATTTCTTGCTTGCTCCATACTCTTTATTGTTCTTAATGAAAGCTCTGTCTCATCTAAATTTTTTTAAAATATGAATATTTAATTTTTTAATTGGAGCCTCTTCTTTTTTAAAAAAACCAGTAAATGGAGCTTCGCTCCACTATACCCAAGGTAACCACGTTCGTCCAAAGGTCAGGCACTGGGAGAGAACAAAGGAATGGAGACACGGGAGGTGTCTACAAATTAATGACACAAGTGAGTCTCAAACCTGGGACCTCGAGAGGAGCACACCTTCAAAATCCAGGCCTTCGACCACCGCGCCACCCTTTGGGGACAGTTGGAGCCTCTTTTAGTAGCTTTGAAGTTTTTGTTAGCCTTTTGTTTTTGGCTCCTTTTGTATCGAGGTCTTCCACCTCTTTTTTTACTACCCTCAAGTGCTCTTTCACTTACTCTATATGAAAGCTCGTTTCTTCATCAAACAAATTTCAACAGGCCATGTTTAATATAAACTGCATACCCAACAGTCGAACACAATTGGAATTCAAACTTAATTGCTAAATTTTTTATTATATACATTTTTTAAATTTCAATCATAGTATAAACAGGTTCAATTTTAGAGACATGTTGGTGAAACTACTTAGTTCCCTCCCTTTCATGAAAAAGGGGTTTTTTGTAACATGCTAGAGTGTGTACCATTTTGTGGAGACTTTGGAGGAAGAAAAACAATAGAATTTTTAGAGTGGAAAGATCGATTCAAGATATTTGTGACCTTATTAGATTCTATATTTCTCTTTGAGCTCCCATTTCTACAAATTTTTGTAATGTTTCTCATGTGAGTCTGTGACCATGTCGATTTTGCTTGATTGGAGACCATGTTTTAGATAGGACTCCGCTTTTTTAGGGCTTTTCTTTTTAGTATGCTCAAACACTTAAACATACCCGGGTATGGACATATGTGCTTCTGAACTTTCTTTCCTTTTAAGACATCGAATAATTAGGAAGATGATCTTTGGGTTTTCTATTCCTTTTATAAGCTTTTGTAATAAAAACATAGCATCATACATGATATGCCATCATTAAGCAACCGAGATAGAAAGAGATCAATAAACTTTGATCTAAAATAAACAAGACAAAGAATAACCACCTGAAAGATGATGATTCTGGGAGTAAGTTAGTCTGGTTATAGTTAGGAAAGCTGAATCGATATCATCCAGTGTAAATAGATCAAACTCCGATACTTGCTGCAGAGGAGAACAGGGGCATGTTCATAAGGCAACACCCAGAAAAAAGAGTTAGGAGAGCCCAAAATCAAAACTGAAAGCTATTGAAATTTTTTTCAGTTCAACAACAATTTGGAGATTCGAACTCATGACCTCTAGGCCATAAGTATCCATTTTATGCCAATTGAGTTATTTTGTTGTTGGCGAAACGATAGTAAAAGGCACCAACAAGGAATCAAGTTAGTGATTACTCATAACTGTGGCCAGTATGAAATCTCAGCAATAGCTTAGCAGATATGTTTCATTCCACTCCAAACTTGAAGGCAAATCCCTTTTTAAAATTCCAGGTAAATAGTGTAGTAGCTTGTTTTGATTGGATCAATTAAAAACATAACATTAAAGAACCAAAATACATTAGCAAAAAACAAAAAACTTTTACCTTCCTGGCGAAAAACTGATCATACATTGTAAGATAGCCCAATCGAAATACAGGTTCAGTGGAATAAATTGGAGCAGAAAGTCCAAGCTGTTTCATGGCATAAGGAAGAGCACCAAGGTGAAGTGTGTCAGGATGTGATATCAATACTGCATCAATCGTCGATGCCACCCTGAAATGCCACAACTACGTATTAAGGCCATGAAATAAACAAAAATCAACTGTTTGCAGCCCCGCTCTGAGAATCCATTTTTTAAATAGACTCGACCCTACAGTATTTAGTTGTCAAAGAAACCGGTAACAAATTAGCTCTTAGGTAAATAGCCACTATAGATTAAATCTATAACCTTTTGAATTTTTTTTTTTTATGAAATCGGGAAATCAAAGTTTCGCTCCATTATACTATACTCGAGGTAGCCACGCCTGTCCCTATGTCAGACACCAGGAGACATCGAAGGAATGGAGATGCAGGAGATGTCTACAAATTAATGTCACAGATGAGTTTTAAATCTGGGACTTTGAGAGGAGCACACCTTCAAATCTCAAGCCTTCAACCACTAGTGTCACTCCTTGGGGACTCAAACCCATAACATATAATTTGCTAAGGCCCTCTTGAGTCCTAAACTACCAGGCCAGGATGCCTTTTTTTTCCTTTCGTTTTTTTAATATTTCTAACTGTCCGAGCCAATTTGTACACATCCCAACTACTATACAAATATATCGTCTAAACTACAACATTTGGATGCCAACAAAACCCATGGGTCTTTTGTTCCTTATTATTCCGAAAACCCGTTCAGTTCAAAAGAAATCAGATCTTCTAATAAACCATTCCACTGATTCCCTAATTAACCTAACACATTTCAGAACAAGCAAAAACAGCTAGGTATCAGCAATCAATCGCCAAACACATGGAATTCGATGTTGCATACAGGGGAGTTACAAATTAAGCTCAAAGAAAACAAAATGCGATAAAGCGAACCTGGAGAGAGGTTGAAGAAGAGCAGGGTCGAAGTGGTCGTTCCAGCCACAGTCGATAAGGAAGTTGAAGCCGTCGACAGAGACCAGATATGATAAAGGATTTTCATTGAAGACCCCGCAAAGAGGCGTCACCTGAACGGAAGTTCCCATTGCTCAGCTCTCTGCAACTCCCTCGTTGTGGAAGAGAAACAAGGTTTTAGGGGAATTGGCGGGGCAGAGATTTTTTTCTTTTTCTTTTTCTTTTTTCTCTTTTCTTTTCAGTAGACACGGCGTCGTTCCGAGAAAATTGTTAGGATGCGACATGTCGTTTCTCTCAAATGGTGGACTAGACCTGATGTGGTTTTTTTTTTTTGTTAAAATACCATTTTGGTCCCTTGACTTTGGGATTTGTTCCATTTTGGTCCCTCGACTTTCAAATGTCCAATTTTAGTCCATCAACTTTGTTGTTTGTTCAATTTTGGTCCTTCAACTTTCAAATGTCCAATTTTGGTATCTCAACTTTGCTATTTGTCCAATTTTGGTCCCTCAACTTTCAAATGTTTTCAAATTTGGTTCTTAAACTATAAAAAAAATGTTAAAAAATTGTCTTTTAGTCAAATGAATTTTTTATCACTCCTAAATTATTTTCTCTCTCTTTCATCTTTCATAATTTCTCTCTCTATGAATTTTACCTCTCTTCAATCCACCTCACTTCCCCTCTTTTGTTTTCTTTTTTTCTTCTATATTTTCTTTCTTTTTCTTTTTGGTTCCATGATAGACTATGAATTTTGGAAAACAAAAAGTGATAAATCAAAGTAGGAAAATTATTATTTAGAAAAATTGTCTCATTTTAAATAATTTGATGAGATGGATTGAAGAGAGAATTAGAGAAAAATATAAGAAAAGAGGATTAGAGAGGTGGATTTAAGAGAAATAAAACTTTTAGAAGGAGAAATGATCAAATTTGGAAGAGAGGGAAAATAATTTAAGAGTGAGAAAAATTTATTTGATGAAATGACCATTTTTGAACTTTTTTGATAGTTTAAGGACTAAATTTGAACATTTGAAAGTCCAGGGACCAAAATGGGACAAACAGCAAAGTCAAGGGACTAAAATTGAACATTTGAAAGTCTAGGAACCAAAATAGAACAAACCTCAAAGTTGAGGGACCAAAATGGTATTTTAACCTCTTTTTTTTAACATAGACGTTAAAATTTGTAATGAATGGGTTATTGTAACAAAATAATTATATAGGTAATCATTTTTTTAAATATTTGTCTTTTTTATAAATCTAAAATATTTATTTTTATATATTCATTAATTTTTTTATTTTTTATAAATTTTTTTGATATCCAAATATTTAAGACTAGACAATATATCTCATAATATTAGTTAAAATACACAAGTTTTTCAAACGGATAAAAAAAATCGATACATCTTTTATTTGTTGATTTGTTGTCACTCAACTTAAATCCAATTTGATTGAAGCCTCCACTTTGAACTTAAAATTATTAAAATCATCCTACATTGAGCTAAGAGGATCTTCAAAGAATTAAAAAAATAATGGATTCATAGATTAATTTTATGTGGATTTCTTTACAAACAAATATTATAGGTCAATTCGTTTAGTAAAAATAATGAAGATGCACAAAAACTAAACTGAACTTTCACGAATATTAAAAATTAAAAAAAAAATAATAATAAACTCAAATTCATATTTACAGATATTTAACCGTCTACAAAAAGTATAAGTTAAATCGTTTGCATATATTTTCAGTCTATATGTCCGCTAACAAAAACATAACTGAACTTGGTATTCATGGCTAAAAAATCACAAATTTAAACACCTCATTTCTAGTTTTTGTCGAACTAAAAAAAGTGTCAAAAAATCAAAGATATAGTAATTCTGTAAACATTAAAAATATAAATGATAAAATAAGAAAATAAAGTTCAAAGCTGTAAAAAGAAATAATAAATAAAAGGTAAGAAGTGATATAATCTATTTTCTTTATCAACACAAAGTCGAAGTACACCATTCTTTGGGCATTTTAAGCAGAATATTTGTAAGGCAAGCAATTTTCATACAAAACGAAAAATGTTTTGAAAGGAAGGATAGCATTTGATACAGCAAATGACTTTACAAATCTCTTGATGATGATGATGATTCAAGTTCAAACTACTTCTACTTGGCGTACTTTATCATTGTGGTTCAGCAAAGGACCTTCCCATAACTCCGAAAAATCCTTCCTTATCCAAGACATGGCAATAACAGGTCCTAATGTGCAAGGCACCTGCACATAAACCATTATCATGAATTACAAAACTAAGGAGCAGATAAGTAAAAATGTCATAGTAACTTCTTTTTTTTTGAAATCGGGAAATCGAAACTTCGCTCTACTTTATCCAAGGGCATTGTGCCAGTCACATGGTCCAAACTCGAAAGACAACAAAGAATTTTACGATTAAACTTACTCGTAGGATTCGAACCTTAGACTTTCAAAGAAGCATGCTTTCAAAGTCCCCACCTCAACCACCGGTCAATAACAAAAATGATGCAGGATGTAAGATGATCCAGGAATCTCTCTCTCCTCTAAATACCCAAAAGGTAACTAGAAAAAATGTCGTTTTTGTTGCCCCTTAAGAACCATAGGATATGAATTTGAAAACCTCTATACCCCTGATAAAAACTAATACAAAATCAAAATACTTGGATTTTCTCTCTCCTAAACCCAAAAATGCAAAATTGTCTGCATAATGTGGTATTCTCCTTGGATGGTTTCTCAATAATTTGGGAGGTAAAAAAGAACCAAGACTCTGTCGCTCTCATTCCCAACAAGAAAATGTAAAAACTACTTAGCAAATGTATCTGATCAACCATCATGGGATGATCTAGTGAGTGGTAAGGTGGGTTTTGGAGAACTGAGAGGTTATGAGTTCAACTCAAGATGGCCAACCAACCTAGAAATTAATTTATGCGTTTCCTTAACAACCAAATATTGTATAGTCAAGTGATTTGTTCATGAGTAAAGTCAAAGTGCACGTAAGCTGGCTCAGATACTCCCCGATATCGAGAAAAAAGAAGTATCAGATCAGAATAGAATTGTTTATTAGCAATTTCATGATTGCATTCTTTTTGTAAATTTCAAACATCAATGAAATTGTTTCTCTAACAAAAAAAAGTTAATATATATATATATTATTGTTGAGAACATAGTATTAGAATTACAGAGGTGGAGATACAAATATTCGACCTATAAGAAAGGTTACCGGTACCTTAACGGTAGAGTTATAATTAATTAGGGCTTTCAGGCTCTTTCTCTCCCTCTACAAATGTCACATACCAAACTCGTTCGTACTTTTAAAAAATGTGAAAGACAACAGAGGAGCATAACTATTTATCCAGTGATCTGAACTCATATAATAAAAATATGGATACATAAATGAAGTAGAAAAACGAAACAGCTTACCAGATACAATAGAGCCGGTTGAGGTGAGTGAGTCAAGACACCAGCTGCTAGAGCAGTTACCAGCCCAATGGCATAACCAGGTAGGGCAAACCAAATATACTTGTGGCCGCCCCTTGTGTGAATATCTAAGAGATTGACTGTATCCCTACTTTTCCGATAGTCAAAACAAAGAACTAGTGCTAGAAACATGGCAGGAATTGCCTACAATATGAACAACAAAAATTACTGACACGCCTTAGATAAATAGTGGAATCGATCAAGACAGAATAGGAAGGACAGGAAACGATTGCATAACAAAATGGAATGAAATTGACAATGAAACCAGTTAAAACATCCTATAAAGTTGCTAGGGAATGTTTAAGCAGCCAACTGCACCCACACAACATTTTCTACCTGAGGTTTCTAAATAATCCAAAAATACATTTGCAACTCATACACTCATCACATCAAATCAAATCATATGCTATTATTTCACCCTAGAACATTTGATAGAACTTAGAAATGCACATTGCTTGACATTTTGAGAGAATTATTCAATTCTCTAAAGATCACCCACTAATTCATTGACTTCTAATGCCCTAGGTTTTCCCATGAAAAGATCAATTACTATTCTGAATCCTCAAGCATAGCCTTGGTTAACATTGTAATTGTATTCTAACGGGCAGATTGCTACTTTCATGAAATCTTTCCGATGAAAGACGAACAAACAATAAAATATGAAAAACAGAATGGTCAAAAAGGGACTTGGGGTACTTAAGGTAATGGGTTCAATCCATGGTAGCCACCTACCTAAGAATTAATTTCCTACAGATTTCCTTGACATCCAAATGTTGCAAGGTCAGGCGGTGTGTTCCATGACATTAGTCGAGGTGCATGCAAGCTGGCCCAGACAGTTACGGATATTTAAAAAAAAATAGAAGAAACAGAAAATTGACAACTGCTGCTGAAGAAAGTTGTATGAAGAAAAACAATACAAGTTAAATACAATTGCATACCATATCACCAAGGCCAAGCATCATGAAATCAGTGGCACTTTTTCCTGGAATGACTCCACCAAGTAAGTTTCTAGGAAAGACTATCTTGACGGGTAACTCAAGCTTCTTAGTTATCAATTGCAGACCAGGAAGACTCAGACTATTAGCAACTGTGTGAACAGGATTTGATGCTTGCTGAGTTGCCACAGATACCATTACATTTGCCCCAAAGAATCTCTCAGAGAAGAAGACCCAGAATATATCATATACAAATAGACATACGAGGAGCATAGCACATATTTTAACATTAGGGAGACGTACATGGCTGACAAATGCAACACATATTGAAATTCCTAACAAATTGTTCAGTATCCAATGCCCAGAGACAAGCCAAGCCGCAACTAAACAAGAACATACCAACAACAGTAACCCTTGAATTCGTGTAAATGACTTGGAACAGCACCTTGATACATAAGGATCAGCCAATCCAAACTGGGACCTTAAATAGGCAATGTAGGGATATAAGCAGAAGAATAGGGATGAAACTGAAGCAACTGCTGTGAATGCAGTAAGAAGTTGGGACACGGAAGAAAACATGTAGAACATCAAAAGCAAACTGCAAGAACTCATAACTGGGATCATCAGCGCTTGGGATCTGTCTAAGGTAATGGATGCTTCTGAAAAGTCATGGTTTCGCTCCATTTCCTTCCCATAATTTAGGGCCCGGAAAGCAGATCCAAATGTAACAGCCACTGCAGTCACAATCAGAGTGACAGGTGCAGGTTCCAGCAAATATATAAGTTTCCACAAAGGCTCCATATTGAACTAATTACGATTCTTCGACTTTATTGACTATTTTAAAACTCCTAAAGTTGTAAATTAAGCAACCAAAATTGCATTCTTTCTCTGTTGTTAAGCTTGACCAGAGAAATTCATGCAACCTGCAAGACCAAGAGCAACCATTAATCAACTGAAGTAAACACACTGCAAACAAAACCAAAAGAGTAATCTTCAGACAAATCATGCAAAGGAAAGAACGGCCCTGCCTGCAGGATCATTTGATTGATACCAGAGGAAATGTGGAAATGGGAACCTTCAAACTAAAAACTGAGCCCAGGTGTTATATTGGACCTTAGGATTAATTGTTCGTTGAATTTTGTTTTAATTCAACAACATTTGTGGATTAAATCCCATGAACTCTTTGTCATCCTAGTAGATAACATGGGGTTCCATCTCAAAGCAAATTGGTAACGAAAGGAATTCAACTTTTTTATAAAGGTTGTGAAGCCACTTTTCCAATGTGGGATCTTCAACATGCCCCCTCAAAATGGTGTCTCTTTGGGTTCACTATTCTTGGATCATATTCCAATTTCATTTTATTGGACTCAATACCTTATTGGGTTTAATAAACTCTTATACTATAAAAGATAATTTGAGATTCCATTGTCCCCAAAGGATGGCACAATGGTTGAAAACTTGGATTTTGAAGGTGTGCTCTCCTCAAGGTCTCAGTTTTGAGACTAACATGTGACATTAATTTGTAGACAATTCTCGTGTTTCCATTTCTTCGATGTCACCCGGTGCTTGGCCTAAGAACGGGCGGGTTACCCTGGGTATAGTGGAGCGAAACTCCGATTCCCAGTTAAAAAAAAGATAAGAAAAAGATAATTTGAGGTTCCATCTCAAAACCAACCGATAATGAAAGGAGTAAGTCCACCTTTCTTATAGAAGTTGTGAGCACTCCTCACTTTTCCAATATGGGATCCTCAACAAATCATGAGGTCACACATATAATGAGCTACACACTTATTGGCCATTGAAATTGTTATTTAAAGGTGAATAGTAGTTGGTTATAGTAGATAAAGTGTGATTAGTGGAATTTCCGTAAGAAATTAAACTAAATTACTCCATACGTCATAACTAAAAAATTCATCTTCCTCCTCTATTGAAACTTGACTCAAATATGAAGAACCCGTTAAATGCCGGCTTTCAATAATCCACTCTTGAAAGCCTCAGGGGAAAGAGTGTTCGCATTCACGGTTTATACAATAAATAAAGGTTATGGAAAATCCTCCATTGAGAATATAGAAGAACACAAAAATCAAAATGAGCAATAGAAAATTCAACAAAACGAATAAAAACGCGTTTAAATGAACAACTCCGACAAACACTGCAGTCGATTTCCATCCAGCTTGAAACTAAATCACTACAAAGCATCAATACAGTATCGACGTCAGGCGAATCAACCCAATAACCTAGAAGTTTACAAACACAGCCGACGGTAATATCAACTACCAACCGTCGCAAGGATTCAATTAGTAATTTCTCGAAAGAATTCCTCGATTTCTTCAGAATCCAGATGAAAAGTCGACGCAGCCTAGAATTACATCTCCCATTATCTTTCCAATTGAAATATCCGTCAATTGAAAGGATTTATCCGCATATTAAGATGTATCTAGGGTAAGAACACTCGAAACAACAAAAATCTACGCGTATTATAGTAGAAATGGCGCATACACAAATTCAAATACGTATACGATAAACGATCGAAAGTTCTTGAAAGACAAGATTGATTGCAAAATTAGGGTTACTGAAAATCAGAGGATTGACGAAGAAGACAGACCTTGGAATTTGAAGCTCTTCGAACTCAAATGACCCTTCCTTTTGGACACTGATCGGACAAATCTAATTTGCTCGAAGTGGGGAGCTGAATAGTAAAAAACTATTTTGCTAAATTACATTCCGGCCCTTCTTACATTAATACTCTTTTCAAAAAATATTTTTTTTAGTCCCTAGCTTCGGTTTCAAAATTTGAAGCCTTCTACCTTTATTATTGCTTTCAAATAATATGAGAGTTAAATACTGATTTTCGAGCTCGAACTTGTAATCATGGAATTGAAATGGACTATCACAAATCAAAATAATCAACGTGTCATCAATCTATTTGATGTTTATATGAAGAATCAAATGAACCAAGTCAATGTACTTTTCCTTCGTATTAAAAGATCATATGTGAGGAGAATGTTCTATCGACATAATCAAAATCTCTTAGCACATTGCTACTATTCATGGCATGATTGACAAGCTAATTTTAGATGTCGTATGCTATAGATGTTAGGTATTTTAAATGTTGAGCATCTAAATATGACGGGCATTGCCCATCATCTTCTGTTGCCAGTAATAAGCATCTGATATCTATAGTGCCCAACATTTAGGGTGCGTTTGGGGCATCGGTTTGGTTATTATAGACGGAATGTCATGATAAACGGTGGGTTATGATAAACGGTAGGTTATTATAAATGGTGTTTGAGGGGCAAGTTATTATAACAGGGATTATGATAAACGGTGTTTGGAGGGCTGGTTATGTAACAAAAAGTAATATATGTAAGGCGTAGATAAATGGGCACGTAGGTTTAGATAAACTAGCACGCAGGTTTAGGTAACCACCGTTTATAATAAACGGTGGAGCAAACACCGGTTGGGTTATTATAACCAACTCGGCCGTTTACATAAACGGGGGCGCAAACACACCCTTAAAGTTTATGTTTTCAAAATGTGCGTTTTATTTTTTATTTCCCTCCACTTTTTTCGCATCAAACTTCTAGCTTTTTTTTTTATATTGAAATCTTTCATATTCTTATCTCTTTCACTTTTCACGATTTAAGAGATATGTTTGAGTGATTCGTAAAGGAAATTGTTTGCATGGCACCTTAAGATCTACTATGACCTAATTCCACTTATTGTTTTCTTATTTCCCCACATCTTAGGAGTTTCAAGCGATTTTGGTATTTTTCATTCTTCTAAATTTTGAAGGTACTTTTCACTTCCGATCCTTACTTTTATTAGTTTAGTTTTTATTCATAGGGTCAATAGTGTTGAGTGTTTTCTATTTCGATTATTTGAATGTTGATATTTAAAAAGAATTATGCCTAGTTATTGAAAGATTATTGAGCAGCTAATTGGAACTATCTATTGCAATCTCTTTTTATGGCGGATGGTGAAGAGAAATATTGGAAGCCTTTATTACAAATCTATTGTTGTGTTCTTAAGGTACTTGTCTTATTTTGTATTTATTAAAAAAAATGTGTCTTTTCGTGCCTTTCAAAAATACGATAAACACATCAGTTTGTTTCACATACCAAATTACTTTTTTTTTTTTAGTACAAGTTTGGGGTGAATTCTCTTATGGGAAAGGAACCACAACCAGATCAGATCGATAACCAATTCCATCACCGACCCATTCCGTATATACCAAATTACTAACAATTGAGAGCTTCGTCCATTTGTTTTTTCTCAAGTTGCATTTTATTGCTTTTGTAAGTTACCATGTTCCCTTTTTTATCTCATTTTTTTTCATGATGCTTTAAAATTTGTAGAATGTTGATAGAATGTTAAAATACTATTTTCAAAAATACTTTTTTAGTCTCTAGTGGGTATTTGTCTCTCAAATATAAAGGATGGTTACTTATTTAAAATAAATTATAATTTGTAACTTTTAATTAAAGATAGCCAAAATTAGGATAAAAATTCAAGGAATTAGAGCTCAACAGTGCTTACCTTGCTATAAATATTATATATAAAAAATAACCTTTTAGTTATAGATGTATTTCCTTATAAAGTAAACTATATACAACTTGAAGAAAATATTAAGGCTCATTTGCATTAGCTATGTTACTTAGTCAAACTTGATGGTAACTTATGTCTTTTAGAGCAAGAAAAAGAGAACCAAATACCACTTATTTTGTGGGGGAATGATTGAACAATTATATGAATATAATTCAAATGTAATTTAAGTATTTAAGTTTTTAAAATATTGCATATTCTTTAGAATTTGTTTGGAGGTCTGTTGTTTTCTTATATATCTATGTAGATTCAAATAATTTATAACAAAAATAAATAAAAATGCATAAATGTAGAGATTAAAATGATAAAAAATAAATTAAGGACAGACCAAAATGTAACATTGGAAAGTTATAATGATACAACATGCATGAATAAGCTGCAATGAAGTCAACTCAATTGTCTGTCTTCCTTTTCCATTATTTTCCACATAAATTATTTAATTTTGCTTGGTTAAGAAGTCCCTCTCATTTATTATAATTATTGTCAACTTATTAAAGCAGCTTTATTTGGAAGATTGTTATACGGTATTTTGCATTTATGCAAAAAATATTTTAATTAGGGAAGGAATTGTTATTTCGTTAAATTGCAAAAATAGCAGCATCGTGAAATTATCGAAAATGGAATCCATCCAATTTCCCACAGCAAGCTTTAAACCCAGCAAACATGAAACTATTGCCGTTCGCCCAGTTTTGTTTGTTTGGGTTCGTGTTTTTGTTTTTGTTTTTTTTTTTTCAGTACCATATATGTTTTTGTCTTTTTAGTTTAAAATGAGATAAAATGTAAGTTAGTCGTTATGTCGGAAGAAATAGTTGTATATAATCGTGCCTGTATTAAGTACATTGAATCTCTTTATTCACAAATAAATTGTATGATTTTTTTTTGTTATATTATTCACTTAAACTCATAATTTATCATTCACATATAAATAGCCGACTGGGTTTTAAAATCATTACTCAAAGGATTAATGATTTTATTGTCTAGTGATAATCTAGTAATATGGGAGGAAAGAGAATTTGAACCTATAACACCTCGTAGTTATTAGGGTTGTACAATATATCATTAGAACTCACCTCTTATTAGCCAAATACTTGGTTATATATGTAGAGTATTTATTTCTTTTGTTGTCTCTCATACATACTACTTTTAGATAATATTGATTTCTAAAAAAAAAGTAAATTGATTATGAAACTACCCCTAGCTAGTTTTAGCTTATTAAATATAGTTCTCGTCCCATGGTTGAAGCTAAGAGCATATTTCCATGAGAGATTTCTGGTTCGATTTATTTCGGTGCCATATTCTAGGGACGAACCAGTGGTACCTCGAGTATAGGAGACTGAAACTTCAATTTTCTGATTTTTTTTTTTAAGTTCAAATTTAACTGTTATAAGAAAAAAAAACACTATTTGAAACATCTACTTTTCAGGATATTGTGAAAAAAAAAACAAAAAATGAAATATCAACAAATTGATATTGTCAATAATTTTATACAAACAAAAATCAAATGCCACTTTGAATTATCTAATAAAATATTTTTTCTTAATGAAATGATAAAAATGGTAGTCCCCAAGGGGTGACACGGTGGTTGAAAGCTTGGACTTTGAGAGTATGCTCCCGTCAAGGTCAATGTCCTAGGTTCGAGACTCAGTTGTAACATTTACTTATTTGATGTCTCCTGATGCCTGGCCTAGGTCCGAAATACCATCTTGGTCTAACTAGCTTGGGTTGGATTAAATATTTGCCTAAGATTTTGTCTATGATTCAATCACCTGCTTATTTTTTTTTAGTATTACCAAAATTTAGAAAAACTAATAACCTACACAGATCTCTCATTCAACATTAGATAATATGATATTACACTCAAAACCAAAAATCTAAATTTGAGGTATATCTCAATATTATCTAATATTTTCAAAAGTCTAATCTGAATCTTTAAAGATTTGTTTGATTAGGATCCATAATTTTTTTAAAAAAATACTCCAAAATTTTAAAAATTACCACATATATTTTTTTATTATAATAAAAACATGTACCCATTTTATCTTTATTTCTATTAAAACGATTAAGTTGTTAAATAATTTCAATTAATATTAACTTAAAATTTATTATAATAGTTAAAAAAAAAACTCCAAATTTATTATATAAATCGATTTTAAAGTTATTATTTTTTTAAAGACTTGAATTGAATTTTCAAAAGTTAATGGCCTATAATAATAGATATTCTCAAAAAAGAAGAAAATGAAAACTCATAGCATCCGTATTGGCGGTAAATAAGCCCCATGGTTCACCAAACGAAAAAGAGCCAATCCCTTCCTTTACCCCTACAATGGCATCTCCCGTAAATAATACCATCTCCAATGTCAATTTACAAACAACCACCACGTAATAAATCCCGCTAGTCGAAGCCTCTGCATCACACTGAATCACCTCATTTGCACACGCATATAAACTCCATAAAATCCCCCATTCTTCATCTTCTTCTTCTTCTTCTTCCTTCCTCAAACCAAATCCCAATCCCTACGTCGAATGCGCCGCCGCCGATGAATCCCGCCGCCATCGAAGCTCCGTTCGCTGCAGCTCTGTTCCTACTTCTCACGGCGCCGCTCGCCGGAGCGCGGCTTCTGGTGGAGATGACGGTGGTTCGCAACGCCTCTTCCATCGGAGCCTGTAAGTTCAGAAGATTTGGCTCTATTTTGTTTGTTTGTCTGTTTCTCTGATTTGGAATTTGTTTTTGTTATTTGGATTTGGATTAGTTTGTTTGGACGGAAGCTTGCCGGCGTACCACCTGGATACAGGATTCGGCGCCGGAGCGGGAAACTGGCTGCTACAGTTCGAGGTGAATCATTTCTTCTGTTAACTCTGATTTTTTTCTTTTTTTTAAATTTTATATTTCTAGCTATTATAATTAATTGCAGTCTCGTCCAATAAGTACACGAAACGTGTCACTCCTGCGATGTTAATGTCGGATTGCCGTTTTTACCGGGAGTAAAATTATTACATATTTTTTCCATTTCTTTTTTTTCAAATTTCATTGTTTTAGGGGCTGTTTGTTTGACATATTTAAGTAGTTTTTGGGTTAAGGAGTTATATTGAAGAGTTGTATTGAGTAGTTAAAAATTGAGAGTTGTGTCAAAAACTCGTTTGGATGTAGTCTTTGTGTAGAAAAGTAGAGTCAAAATCTTGTTTGGATGTAGATTTAAAAATGAGTAATTATTTTTAGTAGTTAAAAAAGAAATAATTAAAAATGAATGGTTAAAAATGTGTTATTTTAATTGATTTGATAGGAATGATTAAAAATAAGTGGTTAAAAATGATTGAGTAATTAAAAATGAATGATTAAAAATGAATTATTAGAAATGAGAGTTATTGTTAAAAGTATAAATGAGGAAAAGTTAATAAAAGCTCGTTTGAGTGTAGGTTTTGAGGAGAAGTTGATAACTCTTAATACCAATTCCTACTTAAATATGTCAACCAAACAACCTCTTAGTTTGTTGAGGTGAAATTTTGAATTTTTTGAGTTTTTTTTTTTTGGAAAATATTATATCTCGATCTTTTAAAATGTATTCTAACTTAAATATATGATATTTATTATTTATTCAAGTAATTTGTTTTTGTTCTACAACATTTAAAAAGTGTGCTTCCGATTAGTGAAGTGAGCATAGGTCAATTAACCTATTGAATATTATAAAGATTTATGGTCGGAGATATATTTTTTCTTATATCATAATTACTATTAGTTTTAAATTAATTTTTGATTAGAATTATGCTTTAAATATCATTTTGATACTTTCAAATTTATTCCATTTTAATCGATTGATTTTCAATTCTTGTATTTCCAAAAGAAAGTCATTTTGATTTTTATGATAAATTTTTGTTATTTTATTACGCCTCAAGAGTACTCAGAAAGAAAAAATTTAACCATTCTTTAATATTGACGTCCAAAAATTCTCTTTTCCTGTTCTCCTAAACCATAATACGACACGGTCTTTAAGACTTGTTTGCACAGTATTATGTGTTTTGTTTGGCTTGCCGTGGTTTGGGACCATTCTCGGTATTCGCACGCTGCTATTAATTTGTTTCTCTCCCTTTATTGGGTTAAATCATAGGCCGTTTGTTTGACATATTTAGTTAGAATTTAGTTTTAAGATTTATTAATTTTTGATCGAAAGTTTATATGTCAAAATGAGTTTTTATTAATTTATTTTCATTTTTACTTTTAAAAATAATTTTTATTTCTGATCATTCATTTATAAATATTTAATCATTTATAACAATTCATTTTAAATCAATCAAAATAACTCATTTTTAACTACTTATTTTTAATTATTTTTTTAACTACTAAAAATAACTACTCATTTTAAATCTATATCCAAACAAGGTTTTGACTCTAATTTTTCTATACAAAAACTACGAGTTTTTTGCTACAACTCTCAATTTTTAACTACTTAATACAACTCATCAATATAATTCTTTAAGTTAAATTGTACCTAAATATATCAAACAAAGAATTTCGCTGGCGAATAATTTTATTTCAAAATTTAGCATAAAATTGCTATTTTCGACCTCCTTGGTTATTAAATAGTTTTTTTTAATAGAAAGGTTATTGAGTTACAGCAAATAATATAATTTTTTACACGAAACCCAAAAACTAAAAATTAAAAAGAAATAATGAATGAAAGAAAAATCACTACAACTCCAACATAATTATTGCTATTATTGTACTAAACAAACTATCACCGAATAAAAACCACAAAATAATTACAAAAGTCTTAGCCTGTTGGCCCACCAATATAAATGTATAATTATTTGCTCATTAGTAGGAGATCATCAATTCAATTTATAATAATCATTTATTTATAAAATAATTATAAAATAGAAGAAATAAAGAGAGTAATTGAGGGAGAAAGTGAATAAACTCTAATGAGTTTGGTGCAATTAACAAAGGAGGAAACAACACTTATTTATAGTGTTGTGAAGTACAAAAATAGCCTATATACAAAAATAGCTAAAGCATAAAAATAGCTAAGTGGACCATTTATGAGGGAGTGATGGGAGTGAATTAGTTTGTGATGTAAAATGAATATCTAAATATTCATAATACTCCCCCTTAGATATTCATTGTACAAAAAAAAAAATGTCTCATTAAAAACCTTGCTAGGAAAAACCCAATGGGAAAAAAAAACTTAGTCAAGGGAAAAGAGTACATTGTTTCACTCCCCCTTATGGAAACATCACTTGAGATCTTTGAGTCGTCGCATTCCTATGTTGAGCACTAACTTCTCAAAAGTGGTAGTAGGTAATGCTTTTGTAAATAAATCTGCCAAATTATCCTTTGAGGAGATTTGTTGAACACTGATGTCGCCATTTTCTTCAAGGTCATGGGTGTAGAAAAGCTTTGGTGAAATATGTTTTGTTCTATCTCCTTTTATATACCCTCCTTTGATTTGTGCTATGCAAGCTGTATTATCCTCGTATATAGTTGTTGGGCGTTCTTTGAGTACAGATCAATCCACATGTTTCACGAATGTGTTTACTCATTGATCTCAACCACACACTCTCGACTAGCCTCATGTATAGCAAGGACTTGACATGATTTGAAGATGTTGCCGTAATGGTCTGCTTTTCTGATTTCCATGATATAGCAGTTCCTCCACATGTAAATAAATAACCGAGTTTGAGACTTAGCTTTGTGAGGATCAGACAACAAATATCCCTGCATCTGCATAACCAACTAGATCAAAATTCGATTGGTTAGAATAAAATAAACCCATATCCTGCTGTTCCTCGAAGATAACGAAGTACATGCTTAACTCCATTCCAATGTCTTTTTGTAGGAGAAGAACTATATCTAGCTAATAAATTTCATGAAAAAGTTATATCAGTCGTGTATTGTTAGCAAGATACATAAGTGCACCTATCGCACTAAGGTATGGTACTTGAGGCCAATTAGTTCTTCATTTTCTTCTCGAGGTCGAAATATGTCCTTATTCACATCTAGTGATCGAACTACCATTGGAATGTTCAATGGGTGTGCTTTGTCCATGTAAAACCTTTTTAAAATCTTTTCTATATAAGTTGATTGATGAATAAATATTCCATCGCTAAATGCTCAATTTGCAAGCCAAGACAGTAATTTTGTTTTTCCAAGATCTTTCATCTCAAATTCTTTCTTAAGGTACTCTATTGCCTTTGAAAGCTCTTGGGAGTTCCAATTATATTTAAGTCATCAACATATACAAACAATAATGACAAATCCGATTGTGATTTCTTTATAAAAACACATGGACAAATGGGGTTATTTTTATACCCTTCTTTCAATAAATATTCACTTAGACGGTTATACCACATTCGTCCGGATTGTTTTAATCCATATAAAGATCTTTGTAATTTAATCGAATATAATTCCTTTAAATTTAAATTATGTGATTCTCGTATCTTTAATCCTTCAGAATTTTCATATAAATATCATTATCCAAAGATCCATATAAATATGCATGGACGACATCCATTAGATGCATGTCAAGTTTTTCATATATAGACATGCTAATTAGATATCTCAATGTAATTACATCTACCACGGAGGAGAATATGTCTCGTCATAGTCAATACTGTGTCTCTGTGAGAATCCTTGTGCAACAAGTCTTGCTTTGTACCTTGTGACTTCATTTTTTCATTTCTTTTGCGCACAAATACCCATTTGTATCCAACAGTTTTACACTTTCGGTGTACGGACTACGAGTCCAAAAACTTCACGTTTTGAAAGTGATTGTAATTCTCGCTTGAATTGCTTCTTTCCACTTAAGCCAATCTTTTCTATGTCGACATTCTTCAACAGATCTAGGTTCAAAATCTTCATTCTCATAAATAATATCATGAGCAAGGTTGTAAGAAAAATTTCATTAACAACTACATCCTTTCTATTCCATCTTTTCCCGTCATGACATAATTTATTGAAATCTCATTATTATCCTCATTTATTTTAGTATCTTCGATATACTCTCATTATGAGTCATGTCAAGAGATTCTTTAAAAATATCTACAAATGTCAATTGTGTTATCTTGACTATTAACTTCTTTTCTTTCCGAGGATTTTTATCTTTAGAACTCACGGGTCTACCACGCTTACGGCGTGTACGGTGACTCTTTAGTTGAAAAAAAACTTGTTGTGTTGGAATTTCAATTTTAGATGGAGCATTTGTAGTGGTATATATGACTTGGTTACTTTTTTTGAATCTGCAAATGCATCCGGCATTTGATTTGCTATATTTTGTAAATGAATTATCTTTTGAACTTCTAGTTCACATTGCTTTGTTCGGGATCAAAATGAGATAATGAAGATGCATTCCATGCAATTTCCTTTTCCAACTTCTTGAATTCTCCCCTAATGTTGGAAAATTTGTCTCATTAAAGTGACAATCAACAAATCTTGCGATAAATACATCACCGTTAGGGGTTCAAGATATCTAATAATTGATTTGGGAATCAAAACCAACATATATTCCTAGCCTTCTTTGAGGACCCATCTTAGTACGTTGTGGTGGAGCAATTGGAACATACACCGCGCTTGACCAAATATGCGCAAATGAGAAATACTAGGCTCTCGACCATACGCTAATTGTATTGGTGAATACTTATGATATCTTTCGCCTAATGCGTATAAGTGATTTGCATGCAAAATAGCATGTCCCCATATAGATATTGGAAGTTTTGCTCTCATAAGTAATGGTCTTGCAATTAATTGCAAACGTTTTATGAATGATTCTGCTAAACCATTTTGTGTATGGACATGAGCTACAGGATGTTCAATAGTTATTCCAATGGATGTACAATAATTATTGAATGCTTGAGATGTAAACTCTCCAGCATTATCAAGACGAATGCCTTTAATTGCATAATCAGGAAATTGTGCTCTTAATTTTATTATTTGAGCCAGTAATCTTGAAAATGCAAGATTTCTACTTGATAATAAACTTACATGTGACCATCTACTAGATGCGTCAATCAAAACCATAAAATATTTAAATGGTCCACTTGGAGGATTTATAGGTCCACATATATCACCTTGAATTCGTTCTAAAAATGTAGGTGATTCAATTCCTACTTTAGACGGTGATGGCCTAATAATTAATTTTCCTTGAGAGCAAGCAGAACATAACAATTCATTAGATTGAAAAATCTTTTGATCTTTTAATGAATGTCCACTTGAATTCTCAATAATTCTTCTCATCATTATTGACCCTGGATGACCCAATCGATCATGCCAAACTGAGAATATATCTGGATTCATGAACTTCGAGTTCATTGTAGCATATGTTTCAATAACATCAATATGTGTGTAATATAATCCAGAAGAAAAAGCAGGCAGTTTTTCTAATATACGTTTTTCATTTGCAATAATAGATATAATATAAAGATATTCTATATTATTCTCATTATTCGTCTCTATGTGGTAATCATTATAACGTATATCTTTAAAACTTAGTAAATTTCTCTTTGATTTACTTGAGAACAAAGCATTAACAATTGTAAATTTTGTTCCTCTAGGCAAAATAAGGTTTGCTTCTCCAAAACCTTCTATCAAGTTTGCAGAACCTGATATTGTATTAACACTTGCTTCAAGCATTGTTAGTTTAGAAAAATATTTTCTACTTTTAAGTATTGTATGCGTAGTTGCGCTATCTGCCAAACATAAGTCTTCATGATCCAAAATGTGAGAAATTTCCATGATTCTTCATTAAAAGAAATACATAAATATTAAAACAAAATAAAGAAAAGAAATTAAATAATTGAAAATAACTTGAAATAAAATTGTGAAGGAAGAAAGAAAAACAAACAATCCTAACAAATGTAAATAATGCTAGAAGAAATATTAATTGACGACATTATCATTTGAACTATTTCCTTTTTCATTAGCCTCCTCTTCATGAGACTCGAAAAAATCAGCAATGTCGAAGTTCGTCATGCTCGAAGGATCAAATGTATCATCCTTTTGATATGCAAAGTTGGCTTCCACATTTTTGTCTTTCTTTAATGATGCTTGGTAGAGATCAACCAAATGTTTTGGCGTACGACAAGTACGAGACCAATGACCTTTCATACCACATCGGAAGCATTCATTCTCAAAACTCTTGGTACTCTGACTATTTATGGGGGCTTTTCCTTTATGATCATTATTATTCATGGTTCGCTTGAAAGAATAATTTTGGCGACCACCACCAAAAAAAGAATAATTATTTCTTCCTCTACCACGACCTCGACCACGACCACGACCATAATTATTTAAGGTTACAACATTTGCTTCAGGGAGTGGGGTTGCTCCAGTTGGTCGAGATTCATGATTTCTCATCAGGAGTTCGTTATTTTGTTCAGCCACAAGAAGACATGATATTAGTTCAGAATACTTTTTAAATCCTCTTTCTCGATATTGCTGCTGCAGGAGCATATTCGAGGCATGAAAAGTAGAGAATGTTTTTCTAACATGTCTTCATTAGTAACCTTTTCTCCACATAATGTTAATTTGAACTTATTTTAAATAATGCGGAATTATAGTCACTTCATCGATTTAAAATCCCGCAACCTCGTGTGCATCCAATCATAACGAGCTCTTGGCAAAATGATGATTTTTGGTGATCATATCTTTCTTTTAAATTTTGCCATAAAATATAGGGATCTTTTACAGTAAGATATTCGAATTTTAATCCTTCATGCAAATGATGGCGAAGAAATATCATGGCTTTTGCCTTTTCTTGATTTGTTGCTTTATTTCCTTCCTTTATCGTTTCACCAAGATTCATGGCATCCAAATGGATCTCAAAGATCAAGTACCCATGACAAGTAATTAGTTCCACTAATATCAAGGGCCGTGAAGTCTAGTTTTGTAAGGTTTGCCATTGTAAGACTATTATGAAGAAATTCACTTATATTAGAGACTTAATAGATAAATCTAATGTGTGCATAACACAAAAATAAATAGTTTAATTAACATGATATATGACTTAATTAGCAAGAATTTTCAAATAACCAAATATAATGATTCTAATAGTTCACTTCTAAAATTACTAATCTTTAACTTTTATAATTGATGATTTTCCCCCTTTTTATTTTTGAAAAATACTTATTGAAATATTTTAATATTCATGTAATTATGAAAACAATAATTATATTCAAAATGATTCATATGTATCTAACATATCTCAACTATACGATGAAATATTAATGAATAGAGTGAAACATACTTTATGCAATAATTTAAAGCATATGATAGAGAATTAGAATTATAACTAAGCTGTAAAAAAAAATATAAAAGTAATAATGATTGAATATGTGCAAATTACACTACACTTTCATTTTTCTTAGAAATCAAGCAAGATTTAAGCATATTAAATGGTAATAATAATTCACATGGAAGACTACAAGTAACAAATTATATATATTTTTTAAAAACAAGCTAACATTTATTAACAACAAAAACACTAAAATGAAACCCTTATTTAGAATAACAAATCTAACTAGATATGATCTTATCTAACATTTTAGAGCAAAACTACGTAAGAAATAAATATAAAAGATTCGATGTGTATAGTCTCACTAGCTTCTACATGCATTTAGAGTCAAATTAACTTAAAAATTTCTAATCGTGATCTATTTTCAAAGAACATCGATAAAATAAACAAATGAGCCACTTGGTAAATCTTAAAACTAAGCAACTATTAAAACTATCAAATCGAGTCATCGTGGAAAAAACAAATATATTAATAATTATGAGAAAAAAAATTCTTTGTTTAAAACTTCACATGTATACATTGTTCATAAATACATCACGAAAGAATAAAAAAATGAAGCCTACACTTTAGTACGTAAAAGTTAAGAAGTCGTTGATAACGTGTTATAAAATAGAAGAAATAAAGAGAGTAATTGAGGGAGAAAGTGAATAAACTCTAATGAGTTTGGTGCAATTAACAAAGGAGGAAACAACACTTATTTATAGTGTTGTGAAGTACAAAAATAGCCTATATACAAAAATAGCTAAAGCATAAAAATAGCTAAGTGGACCATTTATGAGGGAGTGATGGGAGTGAATTAGTTTGTGATGTAAAATGAATATCTAAATATTCATAATATTTTTTACATTTTTTTAATATATTAATATTATAAAATTTGATGATATATTCTATGATAATAATTAAAATGTAGGTAAGTTGAACTAAACAATTAGGATAATATTTTTTAGGAAAATTCATTTTTAGTTGAGATTTGGAATGTAGTGTCAATTTGAAATTTTAAAATTAAACAATTTTTTAAAATAATAATCAATTTCAATTTATATATTTTTTAAATTTATGTTTATACTTATTTCCTCTGTCAATTTATTTTACATCAATATAAAAATAAATTCTTCAATATGATATTAAAAGTTAGCACTAGTTTAGTTATTATTATAAACAAAATACATTATATAATCAATAATTTTTTTATTTAAAAAACTAAAATGTAACATTATTGAAATTATTAGAGATTAAATTTGAACATTGTTTAAAAAATATATGTGTTTGTTTTAAAACATAGGATTTTTTTTTTTTGAGATTATAATAATTGGGAGTGGAGGAGACTCGAACTTAAGACCTCTAAGTCATTAGGTGTGTATTGATGTCGTTTAAAATTACACCTCAAACTTAAAAGATTAAAAAAGTATTTTTCTTTTTACCAAAAAGAAAATTATTTGGTTATTGGGAGCTTAGAAAATAAAAGATGAGATGGGGAGGCATAAGAAGCAAAATTAATTTAAAAATGGATGGTTCAACTTTTTAGTTGCGTGGTGGTCCCAATGGATGGTGTTAGTGAGAGAGAATGAGTAATGATCACGAAACTTTGGTTTCAAGAAAGCGACTCAAAGCGAGATAGAGAGTGCTCAACGGCTGGATGACTGGGCAAATTGGCTCGTCGTTTTGGTATTTTGGTGCCTTGGTGGGCCCCATATTAATGCACTATTGTGTTGTGTTTGGCTTAAATGGTTACCCAAAGTTGACCTAGTGTACATTTAGTCATTTCATTTCTTTATTTATTTTTCTGAATCTTTTAACCTTCTAATTATATATACCTTTAATAACTTTAACTATCTTTCTAACGCATGATAATAAATGATTTGGTGGTCAAAATAACCTTGAAGAACTAAGAACTAACGAGTTTAATCTAGATGATCAATAGTTGAAGTGCGTACTAATTACTTATAACTTATTCCATATTAGTTCATATATACATATATCGTAGTTCTTAGACTTTTAATTGCCCATTTTTAATACACTTTGACTGTCTAAATTTTGCCATCATGCTTCCAACAAAATTCTTAAAAGTAGTTTTTAGGGTTAGTAGGGAGTTAAATGTCATTATTGTTAAATTTTGAATTTTGTTACACTTATATATAAAGGAAATTTCATTCATATTTTAATATTATTTATGTGTACATGACCCTCATTTTCGAATTTGTGATTTATTTATTTTATATACAATTAGACCACTTAAAATGAATCAAGTTGGAGCCTTGGCTCCAAAAATAGATGTTTTGGATACTTCATTTTATTTGTGTGTTAGACCAATTAAGAATAGTTAATAATAATATTATTACTATTATTAATAAATAAAAATAAAAGATGATATTTTAACCTAAAATTAGAGTCCAATAAAGTTTAGAATTGTGAAGAACAGCTGGTTGGTGATGATAGGGAGGTGGGTGGTGCAATGATGTAAACTCTTGTTTGGAAAGAGCGAATAGTCGAAGAGGATCAACGCGTTTGATGACCAAATGGGAAGATTTCAATGGCATTCTCAGCAATAATGCCTCTCTTAATCCAGGTATTTCTCTATCAATAATTCGTTTTAGGTTAATTAATCTCTTTTTGTCTCCGATTAAAAATGATTTTTTCTTATCGGAATGCCCATGAAGGTTCCTGTGTTTTTTTAGCTAAAATAATAAATAATGCCTCTCAACATTATCTATTTTAAAGAATTAATACATTATTTGATCAAGATTAGTTGGAAAAGGAATATTCAGACAGAGTTCAAAGGATCTTCACATGATTGACTAGTTTGTGATAATTTTTATTTTCTTTTTGTTTGTTTTGTTTTTTTTAATATTAAGTTTATAAACACTATTTTATTGGTAATTTTATTAGTAGTTGTTATATACTATTTCAAAATGTTCTAAAATTAATGGGTTAATGGCGTAATGGTTTCATTGTTTGGTTATAAATCAGTTCAACACCAGTGTCACAAGTTCGATCCCGAAAATCGGTATTTGTCCATTTCTTCCAATATGTTCTAAAAAAAACAACATAAAGCTTGTATAGAGACCTCAGAAGTGAGGTACTCTTCTATGAGGACAATTTAGGTGCAGCCATAGGTGCACCCCACACATGATGTCACACACACATTTTAATATTTTTTTATTTTTTATTTTTTAAAAAAGTGAGCTAAGATGTGTGGCACCAATATGTTGACATTATGGGTGGGCTGCAGCCATGGCTGCATCCAAATTGTCCTCCTCTTCTATTATTATTATTATTATTTTAGTTATTATTATTTTAGTTTAATAATAATTAAAAGTAAATAATTTAAATTTATAATCTTTTAGTTATGAAGGTATATTTATATGGGTTGAATTATACTTTTGTTTGTCTATCGACTTTTTTTTTGAAATTTACTATTAGTTATTAGTACTTATACCATTTCAATTTAAGTCATTCATTGAACAGTAAAATTGTTTAAAGACATTCAATTGAGATAAGTGAAAATTTTCAAACACATATGGAAGGATTTAGGAAAAGGAGGGTAGATTTGGAAATAAATTAGGGGAGGTGGGGGGAAAAGTGAAAGGCATGAAGAGAACATGGGCCACGTTGTAACTAAAATGGGGCGATGTCTGTGTCTTGTCTGCAGCCTTCACGTGAAAATTTTTGCTTGTGGCAAAGCTGACAGCTATCCACTAGCTGACCTAAAGTAGAATTGTAGTGGCCAAACTTCACCTTAAATTTGCCTATATTGTTATTATTGCATTACAGCTTTCAATTTCTACTCTGCCTAATCTGTCTCAACAAACACAAATGTGACTTTGTCTTGGTCGTGCCCTTGCGGGAAAATTTATATACTAAGCTACTAAATTTAGTTTGTCGTCCTTTAACAACTACACACTCCTTTCCTTTCATTTAATATGTGATATAGATTAGTCTAATGGTGAGGAGGATCTCGATAAAATAAGGATTGTCTGCGGTAAAAAGAATGAGAATAGTTATGGAAGAGATATTGATTCTCTCGTAATCTCATTTCTATATAACCAATTTTTATTCTCTCCATAACTATTTTTCAATATTTCCATACTTACTATTTTATTCACCTGATGATTATCCTCTTTATCCAAAACATAAGTAATGATTTTTTCCATAATCACTTTCTTCTCACAACATACAAGTAATCATTCTTTTCCATATTCCCCTCCTCTCCATAATCATTTTCATTCGCTTTGTCCTAATCACCTCTGAAGAGAAGATGAGTTCAATCCATAATCACACGAAGTGACCTAGTGGTCAAGAGAGTCTTGGAGAACTAAAAGGCGATGAGTTCAATCCATGGTGCCACCTACCTAAGAATTAATTTCTTATAGATTTTCTTGACATTCAAATATTGTAGGGTCAGTATGTCTGTGACATTAGTTGAGATGCGTGTAAGCTGGCCCTCACAACCACAAATATAAAAAAATCACTGGAAATTGGAATTGTTCATCAATCCAAACCAGTTCAAACCAAACCACTTCAATGTCTAAGGAGTCGAAATGTCTATCTCTATGGAGAGAGGCAGTAGGAGAAAGCTATAACCTTTGCACGAGCCTAGAGAAGAAGGAGGATACCAAAAAATGGAGCCCTATCATCTGCTGCTCGAACCATATAAGGAGGAAGGTGAAGCCGAGACACTGTTGTCTATGAACTTCACGAATATGTGGAGGCAGTTGACAGTTGATCGTCCAAGAATGTCGCTGCACTAAGGCTGACAATCATCAGAGGGAGAGAAAAGTTGCTTTGTGGTCAACAATACTTTCGAGAGGGGGAACAACCATGGGGGAGAAAGGTCTTTGGTTTCGCCGATGGAGCAGACAACAACATCTTCAAAGGGAGGTAGATGGAAGTTTATGGACTGGAAGTGTTTCAACATAACTTATAATATGAAACTAAATGTCTATTACATTTCTAGAAGTAAAAACAATCAATTTGATTTTTGCAAATAATTATCATTGGTGGTCCAAACAAATAGGTAAATGTGTGATTTCAATACATATTGTAATGCTCCCATGTGTATATGTATCAGTGTCATAAAGTTGGCTGGGTCGGGTTGGTTTTAGGAGGTAAAATAATAGCCAGAACATCTCTTAAATTATTTTTTTTGTAGATACTAAAATATAGACATTTTCTGGCGAAACTAATGAATCTGTGTTGTTTTGTTGTTCTCGGTGAACCAGATTTTTATAACTGGAACCGTGTGAAACTCAGGTACTGTGATGGAGCCTCATTTGGAGGAGATGCCTTATTTAACAATGGGGTAAATATTGCGACATTATTGTTCTGTTTCATGTTCTTCCTTGTTCTAAACCTCGTAAAGCTGTGTGTGTTTTTGAAAACCATATCTATCTAATCTCAAGTTGGTTCCCTAAAAACACAGACATCACTGCTTTATTTCAAAGGGCAAAAGATATGGGAATCCATCATACTTGACCTTCTACCAAAAGGTTTGGGGACAGCAAGGAAGGTATCAATATAAATATTCTTAAAACATTAATTATGCTACTATTTCATTTGTCTTGATTTGACCTCTAAATTATTATTTTGGTTTCATGTAACCAGTATGGCTTATTATAATTGTGCCAACTTCTTTTAGCCAGATTCCTTTCCTGCAAGGAGAAAAATAGTAAAAAAATGTTTGGGGTTAGATCTGCTTTTGGTCTTGGATAATGTTTTCCGACTTAATATTCGACTATTTGCTTTCTAATACTCATATCAGCCGACTTAGGTGGCTCCAGTAGATGCTTGTATTGGTATGTATATATTCAAAGCTACATTATCTTTTTGTTAAAAAAACAATAAAGACTAAATGCATATTTTCTTGCACTTTAAAAACAAAAACTTTCTGATAAGGTTGAGAAAGACCAGAATCAACCCTATTTCTCGTCTTCATGAATGAACAGTGACTTGATCATAAATTATAAAATAGAAACAAACTTGTTTAGGACGAAAATCGACTTCTTGACAGTTTAGGCGAAAAAAAAATCTCTAGAAGTTTAAGTCCAATACAAGACTTGAGCTAATAATTACCATGAATTGGCATTATGGTCAAGACGATTTTGGAGAACCGAGAGGTAATAGATTCAGTCTACAGGGCATTCCTATCTAGGAATTAATATTTTATGATTTTTCTTTGACAACCAAATATAGTAGAGTCACGGAGTTGTCACATTAGAATAGCTGTTTTGTAACTATTTGAAACTATTTATGTAGTCATACTATAATTGAAGCTATTATTCAATTTCAAGCATGGACATAATAATTTATAAATCTCAACCACATCTTTAATCAATCAATAGGTGCTTGAAAATTTATCTGCTTTCAAATGTCATTTTTTTTTTCAAAACAAGTTATGAATATGTTTGGTGAAATATTTATGTCAAATAATGATATGGGTGCTAGAAAATTGAAGCTGCTGATTTGCTGGTCCTTTTTTCAGGCTTTGCTTTCTGGTTGCTCTGCTGGGGGCCTATCAACTTTTTTGCATTGTGAAAATTTTACCAATTATTTGCCAAGGAATGCCACTGTCAAATGCTTGAGTGATGCTGGATTTTTTCTTGACTTGTGAGTTATTTTCTCTTTCTTAAACCCATATTAAAGTTCATGTTTTTTTGTGCCTTTCTAAATATCCTGGAAATGAAAAAGATAAATTGTTATAAGGTTTTAATTCTTATGAAGTTAAATATTTGTTTTTTTTGTTTTTTTTTTTTCCCATTTTCACAGAAGAGATATTGGTTTAAACCACACCATGAGGAACTTCTATAAGGATCTTGTGGCTCTGCAGGTACATTATTTTCCAATCAATATGAACACAATTTAATGCTCTTAATTTACACTACTTTCCAGTTTCAATAAAAAAAATATTATGCTGCCTTAGTTTACCTTTTCTTCTCAACATAATAATTTTAAAAACCAGACTTTTCAATGATGTAACGGAAAGTGGTTAATAGTCAAAGATATAAATTCCACATGGGAGTGAACAAAAAATTACAAGAACACTGCAAGTCACAAAAAGAAACTAAAATTCAATAATAGAAATAACTTTTCATGGGTTTTTTTTTCCTAAGATAAAAAGTCTAGAAAGAAAAGAATTCAAACTGTAAATTTTTCTTTGGTTGAATTTGTTAAAGAGTTTAAGAATCTAAACTAATTTATCCTTAAATATATCCTAATCTATGGATTTAAAATTTTAGATTAGTATAGAAGTATGTGGCTAAAATTCGAACCCTGAAACGTCAAATCATCCCCACGTAGTCATTTTTTTCTATTTCTCTAAACCAACAATGGGAAGAGTTGTGAATACAAATAAATGATTAAGGGCTTGTTTACAAAGACTTTTTAAGCGTTTTAAAAACACATGAAAAATCATTCTAAACATGCCTTAATCTTGTGTTCTATAAACTTAATTCTAGATTTAGTGGTAGCTTAACAAAGATGGTTTCTCCTATTTACACCTTTTTATCAGTCCTAAAGTTGACATTCAAATATCATAAAGTCTTGTATGTCTGTGTTCTGAACACACATTAATGTGGTGCAAGGTGTGGATGACAGGGGATGGAGCCAAATCTGAATGAAAACTGCACAGCCTCCTCTTACTTTCCAGATATGGTACTTCTCGACTCACCCAAAATCTGCCAATCACCTTATTTTTCGTTACTACGAACGTATTTAGAATGACTTTTCAAGTGCTTAAAATCGTGTTTTTGTAATTCTATGCAGTGCATATTCCCTCAATATTCCTTGAAGTACATAGCAACACCATTTTTCATTCTGAATTCAGCCTATGATGTCTACCAAGTAAAAGAAAAGTTCTTCCTTTTTATCTGATAATGTAATGGCATTGGAAAATATCATATCTAAGTTGAAGCCCTTTAATTTTTGAATCATGAATCAAATAGTTTCATCATGGATTGGTGCCACCATCTGCTGATTTACGTGGACATTGGAATCACTGCAAAATGAATCCAGCAGAATGTAGTGAACCACAGATTGAGGTACTGCAAGGTATTTTCCGCATTCCTTACCTTATTTTAGCAGAAGAAAGTTAGATTCAATCCTAATGTTCGGGCGAACAATCATATTAGATAGCATAAGATTTCATTTCAAAATCAATTGACAATAAATGAAGTAGTCTATGATCTTAAAATGATTGCGAGGCCTCTTCACTTTTTCAATGTGAGATCCTTGACAATACGCCCTTCAAATGGTGCTTCTTTGAGTTCACCATTATTGAGCTGGATTTGAATTTTCGGACCGGATATTCGCGTAAGTTTAATGAACTCTAATACTATATTAGATAATATGAGATTTCATTTCAAAATCAATTGGTATTGAGAGGAGTAGCCTATGATCTTATAAGGATTGTGAGGCCTCCTCAACTTTCAAATGTAGAATTTTCAGCACCTCATAGATTGATCTAGGGGTCAAGAAAGTCTTAGAAATTTAAAAAGTTATGATTTGATTTTTGGGTGGTTACCTACCTAAGAATTTATTTATTATGAATTTTCTTGACAATCAAATATTATAGAATTAGGCGGTTGTGTCGTGAGAGTTGTGAGGTACATATAAGCAAGTTGAGCACTCACAAATATGTATAAAAGAAGTTAGAGCATTTTCCAATTAGATCCAAATCTTTTAGAACTTTCAATTTCTAAAAACCGATTTTACTTCGTTTGATAGCCAAGAAAACTGGTATAACATAAGTAGGTGGCTGCAGTAGAGTGAAATCTATTCCTACAAAATCTCTTTTACTTTTTCACTAGCCTTAGTGGTCCATAACTATTGTATGTTTTAATTCGATGAATCAGCTTACTACTCGAAATTATTTGTTGTTATAGAAAATTGCCTCGTTAAAATACTATTATATTAACGGTAGACAATTTCATTAGAATTCCAATTTCTTAATTCATCTGTTATCCTTATTTTGAACATTTAGTGATTATAATAACAATGAAGAAAGTTTCACGTAGGGAGGATGAATGGGAACTCTTAAAAAACTAGGGATCAAATTGGAAAAGAAACAATTATTATCCCACTAATTTTGACCTTGGAGTTCCCAAGGACTGGCACGGTGGTCGAAAACTTGAACTTGAAGGTGTGCTCCCTTCAAATATGACATTATTTTGTAGACATCTCCCGTGTCTCTATTCATTCGGGGTGTGTTTGGGCTCCGTTTATGTAAACAGCCGAGTTGGTTATAATAATCCAACCGATGTTTGCCCCTCCGTTTATTATAAACGGTGGTTACTTAAACTTGCGTACCCTTTTATCTAAACCTACGTGTCCGTTTATTTACACCTTATATATATATATTACTTTTTGTTACATAACCAGCCCTTCAAACACCGTTTATCATAATCTCTGTTATCATAACCTTCCGTCTATAATAACCAAACCGATGTTCTAAACGCACCCTCGATGTCTCCCAGTGCTTGGCTTAAGGACGGGGTGTGGTTAACCTCGGGTATAGTGGAGCAAAGCTCCTATCTCCCAGTTTCAAAAAAGAAAAAAAAAATCTGATCTTGCCTTGGTTACATCTCCTTAACTTTGGAGTACTTTTTTTTTAATAAAAAATTTTCTGTTGAAAATTTTAGGTCTAAGAATGAGCATGCTTTCTGCACTAAGATTATTCTATGAATATTCAAGTAAAGGAGGAATGTTCATAAATTCATGTTTTGCTCATTGCCAAAGTGAGTCCCAAGACACATGGTTCGGAGAGGACTCCCCAACAATTGATAACAAGGTACTTGTTTCTTAATCACAATACATATAAATTTTCGATTTTGTATTTAATAAGTTCTAGAGATTTCATTTTGTCTAATAGTTCTTTAATCATTCATGTTGTGTTTAGGCTCCCGTTTATGTAAACGGTCGGGTTGGTTATAATAACCACCGTTTATAATAAACGGTGAGTATCTAAACTTGCGTGGACATTTATCTAAACTTACATGCCTGTTTATCTAAACCTTATATATATATTACTTTTTGTTACATAACCAGCCCCTCAAACACTGTTTTCATAATCCGTATTATAATAACTTGCCCCTCAAACACATTTATAATAACTCAATAACTCACCGTTTATCATAACATTTCGTCTATCATAATCAGATCGAACACACCCAACCATTTTTCAATCTTCACGAACCTAGCAAACACAAAATTAAAATTTAAGGTTTACTTCGATAACCATTTGTATTTTGAAAATTAGGCCTATAATTACAATTTTCAGTGTATTTTGTTGTTTCCCTATCAACTTTGTACATATATTTTCAATTTTTATAAACTAATCCATGTTTTGGGAATTAAAAAAAAAGTTTTTGAAATTTTTCAAAAACTTGTTCAGGTTTTTTAAGTTTCGCTTTGTATTCATGCTTTTTCATAAAGAAACAATAGAGAAATTGAGAGAAAACAAGTTTTATTTTCAAAAACAAAAAACTTAAGCCCCATTTGATAATCATTTGATTTTTTTTTTTTAGTTTTTGAAATTTAAGCCTACAATAACTATTTTACCATATGTCTTTTGTTACTTGAATATCTATATCTTACCTATATTTGTAGAAATCAAACCAAATTTTAGAAACAAAGAAAAGTAACTTCAAAAAGTTTGTTTTTATTTTTAAAAGATAGTTACCATCCACATACTTTCTTTAAGGAAAGATGGATACATTGTAGAAAAGGTGAAACACGTTATAAAAACATTGAGTAAAAATAAGTTTAAATTTCAAAAACTAAAAACAATAAACCAAATGATTATTAAACGGAACTTTAAAATTAAGAATCAATAAGGTCTTGTTCTAAAAGGAACAAACTATGTCTAATAGAATCTAGTTTAAAAAAAATGTTGGAAACGACAGAAACCTATTTAACACAAAATTAAAAGTTATAGTTTAAGGACCTATCAGATTATGAACGCCATTGTCATTTAAATACCGTTTGATACCCATTTCGTTTATGATTTTTTGTTTTTGTTTTTAATATTTTAAAAACAAGTTTGTTTGATAAACAATTTCGATTTTTGTTTTTAAAATTTTAAAAACGTTTTAAAAATATTAAAGGAATTCTAAAAGCTAAAAAAAGTAGTTTTTTTTTAAAACAAGTTTTTTTTTTCTTTTTAAAAAAGAATGAAAAAATCAAGAATAAATAGTAAAAAACTAAAAAAATCAAAACAAAATGTGATGTTTGAAAAACAAAAAACAGTTATCAAACATGTTTTTTTGTTTTTAGTTTTTAAAAATGTAAAACTAAAATCAGTTATCAACCATATACGGGTTTTATTTTTTAAAACAAAAAATGAAAAACTAGAACCAAGAAACAAAAAATGAAATGATTATAAAACGGGGCTTTAATTTCTTATTTTTTTCTTAAATAAAATGGAAATGATTTAAATTTTGCAGACTATAGCAGAAGCAGTTGGAGATTGGTACTTTAACAGAAGGAACATGAAGGAAATTGATTGTGCTTATCCATGTGACTCTACTTGCCATAATCTTATACCATGAATGACCCTGGTAATAAATAAATAATTAATTGATTTTATAAATCAAACTTCCACTAATCTAACCCACATTAAGAAACATATACTGCAGGTTCAGGCAGAGGAACTTTAAACAAATTATTTTGAAAAGATTAGAAAGCAAAATAGCTGTCCATGGCAACTTCTTCACAGGGGAGGAGACACATAAGCTAGCAATACTCATACACAGATGAATTTATACTACATTATTTTTCTAAAAAAAGATAAAAAGGAAAACTAAAAAAGGCCTTTTTTGTAAGTTTATTCTGCATTTTTGAAGTTCAATCTATACATGTAGTTATTATGTCATATTCCATTCGTTTGTATTATTATTATTATTATTATTCTGAGAATCATTTGTTTGTATTATTAATTCTTTGTGTTTCCTAATTCAAAAAAAAAAAAAAAAAAATCTTTCTGTTTCTGAATGTTTACATCTTTGTTGTGATTCCTTCCGGTAATTAGAGATGTACAAGGTTCAACTAGTAAAAAACATTAATATTTTTACAAAAATAAATAAATAAATATTTTCTGTATGTTGAACTAAAAAAAGTTATTTTAATTAAGCTATTTGATTTTAAAAAATCCTATATATATGATACATTGTGGTTTTTGAGCAATCTCATGATCAATGATACACATGTCCATTATTGTTATGGTAAATTTGTTTTTGCTGTCCAAAAAAAGAACTCAATCACTTAATTATAATTCATCAACCAAATATCGAAATGGGTCAGTAGCGTGACAATTTAATTATTTAGTTGAACTATGTACTAAAAAAAAATCAAATAAGTGATTGAAACTCATTATATTTTGGTTACAAGCACAACACACGATGATACTCAGTGAGGCTTCACCTATGTTCTTGAGGCGATACTCAACTATTTGCTTGAGATAAATTTTGGCATTTATTAAACTTAAAATTGAAAGTTTTGTAATCTAATCCCACCTTTTGAATTTGGATTTATTACACTCAAGGATGAAACTATAGAACCTTATTTGATATTTTCGCAATTGAGATATTAAAAAAAAAAAAAAAAACCAAACTTCTAATATAAAGAACAATAAGTGTCATAATCATTGTGTTTTTGAAAATGAATTAAACTTGTTTTCTATCTTAATTATTTATATATAATAATCATTGATTTTTTTTCGTACCCTATCTCATAGTTGTTCATGCATCCGGACACATCAATCGAACTATGCTCACTTGGATGAAATATTTGAACAGTTATTAAATTTCAAACATTAAACACGTTTTTTTTAGTTCTTAAGACTTGGACTTGATTTTTGAAAATAAAGGTAAAAGGTAGATAACAGAGTAAACTTCAATTTTACCAAAAATTAAGACATCGTTTTTAGTTTTTTAGTTATTAAAAATTAGGGGAATTGTAATAAATAGCTATTATAACAAAATAATTACAAATATAGTCAACTTTTAAAATATATGCATTCATAGTCATTATCAATATTTATTAATATTTATCAATACAATATTATTTATTATTAATATATTATTATGTATTAAATACAATATTATTATTAATACATATACGATAGTTGCCAAAATTTTTAAAAATTGGTCATATTTACAATTATTTTATGAATTTGACTAATCTTGTAAGTTTCGCTAAAAGTTAAGCTTATAAAACACCATATTCATCCACTTTTTAAGCATGTTTTCAAAAACCAAACTAAGCTTGAGAACTAAAAAAGGTTTTCTTTTTTTAAAAAAATTGTTTTTTTTGTATAAAATTTGGCTAAATCAAGAACTCAAATAGTTTCTTAAGAAAATAAAATCACATTATAGAGATGATTATTAGAAAGACAAGTACAATTTTAAAAACCAAAAACCAAAAAAATATTGAACCTTCCTAAATAGTTACCAAACGAAACTTCTTATATAATCTAAGAAAACTTCTCTTGCAACAAAGTAAGTCATAAGTGAAAGGAAGTATCATTAATATTACAATGAAATACATAAAAAAAGAATCCTAAGCCTCAAACTTTAATCATTGTCCCATATTCCATATATTGTCAAAAACCCTAATGTTTAAGATGACCAATTCTTAGAACTATTACACATATCTTGAATGATTGTACACTATAAAGTATTTATTAAAAGGCTTTAAGGAAAATTGGATCAATAATGGGTTTTTGGAAATTAAGGGTGAAGGGGTTTTAGAATGAGAGGAAGGCCATGGGAAGGTCTCAAAGAGAGCAAAATGGAAGGAGAATGAGCATAAGAAGGAGAAAGAGTGAGTGAAAACCTAGAGAGAATTAGGGTTAACACAATCTTGTACTCCATTTTAGACAAGTTTCTACCAATGCACATTCTCCCTCCAAAACCAAATGGCAAATATCCCATCTTGTGGTTGCACCCCCCGTAAATGTTGTCGTTCTCGAACCTCTCGGGCTTGAACTCGTTCACGTCCTCGCCCCACAGGGTCGGGTCGTGATGCATCGCTACGATGTCAATCCATATGTTGGTCCCTTTTGGGATCGTCGTGTCGCCGGCTTTGATGTCTCCTTTTGCTTGTCTTTGTATGTTTGGAGCTGATGGGTATAGCCTAAGTACCTCATTGAACACCCATCCCATCTGCACACATGGTATAAAAAAAAATTATGGTGATTAAGGTAGTTAACATTTTGTAAAAGTATCTTTTTCCAAAAAAAAAGAAAAAAACATATTGTAAATGAGTTGAAAGTAGAATTGAGGCTTTAGGGTTTGAGGTTCAATAATGTTGCTAGAATATAGGAAATTGGTAATTTTCATTTACCTTTTGGGGCTTATTTAACTTTATATTTGTTAGTCGAAGAAATTTCTATTTTTATTAAATTATAAGTTTAGTTGTTGAGTTCTTAATTTTATCATTATTTTTTAATTTGATGTAAATTATTTTTCAAAATGATATATATTCAATTATTTTTCAAAGTTCCATTAGATATAAAATTAAAATTCGTGTACATTTGGCCGAAAGGATCAAAGCTCTGGTGGCATCTAGTATGACCAAACTTTTAACTATTATAAAATAATCTTTAAAGGTGGATTTGTTTTTGGTAGAAAATAGTGGAGTGGAGTGAAGTGGGGAGTGGAGAGGATAATGTTAGTTGAAGTAATTAACTAGTCCTCTCAGATTTTATTTATTTATTTTTATCTTTCTTTTTTCCTTTTGTAACGATGGTTAGAGATATTAACAACAATTATATATCTATGGGTAAGAGTTTATGAATTTCAATTGTTAGTTAATTGATCTTAAAAAATATTTGATAAAAAAGTTAATGACTAAAAGTGACTTGACATAGTATATAACTTGGTCACTAACATTGTTGAGAGTTGAAAAAAAAAAAAAAAACATTGTTAGGAGTTCAAATTTGAGATATACTTCCCACGCATTTATGAAGATAATAATATATCATATCTTCAAAGTTTTTCTCATAATGTTTTTTTGCCCAAATATAAATTTGGGCCTAAAAAGAGTTTAAAAAATTGCTAACCTTTTTGAGTTTGGAAAGCAAATCGAAATCAATTTCATTATCTCCAACAACCTCTTTAATCTCCTCTCGCAAGACATTTTGCCATTCCGGCGTCGCCGCCAGCAGCAGCAGCGTCCAACTAATCGCCAGCGCCGTCGTCTCATGGCCGCCGAAGAAGAACGTCTTGCACTCATCCACCGTCTCTCTCGTCGTCAGCCTCGTCTCTCCGCCGCCGCCGCCGCCGCCGCTCCTCTGGCTCTCAATCAACCGGCCGAGCAGATCGGAGGAGGAATCCGGCGACGCTTTCCTCTCCGAGATGATCGATAAGAACAGGCGGTCGATTTCGGCGCCGAGTCGCTTGGCGGCCAGGGTTCTGGCCGGGGAGAGGAAGAGGCCGCTGAATGGAACGCCGACGTAAGTGCTGTTCTCGAACAGAGTGAACTGGAGAGATCGGAGTTTGTGGAAGGCGTCTCGGCCGCCGTCGCCGGAGATCCCGAAGCTGGCCTTTGCGATTATGTCGCCGGCGGTGGCGGTTATTTCCCTCTCCACGTCGATCTCTGATTGGGCGGAGCTCACGAGGCTGCTGCTCCACTCGTTTAGCATTTTCGTGGTGGTCCCCACCATCGACTTTGTCATTTCCTGCAAAAAGTAATTCATATGATTATGTATTTCTTAATTTGTTTTTAATTTTGTATTTTAAAAACTTGGATCGAGGGAGGAGACCCACGAACTTAACTGTTCAAAAATAATATAGCTGTCAAATGTGAACTCGAATTCGTGACATAAAATTGAAATGGATTAACATCAAACAATATAATTAATTGCACCACAGATCCATTGGATAAAAATATTTTTAATTTATTAATTAATTATTTCTGTCTGTTTTTTTTTTTAAATAAATATAATGTCCATTTTTTAAAAATTTTATCACCCAAAATGAGCATATCACTAACTATGGTATGGACTTTCTTTCTTCTTAAAATTTTTAAAAAAGGTTTTCTTTTTCTAAGAACACTTTCTTTTTTTACATTTAATTATATACATATATATTTATTTAAAATTAATAATAAATTACGAAGTTAATCCAACTTTAAAATGTATTCGACTCCAATTTTTGTAAAAATATCTTATATGTTTCTAAATTTTTAATTTTATGTCTAATGCATTTTAAACTTTCAATTCTACGAAGATACCTATAAATTTTGTGAAAAATAATGATTATAATAGATACAAATTTAAATTTTATATTTCCATGTAGCCATGAAATTTAGATTGTGTAGGTAGTATAAGAACAACTTGGATCTTGTGAGTAATAGATAATGAGAATTTCTCATATCACCGACTTAATAGCTCAAAGACTTTAGTATATATTTATAGCTAAGAAGTCATAAAAATTCTTTAAAAAAAAAGTCATAAATTTGAATTTAAAAAAGAAAATAAAAATTTGTCATGCAATTTCTTAATTGTTAAAACAGTTTTCTGAAAGATAAGAATGGTTAGGTAGTTAAAGAATAGTTTGAAAGACTCTTCATGCATGGACAAAAAAGACCGTCAATATCCCACAAATAACTTCAAAACTATAACTTTCGTTACAAATAGTTTGTGAAGCAGCATTTTATACTTTTTTATCATAATAATTATAAATATAAATAAATTTTTATTAATATAATATTATGTATTATTAATAAAGTATTATAAGAGAGTAATATTAATGCCAATTACTATAATTACTTTTTTCTTAAATGACTATACTTATATGATTTTTTACACTTGATTAATCCGGCAAGTTTTCAATTTTTGAAATGTATGATATTTTCGGCCTCCCCCACTTGCTCATGAATAATATTTTAAAAACCTTTTTATCCCACATTCAGAAGGGTTGAATTTAATAAAAAGCACATTAGGTTAATTTCTAACTGAGTAATCATTAGAAAAAAAAAGGTTACAATTGGTCATGGTTAAATAAAATCTTATAAATAATTTTTTTAATTTGTAATCATTGGCTAATAAAGTACCTCGATACTTGACCACTATCCATATATTAACGAAATGAATTCTCATAAATTTTGTTAGATGTATTAAGTTAAATAATTGATTGAATAGAAAAGATAATATAAAATTTACAATCTTGTACCCATAGTTCATTTGAAAATTGATAACTCAGATCCTGTTTGACGGCCATTTCGTTTCGTTTTTTGTTTTGAAAAATAAAAATCGTATGTGTTTGATAACTGATTTTAATTTTATATTTTTAAAAATTAAAAACCAAAAGACAAGTTTGATAATTATTTTTTTTAAACATCACATTTTGTTTTGACTTTTTTAGTTTTTTTTATCATTTATTCTTGACCCTTTCATATTTTTTTAAAAACGAAAACAAAAACATGTTTTTAAAAGTTAATTTTTTTAATTTTTAGAATTTCTTTAATATTTTAAAAACGTTTTAAAAATTTTAAAAACAAAAACCAAAATTGGTTATCAAACAAATTTGTTTTAAAAAATAAAAATAAAAAATTAAATGGTTATCAAAGAGAGCTTTGTTTTTATCTATTCAATTATTTTAATTCACACACCTAATAAAAATACAATAGTTCATTATATTTATATATGAACAGCTAGTTATTTCTTACTTAATTTTGAGTGATTATTAATAGTAAATTTATTTACTAGATTTTATTAAACGTAAATGCATGTATAAACTTCCGATATATGATATTACATATCAATTAAAACAAAATTATTATTTTTTTGGAAAAGAAAACAAAATTGTATTATCTATTGAATGAAAAACCATATTGATATATATATATATATATATATATATATATATATATATATATATATATATATATATATATATATATATATATATATATATATATATATATATATATTTATGTTAGCTAGATTCGGGGAAAACATATTTAATAAAAATTAAGATCTTCTCTAGATTGAAGGCCCGAATTCATATTTTCAATTGTTTACTAAAAAAGAGACCTATTTGAAAACGACATTGACAATTTTTTCTATCACAAAAAGTAAAACATCTTTTTTCAATGTGGTTTTTTTCCTGTCTTTTATATTAAATTAATCTATAACTAATATTTTAGCTATTTTTTAAAGTTTATTGACAACATATTATCTATCATTCACGATAAAAATAAAACAAGGATCAAACATGCATTTTAATATATATAATTTTATAATTAAAAGTAAAGATACAATCTCAATCTTATCAATCAAATCATAAATTAATCATCTAAATTGTGCCAGTATCTCCACTAAAATAATCCACCACCAATATAAACAAATGAAAATTATCTTTTGCCAAAATAATAATACTAATAAGTAATAATTATAAGATCAATAATAGGAAGAATCATAAGAATCAGGATTATATTTTATTATTTATTTTGTTATAAAATGAAAATCTTCCTAGCTAGCACCTAATTTCATGTTAGATGGCTATTTCAAACTTAAATTTACAATAATTACACTACACTTTTAACAAGTTTGAATTTAGAGGGTGAATTTGAGTAAAATATCTTAAAACAATCAAAGAATTGAAAGATAAAACTCAACGTATAAGTCATATATAGAGAAATTACTTTACCTTCAAATTAGCGGGGTTGAAGGCTGGCGTGAGAACGTGTCGATGGCGAACCCAGTCGTCGCCTTCGGTCATGACGAGACCGTCACCGAACATCGGTTCCCTATCGTTTTTGAATACTGCTGGCTTCCCCCAACCCTTTCCCATCACAGCTTCAGATATCTTCTTCACAAAGTGTGGATCTGCAATGTACAAAAATGGTTCTGTCCCCAACCAATATATAAACTTCTTCCCTGTAACACAAAATAAATATAAAAACCTCCATTACTGCACTTGTGTAGTAAACTCAAAAACAAAAATTTATATCTGGTGTAAGAAAATAAATCAGGTTGTAGTTAACATCTGCTCTTCCTTTAAAGATAGAGAGTTCAAATTAAATATGGAATATTCATACTTCCTATACATACTGTATTTCGAAAGAGTTATTGACGTGTTAGTTTCATTGTTTGGTGGTAATCCAGTTCAACACTATGATCACCGTTCGATCCCAGAATCGGTAAACTATACTGTAGAGGTAAACGATCCTCTTTGATTTCTAGTTATGAGCTTTCATCTATTGTGCTCAATTGGAGAGCTTTTCTCTCACTCTCACTCATTTGTAACTCTTTGATCTCTTTGTTATCGATATGGTATCCTTTTTCCAAAAATACTGTGGATGTCAAAAGAAATATTTTTCTATATGATATGTCATTTATTTGTTCAAAATAGCGTTTTAATTAACCAAAATAATTGGTGATATGTTAGTTTGGTTGTAATCCAATTCGACTATATTATTTTCTATGTAGGATTTGCTGCTAACATTTTTTTTTATAAAACATGCAAGCCTACGTAATAATCTTCTTGTGATTGATTGTTTCATAATTAAGTTTTTTTAAAAATGTTTAGATATACAACTAAAGCCATTAATTTTCATTTTAAAAATATGTGATTTGAAAAGTACCTAATCTTCTCCAATATGTTCTTTAAAAAAAAAGCATATCATTATCAATGGGTTTATAATAAAATACTCTTAACGTTTATAGATGATATGCATTTATTAATTATGTATGAAGCGGCCTTCTTCCTATATCTAACTGTACTACTTTAAAGTTCAAAACAACTTAACAATAATTGATAGATTCTCTTATCCTTGAACTCCATAGTTTAGAATTTCATTTCTCTATAACAAACTTTACCTTTCTTTTAAATGTTACAATAACTTACTTTTATTGAGATCTACTTATTTGTTGAACTTAAAAACAAAATTAGGTCAGAGATATTCACAATATCCTATATTAGAAAGATATATAAACTACTATTTTTTTAAATTTTATTATCAATTATTTTGAGGTGGAATCCCTCCCTCTATATATATATATTTAATTCAACTATAATTATATTAGAGGTGGAAGTATTCGAACTCATCATAACCTTTTAGTCATAAGTATACTTATACCGACTAAACTATGCTCTTCTTTACATTAATAATAAAAATGTGTTAAGTTAATGGGAGTATAACTTATTCGAATGAACATGTACTTTTCTTCTTCTTCTAAAGATGAGGGTTTGAATCCTATACCCCACATTGTATTAATGTAGCTTACATCTTTTTCATAACTAAGTCCCGGTAGAACATCCTTTTGACTTAATAGTTGGTCTCCACTACATATACATTCGGAGACATTCGTGTTTGTCTCAAGACCAGAATCCAAAAGATAATAAGAGATTTAACCATTAAATCTATTCGTGGATTCTACACCAAATACCTCCAAGTATACTTTAAAGACTCCAAGCATCTACCAACAAATTAATCGCTAGTTGGCAACAAAAGATCAAGAACATACATACATCTAACAATTATATATAAAAGTAATAATTAAAACAAGGGGTGATATAATTTAGAAATTAGAAAATATTTTGAAGAGGGGGTTTTGTTAGATTACCATAAGAGGCCTGCCATTGAGCAAAGTGAGGGAAAACAGTGGAATGAATATCATGGGAGACATTTAAAGAAGAAGCTTTAAAGGAGCTGCCATTAATGGAGGTAGAAGCTTTCTTTATTTTCTTCATCTCAGAAATGTTTCCAAGAGGAAATATTGGAGGAGGACCTCCAAATCCATTTCCTTTCAACTTTTTATGAAACAAAATTGGTAAAATCCACCATGAAACCATCACTCTCACTAACATGAGCACAATTAAGACCCTAATGATCCACATAGTTAACCCAATGAAGAGACTAATCAACTCCATTGTATAAAACAAACCCTTCTTCCAATAAAAGTAGAACAATGAATTATTAGATACAAAATGGGATTTTTTTTAATGAAAATAAAACATGAGAGTTGTTATAATTTTGTGTTGGGGTGGATTAGGGCTTATATAGAATAAATGGAAAAAGGGATGATGTGGTTTGTGTGAGAATGTGGAAAATTTTGACTTTTTTTTTTTTTTTTTTTTTTTTTTTTTTTTTTGGGTTTGGATAATTACATATTCACATTTCAGATGGAAGGAATGTGTGCACTAAAATTTTCCCAAAAAGAAAAAGGAAAGAGGAAAATGTGTAACAAAAAATTATGAGTTATCACTTTGTAGGGTATGATGTCTTTTCTTGTTTTCAATGTGAATGAGGAAGGAAAATTTAATTTGAAATCTAATTTATGATTTTTTGGTTCTTAGTTTCAAATATAAATTAGGGTTTAAAAAAAAATTATTTCATAGTTTAAAATCTAAGTTACGATTTTTTATATAGGTTTTTTAGTTTGTTATGGATGAATATAAATGATTAATAATTATTTTCTCAAAAAAAAAAAAAATTTTAGAAAAAGCTAAATATAATATTAGACGCATAACTGTAAAAAGGAAAAAAAATCACTTTAGCAAAGAAAAAAAAATTAAATAATTGTAGCCATTTTATTGTTAATTTTTAAAAAGTTTTTTATTATTATTTTTTTTTTTCATTTTTTATATATGCACGAATGGTTAGGTAGCTTGTGCACCATTCCACTAATGTCACCAGACTTATTGTCTAATCCTACAACATTCGAATGTTAAGAATATCTAATTTTTATGTAGATGATCACATATTGAATTCAATGTCTCTTACATCCATAAGACCCTCTTAGTCATTAGACGACTCCATAATAATTAATAATTTAAAAAATCACAAATTACAAAATTGTGGAGGATTTCTACTTTGTTTACCTGTAATAAATAATATTAAAATGTTCATAAAATCTTCTTTTGCCTAAAAAAAAGAAAGAAAAAAAAGAATAACAATTTCTGCCCCTGGGTCGAACCCATATTTTTCTCCCTTTCTTCATTACAAAAGTTCATGTTTTTTCCCTTGATATTTTCAGTTTGCAATGTTCTATTCGGTTTCTTTTATAGACTATTTGCTTTGACATTTTTGTTCTTCAATCTCAATGTGGTATCTATTTATAATACATCAATGATTCAAAGGTCATGGGTTTAAATCTTCAATCTCAAAATTGTTATAGAACAAAAAAATATTATAAGATTACAATGTGTCATCTTATAGAATAATGAATAATTCAAATAACTCCTCTTGATGTTCATGTTACATGAATTCATATTGAGACGGCCTGTTTATTATTAATATATTTAAACACAACTACGAAGTATTGAATGGGTCGATAACACGATTGGTTATCTAGTTGGTGTTAATCCATTTTCACTCCTCGATCACAAGTTCCATAATTATAATTAGTGGGTTGTAATTTTCTTTTATACAAGTTGAGGGAGGGGAACCACACAAATCCTATGAACATAGATTCGTGGGATGTAACTAGTTTGTTATATTGATTCAAACATTTTTTCTTCAACAATTATCTTGGTTTTTTTATTTTAAATTTAAACCATCATTAACCACAACATTAGTGTGTTATTTAATTGAAACATTTTTTATATTTCTATTTTTTAATATGTATAATGTTCAATGGATCAAAACATAACAAAAACAACATGTCACCATTTACATTAAAAATAATAAAAGCACGTAATTTAATGTGAGATCCACGAGAGAAAAAGGAAAAAGTTTACTTATTTATTTTTATTTTTTTGAATTCAACAACTGGAACCAAGTTAAAAGAACTTATTGGATTAAAATATCTTACCTTTATTAAGAGCTTGTTTGGAGGCTGAGTTAGGCCATGAAAAGAAGGGAAGAGAACACTTCCAAAGTGTTTAGCACATTTATCGCTCTCATCAACAACTTTAATCTAAACGAGCTATTACTAAAGTTCAAGTTTCTAATTATAATTCGGATGAGTTGTTTTAACCGGGCACGTGAGCTACACTCCAGGAAATAACTCGACGCATAAGTCACCTCTTCCCGGTGGTTTTACGCACATTTCTCACACGACGATATCCCTCGATTTCTCTCGTCTCTCATGGACTCAGTTTTTGTTTGGTCATTCTTGATTCGATTTCATTTTTTAATTTAGGGAATTGGGTGATTTGGATCAGGAGGTGTTTGTATCCGTTTAGAGAAAGTAAAATTGGTTAACATATTCTTAAGCTGAGGTTGGGGAAGTAAAATTCTAACTGAGCTATGTTTAAAAAATGACTTCTATTTCTTTCTTCATTTGAAAGTTTTTCATACATCCATTTATTACTTAGGGTAAAATATAAATTTAATTTGAGAAAATTTAGGCTTCAATTTTTATAATTTCAAAAATTAGAGTTTAGTCCCTATGATGTGAAGAAATAAAGAATTTTATTTCTATAATTTTTAAAACTATAATTTAATTTCTATGGTTTGATAATATCTAAAAAATAGTCTTTATCCTTTCTAATCATTAGTGAATTAAGTACTTGAAAATTAATGATTCATGTGTCAACAATTAAATTATGAGTTAAGTGATTGAGATAACAAAAAAAAAATTATATCATTTATTTATGAATAGTGAGCTTTCATAGATTTAATATGTCATTAATTAAGTACTATAAAGGCTATATTTTAGCTTTTATAAAATCATAAGAACTAAATTCTATTTTTTTTAAATCATAAATACCCATCTTTATGGTGTGTAGTTTAACCTCATTTGATAATTATTTTATTTTTATTTTTAAAATTTAAGAATATACCAACTATTTCGCACCATACATATTTTTTCTTGGTTGATATCAATATCTCACTTATGTTTTTAAATATCAAATTAAAATTTAAAAAAAAAAAGTAGCTTATTTTTTAAATTTGATAAACATTCGCATACTTTTAAAAAGAAAGATAAAAACACACGATAAAAATTTTAGACAAGAACACACTCTCTAATTTGAACTTTAGCTTGAAAAAATATTTAACATAGGACAAACAAGTAAAAGCATAACATATATGAATTCAACATTTTTTTTTTAACTATGACTTCTTTTCCCACTCAACATCAATTTATTATCGCTTCTTTTGCACGGAAGAATAATTTATTATCACTTTATCTTTTATATTAATTTATTGTCACCCTCTTTCCTTTCTCTTTCGTTCCATTATTTTGCCGTACATGCCCTAAATAAACCATTAATCACATGCATGAAAAATAAGCCGTCCAATGGTCAACCCTTCGATTAGTTTGACTGGTGCCTTTGAAAACTTTAACCAGGCACGTGGCATCAATCTCTTAATTGTCCAATTATTTGCCAACAAAATATCAAAATAAAGTCCTCAGTTCATTTGAGAGTCTTACACCAATTCATGTTGTTAACTCTGCTCTAATTAACATCTATTTTTCACCATGAGATACTCTTATCATTATTTTTGTACTTAATGGTTATTAGTGGAAAATAAATTTTAATATTTACATCAAATGGTACAAAAACTCTTTCCTACCTCACTATTAAAAGATGAAAAGGTGTTTAGATGTAAAATTATAGAGTGATTATAAATGAGTGATTATTTTAAAGGGTTAAAAATGAATGATTATTTTAAGTGGATAGAAATGAATGGTTAAAAATGAGAGATTATTTTGAATTATTAGAAATTAATAATTATTTTAAATAATTACAATAGGTTATTTGGATATTATTATTTAAAGAAGAGTTTTAAAGGAGCTATCTTAATTACTTATTAATTCTTCAAACAAACACCCTAGATAATTTGTCACAAATATAGGAATGTCTACGTATGATATGATTAATCATTTAATAACTAAAAAGATACCTGTTCAAATCGAGATGTCGGGTATTATTGAATTATAAAAAAAAAAGAAAAAGAAAAAAAATGTTAATCTAAAAAGGATCATCATGAAAGGAGAAAAACTTACCTACTTGTCCATGTGTAGGATGTTCCTACATTTTATTTATGTGGCACCATTTTGTGCCACATGATTTTTTCTTTCTTTTTTTATAAATTTATTTTATTTATAATAAAAAGAACTTGTGTGGTATTCAATGATGCCACATAGATGAAATGTAGGAACACCCTACACATGGACAAGTAGTCAAGTTTTCCTCTTATGAAAGTAGGTTTGTTGAGTCACCTTGATTGATTTTTTTTTTTAAACCTTGATTGAAAATTAAGGGTTATTGCCTTTTTTCAAAGAAAAAAAAAAGGTTATCGCCTTTTAAAAAAAAAAAATTAATTTTTTTTTATATCATTCATACAATTACATAGTACGATACATCAAACATTTAAAAAACAATGGGCCCTATAGTTCTACAAAATATCAATGGAATTGGTCTCTGTTTCAAATATGAGATATTATGAGGTCGGTTATTTTTATTTATTTTCTTTCATAACCAGATTAGTTCTCGCACCGCTCAACTATTGTCGTGGAATATACTATCTGATCCTATAATATTTGAATTTTAAAAAAATCTGTAGTCAATTAATTCTTAAATATGTAGCGACTATAGATTTAATCTTTCACCTTTTAGTTATATGAGATCTTCTTGACTATTAGATTATTCTATAATAGTTGGTTGGTTAGCTCTCTTTCAAAATGAAAGAAAAGCTCAATCGATATAAGATGTTCGTAAATTTGAATTCCTCCTTTGAGTTGTGGTTGAATTAAAAAAAAAAAAAATATTTAAAAATATGATTAACAATTAGTTTGGTCTTTTTTTTTTTTTGAATAAATGTCGTGAGATATCTTCATTTATCAAATGTAAGATCCTTGATAGAATTGGATCAAATAAAATTAGATTAGCAAATGCCTCATTTGATAACCATTTGATTTTTTGTTTTTGGTTTATAAAATTTAAGCTTATTTTTACTCAAATTTCTTACCGAATACTTTTTTTTGTTTTCAAATTTTGGTTTTATTTCTTAAAATATAGGTAAGATGTCGATATCGAAATAAGAAAAAAAACCATGATAAAGTAGTTGTAGGCTTAAATTTAAAAAACAAAATAGTATCCAAAATACAGGTCATTTTAAAATGTTTTCCATGTGGTTAGATTCAGAATGAGAAACATAGGATGCCTTTCTAAACAATTTTAGAATTTTCAACAGTAAAAGCTACGTAACTTGAAAAATAACATGTTACATGTTTTCAATCATCATCAGAACAGTCCACGAAACACGAAAGATATTTATATTTTAGAATATTAACGTAAAGAGAATGCCCGTCTTGAAGCATTTTTTTGACAAAATGTTTGCAGCTAATGTTTACCAGACTAGTACGCTTTGTACACAAAGAGGGAAGAACAATTTGAATATGATGAGAAGTTCAAATTAATGATGGGTCAACCAAACCTTTAGCGTGGTAGTCGGGTTGTCGAAACCCACCAAATAAATACTGATTTACTAATTAAAAATAGTGGAATCAAGATAAATTCTGAAACAAGAGTAACTACATCCGTCCCTAGGCCAAATATCGAGAGACATTGAAGAAATAATGTTACAGATAAGTCTCGAACCTGGAGCTTTGAAGATAGCATACCTTCGAAGCCGAAGTCTTTAACCAATATACCACCTCATTTGCCCTTGGAGACAAATGGGGTTGTGATATTTGGAATGAAATTCTAAAACAATAAAAATAAATATAAACAAACTATGTACAAAAACTTCCAATTCAATGATTTTAAATCCAACTATTATCTTCATCGTAGGCTATAAAATTTATTTAAATTTCTCAAGATCAAGGAATTAATCTACCGACTCTAACCCAACCTTAAACTCAAATTTTACTATTCAATCAATTAGGCACAATAACACTCCAAATCAACCAAATAACAGCGTTAAAATTATTGAGAATAATCAAACCAAAATTAATTATTCGAAACGACTACAAATTAATTAATTTTGTTTATTTGTTTCCCTAGCCTATCAATTTGATTTGGAACCGCTACAATCACATACACATGAGCCAACCTTGCTACAATTTACTATAAATTAGAACAATTACGTATCACAAACTCATCATGTATAGCATATAACAATCCTTGATAAATTAAGTCATCAATTCAATTTACCAACAATCAATTATTATAAAAAAAATAAATAAATAACCGTAAACAAATAATCTATAAACTAAAGAAATTCTATTAAATTTAAAGACTCACAATACAACTATTATTGAATTAAAACTAACCTTCAATTGAAACTTTAAAAAAAAAAAAAATATATCTCTTTGAATTGAAACTAAAACCTAAGTACACATAATATAAAAAATAAATAAAAGTTTAAAACAAACTACTCTGCCGCGAGTCTCCTCCTATGTTTTGTGCCCCACACCTTCTGGCGGCTGGCTATATATATGTATATAGATATGTAGATATGTATCTATATGTACATATGTATTAAAAAAATATATATCAAAAGAAACATACCCTACATTTGGTTTGGTTAAATTGGCCTCACATTGAGCCCAATTCCAATTGCCATATTTTTATTTCTATTATAATTTTTTTCAATTATCAGACATTGTCATTTTGAATTTTCTTTTTCTATTATTTCATATTTAGTTATTGTAAATTCAAATTAATGAATTCTTTTGGGCCAATTTTACCAAGTATTTGACAATCAACCGACTACACCAAATCATGCCCAAATTCCATAATTAATCACAAAATTTAACTGTTTCTCAAAAAGAAAAAAAAATCACAAAATTTAATTAAAATGAAGGGAAATGAGATAATATAAATATGATTAATTAAAACTGATCAAATGGCAATTTGTAGCTACACACTAGATTGCTACTTCGAATTTTTACGGTCATTTCTTGTTTCTTAGTTATTATTCCTACATTTTTTATTAAAGCAAAATAATGTTTGCTAACCATGATTTTCTTCTGAAGCCTGAAAGATGAGCAAAGCTTCCTCCACATTCACTCTCCAAAGAGCCACTGATATAAATCCTTCATTTAGAAATCATGGAAAAGCATTAAAGCATCGTCGAGCTTCAGTAGCGACGACTCGAGGAGTAACCTGACATTCCTCAAACGATTATATCTTTTCTCGAGCGGTCCACCTCGGTTGTCTGGTGGAAGATTAAGAAGCTGCAAAAGAGTTGTCACAGCAAGAAGTCAGCATTTGAACATGTCTACATACTGACAGTGAGAAGACATGAAAAAAGAAAGAAAAAAAACCACCGAAAGAAACTCATTCCAATACTATTTATTTAAGCAAGGGCAATACAATACAAGTTTTGTAAGGACAATGCAACATGCCACAATTAATCAAACTACGACAAACGCCATAAACAATAAGCTTAAAGGTGCAATTATACAAAATAGGCGTTTTCGCTTCGATTCACATACAAAGTATCCTGTCATTCAGCCACAAAATCGGGCCTGTAGACATTATTGATAAAAAATAGTAAGCAGCCTGCATTTGGCATCTCAGACAGTTAGATGTGCTAAAACCAAAAGGATAACTCCCCGTTTGATAACTATTTAGTTTTTTGTTTTTAAAATCTAAGTTTTTTTTTAATTTATATTCATGAGTCTCCGGGCAAGCTTGCGCGCACCTCGACTAATGTCACGAGAAATACGGCGCCGCCTAATCCTAGTTTTCACCCAAATTCTCTACAAAGAGTTTTTTCTACCTTGAGGAAGTACTTGAAACCTAACCAAATTTTAAAAACCAAAACAAGTTTTTAGAAGCTACTTTTTTTTTTGTTTTCAAATTTTGATTTAGTTTTTATAAACAAGATAAAATGTAGATATCAAAGTAAAGAAAATCATAGGTTGGAGGAGATGTTGTACGCTTAATTTTCAAAAACCAAAACAAAAGAACAAAATGGTAATTAGAAGGGGCCTCGGGCCTGATTTTTTAGGTTCTCCAATGATACACAACATCAAAAGTAATTACTTGATTTCTTCTAGGAGGAATACGTATTCTAGCAGGAAATACGTAGTATTGTTGACTGAGGATAGAGTTCTTTGATCAGTGATGAAAAATCACACTTGGCCTAGAAAAACTAATATCATACAATTGCATATTACGAATTGAGTTAGCATTTTGAGCACACTAACCTCTTTGTCTTGTTCCATTTCATAAGCCTGCCGTAGCTGCAAGCTCAATGAAGCATGATACATCTCATCCTGAACATGTTCCCACAAATTATATCTGTCTACTCTCCACAACAAGCATATGGTATGCTTAGGTACTGTTATAGCTACTTTCTGCAATAAAGATACAATGTTTTACTTGGATGCCCAACAAACCCACAAATAGATTAAAAATGTAAATTGTTCAAGAGGTAAAGGCCATGGCTAAGTCAGTGTTGGTACAAGATAATACAGAAATGAAGAAGCAAAGACAAAACACATTCTTATTAGATAGGGTATGATAAAGGCTTATAGATACATAAATGAAAAAAAGAAAGAGTAAGAGATAAGATAAGGACAGGCATGAAATGAATTAGATTTGTACATGCATGTTTTTCATTTTTGAAACAAGGGTAACCACGCTTGTCCCTAGGCTAGGAATCGGGAGACATTAAAGGAATAATGTCACAGGTAAATCTTGAACCTGAGACCTTGAAGGGAGCATATCCTCAAAACCCAAGTCTTCAACCACTGTGCTACCCCTTGGGTTTAGGGTTTAGGGTTTAGGGCATGTAACAAGTCTATAAAGAAAATTCAAATGAACGACGAGCAAAGAGTTACTTATTAAACAACCAATTCTGATGAGAAAACATAATGATATTGTAAGGTATCGATACCTTTACGGGTTCCAGAATACTTACCGAATATTACCAAACACAGATAACAAGGAAATAACAGTATGAAACCTCAATATATCATATATAACGTTCATAATCCAGCAATTACTCCATTACAAACTCCAATAGCCATAACTAGATACAATATAGAAGATAAAAGGATAACAACAATAAAATATGATAGCTAACCGGTGATGTTCGAGAGCCACCGGAACCTCTCCTCCAAGTCCTATGACTTAGCCTTCATCAAAATCAGCCTGTCCTCTAAACCCTTCTTGGTCTTATTTATACCCTAAAGGATCAAACCACAATCTCACAAAAACCCTATTATGGAATTACCCAATTTGCCCTTTCTAGAATGTTGAATGGAATGGGAGTCCTAACAGATATCTGATCAAACATTAACTATACTTTTAATACTTTTTCCAACTTTTGTCCAATGGTTTACACACAATTATCTTGAGCATTTAACTAAAATTGTGAAAATCATTACGTCCTATGACATCAGACGCAAACAAGCAATCCAGTATGGTATTCTTGCTTACTCCATGGTCCACTTTGTGTTTTTCAACTCTATCAAAGATAATTGTCACGCTTCTTGTTAGGAAAAACCGGACTATGGTATCCTTGCTTAAAGTAAGTAAATATCTGCATTTGGATGCAAAAACACAAGCATACAGAGCAAAAATGTTTACCTCCATGTATAGGTACTCATCCTTCCACAGCCTGTATAGAATTTTAGGCGCCTCATTCTTATCGACAAATGACTTGTCAGAAATCTGCAGAAAAAAAAAGAAATGTCTGTAAATTAAATAAACAAATTTTTTTTTTAACAAATAGCCAATTCCAAAATACTAAGAATAAAAATAAAATTTCCATGTAATCTTCATAGATTAAAATGACAAGACAACTAATGGTAAGGTTAACCCATAATATGATTAGTTTTTTACTCAACTTATTGCTCAACATGTATTTTAAAATCAACTGTATAATTATGCATCAATATTCCTATGTATTTTTTTTATAGGAAAAAAAAAAGCATTTTCATTGATAAAATAAAAACATTACACAGAATGGGCTAAGTTCTTAGCCTTTTTTACAATATGATAATTCGAAAACCAAAAAAAAATTGTAGTTCTCGGGAAGTTGAACTCCAAACATAATCATAAGATGGGAGGACTTGTGCATCCGGGTGATTATCTCATGAATCAGTTACACATCTAGAAAACAAATACAATCTCATTGATTTGTGAAAGTGTTACATAAACCTATTGAAACGGCTGGTAGAAAGAAAGATAGTAGAGAAATGGGGAGGAGGTCGATAAACACTAGCCGATATACAGGGCAATTGTAAAATGGAGGAAAATGCGAGAATCCCATATAACTGACGGACAAAGTATGTAGGGTGCATATTTGTTGAAAAAGAGAAACCCATTGGCCCAGCAAAGCTGGAAATACATGATCCCTATTCGGTAGAAGAATGCATCAATGTCACTCTTGTTGTACCCCACGTTCTTTGTGTTTAAAGTAAATCAGGAATTCCTAACTCTCTTGCTCGACGAAGATAAAGCAAATCAGGGTTGTCAATGCTCGAAGGATATAAAATATTGAGGTAGATGTCAGCAAAATCTGTAAGACAAGATGGGTAAGAATAGAAGCAATGCAAGGGTACCGGGATGAAGCAGTCGGGCAAGGTTCCATTGTGTGATGTGGATCTTGGCGGCGGCTCGGTATAATGGACACCGAATAAGATAAGGTGACTATGTCGGAGAAGATACATGTTCAGGGAGAAAATAGTGGTGATATACGCGAGCAAGATTAGATCGACGACGATGCGACTAGGTTGATGGAGGAAGAAGGAAAACAAAGGAGAAAAGATGGTCAATGGGGTTTTTGTGAATACTTCATCAATGACAGAAAAGGGAGAACAATCCCAGTGAAGTTAGACAAGCGAGGTTTTGTAGCTCGTACTTCTCAAGGAAGGTGGTCGTGGAGGTAAATGAGATTGGGGGTTTCTCGTCGAGGCACAGACAGAGCCACACTCACGGGAGAAGGAGAGAGAGTGTGTCACTGGAGCTGGAGTCGTGCTCTGCATTGATGGGGAAAGGAAGCTCCAACAGGTGAAGAGAAAGGTACGCCAATTGGGAGATGCTTCAGCAGGTGAAGACAAAGGTGCGTCAGAGGAAAAGGGTTGCTAACGGCTAGGTTTTGTAAAGTTTGAGAACATTTTGTGGAGAGAGAAAATGTACGGAGACAGTATGTTATTTGCATTCACTTGTAAATTATATACATTTCTAGATGAAATGATATGTATAATGCTCATATGCTTTTAAGTAGTTAGACAACCTTGAGTGCAACCAACTGACCGAAAACTCACCCTTTCTGTCTCAACCAAGTCACCAGTTTTTGATAGGAATCTGAACATTCTGTAAGCATCTCTTCCATACTTTTTCAAAACAACTGATTCAACCTGCAATCAAGAGAAGGTAGTTCATAATAAATGATCCATTCCTGAAAGTGCAAGGGATAAGAGAAGAATCGTGCTTGCTAGCAAATTAGCTCAGATTAGAAATTCAACTGATTGTGCAAGCAACTAAGACGTCATTTGTAAAATTTAGAACGAAGACAGTTTCTAAAATGCCAGGGAACAAAGGTGTATTTTTCACTAAAAAAATGACAGGGAAGTAGAAACCTCATCAATTTGAGCTTGCTCGATGATCTTCTGTAAATCTGTGCAAGCAATGGTTTTTAGAAGAAACTTAAGTAAATCAAATGGGAAGTGTGAAAAGAAAACATATTGGGAAAACTTAGATTAACCGTGGGTGAACATACTAATTTCATAATCTTCCATCCCTGAACAACCCAATGCAGAGAGAGAAGCTTCAACCCGATCTAAGTTTATACTACGTCCTACTTCATTCTTTAATACCTCCTCATATATGTTCTCCAATGATAAAGGAGCTGCGAACAATTAAATTTTTAGAACAGAAGCCATACACACAGGCGGTAAAGGATAACACTGAAAATTTCCAAATCATGAATCATTTGAAAAACAGCTATCTGCTTTTAATTTAATATTAAAAGAAGAAGGTTCATAAAGTTTACTTTGTTCTGAACTTTATTATTTTTTACAAGACAATAGTTAGAAAAGATAATTTCAATTGTTCTGAAAAACAAATCACCTTTAAAAACCAAACTAAAAGAAAACATGAGAAAATCTGAAAAAGTAATTAAGCCAACATGATTTCACTAATTTTTATTTTGAAAATATAGATTTGTTTTTGAAAGAGTGCCCAAACAATTCTTTAAATTCTAGTCCCAACAAAAAAAAAAGATCGTACCTGTTATCTCTGTTTTCACGATTTTTTCAGAACTTCGAGTAGACTCCAAAATGGCACTCAAGACATTCACCACTCCGTCATCAAACTGTGATCTGACATGATCAATGCAAGTCTAGAGCCATAGAAAGATGTTAATGCAATTACCACTTGAATTTACCATCAGACATCTAGTAAATTTCCAATACTAGCACAAAATAAAAAAGGCAAGTTTATCAAAAGAAACAAAAAAAACATCAAGGAAAGAGCAAGAAGAGCAGAGTCAATTAACACATAAAGGAGGTGTTTGGATGACGTTTTGGATGAGGAGTTATTTTGAGTAATTAGAAATGGAGAGTTGCAGCCAAAACTCTGTTTAGATGTGTTTTTTTTAGTAATCTAGGTTGTGCTTCTTTTTCCAGTTAAATTACATATATTATTAAAAAAAAAAAAGAAGAGGCTAATATCAATATACCTGCAAAAGTTGCACCCTGAAGTACTCTTATCAATAGGTTTCAAGTGAGTTAAATTAAATTGGTCTTGTTTGTCATGCCTGATTTTTTCTCGTCATTAATGTGAAAATAAGAAAAGGGCATAAAATTTACTGCAATTTCGTATCACCTAGTTAGAATGTATAAGAAATTCCGATGGATATTAATACTAACCTTATGCCTAAGACATCTTATAAACTCATCAAAGTTTGCACGCCAAAGAATAACACCATCTGCATCTGTAGACTCTTGTATCATCTCCAGATCATCGCGCTTGCGCTACAAAAAAATTGTGAGCATGAACTAACCATGTTTCAACTTGGTAATTTGATTAAAATTCTCATGCATACTTTCTGTCCAGAAATTGGTGAACAACGTCCACTCTTTTCAGCTTCAGTGTTGGTTTCACCTATTGAAAATCTTTTAACTTCCATGGGTCGTGATGCTTCTATAACACGCTGTTCCAACGTTGCCGGCACCTCAGATACCTGCCATGGATCCATTTAATGACTCAAACATAGTATTTAGTACCAATATGCATGAAAAGATTCACAGACATGCATGGCACGGCTACCTTGGCAGCCTTAGCACCTCTTTTCCTAGGAGGCTGTTCTTCAACTTGGGGTGAAAGAGTTGGTACAGGGGCTGGACAGCGTTCAACAAAATGGGCAGTCAAAAGTTTAAATAGACTTTCATGTGCAACATCTGGAATTGGACGATTTCCTGAAAATACAGAAACCAGACGTTTGCATAAGTAAATATATTATAAGCAAAACAAGTCATAAACACATTCTCAGTGCAAAAGCCTCCTAATTTATGTTATTTCTTCATTAATATGGTTGTTTATGTTCAACAAAAGGTATCACAGTTTTGTAAGGACCAATATTACTATTTTAAACATGATAAGGTTGAAAGAAAAACAAGTTTGTTTCTTTTGTGGAAGAACCTGAACCTCATCAGGGATTTTTTTTTTTTTTTTTGGGGGGGCGGGATTATGTGAAAGAATGGATCCAAAAATTTCCTGGCTAAGGAAGGAGTTTCCTCTTAATAATTTTTGACGTTGTTTTTACCATGTTGTTTCTAAGTGTAAATTGTCTTTGCTTCTTATAGCTTGGCTTCCTTCTTGACAGAATGCGATCTATTGGATCCATCAATCTTAAATTCTCCTTGTTATGTTTGATAACATTCCATTTAAAATTTGAAATCAGTACACTATTTTATGGCACTGGGAGAAAGTAGCATATTAAATAATAAAGAAGATAGAAGAAAATAGTAGCATGCAAATAAAAACATCAGGTTACAAACTTGCCTGCTTGTTTACTGGACTTTGCTCTTTCAATTATTTGTTCCATTGAAAGCCTACCATTCTGCAGGAGACCCTCAAGAAGTTCTACACACTACAAAATCAGAAACACTTGTTAAATTCATTCAAGTTGGAAATTCTCGACAAGACAGTTTTTTTCCAATGTGAGTAAACAAACAAACATCTTTATCTTTATCAAGCTTTTCCCAAGCAATTGCCAGGAATTTGGGAAACCTCATACGATGAAGTATATTACTAAACAACGCCAAGTATTGTGTGTCAGCCTTGGTTGCATCTCCAAACTCACCTACACAAGCAATTACATCAACAAAAATGATAAGAAGCTCAATTCCAAACACATGGTATGCTTTTCGAGAATACAACTAACTTCTTAAAACAACTAATTATCACCCAGTGTATCAATATGATTACTTCCTATCAAATATAATAAATTTTAAAAACTAATGGGCTTAAACTGAGCATATATAAGATCTTTCAGATGACACTATAATCCCATCAAATGTTGTATGAGTGTCCGGACCAACATATATACATCTCAACTATTCTCACGAGATACAACATTTGATTCTACGATATTTTGATGTCAAGAAACATGTAGGAAATTAATTCTTAGCAAGGTGACCACCCTAGATTGAACTCATAACTGGACTACCCATGATGGTGAGTTATATCACCTTGATGAAACTTAATGCTATTCTAAGATTCACAAAAATAAGAAAAATAATAATAAATAAATAAGTTCTGTTGAAATATGCCTATGAAATTTGTAATTGAATTTATGTTTTCGTATTTAGACTTTTATGTATTTTGGTCATATTTTGTAATAGAGTTTTACGAGAGTGCACTATACAAACTCTCTTAAAATCCTAGTCTCACTTGATCAGCATTATGTATCTACAAGATTAATAAAACTGTTCTCTCTTGGCATAGCTTACACACTCTTAATAACCACGTAAATCATGGTGTTTTCTCTCTCTCTTCTTTTTTTTATATTTTTTATATGTGTGATTGTTCGGGCCAACTTGCCCACAGCTCAACTAACGTCAGAGGACATACCGCCTGACCCTACAACATTTGGACGTCAAGAAAACCCGTAAAAAATTAATTCCAAAGTAGGTGGCCACCATGAATTGAACTCATTACCTTATGCACCCGAAGGTCTTGTTTGACCACTCGTGCCACTACATGATGGTTATCATCGTGTTCTCTCTCCCGTTTTCTTGCTATTTCATCTTGATTGTTGTTCCGATTTCATAACAGGTTAGTTCTGCTTTTACCTCGTGAGTAATTAACCAAACAAATATGAAATACCATAGACCCAGAGGCCAGAACTTTATCCTTAAATAAAAACACATTGTACCTTCCGTGACAGCAGTGCAGGCTTGAACGCAATTGTGTTGGATGAGAATAAGAAGGGAGTTGTTGACCTGTGATGAACTCAGTTCCGTGAATCGCACAAGAAGGCTCAATGTCAGAGGCCCCTTCCGGAGCAGGGTTTCGCACACTTTCTGTAAATGCACAAAAAAACAAGGATGAACAGCAATGATGAAAAGAAGAACATGGAACATAATTTCACAGGAACCAAGATTTGAATCGAAGAAAGGGCATACAAACCGCTACGAGATTGCCGAAGTGCGCAGTGATAATGTGGACGGCGTATTTGATGCCGTACGGAGTCATCACCATGGTTGATTTGCGTCTATGATATCAAAGCATATTGTGAAGTGATTGGAATCGACGTTGACGAAGCACGGATTCAGCAGAAACTGGAGTGGAAGACAATTGAACCGGCAAGAATCTGAAGAAGAGAGTAATCCGAGAGGCGTTTGGGTTAAGAACTCGAGCTCTGGTGTAAGAATGATGATCGAAGATTGTTCGGAAGAAGATTCAAAACCATCGCCGGCGAACAACTGGTTGTGGAAGCCGGACGGCGATGGAGCAAAAGAAAATCCAGGGTTTTTTTTGTACGGTTAATATTATTTTATTGTATTTTTTGTTTAATAAAATATAAAAATGTTAAAATATCATTTATTATGAATATTTAGATATTCATTTTACATCACAAACTAATTCACTCACATCACTCCCTCATAAATGGTCTACTTAACTATTTTTATGCTTTAACTATTTTTGTATATAGGCTATTTTTGTACTTCACAACACTATAAATAAGTGTTGTTTCCTCCATTGTTAATGACACCAAACTCATTAGAGTTTATTCACTTTCTCCCTCAATTACTCTCTTTATTTCTTCTATTTTATAACACGTTATCAGCACGAGTTCTGCTTTTCTGTGCTAAAGGTAGGCTTCATTTTTTTATTCTTTCGTGATGTATTTATGAACAATGTATACATGTGAAGTTTTAAACAAAGAATTTTTTTTTTCTCATAATTATTAATATATTTGTTTATTCCACGATGACTCGATTTGATAGTTTTAATAGTTGCTTAGTTTTAAGATTTACCAAGTGGCTCATTTGTTTATTTTACTGATGTTCTTTGAAAATAGATCACAGTTAGAAATTTTTAAGTTAATTTGACTCTAAATGCATGTAGAAGCTAGTGAGACTATACACATAGAATCTTTTATATTTATTTCTTACGTAGTTTTGCTCTAAAATGTTAGATAATATCATATCTAGTTAGATTTGTTATTCTAAATAAGGGTTTCATTTTAGTGTTTTTGTTGTTAATAAATGTTAGCTTGTTTTTTAAAAATATATATAATTTGTTACTTGTAGTCTTCCATGTGAATTATTATTACTATTTAATATGCTTAAATCTTGCTTGATTTCTAAGAAAAATGAAAGTGTAGTGTAATTTGCACATATTCAATCATTATTACTTTTATATATTTTTTTCTGACTTAGTTATAATTCTAATTCTCTATCATATGCTTTAAATTATTGCATAAAGTATGTTTCACTCTATTCATTAATATTTCATCGTATAGTTGAGATATGTTAGATACATATGAATCATTTTGAATATAATTATTGTTTTCATAATTACATGAATATTAAAATATTTCAATAAGGTTAAGTTAATATTTAACTATTCAATAATTATTTTTCAAAAATAAAAAGGGGGAAAATCATCAATTATAAAAGTTAAAGATTAGTAATTTTAGAAGTGAACTATTAGAATCATTATATTTGGTTATTTGAAAATTCTTGCTAATTAAGTCATATATCATGTTAATTCAACTATTTATTTTTGTGTTATGCACACATTAGATTTATCTATTAAGTCTCTAATATAAGTGAATTTCTTCGTAATAGTCTTACAATGGCAAACCTTACAAAACTAGACTTCACGGCCCTTGATATTAGTGGAACTAATTACTTGTCATGGGTACTTGATGCTGAGATTCATTTTGATGCCATGAATCTTGGTGAAACGATAAAGGAAGGAAATAAAGCAACAAATCAAGAAAAGGCAAAAGCCATGATATTTCTTCGCCATCATTTGCATGAGGGATTAAAATTCGAATATCTTACTGTAAAAGATCCCTATATTTTATGGCAAAATTTAAAAGAAAGATATGATCACAAAAAATCTGTCATTCTGCCAAGAGCTCGTTATGATTGGATGCACCTGAGGTTGCAGGATTTTAAATCAGTAAGTGACTATAATTCCGCATTATTTAAAATAAGTTCGAAATTAACATTATGTGGAGAAAAGGTTACTAATGAAGACATGTTAGAGAAAACATTCTCTACTTTTCATGCCTCGAATATGCTCCTGCAGCAGCAATATCGAGAAAGAGGATTTAAAAAGTATTCTGAACTAATATCATGTCTTTTTGTGGCTGAACAAAATAACGAACTCCTGATGAGAAATCATGAATCTCGACCAACTGGAGCAACCCCACTCCCTGAAGCAAATGTTGTAACCTTAAATAATTATGGTCGTGGTCGTGGTCGAGGTCGTGGTAGAGGAAGAAATAATTATTCTTTTCGTGGTGGTCACCAAAATTATTCTTTCAAGCGAACCATGAATAATAATGATCATAAAGGAAAAGCCCCCATAAATAGTCAGAGTACCAAGAGTTTTGAGAATGAATGCTTCCGATGTGGTATGAAAGGTCATTGGTCTCGTACTTGTCGTACGCCAAAACATTTGGTTGATCTCTACCAAACATCATTAAAGAAAGACAAAAATGTGGAAGCCAACTTTGCATATCAAAAGGATGATACATTTGATCCTTCGAGCATGACGAACTTCGACATTGCTGATTTTTTCGAGTCTCATGAAGAGGAGGCTAATGAAAAAAGAAATAGTTCAAATGATAATGTTGTCAATTAATATTTCTTCTAGCATTATTTACATTGGTTAGGATTGTTTGTTTTTCTTTCTTCCTTCACAATTTTATTTCAAGTTATTTTCAATTATTTAATTTCTTTTCTTTATTTTGTTTTAATATTTATGTATTTCTTTTAATGAAGAATCATGGAAATTTCTCACATTTTGGATCATGAAGACTTATGTTTGGCAGATAGCGCAACTACGCATACAATACTTATAAGTAGAAAATATTTTTCTAAACTAACAATGCTTGAAGCAAGTGTTAATACAATATCAGGTTCTGCAAACTTGATAGAAGGTTTTGGAGAAGCAAATCTTATTTTGCCTAGAGGAACAAAATTTACAATTGTTAATGCTTTGTTCTCAAGTAAATCAAAGAGAAATTTACTAAGTTTTAAAGATATACGTTATAATGATTACCACATAGAGACGAATAATGAGAATAATATAGAATATCTTTATATTATATCTATTATTGCAAATGAAAAACGTATATTAGAAAAACTGCCTGCTTTTTCTTCTGGATTATATTACACACATATTGATGTTATTAAAACATATGCTACAATGAACTCGAAGTTCATGAATCCAGATATATTCTCAGTTTGGCATGATCGATTGGGTCATCCAGGGTCAATAATGATGAGAAGAATTATTGAGAATTCAAGTGGACATTCATTAAAAGATCAAAAGATTTTTCAATCTAATGAATTGTTATGTTCTGCTTGCTCTCAAGGAAAATTAATTATTAGGCCATCACCGTCTAAAGTAGGAATTGAATCACCTACATTTTTAGAACGAATTCAAGGTGATATATGTGGACCTATAAATCCTCGAAGTGGACCATTTAAATATTTTATGGTTTTGATTGACGCATCTAGTAGATGGTCACATGTAAGTTTATTATCAAGTAGAAATCTTGCATTTTCAAGATTACCGCTCAAATAATAAAATTAAGAGCACAATTTCGATTATGCAATTAAAGGCATTCGTCTTGATAATGCTGGAGAGTTTACATCTCAAGCATTCAATAATTATTGTACATCCATTGGAATAACTATTGAACATCCTGTAGCTCATGTCCATACACAAAATGGTTTAGCAGAATCATTCATAAAACGTTTGCAATTAATTGCAAGACCATTACTTATGAGAGCAAAACTTCCAATATCTATATGGGGACATGCTATTTTGCATGCAGCATCACTTATACGCATTAGGCCAGCAACATATCATAAGTATTCACCAATACAATTAGCGTATGGTCGAGAGCCTAGTATTTCTCATTTGCGCATATTTGGCTGCGCGGTGTATGTTCCAATTGCTCCACCACAACGTACTAAGATGGGTCCTCAAAGAAGGCTAGGAATATATGTTGGTTTTGATTCCCCGTCAATTATTAGATATCTTGAACCCCTAACAGGTGATGTATTTACTGCAAGATTTGCTGACTGTCACTTTAATGAGACAAATTTTCCAACTTTAGGGGGAGAATTCAAGAAGTTGGAAAAGGAAATTGCATGGAATGCGTCTTCATTATCTCATTTTGATCCCCGAACAAAGTAATGTGAACTAGAAGTTCAAAAGATAATTCATTTACAAAATATAGCAAATCAAATGCCAGATGCATTTGCAGATTCGAAGAAAGTAACCAAGTCATATATACCAGCTACAAATGCTCCATCTAAAATTGAAATTCCAACACAACAAGTTTTTTCAATTTAAAAGAGTCATGGCACGCTGTAAGCGTGGTAGACCAAAAGAGGTTATAAAGATAAAAATCCTCGGAAAAGAAAAGAAGTTAATAGTCAAGATAACACAATTGACACTGTAGATATTTTTAAAGAATCTCTTGACATGACTCATAATGAGAGTATCGAAGATACTAAAATAAATGAGGATATTAATGAGATTTCAATAAATTATGTCATGACGGGAAAAAGATGGAATAGAAAGGATGTAGTTGTTAATGAAATTTTTTCTTACAACGTTGCTCATGATATTATTTATGAGAATGAAGATTTTGAACCTAGATCTCATTGAAGAATGTCGACATAGAAAAGATTGGCTTAAGTGGAAAGAAGCAATTCAAGCAGAATTACAATCACTTTCAAAACGTGAAGTTTTTGGACCTGTAGTCCGTACACCTGAAAGTGTACAACCTGTTGGATACAAATGGGTATTTGTACGCAAAAGAAATGAAAAAAATGAAGTCACAAGGTACAAAGCAAGACTTGTTGCACAAGGATTCTCACAGAGACTGGTATTGACTATGACGAGACATATTCTCCGTGGTAGATGTAATTACATTGAGATATCTAATTAGCATGTCTATATATGAAAAACTTGACATGCATCTAATGGATGTCACATCAGATGCATATTTATATGGATCTTTGGATAATGATATTTATATGAAAATTCTGAAGGATTAAAGATACGAGAATCACATAATTTAAATTTAAAGGAATTATATTCGATTAAATTACAAAGATCTTTATATGGATTAAAACAATCCGGACGAATGTGGTATAACCGTCTAAGTGAATATTTATTGAAAGAAGGGTATAAAAATAACCCCATTTGTCCATGTGTTTTTATAAAGAAATCACATGATCGGATTTGTCATTATTGTTGTATATGTTGATGACTTAAATATAATTGGAACTCTCAAGAGCTTTCAAAGGCAATAGAGTACCTTAAGAAAGAAGTTGAGATGAAAGATCTTGGAAAAACAAAATTCATCTTGGCTTGCAAATTGAGCATTTAGCAGATGGAATATTTATTCATCAATCAACTTATATAGAAAAGATTTTAAAAGGTTTTACATGGACAAAGCACACCCATTGAACATTCCAATGGTAGTTCGATCACTAGATGTGAATAAGGACATATTTCGACCTCGAGAAGAAAATGAAGAACTAATTGGCCCTCAAGTACTGCACCTTAGTGCGATAGGTGCACTTATGTATCTTGCTAACAATACACGACCTGATATAACTTTTTCAGTAAATTTATTAGCTAGATATAGTTCTTCTCCTACAAAAAGACATTGGAATGGAGTTAAGCATGTACTTCGTTATCTTCGAGGAGCAGCGGATATGGGTTTATTTTATTCTAACCAATCGAATTTTGATCTAGTTGGTTATGCAGATGCAGGATATTTGTCTGATCCTCACAAAGCTAAGTCTCAAACTGGTTATTTATTTACATGTGGAGGAACTGTTATATCATGAAAATCTGTAAAACAGACCATTACGACAACATCTTCAAATCATGCTGAAGTCCTTGCTATACATGAGGCTAGTCGAGAGTGTGTGTGGTTGAGATCAATGAGTAAACACATTCGTGAAACATGTGGATTGATCTGCACTAAAGAACGCCCAACAACTATATACGAGGATAATACTGACTTGCATAGCACAAATCAAAGGAGGGTATATAAAAGGAGATAGAACAAAACATATTTCACCAAAGCTTTTCTACACCCATGACCTTGAAGAAAATGGCGACATCAGTATTCAACAAATCTCCTCAAAGGATAATTTGGCAGATTTATTTACAAAAGCATTACCTACTACCACTTTTGAGAAGTTAGTGCACAACATAGGAATGTGACGACTCAAAGATCTCAAGTGATGTTTCCATAAGGGGGAGTGAAACAATGTACTCTTTTTCCCTTGACTAAGTTTTTTTTTCCCATTGGGTTTTTCCTAGCAAGGTTTTTAATGAGACATTTTTTTGTACAATGAATATCTAAGGGGGAGTATTATGAATATTTAGATATTCATTTTACATCACAAACTAATTCACTCCCATCACTCCCTCATAAATGGTCCACTTAGCTATTTTTATGCTTTAGCTATTTTTGTACTTCACAACACTATAAATAAGTGTTGTTTCCTCCATTGTTAATGGCACCAAACTCATTAGAGTTTATTCACTTTCTCCCTCAATTACTCTCTTTATTTCTTCTATTTTATAACAATTTTTAGTTCCACAGCTATCAGGTTGTTTATTCGTTCGGATCTTGTTTAGTAACTATTTTATTTTAAGTCTTGGTCTTTTGTTTTAAAAATAAAAAATGTATGTAGTAACTGATTTTAGTTTTTTTTTTTTGAAAATATAACTGATTTTAGTTTTATATTTATAAAAAAAAAAACATGTTTGTTAATTGTTACTTATTGTTTTCAAATATTACGTTCGTTTTGATTTTTTTTTTTAATTTTTCCCTATTTATTTTTAATTTTTTCATACTTTTTTAAAATCGAAAACAAAAACTTATTTTTAAAAGTTATTTTTTTTAGCTTTTAGAATTTCTTTAATATTTTAATAAAAATGTTTTTAAAAATTTAAAACATAAATTAAAATTGGTTATCAAACAAAAAATAAAAAATGAGATAATTATCGAATAGAGCCTAAACTTTTTAAATGTTCAATTTTAGCTTCTAGATTTTCGTGTTTGTTTAATTTTAGTTCCTATACTTTTATATTTGTTTAATTTTAGTCCCTCACTTTCATATTTGTTAATTCGTCTATCAACTTTCAAATATTCAATTTAGTTCCTAAACTATTAATTATGTTTAAAAATTAGTCATCAAGCCTCCCCCAAACTAAACCACCTAAGGTTAACTATAGTTTTTTTTTTTTTGAGAAGTAAAGTTAACTATAGTTAAAATGAATTAAAAAAAAAAAAAACTCTCTCTTAAATTTATCTCTCTCCCATCTTCTTTGGTCTTAGGTTTAAGAAAGGAAAATGAATATAAAAAACAAACTTTTCGATTAATTACATTAGTGGGAAATGTCTTTTTCTTAAAAATTTAAAGAGAATTCAAATCAAACATTCTATTGGATTTCAAATTAGTTTCCAAAATTATGTTCGCCACTTGAGGCAGAGGAGGGTTTGGTGGAATCTTATTATACACAAAAACATATGAAGCACAGAGCAATGGTGGGTAAGAAATGAGGATGAAGATGAAAAAAAAATTATTTTCCATTTTTAAGTGCAGGAGGAACAAAGAAGAAGAAAGGAATTAAGTATTATTTAAGCCACTTTAACTTGAGTTAACTAAAGGGACTATTTTTTAACTTAGCTGATAGTTGAAGGACTATTGATGAACATAATTGATGGTTGACAGATTAAAATTGGACATTTAAAAGTAAAATGACTAAAATTGAATAAACACGAAAATTTAGGGACCAAAATTTGGCATTTAAAAATTTAGGGAATAAAATGCAACAAACATGATAATTTAATGACCAAAATGATATTTTAACCGATATAAATTTAATCTTAGTTAAAATTTAGAAAATAGTCATTATCATTTGTAATTATTAACGAAGTAAGTAATTGAAAATGAGTTAATCATGTTCTAATGATAAAATTATGAGTTAGATTTATATAATAAAAATCAAATCATTTATGCATAAATGGTAAGTTTTACGAACAAACACCCCCCTCCCGTGAAGCATGTGTGTGATCAAATTGTCTTCAGACTGGATTGACACGTATCTTAACTAATTAAATGGTTTGAAGAATTAGCAAAATACTAAGGGCATGATTGGTTTGAGTATTAAATTAATTTGGATTAACTTAATTCCTTCCATTCGTGTTTGGTGGACTGATTAAGTTAATCCTCTGGATTAAGTTAATACTTCATGAAATCCAACAATAATCCTCATATATTCTTTCTCTGTCTCGTTTTCCGAAATCATCCTTAATTCTATTTTTCAAACAATTTATTCAACTTTAAAATTTAGATTTAAAAGTTTATTCGAATTATTTTTTATGTTTTATTTTTTTAGAATAAAATTATTTTTTATGTTTTGTAGTTTATTTAATATATAATTGCATGATTTCTAAATTTAATGTTAAATGTTAAATAATTAAAGAAATAAATGATTCAAAACAAGAAGAGAAATATATTTAAATTTCAAAAATTAATTATTTTAATATAACAAAATTTTGTTATTGAGATATATTATGAATCCTTTTAAATTTGGAAGGAATAGATATTAACAATATAATTAATAAATAATTTGAAATAATTGATAGTTACAACTGATTTTTTTTAGTACTATTAACAACAGAGTTAACAAATCTTAAATTTATATCGAAAATATTAAATGCATTCTTTTTACATTTGTATATAAAATACATACATCTAATAGAATGTAAATAAATTTGTTTTGTTATTTTTTTTATGGTATTTAAAAATGGGTTTGAATCCCCTTATCCTAGTTTTTGTAAAAAAAATTAAAAATTATATTCATTTTAAAAGGTATTAATGAGTTTTATTAAATAAAAAATTAAATAGAACATGTTACTTGTAGATTTTCATAAAGAATTTGAATCCATTTGGATACTTTAGTTTAATTAATTGAAAAAATACTATTAAATAATTTAATTGACTATTTTAAAATTATGTTCAATTGAAATCAATTGTTGGTACATAAAATGTCACAAAAATTGCTAAATTTTAAAACTCATTTTTCTACTTAAAATATAATTTGATTTATTATTATATACGTAAGAAATTTTACTTGTGTTACTGACGACTTGTTTCTAAGTATCTAAATAGGTTTTTATATTTCTCAAATTTTTATATTTTTATTATATATGAATGTAATTTTGTTATTTCTATATTGACTATAATTTTAATTTGAATGAGTATTAACCTATAAAATAGGTAGAATAATTTTAAAATGCATGAAAATTAAGTTTACATTTTTATTATAACTTTCATCAATCTATTTGAAGTTTGAACTACTTTTATGAGTAAAATTAAATTTCAAACTTAATTACCATTCACAAAAATTAGGGTGTACTAAATAAATTAAATTATTTTTAAAACTTTTAAATTTATACCAACCTTATAATTAAGCAACTAAATTAAAATGATTTTTACATAATTTAAATGTCTTTCTAAATTTGTTTAATGGATATAAAATTTGTTATATTGTTTTTAATTTAATATAGATATTAAGTTAAAATTGAAATAAATAATAAAATATATATTGATAAACATATTTTTTAAAAATGAATATTATATGGTTACTATTTCAAATGAATGTCATTTTGTCATTTATCTATTATCAAGAGAAAATAAATCAAAAGTAAACAATTTTAAAAAAATGTTAAATAAAAAATCAGTTTTAACTTAATCCTTACACCAAACAACAGTTAACTTAACTTAATTCAGCTTAACATAACATGACCACCAAACGCAAATTAACTTAATCTTCAGCTTAACTTAATACCGACTAACTTAATCCTAATCCCTACACCAAACACGCCCTAAAATATATCGAATGAGTTGATGGCGTGTTGGTTTTATAATTGGTGGTAATCGAGCTCAACACCACAGTTACGTGTTCGATCCTAAAAATCGGTTATGGCCACTGACGTGATTAACTATAATTTGACGATTCGTAAAATCAGTGTGATTCTTATAATGCACGTGTGACGTTCAATATCTTATTTGCTATATTTTTGTACTCGGCGGTGAGATCGACAACAAATATAGCATTCGTGTGAACAATTACTTTGTTTTCAAGTTGAGTTGTGTATTTGCATGCTCCAATTACTTGAAAGGAGTATTAGGAATAACTATCATTAAGATATTCTTTAAGGTTTATAAAAAATTTATAAAATTTTGACCCTATTTAAAAAATATATTAGTATATTTTTTTAAGTTGTAATATTATCTTTAATCATTCATAAATATTTCAAAACTATCAATAATGTAGAAAACGTGTTAGAATATTGAACGAAAGGTCTAAAGTTTTTTTTTTAGGAAAAGAAAGGTCTAATGTTTTAATATAATTCTTTCAAACTTTAATCTAGTAAGTATTCCATGGACTGTCCACATCATTTCGGGTCAATATTATTATTTTAACTGTTATTTTTATTTATATATGATTTAGACTATTTTCTTTTTAACTGAGAAGATTACTCAAACTTAAGAAATATAGTATGATGATTGTATTAAAGCAATTTCTTTATCATAAGCTCTAAGATCAATGTCAAATAAGTAAAATAACATTCTTCACCAGGCATGTGAACAAAAAAAAACTAGCAAACTAAAAGGAAAAAAAAAGTTAAGAGATTGAATAATACAAGACAACTTTATTTTTATTGATAGTCAGCAAAAAGTTAAGAGATTGAATAATACAAGACAACTTTATTTTTATTGATAGTCAGCAACATATTCATATATGAAACTTTAATTACTATTTTTAGTTTTGAAGAAGCCAAACATGGAGCCCCACATGCATCAAATCAAGGGGACAAATATAGTATGAAAATTGAAATCCATAAGTTATAGTGGGATGGTGTTGTATGAAATTACTATTAAAATGACAAGTTTTGTTATATCAACTATGGTAATTATAATAGAGAATACATATTATATTTTGGTTTTTAAAGTTAGTTTTATAAATATTTCATTTTTAAAACTTATGTTGTTTTCGTAATTTATTTACTAAGGTCTTCTTGAGTTTTTAGTGAAACTAGTGTTCATGAACTTATTTAAAATAATGTTGATACATATTTAATAATCATTTGGCTTTGAAGTGTTTGATTTTAAGAATTAAGTCTACAAATATTACTTACATTTATGAGTTATGATATAACTTACAAATTAGTCACGAAAAGAATAGTTCATACATTTTATTATAAGGATAGTAATGTATTCTCATTTTATAATGTTAAATTTTCAACATATACCTCTTGTTGTTTCAAGATCAAATACTTATTTGAATTCAATAAACTCTAATATCATATTAAATAAATTTTCCGTTCAATTAATCATTCAAAGACTATAGTACATGCATCTTTTTAAAGGATGTGAGAGGTATTTCAATTTTACCCCATGAGATCATCAATACAAAAATCAAGTGGAGTTTTGAAAACTAAAAAAGATAATTTTTCAACATTATTTTTTTTTTAAAAAAAATAAGCTAGGATTTCAAATATTTTCTTAAGAAAATGAACTTCACCATTAAAACACAAAATGATGAGAATCAAATACAATTTTCAAAATCACTTGTCTAAATATATTCTTATAACTTAGAAATTATGAATTTGAATATTTTCATCTCCATTCTAGTGAACTAAAAGAATTACAATTTTCAAAATTTTAAAATAAAATAGTTGCCAAATATAACATTATAACATTATTTTTCATTTGTTCGAAAATCAAGCTTATAAATGCAAACTTTCGCTCATGCATTTCATTATTTTTCTCATCTATATTTTTTTTAATCAATTTTTTCAAATTTAAACCCAAGTGTTGGAAATTGTAAGAAAATTTTAAAATAAATTATTTGAAATTTGGTTAATAATATTCCCATCAATCCATATAATACAGAGAACTTGAAAGTGAGGGTTAGTCTGCTAATGTTAATTACAATATGACATGCATGTGAGGGTTAGTCCCCATGTAAGGACAGAAATGCCTTTTACATTCTTTCAATTGAAACCCCCCAATTTAAATGCACTCATGTGAATGTTGAGGATCATTTTCAATATTTTATTTATTCATTCATTGCTTCTTTTTATTTTTATTTTTAACTAGGATGGTTTTATGTTCTCACTTGATCTAAAAGATATATTGTCACTTAAATAGTTCCTATATCATGGATTGTTTTTTACCAAACTTTGTCAATGCTATTTAATATTCTTCTATCAAATTAGTTTTGCATTTTTCAGAAAAAATAAAAATAAAAAATCTAAGAGCTCATTTGGTTATAATCTTCTTTTTCGTTTCTTAGTTTTTGTTTCTATTTTTTTTAGAATAAGAAACAATTAGAATGTGTTGGACAATTATTTCTGTTTAAAAAAAAAAAAAAATTGTTCCGTAATCATTTTTTATTTTTTTAATAAATATTTTTTGGTTTTTTAAAAAATATAAGAAATTTACTCTCACCAACACATTCTAGCTCTTATATTATATTTTTAATACAATTCCTACAATAATTAATTTATAGAGTGATTTCTATTAATGGTAGAACTCAACTAATAGTGATATACTGAGTCTATCACTTCATTGAATTCTATCGAAATGATAACATTTAATTTAAATTTCTTGCTACATTTTTATTTTGTGTTATAGATGGAAATATTTTACACTTTTTTATTGTACATAAAATTCCCAAAAATATATCATACCCTAAAATATTTAAAAATCTAATGTAAAGATTGAACCTGGGAAGTGTAATCCAAAATTCAAAGCTTCCACTTGCCAACATGCCAAGCTTACCAATAGTTCCATCTATATATATATATATATATATATATATATATATATATATATATATAATTATAATTATAATTATAATTATAAAAACAGAACATATAAGTAACATTGTAGTTTCTTCTTTTTTTTATTTCATTTTTATAAATGTTTCTAAAAATATTTTAAATAAGAAATGGGAATGATTTTCAAATAAGTGTATTTCTCAAAAAATCATTAACCAAAACAAAAAATATGAAACAACATCGTTACTCAACGGGCCCTAAATAATTATGAAGTAGAGTTTAAAATTTATGGGTTTTTTTTCCAGTACATATTTACAACCAAATATTGAAACTATTGTGTCACTGACCCGTATGGTTAAAATTTATTGTTTTACTTTCAAAATAAGTAGAAATTCAATGACATCTTATATAACCGAGTAACCACGTAGGGTAGAATTCAAATCCCCTCCTATTCCCAATTATTGTTAAATGATAAAAAAAGAAGAAGAAAAGAATCTAGGGCTTTACTTTACTCTTTAAAATTGGTAAAAACGTCAATATTTGATCATCCAACATATCTCTTAAGATTGTCGTTTAGTTATGTTCACCATTAGTTGGATATAAGTTTTTTATTTTTTTAAATTGAATATTATTTTGACTTTAATGAGTTCTAATACCATATTTGATAAATCAAGATGTTACACATCAAAATTAATTGATAATTATGAGAGTTGAAACATTCTCACATTTCTAATGCATGATCCCCAATAATAAAGAACATAATGAAAATGGATTCCAATTGATATGGAAATATAATAGAAAGGTAAGCACAATAAAGAGGAAGGGAGAGGAATAGGAATATGTCATTTTCTGAAATTGACTAATTGCTAAGTTTCCTCCCTGCAATATTAGCTGTTAATTGATTACAACTTTTATCTGTCTTTTACAAACCATATATAGCAGCAGATTCTCATAATCTCCTTTATACTATTGCTCTACATTATCTTGGTGTCTTTTCTTTTCTGTCCCCATTATAACTATCAAACTTTAATTTTTGATTAACCAAAATTCAATGCCATGGAGCACGCACGTCGCCTTCTCATTGCTCGTTGCGCCCGAAAAGTCAAAAACGATGTAAGCTTTCGATCGACCCGTTTGAAAGTTATTTGATTCTCGAAAAAGAAAACTAACTCATCTTTTGAAAATATGTTACATTCATAGTTTTAACATAGACAAAAGTTATTTGAGATTTCTCTTGAATAATAAAAAAAGAACAATCAATCAAAATAACTGAGAATTCACATTTTACTCACTTGTGTCACCATAAAAATTGAAATATTTTGTAAACTAATAGGTCAGTGGTGCAATGGTTTCATTGTTTGGTTGTAACCAGTTCAATATCGGCGTCACAAGTTCGATCCCGAGAATCGGTACTTGTCCCCGTCCCCTGATATGTACTAAAAAAAAAATTGAAATATGTTGTATGTATAAAATATTTTTAAAATGTTGATAAAATTAAAATACGAGGCTAAAATTTGCTATTTTAAAAAACAAAAATCTAAAAAAGTTACCAAAAGTATCCAAGACGTAAATGCTTCACTCTTACTTTAAAAGGAGTTTTTTTTTTCTTGAAAAATATACACATACAAATAGACTGATATCCAGTTTGAAAATTATTTTGAAATTGCCAATTACTTTTTGTCATATCATGATTTTTATTCTAGGTAGTAAATTATGGTGTTTCTATTTTAATTTTGACTATATTGCATACATAACAAAATATTTCAACTTTTGTTATCTTAAATCAATTTTAACCGAGTGTTTTCAATCAATTTCCCTTGATTATTTTCAACTAATTTAAATTATTGGTTTCAATAATCTTTACTTGATTATTCTTAATTAATTTTGCTCAATTGTTTTCAATAAGCTTAATTCAAGTATTAATTCGTGGGTGGAAATGTCACGAGTGAGTGGAATATTCATCACCAATTTTTGCAATATTTGAGCTTTTTTTCTAAAATTTTAACAATTATAAAACTTCTATCATTTTTTATCAAGAAAAAAATTCCCTATGATAAAATTGATTTTGTTCGTGTATTGGATTATATGCCTTTTCCCCTTGTCATTCTTTATTCATATCAATGAAAAGGTTTTCGTTTTTTATCGAACAAAAAAAAAGAGATTTTAACCTATCAAAATACTTATGAACTAATATCTCTTAAAATCTACCCACTCACACTAAGTCTGTGTTTTAAGTAAAATATTTCACAAAGTAAAAAGGAAAAGAAAATAAAAGTTAGTTATCACTTCTGCCTAAACTCCTCACCACACTTAAAATATGAGCACACAAGGAAATAACTGATATAAGTTAGCTAATGTGACAAAACATAGCCCACTTGCCAATCTCTTCTTCTATAAATAACCAAAAAAGACTCTGATAAATTAAGGTATTTTCTCTGAATATGATCATATGATCTTACAAATGTTTTTTTTATTTTTCAATTTTGAGAGTATGAATCATGGTGCAGGTGGAGAGTTCCAAAGGGATCGCATTGATCCAATGCTCGTCTCGTCGACGATGTCAAATTCGATTCTCGATTGTTTATTGGATCGTGCGATCCCTTAGGAATCTTCCATCAGTAACTCCAAAACTTGTGTTCTTAATCTCTGATGAATTCCTTAGGTATGCAAGAAAACTGGTTCCTTTTTCATTTTCAGTGTTTTTTTTTGTCTCTCAAATTTTTTTATCAATCCAGTGCAATTTTTTCACTAGTTTAGCTTCATAATATAGCCTTTTTTTAGAAACATAATATAGCCTTTTTTTTCTTTGTTAAATGATGAAATTTTATGTATTTTTAATCATAAATGATGGAGTTTTATGATCTTTCTTTGAGTATGCAAGAAAAAAAAAACAAAAAAAAACATTATTGGAGTTGTATTATTAATTACATGTCTATAGCTGATCACATCTCCAAGAAAACCATTTCTCTCCCTAGTGCTTTTGTTGAGTTTAGTTTCATAATCTTTTTTTAAATGTTGGCAATTGTCTACGTTAGCTCGAGGGTCGAACAACTAAAGAGTTGAAATAGATTAATGCTAAATAAGATAATTAATGTGTTACCAACCCATTCAATTATTTAAGACTCTTTTTATCATTAGATTGTTTCATGATAGTTTACTTTCTTATTATATCAATTTTTTTTTAATTATATCTTTTATGCATTAAAATTGACCTTCAAAATGTAACTTTTTTTTTACGGAACCTTCAAAAGGTAAATGATGTATCTATGAATTATGTAATAGTAACTTTGTCACACTCACCTTTCCCATAATGCTCTCTGGCTAATCTATTAGATACTTTTTTTCTTCTTTTAAGTTCACAGATATTTCGAAACCTTATAAATAAACTAATACTGAAATGGTATTTTAGTTTTTTTTGGGGGTATATTATGTGAATTGAGGACTTTAATTTACCACTTGACTTATGTTTAAGTTGGTGTAATTTAGGGTTTAGGGTGTTATTTATTTCAATGAATATTTCGAGATTACAAGTTGGGAGAAGGGGATTACAAATACAGATTCCAGGGATCGAACTTGTGATTGTGGAGTAGAAATGATTCAAGACCAAACCAGATAACTCAGAGGAAATTATCTTTAGTTCTTAGGTTTGGAATTTAATTTATATTTTAAAACCAAACACTTCAATAATGTTCAAATTTAATCTTGCAAAATCGTAAATTACATAACGGAAAGTTGACTTAAATGATGACTAGACTAACTTTAAGTTTCAATATATTAATAAAATAGTTATTTTAGTCTTGATGGGAATTTAATTTTTAAAAGAAAATAAGTATAAAATTAAATTTAAAATACACAAAAGAACTTATTGAAATATAAAAATAATCCTCATCCTAGAGACTAAAATTGTAATTTTATCAAGAACTTTTGTCCGAGTCTGATTAGGTAAAGCCCACCTGGCCCAGCTCTATGACAGTCAAGCCCAAATATTCCTTGTACGAGAACGGAATCAAATGGGCTTGGGTTTTCCTGGCCCATATCTGTTATCTTGACTCTTTCTCTCTCTTTTTTCTAACTTTTTTTTTTTTAAACTGATATGATATCTTTACTTATTTATACTTTTTAAAGAAAAAAAAATTTAATTCAACAAACATATTTGAGAGTGTCAATTAGCATTAAACTCACTTTTGACTTTCTGTAAAAGGCTTAATTTGTTACAACATGACGTATTTCGTAAAAGAAAATTTCAGGCTTTAATTTCACTTATTTACGTATATTATTGAAAAAATCATATTTTTTTTCGGCTACAAGAAAACATATTAGTAATATGTTTTAGATTAATTATAGGAAAATTCCGCTAGGTTAAAATAATAGCTTGGCACGGTATCAGTTGTATTTTCACGATCAAATTAACATTATGGGTTCAATTTCTCCTTATAGTTGAACTAAAAAAGAAGTCTAAAAAAATAAAAGAAAAAAGAAGTAAATTATATTTAAGTTCAATTACAATTATGAGAGTGGAATTTGACCATTCTTGCCGCTGAGCCACTTGGAATCATGAACTAATCTCGATAAAAATGAGTTGTTTTAAGGATAGCAAATCTCATTTTTAAAAATTGAATAGTTATGAGAAGTTGAGAATTATGAGGAGGAAAAATGATTCCTGAAAGATTTTGTGATATTAAATTCAATAATAAAATCAACAAACTTAATTTCCAATATGAGGCAACATTTATCAAGGAGTTATAATAGTTCCAATTGTATGTATAACGACCTTACATTTTTCGTTTGCCATGAGTCTAAAAACCAAACAATCAAAGAGAATGATTATCTATAGTTGAGACTGAAAAGAATGGTTATGTGGGGGAGACCGTTACTTATGTTTAAGATGAAAAGAATAATTATAAGATTAAAAAAAAGTTGTTATAAGAATAGTGAAAAGGAGCTATGATAAAAAAATAAAAATGTAGTTATCCTTAGAATAAAAAGTGGTTATGAAAAAAAAATGTAGATATCCTTAGAATTGGTTGGTGGTGTAGTTGGTTATCTAATTTGGTGTTGATCTATTTTCACCCTACGGTCACAGATTCGATCCCTAAAATTGGTATTTACGATCCTTCTACTCCGATTAATGTGTCATTTCTAGCACCAAAAACCTACACTTTATTCTAGCCTCCAAATTTTGTGATTGCTTTCCCTCAACTCTCTATATTTTGCAACTGATATACTTGAAATTAAGAAACTCTCATAAATTTGGAATCAATCAATTTTTTAATTTTTGTGCCACGGTTGAATTCAATCGATGAAACTTAATATGATGGACTGATTTTAATCAATTGACTTGTGACTTAAATCAATAAATTTCAGTCAGTAACTTCAATTATTAGATACCAATTGAAACAATTAATAACATTGGTTGAAGTTATAAACTAATTTCAAAAGTTGAGATACAAAAAAATATATAAGCTTCAATACTGTTTGCCAAGTATATTATTGACTTCAATAGAAATGGAGCAACTAATTCCTTTGCCCATTATAAAATTTATTAAGTGTTACCAATTGAAGTTAAACAATTATTAATATTGAATAAAGTTATAATATACTTGACAAACTAGTGGACATTAATCTTATTTTCATTAGACTTTAATGTATGATTTTAATGTGTGTTTCTGATCAAGTTCAATTAGTGGACTCCAATTATTCTTATTATGAAAGTCATTAAATATTATAAAGTTTTTGTAATTTGAAAACTTGTTGAAGATTACACAATCACATCAAGATAAATAATATTACAAATTTATTTATATATATATATTTGCGGAGACAAATATCGATTCTCGAAACTAGTTGTCAATCAAATAATAAAATCATTGCATTATTGATCTAAAAATTATATCTTAACCCTAAAAATTAATTTTATGATAGAAACTTAATAATATAATATGTTATTAGAACTCTCTCTAAGAGAATCATGTTATCTTGTAAAAAAAAAAATAGTTACAACATGTTGAGCACGAGACTTAATTCCATGACCTTTTTTTGTCATATATATAAAAACTTCAAAAAAGACTATGATTGTTCTACCTATTCTAAAATAATTTTAAATATCGAAGGTGAAATTTAATGATTTCCTTTAAAATGTTAATGATATTTTATAGAAAAAAAGGGTTAATGATTGATTTCTAGTGGATATAAAATTTAATAATTAAAACGTTTAGATTATTTTATTATTATTTATCTTTTAAGTCAAACGTTTAGATTATAAGAAGGCACGTCTATTCAATAACCTCAATAATAATAATAATAATAATAATAATAATAATAATTTGCTGGCCACGTTCCATTAATCGTAGTAATAATAATAAATATACTCATAATGAAAATTAATCTTTTTTAAAATATTAGATCACAAATCTTTGTATTATTATTTTTTTCTGAAAGAACCACATTTTTTAATAAAAAACTAAACGTTTGTGATCTAATATTTTAAAAATAAATTATCATTATAATTATGTATATCATAATTATTATTAAATAACATCACAAATCAAACCATCCAAAATTTATGGAAGAAAGTCAAAGCAATTATAACTCAAATAATAATATGTAAAAAAGAGTAATATTCTTGTATCAATCAATAGCTAGTTGCTTACGAATTCGAATCTTAAACATCATTGAATTTTTTAAAAAAATACGAAATTTATTATTTGAGTCATGTAACTTTTATGTACTAAAAAAATTGAGAACAAATGTTTCATTTTACTCAAATTAGTTAACAATGTAGTTGATATAATGCTGTTTAAATTTCAACACAAATATTAGTTTGGGACTATTTTATACTTTTGTAAAGTAGAAAACCAAATATTTTAAATTTAAGCTAGTTGGAATCACAAACCCACACTAATTATTTAGTTTGGAACTATTTTATACCTCGTAAAGTAGTTGGATTATTTGACAAATTAAATTCCTTCCACTAATTTGAAGCTTTAAAAAATTCATTATTTTTTTAGTTTTTTCAATGATTTTTTTAGTTTTTTAATTTACATAGTTTCTCCAGTGTAGAGTCTAATTGCAAACATCTATAAAAAGAAATTCACAGCAAAGCTTTTTGTGGTATCAAACTCCCCTCCATCAATTCTCTTTTCAAGGTTTGCTAAAATGGGTTTTAGATTTTGCTTCACCAACTTTGCAATTATGGCTCTTTTCTTGGCTCTTTCCCACCAAACAACACTAGGTACTTTTTTTTTTAATTTATTTTTATTTTTATTGAAAACTATAGCTTAAAGCATATATCTACATAAGTGTATATATATTTTCCTTTGATATATATACTTTCTTATTTTTTCTCCTTCCAGTCTATGCTTTAGAATAATATAAGCTGTTGTTCTTTGATTGATACCACCTCAAAAACAAGAACAAGAGATGAGAGTAATCCTAATTTAGACATAAATCTTTAAATTTGTATGCCCTTCTGGATTAATTATTAGATATAACTTTCCTATTATTTTGACTATAATTTAGGCATTTGTTGGAGATACTCACATTGTCTCACTTTAAAATTTGTTAACATATTTATAAAATATATAGGCTACTTTCCTCCACTGTCAATTGATTTTGAAGTGAAATCTCAATGTTAACCAAAGTTTGTATAAATTCACCCTAAATTTTCAATTTCATTTGATTGAATCAATTTTTGCTATAAATTTTTTTTGATACTTATATATATATATATATAGATATATATATACCCTAAATTGCAACAAACAAAAAAAAAATTTAAGGACAACAAATAATAACTCTTGGTCAATATTTTCACACAAACCTCATTGGATCAGTTTCTATTCCACATATTTTCTTGGAAGCCAAACACTCACACACCATATAATGCACAGGGAAAACAACAACAACAACAAAAGACTCAATAAAATGTGAGGCTTTGGACAAAACCAGGTGTGCATTTGCAGTATCATGGTCGGGAAAAAGGTGTGTCCTTGAAAAAAAAGTGAAACGCAGTGGGGAAGAAGCATTCACATGTCGGACATCGGAGATCGAAGCTGACCGATTATGGAACATCATCGAAACACAGCAGTGCGTCGAAGGCTGTGGCCTCGACAGAAACACTCTCGGAATCTCCTCCGATTCTCTGCTCGACACTCACTTCACTCGCAAGCTCTGCTCCTCTCTCTGCTATAACCATTGCCTCAATGTCGTCGACCTCTTCTTCAACCTCGCTGCTGAGGAAGGTGACTAAAATTTAACCAAAATTCTTTTCCTTCTTAAAAGCTTCACTGGTTTAGGCATATATGAGAAGTTTGAGTCTTTCTACTCTATATTGTTGAACTAACAATTTTTTTTAAGAAAATGTTAAATTAAAAAAAAAAACCCTAAATTATATGATTGGTGGATAGTGTAGACACATTCATCTAAAACCAATCAATAATGAAAGAAATAGTCCTTTTTTTTTAATTGTTGTGAGATCTTCACTATTTAGATTCTAAGACGGTGAATTATAACCCTTTAAAAAGTTTTCAATTTATAAAACACATAATTTTTTGTAACTATGTCTATTATGAATTAGATTACATTTAAGAAAGTCTTAAAAAAATTAAAAAATAATAAATTCAATTTATCTCCTCAAAGACTGGCACAAAAAATTTAATTTTGAGGATATGCTCCTCTCAAGTCTTGGGTTCCAAACTTGATATTACTCCTTCAATGACTCTTATGCTTGGCCTAGGAACATTAAAAGAATAATAATAATAAATAAATTCAATTTATATTTATTTCTTATCAATTTTCATGACATCTAATCAGATTATTTCTTTATTTTTTCTCTCTCGTAAGTTAAAAAAAAAATGCCCTTTTAATTTTGGGTCAGGAAAGCTTGTTAGTGGAGACCACTGGCTTCTTAAATTTATTAAAGGAGAATATTATTTATATTTTAATCGTAATAACTCATATAATCATTATTTATATCTCAAACAAATAATCCCATGAAATAATTATTATAATCCACCAACAATATCATACTCCTTCAAACTATGCTTAAATTGATAGTCAACATTCTTAGACACTTTTGAATGTTTGAGTTGACATCACATTCAGATTGAATAATAGTGCAAAATTCTATGGTTATTTGGTAGGCGTGTTTCTTCCAAAGCTTTGTGAAGTTCAAGGGGGAAATGTGAGAAGATCAGAAATGTCTGAGAACAAAAGCTCTGAAATCGTTCCACAAGAATTAGTTCAACCAGATTCATCGTCGATTGAGCCCACAACCATGCCAGAGTCGGGTCCGTTCTTCTCTTCGTCGGATGCTCCCCCAACACTCGATCGGATGTTGATCGAGATTGATATTGCAATCGGTCCAACATCGTCGATGGCTCCAGCAAATGCTCCAACTATAGGTTAAGGCTGGGTCATCCGGAGAAAGACAAGAGCTTTGTGTGAGTGTGTGGCTTTTGTTTGTTGGTGGCCTCACCATGCTTTGTTTTCTATTGTTTACTGAAATGTGGACTCTCCATATGCTATTGTAATATGATTGAAGACATATTATGACATAAAAATTTAAGTTATTGTTTGCAAGAAGTTTTGAAGTTCATATTATTGTTATCAATTGCTAGCTTAATTCTTGAACTTTGATGTTTGTGTCTAATAGATCTTTGATCTTGAAAAAAAATTATGGCTCTAATAAACATTAAACACAAAATTAAAAAGATTATATCATTAGACATAAAACTCAACTTGTATATTAAACAATATTAAATAATATGCGATGTCCATTCTTTTCAATGTGAGAACCTTAACACACCTCTAAGATGAACATCTTTTATTAGCTCATCAATCTTTTAGATAATATAAGATTCTACCTCAAAATCAATTGACAATTAGGAGAGTAACTCATATCTCTTATAAATGGGTGTTAGATTGTCCCCGTGACCATAGAGTGGAAATGGATTAACACCAAATCAAATAACCAATTACGTGACCGACCCATTCGGTTCCACTTTTCGAATGTAAGACTATGGTGGGATCCTATTTTTTTTTAGATATATATCAAGGACTAAACCACTCCGCCCAGTTACTTATAAGAAATTGAAACCCAAATATTCGTTTTGGAAATGGTACAAAATATCTATTTTTGACAAAAAGATTAAGTAAATTTCATCAAGGTTTTCTACCACTTCTGTCGATGCAGGAAATCCTCTAAATCCTTATTCCTTCATGTATTCTATCGTTTTGAATTTATTCTTTTGTACGATTAATCAATATTAATATATAAACTTAATACATGGTCCCATTTATGGTTTTTGTATTTAAGATACATACATAGTCAGTATGGTAGTTATAGGAATATAAACAACTATTATATGGTTTTTCTAAAAAACAACTATTATAGTATTATGTGTTACCTCTCCAAGTCTATCATCATCAAGGTTCTTGACCTCTTCCGTAAATAAACTCTAATCCTCTTCTTGTATTCTATTATTTTAATTAAATACACATAAAAAAAAACTAAAAATGCGTATTGTTTATAAGTTTATACAACATATTAATGATTAATAAATACCTTAGATTTCTTTATGGTCAGTATTAATAATAGAGAATTTATCATCAACAATACATTCTACCTCTTCTATTATATTTGTAATAGAATTTTTAAAATAATTCATCTAATAGTAGATTAATTTCTATCACTTAAATAGTGATAGAACTCAATTTGGATTTCTATCACTGATAGAAAACTCAAGGAATGATAAAATGAGTCAATCATTAATTGAATTATATCACTAATAGAACTCAATTTGAATTTTCTGCTACAAATGAATTAATTTTGATTTTGTAGTATAGATAGAAATACTTTGCACTTTTTTGTTTTACATGCAAAATTCCCTTAATAATAAGGTTCTAAGCACTATATCAAAATAATAATAATAATAATAATTAACAACAATAACAACAACGTTCTAAGCATATATAATAATAACTTTAAGTTTCTATATATAAATATCTCATTATTCATATACAAAGTGTTATATTTATTCTAATAAAAATAGAGTTTTAATAATATCATGTACAAACAAGAAACAAGAACTGAAAAACAAGAAACAAGAAACATGAACGTTATCAAACAAGTCCTAAGTGATTGTAGGTTCGTAACTAAAAAAAAAAAATTAAAGGTTCGAGTCTACTAACCTCAAAATTTTGTTGAATTTGAAAGATCTTTATTCATGCCATCGACCGAATGCATTTTTTCCCTTTGTATTTAGTAGAGGATAAATTTGTAAAATATGTGGCTGAACACATGATTTTTTGCCATCAATAAATACACTAAGTAGATTGAACTATGTTTTTAAATGATAATGGGATGCACTTAGTTGGCCACTAATTATTAAGGACATCAATTTTTACCGTGGGAGATTCAAACCAATAACCTCGTCACTAAATATACATTGATGCCGTTTAATTATTGTTTTTATTAACAACATCAATTATTTATTAAAATTTATCTTCGACTTTAATATTGAGATGGTTTGAACACGATATCGGATATCAGTTGGGCTAATTTTGGCTTTAATATTTATAAGATTGGATAGGCAGGCATCTCTACTTATTCTTTGATCAAAACCTCTTTAACCGCTTGACCACTTTATGGATAAAATGTCTATGTTCAAATTAAAAAGTAAGTTTGAAATGTCCATATTCAATTCAATGACATCCCCGCAATCAATGAAGGACATTTTCTCCCTTTTTTTTTTTTTTGAAAATCCTTTTTTAATTAGCCGCAATCAATGAAGGACATTTTCTCCTTTTTAATTAGAAAAAGGAAAATAATTTCTTACATATTTTTACTGCATATACTTTAATTATTTTACTCAAAATTTCTACGGTACATTTGGATAAATGATTCGTTGGGAATATATATATAGGTTAAAATACCATTTTGATCTCTAGACTTTTATGATTGTTTTATTTTGGTCCCTAAACTTTCATTTTTGTTCTCATTTAATCCTTAAACGTTTAAAAGTCCAGATTTAGTCTCTACACTTTCTAAAAATCTTAAAAATAGTCCCTCTAATACTTAACAAGTTAACGGACGTTAAAACAATGATGAGGTGGCAAAATAATTATTAAAAAAATTAATGTCTTCTTCCTCCATTTCTTCTTCGTCTTTCGTTTTTTCTTTCATTTCATGCTCTGTTTTCTTTTTTTCTTCTCTTTTTCATTCTTCTTCATTTTGTTCCATTTGGGTATTGGTGAAAGGCGTCTGAAATTAGGAGTTGCATTTTGGATTTTCTTGTTTATGCTAATGGCGGCGATTGTGGGGGTTAAGCCACGTTTTTTTATATGACACAGTGCTGAATCTATTGGCCCTTCAAAGTCGTATTCGGCTCTAGTGCTTGTGATCTTCAAGCCCTTGAAGGGTAAAATGTTTGTGTTGCAGAGAGGAGGTTATTGGGCCCCAATTACTCTTTGATTCGAAGCAATCTAATCGATTTGTCTGCCGCTGGTCCTTCAACTCTTGGATTGAGTTTCTCAGGCTTTTTTAGTACTCAACTCCTCCCATTCCTTCGGTTTCTTCTTCTTTCATTGATTTTATCTTTATAGTTAACTGAATGGAATGGAAAAGGTTTTCGGGAAGAAGAATAAAAAAGCAGAGCATAAAAAACAGAAGAGAAAAACTGAGGAAGGAGAAGACATTGATTTTTTTAATAATTATTTTGCCACCTCATCATTGTTTTAACGTCCGTTAACTTGTTAAGTATTAGAGGGACTATTTTTAAGATTTTTAGAAAGTGTGGGGACTAAATTTGGACTTTTAAATGTTTAAGGACCAAATGAAAACAAAAATGAAAGTCTAGGGACTAAAATTAAACTTTTGAAAGTCTAGGGACCAACATGAAACAACCATGAAAGTCTAGGGACCAAAATAACATTTTAACCATATATATATATAGGGGTGTTCATGGTCCGAATTGGGTAGCGTTGGATAAATTTTTAGACCAACTCAATTTTTTGGGTTGGTCAATTCATCAACACGTTAAACCCTAAGTGTAATCCAGTCTCATCCTATATTTTTTTAGTTGGGTTGAATTGAATTCTCGAGATATATTACCATTATTCTTTCTCTTTAAGATTCAATAGATAGGTACTCAAAAAAAAATAATAATAATAATAATACATAAACTCATAAATATGTAATATATATATATATATATATATATATATATATATATATATATATATGATAGTATACTTCAACTATTACTTATATTATTTGTGCAATATTTATTTTAGAAGGCTAACAAGTAAATTAAGAATCATCTTATTAATATATATATAATATTCTTAATTCGAATTGGGCTGGGTTGAACTGAGCAAAAAATTAGTCAACTCAAAAACTAACTTAACCCAACAGAAAGTATAAAATAATAACCCAACTTAATCCAAAAAAATTACAACTCAACCCAACTGGTTGGGTTGGGTTATTCGAGTTGTTTGGGTTGTGAGTTTCTTTATACACCTATATATATATATTTGAAGTATGAAAAAAGAAATTAAATAAAACTAATTGCACATATAATCGCAATATCAATCAAACTCATAGCTCAACAACATAAATATAGAATTTAATAATAAAAAAATTATGGATTGACACTCAATTGTTGTAACTAAAAAAACACATATAATCAGAGTAAAATTTATTGACGACTACGTTATATTTGTAGTATTCACTTTTATGCTTTCTTAGTTTTTACTTATATTTGGATAATCATTGTAATTTTTTTTTAATAAATCAGTTTTTTTTTTTAGAAATACACCAGTTTCTTTAAATTATTTTTTTTAGTACTTTTTTAATTGTTATTATTACTATTATTTTGAGTAGATATTAGGTCGAGGGGGAAAAATACCGATTCTCGGACTCGAACCTATAACGCTGGTATTGTGGTTTACAATTAAATAATGAAACTATTACACCATTAACCTTCGGTATTTTTTTAATTGTTATTAATCCTACATCATAATAATATTAATTAAGCTGTGCTGGCTGTTATTGGCCATTACCAATTGTTTAAATAATTTTTTTAATAAAGTGAAACGATGTTTATTTTAAAAAAGGTTTAAATATATATATATTTTTCAGTTTTACTCAAATTAGGGATGTGAAAGATTATGATAAATTTACACCGTCGAGTTATTATTTTGTTAACAAAATAATTGAATAGTTAAAAATGCTAAATTCTTAATTAATTCTTAAAGAAAAATGATAGATTACTGTCATCATACTCATAATTTTTCTCGAATATTTCATTTAGTTGAGTTACGCATGACTTTTGGTCACGTTGAAGTCTTTTTTTTTTTCACATTTTTTGGGTTACTTGCTCGGTTTACAAATATATATGTTATGAAAATGAAAATTAACGATCAATGCGAAGATGAATAAATTATAAAAAAAGAAATAAACACAAAAATTTACGTGACTTACTAACGTTGTGCTAACTAGTCTACGAATAAGGAGTGCAATTTTATTAAGAAGAACAAAATACAAAATGAACATCATAATCAACTAAAGTTTAATTCGAGTTTATATATGTATTTTTCTTAAACCCTATCATAAAATGTGTAAGCAAGAAATTAGAGTTGCGCAACAGAATGCAAAAATGCGAGATATGTGGAATGCGCTAATGTTGAGAGTGTGAATGTAGGATGCTAAAACAAATGTGAAATGCATTGTTGCAGTGTGAGATGTGTTTGTTGTAATGCGAAAAACGTTGCCCTCGCACCTCCACTCACTTACCTCGACTAACTAATCGCAAGACATTTAATTTTTTAGGCATATCTCAACAAAATGGACTATGCATACAAGTTAAATTTGTCTTTAATTTTAGTATAATTTTTAAATTTTGTTTATGAATCTTTTAAAATGATTCCTACGTTAAAGCCTTGCTAATAAAAATTAATCTAGGTAAAAGTTCACTTTAAAAAAGAAAATCAAAATAATAATGTGATATAAAAAATATAAAGTAATGAAGTAATACTAAAACATATTTATAAATTAAATTGAGGGGGTTTTTTTTTAATGAGAATTGAGGTTTCAAGTTTCTTGGATTTTAATTTTATGACTAAGATGTATATAAGTCACCTCAATAGAAAGCATGAACCTTTTAGAAGTACAAAAAGTTTCTGTTACAAACAGTATTTTATTTGACTATATAGAAAAAATCAAGAAAGTTTGTTATTGAATTTGGTCCGAAAACTACGGTGTTTGGTCCAACAATATTTCCTAACAAAGACAACAAAAAATTGTTTGATTTGGTTTAGTTTTCCAACAAGTACAATCTTTCCTTTGATTTTTCTCACAAAATGTGAAATTATTTTTCACAACTTTGATTTGATGTAAACCTTAC